>JALGQZ010000013.1:4397770-5813604 GCA_023105745.1 Austropuccinia psidii | reverse complement strand
AATAATAAAAATAATTCTTAAAGTTTTTTATGTTTTTTTTGAATTTTTTTTTTGAGAAAAATTTAAATATTCACATGTTTCCAAATAGGTTCAAGGGTCTCAAATTCACCTTCAATGGGGGTTTGAAGCTTTATTGAGTGAAAAAATATGTGTAAATTAAAAAAAGGGAAATTTGGGAATTTGGAATGAGGAAAGAACCTTTCAAAATGTGAAAAAGAAGTGATAAAAGGTGTGAAAGATCAAATGAAGTGGTTGAAATGTGGGATTAATATATGAGGGAAGGTAAAAGATTGGAATGTCAGAGGATTGGAAGCAGGTTGTTGCAAAGGAAAATGCAGCCTTTGGGGGAAAAAAAAAAGAAAAAAATGTGTCAAAAGCTTTGCAAAATTGCTTTGGTAATGCTGTTTTTAAAAAAAAATTGTTTGGGGGGGGGGGAAGTGTGATTCATTTGGGTGTTTGGGTTGTTTTTTTGGGGATGTGCAAAAACAAAATTATAGAATTGGGATATAGGGGTTCTGTGGGGAAAAAACCTCTTTTTGGCAGGTTTTGGCCCAATAAAGGTTTTTTGGTGTTTCATTTTTAATCAAGAATGGGCCCATGGAACCCCTTATGTGTTTTCACAAGAATTCTTATGTGTTTTTACCAACACCCTTTTCCGATTACCCTTGGTTTCCATATGTTCATTCAAAATATGTGGTTTCCCCATGCAAATATCAATATATTTTCTACTCAAAAAGATATATTAAATACAAATATTCTATTATTACCCACATTCTTTCTGTGAAAAATCATCTTAGAAAGTTTGGCCACATTATGTAGAAAACTTCCCCATCATGATCAGAAAACAAAGTATAATCAATTACTCATATATGCACAAATCCAAACCATTTTAAACCTGAATTTTATTCAATAATTGTGAAAAATAATAAAAAAATGACTCTTAAAATAGTAATTTATTCTTCAAAACTTAAATGACCATATTTGATTATAATCATTTGTTTTTTCATATATATTCTGTAATTTTGAAATATATTCCTGGATTTTCATTCAAAATAATCCAAATAAATATACCATGATGCTTTAGAAAAGAATATATTGGAATCATGTGTGATTCAAAATGCTCAGGAAATTATTTTTTCACATTATACCACCCCAAAAAATAACTTTACATAAAACAAAATTCCCCATATATAAAGTTACAAATAAAAGAAAAAACACCCATAAAAACATTCAAAAAACAGTATAAATGAAAAAAAGATCAAATAAAACCAATATGAAAATCAAAAGGGACTTTTTCCCTTGGTAAGATCATAAATAATCTTTAATTTTGATATTTATCTGAGGTGGTGCATGGAGAAGTCAGCTGCAAGGTAACCATTGTACTGTAAAGTACAGTAGGAATATAATGCTACTTTACTTTTCAGACTATTTAAAATCCACCTGGAAAATTGTCACAGACAGTTGAAAATCTTCCAGGTGGAGGATTGAGAAGCCTAATCTATCAACCCCAGACTTAGATTTATTTCTTTTATTTTTTTTAAAAAAAGAATAATTAGACATCTCTTAATTTTTAGTTTTTTTATAATTAAATTTTCTTTTTCCACATTTTTTTTGAAAGAATCATAATACTGTCAAAATTAACAGTACTATGTTTCAAAATACAGTAAAATTATTCAGATTTTCAAGTACACATATATATAAAACCATCCATAGGAATGAACAGTTGACACATACTTCAGAAATTTTATTTATTCATTAAATTAATTCAAAATATGGTTTTTCAATGGGTTCAAAATTAAAAATATGTCATAAGCTTTTTAAGGTTTCAAGGTTAAGAAGTCTTGAAAATTCCCTCTGTTCAATATGACTGATATGAGTTGAACGTTTATTGTTTCAGGTTAACAAGCTTACTTATTTTAAGTCAGTTACCAGAGCTCAAACCTTAATTAATATTTCCACAATAACAAATGTGTACTATTTTCATGATTTACATATTAATTTACGAAATTCTCTGTTAAACTTCAAAGGTTTTCCCTTTGACCTCTTAAATGGAGATTAATTTCTTTTTCCACCCAAAACTCATTTTGTTTTCATTTTTTTCCACCTCATATTAACTTTTATTATTTATCAACTTGTTAATCCTTCTCCCCAGATAGTTTTGAGACCATCATAATGGCATATTTTGGAGGTAAGCTAACATTTCATCTCAAAAAATCTCATTTTATTGATATTCATACCCAAATTGTAGAATATCTTATCACTACCTGGAAAGTGCACAGAAACTCCCCCATCTCAAGGGAAAGAACCAAGAATGTATCAATTCACTGAAAGACGCATATCTCACAGACTTGAAAATAAAGGAGCAAAAAATCATTTAAGAGAGGAAAGATCAACTTAACAATGAATCTGAAAACATTAATTTCAGCTCTCCTGGAATAAATTCACCTCGAAATTTCAGTCCAAAGACCAATTTATCAGCTAGAATATTGAAGTAAAACTGTTGAAAACTTTAAAGATAAACCTCTGTTTTAATTAAAAAATATTTAGGTTTGAGAGAACAAAAAATCACTGGAAAAGCAGTTTTTTAAAGTTCATCACCAGCACCATTTCAAAGGAAGTGAGCTTTCTCTGAAGAATTAATATGTGAGCTTCATTTTTTAAATAAGAAAGTAAATTACCATTTTCTAATCTTCTTATTGAGACAATAGCTTCCTCCTAAAACTAAAATATGCTCAAAATTTCAAAATTCCAAAGACACCCAATCAAGCCAATACCTCTCATATCTAAAGTTTCCATTCAATATATATAAATTCCATCAACCCCAATAGACTCAAATAAATTTATACACAGATCAGGAAGTATTCAAGAAAAATCCATTTCCTGAAACTCTCTAATGATACCTGACTTTCCTCCCCCTGAAATACCATCTGTGGCTTCCAATATCAATTAGGAGACCCCCAAAGGAATTAATTTGGTACCAAAAACACAACCAGCTTTCTCCATTCAGTGTACTTCAACCCTGGAAATAGGAAATATTCCCCTATCAGTTGTTTATTTTAACCCATCTACCATGATCTCAACTCAAGTTCCTTCAAATTCAGCCCATAAAAATTAACCTACTACATCTCTTTCTTTGGAATCTAGTTTTTGGAAAAAATTCCGTTATTTCAAATCCATCTGCGCTTAAATTGCCTCAATTAAAGCATCTCCCACCTGGAGCTCCAACACAAGAATAATACAATCCTTCTAAGATTCCCAATATTCATTTTCCTCAATCTAAAGCTGGACCTTCAGAAGGCTCAACAAACATCTCCTCAATACCAAAAAGTCCACCTAAAAGTAGGAAATCATCCCTCTGAAATGTCTAATCATCATACTTACAATATTTTTTGAACAGATCACATTAGAAATTTATCACCAAAGGGGAAATGAAAAAGCTTTCTCATTGCCAAGCTCAAATGAAAGGACATAAAAATCATGATAGTTCTCTTTAAGATATTTTTTTCATTTTGATACACCTTCACAAATTCTTAGGGTATAAGGTTCCAATGGGACCTGTTTCTGGTAAGCTCCTTAAAACTTACCTTGAGACTGTTCTTATGAGGATAAAAAACTGTAAGAAAAACCTAAAATTATCAAATTATTATTTGATCACTGACATGTAAAAACAGAAAATATTCTTTCTGATTACAATGAAGACATATTTGTTATTGATAAAATAATTTAACACAGTCTCATAAACAAATTCCAAAAAATTGAAGTAATTCATAGATATGATACCAGGGAGGTCATCAAATCAATACTGGAGCTACACCTTATTCCTGTAATCACTCTCTGGCCAAGACTTCAAGGGGTTATTCAACATCTTTCCATGTTCTTTGGTCATCAAGAGTTACTCAATTCCTCTAGTACACTAGGAAATATTGACCCTCATTCAGAAATGTCTTTTATTATGGTTCACACAATATTTAAATTTCTTCATTATGGAAAATCTATAAACCAAAGGCTTCCTGAAAACAAAAAATCAAAAATCCAAGTAAAGTCAAAGACATGATTAATTTAAAAAAATATCATGTGGGTATAAGAGTAGTACATGAGTAAATTACTGCAGCAATTGATGGAATTATGTCCATTGCATGTTATTAAAGAGAGTATTTACTGTAAAAGAGTATTCATACCATCAAAAGGGCTTATCATCAGAGACGTATAATAATCACAGCTGTACCCACCCTCCTCCTTTTAGGTCCAGTGGAGATTTTTATCTATTCAATCAATAAAAAGAAGTACCAAATTTTGAAATATTTGGTGGCTGTTCAGCTCAGCAACAAGATGATTGAAGTTAATTTTAAGAATTCAACCTAAACCCCAAGATGGCACTTTTTTTGGTGAATTCAGGGTCTGTTTTTTGCAAATTCTTGGAAGAATGGGATTTGATTGTCTATCAGGGAAGATAAATTGGACGAGGTGTCTTGATATCTCTTTCAAATACAAATTTATTATTTTGAGAATGAAAGACATAATGATTTATAATACCCATTCCCTCACCTCCACGAAAAGAATGAACAAAGAAGTTTGAAAGCACCTTCCAAGATCAAATGATCAATTATGTCGCTGCTTAAGAGATTTCACCAAAATTATTCTTGATATTTCACCATGTGGCTGTCCATTACCAGAGCCACCATGAGAGTAGCAGATATCATAATTTATGGAACCAAATCAAGAAGAAGTTGAAACAACTTAATCTGCCTTTGAGCTTCCATTTTAAGATACAAATTATGATGGAGGAAAGAGGAGAATTCCAGGGAGGCAAAAAGATCAATGCACTTCTGAGCTCTCAAGCTATATATTTAAAAAAGATTACCTTTAATTTTCACAAAAACACCATGATAGTATAGCTTAATCCATTTAGTCATTATAAAGCACTGGCTTCATGCACTTCACATAGGATCTTTCAAAAAAATACTCCCTTTATCTATCTAATTTTAAAAAAGAAGTACTTATTAGAATATTTGAAAAGTGGCTTAGAGTCCAAAGAGACCAATTAATGAAGACAAAGACACCCAGGAAGGAAAAAACAAACCCTCCCTTAAGAAATTAGGTATTAAATCCCTAAATATATTCAATAACCAAAGGTAATGACTGATTCAAGTGGTTTCAAAGATATTCAAAGATAGAATTATCACAGAAAAATGGCACCTTGGGAAAGAAATCACTTCTAAAATACTTCCCTCCATTGATTGTTTCTCTGAGCCTGTGGAAGATTCTTAAGGAAATCACTATTGAAAGATTCTTTCATGGAGAGCTGAGGCATTCAATTTACTCTTGCGTAACTTGGATTCTCATTACCTCAGATACTTATATGAAGTAAGAAGTAAAAACAAAGCACAAAGAAGTGTTCAATATATCCAAAAAGAATAAAAAAATTCTCATAAAGTCAAGCATGCCCATCATTTCCCTCAAACCTTGATACACACAAATTCAGAAAATTCATATATAATACTGATAGAATATTCATGAAATTTCAGCCAACATGGAATGAATTTGAGTCTAATTCTTTGGACCTTACTCCTGATATCTATATAGACTTGGAAAACCCATCTAGTAAGTAATCTCTCAGAAAAATGTTTTACTCTCATGTATTTTAAGTATTGATTTCTTCATGTATCATCATGAGTTTTCAATATAAGACTGGTCCCTTGTAATATGATATTTGGGATAATTCTCAATTTATTTTTTCAATTTTAATCTTTATTTCTGTAATATATAAAATGAGATGATATAGAAAATAAGCTTATCACATTATGGGGAGAAATATGAATATAGATGAGTTAATCTGTGTATTATAAAGTGTAAAGGGAACCTTTCCTCACTACCAAAATAGTTTATTTGATTAGATTATGATTCCAAAGAATATATCTTGATATCTTGCAGGATCCCTGCATAAGAAAGTATTATACTCATTGAAGCTTAGATAATTTTCAACATTAAACGATGATTTTCAAGTGATTTCAATTAATGAATTGATGAACTAAAAAATATTCTCAAATTGAACATAGATTCTTAAGCTCATAATCTAAAAAAGGTCAAATATTCATTTCATTATATGATTATTTACCAAAGTTTTACTAGATGATATGAGGTAACAGAATTTCACAAGAACTTACAGTTGAAATTACCATGGTGTCATGTTTTGAATTCTGTCTATTTTGATTTTGGCGAAATTCATGTATATTTTAAAAAAAGAAAAAAAATCAAAATTTTGAGTTTTATCTTTTTACATAAATTTGAGAACCATTCATTACAATTCCTTTGGTTTTTCATATTTTTAATGAGCATCGGCAATCTTTTTAATGATATTTTATCAGATTTAATCACAATAAGCAGATATATCTATTTCAAATGAAAAGAAATAGGTCATGTCAATAAAATAATCACAACAAAAGGGCCTTAAGTAAATATTATACTTCACAGTATGTTTTATTATAAAAACTAGGAGATTTTCAATTTTTAGCTTGTAATTAAACTTCCTTAAATTCTTTCCTTGTCTATATCATTTCTATTTTCAAAGAGGATTCACAATTTATCAATTTATTCACCTTTTTAATAATATAACTCATTTTATCGGATAACTATTGAGAGATTTAAATGAAATTAACACAATGAGACTTATGATTTTTGATAATTATATAATTTCATTCTTCATCTATAAGATGAAAAGTGTATTTTTAGGTGATCATTTGAAGATACAAATTATTAAAGTTATTTTTAATTTATACCATGGTTTGAAAGGGACTTGCAAAATCAGAACAGTGAGAAGCTATATTTTATTAATATTTGCTAATATTGCAAAAAATAGATGCTTTTATTAGCTTCATCATAGATATTAATAGAATATTCTATCCCAAAAAATTCCTGATTTGATGATAACTAAATTAAGTTTTGAAATATTTTGAAGCCCAAAACTGATTTATGAAGAAATTCTCTTGCATAAAAGGTATACAAAGTTCATGATAGCTATTTAAAAACCCCAATGGTAATATTTAAACTGATTTCCAAATATAGAAATGAAATATAATCATTAGATCAAATATTCTTGTATTTTTAATCATTCAGAATCTTTTATTAACCACTTAGATCATCAACATCACCTCTTGGTACATAGAGTAGAAAAACAACCAAAAGTAGAATTCCTTTTTATGAATAGATTTCTGTTACATATGATAAAAATTCTGTCTTTGCTTTAAAATCTACACCAATTTTCTGGTTTTAAATTTTGAAAATGGCACAGGTATCCATATAGCCAGACCCAATGAATATTTATATCAATAAATTTTGGAGAGAGAGGGAGATAGATTGATGAGGAATAGGTTTTGTTCCAAAATAATAAGATAAGAAGAATTAAATTGAGTTTAATATTAATACTTTGCAAAAATGAAAAGGTGAAAAATATATCAATATAAAATGGTATTTATTTATCATGAAAATCACAAAATTGATCAAAAGAGGTGGGTACTTAGCTCCAAGTTATTCTAGTTCTAACATATGCAAGCTTTGATGGGAAAATTTTCTTTGATACTTTAAATATAAGATAATATTATACTTAATAAAATCTGGAAAACCATGTCAAACTTAAAATATTTTTGTGCAGATATAAAATGATACAGCTTATAAAGAGACTCTGTTTTATAAGATTTTCTTGAAAAGATATTCAAGGGATAATGAATAGGTATATACATTAAATCTAACTTTTGAAAATTTATACTTGAAACTGTTACTATAAACTTAGGAATCTTTATTATACCCAAATGAGGGTTGAGGTAGTGAAAAAACATAACATTTGACTGAAGATTATTAATATTTAAACTAAAGAATCACAGTTTAAATAAAATCAATAAGGGTATAAGAAGGAAGGCTAATTAAATATTTTTAAGGAACTGAAATGAGAATTCAGTATGACTTATGTAAATAGTTAAAATAAATAATAGGAAGAATTTTCAGAGGCTTCAATAATATTCTTGCGGCTGAGAGGAAATGAGAATTTGGCCAAAAAAAGAATATTTTGGGTTAAACCCATTTCAGAAGAACTTTCAAAGCCACTCCTTATCTGCGTCCAAACCCTTTTTCAAATGGTGCACCTGCTAGCAGGTATAGCCACTTTTCTCATGGTAAATGCCATAAAATTCATTAAAAATGCCATTGTAAATGGAAAAATACCTTATTTTGGAAGTTTTGGAAGGTTTTTTTGTTTTTTATTTGAAAAGGGGCCAAGGGTATCCCTTAGGTGCTTTTACCAGCACCTTTTTTACATTTCATTAATTTTCAAAAATTCTTCTTCTCATATACCAAAATCACCCTTTGTTAAATATTTTTTGATATATAAATTGATTGAGAGTTTAAATTTATTTCTCGAGTCAAGAAATAAGAAGCTCAAAGTATAATATTTTAATTTTACTAATATCTGTAATTGTTTCTCATACCCATTTTAGTGAGAACTAAGATCATTTATTTTCAGATATTTACAATGTGAGAAAAAATATGAATGAAATATTATTTCAATTTAAGAATGATCACATGATTAATGATCTGAAAGAAACACTATTATGGTTGAGTTTACTTTTTTTGGAATCGTTGGGGATGGTATCTTTTTGGAATTTTTACAAAGAACAAAAACCCAAGTCCAACTCATGTCCAAACTGAGTATCCACCTTGCTTAATACCTGGAGTACAACTTAGGATCCTACCTGAGTTAAACCAAAAAGGAAAAAAGGAGCAACTTCTAGCACGTGAACCCATTTTTTCTCATGATGAAAGTATCATGTGATACAACACATAAAACTGTTATCTGTCAGCTATGATACATATTATAAGATAGAGGTACAAACGGTACTCAGAAGCTATTTTTAAGTATTCAAAATTTCCTCTCCACCACATCTTTGTGAGAATATCATTTTAGATATAATTTCAAATTCAAAAAAAATAATAGCCCATCTGGTTTCTAAGTGAATATGCTTAAAATGAAAATCCATTAGTTTTGTAGGTGGGTATAAGCCCAAATACATTGAAATCCTGCAAGAAAAAAATAGACAATTATTTGCGCCCCTATAAGCCTTCCAGGGGACTTCTATCCTAAATTTTAATCCTGGGTGGTACCCCGCTGGTATTTCCAGGGTCGGGACGCTAATACGGTACCTAATATCTTGCTCCATAAAATAATCCTGCAGCTTTTTTTGTATTCTCCTCAGCATTATCTTTCCTTCATCTAGAAAAACGAACTAAAAACCCAATCCTGAGCTTAACACAAACCCTTCCATGCCTAATTTACTTAAGAATTTATCCATTCTCTGTATTTTGAATGTATTCACCCCAACACTGAACGAGCCAAAATTCAAGCCGCTGACACCCAAAATTCTGATGTATTATTACCCACTTTATTTTCGATCTTTTCTAAAAATTTCCTCCTTATTCATAGCTTCACCGGTTCCCGCCATTAGAATTCCACAACAAGCCTTCTATTTTTCCTTTTGAGCTCATTTTGTTTGTTGAAGAAAGCTGAAGCTTCATTGTATATTTTACATTTTTGATTGACAGATACCTGAACATACCTTGGCCACTCCTCTCCAAAATGACCTTAAAGGATTAGCCAGGGATTATTTACCCCAATTTTGGACCCAAAGAATTGATTATATAGAAGACCCCTTGTGGGAATCAGTTGAAATTCTGTCCTTCATTTTTGGCTGCCACATTCACTTCCAAAAAAATTGTCCTTCTGAGAGACCTTTATCAAGAGGGATCTCCTGGATTGTCTGTACAAAAAAATATAATTTATTTAACCAGGCTATTCCATTTTAACTGGGAAAAGGACCCATTATACCATTTATTCCTGTGGCTTTTTAAAAAAGCTTTACCTCTTACATTGCTTAAGTTAGCCCATAAATAACTCCGTTAGGAAAAAGACCATCAAATTTACAAATATTTTTTCAAATCTCTCCTTCCCTATCACTATTTGCAGATTTTTTTACCTTGAATCCCCCTTTATGAGGTATTCTCACAGTCTGTCTCATTCATAATGGCCCTGCTTGTAGTATTTCTTCACCAGTCTCATTATTAAATACATCCTTCTCTTGATGTGAAGTATTTCAGCATTTTCCAACTTCTTGTCTCTGCGCTTTACCCTTCTCCTTTATTTGAAACCATTTTTTCTGTAAAACAAATAATTTTAATCCTAAATTTATCACACCTTATTATTCTGACCACCACTATTGAATTGGAAAACAAAACCAAGATTACAAGTGAACCCCAAGAAAAGACCAAGAGCTCATGGGTACAGGTCCATTTCATTGATGTTGAAAAACCAGTAGTTGAGTGTAAATTAATTGAGAAGAGCTTTACATATTAAGTGAAGTTGAACTGAAATTGAACTGGGAGTAAAAGGGAAATGATAGATTATCTGACAGGAATTCATCTCTTGAGGAGTCTCAACAAGAAATATTTCATTAGTGTGGGGATTTTTGATAAATACACACATAATTTTAATCCTAAAAAGGCATGTTGTCTCAAATATTTCTTTATTTTCCATAGTTAATTTTACTTACCTCTCCATTTCTCAAAGAAATTATGTGTGTAGTAATTGAAGACAGCCCTTTCCTAATTTGTTTCAGAGACTTATTGACCATAGTAAATTAAAGAATCATATAGATTTGGTGAACTACTCAAGATTTGTAATCCCAATGTAAATGGACTCATTGAGGGATGGGAATCACTCACACAACACATTTAAAATGCACATATTTTTATTTAGAAAACCTTTGTAAAAAAAACCAGCTTTATTCTGCAAGGTATGTCTTTTACCACTGATGTTTGGAGCAGCCGAAATTTTCAAACTTCATTGTGTTCAAAGAACATTTTCTGGATGATTAGTTTTCTTTGAAATTTTTTCTTCAGGGACTGATAGAGATCCAATGTATTCACTTTCCATCATGCCCCTTTGATTAAGCTTAACAACCTTGGTTCTTTTAGGAAATCACGGGGAGGTGATTCTAGGTGTGGTGTTCCTCAACACCATAGGCCATTATAATTTAGCAAAGTATATAGTAGAAATCACCACCAAAAATGCTTCCATAAACACCAAAATATCCCAATAAATTGACCTGGATCTCCCTTTATGTTCAGCTGAGCATGAAAAAATTAGCTTCATTTTTCACAAAATTCACCACACTGCACAAGATGGCATTAAGGCCCTTGAAATATGGCTTTATATGTTGGAGAATGAGACTGAAAAAGAACCAGGTCCCATGTATATCACCTCCTTAGTCAACCAAACTGACAGATGGAACCTCCCTTACACTTTGATAATTTCTTGTGTAGCTAGGTTAGAATATTATTCAAAGCAGAGCCCACAGAAATGTGAAAATTTTCCACCACTGTCAAAATGGTCTATGGTTATGCACAAACCTCTGAAGCCACCATTTCTATTTCTAATTTCTTTACTCAGAAGAAACGAAGCTAAGATATTCTCAACAATGTATGGGAAGGATGATTGCAACCATTTCACTTGATTGCAAGATATGGATCCTTATTGTTTATTTGCTTTAGAATGTGAGAAGATTGAAGTCATCACTGACTTCCTTCAGTAACTACATGAAGATACACTTACAATCTGTGCATCTAGGTACCAACCCAACAATAAATTAATAATTTCCATTCTATAATATTCTAATTAAGTGCATTCATAAGGTATCTCATTTCAATTTATTTAATGTTTTCATTCTTAAAAAAGCATTTGATAGGCTTGTGAGTAGTGTCACATTTGAAAAATTGAACCTGAAGCACTTTCCATCTCCACCAAACTTTTCATATACCTGAAAATCCTCCTACAAGGAACCCCCATAATATATGCAAAAATTATGGATCCCCTTTTCAAACTTTCTTTCTTCCAATAAGATTATATCACCTTGGCCTGAGCCTTCAAAGACATATTTGAAGCAGAAGCAAAGAAACACTTCAGCCATCCAAAAGAAATCTCAAATTCTGACCTGCAAGATAACACATCAGTGGGCCTCTATGCTAATATTTATTCATGTATGAATGTGGAAGAAAACTCATTGGAGATTAAGCTTAATAAGGCTTTTGTTGAGCCTCCCAAACCAAAATCAACCTCCTTGTGCTCTGGCAGTCCTCAAGGACTCTGTTTACAACTTCCTAGGTATAGCCAGAAAATATCTGGCCATCTCTTCCTCAAATGCACCTTTGGAGTGGGTTTTCTACCTTGGTAGGAAAGCATTAACATATTAAAAGCTGATTTCACTCAAATGAAGTTTAAACAGCTGGAATGCATAAAAGATTTAGCTTGTACATTTGGACATATTTACTGCAAATCTTACTGACAAGTCACATTCAAATTTCCATATTACTTTTCTCACACTAAGTGCTCTTGTTTTATTTTGTTTTCCTTTAGTGATTTGATTGCTTGGTTATCTTTTTTGATTTCAAATTGATATTTCGTCCCTTGTGGGGTCTTTTCCTAATGCTGTACCCCTCCCCAGTCAATTTCCCTATACATGATGTCTAAATCATGGCATCCTGGATACTGTCACCTAAGGGTGGTATCTGGGGAAACTCCTAAAATACCATTTTGGGGAACGGGCTTAGGTGAGTGGATTGATATAATGATGGCACGGTTTACACAATATCCCAAGTTCACAATTAATTCATATGGAAAGGGTAACCTTGTAGTATTATTGCTGAGGTCATGTCAAAGCTGTTACTTTAAAAATACCTGACTATCATCGATGAATCCTGCCACATCACCATACACTTTCCAATTACCTAGTTCTTAAAAAAGAAATCATATGACCTAACACAATAACACTCACATTACAGAAATTATCATATCCACCCATAAGACACTGAAACACCATTGACTTGCATTCCTTCTGTTTGATTCGGCCCTTCTATGTATCTTGATAGTGGGAGAATTGGTGATTACACAAATTTCATGTCTTTCATGACAAGAGCAGTGAATCTTACTTCGTGCATCTTCATCATGAAATTCTGAAGATCTATTGCACACAATTGGAAATAATAGGTTATCATTCAAAATGAAATGGGAATTCACCATACAACCGATTCATATCATAATTTGATGATACCTTGAGCTACATGGAGACGTATCTGAGATTCAGTAGTGGTATCAATGTGAAATACATCACCAACCATTTCAAAATGGCAACAATTTGCCATCAAATATAGTGCCACACCTAACTGACATTACATTTATAAAAGGCTACCCTGTCTCTTGCAATATTTTTGAAGATGTGACCTTAATACTTAATTCATCCAATCAAATTGTGCATGATTTTCTCAAGAAATTATTTAAAACATCTCTTCATTAAAAAGATGAAAATTATTCAATGGCTTAAAATATGGTGGCCTTCAGAGTAACTTGTGTGTAAGTCAGGTTGAATCAGAAGGGTCATGCCTGTATATCTCATATAGTAGGACATGTAATATATCTATCACATATTGTCATCTAAATCCATTAAACCAAACTCATAAGAAAGATAATAATAAAATATGGGTGCTTTCTATGATGTCAGTAAAAGGTTTGGAAAGTTTTGGTAAGCCTAAAAGTTGCGGAATTTTATAAATGGTATGAGTTAGCCAACTTATTTTGAACTAAATGTTAATTTTTTTGAATGCTTTTTCTTTGAAAAAGCTCAAAATTCGTTCAATTTATGTATATTTTTTTTTCAAAACCTGCTTGTAAAAGGCGCCCAAAATTTTTTCAAACCTGAATTGTTTGTTTTTGTTAGAAGTTTTCATTAACTTATTTCCTTACTTTAACAATTTACGTGCCTGAGCTGAAGGTCTAGCCAATGAATATCCATTGGAATTCTGAAAAGGCCATACACTTTTCACTGTGTTGAGATATAATTTCTTGGAATCGTCATGGAGCCATTATTTGCTATGATTCCCATCCATTAACTGTTTATTGCTTCCATGGGCATTTATGAGTTAAGTTTTTATGATTGAGTGAGTTTGTGATGATTTTAAATCAAAGTTCTTTAACTTGAAATCAGTTGATCAAGATTGAAATTTGATCAATGTTTCTTGAAATCAATCTCTAACAAGCTTTCTTTCTTTAAGATTTGATAGATACAGTAAAAATTTTGAGGATAGCCCACTTGATGATGCACCACGATCTTCAAGATGGGATGGAGTTTCTGTCTGAGTCTTGGTCTGTCTCGGTGTTATCATTCGGCTCATGTGAAGCAACCCCCAAGGTGTTGATCACGATTCCGTCGATCGTCCACCCAGTCCTTGTTTCATCCCATCAGAACATCATCAAACAAGACTTCTGAAGGATGATTTGGCCTTTTGGCTTTCCAACGATCGGCTCGACATCAACACCTTCTATGTGGTGTAGACATCTTCGACCGAGCATTCAGACAAGTCGAGTGGGCCAACTCGATGCCGATCTTCTGGACGAGGAACTCCAGTCTATGCTCGTGGAGCCTTTTTGGGCGGTTCTCACTCCAGTCCTGGGTACCGAGTGGCGTCTAGAGCTGATTGCTTTGCTCAAGATCTTGATGGTACGATGGAGCTTGCAGCGATCGTGTAGCTATGGTGCTCAACTCCAAAATTTAAAGTGGAAAACGGTCGGCAACGCAAGAGGTAGGATTTCACAATGCTATGCTCAACACCATTCAAAGTCTTTCCAGCTGATCAAAGCCTCATTTGCTTTTCGTTTAGCCTTAAGCTCAAATCAAATCGTCGCATACTCACTTCTTACGGTATTGCCAACCTATTTGGGTACTCGCTTACGCGACTACATGCTTGCATCAGGTTGGGCGGACTATCCAACACCCCCATCTTGGTGTTCTCTCATATCAAACAATCGACTTCAAAGAAATCGGTACTGGAAACGTTTGGCTTGGGGCTGTAACGAAAAGATTGAGCAAATTTATTCCACCCTCAATCTCCTAAATTTTTTGGCGTTTCTTTTTAACGGCAAATATCGCTCAATACTTGAGCGAATCTTGGGGATAAGGCTAATATATGCCAACCAATCGGCATTTCGGAATGTCGATTTTGAATTTTTGAATCAACAATTGGTTTGGGACACAGTCATTGTAAGTGCTCAACTTTTTTCAAGCAAGACTGACCGAATACCGTTTACTGCAAACTTTTGTAAAAGCTCATTCAACATAATTTCGTAGGAATTTCTTTTATCTGTGCTGCCACTCATTAATTTGCGAAGGCTTCAATTGCGACTTATAAATGCAAAGACAAGAACTTTACCGGCCATCAGGAACTTTTTTCGGTCGTCTCAATCGTCTTCCAAAACATCAAAAAATAAGCTTGATGCCAATCCACCTAAGAAGGGCCCATTTAGTCACTTATCAAATGATATTTGTCCAATTTGTACAGCAAAGAAAGCAAGTCCAACCCCCATGACTTCTACCGTGATCAATTCAAATGATCCTATGTCATTCGCAAGCTCAATACCGGGTTCAAATCATATGGACGTTCGGGCTAAAGTGCCATACAAAGTCAGCTGCTGCAAAGGGCTTTATTGTTATTATTGTCTCCTTACTGAAATGATCATTTGGCGGGAATCCAACCTGAATCAAAGATGGGATTGTTGGAGGTGTGGAAAGGAAGTGCTTGCAGTGACTAGATGGACAGGAAGCTAGTTTCTTTATAACAAATACATAAACTGATAACTGCATATACATAAAGTGCATTGAAAAGGGGCAAAGCATTTATTTTAATTATTCTATTTAACCTGTACTAATGTGCCTGGCTGAGCCAACTTGTATAATCTCTTAGATGACGTGAAAAGTAACATGGCACACCACATTTATCATAAGCAAAGTACACCTAACAGCAGGTGTTGCATTTGGGAGGTAGCTTGGACTGAGGTAGGTCTGAGCTTGTAATTTGCCTGAGGACAAGGTTGAATGTAAAAGATCTATGTCAACATTCCAGCATATTCTCAGCCACTGCACAATTGAAGAATGTGTTTGTTTCATATTTTGTTCTGTGTGTATGCCCACATAATGAAGTCCTTGATCTTTAGTTCATTGAAATCTTGACATGATTGACAGATAATTTGCATTACTTTTATAGCTTCATCAAAGCTTTACTTACTATTAAGTCTTATTTAGTTCTTTTAAATCTCCTAACAGACAAGAACACTTCTCTCAATCAAGAAAACTTGAGCTTGAGCTTAATGTTATCTATTCTTAAGATGTAATGAAGATTATTATCTTACTTAAAAACCTAAGTCAAAATGGGGGCTTGTGTTAGGTGAAGGCCATACCTTGAACAACATATACTTGAGATTGTAAAGGTCAAAGATTTCGGAAAAAGAACCTTCAAAAAAATGGAGAGTCTGTTTTTTGATGTATTTTTTAAAACTTCAACAAGAAAAGAGCTAGATCTTTTTTATTAGCTTGAAAATTTATTGTTTTTTCATCAGCCCTATTTATTTTATGTAAGGTTTGCATATGGAACTTTGATTAAAAATCAAGTAATTTTCCTGTCCTCAAAATTTTTATAAGGTAAAATTTAATTGAAAATAGTAAATTTTAAGAGTTTTAAGAGAAAACATGCCAAATTTATTGTATTCAACTTTGTTAGTATGGAAAAAGAATATTTTAAAGATTCATTGTTTTACCAAAAATAATAATTTTTCCAAAAATACTCTACAAGAGATATTTAAGGCTACAAAAGAAATTTCTTCAAGAGCAATTTCAATTGGAATTGATTTAGAAAAAAACTGAAGACAATTAATATAAGAATAAAGTATTTAAAAATAATATCAAAGAGACAAAAATCTCATAAGTGACCAAAGTGAATTTGGAAACAAAGTGACAAAGCTAACAATGATGAAAGATGCTTTGATTCACTTTTGGGGTGATTCAAGGGTAAAAATTATTATAAGAGTTACAAACAATAATTATGATGATTTTTCACATGGTTAAAAGGTTTAAAATGATAAAAAATTGGTGGTTGAAATCTATATTGATTGGTTTAACAGTTTTTAAGATAATTATAAAAGGAAAAAACTCTAACATGAAGAGAAGAGTGGGACAAAGAAGACATTCTTTTATAGCCACAAATTTTCTTAATCCAAAGGTAAAATTTAATCTAATCAGTTGTTAGAGACACTCTGACAACAGAAAAGCTAATGATGGCATCATTGAACCCTGGTTTGGGCCAAAAAAAGGGCTGGTTTTAGCTATTGCTTGCTATTTTCAGCCATTTTAGTCCCTTAAATCAGCCATTACTATAGTTGTAAGGTTTGACTATGAAACAATAAGTAAAAATTACTAATTTATTACTTATTGTACTCTGAATGTCCTTACAAATTGAATAAATAAGATTAAAATATAATAATAATAAATAATTCTTATTATTATGGCATAAAATAATTATATTATTAAATAAATATAATAATATAATTTATATTATGAAAATATAATATAATAAATAAATATATTAATATAAAATAATTAATATATTGAAAAGCTCTTTATTATTGTTACCAACAAATAATAAAGGCGTAAAAAATTGTTTTTTATTAATAAAAAACAATTAATAACAATAATATTACTAATATTAAAGTTATAAATTAATATAAATACTATTTATATTAATTAAAGAGTTATTAAGAGAGTAATAATAGAGAAATTATTATAATAAGAGAAAATAACCTACTTTTAACACTTAATATAATAATTTTGAAGTATTTTACGCCAAAAAAAATATAAATACAACTTTTTTCAAATTGTATTTACAATAAAAATAAAGAAAATTACAAATTATTCTGGATTTTTACGTGGAAATGAGTTTTTAGAGAGATTTTTTAACAAAAACAATTAAATAAATGATTTAATCACGTCAAAATAGATGATTATAGCAAGGTGGTCTTTGGTCTTTAATAATATAATGCTTTTATATATAAAGAATAAAGAAAATTACCTTTTGATTTAATTGATTTAATGTTTTTGATGCGTCTGAGGGGAAAATAGAGTAAAAAGAGCTCTATTTATAGTAAATACCTCCCTCCTAGAGTCCAACAGGCTTCTAGTAGACGTGTACTGATCATATCCACTGGAATTGATCAATATTTTAGGGTTTGGAGATGATTACATCATTATCAAACCATATTACATCATTATTACACCATTATTTAGAGTTATCACTATAACTCTAAAGTTGATGACATCAGAGGCTTGGCAGAACCCCAAATTTCGTGGATTTTATCAGTTTTAATCATAAACTAATAGTATTCACCAATTTTATCACTCTTAAGACTGTTAAACTTAAATTAAGGTTACAGTGAGTGATCATAACTGCTCAAATTAAGCTCATACTTTGATCCTCAATAGCTTTTAAGATTTTCACGCTACAGCAATTCAGAGAGTGAACTCTGATAGCCTGGAATAACCTCATTATGCTTCCAAGAGCCTTTCATTACATCATCAAAACTCTAATTTTGATGATTTTTCTTGTAACTCATCTTTTCTGTAGAAATTTAATATTTTAAACTTCAAACCTTGATTTCAGGGGGTTATACCCTGAATTTAATAATAAAAATTACATCATTCTTCACGAATGAACTAGCAGAATCTAACTGTGTACTTTTTTTTAAGTTTGGACCACTTTCACAACAAAGTGGTCAACAGCTCTGTTGATTTTTATCAATATTTCATCATAGGTTTTAACCTTGTTTATAATTTGTAAAATAAAGTTCATATCTGTGTTCCTGCAGTAATTACGTGGTAACTTTCTTTTTGGTTCATCATTCTATCATGTATAGTTTAGGAGATATTAGCTATGATCCCTGAATATATGCGTTGACCAAAAAAGTGCATATATTCAGGTTAATTCCTTAAGTATTAACATTGGAAATTAGCTCATTAATTGTTTTATGTGTGGACTTTCTTGGGGAATCCACTGGTACAATTAATTTCACATGTTGTTTCATTAATTTTTGAGATAAATAAAGTTTTATCGTTTTTATAAGGTATTATACCTTATAATTCATTAAATATTGACTTTACAGATATGCCATAAAAATGGTATATGTGTATTTTTCCATGGGGAATCCAATGGTATAATTTATTCCACATGTTGTTTCATTGGGTTTTAAGTTAAACCAATTTTTATACCAATTTATGGTATTTTTTGTATATTTAAGTAATTATTTTTACTGTATAATTATTCTAAGTATTTTTAATATAATTATATTAAAGGTATAATTATTCTGAATCTTTTTGTGACCTTATTGGATATGTGGTCATATCTCAAAGGCTCACATTCCCTACCACCAAAAAAGATTGTACCACAATCTGATATGTGTGATTAGGGTATCATCCACTGTCCTACCTCTTCATTAGACTTTATCAGTCCTGAAGCTCAATAATGCTTGATTTTGTTATTCTTTAGGTTTTCTTTCATGTCTAAACCTCCTCAGTAGTGTATCAGCATTTGTTATATCTTTCTCAAGTAGCCATTCATCTTCTTGACTTGGATTTCTATACCTTACAAGGTATTCTCTTTCTTTTTTGTTCCTTGTCCTTCTTTCTTTAAGGACTTCCACAATTCTTTTTTCTTCTCCTTCTTCCAAAGGGGGAATTTCAAGTGGGGGTTTATTTCTTAGTGGAAATAATTCCTTTTCACTTGAGCTGTAAGGTTTTATAAGACTTACAGGGAAAGTTGGGTGTTTATTCATTAAATCACCTGTGAGTTCCAATTGTACAGCATTGGGTCCATGAAGTGCTTTTACCATGAATGGTCCTGCAAAGGAATCTTTCAATTTCTTTGGTCCTTTTATGTTATTAAAGTTAAGAGTTGATACTAATACCAAATCTCCTATTTTGAAGTCAGGTGGTTTATGACTTTTGTCCCATCTTTCTTTTGCATATTTAAAAGAGTCTTGCATGCATCTGTTTGCATGGTCTCTTGCTTTGTCAAGCATTATCTTAAAACTGCTTTCTGTTGGATGTATGTCCACTAAGTCCTTTTTGAGGGTATCATAAGGAAGTCTTGGATTCCAACCTTTTTCTAGCATTGCTGGTGTTTTGCCAGTAGAAGAATGGATTGATGTCTTATATGCCAGTTCAAGTGCTGGTATTAGTGTACACCAATCATGGGTAAAACCATCAGAATCTTTGAATTCTAGCCCATAAGCACAGAATCTTCTGATCATATCCTCTAGGGTCTGTATCATTCTTTCTGCTAAACCATCAGTTTGAGGATGATAAGCTGTTGAGAATGATAACTTTGTCCCAAACAAGTTATGGAGATTTGTCCATAATGCTGAAGTGAACTTTGGGTCTCTGTCACTTATAATATTTTGGAATAAGCCTGTGTGGCTAATGACTTTATTCCATATCATTATGGCTGTATCCATAGCTGTGTCATCTTTATGACATGGTAAGAACATGGGAGTTTTACTGTACCTGTCAACTAATACTAGACATGCATTATAGCTCCTATCTCCTCCTGGAGGTAGTGCTGTTACCCAATCCATATGAACTATTTCCCATGGGGATTTTGGTTCTTGGATTTGGATCATCATTCCAAATTTCTTTCCTGTGGCTCTGTTGGCTTTTTGACATCTGTCACAGGTTTGGCAGTACTCTGCAACATCTTTCTTCCAATTTGGCCACCAAGAGCAGGTTTTCACCCTCTCGAGTGTCCTATCTTCTGAGAGATGTCCAGATGCAACACTATAATGACACTCATGTAAAATAGTGTTTATTAGTGTTCTATCTGTTAAGGCCATAACACATGTGTGTTTTGTTCTATGGTAAAGGATTCCATCAAGGAGGTGGAATATTCCTTCATCATATGCCTTTTTCCATATTTCATCTAGTTTTGATGAAAGTGATGGATCTTTGCAGTCTTTCATTAGAAGTTGGCTTAAGATATGGCAATTTTTGTCTGTCTTATAGCTTTCTTTAACTTGGTTAAAGAATTCTGTGCCAATGTCTGTAACACATATTCCTTCTATATGGTGTTCTTCTTGTGGTACCCATGCTGGATTGTCAGGGGTATTTGCTAGAGCCCATCTGCTAAGACCATCTGCATTTTTATGAATATTCCCAGATTTATGAACAATAGTCATATTTCCTCTATATTATTGGATAGCAATTTGCCATCTCAGCATATGTCTATTTGGAGTCTTCATATTTAATAGTGATTTCACAGCATTACAGTCTGTGATTACATCAAATACTGTGCCATCCAAATAATAATGCAGTTTCTCTAAAGCCCACACTAGGCATAAGCATTCCATTTGGCTTGCTCCATACCTTGCTTTCTGTTGGCTTTATCTGCCTTGAAATGAAACAAATTGGTCCTTCCACTGGTTTATCATTGATAATTTGTGTCTGGTGAAGTGCAGCACCTAGTCCTTCTCCACAAGCATCAATGTACAGTTTGAAGGGTAGTTTCCAATCTGGCATCAGAAAAAATGGGGCATTTGTTAAGGAATTTTTCAATTCTTCATATACCTTGACTCTTTCTTCTGTCATCTCATAGACTGTTTGTTGGTCACATAGCTTATACAAGGATTTAGCAATCTTTGCAAAGTCCTTTATATGCTGTCTATAGTAACCAGCAAATCCTAGAAATGATTGCATTTCTTTTTTGGTTTGAGGCATTGGTTTAAGTAGTACTGCTGCCACTTTATTTTTGTCTATGCCTAGACTAAGGCCAGATACAACATGTCCTAGTGCTTTTAATTCACTATATGCAAAATGACACTTTTTCAAGGAGATTTTCATATTCACTTGGACTATTTTTTGTAGTACCCTTTCTAGTCTTGTGAGGTGATTTTCCCAAGTTTCTGAGCAAACTATGATATCATCAATATAGATAATTAACCATCCTTCTGATAATTCTTCAGGGAATATGGTATTCATCATTCTTTGATAATGGGAAGGTGCATTCTTTATCCCAAATGGCATTCTTAAGTATTCAAAAATTCCACAATGGACTATTATTCTTAGTAGTTTCTTGACATTGTATGTTAAGACATTTTGATGAAAACCTTTAAGAGCATCCATAGCTGTGATGAACTTAGCTTGTGACAATTGGGTCAATGTCTCATGGATTCTAGGTATTGGATATCTGTCTGGAATGGTATAGGTGTTCAGGGCTCTGAATTCTCCTACCATCCTTGATTTTCCATTATGCCAAGTTATAATGACAGGTGTAGTAACTTCTACTTGCTCATTATGTCCAACCTTTCTTAATACTCCAAGGTCCATTAATTCTTTAATGTGCACCTCTAAGGCTTCTCTAGCCCTTGGGCTGGCTGGATAAGCAGGTCTTCTTAATAAAGGTGGGTAAGGTTCTTCTACATTAAGAATTATATCCACTTCATGTCGAATTATGGCACCTAGTGGCTCTTTGTCAGTTGCAAAGGCATTTTTATACTTAAATAAGAGGTCAATCAATTTTTCTTTCATTTTTTCTGTTAATTCTTGATTGAATTCTGCCTCTTTAAGTTGTTCAGATATAAAAAGTTCCTTTTCTGGAATTTTTTCTTCCTTCTTAATAACTGTGATTTGTTTTTTGTTATTTAAGAAGCCAAATTTTTGTCTTTTGTTATCTCCTATGGTAAAATATCTATCTTTTTGGCTGGAAATATCTATACCATAGATTGATAAGTAGTCATTCCCAAGTATGAAATGATTACTAGTACAGTTGTCCATAACTACAAACTCTACTTTAATTCTGACACATTGTGAGGGATGAGGAAAAATTAGTGTTAAATCAATTATTCCAAGGGGCTTCATGCTCTCACTTGCACTACTAAATTTGACACCTTGTATTGGCATAAGTTTTTCTTGCCAGTTTGGTACAATGGTTTTTAAATAACTTTTGCCAACACAAGTGCAATATGCTCCTGTATCCAAGTTAACTTTTCCTTCTTGGTTATCAACCATAACAATACTGATACTTGATTTTCCAGCTGTATATCCCATTCCTCTTGCAGGTTTGGTTCTATACATTTTGGCATCCTGTATGTTTGTCAGGTTTGTGTCAGATGTTCCAACTTGTGGTAAGTTTGAATTAACATTCAGTACTTCATAAATTATATCAATATCATTATTTGTGCATTAATTATATTGATTTCATCACTTTCAGAGCTTTTTGACTCTTCTGTCTCTTTTTCAGAGTCAGATTCCTCTTCTTTGTCATTGTGGTTTTCTGTTTCCACAATTTCATTAATTTTTGCTTTTTTAAGGCAATTATTGGCTAAGTGTCCAATACCTCCACATTTATGGCATTTTCTTTGCTCATTATTGTTGGATGTATTGGGCTTAAAGGATTCTTTTGATTTATCTTTTTTGATAAATGGTTTATTTGGGCTTTTAATGTCCAATTTTTTCCAAGTCCTGCCAATTTTTGTTCTTGTCACTATATCTTCTAGTGCATTTATATACTCTTCTGTGGAGCATGGTTCTATACACCTGCTTCTCAGGGCATGTTCTAGTTCCCCTCCACATTTTTTAAGTATTTTCATGTGCACCATCTTTTGTGACATTTCTGGGTACAGTGCATTAAGCCTTTCAACTTGTTTCAAGAACCAAGTTAAAGGTTTGTCTTTCTCTGGGTCAAAGAAAGAGTTTTCAAATGCATTTTCAATCTTATACCTCCAGGCATCATTTGCCCACTTGGTGATTATTTCTTGTTTCCACCAAGACCAGGTATTTTTACCATTTGTTTGTCTTATGCCATAATACCATCTTTTTGCAGATTTTTCAAACAATGAATGTAGTCTTGCAGTGATTAATTCATCTGGTATGGCATAGTCTTCTTGTAACATGTCAATTGTTTTAATAAATGACATGTGGTCATATTCACCTTCTCCTGTGAATGTTGGCCATTCTTTCAATTGAGGTGCTTCCTTCATTAAGACTTGGTTATTGTCTTGGTGACTCAAGTCTGTTATGAAAGGATTTGTTAATTCCTCTTTTGTTTTAACAGGGCTTCTTATATGAGAAAATGGTGTTGATAACTTTGGCATATTTAAATTAGCCTCATTAATTTTATCCATTTTTTCAGTAATAAGCCTTATTTCACTCTGAATGTCATCTTTCAGATGCATTCTTGCTTCATCACTTTTTTCCACATGGTCCAAAAGTAATTTTTGGTGTGATGAAGTCTTTTCTTCAAATTTTTCTACAGAAATACTTAATTTATTTAATTTTTCTGTAAGATTGTCAATACTCACATCATAATTGATTGTTAAAGTTTTGTCTTTGATATCTTTTATGTATTTATACAATTCTTGTTGTCCTTGTATTAATTTTTGAGTATTGTCAATTAAATTCTTTGGTTTATTATTTTCAACAATAAACTTAATGTTGTCAATTTCTTTCTTGTTTTGCACAACAATTTGTGTTAAAGAAGATAAATTGTTATTTATTTCTTGTAGTGATAATAAACTATCTTTAATTTCTCTTAGAGGTAATATACTATTTTTAATTTCTGTTAAAGTATTTACAACATCTTTGGACAAGGTTATTTCTTTGGGAAATGAGGTTGTCTCATTCTTTGCTCTTCCTTGTCCTTGAATTACATCAAGGTTCTGGCCATGTTGAAAACATTGTCCATGGCATCCTTTTGGATTCTTGGGATTCTGTAGCTTGGGGAATATGGTTTCCTCCAATGCTTTTTCTTTTTCTTCTTCCCTTCTTGGGGAAGTGGGTTGGCTTGGGGCTTGCTGGTAGAAGCTACTGGGGCTTCTTCCTTGGTTGCCTCCCTGTTTTTGGCATGGTAGTCCTTGATTTTTTTGATTTGAGGTTTGGATGACAGTGGATTCCATCCATTGGAGTATTTCACTATCTCCTCCTCTTTGAGGAACTTTTTCAGGATGTGCCAGGAGTTCATCACTCCTTGGTGTATGTGAGGCAACATTTCCCAATCTTTGTCCTTGTACACTGTGCAATACTGCTTGTACTGGCTCATGTAGATGTCTATTTGAGCCCTCTGAATGTGATTTGTACCTGTTTGAGTTACTCATACTTAGTTCCAATTCAGGCTCAGATATCATGGGCATTTCTGGGACTTGCCTTTGGGATAAGGCACTTCCTTGTGTGGATTCTGTTCCACTGGGGATATTGCCGTTTCTTTTCCCTTTTGAGGGATCAATTCTACCTCTGAGTCCAGTTCCATCTGATTGGATGGAGTATTGGGAACCTCTTCTGGTAGTCATAATTAAAGAATAAGAAAAAAATAAAAGTATTTTAGAATAAAAATTCTTTTATGGCAATTATAAAAGAGGTGCTCACCTTCAGAGTCTTGAATGGTGGGTCCTGGAAAGTCTAATTTCTTAGCTTTCTTTCTTTTGGTGATAACTGGTGTTGGAGAACTTTGACAAGTTTCTTCCACCAACCTCTCAACAGTAGCTTGGTTGTCTTCTGTTGGGTTATCTTCAAACACTAAAAAAGACAAATAAATATAAGTCTTTTTATAAGAAGTGTTATTTTTGGCAAGATATGGCAATTTTCCACGTAGAAATTGCTTTATATCTTTAAAAAATTGAAATAAATAAAGAAATGAATAAAAATGAATAAAAATAACTTTTTTTATTGGTTTTTAATATTTTTTAATATTTTTTATATTGTTTTTATTTTTATTTTTAAAGAATAAAATAAAAAATGAATATGATTCTTATAAAATTAAATTATAATAAAATTATTTTTAATTTATAAAATATCTCTTTTAAACACTAGAGTCACTCAAAGAAAGTTCTTGCAAGTCTAAGGATGTGAAAAACCACGTGTAAGACAGTACAATTGCTTTCCAAATGCCTCAATAGCTTTTAAAATCAATAAAATATAAAATTATTATATAATTTATTATTGGATAAACCCAAATAGAATCTTTTTAAAGGTCTTTTAAGTAAATATCACGGCCAGGCCCCCAAATGTAAGGTTTGACTATGAAACAATAAGTAAAAATTACTAATTTATTACTTATTGTACTCTGAATGTCCTTATAAATTGAATAAATAAGATTAAAATATAATAATAATAAATAATTCTTATTATTATGGCATAAAATAATTATATTATTAAATAAATATAATAATATAATTTATATTATGAAAATATAATATAATAAATAAATATATTAATATAAAATAATTAATATATTGAAAAGCTCTTTATTATTGTTACCAACAAATAATAAAGGCGTAAAAAATTGTTTCTTATTAATAAAAAACAATTAATAACAATAATATTACTAATATTAAAGTTATAAATTAATATAAATACTATTTATATTAATTAAAGAGTTATTAAGAGAGTAATAATAGAGAAATTATTATAATAAGAGAAAATAACCTACTTTTAACACTTAATATAATAATTTTGAAGTATTTTACGCCAAAAAAATATAAACACAACTTTTTTCAAATTGTATTTACAATAAAAATAAAGAAAATTACAAATGATTCTGGATTTTTACGTGGAAATGAGTTTTTAGAGAGATTTTTTAACAAAAACAATTAAATAAATGATTTAATCACATCAAAATAGATGATTATAGCAAGGTGGTCTTTGGTCTTTAATAATATAATGCTTTTATATATAAAGAATAAAGAAAATTACCTTTTGATTTAATTGATTTAATGTTTTTGATGCGTCTGAGGGGAAAATAGAGTAAAAAGAGCTCTATTTATAGTAAATACCTCCCTCCTAGAGTCCAACAGGCTTCTAGTAGACGTGTACTGATCATATCCACTGGAATTGATCAATATTTTAGGGTTTGGAGATGATTACATCATTATCAAACCATATTACATCATTATTACACCATTATTTAGAGTTATCACTATAACTCTAAAGTTGATGACATCAGAGGCTTGGCAGAACCCCAAATTTCGTGGATTTTATTAGTTTTAATCATAAACTAATAGTATTCACCAATTTTATCACTCTTAAGACTGTTAAACTTAAATTAAGGTTACAGTGAATGATCATAACTACTCAAATTAAGCTCAAACTTTGATCCTCAATAACTTTTAAGATTTTCTCGCTACAGCAATTCAGAGAGTGAATTCTGATAGCCTGGCATAACCTTATTATGCTGCCAAGAGCTTTTCATTACATCATCAAAACTCTAATTTTGATGATTTTTCTTGTAACTCATCTTTTCTGTCAAAATTTAATATTTTAAACTTCAAACCTTGATTTCAGGGGGTTATACCCTGAATTTAATAATAAAAATTACATCATTCTTCACGAATGAACTAGCAGAATCTAACTGTGTACTTTTTTTCATAAGTTTGGACCACTTTCACAAAAAAGTGGTCAACAGCTCTGTTGATTTTTATCAATATTTCATCATAGGTTTTAACCTTGTTTATAATTTGTAAAATAAAGTTCATATCTGTGCTCTTACAGTAATTACGTGGTAACTTTACCTTTGGTTCATCATTCTATCATGTATAGTTTAGGAGATATTAGCTATGATCCTTGAATATATGTGTTGACCAAAAAAGTGCATATATTCAGGTTAATTCCTTAAGTATTAACATTGGAAATTAGCTCATTAATTGTTTTATGTGTGGACTTTCTTGGGGAATCCACTGGTACAATTAATTTCACATGTTGTTTCATTAATCTTTGAGATAAATAAAGTTCTATGGTTCTTATAAGGTATTATACCTTATAATTCATTAAATATTGACTTTACAGATATGCCATAAAAATGGTATATGTGTATTTTTCCATGGGGAATCCAATGGTATAATTTATTCCACATGTTGTTTCATTGGGTTTTAAGTTAAACCAATTTTTATACCAATTTATGGTATTTTTTGTATATTAAAGTAATTATTTTTACTGTATAATTATTCTAAGTATTTTTAATATAATTATATTAAAGGTATAATTATTCTGAGTCTTTTTATGACCTTATTGGATATGTGGTCATATCTCAAAGGCTCACAATAGTAATTCCTGGTTTCAAGCCTTCAAAACACATAAGAATGTGTAAGAGACCTCAAAACCAGTTGAAACTGGTTTTACTAACATTCTTTTCACTTAAGGGTAGTTTTATCCTCTTGGCAACAGTTACAACTTCCCTGATTGGTATCAAAACCTCATCATCAATTGAGTCACAGCTCATGTGACTCAATTCCAGGCCAAGAATGATGAGATTTTGTGTTAATTTTGACATCCCACCCCTTTTAGAAAGGAATTTGGGGGAGTCTGGCACACTTAGAGCCAAGATTCCTTCCCCCCAAAATTAATCTTTCCAATTTATATATTTTGTTTAATTTCTCATCATGTATTATACTAAGAGCTTACATATGTAATTCAATTGAAAAGCTATGGTACAAAACTGTAATAATTGATACCTCATATTCAAATTAAAGCTCACTTATCTAATACATGTGCACATTTTGACATTTCAATTGAAAATACTTCAATTCCTCATAACTTCCAAACTAAACACCACACCTGAATTTTAACACAAAAATTTATGTTTAACACCAAATGTGGTTTGAATTAAATTAAGAATTTCCAGATTTTTAGATTTTCATACAGAAAATACCAAAAACTTGATTTAAGCTTATTTAGAGTTGAGTTACAGAGCTTTCACCCAGAGGTGACCACACCTTAATTTTTATGAGGAATCCAATAGTAAACAATTCTTATAAGTTTATTTTTTAGAAAAAAAGTTATAAGAAGTTTTATTCAAATTCTTTTCCAAAAATATTTTTGTTGAAAATTTAATTTTACTTAATTTTTTCAATTAAAAGTGTATTTTTACAATTTTAAATTTCAATGTAATTTTAATTTTATATTATAATAAAGTTTTTCATATTTTATATAAATCTTATATTTAAATTTCAATTTTTGCTTGTATAATATAAATGAATTTATTTATATATAGTTATAGCATTCCTTTGTTGTTTGTGGTCTTTTGAGTATATAAAAATACCTCTTAGGCTCATTTTCACTCCCCCTAGAAAGGTATTATTTTGTGATATTGCTATTTCTAGTATGTTTAAAGCTTCTAAAAAGTTTGGTAGCCTCAGGTATGTATTTTTCTGCTAACCATCCATCTTCGAAATTTGGGTCACTGTACCTGACAAACTATTCCCTTACTCTCTTAGTTCTCAATTACCTTTCTTTGAGAACTTTGGTAATTTTTGTAGTACAAAATAACTCAACAGGAGGTATATTCTGTGGAGCTTTATTACTTAAGGGGAATTTCACAGCTTCACTATATTTGTAAGGCTTTATTAAGCTCACTGGAAATGTAGGATTCTTATTATTAAGTTCCTCAGACAATTCTAATTCAACAGCATTTTCCCCATGAAGAACCTTGATGAAAAAAGGTCCTGCAAAGGAGTCTTTGAGCTTCTTGCATCCTTTGATTTTATTGAAGTTGGTGGTAGGAACAAGTACTAAATCCCCTGCCTTGAAGTCTGGAGTAGCATGTGACTTGTCTCATTTGTCTTTGGAATATGAAAATGAGTTTTCCATGCATCTTACTGCCTGATTTCTAGCCTCTAGAATTCCTTTGAAGCTAGGAGCTGTGGGATGTATCTCAACAAAATCCTGCCTCAAGGAATCTTGGGGTAGTCTGGGATTTCATCCTTTTTCTATAATAGCAGGAATCTGATTGGTGCTGGCATGAATAGATGCTTTATATGCTTATTTCAGTGAAGGTAGAGGGGTACACCAATCATGGGTGAATAAATCACAATTTTTGAGCTCTAGGCCATATGCATAAAGTAATCTGACCATGTCTTCCAAGGCTTGGATCATTTTTTCAGCTAGATCATCAGTTTGTGGGTGGTAAGCTGTAGAGAAGAATGGCTTTGTCCCAAATAATTGGTGAAGGTTTGTCTATAGGGCTGAGGTAAATTTGGGATCTCCATAACTAATAATGTTTTTGAATACTGCAGTTCATGATACTACTCTAGTACATATCAGAAGAGCCGTATCCATGGTTTTATCATCTTTGTTAAATGGCAAAAGGATTGGAGTTTTACTGAACCTGTCAGCAATAACTAGGCAGAAATTATTGCTTCTATAACCCCCTGGTGGTAGGACAGTTACCCAATCCTTATGGAAAATTTCACAGGGTCTACTGGGTTCTTGGATTTTGATCATTTTTACAAGTCTTTTGGCAGGGGATTTATTTGCCTTTTGACATCTGTAACAGGTTTTGAAATATTTTGCAACATATTTTTGCCACATGGGCCACCATATGCAGGTCTTGATTTCCTTCCTTGTTCTGTCCTCAGATAGGTGTCCTGAGAAGGGGCTGTCATGGAATTCTTTCAATAAAAGATTGATTAAGGATCTGTCTACCACTGTCATTGAACATGTGTGTTTGGTCCTATGGTAGATTATGCTGTAAAGTAAATAAAATATTCCTTCATAATATAATTTTTTCATATTTCATCTAAGGCATGTATCAAGAAGTTATATTTAGAGTCTTTAGTAGGTAATTGGAATAGGATGCTACAATTTAATCCTGAGTATAACTGTTCCTCACTTCCTCAAAAAATTTAGTGTTCAGGTCCATAACACTGATTAATTCTATATGGATTTGTGGAGAAGATTCTTCTGGCACATAAACAGGATTTTAAATTTAATTTGTTAATAGAAATCCGCTTAGTCCATCTTCATTTTTGGGAATATTTCCATCTTTGTGTACTATGGTAATATTACTCCTATATTCTTGTATGGCTATTTACCCTCTTAGAATATGTCTGTTAGGTGTTTTCATGTTTAGAAGTAATTTAACAGTGGTGAAATCTATTATAACTTCAAAAACACATCCTTAAAGAAATTAACCAAGCTTTTCAAAGGCCCAGAAAAGACATAAAAATTCCATTTGACTTGCTCCATATGTGGCTTAAGTAGGTTTGATTTTCCTAGATATGAAGCATATGGGTCCTTCCACAAATTTGTCCTTAATAGTTTGGAATTTATTAAGTGCAGCTCCTTTCCCATCTCCTGATAAATCAATATAAAGCTTAAAGGGAATCTTAAAATATGGCATCAGGAAGACTGGAGCGGTGGTTAATGCTTTTCTCAGGGATTCAAAGGCTTTGACTTTGTAAACAGTCCTTTCAAATACTGTGTCTTTGTCACACAATTCATAAAGAGGTCTTTCTATCTATGCAAAGTCTTTTATCTTATGCCTGTATTATCCTGCAAATCCCAAAAATGACTGGATTTATTTTTTGTTCTGAGGAATAGGTTTAAGTATTACTTCTCCAACTTTGGTTTTGTCAATCCTTAGGGATAAAGCATATACTACATGTACTAGGGCTTTGAGTTCCTTGAATCCAAAATAACTTGTCTTTAAAGAAATTTTCATGTTTAAATATTGGATTTTCCCCAAACCTCTTGATAATCTGCATATATGTTCCTCCCAAGAATTAGAACATAAAATAAAGTCATCAATACAAATTGTTAACCATCCTTTCAAAGGTTCTTCAGGCAAGATTTCATTCATCATCCTTTGAAAGTGTGAAGGTGAGTTTTTGATACCAAAAGGCATCCTTAAGTATTCATACACCCCACAATGAACAATAATTCTCAAATGTTTTCTTGCTATTGGTGTAACTATATTTTGATGTAATACCTTTAGGGAATTCAGAGTGCATATGTATACTTCTTGGGCTATTTGAGTGAGGTAAATTTGGATTTTGGTATGTGATACCTGTCTAGGACAGTATAAGTGTTCAGAGTTCTAAAGTACTGTGGGAACTCCTCTTGTGTGGGATTAAAATGAGGCAGTACCTGGAGGGGGAAATCACAGGTAACTAGTTTTGAATTGCTAATAACTCCTGTAACCAAGTGTGGCAAGGGTGTATTGCCTTCCCCTCCTAAAATACTGAACAAAATCTTCCTTGGAGCTCACAAACCAAAATAAAATTAGTAAGTGGCTTTACAACTGCAGAAGACAAAATTCAGCAGTCTCAGATCAGACCTATTCAATAAATAATATGAAAAATAATGTCAGTAATTTGGTTAATTTTTAGATTTAATGAGATACTTGTCTGTTTTAATTTTAATAGTTTTTGGTGAAATTGAGGTGAGTTGTTTCTTCTTGGTTATAATTCCTTGGTAGGATGGGTTATTTAAGGTTTTCTGGAAAATTTGATTGGTGTTGATAAAGGTAATTTTGTTAAGGTATAGTTATAATAGAGTAAAATAATTTTTGAAAGGTTTGTTATTTTTTTAAGAGTGTTTAATAATAAGATAAAATTTTATTTGTTGAATTTAAGAGGTAAGGTTCTTTGATATTGAATTTTTAAAGGGGTAAGTTATTTTTTTTAAGTCTTGATAATGGTGTTAATTTTACTGGATAAAGTATTTTAATAGAGTAGTAACCCTAATATTGGGTACTGGATAATTTTTATTTTTATTTTAATAATAATAAGATTCCACTGAGCTTAGCTACTGGGTAATCTTCAACACTATACTTCCACTGAGCTTAGCTACTGGGTAAGTAAATTCACTATAATTTGCTGGACTACCTCCCAGGTGAGGGATGAATTATTCCTATGCTCCTACTGTGAAGTGGATATAATTTGCATGGGGGGGATTTTGAAATTTGGGGGAGAGAGCCCCTCTATTTATACCTTTTGGGAGCCCAGGGGGCCCTCCATGGGAGCTGTCTTTTTCCACTTTAATTCCTCTTGATTTCATCATGTGACTCCATTTTTGGTGAGGACCTTTCTTGCATGGGTCAGGTGATTTAAGGTTTGGTGATAATTTTCTCTCTGCACAGCCTCCATTCATCACATGATTGTCTTTTGGTGAACTGATTATGATGTGATATTCTTGGATTTTCCTTGCATGCATGAGGTGATTTCATTTTGGCTGAGGATTTTTCTTGTGCACAGCCTCCTTTCTGTCACATGATATTCTGTTGGTGGATGCAGTATCACATGATGACCTTGTAATTACTTTTCATATTTCCTATTTTAGGTTTGGTAGAAGTGGCTGTGTAATTTATGCAGGTGTCATGGTTGTTTTTCTTCTTTTTGAACTTTAAAATGGAGTCAGGTGATAATTTCTTGCACTGGTGAATTTACTGTTATGTATGAGATGGTGTGATTCTTAAGTTTGACACATGCTGTGCATAGTCATGTGGTTGAGATTTAATTAGAATTGTGTACTGCATGCAGCCTATTGTAACTAGCTTTGGTTTGCATGAGGTGATTAGTGGTGTATGTAATTATGATTCTGTTTTAAGGTTTTAAGTGGTGTTACTGTGGATATAAGATAAGGTACTCCTGTGGCTGTGTTGTAAATGAGCTTCAGGAATTCCATGGAGTTGAGCTTTGCATCATGTGACTTTTCTATGTGGAGTTTTAGGTTGCTGTGTAATTCATGTAGGTGTCCTTTTCTTGCTGCATGAGTCCTGTGGCTATAAGGGGGTGTAAAGCTGGGTGGGGTGTGTAATTTAAAGGGTGGTACCTTATTTCTTGTAACTAGTTTACTATATGTAACTTGATTTTACATATTCATAATGAAATTGAATAATTTATTTAAACACATACACTGCCCTTTGGTGCCTGTGCCATGGCTTTATGAGTTAAATCCAGCTTCTTGCTGTAAAATTAACCTTTTGGTGTAAACTTTGAGTGTAAGTCTGCCTGTAGGCTGGATCTCCTGCTGTTATAGGGTACTATGAGCTTGAGCCTGGTGAAAAAAATGGTATGGAATACCACAGTACCAAACCATTATGGATTTGCTATTATGCCATGAAACTATGACTGGTGTAGGAATTTCTATCTCTTCATTGTGGCCAGCCTTTCTTATTACACCAAGGTCCAGGAGTTCTTTAATGTGAAGTTTGAGGGCTTCCCTTGATGTTGGGATCGCTGGGTATGCAGGCCTTCTTGAGAGTGGTGGATAAGTTCTCTCAATTTTCAAAATATTCTCAAATTAATGACAGATAATTGCCCTTAATGACTATTCTTCTGATTCAAAGGCTTCATGGTGGTCATATAAAAGGGTAGAGAGTTCATTTCCCTGAATATCAGTGGGATGAATACTTACTTCAGCCTCATTAATTTGTCCTTAATTGAACTCCTCTAGCTCTAAGCTGACTGGTGATACACTATTTACTGTGATTTGTTTTTTAAAAGGTAAAAAGGCAAATATGTGACACTTATTTTTCCCATTAGTCAAGTATCTGTCTTTATTGTTATGTAAATCTATTCCATACATCACTAAATAATCATTTACCAATATGAAATGGGTACAAGAGCAGGTTTCCATAAAAGAAATTCAACAGTAATTCTTAAATTTCCAATTATATGTTGAAGCATTATAGTGGTCTCAAATATGCCCAATGACCTCATTGGAGTACTTGCACTGTTGAGTGTTATGAAATTGATTGGTAATAATTGACCTTTATAGTTTTGTAAACAGTTCTTGAGAAAATATTTCTCAGCTCAAGAGCAGAAGGCTCCTGGGTTAAGTAAAATTTTAGTGGGTTTATTATCAATTACCACTTCTGTTATACAGGAATTACCAGCTGTGTAACCTTTCCCTCTGATTGGTTTGGTTTTCATAAGTTGTGAATCTTGGATTTTTGAAAACTAAAGTTGACTATTGCTCAATTATGGCAAGCGGGAATAAGATTCCATCATGTAAAATGTGACATTGATATTTTCTATATCTTCTCAAGATTCAGAATATATTGCTGATTTATCATCTGGATTTTCTTCATTTAAATAATCTTTTTCAACAACAGGTTGCTGCTTAATGTCAATTTCATTGATTTTTCCCTTTTTGGACATGTATTAGCTAAATGTGTGGTGCTCTGGAAAATATGGCACTTTCTGATTGTATGTGCAGATTTATACCTCATAACAGGGGGTGTCAAAGTTGCCAAATATCACACTCAAAATCCCTAGTTTTTTTCTAAATAACACATTAAATTTTTGGGATTCAGGCACTTCCACCCCTCAAGTGGTGTAGTATTTTGAGGTACAAAAACCCATGTTTAGATTATAAAATCCAGCCTTCAGCTTAACCTAAATGCACATTTTTACAAAACATAACTCAATAAGGGAATTTTAAATTGCATAAAACTTCCCTTCTCTTGAGTTAAATCTGAATATACTGGTCATTTATTGAAGTATTTGATTTAAAATTTCATTTGCTATAGATATTTTCTTGGTTTACCATTCCAAAGGCATTGCAAAGGCTACCTTTACTTCAGACCTTGAACTCACTGGAGTTCATCAATGATTGCAGCTCTGATAGTGATTCTTATATTCAGGAAGATATAATTTTACTATATATGATAGCATCACAAATATAAATAAATACTTGTAGAAGATATCCATCAAATTACATGCATAAAATGAATTATTTACAAAAATTATCATCTGACAACTTTCTCCATATTTTTAGGACCACACAAGAATCATCTGAAAGATTGGTTGCAATAGCTCAATATGATAAAAACTTTCAAAACTCATCACAAAAAATAACAACACAATCCTCCCATACAACTGGCTGTGGCACTATCAAGGTTAGGATCAAAGGGCAATGGGGCTACTTTGGGAAAGATTGGAATGTTATTCACAATTAGACATGGGGTTATTTTTTGTATTCTCAAAGAGTGATCCACATATTAATGAAGTTGAAGTAAAAAATCATTGTGTGGCCAACAAAAGAACAACACAGAGAGATGTCTCAATTTATGCAGGTGGAAGGCTTCCCTGGATGCATTGGATTTATTTATTGGAGTCTCATACCATTATAAAAGCTTTCCCCTAATGATGGTGAAGCCTATTTCAATTGTAAGAAGAGGTAAGCTTTTTCATTTTAATTCTTTTTTGAATTTTTACTGATTGTTTAAAATTAAGGTATTCTATTTCAATAAAACTGGTTTGCAATATAAACAAACAGTTTTCTGCTCTACATGTGGGTTGTACTGGATTACTTCATGATTCAAATGTATATCAAAATATGAAAATTGCACAAAAAACTCAGTACTTACTTGCAGATGCAGCATATGCAACCTTTCCTTGGGTTGTTCCAGCATATAAGGGAGTTGTGGCACAGAATGAAGACAACCATTCTTTCAATTGCTGTCTAGCCAAGTCAAGGGTCAGAATTGAGCATGCAATTGGAATTTTGAAGGGGAGGTGGTTTTCTCTAAGGGAAATTCTAAATCAAATGTGGAATAATCATGAAATTCAATAATTTGTTAGTTGGGTCATTTCTTGAATGATTTTACGTAATATCTCCATGAGCAAAATTGCTACACCTGAGAGCAGGTGTTGCATTTGGAAACTAGCTTGGACCCATCCTAGAATGAGCTGGGACCCTTCCTGTGAGCTAGGTTGGACCCAGGATTTAATTGTCTGTTAGTATTCCAAGTTCATCCAAGCCACTGTAATATTACAGAATTTCCAATATTTTCTTACTTTCTTCAACTGCATGGAGTAAGTATATAATGATTAATACATAAAAATAATTCCCATTTGTATTTTCCTCTTCAAATTGATATATTGCAAGATAAAATTTTTGTCTCAATATTCATTTTACATTTAGAAAATTTCAGTTTTTTGAAGGCCAAAAGAACTCAAACCCAGTTTTAATAATGAAAAAAACCTTCATGTGTCTCTATTTATGACTAATTATTACATCTAAGAAATATTAATTCTTATTTCTCATTCAAAAACTGGCTCAAAAAGATAAAAATAAGCTTCTTTAAATCAAACCTCTTCTGAAGAAACTGGATTGAAAAGAATTTTTGTTTCTGATATTTTTGAATTGTTTAAGCCTCAGAAAAAAAGATAAAGGCTTTTATATTCTTTTGAATATAATTATCTCCCCAAAAATACAAAAAACTTATATAAGTTGTTTTCTTCATTGATTAAAATTCCTAGAAATAAGTCTTATTTGTATATTTTTCATTTTATGTATTCTTTGTATCATTTCTTAATTTAATCTATTTTTACTATCATCACCAAAAATTATCTTTTTTGAATCAGATAGTCCTCTACTTTGGATTTTTTAAAAGTTTCATTTATCAACTCAAAAGATAATTTTTGGGCTCTATTCAATAAAGCCCCTAATTTAGTAAACAAATAATTTTTCAATAAAATTCAATGCATAGCTTTTAAAAAATTTGTCAAATTTTAAGGGTCATCAAATATTCAATATCAAATTTTCAGCCTGACCAAATATTCAGAATCAAATTTGAGCTACCTTCAGATATTTGAAATATAATGTTTGAATTTTTGAATATTTAAAAACAAATTTTGAATTATGTTTTTGGGCATAATTTAAAAAATAATTACATGAACGCTTTCATTTATATATAATTAACCATTTTGAGCCTTTGGTAAAAACCCATTAGCCCTTAAGTATTTTTGCCATAAATTATCAAATACAAATAAAGAATACAATGGGATCCTTGTTTATGAAATAAATGGAATTCCTATTCCATAAATGGTGCTGTGAATGCAATTTATGGTATTGTTCCTTCCCTTCACACCATTGATTTTATTTATGCATTTTTGATTCCATTAATTTCATTTATATTATTAATGATACCATTAATTTTACTTATGGAATTTTCAATGCCATTCATGTTACTTATGGAATTGTTGATGCTATTCATACCATTTATGGTATGATTCATGAAATTCATGTGATTTATGGTATTGTAACAATCCTTCAACCCAAGAAGTTTTACAGAAATTTAGGCTTCTTGTTTTTGATTCTTAAAATTGAATTCATTTTTTAAAAATAATGAGGAAATTAATAAGGGGGAAGTTTTTTGAAAGAAATTGTAAGAGAAATCAGCCAAAAAAATACTAAAAAACACAATGCAATAAATATGGGTAAAAAACTTGACAAACTCCTCAAAAGATTTCTTTAACTGAGGATTTTTTTAAAAAAAGATGTCACTTATATTTTCTTGCAAAAAATTATGTTTTGTCTTATATTCTCATTTACAAGCATAAATATTCTATTTGAAAATTTAGATAATCATGTTATATATAAGCCATATAATAACAAATGCTTAATATTATCATTCAATGATATCAAAGTAGAGTAGATTAGAGTAGGGTCATTTTCATGAAAAATTTAAGATGAAAACTTTAGCCATACAAAATTGCAAAGAAATAAACCTAACAAAAGTCAGGTTGCTACTATGCAAACCAAATTACATAAAAATAAATATTACTCACCATTATAATTTTGAAAAAAGAGGCAATCAAGTTAAAATATCTTGGTTAATTATTGATTTCAATTTAGAATTTGAACAGAAAGGATTATTTGTTTCAAAAATATAATTGTGAGTTTTTGACAGAAAGTGATTATATAACTTAAACTGTAATCAAAACACTTTCTAAATAATAAAGTTCTGATGAATAGAATCAATCTAGAATGACTATAATAATAAGAAAAAAAAATTTAATTCACATAATTTTTGGATTGCTTAAATGTTTTGTGATATGATTTCAAGAGAAAATACTTTAACAAGTAAAGATAAAAAACTTAATTCTTGAAGATTATCATACCAAGCATACATACTTTCATGAATCCCATTATTTAACAAAGATCGTAAACACATATTTGCCTCCACAGAATCACATGAAAGTGATGTGCATTTGTTAGTAATCAATTTCCCTGCTTCAGAAAATACACATTCCCTAGGTGCTGAGGTTGCAGGTATTCCAAGGTAATCTCTTGCAATTTCAGATAATATTGGAAACCTATTTTGGTGGCTCTTCCACCATTCAAGAATGGATATTGAATAATGTGGTGAATCAGTTTGTAAATATTCAAGAATTTCATTAGTTCTATTTTTTTGTTTGGACATTCTTTCTTCAAAAGGATGCAATTGCTTTAGATTAGTTGAAACTGTTTCAGAAACTTGAGGTTCTTGTGAAAATTTGATTGTATATTCAGAAGAATATTCAGAATATACTTCTTTAAGATGTTTGAGTGCTTTGTCTTTATATCTGATTGGATTGGTATTACTGTTTCTTTTGTCTTCTTGCAACAAATCATGCTGAGTAAACCATGTAAGCTTGAATTGTGGGTCAAGAATCAAGCACATAGCACAGGAATTTTATCTAATATTGTAATAACTTTCAAGCTTTGAATATGCTTGATCAGCTGCATCAAATAGTTGGGATTTTCTTGAGACTTTGCTTTTGGTTTTTTGGCATGTTTCAAGAAGGAGTTGGTACCAAGGCATTACTAACCGAAGTGAAGGATAAGAATCACCTTAAACTTCATCAGTTTCAGTGGCAAAGACCTTTAGAAATTCTGATATTTGTTGAAAAAAAGGCCAGTCATCTTCCAAAATTACATCCTGGATAGTTATAGAGGAATGAAGTCAGATTTATTTTTCAGAAAGATAATCAAGTAGGGAGACATACAAGGCATATATCATGATGAATGTCAGCTTTTTCAATTGCATGGGAAATGGTTTTCTGTTTTTTGCTACAAAAGGTTTGTTGGCTTGAGCTGTTATAGTAATTTGTTTTTTGTTTTGATATTTGAGACTTATTGTACTCATAAATAAAATAATCAAAAGAGCTCTTCTGCTTCAATGATGAACATATCATTGAATATGTTGAGTTCCATCTAGTGGCATTATCAGCCATTGGCCGGTTTGGTGGCTCTTTCTTTTTTTTCAAAAATGCATTTGAAGTGTTCCCATGAGGTGTTTGATCAACATATTATATGAACCACCTTCTTAAGCTTATCAATTGATCCATAAAGCTCCTTTAAAGAACTCTTTGCAGCAAATTAAGAATATGTGAAAAACATCAAATGTGTGAGTCAAAAACTTCCAGAAAATGATTTTTAACAGCAAGATCCATCAATGCTGTATTTGATGAAGCATTATCTAATGTTATGGCCATGATTAAATTACCAATTTATCAGATATCTGAACTATACAAATCATTTGAAAAATTGGATAAATCACTTTCAGTTTCTGAGGATTAATCACTTGAGGTATCTATTTGAATTGCATCATGCTTTGATCCTCTTGGCTTTTGAGAGTTTTCAATAAAGAAATGATTAAGCATATCCACAATTTTTGTGTATATGTTTTTTCCAATATGAGATTCAGTGAACTTGGAAAATCCAATGGCTGCAGTGAATGGTTTCCAATCAGATGATATGTAATGAGCTGTGAGAGTAATATATGACATTCCACCTGGACCAGATCAAATGTCAGTAGAAAAGGAGAACCAGGGTGCTTGTGAATTGATAAAGTTAAATATATGTTCTTTATCATTAAGAAACTTTTTCTTGATTCATTTGGAAATTGCTGTTTCAGAAATTAAGTTAATGTCCTTGTTGAGGGTACAAAAAAGCTTTTGAAATGACTTGGATTTAACTAAAGCATATGATTGTTGATCTTAAATTATGAAGCTGACAAGATCATCAGTGAGATGATTTTGTAAGTGAACATAAATACTTTTTATTATGCTTCTTCCATGTGTCTTTGATAAATTACTTTGTCCTTCAGTGTTCTTTTCTGCAATTGCCTCAGCCCATATTTCCTTATGAAATGCTTTCAGATGAGAGACCAGGTTTTTCTTGGTTCCTTCATGATGCTTAATATTCTTTGAGCATCCATTGAATAAGCATAACTGGTATGAATTCTTTGCTTGGGACAAATAAAATTGTGCAATCTGACTTTGGTTTACTTTGAAGTTTGAAGAGTGATTTCTTGGGAAAGAGTGTGAAAGTTGACTGGTGGATTCATTGGAGTTTATTAGGAAGCTTATATGACTCATAATAAGTATACCTTAAAGATGATTTGGTTAAAATTAATATTAATTTTAAGAGAGTTATCAGAAGAACAGATTGATTGTGGCCAAGGCACATAAAATTATTAGGGCTAGAATGTATTTAACCTGAAAATTTATGAATTACGCACCAAGTTGCATGAAATTTAATATAACTGATTGACAAATTACTATTCCAATGGAATAATTTAATAATAATTCATTGATTTTCTATTATTTATTGTTTGATTACTTATTATTTACTTATTCGTTGTTATAAATAAAGCAGAAAGTCCAGAAAGAAAGAGTAAAGCTCAAATAAAAGAACATAAATATAGAATGATAATAGGTTTAATTCCAAAATAAGCATAATATTAATAATTTGTTTGATTATTAAATTTCCCTTACAATAATGGTGAATTTTATCAAATAACTTTTACATATATATATAAAGCTAAATATTCAAATTCAAAAAATATAATGTAATAAAAATAAAAATAGAAATAAAGGAAAAAATTAATTCAGAATAAAATACCAATAAAATCACTGTACAATGGAATTAATTTTAAATCAAAATAAAAGATATAATAAGATCCTAAACAGAAATAAAATAAATGATATAATGGAAATAAAAAAAAAGAATAAGTATTTAAAAATATAATTAATTGAATTTACAACAAAAATATATGCAAAAGAAAGAGAAAATTAAAAAAAGATGAGATAGATATATCATAAATTTTCAAAATAATATAGAATTAAAATTAAATTAAAAATTATGCCACCAAAAAGATGACTTAAATATCAAGTAATAAAACAATTAATTCAATATATATGCAACACAGCTTATGATTCAAAAAACAGAAATCTAATCAATACTCAATTATAAGAAGAAATCTTTTCATAATACAGTAATGAATTGTTGTATTATTTCCATTATGATTATTATGTTTATTATGATTTATTATTTTTAACTTTTATTTTTTATTTATTATTATTGAAGGGTATATAGTTTATTCATATTTCTATGATGACTTAATCATTGCACTTATCCATTTCAAATGATTGATGAGTTAGAATATGGCTTATTTATGAAGCACTATTCTAATTGAATAATTTAATACTGATTAATTATTAGTTTATGAATTATATTTCATTTATTTAGTGCTTATTTCTTATTTATTCATTTAATGATTAGTTCCTCCTTTTTTGTTTTTGTTTTTTTATTTTTAATTTTATATTTTATATTTTATATTATATATTTTTTATAATTTATGGATCAATTGGTTATCTCATTTTATTATTCAGTTATATCTGGATTTATTATTTTTCATTTTGTAGTAATGTTTTGTGATTTATTCCTTTATTAATTCTGTGTTTTTCATTTGGATTTATTATAGGGTGTTGGTAAACACACGTAAGCTTTTAGTAAAAACACGTAAGCCCTTATGTGTTTTTACCATAAACTTACGTGTTTTTACCAAATTATGGCAAAAACATGTAATTTTATGGTAAAAGCACATAAGTAACCTAATTTTTTTATAAAAATTCCTCAGGCTCATTTTTGAGAATTTTTAACATTTTTTTTTGCCATATTTTTTCCGACATGGGATGTGAAGGTCCCCAAATTTTTTCAATTTTTTTTTTTGCCCAATTTTTTTGTTTTGGGCAATTTGGTAAAATGGCCCAATTTTTTGAAAAATTCATCAAAAATGTTCCCACTTATGAATTTCAATATTTTTTTTTTAAAATGAAGGTGAGAATGTTGAGAATAATAAACCAGAAGCCCAACATTTTAGTATTTTTTTTGCAAGAACATTTGTAGGCCCAAAAAGTCCATGTTTTTTTATGTTTTTTTGTTCATGTTTGTAATTAAATTGATAATGCCATTTATGACATAAATTGAATTCAAAATTTAATTTATGATGAGTGGAAGTTAAAATTTGATTTTTGGCATTAACAGTGCCATTTATCACATCAAAAGTGCCATAAATGGCATCACTAATGACATAATAATGCCATAAATGGCATCAAGAATGACATACAGATGCCATTTATGGCCAGAAAATTGGCATAAATGGCATCACAGAAATGCCATAAATTGAATTTAATGGCCTTGACAATGCCATTTATGCATTTAAAAATGCCATAAATGGCCTTAAAAATGGAATGAATGGCCTTAACATTGGCCTTAAAAATGGAATTAATGTGTGAGCCTTAGAGGTAATTTCATGTACCCAAAAGACCACAAATACAACAATAACATATTAATATAAATAAAATAAATTTATTTATATTATTAAAATAAAAATAAAAATAAAAATATAAAATTATATTAAAAATAAAAAAATTAATTACAATTTAAGAATAAAAATACATTAGATTTTGTAAGTATAAAATTACATTTATACTTGAAAAAATTAAGTAAAAATGAAATTTTAACAAAATTGTGAAAAAATAAATAAAATTGGAAAAAAGTTAAATAAAAATTATTATAACTTTTTATCCAATAAATAAACACATAAAAATTATTTCACCATTGGATTCCTCATAAAAAATCAGGTGGGGTCACCTCTGAGTGAAATTCTTGTAACTCAACTCTAAATAAGCTTAAATTAAGTTTTTAGTATTTTCAATACAAAAGTTGAAAATCCTCAAAACTTTAATTTAATTCACACCACATGTGGTGTTAACCATCAATTTTTGTGTTAAAATTGAGGTGTTGTGTTTAGTTTAGAAGTTATGAGGAATTGAAGTATTTTCAATTGAATTCAAATGAAATATCAAAATGTGCGCATGTATTACATAAGTGAGCTTTGATTTACATATGAGGAATGAATTATTACTGTATTGTACTGTACAATTAAATTGAATTACATATGTAAATTATAAGTATAATACATGATGAGGAATTAAAGGAAAAAATAAATTGGAAAGATTAAAATTGGGGGGAAAAGGAACTCTAGCTCTAAGGGGGAGCTAGACCCCCAAAATCCTTGATGACAGGCGTGGGATGTCAAAATTAACACAAAAGTTCATCACTTTTGGCCTGGAATTGAGTTACAGGGTCTGTGGACTCAATTGATGATGAGGTTTTGATACCAACTGGGGTAGTTTTAGCTGTTGCCAAGAGGGCAAAACTACCCTTAAGATAAAACAATCATAGTAAAAACAGTTTTAACTGGTTCCTACGCCTCTTTCACACATTCTGACGTGTTTTGAAGGCTCTAGGCCTGGTATTGCTATAGTAATGGCTGATTTAAGGGTCTAAAATGGCTTAAACCAGCCCTTTTTTGGTCTAAACCAGGGTTCAATGATGCCATAATTGGCTTTTCTGTTGTCAGACTGTTTTTCACGACTGAAAAGAGTAAATTTTACTTTTGGAGTAAGAGAATTGATGGCTATAAAAGAATGTCTTCTTTGCCCCTCTTTTCTCTTCATGTTAGAATCTTTTCCTTTTATTAACTAGTTTAAAACTGTTAAACCAATCAATAAAAGATTCCAACCACCTTTTTTAAATCATTTTGAACCTTTTAACCACGTGAAAAAATCATTATAATCATTGTTTGTAACTCTTATAATCATTTTTACCCCTGAACCACCCCAAAAGTGAATTAAAGCATCTTTCATCACTGTTAGCTTTGTCACTTTGTTTCCAAATTCACTCTGGTCACTTTTGGGCGTGTTTTCTCTTTAATATTCTTTTTAAAGACTTTGTTCTTTAATTAATTGCCTGCAGTTCTTTGCTCAATTAATTCCAATTGAAATTGCTCTTGAAGAAATTTCTTTTGTAGCCTTAAAATATCTCTTGTATTTTTTGGATAAATTTTTATTGTTGGTAAAAAAATAAATATTTATAATATTATTGTTTTATACTAATAAAGTTATAAGCAATAGAATTGGCGTGTTTTCTCTTAAAAATAATATTCTTTACTATTTTTAATTGATTTCAACCTTATACAAATTTTGAGGACAGGAAAAGTACTTGATTTTTAATCAAAGTTTCATATCCACACCTTACATAATGGCCTTAACTATAACATAAATGGCATCAAAAATGCTATTTATGGAATCAAAAATTCCATTTGTGGCATTACATGGATGGAATTAACAATGCCATTTATGATGTTACATAAATGGCATTATGCCATTTATTGCATTGATAATGCCATTCATGGTATTAGTAATGCCATTAATGGCATTGTTAATGTGGCATTATTAATGCCATTTATGGCATTAATGGCATCAGAAATGTTGCATTTTTGATGCCACAAATGGCATTGTTGATGCCATAAATGGCATTAATGGCATCAATAATATTCCATTGATAATGCCATTTATGGCACTGTTAATGCCATTTATGGCACTGTTAATGCCATTTATGACACTTTTAATGCCATTTATGGCACTGTTATTGCCATTAATGGCATTGTTAATGCCATTTATGGCACTGTTCATGTCATTTATGGCACTGTTAATGCCATTTATGGCACTGTTCATGTCATTTATGGCACTGTTAATGCCATTTATGGCACTGCTAATGCCATTTTTTATGGCATTGTTAATGCCATTTATGGCATTTTTAATGCCATTTATGGCACTGTTCATGTCATTTATGGCACTGTTAATGCCATTTATGGCACTGTTAATTCCATTTATGGCATTGTTGATTCCATAAATGGCATTAATGGCATTAGAAATATTTCATTGATAATGCCATAAATGGAATTTTTAATGCCACAAATGGCATTAATGGCATCATAAATGCCATAAATGGCCATATTTCATTTAAAAACCATCCCTTACGTGTTTTTACCAATTTGCTTACGTGTTTTTACCAATACCCTTATTATATATTCTCTTTGGATTAAGTATTACTTATGCCATTTAATTTCTGATTTATATTTTTATAATTACTGCTTTATTGAAGCTAAGGCATACAAGTAAATCATAAATTTGAATAAACAATTTAGCCAATTTCATTTATTTGGTTAATTTTTATTTATGCACTTATTATTATAGTTTATTCAAAATAATTTAAATTACAAAACACAATTAATATGTATTAAAATTATTTAATCAAAATTTGTTAAGCTTAATTCAAAATGGATATTCATTAAGCATTTTCTAAAAATCAATTGATCCTAATTAAGATTAAATTTAATAGAAATGCATACAGTTCAATCAGATAAAATAAAAAAATAAAAAACAACAACATTAATTTGAATTTAATCAAATCAAGAATGAGGAAAACCAATTAGAACTAATTAGAACTGGTTGAACTCAACAACAATGTAGTTTTTAGCTTTGATCATTTCTTTATAACTTACTTTTGTGTTTTTATTATTTGTTTATTTTCAATCTTCATTGGTTATGTCAGCCTGTGACTCAAAACCAGAGCACAAGCATGACAGCAAAAATACCATAAATCAATGGTATAGCCAAGATAGCACCAAAACATGGAGCTGAGCCAAATTAGCTCAAAAGGTATCAAAAGAAAGAGGAAACGCACAACTTTCTTAAAATGTAAGTCCCATCATCATAGGACAAAGAATAACAAAGTTATTCCTGCTCAAAGTTGTTGCTGAGCATAAACCTTAATTTTCAACTCTCATCTGAAATCCAGAAGAAGAGGCCTAACCCCATCAAATGGGTATTCATAATTAAGCTCTAAGTCAGGGCTATCCAATGGTACCAGCCAAACTGAGCTAGCACCAATATTACTGAAGTTCTGGCCAAATTCAGACCAAATAAAGTTGGACAAAGCATTCACCTCTCATCTAACTTCCACAGTTCTAGCGTGAGGTACCTAAAGTGGGGTCTTTTTGGAAAGAGCACAATCAGGGCTATCTGATGGTGTCATCCATTTCCTTATCTCTCAACTATAGCTGAGGTTATGGGGCAAACAAGCTCAATACAGCTTTTGCCTAAAACACACCTATGTACAAAAATCTTGCACATGGGATAACTTTGTCATATTTAATGATAACCATATCAAATGAGGTACCATTGTTTAGAGAACATACAGGGCTATCCACTGAACAAATGTTGAGGATTATATCTCAAGAATTGACAAAGTTATAGCTGTTTTAAGGCCAAAATCCCACATTTTGGCCAATACAGCCTTACCTTGGGATAATATTCCACAACCATGCTTATGAGGTGTCAAACAGACAAAGAAGAATGTTTATACTTCAATACCTCATAAGTAAGTCAATACTGGGGTCCCATACAGCTTCTGTACAGCATTCTACACATCATACACGTCAGAATCAGGCTATGTGGTCCCCAGATGAAAACTTTCACCCTGTAGTGGTGAAAACTGCCCAGATGTGGTTTCAAAGCCACATCTGAGCCCAATACAGGCTATACAGGTCTTTGCAAACCACAAGCCTGTCTCAGAGAGTGAAAAAATCTTCACTTCCTCTACATGGAAAGGTCCAACAGCCTTTCCACCCCAGATCAGGATAAAAGGAGGGCTTTTCACTGCCAGAAGAGCTTTCCTCATCCTGCTCTTAAATTCCTACATAGTAAACTGTCAAAAAAGTTTTACTCTTGGAAAATAATCAGTTTATACTATAACTCTTAGTATTGTAGTGCTTATTATAGTAATCCAACTGGTAAGACTGCACCCAGGGCTTTCAGCAGTGCTCACCACCTCTATTTCTCAATAGTAAAGCCCTTGTTATTTAATTATAACCCTTATTATCTTTAAATAACCCTATTTTAAACCTTTATAACCGTGTCACAAACATAGTTAAAGTTGTAACTAGCCTATTTACCACTTTATCATAGTTTCAACCTGACAGGTTAATTGGCTGTTTTTGGTTTTCCATACTTATTTATTATTTATAATATATAATTTATTTGTATTTAAAACTCTTTGTTATTACCCATGAATTGATTATACCTTCATTCTTAATGTATTAATTATCTTTTTTTAATCAATTATTCCATTAATTTGTCATATATTATATATTTATATAAGTTCATTCCAATAAAATGCAAAAAAATAGAAAAATATATATTGATCAAAATTTAATTAAATCAAGAATGATGAAAAGTAATTATAGCTAAGTGGAGCCGGATAAACTCAATGAAAATGTAACTTTTAGCCCTTATCATTTCTTATTATTTGTTTAATGGCCAACTTCTCATTATTCGTGGTTTATTTTTTACTTATGTCTTATAATAAACAAATGAGAATATTTTTTTGAATTGTTTATATATTGATCAATCAATTTGTAGCAGCACTTTACAAAAATTGGGCAGCAATTCCTCCAAAGCTAACATTTATAGATAGATACAAAAACAGGTCTTGGTTTGGGCCCCCACCATGACTTGACAAAGATTAAAAGTAATGTGGGAACTCCTCTTGTGTGGGATTAAAATGAGGCAGTACCTGGAGGGGGAAATCACAGGTAACTAGTTTTGAATTGCTAATAACTCCTGTAACCAAGTGTGGCAAGGGTGTATTGCCTTCCCCTCCTAAAATACTGAACAAAATTTTCCTTGGAGCTCACAAACCAAAATAAAATTAGTAAGTGGCTTTACAACTGCAGAAGACAAAATTCAGCAGTCTCAGATCAGACCTATTCAATAAATAATATGAAAAATAATGTCAGTAATTTGGTTAATTTTTTAGATTTAATGAAATACTTGTCTGTTTTAATTTTAATAGTTTTTGGTGAAATTGAGGTGAGTTGTTTCTTCTTGGCTATAATTCCTTGGTAGGATGGGTTATTTAAGGTTTTCTGGAAAATTTGATTGGTGTTGATAAAGGTAATTTTGTTAAGGTATAGTTATAATAGAGTAAAATAATTTTTGAAAGGTTTGTCATTTTTTTAAGAGTGTTTAATAATAAGATAAATTTTATTTGTTGAATTTAAGAGGTAAGGTTCTTTGATATTGAATTTTTAAAGGGGTAAGTTATTTTTTTTAAGTCTTTATAATGGTGTTAATTTTACTGGATAAAGTATTTTAATAGAGTAGTAACCCTAATATTGGGTACTGGATAATTTTTATTTTTATTTTAATAATAATAAGATTCCACTGAGCTTAGCTACTGGGTAATCTTCAACACTATACTTCCACTGAGCTTAGCTACTGGGTAAGTAAATTCACTATAATTTGCTGGACTACCTCCCAGGTGAGGGATGAATTATTCCTATGCTCCTACTGTGAAGTGGATATAATTTGCATGGGATATAATTTGCATGGGGGGGATTTTGAAATTTGGGGGGAGAGAGCCCCTCTATTTATACCTTTTGGGATCCCAGGGGGCCCTCCATGGGAGCTGTCTTTTTCCACTTTAATTCCTCTTGATTTCATCATGTGACTCCATTTTTGGTGAGGACCTTTCTTGCATGGGTCAGGTGATTTAAGGTTTGGTGATAATTTTCTCTCTGCACAGCCTCCATTCCTCACATGATTGTCTTTTGGTGAACTGATTATGATGTGATATTCTTGGATTTTCCTTGCATGCATGAGGTGATTTCATTTTGGCTGAGGATTTTTCTTGTGGACAGCCTCTTTTCTGTCACATGATATTCTGTTGGTGGATGCAGTATCACATGATGACCTTGTAATTACTTTGCATATTTACTATTTTAGGTTTGGTAGAAGTGGCTGTGTAATTTATGCAGGTGTAATGGTTGTTTTTCTTCTTTTTGAACTTTAAAATGGAGTCAGGTGATAATTTCTTGCACTGGTGAATTTACTGTTATGTATGAGATGGTGTGATTTTTAAGTTTGACACATGCTGTGCATAGTCATATGGTTGAGATTTAATTAGAATTGTGTACTGCATGCAGCCTGTTGTAACTAGCTTTGGTTTGCATGAGGTGATGAGTGGTGTAAATAATTATGATTCTGTTTTAAGGTTTTAAGTGGGGTTACTGAGGATATAAGATAAGGTACTCCTGTGGCTGTGTTATAAATGACTCGCAGGAATTCCATGGAGTTGAGCTTTGCATCATGTGATTTTGAATGCAAGTTGGCTGTATAACTAATGCATGTGTCATTTTATTGCTGCATGAGTCCTGTGGCTGTAAGGGGGTGTAAAGCTGGGTGGGGTGTGTAATTTAAAGGGTGGTACCTCATTTGTTGTAACTAGTTTGCTATATGTAAATTGATCTTTTACATATGCATAGTGAAATTGAATAAGTTATTTAAACACATACACTTCCCTTTGGTGCCTGTGCCATGGTTTTATGAATTAAATCCAGCTTCTTGCTGTAAAATTGACATTTTGGTGTAAAATTTGAGTGTAAGTCTGCCTGTAGGCTGGATTTCCTGCTGTTAGGGTACTATGAGCTTGAGCCTGGTGAAAAAAAAATGGTATGGAATACCACATCCCCCTCTCCATTTAATGCTGTCCCCAGCATTCCAGGTGAGAGCTCTCTATCCTTCATCTGATTCTGTGGTTTCCTTCAATACCTCTTCCTCATTTATTGATTAATCTTCTTCACTTTCCTCTTCTTCTGTGTCTTCTTTTGTGTCTATCAACTTTCCTCTTGGGTAAAACCTTTTGACTTGAGAGGCTGAAAGTCTTCTTGCTAATTCTGTTCCATCCAGCTCCTCAAGTTCATATGGTCCATTGTTTATTTGTCTGATTACTCTGTAGGGTCCATTCCATTTGTTTTTGAAAAGTAGTCCCCAATTAGATTCTATTGCTTTGTTGTAAACCAGGACCAAATCTCCTGGATTGAGTGGTGATCTTAGTTGGTGTGCCATTCTTCTATGCCAGTATTTCATTGAGTCTTCCCTTGATTTTTTGAGTTTTTCTGCTGCTTTTCTTCTCATCTCTTCTTTTCCTTCCAACTGCTTGGCTCTGGCTTCCAATAATTCCTCAGTTGTGGATATTTTGTGCCATTCTACTGCTAAAAAGGTTTTTGTTTCAATGTCAATTGGTAATACTGGTAGTTGTCCAAATTGGAGTTCATATGGTGAGAAAACAGTTGTCCTTTTAGTGGAGATTCTGTCAGCCAAGGTAACCAAAGGTAGATATTTTTTCCATTTTCCTCCATTTTCCCCACACATCTTGACTAATGCATCTTTAAGTTGTTTATGGCCCCTTTCAACCATTCCTTGAGACTCTGGGTAATAAGGTGTGGTGACTCTGATCCTAGATCCTGCTTTCTTTACTGCATCTTGCAATTCTTTTCCAAACTCTGGCCCCCCATCCACAGTTACTTCTTTTGGTGAGCCATACCTGCATATCCATTCTGAGGTGAACCATTCTGCAACTACTTTTGCTGTTAATTTGACTAGTCCAACTGTTTCTGGCCATCCTGAAAAATCATCTCTGGCCACAACCATATACTTCCATCTTCCAGATTTGATATGGACTGCATCCATACTGACTCTTTCAAAGATTGTTGATGTTGCTGTAGATTTTCCTTGTTCTCTTTGTAAGTTTTGACTTCTCTTTTGGCAGGCTAGGCAAGATTGAACCCATTTCTTTACTGATTTCTTCATTCCTTCCCACCAAAATCTTGCTTTAATTCTTCTGTAAGTTTCATTTTCCCCTCTATGGCCCATGTCTTCATGAAGTGACTTTAAAATGTAGCTTTGAGCTTCTTGACTTGATATCACCAGTTGAGGGTTTGGGTTGTTTCTTCTTTTAAGCTGGCCATCTTCCAAGAAAAAGTTGGGTGACTTTCTTTTAATCCTTCTAAACTCTTCATCTTTACTTGATTGTGGTTTTTTCATTGTACTTAAGTATTCCTGCATTCTCTTCCAAAATACTTCTTGTTTGGTTTGCACTTGTATTCCTGAAAGATTGAGTGAATTTACATTCTTGGCCCCAAATCCAGGGTGTGGCTTGATCCAATCTTCTTCTTCATCAAATTCTGGTGCTTCTTCATCTTCTTCATCTGAGTTTTTTGGTCTTCTGGAGAGCCCATCTGGCATAGTGAAAGTTTTCCCTGGTTTGTGTACCAAATCAAAGGAAAATAGCTGAATGAAAGCCACCCATCTTGTCATGGGGGCATTGGGTAAGCAAGGGGTGTTGATCATTTCAATTAAAGCCTTGGCATTGACTTGTAATTCAAAATATTGTCCCCAAAGTATGGTTTGAAGTTTTTTGAGAATTCTTGCAACTCCACAGAGTTCCAATTTGGGTTGTGAGTATTTTGATTCCAATTTTGAAAAAGGTATTGATTCATATAATACTGGTCTGTCCTTTCCTTCTTTGTCTTCTTGAGTGAGTACTGCTCCTGCAGCAATGTCACTTGAATCTACTGCTAGCTTAATTTTTCCTGCTCCTTTGTCATAATCCAATTTCTTGAGGGTTATTTCTTCTCCAACTATTCTTCTGAGCTTATGGAAAGCTTCTTCACATTTTTGATCCCAATACCAGTAAACATCTTCTCTGGTGAGTCTTCTGAGTGGTGATGCAACTTGTGAGAAGTTTTCAATAAACATTCTTACATAGGCACAAAGACCAAGAAATCCTCTTATTTCCTTTTTGTTGAGAGGTGTTGGCCAATTTTGAATCTTGTTGATCTTTTGTTTTGAGATTGTTCTTCCTTTGAATGATACAACATTCCCTACTATGTCCAAAGCTGGAACACAGCATGCAAACTTGGATCCTGAGATAGTAAGTCCTGCTTCTTCAATCCTGAATAAATTTCTTTCTAAGGTTATGGCATATTCCCATATAAATCTTCTGATTGAGGGGTTTTCTGGTAGTGTTTTCTGGTTATAAAGTGATCTTGGTCCTTTTATTCCTCCATCATCAATAAAAATTCCTACACTTTCTGGTATTTCTTCTTGGAGTATCCAGGTCATTTGGGCTTGGTATACTGCTACTGAGTTGGTGGCTCCTTGGGGTAGTCTTGTGAGTTGCATCCTTCCAAGGGGTGTTTCAAAAGTAGTGAGGGGTCTTGTAGTGACATCTAATTCTCTTTCATCATATCCTCCCATGATGTCTCCTAGTCCATAGCATGCTCTTCCTGCAAATGCATCTACAAATTCTTCAATGTGAGGTGGTAAGCCAGCATCCTTGATGGTGACTTTGTTGAGTTCTTGAAGGTCATGGACAATTCTGAGTTTCCCATTGGATTTGGCCACACAAAATATTGGGCTTGTGTAGCTTGAGGTGGATTGCTCATAGAGTCCAGTATTGATTCTTTCTCTGATTAATTCAGTAAACTGAGGTAAAATTGATTTGGGAATGGGAATTGGTTTCTTCTGCCAAGGTTCATGAGGTATTACTGGTATCTTGTAAGGTTTTCCATATGAGTGTTTGAGTAATCCTCTTTCTTCTTCACAGATAGCTATTGCTTTTTCCCTTAAGGTGATAACATTTTTGAGTAAATTGATTTCTTCATTTGATAACCATCCTAGTGGGCCAAAGTTGACTGCTTGGAGTCTTTCATGTGTTACCTTGAAGTGTTCTTGAAATATGGGTGGATTTGGTGATAAGGGTGTTTCATAAGGATCTCTTGACAAAGGTGGTCTTTCCAAAGGTGGGTTAAGGTCTTGAGGCATTGGCTCATTGACTGGTCTGACCTTCTTCAGGACTGATTTGTATTTGGCTGCTAAAACTTGGTGATCCATTTTCAATCAGTTATTTTTTTTTTTTTTTATTTTTTTTTTTTATTTTTTCTTTTTTTTTTTCTTTTTTTTTTTTCTTTTTTTTTTTCTTTTTTTTTTTCTTTTTTTTTTCTTTTTTTTTCTTTTTTTTTCTTTTTTTTTTATATATATTTCTAAGAATTTGCTAGTGTCCTGAAACCTTGAGGTCTTCACAATTCTTCTTTCTTCTTTTTTCCATAAAAAAAAATGTAGTTTAAGGTCATACAGGACCTACAACTAGGTGTGTAACCCCTGTATATTAGGTATACAAGTCCTGCAGTTTAAGTCATACAAGGACCTCCTGGCCTAATCCAAGGGCCTATCTTGATTCTTGAGCTCCTTTGGGCTTGATTTTGGATTCCACTTGACTCTTGTCTTATTCTTCAGTCTTTATGATTCCCATTTGATTCAATATTATTCTGGTTGTTTTATTTCTTGATGAGGAATCTTCTTGTCTTAATTTCTGGCTTGGGACTCCACTTTGTTCATTTTGGCCAATTTGATAATGATAAACACCTGTGAAACCCCTTGTTCCTGTTACACAAAGGGAGAAGTTTATTGTCATGCTGAGGACAAAAATGGTCCTTCAGCACTTCTCCTGACTAGGAAAATCCCCTCCAGCTTCTTGGCTGTTATTATTTTTTTTATAAGTTTCCCTGCCCAAGTCCACAGGGGAAGCAGTTTACTGTCATGCTGAGGACCTCCTGAGTCTTCAATCTTCTTTAAAATCCCAAGGGCAATTTGAGTTGTGTGTTTTACATAATCTTGCTAGTCCATCATGTTGAGTGAGTCCTGAGTCAATAATTAATCAAGTGAGTCAACCTTCAGTCCATAAATCCTGACCACTTATTCTTGAATTCCAAATGAGTTTCAATCCAGAATCAAAGAAGTGTCCAAGGTCTTGTGTTGTCCAGAGGTCAATCCATAAGGAACTACTGTTTTTCTTCATAAATAATCTTCTTCATTTTCAGTATTGTGAATAATTGCCCTATGATAAATTGTTTCCAAATTCTCTTGCTATTTCTTAAAAATAATTTATGTCCTTTTGTTCCTTTGTATTCCTGAATTATACCTGTCATAAAGAAATGAAAAAAAATGTAATAATAAGGTGATTTAAAAATTGATTTTAATATTAATTTATTGATATATATTTTTTAATAATATTTGTTTGGATGAGGGCCCCCCTCTCCATTTAAAATCTTGAGTTGGTTTTCAAATTTTGAAGAGGATATGTTCTCATTCCCCCAAAGCTTCCACTATAAGGGATAGTGTAAGAAATAAGTTTACTCACCCCTTATTTTTTATAGTGATTTTGATAAGGATAAATAATGATACAGTAAATTTACATAATTTTATATTCAATGATGATTCAATAATTATATATTTTTTTTGTTTATTCTTTTTACTGTAAGTATAAAATACCCATTAACTGAGATATCTGAGTAAAAATCAAGTTTCAAAATAAATGATCCTGAATCACAATCAAGATCATGGAACTGTTTGGTTAAAGGTGGTAATTTGTGCCAATCAGTAAAAATTGGTGTTCTTGAGAGGTTTTATAATGAATATGACATAATTGAATGATCATAATTTGAGTCCTTTAATCATATAATGACCCTTATGATGCCACAACTCTTCCTTTTTGGAATCATCATTATGACTCAGACTTTATTTCAAGTCCATCCCCTTTATGGTTCAGATTTTCTGTTACCCATAAATGCATTTGAGTTGTTAAAAAAATATAAACAGTGAAATTGAAAATTTGTACAATTTTAAAAAACTCTTGTTTGCTTTTGGGGGGCTTTTTCAATTCTATTTGGAATAAACAGAACATTGAGGTGTTATTAATATGTAAATTCCCCAAATTATGTCATCAATTTATGAGTTTTTAATATAAATAACTCCTTCAGAGTTCAATTAATGCCTTCATGGTACAAATACTTCTTCTTTTCAAACAAGTTCCAATCACTCTCTTGTAATAGTAGAAATATTTCAAATAAATTGATCTTTTTTTTTTTTTTTTTTTTTTTAAAAAAATAATACTTGATGTAGAGTTTTTTTTTGTTTTTTTTTTATTATTATTTTTTGAGTGGAAACATTGAGCCAATTTAATGGCTCTTATTGTAATAGTAGGAAAATTATAATAGAAAAAATAGAATATTCTTGAGATCATGAATGGGATATGCCCCTAATTCTTAGGAAAAATAAATAGTTGAATTTTGGCATAAAAAATAAAAAATAAAATAAAATAAAAAAATATGTTCAAAAGCTTAAGTCAGTACATCTTTCCAATTCTTTTTTATAATGACATAAAATTAGAAAGTAATAAAGTAAAAATAAAACCTCAGGTAGTTTAGAGTCTTGCCTAGGACTTTTCCTGTTTTTATAGTCCTTTTCCAATCTTTTTGAATACTTTAAATATGCAGTTTATAGTCTTTCCAAGGACCATTGGTTACTTTTTCTTTATCATTGTTGATAATTTGAGTGGGCAGTTTATGGGCTTGCCAAGGACATTTGGTTTGTTGTTTTTTATTGAGTCCTAGTTGAGAACTCTTAGTGGTGGGCAGTTTATGGTCTTGCCAAGGACCATGTGTTGTCTTTGCTTTGGTCCTTGTTGATAATCTTAGTGATTTTTTTTTTCATATTTGAAGGGGCAGTTTATGGTCTTTCCAAGGACCTATGCTTGATTGTGTTGTAAATTTGAGTTCTTGTTGATAATTCTAATGGTGGGCAGTTTATGGTCTTACCAAGGACCACTGGTTTATTGTTTTGTTGATAGCTGCTTGATTTATTGTTGATACTTTTGGTTTTGATTTATCTTCAAAGCCAAGTTGAAAATTGAATTAAACAGTTTATAGTCTTATTGAGGACTCTTGGTTAATTTTTTTTATTTTGAGTCCTTGTTGATACTTTTGGTTTTGATTTATCTTCAAAGCCAAGTTGTAAATTGAATTAAACAGTTTATAGTCTTATTTAGGACTATTGGTTGATTGTGTTGTAACTTTAAGTCCTTGTTGAGAACTTTAATGGTGGGCAGTTTAATGCCTTGCTCAGGGTATTTATTGTTATTTATAGCCCTGTAGCATAAAATAATAAATAAACTAAATGAAGTCAAATAAATAAGGAAAAACCAGCAGTTTAAAGCCATGCTGAGGGCTTTTTTTTTTCCAGCCCTTATTCTATGATAAAAAAAACATGGTTAGTCAACTAATTGAATCATAAAAAAATAAAATAAGCAGTTTATAGCCATACTGAGGGCTCTTTTATTTATATTATTATTATTTTTTTGTTTGTAGCCCTGTTTCTTCATAAAAAAAGAAACATGGTTAGTCAAATTAATTAAATCATGATAATGAATGAAATTAAGCAGTTTTAAGCCATGCTGAGGGCTTTTTTTATTCATTATTTCCTCTAATTATTAAACTAAGGGGAAAATCAGTAAAAAAAACATAAGAAATAAAATTTGAGCAGTTTAATGCCTTGCTCAGGGCATTTCTGTTATTTGTAGCCCTGTAGCATATCAAAATAAGATATATCAGTTTCATATAATATTAAGGGGAAAATCAAAAAATCCAGAAGTTTAATGTCTTGCTGAGGACATTTTGCTTTTCAGCCCTCATTCTATAATAAAAAACATGGTTAGTCAACTAAGTGAATCATAAAAAATAAAATAAGCAGTTTATAGCCATACTGAGGGCTACTTTTCATTTAATTTTGATTATTTTTTTTTATTTTTTTTTTATTTTTTATAAGTATATGTTTATTTTGATTTTATTTTATATGGGACTTTTTTATTTGGTCCCGACTAGCTAATTGGGTCGTACGGCCCGGTACTGTCTGCGGGAGGTCAGCCTTCTATAAACTTACCACCACTCCTGTGTCCAGCTAAATTTGTTCCACCTTTTTAATTTTATTTTATTTTATTTTATTGTTATTATTATTATTGTTTTGGTTTTTTTTTTATTTTATTTTATTTATTTATATTAATTATTTCTTTTTCTTTTATAAAATTTGGGTGGCTCGTTTTATAATAACAAGGTTTCACGACGCCGTATTTCTTTAAGCATTTTCCAATGATTTTTTTAAAAAAATAACTGGTGTTTCCCATTGTCTTATAATCAAATTCGTGTGATCTTAATCCAATTGGGCAATGGTAAATGGTTGCCTCCTCGCGTTCCAGACTCAATTAATTGGGCTTCTCCACTGTAAGTCCAACTCAAGCCACTTCCTTTTACCAGGAATACCTAAAGGATTTAAGTCGGCTTACGTTTGCTTCTATATTCACAAGAACCTTATCTTGTGAGATTATTTCAACGGTGTGGCACCGATTGTATATGAATGGGTACTAATTCTCCCTTTGGTTGTGTAGGCTTATTTTAGGTTCATTGTTACCTAATTGAACATTCGTTCGTGACAGCTGCCCAATTCTAATGCTTAATGCACGTTTAAGGTCCAGTTACCCAACGCCAGTGGTTTTCTTCTTTTTCTTTTTTTTTTTTTATTTATTTATTGAATTTAAGTAATAATTGTATCTTACTGATGTTGATGGCTGTAGGCTCCATTCCCAAGCTAACTCCCATTTATTTATTTTTTTTATATTTCTAACCTCGCTTGCCTTTTGTCATGTCCTTTCTTTTTGGCGTGAGCTCGTCGTATTGATTCCAGGCCCATCCATGTATTTGTATCCGAGCCACCTATCTATATCCCATGCACAACGTCCTGCGTCTTGAATGTATTTCTAATATATTTTTTTGCGATTAATTTAGGAGGAACTACCGGACCCCACTTATCTTCACTTTAGATAAGTGATTATACGGTTCACGAAGCGACATTCTGCTTATAAGTGCCTTCTGATAAAAATGTCTTGCATACTGTTACCTCGGTGTTTCCTTGGTAAGTCCTTTTTCTTCCAAATGGCTTCTTAGGTCGGATTTAGGTTTCTTTTGTAATTATTTCATGCCGCAGGACGTTTGGTGCTTGGTGGTTGGCCCCAAGATTATTTTGGGTCATCCTAGTCTTCGTTACACTCCTTGTAAATCCCTTGAAGTTATTTAAGGGCTTCTTTTTATTCTTTTTGCTATGGCTTTTGGGTATTCTGCTCGTGGAGTTTAATGGGAACGCTTCCTTTCCTTGTGAGGAGAGCCAACTGGTATAAATAGGGGTCCCTTTCCAGCTAAATCCTCCCTATCTCAATTCCTCAGACACATCCTATAAAATAATACTTTGATTCTTCTACGGTTAGTTCTTTCTTCTTTCTTTTTTAATAGTAATTATCCTTTTGTATACCGCATTGCTGATCTTGGCGATTTTGTTTAACTTTTAAGCCTAATTCGAAATGAGCTCCTTGAATCGTTACTATGGGTCCGGGTATTCTGATTTCGTAAAGGTTTTCTCCGACAAAGAGCTAGAGGAGCTCTTATTCGGTTACCCTTCCTCTCCCTCTGAAAGCAGAAGTTTCTGGGATTGGGCTTCCAAGCCCCATTCTACTCCAGGCTCTCCTCCTGCTCTAGCAACTCTGTCCAGAGTACCGTCACCTTTGCCTTCCTCCGAAGAGATTCCCAAAGCCGCACTGGCTTTTTACGCATTTATCAAAGGCGAATACGACCCTCGCTTATTTGTTCCGGACCCCCTAAGCTACTTCCTGGGCGAGGAAGCTGCAAACGCTTCCTCTTGAAAAATCAAGAACAGTTTCAAAAAACCATCCCATTCCTACGGTCTACGTCCCCGTGATTTTTGTGGCCAAGTGATTAAACCTTCCAAGCAACATTAGGTAAGTCATATTTAATTCCTTTTGTTCTCTTATTCCTAACACTGATATTTCCTTTGCATAGTATATTTGTATACCGTCACCCTTTAGGGTGTTGGAAATTTTGATCGAGCCATCTACTGTTACTTGTAGGGGTATTGGGAGCTAGGATAATAGTTGAATATTACTTGCAACGCAGCTTTATACGTTTTATTTAGTTGGATGAGATAGCTGCAAAACCCTGATTCTATTGTATGTTTATTCTGCACGAAGACTGCGTTCTTTAGTATTTGAAGAGGCAGTAGCTTGTTTTCATTTATGATAACATGGAAAGAAAACTAAATAAATAATAATAATAATTGATTTTACCGTCGTCCTTGTTATCGTCATTGTCTCGTTTTCGTACACATAAAAAAACAAAAACAAAATATGATATCGTTCGAAGTCTATGGCATCCTTTGAGGATATCCAGACAACGATCTGTTGAGAGAAATTGATATATCTTTATGAAATTTATCTCCTGTCTTGTAAAATGAAATATTCAGAGTTAATTTAAGTTTTTAAATATAGTTATCTTTTATAAGTATAACTTAAGTGGAGACTGCTTCTTTGCCTCTTTCTCTTTTTTTTTTATTTTTTTTTTTTATTATGGAAAAAAAAAAAAGATTGAATTGTAAAGAGGAAAGAAAAAAAATGATAATAAAAATAAAAATAAAAATAAAAAATAAAATAATAATAAAACAAAGAAATTGAAAAAAAATAGATAACAATAAAATCCAATGAAAAATGGGATGGATGGTAAATCAAAGAATTAGGTACTTAGCAGGTGAGATTTATATTGATTAACTGCTTTGACTAATTAATTTCTTTACTATTTCATACTTGATAACATTTCCACCCCTCCACTTTTCTCTTTTCGGACTTCTGAACAAGTATTCTTGACAGAAGGATTCCCAATTTTCTGTATTAAATTTAGTTGTACCACTTTTAAGTGTGAGGATTGCTGGTATTAGTGCTTCTTCCCAGTGACAGTCCCATGTGGTATTATTTATAGTATAATTTCCTTATATTTTGCTAATTGATCCATTTTTAATTCCAAAATTCTGAAGGTTGAACCAGTCTTGGCATTCCCAGGTCCTCCAAAATAGTGATTTCCTAAGGTGTTTATCCATGTAAAATATTTCATTCCAGTAATTGTTTCCAAGGTTGCCTTCAACTCCATCCCAGGTCAGTAAATCCAAGAATTCATACTTTGTGAGGTTGAATCCAGGTAATTCTTTCCATGGATGAGATATGACAGCTTCTGATGGTGAGTTGTCTTTTTCAAAGATGTCTTCAAACTCAATATATGGAAGGATTATTGTAGAGATATCTGGACAGGGTTCTGGTTTTGTTTGTAAGAACCATTCAGGATATTCACTTGCTTCTTGGGGATTATTTTAATTGGCCCAAACTTCTTTTTCTTCTAGCCAGCTGACATCTGTGTCCAATGACCAGGGATTCTCTTCAAGTAATGGCCATGACTGCATTTTGAAGGATTTGATTTGTTTGAAAGTGTCAAAAGATAATAATATTTGAGAATATTATCAGATTTATTTATCAAATTAGTTTGAGGGTAGGTTGAATGGATTTTGGATGGTAATTTTGGGTAAGAATTTGGATATTCCTCTTTGATAAGGCAGGAGGTCACTGCCTAGTGATGTTTGATTTTGGGGATTATTGGTTATTTTTTAATTTGATAAGAAATTATTTTCCTCTTTGATAAGGCAGGAGGTCACTGCCTAGTGATCTTATGGTTAATTACTGAGTTTTTTTTTATTGGTGAGTAGAATTATTGATTTTATTTGATGAGAGTTGATATTCCTCTTTGATAAGGCAGGAGGTCACTGCCTAGTGATTATTGAAGTTTAAATCTGACTATTTTGTTTGATTTTTGATTTTTAGAGCTGTTATGTGTCTTTAAGTTGGGCCTTGATGGTTTGAAATTTAATTGGTCCATTAATTCTTGAGTAATTTGATCATTGGTTTTGTCAGAAACCTCCAAAATCTTCAGCAATTCCTTGATTTCTTCAATTTCTTGGTTTCTTGATATGGATGTAATATCCTTAAAGTGCCAAAGGTTTTCTTTGTTGATATAATCATCTTCAGCTTTCATAATTGAATATTTATTGATAATTTGGTCTTCTTTTATTAATTCTTCCCCATAGGATCCAAGAATTGGTGAATTGGCCATGGTGGAGGTGATTGATGTGTTTTTTGTAAGTTATTTTTATTTTTTATATATTTTTTTTTAATTTTTAATTTTTAATTTTTTTAAGGAATACTTTGTTGATGAATTTCTTCTTTGTTAAGGCAGGAAGTCACTGCCCTATAGAGAGAAAAAAAATGAAATAAAAAAGAAACTAATGATACATTTTATGGGTGATACTGATACATTTTAGAGAAAAAATCATGATTTTGTTGGTTTTATTCAAAGTTGAGCTCCCCCAAGTGGGAAAGGTGAGTGTCTGTTGAGCAATCTGGCCAAAATCAGGCCTTTGAGGGCTTCCACAAAGTTATTTCTTTCCTCAATTTCTGGCTCTGATGGAAATTCTGACCACCATAAGTCTTCATCAATGAATATATATCCATCTCCAACCCATTTCAATTTTCCAGTTTGGTATGTTGATCTATTTAATCCAAGGTACCACTGGGCCCAAATTTGATTGAAGTAAAGTCCTCTTCTTGGTAGTGTGGCCATTTCAAATATATCATCCCAGCATTTGTTTTCAAGGTTACCTTTAATTCCCTCTTCAGTTAATAGTTCTAGGAATTGAACATTGTTCAAGTTTGCTCCTGGAAGGTGAAATAAATATTTATCTTCACAGAAACTTTCTTGAGCTTCATCTCCATAAATATCTTCAAAAGTGATATATGGCAAGTAAATGTAGTTGTATTCATTTTCTAGGATGGATTCTGTTTCATAATCTTCATTGGGAGGTTGTTAGATGAATTCAGGGTTTTCCAGTTGCCATTCATAAGTTTCTTCTTGGTTGTTCAATGGTCTGTCCAAGAAGTTGATATGGTATATGTTTTTGTCTCTTTCTTCCATAATTTTGAAGTCTTTTTCAATTTCATTTATAATTTCCTCATCTGAGAGCTCATGATGTTCACTAAATCTGACTTTCTTCTTTTTGGGTTTAGGTTTGAAAGGGTTTCCATGTACTTTCTCATTTCCATCCACCAAAATTTGGAATGTTTCTTCCTTATTGTTAATTGGCTTGTAACTTATATTGGGTAATTCATCTTCAGAGGTTGAGTCTTCAAGTTGTCTTTTGAGGTTGTTTGGCCATTAGTTATTTTGTAAATCTGGACCAAATTCATCACTTTTTGGAGATATGGATAACTCTTGGGTCTTCTGAGTTAAATTTATTATGGTATTGTCTCTTTTTGCATTTTGAAACTTCTTTCCTGGGTTATTTCTGACCAATGTTGCCATATTGCATAAATCCATTCCTCTAGGTGGTCCAGTTTGCCATCCAAGTGCTTGAGGTTTGCATATTGGCATGCATAATCTTCTTCCATCAGGTTCTTGATAGCTCAGTATTTCACCTTGCTTATGGGAAAATTCCAGCCTAATGTTATTGTCTGCTAAGAAAGGTCTTCCAAGTACTGTATGGTCAGATCCTTTTGCAATGAAGAAGTGAATTAGAGTTTATTCACCTGAAGCCAAAATGATTGGAGTAAATTCTGAAAGTGCCACCAATGAAGTAGTATGGCCTCCAATTCCCCTAAGGTTCATGTTAAGATTTCTTGTTGTGAGTGAGGCTTTGATTGCTATTTCTTCTGGTATAATGTTGAGTTCTGCACCAGTGTCCATTCATGCTCTGATAGGATATTCTTCATTTCCAATGAAGATTTCCATAAATCCCAAAGGACAAGCATAATGAATCTTGGGCTTTGGTATTTCTTTGAATCCAAATGATAATAATCTTTCTTGAAGATCCATCGAGTTGAGTGATTTAATTTTTTCTTTGTCTTTTTCTGATAATTCCTGTAATTTATGGACAAAATTTGGTGACATCCTCAAAATTTCTTCAATAGTGAGGTTGATCTTTTGTTGCATAATTTTTTTAATAATTTTGTCAATTTCCAATTTAGTTTCAACTTTTTTCTTTTGAGGTTTTCTGAATTTCTTTTCTTCTTTGGGAATTTCTTCATCTTTGTCCTTATTGGCAATATTTTCAATTTCCTCAGGTTGGTCTGGTTTTGGAATATTTGAATTTTGGAATTTGGTGGAAATTATGACTCTTTATTCTTCCTTTTCTTCTTCAATGTAAGTTCCTGGAATGGCTGCTTTCTTCTTTGGCTCTTGATTTTGGGATTGTCTTTCCAACCTTTGTTTTGTCTGTCTTAATCTAATGTGTGATTCAAAAGGGTCATTGGCTGAGGAAATGGTAGGTGGTTTCCAATTTGACCAATCTTCAACATGAGCAATTGAGGTTGTTTTATCTTCTGATTTCTTTTCAGTGGTCTTAACCTCTTCTTCTGGGTTTTCTTTGACAATAGGTTTTTCCATAAATTTCTTGTTGAGTTCTGCTTGTTCTTTTGCAAAAGCCCTGACTATGTTTTTGGCACTGTCATTCCCTTCCATAGGTACTCTCTGATAGTTGGGGAAGAGGTAAGATGCTCCTTGGGTTCTGACAACTCTTCTGTCCAAATCTTCAGCAAGGTGAGTGCATCTAGTTGCTGAATGTCCTTCTTCCTTGCAGTAAGCACATTTCATTGGTGGTCTTGGAGCCATTTGAGCTGGTATGTATGGTTGATAACTGGATGAAAATGGTGGTAAAGGATTCCTTTGCCTGTATGGCTGATTATTTTGAGGTAACCTTTGCTCTTGATTATTGTTCCAGTTCCTTCTTGGTAGATTAACTGCTTCTGAAAGGGTTTTAAGTTGATTTAACACTTCTTTAACTGATTCTTTTCCTTCATTTATTGGCTGAGGTTCTGGTTGTGGAGGATTTTTGATCTTTTGGGTGAGTTCTTTTACTTGTTTCAAAACTTCATCCCAGCTTTCATCCTCAAATCTTGTTTTCTTTTCTGGAGGTTTTGGTTTAGAAAATTCTTTTTGTTGTATCAGAACCTTGGCCTCCAAGTCCTGTTCAATGTATAATTTCAAAATATCCAATCTTGGAATGATGTAACCTCCATCCAAGGCTTGAACCATAGCTCTGTCTTTAATAATTTCTTTGTAAATTGATTCTTGAACACTAGTGGAAAGGCTTTCCAATATTTCCTGGTTATGATTGATATCACCTTGAATATATTGGTATCTTTTGAGGTAAGTGATGATTGCTTCACATTCCCCAATGAATTTTCTGTATTGAGTCATGTTTCTTATTCCACCTTCTTGTTGAGTTTTTGTGAATAATTCAGTGATTGAGGATAATCTGTATCTTCTTTCAGGTGAGACTGTTCCCCATCTTCTTTTCATATCCACTTTCAATTGATCCCAATCAGCTGTTTCATATCCTGGCATTCCTTCAATATGATAACTGATTTCTTCATATTTTGTCCAAAATGCTATTTGTCTTGCAATGTCTCTTCCACTCGCTCCTTAAATTTCTGAAATATTTTCAACTTTCTTGATGAATCTTTCAACATCCTTTCCATCAAGCCACAGATTATAGTCCTTGGCTCTGATTTTTACTATTGGAGTAGTGTTTCTTGGAATTTCTTGATGTAATGGAGTTTGGATTTGGGCAGAAATGTTTACTCTTCTTGGTAAAGTGTTTTGTCTTTGTTCTGTATAAGGTGTTGATGTGGCCATGGGTCTTGGATAAGGTGAAGGTGATCCATGTGGCCTGAAAGATCTTGGAAGGGTGGTCTGTTCCTCAAGTGGACTATTTTGTGGAGTATAGCTTGATGATTTATTTTTGCCTTCCTTTTTGATTAGTGCTGGTAATTCTGCTTGCATTTCTAGCATCTTCTGCTGAAGTCTCTCTGTTGAAGAAATTTCTTCCTGTCCTTCAACAGTATCTTCATTAAGGTTTTCTTCCTGGATTTCTTCAATAATACCAGGTAACTTTGATGATGAAGGTTTATCCATTTTTGATTTATTTATTTCTTCCTTTGATTTTGGTGTTGAGTTATTAATTTTATTTCTTTCAAGGAGATCAAGGAAAAATTTCTCCACAACCTTCAAGTCCCTTTTATTGGTTCTTGGTGTTGCAATTGGGAAATTGGAATATTTATTTGATTCCTCCCCTAGTTCTGTTTCTTGCTTTGGTGGATAATAGTAATGGTCAGAGTGAGTTGATGATTCAGATTCTTGAGATGATGGTTTTTGCTGATTTTGATTATTTGACTCCAGTTTTTGTTATAGTAGTAATATATTTTTTTTTTTGATGTAGTTTTTTTTTTGATTTATTGGAATTTTATTTATATGTTATTGAAGTTTGAGGTTGACTGGGCCACTGTTAGGACACCAGATGTGGGAACTCCTCTTGTGTGGGATTAAAATGAGGCAGTACCTGGAGGGGGAAATCACAGGTAACTAGTTTTGAATTGCTAATAACTCCTGTAACCAAGGGTGGCAAGGGTGTATTGCCTGCCCCTCCTAAAATACTGAACAAAATCTTCCTTGGAGCTGACAAACCAAAATAAAATTAGTAAGTGGCTTTAAAACTGCAGAAGACAAAATTCAGCAGTCTCAGATCAGACCTATTCAATAAATAATATGAAAAATAATGTCAGTAATTTGGTTAATTTTTTAGATTTAATGAAATACTTGTCTGTTTTAATTTTAATAGTTTTTGGTGAAATTGAGGTAAGTTGTTTCTTCTTGGTTATAATTCCTTGGTAGGATGGGTTATTTAAGGTTTTCTGGAAAATTGTATTGGTGTTGATAAAGGTAATTTTGTTAAGGTATAGTTATAATAGAGTAAAATAATTTTTGAAAGGTTTGTTATTTTTTTAAGAGTGTTTAATAATAAGATAAGTTTTATTTGTTGAATTTAAGAGGTAAGGTTCTTTGATATTGAATTTTTAAAGGGGTAAGTTATTTTTTTTAAGTCTTGATAATGGTGTTAATTTTACTGGATAAACTATTTTAATAGAGTATTAACCCTAATATTGGGTACTGGATAATTTTTATTTTTATTTTAATAATAATAAGATTCCACTGAGCTTAGCTACTGGGTAATCTTCAACACTATACTTCCACTGAGCTTAGCTACTGGGTAAGTAAATTCACTATAATTTGCTGGACTACCTCCCAGGTGAGGGATGAATTATTCCTATGCTCCTACTGTGAAGTGGATATAATTTGCATGGGATATAATTTGCATGGGGGGGATTTTGAAATTTGGGGGGAGAGAGCCCCTCTATTTATACCTTTTGGGAGCCCAGGGGGCCCTCCATGGGAGCTGTCTTTTTCCACTTTAATTCCTCTTGATTTCATCATGTGACTCCATTTTTGGTGAGGACCTTTCTTGCATGGGTCAGGTGATTTAAGGTTTGGTGATAATTTTCTCTCTGCACAGCCTCCATTCCTCACATGATTGTCTTTTGGTGAACTGATTATGATGTGATATTCTTGGATTTTCCTTGCATGCATGAGGTGATTTCATTTTGGCTGAGGATTTTTCTTGTGGACAGCCTCTTTTCTGTCACATGATATTCTGTTGGTGGATGCAGTATCACATGATGACCTTGTAATTACTTTGCATATTTCCTATTTTAGGTTTGGTAGAAGTGGCTGTGTAATTTATGCAGGTGTCATGGTTGTTTTTCTTCTTTTTGAACTTTAAAATGGAGTCAGGTGATAATTTCTGGTGAACTTACTGTTATGTATGAGATGGTGTGATTTTTAAGTTTGACACATGCTGTGCATAGTCATATGGTTGAGATTTAATTAGAATTGTGTACTGCATGCAGCCTGTTTTAACTAGCTTTGGTTTGAATGAGGTGATGAGTGGTGTAAATAATTATGATTCTGTTTTAAGGTTTTAAGTGGGGTTACTGAGGATATAAGATAAGGTACTCCTGTGGCTGTGTAATAAATGACTCGCAGGAATTCCATGGAGTTGAGCTTTGCATCATGTGATTTTGAATGCAAGTTGGCTGTATAACTAATGCATGTGTCATTTTCTTGCTGCATGAGTCCTGTGGCTGTAAGGGGGTGTAAAGCTGGGCGGGGTGTGTAATTTAAAGGGTGGTACCTCATTTGTTGTAACTAGTTTGCTATATGTAAATTGATCTTTTACATATGCATAGTGAAATTGAATAAGTTATTTAAACACATACACTTCCCTTTGGTGCCTGTGCCATGGTTTTATGAGTTAAATCCAGCTTCTTGCTGTAAAATTGACCTTTTGGTGTAAAATTTGAGTGTAAGTCTTCCTGTAGGCTGGATTTCCTGCTGTTAGGGTACTATGAGCTTGAGCCTGGTGAAAAAAAAATGGTATGGAATACCACAGTAAGAGTTTTATTAAAACCAAGGAGAAAATGTATTTGTTCAAGATGTTGACTTCATCTAATGTTATAGTGGTGTTTCACTGTTTATTGTGGCAGGCACTTTCAAGAGGCACTGGCCCAATGGGCCTGGACAGCTCCTCTTTTGTGGATCCATTGACCCAAGCACTCAATTTATCAGTCGCCACATGGTGTTACAGCCTCAAGCCATCTCTATGCATGTGCACCCACATAGAGAGGCAAAGCCTTAAGCAACACCCTGCTTTGACCAAGGCCACTGAGGGCTTCCAGAAGTTTTGAAGAGTTGACCTTTGAGGACAAGGCTTAATTATCTAAGCTTTGCAATTAGCTATTGTCATTTGGCTTGCACAAAAGAATTGACCATATAAATCATCAAAAGGTTCAGCCTTGTAAGCAAAAAAATTCAAACTGAGGGCAAGCAGTGTGCGTGCAGTAAAGAAGGGGGTACCAACCTTTCTAATACCTTTAAAAAATTCAAAAAAGATCTTGAGCCAACACTTAAAAGGTTGCCTCATGTCCTCTACAGACTCTTCAATCCCAATGGTGGTTAAACACTCTTTCATGAGGGTATTAATTCCGATTATATAAAGATGTTGTGAATGGTCCCCTTAATTTTGTTGGAGTAGCTCAAACAAATTTCTCACTCAATTGCTCAGGATACAAAAACTTGCTTTGGATGAGGCAAAGGAAGATCCATTGCATCCGACCTAAATAGAAATGATTTTTGTTCAAATAGCCAGTCAGTCATGAAAAATCAACTGAGACAAATGATACTTAGTAGAGTAAGATAGTAGGAGAGTTTTATCAAAGATTAAACCAAGAGTACCAATCCTTCCAAGCCCACAAAATTCCGAAGTTGGATAAATGAATCACAAACCAATTGGAAGATCTTCTAAGGCCCTCTGGCTCTAATCTAACTGCCTCTACATTGGTTCCTGTCTCTCCAAGTCCTGTATATAGCCTCCCAGCCCATTTTCCAAACCTGGTGCAACAGTTGAAGGCAATACTTAGAGTCTAGTGGTAGGGGGCCTGGGTCTTCTGCACTAGCTTGAGGCTTAGGTGCAGGGTGAGCATTTAGACCAGGCTCCTACATGTCAGGAGGTAACAGATTAATTGGCAGGCCAAATTGCTTGGGATAGGGCGAATCAGCGCCCAATGCTTTCATTTGCAATTCTAGAAGTCGGCAAAAGGGTTTGTCGAGGACTGGAAAGGTATCTACGCTGGGACGGCCTTCAAGAGACGGCACAAGCTCTTTGATAGGCTGGCAAGTTTAAACAGCATGAGCATATGAAAACAACTGAAAAAAACCATTGAACTGACATCAACATATTGTGATAGGGAGCGATCAACACATCAATTGAAAACCATATGTACTTAAAGTGAGTCAATAAGCTCAAAAACCTCTTGTTTGATTTCAACCTTGTTGAGTTTAAGCAATCCACTCTTCAGTAAACCCTCACAAAGGATCCTTAAGCATTTGTCAGTTGTCGCACTAAAGATGGCACGGAGTAACGTGAGCAGAGATTGAGAGGAAACCAAGGGCTAAGACAAAGCATGAAGATGACCAAAAAAATGAAGAAAGAGTCTGGTCAATTGCCAATGACAATTATAAATGCGTAATTGAAAAGAGAAAGAGAGATCTCCAATAATTTAAGCGCCAATCAACAATGGCGGCGGGTCAGTTGGAGGCACATTGGGAATATACAACGGCGGTACAGAAAGAAGGGAAATTAAGAGGGCAAGATGTGGTAACTTGTGAGGTGATTTGGCTGCCCTGCAGTGTCAAAACGTTTCAGAAAGAATTGATTGTAAGCTATCATAAGACTTGAAATTGTGTGGGTAAAAGAAAATGACTGAATGCAATCCTAAAAGCAAGATCTCTAACAATCTAAACACCAATCGGTGCTATTGATGTACCCATTTGAGGGAAGTGTTGAATTGATCCAGCTATCATTTGAAAAAGATGAAGAATTTGGATTGATTTGAACATTATTGTAATCCAATTTCACAAAATCATGAGAGCCTTTGAGCAAGGGTATAATTTTTTGGAAACCTAATATAAGCTGTGATGATTCTGCAGTGAGTTGTTGTTTAAATGACTTAAAATTGCTTTAGACAAATATAAAAAACCAGTAATTAATAATACTTAAAATAATAACACAATACGTAAGTAAAAAATCTAGACTGTACTGCAGTGAGTTGAGATATACCTGACTGAAGAGAGATCTATTAATTATCTATTTAATACACGGCTTGTGTAACTATAATGAATCTGAGAAATCTATATATATATGAGCTAAGGAATTAGTAACATGACGTGTAAGTAAAAAATACTTATAAAGAGTTAGTATACCTTACTCCTCCTAAGTCTTACGAGTCTATAGAGACTGATTACGATGAATAACAACTAGTAACTGATTTAAGTAAACTGAAGTAATAACAAAGTCCTTCTCTTTACTCATGAGAGTGTTGGAGTAAAAGATCATTACGTGATAAAAGGCATGACATAATCATGACGTCATCTAAATGATCTGGATGACGTAATCATGACGTCATCTAACAGGTAATACTTTTCAATGGTCAACAAGAAAAATTCAATATTTAATAACTCATCCGTCTCTTCTTTTAATTTTCTTTCTTCATCCAATTCTTCTCTTTCAAATAAAAAGAATTCCTTTTTCTCTATCTCAGTATTTTATTTTAGAAATAATCGTATAATTCATTACTACTAAAAGAATATAAACTAGTAACTTAGGTATGAACATTACTTTCACATACTGCGTGAATATTAGTACTAATCCAGCATTATTTGATAGTATAACCATTAAACCTGGTTATCGTAGTTATAGAATTAATCTTTAGAAGGAGTTATATCAGTGTGAAGGTAAATAAATCAGTAATACAATGATATAACGTTACAAGTATTAATTAATTGTTTATTTATAATATTATTTAGCATTTAAAGGTTTTATTACGTTCGTAGAATAAATTTAAAATTTTATTATTAATTTAAATACTTAAGGTAAATTAGTATTATTGTTATCATGTTTAAATGCTGTCCTAATTGTTGTTTCTTTTATTTATACACTACTGGTTAAAATTAACGCAATAGAATATTAACTTCTCATCACTTTATGGTAGCAAGAGTTAGTTTCTATTTGTTTTAATACCAGAGTTGAAACACAGGTACTACGAACGATTACTCTATGATGACCACATCATCACCTCTAGTTCAATTTCCTACTAATCTCATAGAAGAAGACTCTTCCGATGAGAATCAATTGAAAACTAAATTGATCAAGCTCAATCGTACGAACTGGGTCCAATGGAGCTGTCAAACTAGGAACTATCTGATAGGTTGTGGTTATCAAAGTTTATTAAAGAAACCTACTGATGAAGAAAAGATTTCCTCTCGATATATCAGAAGAAATGGCGCTGCACTAGCACGATTATGGAATTCTGTATCTATCAATCTCCATGGAATACTTTTAACTCATCAAGATTCTTTTCACAAAGCATGGGAAGCATTGGGCGAAGCATGTGGTAATAATTCCATTCTTACCACCTGTGAAGTTCTATTTCGACTAGTCTCACTTCAATATGAACCAGGACAATCCCTTGAAGCTCACACTGATTTATACTTACAGCTTTATGCAAGTTATCAAAATTTAACCGAAAACTCAGATGTCAAAATGGAATTAAACCAGAATATTGCGGCAGCATTTTTCTTAAGAAGTTTGGATCGAGACAAGGATCTTAGTGGTTTAATTCAAACAATGTATGATATAAAACCATTTGAACTCCTTCCTATAACCAAACGAGTTGCTTTAGAACATTCAAGGCGAAGAAATGCACCTGAAGAAATTCTGTTTGCTGATGGGAAGCCCAAATCTGATGGTCCGTCTAAATCTAATTCAGAGAAAAAAACGACCAATCAGGACTCTCAACAAAAAACAAAGAAGAAACCTAAAAGAAGAAGAAAGGATCAAAATAATGGAAATCATACTGAAACAAATTGACAATCAATGAACAATAGATTAGAAAGACTGGAAAAATTAATGATATAAAATCTAAATTTACAGAAGAATTCAGCTAATGTGGTATCAAACTCTGAGCCTACTCATAATCAAATGGAGAATTCAGACTCCAATACATATTTTTTACCCACTGAATCCTGCTTTTCATTATCGAATTTAGATAAAAAACTTCTCTTTCTAGATAGTGGCTGTGGCAGATCAGTGGTAAACGATTTGTCTCTCCTCATCAATCCGAAACCATGCAAACAGAATGTCAACACTTTTGGCAACTCTGTTGAAATAACTCATACTGGAACTTTCAACTTTTTTGGTTTTCACATATATCCCGTTTCATATGCACCATCAGGACCAGTCAACCTGATCTCAGTTTCTCAATTGATTGATCATGGATTGAGACCTTATTATAAAAATGACGTATTTTTAATCAAAAGAGGGGATTCCATTATTACGACTTTCCAAAGGGATGGAAATCTGTACTCAAATCGCTCTCGAAATTCAGCATACTCCCTAAATAATGAAGATTATCGTGATTGGCATGTGATTATGGGACATCCAAGTGACAAATATATGTGCAAGATTCTGAAAAATCTCAATTTAAAGAACAAGTTTACCAGTTCAAAACATTGTGATGTATGTCGTTTCTCGAAATTAACTCGGCAACCTCATTCCAAATCACTTCCGACTACCTTCAAAGCTTTTTATAAAATTCATGCTGACACCTTGGAAATTAATTCCCCATCCAAAAAGGGATATAAATATGTTTTAGTCTTAATCGATGATTTTTCAAGATTCAACAGAATATATTTTATGGTATCCAAGGATCAAGCTGAACATTATATCATTAGTTTTCTGAACGAACTAAAGAATAAACTCAATATCACTCCTGCTTTTTTTCATTGCAACAGAGGAGGTGAGTTTTCTTCAGTACAACTTCAAAATTCTCTTCAAAAACAAGGTATTTCCTTCGAACAAGGACCACCTGATTCACCACAAACAAATGGTGTGGCTGAAAGATTCAATAGATCTTTATTGTCAAAAATTCGTTGTTTGCTTGCTCAATCCAATATTCCAATCACTTACTGGGATCAAGCAGCATTACATGCATCACTTCTTCTAAATCACACTCCACATAAATTTCTGAATTTAGATACTCCTTCTCAAATTCTAGATAAGAATGCTTCACTTATTGAACCAAAACTGGACCTCCACAAACTATTGCCATTCGGGTTGAAGACTCAAGTAATGAATCTAATCAACAAATATAAACTCATCGATAGATCAGCCACCTTAAGAGCTCTTACTTTTGAAAGATATTCTGATGCCATGAAATTTCTCAATCTTGATACAGGACGGATTATTGTTAGTAGAGATTGGTCAGCTCCTTCAAAAATCAATCCACCAACAATAAGAAAAACTGTTAATAGTTTACCGTGTGAAAAAGAAATTTCAATCTCCTTACCAAGGATAAATTCGAGAAACGAAAAAACTATTGATCAAGAACCAATTAGTAATGATCCTGTTACTGTATCAAGTCCTAGTCAGAATATTGAACCAGTAAGTCAAAGAACTAAAGGCTGGGATTACGTACCCTTTTATGACAAAGCACCGAAGAACATTTCTGTCGACATAAGCACTGACAACATACTAGTAGGTTCAAGAAGAAGAACTACTGACTCAGCGATGCTTATGGATGTGGTCCCTTTTTCTCAAGCCATGAACAATACTGAAGAAAAACATCTTTGGAACGATGCAATGAAAAAAGAATATGATTCTCTAATGCAACACAACACAGGAGAATTGATTCCATATCCGAAAGATGCTCAAGTCATTGGGGGAATGTGGATTCTTAATCAAAAGCGAAATGAATATGGAGAGGTATACAAATATAAAGCTAGGTGGGTAGTTTTAGGTAATCACCAAGTACATATGCTGCACTACTTTGAAACTTGGTCTTCAGTAGGACGAAATGAAACCTTCAAGATACTTCTTTCGTTAATAGTAAATGTTGGTTTTATAGCATATCAATTCGATGTTGAAACTGCTTTTTTACATGGAGAAATTGACGCCAACATCTATTTTATTCAAGTAAAAGGTTTTGAAATACCTGGTAAAGAAAATTGGGTGTGGAAATTGAAGAAATCACTATATGGAACGAAACAAGCACCTCGTATGTGGAAAGAAAAGTTGACTCAAGCACTCAATTCTCTGAATATGTTTAGTGCAAAGTTTGATGAAGCTCTTTTCATCAACAAATCAAGAACAATGTTTTTGCACATTCATGTAGACGATGGATTTCTTATCGCTAAAGAAGAAGAAGAAATATTAGATTTTTTATTCAAATTGAAGAAATTATTCACCCTGAAGGTCAAGAAAAAACCTACTCAGCATCTAGGATACCGTCTTGATTGGCTGAAAAATGGTGCAATCTTTTTGAGTCAAATTGATTTTTGCGACAAAATCTTGATGACCTTTGACATGGTCCAATGCAGAAGCATTAAAAAACCATGTAATGGTAATTTTGTCAATCAACTCAATGAACATGGTTCAACCATTGACAAACGTCTATTTCAGCAGTCCATGGGTTACTTAAATTATTTAGCGCAACATACTCGACCTGATATACTGTTCACTATTAATCAACTAGCACGATGCTCCACTAATCCGAATGTGAATCATTGGAAAATGGTTAAACATTTGTTACAATATGTTCATTGCACCAAAAAATTCGGAATTTTATTCAGTAAATGTACCTCTGAAGCTATTCTACACGGTTGGGCTGATGCCGATTATGCAAATTTCAAGGATGACAGAAAATCTATTTCAGGAAATTTGGTAACTGTCTATGGTAATCCAATCAGTTGGCTGAGTAAGAAACAATCTATCATTGCACAGTCCACTACCGAGGCAGAATACGTTTCAATGAATGTCTGTGCTAAACAAGTACAATGGGTATCAATGCTATTAACACAAGATTTAGGGATAAAAATGAACAAGCCAATTATTTTTAACAATAATTCTGGAGCAATAACAATCTCAAAGCAAGCAAGTCTTAATACCAACACAAAAAATATAGAAATCAGATACCAATATCTTAGGTATCTAGTAAATATGAAATTATTGGAAGTTGTTCAAGTTGGAACAAATGAAATGATAGCTGACGTACTAACAAAACCTCCAACTATTAACAAACTTCAAGAATTTTATTCGGCAATACATCTCAAGGATCAAGAAGGAGTGTTGGAGTAAAAGATCATTATGTGATAAAAGGCATGACATAATCATGACGTCATCTAAATGATCTGGATGACGTAATCATGATGTCATCTAACAGGTAATACTTTTCAATGGTCAACAAGAAAAATTCAATATTTAATAACTCATCCGTCTCTTCTTTTAATTTTCTTTCTTCATCCAATTCTTCTCTTTCAAATAAAAAGAATTCCTTTTTCTCTATCTCAGTATTTTATTTTAGAAATAATCGTATAATTCATTACTACTAAAAGAATATAAACTAGTAACTTAGGTATGAGCATTACTTTCACATACTGCATGAATATTAGTACTAATCCAGCATTATTTGATAGTATAACCATTAAACCTGGTTATCGTAGTTATAGAATTAATCTTTAGAAGGAGTTATATCAGTGTGAAGGTAAATAAATCAGTAATACAATGATATAACGTTACAAGTATTAATTAATTGTTTATTTATAATATTATTTAGCATTTAAAGGTTTTATTACGTTCGTAGAATAAATTTAAAATTTTATTATTAATTTAAATACTTAAGGTAAATTAGTATTATTGTTATCATGTTTAAATGCTGTCCTAATTGTTGTTTCTTTTAGTTATACACTACTGGTTAAAATTAACGCAATAGAATATTAACTTCTCATCACTTTAGAGAGTAACTATCTATTTATAGAAAGAAATAACCGTTAATTACCCCAACAAATCTTTTCCCCATAGTCTTGACAGTATTGCGTGAAAAGCTGAATTGACACTTTGAATTTTACGGATCATATCTTCTTTTGTCCGTCCTTTTGTTTATAACATGTGGCATCTTAATGTACCGTGTGATTATTCCGCGTTGATCCTATTATCTTCTGACACTCCTCCAGGATCAACAAAGTGCAGTTGTTGTAATGCTTGTATTACTTTCAATGTGTTGAGTGGCTTAGTAAGAATATCAGCTATCATTTGGTTTGATCTTACTTGAACTATATTTAGCAGTTTCTTGGTTATGCAATCTCTTAAGTACTGAAAGCGAATTTCTATGTGTTTGGTATTTGCATTAAGAGATGCTTGCTTGGAAATAATGACGGCTCCTGAATTGTCATTAAAAAGTGTTGGTTTTGTAATATTTTGTCCAAGATCTTTAAGAACAAAGGTTAACCATCTAAGTTGTTTGGTGCATATATTCATCAATATATATTCAGCCTCTGTAGTTGACTGTGCTACTACTGATTGTTTTTTGCTGAGCCAACTTATTGGATTGTTGAAAAATAGTACTACATTGCCACTTATTGATTTTCTGTTATCGCGAGCATTACCGTAATCAGCGTCTGCCCATCCCGTCAACTTGCTAATTGGATGGATCGGTGTTGATTTAGTATATTCTAGATAAATGTTAGCAGTTCCCTTTAGGTAACGAAGTAAGTGTTTGAGTTCCACCCAATGCTTTGTGTTTGGTGTTGTGCTAAACCGAGATAGCTGATTTACGGTGAACATTATATCAGGTCTTGTGTGTTGGGCCAAGTAATTTAAGCTACCAATGATTTGTTGATATTCGGTTATCTTGATTGGCTCTTTGGTGCTGTCAATTTCTTGAAGAAAGTTACCATTACATGGTGTTTTTACCGGCTTACATTCCTTCATGTCATTTTGATCTAGAAGTTTAAGGATTAGATCAGTTTGGCTAAGTTGAATTTTGAGTTTATTCCACATTATCGTGTATCCTAAATGCTGTGTAGGATTCTTTTTGAATTTTAATTTTAATTTTTTGTTTAGACCAGTCAGAAATGTCATAGCTTCCTGTTCTGATTTTCCGATGAGAAAGCCGTCGTCTACGTGAATGTGCAACATTAAGGTTGCATTAGATGTGATAAAAAGGGATTCATCGGATGAAGAACTAGCAAATCCAAATTGGCTTAATACTTCTGTAAGTTTTTCTTTCCACATTCTGGGAGCTTGTCTTGTTCCATATAGTGACTTATTCAATCTCCACACCCAATTTTATCTATTTAATTGTTCATAACCTTTAACTTGTTTAACGTATACTATGGTGTCCATAGTTTCATGTAGAAAAGCCATTTCGATATTCAATTGATATGCATACAAGTTATGATTGATTACAAGAGATAACATAGCTTTGAAGGTTTCATTCCTTCCTACAGATGACCATGTATCAAAGTAATGGAGCATGTGCTCTTGATGGTTTCCAAATACCACCCATCTGGCTTTGTACCTGTATACTTCACCAAATTCGTTCCTTTTCTTATTTAGACACCACATTCCTCCTATCACTTTCTCTCCATTTTTAGGATGTGGTACTAGTACACCTGTATTATGACACATGAGTGAATTAAACTCTTGGTCCATTCCTTCCTTCCATTTGTCTTTTTCAATTGGATCCTTCTGTTAAGATTTGAGATTATCAAGATTATCATTAGCATTAGTTAAGATCATCATTAAGCCTTTTACCCATATGATATCTTGAAGAAGCTCTGTCATGGCCTTAAGTTCAGCTTCAGTCGTCGACAATGCCACTGTTGGTTGCTTCTTTGTCTTCCATGTAGTTAAGCCCCCATACATAAGACCGTATCCAGAGAGAGACCTGCCATCGAAGTTGCTTCCCCAATCCAAATCACAGAAACCCACAATCTCATCATCTGATCCTTTTCCCCCAAGTATCAAAGCTTCCTTATTAGTACCTTGCAAATATCGTAAAACCCTCTTGAATGCCAACACATGCTTTGCTGTTGGTTTTTCCAGAAACTGAGATAAAGCTGAAGTTATAAATGATACATCTGGCTGGGTGCAAGTTGACAAATAATTAAGTAACCCAACTGCCTTTCGATAATCAAACCCGCTGACTTTGTCTTCGGCGGTGGCAGGAGTCAATCGTTCATTTTGGATCATAGGTGTTACCACGGCCATGACAGAGCTTCTTCAAGATATCATATGGGTAAAAGGCTTAATGATGGACTTTAGACTGTGCTCGAAAATCAAAATACGTTGTGATAACCAAGGGGCTATAGCCTTGTGTCGGAATCCTCTCTATCATCATCAAACGAGGCACATTAATATCCAAGTTAACTGGTTAAGGGATGTGATCGATACTGAAGGGGTAGATCTAGCTTACATTCCAACAAATGAAATGTGGGCAGACATACTGACAAAAGGTCTGGGAAAAATCAAAAACTTGGAATGTAAGAGGTTTATGGGCTTAATCACACACTCGAACATGAAGGGGTGTTAAGATTTGAGATTATCGAGATTATCATTAGCATTAGTTAAGATTATCATTAGTGAGAACATTAACGTAAATAGTATAAAATTTGTAATTAATAGTAAAACCATGGTGTTGAGATCATCATATACTTTGAAGTATCACAACACCATGACGATTGTAGTTATCTAAAATCTATATTCATGTACACCTGTGAGGATCATTAAGCCAAGTTTTTACGATCACGACCAAGATGATTCAGTCTATTTAAATAGCTTAAACGTGTATTACTTTGTATCCTCATCTTTGCCATGATCTATTTCTTTTACTCAATTACAAAACTCTTATCCTCACAGGTTGGTCTTTTCTTATGTTCTCTGTTCTTCATGTATGATTAGCTCCTTATCTTTGTCGTGATCTATTTCTTTTACTCAATTACAAAACTCTTATCCTCACACCTTCATCGCTTGAGTATAGGGTACAAGATCAGTTAGAAATAGCTTATCAGGATTTTTCCTTCAATGATATTATCTGAGCTAATACTGCTGGAGATGTGTTTTTCAGGTTCTTTATAGTACGGTACATACTGATAGTGCTTATTGGTGACTAATTCTTGATTGACGCTTGCAGGTATTGGCTCTATTTGTTCTTGTTCTTCAATAGAGTTTTGGAGATGTTCTTCACTAACTGACAGTGGATACTTGTTTTTAGATGTTTTCAAAGTTATGTATAGATTTAGGGCTTTAGGAAGCTGAGCTTTGGTTTGTCTTGCTACGGTAGTTATTTCACTTGAGGATGTAGCATAGTCCCTACTGATTCGAATGCGACCCGTTTTTGGATCCAAAACTCGAAGACCGTCTGAGTATTTCTCAAAGGTAAGAGCTCATAGATTCTCCGGTTTCTTGAAGCTTACTGGGATTTGCTATTGTTTTAACAATTACTTTCATGCCGAAAGGTATGATTATTTCAAGTCTGATTGTCGGTTCGATATTGATACCATTTATGCTCAGAATTTCCATAGGAGACTTCATGTTTAAATATTTGTGAGGTAGGTGATTTAACAACAGTGATGCATGATTTACTGCATCGTCCCAGTAACTCATTGGTATGTTTGATTGACTAAATAAACAGCGTACTTTAGTTAATAAGGATTGATTAAATCTTTCGGCTACGCCATTGGTTTCTGGTGAGTTTGGTGGGCCTTGCTCTGTACATATTCCTTGAGATTTTAATTTATTGATAAATACAGTAGAGCTAAATTCTCCTCCTTGGTCAGAGTGTAATAATGCTGGAATGATCCCTAGCTTATTTTTTATTTCTCCCAGGTATGATTCTAAATGTTTTTCAGCTTCGTCTTTTTTGCACATTGGGTACACTCCATTGAATCTACTAAAATCATCGATTATTACTAACACATATTGATGTCCCTTTCGAGTTGGAGGAGAAATTTGAAGAGTATCCATATTTGGTTTATAAAAAGGAGTGGTTACCATTGGTAGTTTTTTAGAGTGAGGACGATTCTTGATTTTTGCATGTTTACACACATCACATGCAGAGCTTTTAGTGAATTTTCCTTTTATTCTTCCCGACTCTAGCATTGCTTCAATGTATACATCACTCGGATGTCCAAGGGTAACATGTGTTAGGATCAAAAACTAAACGGTAATATTGCATTAATGATAGTGGCAGTAAATATATATGAATAAGAAGATTGTACCTAAATGGTGGACTACAAATAGCTTATGAAAAAGAGCAGTAACAAGGATAGGCACAAATGAATATGATCTGCTTAAACAACAATGGATTAGTTAATCTTGAGGCTTCCAAGATGATTAGTCATTGAGAAACTACAATACCTGAATCAAGCAGGTGAACTTTATTAATAAGTAAAAACGGAGGAAAGAATGTGAGAGATGTAAGGAATGGAAAGAGGAAATGATATTGGAAAGGAGAGACGAAGAAGAAGGAAGTGAGAGATGGAAGAAAAAGAAAAGAGTGAAAGATTTGAGAAGGGATTGCATGAGTTGATTCAGGTTGCTCATTGGTGATTTATAAGTGGAAGAATGTTTGATTATGCGCAGTGATCTGTGCATGTCGATCTTGGTCAGTTAGTTTTTTAATAGTGGCGGTGTCAGGCTGAGCCTATATTGAAGTGGTAATAAAAGTGTTTACAACTAAAATTATGACTGTGACACGGTTAAATAAGGATTTGAAAGATAATAAGATTTGTAGATGGTGTAATTTTAGTAATAAGAGGGCTTTACTATAGTAAATATAGTGGTGGTGAGCGCTGTTGAAAGCCCTGGGTGCAGCTTTATCTGTTGAGTTACAATAATAAAGACTACAATTATTAAGATTATAATAATACCTGATTATTACCCAAGAGTAAAACTGTTTTTGACAGTTTACTAAGTAGGGTATTCAAGAGCAGGATGAGGAAAGGTTTTTGGCAGTGAAAAGCCCTCCTTTTATCCTGAAATTGGGGTGAAAAGGCTGTTAGACCTTTTCACGTAGAGGAAGTGAAGATTTTTAACTCCTCATGACAGGCTTGTGGTTTGCAAACAGCCTGTATACACTGTATTGGGCTCAGATGTGGTTTTGAAACCACATCTGGGCAGTTTTCACCAATACAGGGTGAAAATTTTCATCTGGGGACCTCACAGCCTGATTCTGACGTGTATGACACGTAGAATGCTGTACAGAAACTGTATGGAACCCCAGTATTGACTGAAATATGAGGTATTGAAGTAAAAACATGCTTCTTCGTCTATTTGACACCTCATATTCATGGTTATAGGGTGTTATCCCATGGTAAGGCTGTATATGACAGCAGGTGGGATTTTGACCTTAAAATGGCCATACCTCTGTCAGTTTTTGAGATATCAAGCTCAAAGTTGGTTCATTGAATAGCCCTGTATGAGCTCTACACAATGGTACCCAACTTGACATGGTTATCATTAAATATGTCAAAGTTATCCTATGTACAAGTATTTTTATACATTGGCCTGGTTTGGGCAAAATCTGTATTAAGCTTGTTTGGCCAATAACTTCTGTTCTAGTTGAGATATGAGGAAATGGATGACACCATCAGATAGCCCTGATTGTGCTCTTTCCAAAAAGACACCACTTTAAGTATCTCACACTAAAACTGTAAAAGTTAGATGAGAGGTGAATGTTTTGTTCACCCTTATTTGGTCTGAATTTGACCATAACTCAAGTAATACTGGTGCTAGCTCAGTTTGGCTAGTACCATTGGATAGCCCTGGCTTAGAGCTTCATTTTGAATACCCATTTGATGGGGTTAAGCCTCTCCTTCTAGATTTTAGATGAGAGGTGAAAATTAAGGTTTATGCTCAGCAATGACTTTGAGCAGGAATAACTTTGTTATTTCTTGTCCTATGGTGATGGGACTTATATTTTCAGAAAGAGGTGAGTTTCCTCTTTTGTTTGATACCTTTTGAGCTAATTTGGCTCAGCTCCATGTTCTGGTGGTATTTTGGCTATACCATTGGTTTATGGTATTTTGGCTGTCATGCTTGTGTTCTGGTTTTGAGTCACAGGCTGACATACCCTCCCTCTAAAAAAGGCTCATCATTGATGAGACTGTTCAGTCCTCCTAGAGGCTCTGAATCTCCTTAAATGAAGGTTCCCATCTGGTATGGCATCCTCTGCCAACCATTTGTCTTTATCAGCTGTCTGGTTTTTGAATCTGACTAGGTATTGTCTTTGATACTTTCCATTAAGTCTGATTTTTCTGGCCCTGATGATTTTACTCACAGGTCCAGGAGAGTCTTCTACTTCCACTATTTCTGTTGGAGTGATATTTATCTTCCTGGAGGGGAATTTATCCTCCTCTGTCTGGAAGTATGGTTTGACCAGGCTCACTGGAAAGACTGGGTGTTTCCTAGAAAACTCCTCAGTGAGCTTGACTTCTACTGCATTCTTCCCTATCAACTTAATAATAGTGAAGGGCCCTAAAAATGAGTCTCTAATTTTCTTAGGTCCTTTGAGATTACCAAAGTTCAGTGTAGACACTAACACCTGGTCCCCTTCCTTGAAATCAGGTTCCATATGTGATTTGTCCCACCTCTGCTTGTTATACTCTTTGGCCTCAGATATGCATTTGGCTGAAGTATCACAGGCTTTCTTCCACATATCATGGAAGTCTTTGGCTGTGGGGTGGATTGTCAGAAGATTTTTCTTCAGGTGATCCACAGGTAACAGGGGATTCCACCCTTTCTCTACCAGTGCAGGTGTTTTTCCTGTGGTAGAGTGCTGGCTTGTGTTATAAGCCAGTTGGACTGCTGGTAAGAGGGTAACCCAATCATGGGTGTATCCCTGATGGTCCTTGTATTCCATGCCATAGGCACAGAACCTTCTGAGGATGTCCTCCATTGTTTGGATCATCCTCTCAGCTAGGCCATCTGTTTGGGGATGGTAAGCTGTGGAAAAGGCAAGCTTGGTGCCAAGCATGTCATATAAGTTGGTCCAAAATTCAGATGTGAATTTTGGGTCCCTGTCACTAATTATGATCTTTGGGACTCCACAGGTGGATATGATGTTATTCCAAAATAACAGAGCAGTGTCCATGGCTGTGTCTTCTTTATGGCATGGTAGACACCTCATGCTCTTGCTGAACCTATCAACTATGATTAAACAGGCATTGTAGTTTTCTTTGCCTCCTGGGACAAGTCCTGTAACCCAGTCCATGTTGATGGTTTCCCATGGGTGCTTGGGTTCTTCTATATGTTGAAGTAACCCATATTTCTTCCCATGTTTTCTATTTGCCTTTTGGCATCTTTCACAAGTGTTGATGTATTCACTCAACTCTTGTTCCCACTTGGGCCACCAAGCTGTGCTTGCTACCCTCTCTTTAGTCCTGTCTTCACTCATGTGTCCCATATAGGGGCAGTCATGGCATTCCTGCAGGATTAAAGAGATGTGGTCTCTGTCTATCACTGTGAGTGCACTGGTGTGCTTTTCTCTGTGATAAATCAGGCCATCTATAAGGAAGAATTTATTGTCCTTATAGGCCCTCAACCAGGGTTCCTCCAGCTGGGTTTCCAGCTCTGGGCTCCTGTATTTTTGTTGAAGGAGTTGGAGGAGTATGCTACACTGTTTGTGTTTAGCATAAGATTTCAGTACTGCATTGAAAAATTCATTTTGCAGTTCTGAGGAGCTTATTCCCAGTATGGGGGTTTCTGTCCCTTCTGAATCAGTGTTTCCACTGTCAAGGGTGCCACTCCCTGGTGCCCATTCAGAGAATCTGAAGTTTTTCTTCCTATCTATTTCCATAAAATGGATAGGAATTTTTGCAGCAACTTCAGGGTCATAAGCTGGATTGCTTTTGAAATTGTCCAGTGGCCATCTGTTAAGGCCATCTGCATTGGTATGGCTTTTACCTTCCTTGTATATGATGGTCATGTTCCCTCTATACTCCTGGATAGCTATTTGCCATCTCAGCATATGTCTATTAGTAGTCTTCATGTTTAGTAAAGACTTCAAGGCTGTGCAGTCTGTGTAGACTTCAAAGACTGCACCCTCCAAATAGTAATGGAGTTTTTCTAGAGCCCAGACTAGACATAGACATTCTGTCTGGGTGGCCCCATACCTGGCTTCTGAATCTTTAAGCTGCCTGGAGATGTAACATATTACACCTTCTCTTGGTTCACCATCCACAATTTGTCTTTGGTGAAGGGCTGCTCCTAAGCCTTGGCTGCATGCTGCATCTATATATAACTTGAATGGTAGTTCAAAGTCAGGCAAGATGAGCACAGGTGCATTTGTGAGTTCATGTTTGATCCTCTCATATGCATCCCTCCTTTCCTTGGTTATTTCAAAAACTACATCCTTTGAGCATAACTTGTATAAGCTACTAGTTATGTGGGCAAAGCTTTTGATGTGGTTTCTATAGTAGCTAGCAAACCCAAGGAAAGATTGCATTTCTTTAATGCTCTTTGGTACTGGCTTTTGCAGTACTGCTGCTACTTTGTTCTGGTCAATTGCCAGACTAAGGCCTGAGACTTTGTGTCCTAGAGCTAGTAGCTCTTGTTGGCCAAAATTACACTTTTTAAGTGAAATTTTTAGATTGATGGGTGTACATTTACTTAGCACTCTGTCTATGTATTGTACATGATCTTCCCATGTCTCTGAGTATATAATGATATCATCAATATATACTACCATCCAGCCTTCCATTATTTCTTCTTGAAATATGGTGTCCATCATCCTTTGGAAGTGGGCTGGTGCATTCTTGATGCCAAATGGCATCCTGGTGTACTCATATATGCCCATATGGCATATAATTCTGAGTAATTTCATGGAGTTTGGTTTAACTCCATTTTAGTGGAAGCCCTTCATACAATCCATCTTGGTTATGTATTTGGCTTTGGCCAATTTATCCAAGGCATGAGGTATCCTTGGTATAGGGTACCTTTCTGCTTTTGTGTAGTTGTTCAGGGCTCTGAAGTCTCCACACAATCTAGACTTGCCATCATGCCAGGTGATTAGGACAGGAGTGGTGATTTCCACTATTTCATTATGTCCAATCTTCCTAATGACATCCATGTCCAAGAGTTCATTGATATGTTTCTCAATCTCTTTCCTGGTCTCCAGACTTGCTGGGTAAGGAGGTCTCCTTAGCATGGGTGGATAAGGCCTTTCTACATCCAGATATAGTTCTATATCATGGCCTTTGATCTTGCCTAATGGTTCTTCACCAATGGCATATGCTGGTCTATTCTTCCTCAGCATCTTCAGTAAACTTAGCTTTTGTTTACTGGTGAGGGTAGTGCTAAACCTTCCCTCTCTGAATTTTTTCAGAAGTTCTTCCAGTGGGTCCTGAGAAGATATTTGGTATATATCAAGAGAAAATTTCTTTTCCTTGTTAGTACCAATGGTAATATGCCTATTTTTACTATTGTAAATATCTATGCCATACATCCTCTGGTAATCTGTTCCCAGTAAAAACCCTTGGATGTGGGAATCTTCAAGCACTACAAACTCTGGGTTGAGTCTGATATTACCTTTTCTGTGGGGTATAATTATCTCTTTGATAATTGTCCCAATAGAGGTCATTTTTCCAGATGCACTCTTAAGGTTCTTTGCCCTGGTGGGCAAGAGTTCTTTTTCCCAGTTTGGGAAGTGGTTATCCAGATAATTTCTGGCCACTATGGAGCAGTGTGCTCCACTGTCAATGATCAGTGGGTGCTGAGCATTGTCAATACATACAGTCATTTTTGTGGCTGCTCCATGTATATATGCCATTCCTTTGGTTGGTGTAACCAGGAATGTTTGGGCATCTTGTGTGTGTTTACACAAGTTCTTGTTGGCAGTGTCTTGTGGCATGCCTGCTTCCAACTTTATATCCTGGATTTCTAGTGGGGTTTCCTCTTGGTATTCCACTAGAAATTCCTCTCTTGGGTCTTGATCTTCATCAGATGGTTCTCTGATGGCATCACCCATAGAGTCTGATTCAGAATCCTCTGTTGGAGGTTCTTCTTCAGGGACTTTTTCTATAGCATAGACTTTCTTCTTTGCTTTTGGACAGTTGTTGGCATAGTGGTCTGTTGAACCACAATTGTGGCAAGAATTCTTCTTCTTTGCCACTTCTGCCACTCTTTCTCTGGGTTTGTCTTTAAACTCTACCCTGAAAGGTTGTTTCTCTTTGAAGCTATTGCTTCTATATGGGGTGAATTTCCCTATATTAGTCCTTTTCCTTATGTCTTGTAAGGTATTGGCTATATCATCTAGAGTGCAATTTTGGTTGCATCTGCACTTTACTGCATGCTCTAGTTCTCCTGGAAGTTGTGTCAGAAGTTTATGATTCCTCATTTGAATGTTCATTTGAGGATCAATGGCTTTAAGTCTTTTAGACTGTCTAAGACACCGCTCATATGGATCTTTGTCCACAGAGTATTTGTCATTTTCAAATGACATGGTCTTTTGCCATATCCAAGTTCTATTACTGTACTTTTGGATTATTTGATTCTTCCACCATGGCCAATTTCTCCTGCCATGGATTTCTTTCATTTCAGTGTACCATATACTTGCATGACCTTTAAATGCAGTATTCAGTCTAGCAGTAATCCAGTAATCTGGTATGCTTGGTACATCAATGAAGAGTCCATCAATATAATCTATGGGCTCCATATGATCATATTCTCCTGATCCAGAGAATTTGGGCCAGCTTGAGACCTCAGGAAGCTGTTTCAAGGCTTCCTTCTCTGAATAAGACATGCCATCTCCATCCTGGTATTGTGATGGGGATCTTGCCTTATTCAGCAACATGGCATCTGGTTGATATGGATTCTCCATAGCTTGGCCTTGTGGTTGGGGCTTTAAGCTATGGTAGGCATCAAACAATTTGTTGATGTCTTGGTTCAGACACTCCCTGTCCCTGCTGCTATGGTGTTGTTCTTCAGAGACTTGATTCAGTCTCTTGTTGGTTTCTTCAGAGGCTTTGCTCAGTTGAGCATATCCTTCCTGAAGGTTTTTAACTATCCGCTCCAATGAGGCTTGAGTTTTTCTCATCCTCTCTTGGGCAGCTGCAAATTCTGCAGCCTGCTTTGCAGATTGCTCAGCATATTGGGACATTTGCAACCACAGTGTGTCACTGTTGATGTTGCTCTCAGATGTGATAATGTTATTTTCAGTCTGAGTGGGGGTAATGTTTCTATTACTAGGACTACTGATTCTAGAGTGGTTTACAACCACTTCGGGTTCTTGTGTACTTCTTTTACCAAATCTAACAGCTTCTGGATCATGGGGTCTGACTCTTTCCTCCTCTGGTTGAAGGAGGCTTTGTTCTTGCCCTTGTTGCCTTGTCTTCTCCTGGAAACTTCCTGGAATTGTGAAGAATGGTGACTCTTGGCCACTGATCTGCTGGTTTCTGAATGGTGTGAAGCCACTGGAGAGCTGATTTGGCTTGCTCCTTGTGAACCTGAAGGAATCTGAGTAGGCCCTGTCTGGGTTAACTGTTCTTCTATAGCTTGGATAGTGGCTTGATTCTCCCTTATCCTCTGTGCCCTTGCCTCCAGGAGTCTGTGCTGCCTGGTAGGATTCAAACCCTTGGTGATTACCATAAGGTCCTTGAAGTCTATCTCTTTGAGACAGATCTTCTGGCAACTTGATCCCAGTTCTGCCCAGTGAGTTGCTAGGTTGAACCTCTTGTTGTCCATGCTCCATTGAAACAAATCTTTGAGGAGTTGGTGGATTTGAAGAACTTGATCCATATCCTTCCAGTCCTCTGGTTTGAGGTTTCTGTTGAATTGGAGTGTGAATGGCAAGGTTGATATTATCTCCCTCATTGTTTTGCCATCCACCACTGTGTCCAATGTGTCTTCTTTCAGGTCTTCTGGTTCTAGACATTCCTGCTCTATCCTCTGGCTGGTTCCTTTGGAAGCCAAGGTCTCTGAGGTATGCAGGGGACATATCAGTGTTTGCAAGCAGTCAAAAACTTTATGTTCTTAGGGTATTTACCTTTGACTGTGCCTTGTACAAACTTGTTATCTGCTGCTTTGGGCAGTTTGCCTTTGGAAGTTACAACTGGGTTAATAATTGTAATCTTCCCTGTACAAGTGGTTAAGGTTGGTTTACCTTGTATTGAAGCAGAGTTTTGTGGTTTTCTACTCCTCTGAGTGGCTATTGGTTTCCACTTCTTGGTTGTAATGAGGCCTTCACTAAGCCTTTTTCCTTTACCCTTGCTGCCCTCTGGTTCTGAGGGTGTCACTGGTGTGTTGGCCTGTGACTGGGTTTCAAGTGGGATGTAGTTTTCTTCCACTGAATCAAAACAGGAAAAAGAGGGCTTATGTCAGTTAAGACTTCTTAAAAGGCTGGTTTTGCACGTCTAAGAATGGCCTCTGGGCTTGTATATTATTACAGTATGCCCTTGTATAATGACAGTGTAATTGAATTAACAATTTCACGTCAAAAATACAGCTTATGGTGTCCTGTCACACTGTTTGTGTGTCAGCTTTCCTCAGATACACCTGTGGTTTGCAAGTGTATTCTGTAAAAGTGGTTTGTATACAAGCGTTATTGAATTAACAATACACTTGACCACGCCTCAACTGATGGTTTTTCAGTCAGAGGTGTCCTTATTCAGTCAAGAATACAGGACTTTATTAGTGGCTTATGTGTTTTTATATACAAAAAACGCAAAAAATAATAAATTACTGTGGGTGTTAACCACGTAAAAAATACTCTTATAATATGAGTATGTAAAAAAAAAGGTGAAAATATATAAAATATATATATTTAAACAGAAATTACGCCTAAAAAGGATAAAACAATATGTTAATAAGTCATAAAAAAGAGAAAAGACTTACTTGTAAGGTCCAAAAAAGTCAAAAAAAAAATACGGCCAGGCCCCCAAAATGTCAGGCTGAGTCTATATTGAAGTGGTAATAAAAGTGTTTACAACTAAAATTATGACTGTGACACGGTTAAATAAGGATTGAAAAGATAATAAGATTTGTAGATGGTGTAATTTTAGTAATAAGAGGGCTTTACTTTAGTAAATATAGTGGTGGTGAGCGCTGTTGAAAGCCCTGGGTGCAGCTTTATCTGTTGAGTTACAATAATAAAGACTACAATTATTAAGATTATAATAATACCTGATTATTACCCAAGAGTAAAACTGTTTTTGACAGTTTACTACGTAGGGTATTCAAGAGCAGGATGAGGAAAGGTTTTTGGCAGTGAAAAGCCCTCCTTTTATCCTGAAATTGGGGTGAAAAGGCTGTTAGACCTTTTCACGTAGAGGAAGTGAAGATTTTTAACTCCTCATGACAGGCTTGTGGTTTGCAAACAGCCTGTATACACTGTATTGGGCTCAGATGTGGTTTTGAAACCACATCTGGGCATTTTTCACCAATACAGGGTGAAAATTTTCATCTGGGGATCTCACAGCCTGATTCTGACGTGTATGACACGTAGAATGCTGTACAGAAACTGTATGGGACCCCAGTATTGACTTACATATGAGGTATTGAAGTAAAAACATGCTTCTTCGTCTATTTGACACCTCATATTCATGGTTATAGGGTGTTATCCCATGGTAAGGCTGTATATGACAGCAGGTGGGATTTTGACCTTAAAATGGCCATACCTCTGTCAGTTTTTGAGATATCAAGCTCAAAGTTTGTTCATTGAATAGCCCTGTATGAGCTCTACACAATGGTACCCAACTTGACATGGTTATCATTAAATATGTCAAAGTTATCCCATGTACAAGTATTTTTATACATTGGCCTGGTTTGGGCAAAAGCTGTATTAAGCTTGTTTGGCCAATAACTTCTGTTCTAGTTGAGATATGAGGAAATGGATGACACCATCAGATAGCCCTGATTGTGCTCTTTCCAAAAAGACCCCACTTTAAGTATCTCACACTAAAACTGTAAAAGTTAGATGAGAGGTGAATGTTTTGTTCACCCTTATTTGGTCTGAATTTGACCATAACTCAAGTAATACTGGTGCTAGCTCAGTTTGGCTGGTACCATTGGATAGCCCTGGCTTAGAGCTTCATTTTGAATACCCATTTGATGGGGTTAAGCCTCTTCTTCTAGATTTTAGATGAGAGATGAAAATTAAGGTTTATGCTCAGCAATGACTTTGAGCAGGAATAACTTTGTTATTTCTTGTCCTATGGTGATGGGACTTATATTTTCAGAAAGAGGTGAGTTTCCTCTTTTGTTTGATACCTTTTGAGCTAATTTGGCTCAGCTCCATGTTCTGGTGGTATTTTGGCTATACCATTGGTTTATGGTATTTTGGCTGTCATGCTTGTGCTCTGGTTTTGAGTCACAGGCTGACAGGCGGTGTGGCGTCGGTTGGACTAGGGGTGACATCTTGCTGATCAAACTGGTTTTGATCGTGATTTTCAACATCCCCCCTCACTCCTAGTCCAACAACACGGAGTGAACAAAGAGAGCGAGAAAGGACTGGCCTGCTGACCGACTTAGTGAGGAAGTCAGCCAGCATGGACAAAGTTGGTTTGTAGACAAGACAAACAAATGAAGACTTAATCGCTTCTTTGCTGAAGTGAAGTTGTATGTCGACATGCTTCATTCGTCGATTGTTCAAATTGCAGTCTCCGTTCGTGGTGTTAATGCAAGATTGATTGTCCTCATAGATTGGTATTGCTGAGTTGTCAATAAGAAGTCCGCATTCATTACACCATTGTCTCAGCCAAAGAAGTTCTGAAACTAGGTCGCACAAGGCCTTATACTCCGCCTCAGCTGTTGAGATAGACACAGAAGGCTGCTTGCGCGTCTTCCAGAGAATGAGATTACTGCCAAACTGAGCAAGAAAACCGGTGACTGATCTTCTTGTGCTTTGGCAATTACCCCAGTCAGCATCACTATACCCCACTATGCCACAATGATCCCCTTGAGTGTACACCAATCCTAGCCCCTGAGTTCCCCTTAAGTACCTCAGAACGTGGAGAAAGCCGTTCCAGTGATTGATGCCGGGATTTTCAAGGAACTGGGAAAGAGAGCTGACCGCATGTGAGAGGTCGGGTCTTGTGGCAGTGCTGAAATAATTAATGCTGCCAATAGCACTTCGGTAGTTAACCCCAAGAGATTGAAACTTTGCCAATTCCTCAGTGGTAGCAGGATGAAGATGAACATGAGGCTCAAGAGGTGTTGCAACCAACTTGCACTTACTGAGTCCATAAAGATCCAAAAGGGACTCAGTGAAGTGACTCTGATCAAGCAAAATGGACCCAATTCCATGAGTAACTTTAATACCCAACATTAAGTCAGCACAACCTATGTCCTTGATGTCGAATTCTTGGGCTATTTCTTGCTTGAAAGTCGAGACGTCCTCTCCAAAAATGGTGATGTCGTCAACGTGAATGTACAACCAGGTCGGAGTACTTTTGGAGCGAAAGAAGACACAGGGGTCAAGGATACACAAAGAAAAACCTATCCTCAAGAGCCATTCCCTGAGACGCTGATACCAAGCAAGCGGCGCTTGCTTGAGACCATAAATTGCCTTCTTTAGACGAAGACATGATTTCCGCTGGTCAATGTTGAGACCCTGAGGAATAGACAAGTAGACTAATTTGGCCAAGGGGGCGTTTAGGAAGGCACTCTTCACATCGATCTGGTGAAAGTGCAGCCCTCTTGAAGCTGCGTGTGCCATCAGGCATCGGAGGGAGTTTAATCGGCCAGTGGGAGCATAGGTCTTGTCGAAATCCACTCCTGGGGTCTGAGTAAACCCTTGAGCACACAAGCGAGCCTTGTATTCCACTACATTGTTTAAATGGTCCTTCTTGATCCGAAACACCCATGTGGTTCCAACAAGTTTGTAGTCAGGGCAAAGGTCGACCACATCCCAGACATCTAAGTGATTCATTGAAGCAAGTTCCTTGCCAATCGCTTTTAACCAGGAGTCTTTGTCGAGAGATTTGACTGCCTGATTGAAAGTACGAGGAGCTCTTGAAATAGATGTGAGCAAGGTTTTTGGCCGTTGTTGATAGGGCAGGATGTTACTGCTGTTTACATCACCCACAATAAGTGTCGGATGCCTTGGACTGATGACTTTAATCCGAGAGGAGCTTATTGGGTCAGAGTCTACGACTCCTTCGGCAGAAACAGGGGGTTCTTGGACTTCATCTACCATTCTTGAAGAACCCTCTGATGAATGACAGGGAAGATCTTCCTGAGATTTGTCAGACGATGAAGGACTAGACGATGGAATGTCTCTGGCTATGTCTTCTGTTTCAATCAAACCATTGTATGGAACAAGCCAGCTTCCTTGGTTGAACTCGTACCTAGAATTTGCAGAAAAACATCTTCTTCAAATTTTACATGCTTGGAGATCACTACTTTGAGATCGGATAAGCGAAGAATTTGATAAGCCGAATTTTTGTTTTCATATCCCAGAAGCACTCCTTCTGCTCCAACAGGCCCAAACTTCCAACTCCTTTGACTTCTAGGAATGGATATTACAGCCCTACACCCAAAGACACGAAGCCTCTTGATCCTAGGCGGGAGACCTTTCCAGGCGGCATACGGGCTGATATTGTTCCTGGATGGAGTGGGAATGAGATTGGATAGGAAGGCAGCAGTTTTTACTGCCTCTGCCCAATATTTTTTTGGAAGATTTGACCCATTGAGGAGGCATCTTGCCTTTTCAATGATCGCTCGGTTAGCTCTTTCTGAAAACCCATTGTGTTGAGGGGTTTCAGCTGGGGATAAGATGTGCACAAAGCCGTCAGTTTTGGCAAGTTTTTTGAATTTGTCATTAACAAATTCACCACCTTGGTCAGAAACTAAGGTTTTCAGCTTTCGATCATGGAAACTTTCCATGTGATTCTTCACAATAACGAACTGCTCAAAAGCATCAGACTTTAGCTTTAGCAGACGAATAGTTTTGAAAGAAGTGGCTTGATCCACTATGGTGAGAAAGTATTGGAAACCAGAATTTGAATCTGGGGATACAGGCCCTACAAGGTCGAGATGAACACAGTCAAGAGGTTGACTTACTTCTCCAAAGTGTTTGTTGAACGGAAGCATGTGCATTTTATTCAAGTCACATGTAGAGCAAGTTGAATTGGTGACAGGAAGTCCCATCGTTCTGATCACTTGGTTTCCTGGATGACCCAATCTCTCATGCCAAGGATTTAAGGCAGTGGTGGTGAGGTGATTTTCAGGGACTGAGTATTCAACACGCATCAAGTTATTGATTATTTTTCCTCTTATTATTCTGAAATTGTCGGTTTTGAGTGAAAAGTTTTCATTTTCCCTATGGATGACTATATTCTTTTGGCTTAGTGCCAAGAGGCTAACTAGATTGCAGTTAAGTCTTGGAACAAAAAGTGAGTTCTCAAGACATAGAGATTGACTTCCGCAGAGAATAACAACGGTACCTATTCCTGTTGATAAGAGAGTGCTAGCCAAGTCCCCAGTGCTTACACTTATTTCCGGTGTTTTGGAGAAAGAAGTGAAGCATTTTAAAGAGTTGAACATGTGGTGTGTTGCGCCACAGTCAATGATCAACTCTTGAGGTTGAATGAAATCCTGGTTGCCAGTGATCAGTGCTTGAGCGGTTGACAGATGAGCTGAAGCCTGATTCTTCCTCTTGTTATTTCGGCGAGGTGGCCTAAGGTGAGGATTTTCGGCATAACATTGTTCTTTGCTGTGAGTGGTGCACATAGGGTTGTGTTTCCCATTCGAGCAAAAATAGGTAATCTTGTACGGATGTGCTGATTCAGATATGAGTGCAGAGGCTGGAGTGGAGCTGGATTTTTCCTGGGATGAACTGTTGTCATGAAATTCTTGCAATTTGGCAAGAACTAATTCAGGATCTTTGATGAGATCTTCATTCAGAGTTAAGACTTCAACATATGAATGCATTTTAGGATCTCCTGCAAGTTTCCCCAAAAGAGAAAAAGAGTGACACTCATTCGGAATAGTGATATTAACGGTTTTGAGTGCCATCATCAGCATTCTACTATTGTCGATGTAGTTCTGAAGATCTCCATTATAAGCGAATTTTCTCCATTGCATCCATACTTGTCCTCTGTTGATTGCCTTTTTTGATGCATACTGCTCCTCGAGTTTTTTCCATAGAAGATGGGCATTCGTAGAGAATTGCTTGACCACTTCGATGAAGACTTGGTTATTTACTCGACAAGTAATGATGCTAATTGCGTCAAAGCTTGATTTGTTCCATTTATTTGTTGCTGTCGTAGAAAGATCAGAAGGCATTGGTTTCTCACATACATCCAGTAGATCTTTTGATCTTAAGAGGATGGTGATACAAGCAACCCATTCTCCATAGTTGGAGTTGTTGAGAATGGGAATCAAGTTGACTTCAGCATTGCTTTCGAAGTTCATAGCGAGTTTGATAATCCACCGTTGTTTATTGAGATCGATGAGAGCTTGAGACTGTAAATCTGTTAGGATCAAAAACTAAACGGTAATATTGCATTAATGATAGTGGCAGTAAATATATATGAATAAGAAGATTGTACCTAAACGGTGGACTACAAATAGCTTATGAAAAAGAGCAGTAACAAGGATAGGCACAAATGAATATGATCTGCTTGAACAACAATGGATTAGTTAATCTTGAGGCTGCCAAGATGATTAGTCATTGAGAAACTACAATACCTGAATCAAGCAGGTGAACTTTATTAATAAGTAAAAACGGAGGAAAGAATGTGAGAGATGTAAGGAATGGAAAGAGGAAATGATATTGGAAAGGAGAGACGAAGAAGAAGGAAGTGAGAGATGGAAGAAAAAGAAAAGAGTGAAAGATTTGAGAAGGAATTTATCGAGAAGGGATTGCGTGAGTTGATTCAGGTTGCTCATCGGTGATTTATAAGTGGAAGAATGTTTGATTATGCGCAGTGATCTGCGCATGTCGATCTTGGTCGGTTAGTTTTTTAATAGTGGCGGTGTGGCGTCGGTTGGACTAGGAGTGACATCTTGCTGATCAAACTGGTTTTGATCGTGATTTTCAACAACATGCCAGTCATGATTTCCTGGTAGTATTGAGTATGCTGTGTTTTCTTGCATCTTTGGAATCTTTAGTTGGAATAGATTTCCATTGCGATGAAAAGTGGTGATGATTTGATCTTGCTGCTTGATCAACATCATGTTTGATTTAGTGGAAATTTTTAATCCATGATCACACAATTGTGATACGGACAGAAGGTTTACTGGTCCATTCAGTACATAAAATACCGGATACAGACTAACTCCTTTTAAATTAAAAGTTCCTTCGTGAGTAACTTTTACTGGAGAGGAAAAAGTATTCATTTGCTTGTCTACCCTAACTGGGTTAGATATAAGAGACAAATTATTAACTACAGTACGTCCTGCTCCTGAATCTAAGTAGATAATTCCTTCTTTTTCTTTTTTCGTTTCGATTGAATGAACATATTCTACCATGAAAGCATCCGAGTCAGACTGATTTTCTGTTTCTGGCTTCTGGCTGTCCACCATGTTTAGTGAAGAAATTTTTAGCGTTGAGTGAATTTTTTCCATCATTTTTTCAAGGTTTTCTAGCCTTTTATTTGAATCATTACTATTGCTTTGCTGGCCTTTAGATTGGAATCTAGGTTTTTTTTCTTTGTTTTCTTTGCGTTTATGACCTTTTGGCTGGTCTTCCTGACCCTGAGGATTTTTTGCATCTTCCTTTTTTGACTTTGCAGCCATAAAAATAGTGGCACCTTCTGATTGTCTGCGAGTGTGTTCTACAGCGACACGGTCTGTGATGGTGTTAAGATTAAAGGGTTTTAGGTCATATAACGTTTGACAAAGACTGCTTAATTCATTGTCATTGTCTAAACTATGAAGAAAAAATACAGCTGCCATATCACTTGTTAATTGCATGCTAGTAGTAGTGCTCGAAGTTAGCGACTGGTAATTTTCATGGAGCTTTTGAAACTCATCAATATGATTTTCTAACGATGATCCTGGATTATAACGTAGGTTAATCAGTTGATGTAGGGTTCTGCTCAACTTAATTATTGAGTTTTTTCCACAGGCGCTTCCCAGTGCTTCCCAACAATCGAGAAAGGATGTTTTATTATTTAACAAGATCCCCTCAAATTCAGTGCTGACGCTTGACCATAATAAAGCAATAGCACTACTATTTTTCTTGCGAAATTTAGCAGTTTGCTTTGTTTCTGACGTTGCTTCAGTAAACAAGTCATCGATCCCCTTACTGATGAAGTAATTCTCGACCTGACAACTCCACTGGACCCAGTTTGTTCTTGTGAGTTTGATCAGTTTAGTTTTAATTACTTCTTCTTTGGATGATGAGTATTCAATATTAATTGGAATGTCTGGCATGATTGAGGATTTCCTAAATAAATTTTTTATGTATTTTAATTCTGGTTTTTAATATCTATTAAAACAATTTTCAAACTAACTCTCGCTACCATGCAGTGAGTTGTTGTTTAAATGACTTAAAATTGCTTTAGACAAATATAAAAAACCAGTAATTAATAATACTTAAAAGAATAACACAATACGTAAGTAAAAAATCTAGACTGTACTGCAGTGAGTTGAGATATACCTGACTGAAGAGAGATCTATTAATTATCTATTTAATACACGGCTTGTGTAATTATAATGAATCTGAGAAATCTATATATATATGAGCTAAGGAATTAGTAACATGACGTGTAAGTAAAAAAGACTTATAAAGAGTTAGTATACCTTACTCCTCCTAAGTCTTACGAGTCTATAGAAACTGATTACGATGAATAACAACTAGTAACTGATTTAAATAAACTGAAGTAATAACAAAGTCCTTCTCTTTACTCATGAGAGTAACTATCTATTTATAGAAAGAAATAACCGTTAATTACCCCAACAAATCTTTTCCCCATAGTCTTGACAGTATTGCGTGAAAAGCTGAATTGACACTTTGAATTTTACGGATCATATCTTCTTTTGTGCGTCCTTTTGTTTATAACATGTGGCATCTTAATGTACCGTGTGATTATTCCGCGTTGATCCTATTACTTTCTGGCAGATTCTAGTGTCGAGAGTAGTATTTTTGACCAACATGCAAACCTAATATTGAGTTTTATAAATTGTGAAAATAAGAATATTTTGTCCTCCTTGTTTATTAACAAATAATTGTTCACAACTAATTAAAACGGTTATGATTCAGATGATTTAAATGATTTCTTTTTCTTTTTTGAGGACTCGGTGTGTTTTTGTGTCTTAGTCTTTGAAGACGATTTTGGAATTTTGTTCACGTTTTTATTTTTTTGATCTAACTTCTTGCTTAGTAGTTTGATTCTTAACTTGGCTTGCTTTTTTAACAGTCTTCTCTCAACTTGGTCGGAATTGTCAGATTTGATATTTTTGCATTCAGATTTTGAGAGAGTTTTTAACTTTTAGGACATATCTTCTCCTTGGTAAATTGGTAGAATTTCTTGGGTTAGATCAAGCGGGGCCCTCTTAGAGCTCTCACTTTTAGTTAGCTTTCCAGTTTTTCTGCTCTTAGAACAATACAATTGTTTGTCTGTGATCGGCTGGCCAAGTTGCTTCAAAGCTGATGAGTGTGCTGCTTTGATATGATACTTAAACAGTTTTCCTGACAAGGTTGAGTTAGATCACCATCACAAATAAGTCCAATGAAAATAAACTTATTTCTTCATACATTACTTCTAAAAGCTTGGCTCGTAGGTTGATCTGTTATATCTTTGAAAATTGCAACTACGTCAAACTGTTTAAGATTATCAACATATAATAAAATGGTAATTTAGAAGATTAAAAATGATTAACTTTTGCACTTACTCAATGTCAACTTCAAACTTGGTTGGTCAAGGAAAATTGAAGACTTCAAACACAACTATCAATCTAGACGTGTTTGACAATGGCCGAATGAGGGTGATGCGGTGATGAGATAAAGGAAAAGAGCCCAACAACTATAAAAACAAACTACGGCGGTAAAAAAAGAAGTGATTACAAAAAATTGAATGTTAAAAAATTAAAAATTATTCAAAATTCATAATCAATGAGAACAAGTGCATAGCCAGAGGTTCCAAAGAGACACATACCCTAACGTAGTGATAAAGAATAGGGCATATTCATAAAAAAGCTATGCAATAATGCATATTAAAAAAAGAAAAAAAAGAAGAATTTATTATTAAAAATTAAACAAATGATCAATTCATCATTAAAGAAAGGCAAATAGTGAATATTAAAAATTATTTAAATATAAAATGAATAATAAATTTCTCATGAAAAAGAAATAATAAAAGCAACTATTAAAAACGAAAAATTCAATTCATAATAAGTAATACATGAAAAAAGCACAAATTCAATAAATAATAAATTGTGATAATAAAATTACACAAAGGAGTAATAAAAAGGTAATCCTCATAAATACATTAATATAGGGTAAATATCATAATATAGAAAAATTAAAAAGAATACAACTCATGAAAAATGATTTGGAAAAAATTAAATAAAAAAGGAAGTAATTCATAAGGTATAAACAATATCAAATGGATCATAAATTATTCAATGTTTTCTTTTTTAATCTTTTGAAAATAATGAATAAGTCAAAAAATTGAAAGATAAAACAGAAGAAAATTAAAATTAAAAGATAGTAACCAAATAACTAGTAACTCATCTAGATTATGAATGTATTTAAAAAATACCAATGATTCAATTATCAATATTCAAAGGTGGCTCATGAACAATAAAAAATAATAAGTGAATGAATAAATAAAGCATAAAAATTGCATCAAAAATAATAGAGATAAATAACTAAATGATTGATGAATCAATCATCAATAATAAACATTAAAACATAAAAAATCAAGACAGAAGCAATAATAAAAATAATACAAATAATCAACATGACAAAATTAAAAATTTCAAGTATAAATTACTTATTTCAGTTGTTCAAAATTAATTTTGAGAAATAATATGAACCAAATTAAATAAGATCAAATCAACAAAAATTCATTTAAATTTATATAATTAATCATCATCATAAAGAATAGTTTTGGATTATAATCCATGAGTATTGATTTTGATTAGTTAACATTGTATATAAAAAATCACTATTGAGTTCAATTGATTAAGTCTGATAATAATACATTAAAATTGATATTGAGTAATTCAGTTTCATTCTAATCAATTGTTATTGATTAGAGTGAGTTGATACTGATTATAGTAAGTTTTACTTTATTTGAATTATTTTTAATGAATTGTAATTAATGATCATTGTATAAAATGAACTTCAAGACATGCAAATTATTTATAATTCTTCATCATTGATGGCTTATCAGTTTAAATAAGTTCTTATTAATTTTGATCAATTTCAAGATAATTCAATTGAATCACAAATGAAACAAGTGTTTTGTTGAAAACCTCTTCCTTTTTAAATTAGTTTATTCAGCTTATATAGCTTTGCCATAAAGAATTGCACAGAATAATAATAATTAATACTCACTCAAGAGATCAAAGTTATGCTTTACATTTTCACTCCTCAAAATCTGTAACACATGGGAACAGTAGACATTCTCCCAGATAATGAGAATAAACCACATAGAATTATGAGTTTGATTGCTAGGTGAAATAATAAAAAGGTCTAGACAAATGAGCTTCAGTCATATCAATTACTACTCTCTCCCAAATGAACACCTTTATCAGTAACATTTTTGAACTTTCCTGAGCCCTGATTATACTTTCTATATGCCAAAGCTAATTTATTTGCAATCTGGCATGATAATTACAGCGTAGTATTGCTTTCAAATCCCTTTTCCACAAAAGGCCTCAATGTTTGGTGTCCATGCTCCCTTGGTTTCCAAATTATCTCATAAACCCCATGTACCTTTGAGAAATCTATTCCACATTTGTAGCTTGGAAACACAAAATAACCTCCTTTAACCCCATGTTTGTATTTGTTTTTGACCAAATTAAATTTTTCTAATTCTACTGGCATCCATATTCCATAAGAATAATTTGAGAAATCTTCATCCTTGTGATAATTATTATGAAAGTCACCAAAGGTAAAAGTCATATTGGTTGAAAATTGATGAGACTTGATGGAATTTTGATGTGTCATTTCTCCAAAGCTACTGACCCCAATGAATTCCAATTGTTTGTGGGATTCTTCAAAAGCCTTTTTTGCAATTACTTGAAATCTGTTTCCTACAAATAAATCTATAGATTTTACCTCCTCATTCATTTCATTATATTTGTGTAAGGTTTGTCTATGAAACTCTTGATAATAGTAGCAAAATCAAGAGTACTATGACTTTCCTCAGTAGAAATATATAATATAATGAAATATTACAACCACAAATTTAAATATAATTATTAAAAATAATTAGATAAAAAAACGAACTTAATTATTATTATAAAAATATAATAATAATAAGAAATATGATAATCATAATAAATGATAATTATTCTATTATTGTCATAGTCACTGACAGTTATAACAATAAGAAGTGTAAAGCTCTTAATGAGACAATTACACGTGGAGAATATGAATATTAACCACTTATAAATAATATAAATATTATTTATAAAAGAATTAAGACACACACTGTGCAGAAATAATTCTTATAGAATAAAATTCTATATAAAAAACTAATACTGGATAAAAAAAATATAGAACTTTAGAGAAAGCTTACTTATAATATTTATTTAATACAACAAGTCAAACAACAACAGTTATTATATTAAATAATAATTATAAGTTAAAAACACGCCAAAAATCAATATTTTTGAAGATAAAACAACTTTTTATAATAAAGATTATGATTAAAGAGTTTTTAGAGGGATTTGTGGAGTTTTAAAAGATATTTAAGATGATTAATTTTATATAATAAAATATATTATTGGTGATTACAAAAATAATCTAAATTCTATGATTTCAATTCTTTAATTTTAATTAATAAAGAATAAAATAACTTAAGAATTACTTTAATAATAAGATTTTATATTTAATAAAACTTTACCTGTTTAACTCTCTAATATGATTGGATTGATAATTGATGATGGACAAAAACAGTGATAAAATGACTCTTTTTATGTCTTCAGAGCAGCTCTCCTGCTTCATAATGAATATACAGGGCGTGCTCAGGTCAAAACTGAAAAATCCATGCTTAAAAATAAAGCTCTTAACTTAAGGTAACTTATTTTTAATTCCAATTTAAAGTTACCAGTGTTATTCTTAACTCCATGTAACTTTAATCCTCATTTAAACGTATTATTTTAAGTTTTTAATATAAATAAACTTATTTATATTAAATTTCATCACATGAAAAACTTAAAAATAGAGTTTCAAGCAGAAATCTCTTAAACTCAATTTTTAATTAATTTTTAAAGAAATTATAAGTTTCTTTGAGCTTAATTAAAAGAGTAAATTTCCAGGCTGATTACCCGGGAAATTTATTTATAAAGAATACTTAAAATTTGATTTATATATAGATAATATTGAATTCTAAGCTATGTGAAATTTCAAGCAAATGCATTAAGAATTGAATTTTTAATGAATTTTTGAAGTTATTGCTATTTTTCCACGTAAAATAGCAATACACACCAAACCTTAAGATTTGATAAGGTTTTAATGCTTAAAACCTTAAGGTTTTAAGCTTAATTAAGCTTTGACAGTTCTTAAAACCTTGAATTCAAGCCTGCATATTGGGATTTACCCTTTGGCAGCTTGAAATTCCTGTCCAAATTGGGTTAAAACCAGTTTAAACTTTAAGGTTGGATCAAAGTCTAATCTTAAAGTTGAAATAATGTTGAAAATCCCCCAATACAGGTGGACAACCTTAATTGAAACCTTGCAGATCCAAAAAGTAAAGTTGGGTACCCCAGCTCTGTTTGGTCTTTTTCCTTTGTCCCACCTTTCTGTGTGGATTTTGCCCTTTTATTTATTTAAAGCCATACTATGGCCTTAAACCTTTTTAAATTGAGCTCACGCAGGATTTACATTCTGTGTGGCAAATCCTTAGCCAATTCAGTAAATATACACCACACCTCAATTTTAACTGAAATTTTGGTAAGTTTGCATAAACCTTAGGCAACTTTAAATTTAAGCTTATTTAAGCTTAAATTTAACACTTTTAAAAAAATGTTGAAAAGTTACATTAGTACTGTGAGATTCTTAAATCTTCCAATAACACAAGAAATAAGTGTTTTTGGGTATAACACCTTATGGATGTACCCTAGGTTTTTTTTGGTGTAGAATCCAAAAATGACATAATATTTATAAGTTTGTTTATCCAAAAAAAGTTATACTTAGTTTTTGTTATTTTTTATTTCAAATTCAATTAAAAAGTCTATTGAAGACAAATTTAAATGCGTATAAAGCTATTTGTGGCCTTATGGGTATGTTATACATACCTCACAGGCTCACAATTTGACTCTATCCTCTGGGACTTTGAGATAAATTTTGATGGGTTTGTATCTTCCAAATGCCTCTTTGTCTTGAGTTTTCCTCCATCCATCAACAACCATTTTACCAACTTGAGTTCCATGACCAATTATAATCCCATACACACTAGAGGCCTTCTTCAGCCAATGCACCACCTTCTGAAAATCTTCAATAAAGTCCAAATTGAATTCATCTTCAAAGGAGGTGAAAGTAACAATGTCAGGAATACTGTGTTTCACAGAAGAGTCAACAAAAATAAAACTATTTCCACCAAAACGTTTGAAATTATGAAAAGGTAATTGATTTTGACTTGTAAGAAATTCATGACTAAAAATTATTGGTACTTTGAGATCTCTGACTCCATGGAAATAATAATCTTTTCTATGTGACATAACATTATCAATAATATTGCCCCTTTTTTTATTCTTTATTCTTCTATCTTTTGATCTGTTTTGAATTAAGTAACTACTTCTATGTGATTCAGAATTGTTTCTATTATTCATTGAAATTATTAATGAATTTATGATATAAAATACTTGAAATGATTTAATAGCTCTTTAAATGATAGGCTGAATGATCTTCTGCTTAGCAATAGAAGGCTCTATTTATCTCGAAAATATAATTCCTTTGGAAATGATGTAAACAGCTCATTATTTTTGTGCAAAAATGTATTTTTATTAACTAGCACTAATTGGAATAAATTTCATTCAAATTAAATTCATTACTAAAATTTGGTATGACTTTGGATCAATTTGAAATAATTTCAATTGAGTTACTTTAAATCAATTTATTTTCAATTAATTCAGATTATGTTGAATTGAAATTAATTCAATTTAACTCAATTGGAATGAATCTGAATTAATTCAATTCAAATTGAACAAATAAATTCAAATTGATTCATGTCAAATTAATATTTGTTTATTTAACTCAAATTAATTTTATTCCAATGAATTCAATTGAAATTATTTCGAATCAATTTAATCAATTTCAATTGAAATTGAATTAAATCAATCAAATAAATTTAATTCAGTTTGAATTGAATTACTTAAACTAAACTAAAATCAATTTGAATCAATTCATTCCAATTGAAATCAAATTTAATTGAGTTAATTAAATTCAGCTGAAATCAATTTGAATCAATTAATTCCAATTGAAATCAAATTGAATTAAATCAATGTAATTAACATCAAATTGAATTAAAATTAAATTTAATTGAATCAATTTAATTAAATTTAAATTAAATTGATTAAATTCTACTGAAATCCATTTGAATGAATTCATTCCAGTTGAGATCAAATTTAATTAATTCTAATTAATTTTAATTAAATTGAATTATATCAGTTTAATAAAAATTAAATTGAATTAAATGAATTTAATTAAAATTGAGTTGAATTTAATCAATTCAATTGGAATTAAATTGAGCTGATTAAATTCAATTTAAGTCAATTCAATTAAATAAATTTAATTAAAATCAAATTGAATTAAATCAATTTAATTAAAACTAAATTGAATTAAATCCATTTAATAAAAATTAAATTGAATTAAATTAATTCAATTAAAATTAAATTGAATTAATTAAATTCAATTGAAATCAAATTCACATATTTGATTTGGATTTCAATTAAATTGAATTATTTCAGTCCAATTGAAATAAAATTGAATTCATTAAATTTGATTTTGATTGAATTTGTAATAATAACTTTCAAATTCATTTCACTTGAAATAATTAAATTCATGTTAGAATAATTTGAATTAATTAAAATCAATGATAATGAACTTGATACAAATGAATTCAGATTCAGCACATTTAAATCAATTCATTTCAAAGTATTTTGATTGGATTGAATCCAATTAAAATGAACTACACTTCAACTGATTCAATGAGAATAACAACCTGTTGAATCAAGTCAAAACAATTCAGGTTAAAGGAAAAATATTTGGAATCCAAATAATTTTAATTAAATTTAATTAAATTCAAGTAATGTAAATGTTGAATCAATTTAAATAAACTTTAATTGATTTTAATAAGTTTTGATTAATTTTATTTAGTTTTAATGAATTTTCATTCCTTTTAATGAATTTTAATTAATCTTAATGAATTCTGATTAATTTGAACTAATTTTAAGTAATTTTAATTAATGCTTATTAATTTTAAGTAATTAGAATCAATTCTAATGAATTCTAATTAATTTAAATCAATTCTAATGAATTCTAATTAATTTGAATCAATTCTAATTAATTCTAATTAATTTGAATCAATTCTAATTAATTCTAATTGATTTGAATCAATTCTAATTAATTCTAATTAATTTGAATCAATTCTAATTAATTCTTATTAATTTGAATCAATTCTAATTAATTTTAATTAATTTGAATCAATTCTAATTAATTCTAATTAATTTGAATCAATTCTAATTAATTCTACTTAATTTGAATCAATTATAATTAATTCTACTTAATTTGAATCAATTCTAATTAATTCTAATGAGTTTGAATTAATTTTAAGTAATTATAATTAATTGTAATTAATTTAATTTCAATCAATTTTAATTAATTTCAATTAATTTCAATTACTTTTGATTAATTTCAATCAATTTCAATTAATATCAATTAATTTTAATTAATTTCAATTAATTTTAATTAATTTCAATTGATTTTAATTAATTTCAATTAATTTGAATTAATTTCAATTAATTTCAATTAATTTTAATTAATTTCAATTAATTTTAATTAATTTCAATTAATTTTAATTAATTTCAATTAATTTTAATTAATTTCAATTAATTTTAATTAATTTCAATTAATTTTAATTAATTTCAATTAATTTTAATTAATTTCAATTAATTTTAATTAATTTCAATTAATTTTAATTAATTTCAATTAATTTTAATTAATTTCAATTAATTTTAATTAATTTCAATTAATTTTAATTAATTTCAATTAATTTTAATTAATTTCAATTAATTTTAATTAATTTCAATTAATTTTAATTAATTTCAATTAATTTTAATTAATTTCAATTAATTTTAATTAATTTCAATTAATTTTAATTAATTTCAATTAATTTTAATTAATTTCAATTAATTTTAATTAATTTCAATTAATTTTAATTAATTTCAATTAATTTTAATTAATTTCAATTAATTTTAATTAATTTCAATTAATTTTAATTAATTTCAATTAATTTTAATTAATTTCAATTAATTTTAATTAATTTCAATTAATTTTAATTAATTTCAATTAATTTTAATTAATTTCAATTAATTTTAATTAATTTCAATTAATTTTAATTAATTTCAATTAATTTCAATTAATTTCAATTAATTTTAATTAATTTCAATTAATTTTAATTAATTTCAATTAATTTTAATTAATTTCAATTAATTTTAATTAATTTCAATTAATTTTAATTAATTTCAATTAATTTTAATTAATTTCAATTAATTTTAATTAATTTCAATTAATTTTAATTAATTTCAATTAATTTTAATTAATTTCAATTAATTTTAATTAATTTCAATTAATTTTAATTAATTTCAATTAATTTCAATTAATTTCAATTAATTTTAATTAATTTCAATTAATTTTAATTAATTTCAATTAATTTTAATTAATTTCAATTAATTTTAATTAATTTTAATTAATTTCAATTAATTTTAATTAATTTCAATTAATTTTAATTAATTTCAATTAATTTTAATTAATTTCAATTAATTTTAATTAATTTCAATTAATTTTAATTAATTTCAATTAATTTTAATTAATTTCAATTAATTTTAATTAATTTCAATTAATTTTAATTAATTTCAATTAATTTTAATTAATTTCAATTAATTTTAATTAATTTCAATTAATTTTAATTAATTTCAATTAATTTTAATTAATTTCAATTAATTTTAATTAATTTCAATTAATTTTAATTAATTTCAATTAATTTTAATTAATTTCAATTAATTTTAATTAATTTCAATTAATTTTAATTAATTTCAATTAATTTTAATTAATTTCAATTAATTTTAATTAATTTCAATTAATTTTAATTAATTTCAATTAATTTTAATTAATTTCAATTAATTTTAATTAATTTCAATTAATTTTAATTAATTTCAATTAATTTTAATTAATTTCAATTAATTTTCAATTAATTTCAATTAATTTTAATTAATTTCAATTAATTTTAATTAATTTCAATTAATTTTAATTAATTTCAATTAATTTTAATTAATTTCAATTAATTTCAATTAATTTCAATTAATTTTAATTAATTTCAATTAATTTTAATTAATTTCAATTAATTTTAATTAATTTCAATTAATTTTAATTAATTTCAATTAATTTTAATTAATTTCAATTAATTTTAATTAATTTCAATTAATTTTAATTAATTTCAATTAATTTTAATTAATTTCAATTAATTTTAATTAATTTCAATTAATTTTAATTAATTTCAATTAATTTTAATTAATTTCAATGTAATTTTAATTAATTTCAATTAATTTTAATTAATTTCAATTAATTTTAATTAATTTCAATTAATTTCAATTAATTTTAATTAATTTCAATTAATTATTAATTTAATTTCAATTAATTTTAATTAATTTCAATTAATTTTAATTAATTTCAATTAATTTTAATTAATTTCAATTAATTTTAATTAATTTCAATTAATTTTAATTAATTTCAATTAATTTTAATATTTCAATTAATTTTAATTAATTTCAATTAATTTTAATTAATTTCAATTAATTTTAATTAATTTCAATTAATTTTAATTAATTTCAATTAATTTTAATTAATTTCAATTAATTTTAATTAATTTCAATTAATTTTAATTAATTTCAATTAATTTTAATTAATTTCAATTAATTTTAATTAATTTCAATTAATTTTAATTAATTTCAATGAATTTTAATTAATTTCAATTAATTTTAATTAATTTCAATTAATTTTAATTAATTTCAATTAATTTTAATTAATTTCAATTAATTTTAATTAATTTCAATTAATTTTAATTAATTTCAATGAATTTTAATTAATTTCAATTAATTTTAATCAATTTCAATGAATTTTAATTAATTTCAATTAATTTTAATTAATTTCAATTAATTTTAATTAATTTTAATTAATTTTAATTAATTTCAATTAATTTTAATTAATTTCAATTAATTTTAATTAATTTCAATTAATTTTAATTAATTTCAATTAATTTTGATTAATTTCAATTAATTTTAATTAATTTTAATTAATTTTAATTAATTTTAATTAATTTCAATTAATTTTAATTAATTTTAATTAATTTTAATTAATTTTAATTAATTTTAATTAATTTTAATTAATTTTAATTAATTTTAATTAATTTTAATTAATTTTAATTAATTTTAATTAATTTTAATTAATTTTAATTAATTTTAATTAATTTTAATTAATTTTAATTAATTTTAATTAATTTTAATTAATTTCAATTAATTTTAATTAATTTCAATTAATTTTAATTAATTTCAATTAATTTTAATTAATTTCAATTAATTTTAATTAATTTCAATTAATTTTAATTAATTTCAATTAATTTTAATTAATTTCAATTAATTTTAATTAATTTCAATTAATTTTAATTAATTTCAATTAATTTTAATTAATTTCAATTAATTTTAATTAATTTCAATTAATTTTAATTAATTTCAATTAATTTTAATTAATTTCAATTAATTTTAATTAATTTCAATTAATTTTAATTAATTTCAATTAATTTTAATTAATTTCAATTAATTTTAATTAATTTCAATTAATTTTAATTAATTTCAATTAATTTTAATTAATTTCAATTAATTTTAATCAATTTCAATTAATTTTAATTAATTTCAATTAATTTTAATTAATTTCAATTAATTTTAATTAATTTCAATTAATTTTAATTAATTTCAATTAATTTTAATTAATTTCAATTAATTTTAATTAATTTCAATTAATTTTAATTAATTTCAATTAATTTTAATTAATTTCAATTAATTTTAATTAATTTCAATTAATTTTAATTAATTTCAATTAATTTTAATTAATTTCAATTAATTTTAATTAATTTCAATTAATTTTAATTAATTTCAATTAATTTTAATTAATTTCAATTAATTTTAATTAATTTCAATTAATTTTGATTAATTTCAATTAATTTTAATTAATTTTAATTAATTTTAATTAATTTTAATTAATTTCAATTAATTTTAATTAATTTTAATTAATTTTAATTAATTTTAATTAATTTTAATTAATTTTAATTAATTTTAATTAATTTTAATTAATTTTAATTAATTTTAATTAATTTCAATTAATTTTAATTAATTTCAATTAATTTTAATTAATTTCAATTAATTTTAATTAATTTCAATTAATTTTAATTAATTTCAATTAATTTTAATTAATTTCAATTAATTTTAATTAATTTCAATTAATTTTAATTAATTTCAATTAATTTTAATTAATTTCAATTAATTTTAATTAATTTCAATTAATTTTAATTAATTTCAATTAATTTTAATTAATTTCAATTAATTTTAATTAATTTCAATTAATTTTAATTAATTTCAATTAATTTTAATTAATTTCAATTAATTTTAATTAATTTCAATTAATTTTAATTAATTTCAATTAATTTTAATTAATTTCAATTAATTTTAATTAATTTCAATTAATTTTAATTAATTTCAATTAATTTTAATTAATTTCAATTAATTTTAATTAATTTCAATTAATTTTAATCAATTTCAATGAATTTTAATTAATTTCAATTAATTTTAATCAATTTCAATGAATTTTAATTAATTTCAATTAATTTTAATTAATTTCAATTAATTTTAATTAATTTTAATTAATTTTAATTAATTTCAATTAATTTTAATTCATTTCAATTAATTTTAATTAATTTCAATTAATTTTAATTAATTTCAATTAATTTTAATTAATTTCAATTAATTTTAATTAATTTCAATTAATTTTAATTAATTTCAATTAGTTTTAATTAATTTCAATGAATTTTAATTAATTTCAATGAATTTTAATTAATTTCAATTAATTTTAATTAATTTCAATTAATTTTAATTAATTTCAATTAATTTTAATTAATTTCAATTAATTTTAATTAATTTCAATTAATTTTAATTAATTTCAATTAATTTTAATTAATTTCAATTAATTTTAATTAATTTCAATTAATTTTAATTAATTTCAATTAATTTCAATTAATTTCAATTAATTTCAATTAATTTCAATTAATTTCAATTAATTTCAATTAATTTCAATTAATTTCAATTAATTTCAATTAATTTCAATTAATTTCAATTAATTTCAATTAATTTTAATTAATTTCAATGAATTTTAATTAATTTCAATTAATTTTAATTAATTTCAATTAATTTTAATTAATTTCAATTAATTTTAATTAATTTCAATTAATTTTAATTAATTTCAATTAATTTTAATTAATTTCAATTAATTTTAATTAATTTCAATTAATTTTAATTAATTTCAATTAATTTTAATTAATTTCAATTAATTTTAATTAATTTCAATTAATTTTAATTAATTTCAATTAATTTTAATTAATTTCAATTAATTTTAATTAATTTCAATTAATTTTAATTAATTTCAATTAATTTTAATTAATTTCAATTAATTTTAATTAATTTCAATTAATTTTAATTAATTTCAATTAATTTTAATTAATTTCAATTAATTTTAATTAATTTCAATTAATTTTAATTAATTTCAATTAATTTTAATTAATTTCAATTAATTTTAATTAATTTCAATTAATTTTAATTAATTTCAATTAATTTTAATTAATTTCAATTAATTTTAATTAATTTCAATTAATTTTAATTAATTTCAATTAATTTTAATTAATTTCAATTAATTTTAATTAATTTCAATTAATTTTAATTAATTTCAATTAATTTTAATTAATTTCAATTAATTTTAATTAATTTCAATTAATTTTAATTAATTTCAATTAATTTTAATTAATTTCAATTAATTTTAATTAATTTCAATTAATTTTAATTAATTTCAATTAATTTTAATTAATTTCAATTAATTTTAATTAATTTCAATTAATTTTAATTAATTTCAATTAATTTTAATTAATTTCAATTAATTTTAATTAATTTCAATTAATTTTAATTAATTTCAATTAATTTTAATTAATTTCAATTAATTTTAATTAATTTCAATTAATTTTAATTAATTTCAATTAATTTTAATTAATTTCAATTAATTTTAATTAATTTCAATTAATTTTAATTAATTTCAATTAATTTTAATTAATTTCAATTAATTTTAATTAATTTCAATTAATTTTAATTAATTTCAATTAATTTTAATTAATTTCAATTAATTTTAATTAATTTCAATTAATTTTAATTAATTTCAATTAATTTTAATTAATTTCAATTAATTTTAATTAATTTCAATTAATTTTAATTAATTTCAATTAATTTTAATTAATTTCAATTAATTTTAATTAATTTCAATTAATTTTAATTAATTTCAATTAATTTTAATTAATTTCAATTAATTTTAATTAATTTCAATTAATTTTAATTAATTTCAATTAATTTTAATTAATTTCAATTAATTTAAATTAATTTTAATTAATTTCAATTAATTTCAATTAATTTCAATTAATTTCAATTAATTTTAATTAATTTCAATTAATTTTAATTAATTTCAATTAATTTCAATTAATTTTAATTAATTTCAATTAATTTCAATTAATTTTAATTAATTTCAATTGATTTTAATTAATTTCAATGAATTTGAATTAATTTCAATCAATTTTAATTAATTTCAATTAATTTTAATTAATTTCAATCAATTTTAATTGATTTCAATTAATTTTAATCAATTTCAATTAATTTTAATTAATTTCAATCAATTTCAATTTATTTTCATTAATCTCAATTAATTTTAATTAATTTCAATTTATTGTAATTAATTTCAATTTATTGTAATTAATTTCAATTAATTTTTATTAATTTCAATTAATTTTAATTAGTTTTAATTAATTTCAATTAATTTTCACCAATTTAAATTAATTTTTATTAGTTTCAATTAATTTTCATTAATTTCAATTAATGTTAATTAATTTCAATTAATTTTAATTAATTTCAATTAATGTTGATTAATTTCAATTAATTTTAATTAATCTCAATTAATGTTAATTAATCTCAATTCATTTTAATTAATTTCAATTAATGTTAATTAATTTCAATTCATTTTAATTAATTTCAATTAAGTCTAATTGACTTAAATTATTTTTGAGTAATTTCAATTAATTATAACTCATTTCAATTATTTTTAATTAATTTAAATTAATTTTAATTAATTTCAACTAATTTTCATTAAATTCAATTAATTTCAACTAATTTTCATTAAATTCAATTAATTTCAACTAATTTTAATTAATTCCAATTCATTTGAATACACTTAATTAATTGTATTGAAATTGTAATTAAATTTACTCAATTCTAATTAATTTGATTTAATTGTTAGCAATCATTCTCAATTTTAAGCAATTTTAATCAATTTTTACTAACTTTAACCACTGCTCATCAATTTTAATAATTCCTATAAGCCTTAAATAATTGTTATTAACATTGATTGATTTAAAAAATTTCAATTTATTTTAATTCATTTAAATTAATTAAAATCAATTCCAAATACTCATAATTCATTTGGGTTATTGGTAAACCCACATAAGCAATTTGAGAAAAACATACCAGCCCTTATGTGGACTTGCCATAAATAGGTGAAATTATCTTATCATTTAGAAAAAAAACAAGGGGGTTTTTCTAATTAAAATTTAGCTAAAAAACCACCTGTATTGAGAAAAGCCCAAGTTATGGCATTGTTTGTTCCACAAACGGCATAAATGCCATTCTTGATGCCACTTATGGCATTGTTAATTCTATAAACGGAATAAATGGCATGATTTATTCAAACAGTAGCATAAGTGTCATTGTTGATGCCATAAATGGTATCAACAATGATATTGACATTCCATGAGTAATGTCAGAAATGCAATTTCTATGTCATTGTTTATGCCATTGATGGCACTTTTAATTCTATAAATGGCCTTTTTAGATCATTATCCATGCCATAAATATACTACTAATACAGTTTATGGCATTATTATGCTGTGGTTGATGCCACAAATAGCATTTTCCATTCTTTTAATTAATGAATTATATTCATAAATCATTTTTTCAACCAAAATTCGAAATTTTTGTTTCGAATTTTTACTTGGAGGTTGAAAAACTCAAATGGATGCTTTTTTCATAATTTTTTACTTGAATCTTTTGGATTTCAATTTGGGGTTCAAAAATTTGAATTTGAAGACAAATTTTTCGAATAGTGCAAATTGAATTGTTCGAATAGCTATGCTTTGAATAAGCAAGAATTACAGTGCCTGTACTGTACTGAGCTTGACACATGTAAAACATTTCAGTAGCATGCTTGGTAAAGGCCTGCTACTGTAATTTTGAATCAAAAACAAAATATTGAAGCAAAGAAAAACATATTTAGAAATATAAGATATAAAGTCAGGAAAACTCAAGGAAAACATAAAAAAGAGAGAATTCATGAAGAACTCAAAATAGCAAATCAGCATAAAATATGGATAAAAAACTTTAAAAAATGAAGTAAAAACATAAAGAACTGTTCTAGAGTATCAGAAATTCAGATTTTTCTAATTATTTTCTCCAAAACTTATAAAAATAGCTTTATCTCAGTAATTAGAACAAATTCAATTCACCTACAAAAGTTTTAATATACTTCATTTTTTTGAGGTACAAATATCATTTTTCATTAATTATTTGTTGAAAAATCACTTTTTAAGATATTTTTTAAGGTTTTTTTTTTTTTGAATTTTGAATAATAAAATTAAATAACATCTATTTTTCAAAAAAAAGAAATACAAATAGGAGTATATATTGAATCAAATATAGTTTTAATAATATCAATCAGAAATTAAAAGGTTTGTTTTAGTGTCATTAATGAGGACCAGCTCACTCAATGTACGAGAGATCCCTTCCCATAAATCATAGTATTATGTCAAACAAATATCAAAAAATTTGATTTTACTCCAATCCTGTTGAAATATCTTTAATATTAAGATTACTTGTATTATTCCATTTTTGAAAGGCTCAACAGAACTTTATTGAATTCAAAGAAAACATCTATTTGAAAATTTGTATCACAATCTCATTGATAAAGGGATATAATTAGTTATTTATTTTAATAAGAATTCTATTGATTGTAAAAAAATATTCATGGGATAAAAAATTTCTGAATATACACTTTCCACATATTAAAATCAAAATATAATATCAAAAGTATAAATTAAAGGCCAAACTATCTATAATGAAAATTGAAAAATTGAAACATGATTCAGACCATGTTTTGACTATGAGTGGACATGGCTCTGAAGTGATATTTTCTCCACTGGAAACTTGATTTACAAAAGCGTATATCTTACTTATGTGACCCCTCTTTATTGAATGATACTTTGATAAATTCTTTAAGCCTTTCATTGAGGAGAAATACCCAAAGAAAACAAGAAATATCCCTGCATAATATTCTAAAAACACTTGACAAAGATGAATATATTCTTTTCTTAACTTTATTTTACAAACAGCTGCTTATTGTAAATTTATTATCACTTTAGGCTGTATAAATATATAAAATTAGCTTCAAATTGACAAAACTGCCAAGATCTTTATAGATATGCTTTGAGACATAAATTTTTCAAAAGAACCAATTTCTCCCAGTTGTTTTGACTTTATATAAGAAAGCATTCCCATTATGCCAAAAGAAAAGAATTTTAATATATTATTGCTTCATGAATCTGAAGTTTTGAATTATTTTCAATGTCTTCTGGAGCTTTCAATTAGCTTAAATTACATGATTAAAATGATTATATAAATTTGTCCTCCATAAATTTAAGGAAATATTATTATAGAGAACGTGGAAAATTATCTTTTGAATTAGTTTTTATAATATTAGATTTTATTTTGTATTATTGAGAAAGTCAAACATACATGTTTACATATTTAAATCTATTACCCCACCAAGCTCATATACAATTGAGTATTTCAGTGCATGGAGAGCTCTCCATACCTCATAATAACTACAAAATGCGCTCACTATCAAGAAAATTGGAGGTAAAGTGTAGGTAAAACATACCATAAATCTAACATGATCAAAAATAAATATCACAGAAAGCTGTATTAATCAAGTATTTGAAATTGAAAATTATTTATCGAATCAATGTTTAGTTATATTTATACATTAAAATTGAATTTAAGCAAATTTAACACAAATACTGGCATTATTGGAGCTTTATTTAAGTTCTTGAGACAGACACTACCCTAATTTCCTTCAAATAACAAACCAAATTATCTTGGGTTTCTACATATTAAAGCAATTCACTAGGTAAAGATGGCCCAATAAAAGTTGAGTATATCTCCAGAAGAATATAAAATGTGAATCTCAGTTGGTATATATAAACAAAAATTTCAATCCTTGAAAAAATGGAAGAAGCCCATGTTTTTTTTTTGATGAGTTTGAGAATTCTTTCATTAACAATTTTTTATATGAATATTGGAAGATTTGTTAGTTTACAACATGAAAATGTATAATAAAAAGGTGGCCAATTTTATAACTAAAGCCAGATATTCCATTTGAAATATTTATATTATCTATCTATAATTGTAAAGCCATCCTCTCAAGGGTTTCATGGGTTTAAATAGGAGTTATTGTCTTTCAATATATAGTACATTCATGTGGGCCCCTCCTTAAAATGACTTTGCTGTATATGTGAGCCTTTGAGATATGACCACATACCCAATAAGGTCACAAAAGACTCAGAATAATTATACCTTTAATATAATTATATTAAAATTACTTAGAATAATTATACATTAAAAATAATTACTTAAATATACAAAAAATACCATAAATTGGTATAAAAATTGGTTTAACTTAAACACCAATGAATCAACATGTGAAATAAAATATACCATTGGATTACCCATAGAAAAATACACATATACCATGTTTATGGCATATCTGTAAAGTCAATATTTGATGAATTATAAGGTATAATACCTTATAAAAACCATAAAAATTTATTTATCTCAAGAGCTAATGAAACAACATGTGAGATAAACTGTTCCAGTGGATTACCCAAGAAAATCCACACATAAAACAATTAATGAGCTAATTTGCAAAGCTAATACTTAAGGAATTAACCTGAATATATGCACTTTTTTGGTCAACGCATATATTCAAGGATCATAGCTAATATCTCCTAAACTATACATGATAGAATGATGAACCAAAAATAAAGTTACCACGTAATTACTGTAAGAACACAGATATGAACTTTATTTTACAAATTATAAACAAGGTTAAAACCTATGATGAAATATTGATAAAAATCAACAGAGCTGTTGACCACTTTGTTGTGAAAGTGGTCCAAACTTAAAAAAAAGTATACAGTTGGATTCTACTAGTTCATTCGTGAAGAATGATGTAATTTGTATTATTAAATTCAGGGTATAACCCCCTGAAATCAAGGTTTGAAGTTTAAAATGTTGAATTTCGACAGAAAAGATGAGTTACAAGAAAAATCATCAAAATTAGAGTTTTGATGATGTAATGAAAAGCTCTTGGCAGCATAATAACATTATGCCAGGCTATCAGAATTCACTCTCTGAATTGCTTTAGCGTAAAAATTCTAAACGTTATTGAGGATCAAAGCTTGAGCTTAATTTGAGCAGTTATGATCACTCACAGTAACCTTAATTTAAGTTTAACAGTCTTAAGAGTGATACAATTGGTGAATAATATTAGTTTATGATTAAAACTAATAAAATCCACGAAATTTGGGGTTCCGCCAAGCCTCTGATGTCATTAAATTTAGAGTTATAGTGATAACTCTAAATAATGGTGTAATAATGATGTAATATGGTTTGATAATGATGTAATCATCCCCAAACCTTAAAATATTGATCAATTCCAGTGGATATGATCAGTACACGTCTTCTAGAAGCCTGTTGGACTCTAGGAGGGAGGTATTTACTATAAATAGAGCTCTTTTTACTCTATTTTCCCCTCAGACGCATCAAAAACATTAAATCAATTAAATAAAAGGTAATTTCTTTATTCTTTATATATAAAACTCTTATATTATTAAAGACCAAAGACCATCTTATTATTAATCACTACTTTTGTGTGATTAAATCAATTCTTTAATTGTTTTTGTCATAAATCTCTCTATAAACTCATTTCCACGTAAAATCAAGAAATTTAGTAAATTTTCTTTATTTTTATTGTAAATACAATTTGAAAAAGTTGTATTATATTCTTTTGGCGTAAAATATCTCAAAATTATTATTTTAAGTGTTAAAAGTAGGTTATTTCATCTTATTATAATAATTTCTCTCTTATTATTACTCTTAATAATTCTTAATTAATATAAATAGTATTTATATTAATATATAACTTTAATCTTGGTAATATTATTGTTATTAATTGTTTTTTATTTATAAAAAACAGTTTTTTATGCCTTTATTATTTGTTGGTAACAATATTAAAGAGCTTTATAATATATTAATATATTATTTATAATATTATAATTTTATATAATATTAATTATATTATTATATTTATTTAATAATATAGTATTTTTACGCCATAATAATAATATTTCTTTATTATGATTATTATTTTAATCTTATTTATTTCAATTATAAGGACATTCAGAGTACAATAAGTAATAAATTAGTAATTTCTTACTTGTTGTTTCATAGTCAAACCTTACATTTGGGGGCCTGGCCGTGATATTTACTTAAAAGACCTTTAAAAAGATTCTAATTGGGTTTATCCAATAATAAATTATATTTATAATCATAAAATTATATAATAATTTTTTATTTTATTGATTTTAAAAGCTATTGAGGCATTTGGAAAGCAATTGTACTGTCTTACACGTGGTTTTTCACATCCTTAGACTTGCAAGAACTTTCTTTGAGTGACTCTAGTGATTAAAAAAGATATTTTATAAATTAAAAATAATTTTATTATAATTTAATTTTATAAGAATCATATTCATTTTTTTATTTTATTCTTTAAAAATAAAAATATAAAAAATATTAAAAAATATTAAAAAACAATAAAAAAAGTTATTTTTATTTCACTTTTATTCATTTCTTTATTTATTTCAATTTTTTAAAGATATAAAGCAATTTCTACGTGGAAAATTGCCATATCTTGCCAAAAATAACACTTCTTATAAAAAGACTTATATTTATTTTTCTTTTTTAGTGTTTGAAGATAACCCAACAGAAGACAACCAAGCTACTGTTGAGAGGTTGGTGGAAGAAACTTGTCAAAGTTCTCCAACACCAGTTATCACCAAAAGAAAGAAAGCTAAGAAATTAGACTTTCCAGGACCCACCATTCAAGACTCTGAAGGTGAGCACCTCTTTTATAATTGCCATAAAAAGAATTTTTATTCTAAAATACTTTTATTTGTCTTATTTTTTAAATTATGACTACCAGAAGAGGTTCCCAATACTCCATCCAATCAGATGGAGCTGGACTCAGAAGTAGAACTGATCCCTCAAAAGGGAAAAGAAAGGGCAATATCCCCTGTGGAACAGAATCCACACAAGGAAGTGCCTTATCCCAAAGGCAAGTCCCAGAAATGCCCATGATATCTGAGCCTGAATTGGAACTAAGTATGAGTAACTCAAATAGGTACAAATCACATTCAGAGGGCTCAAATAGACATCTACATTAGCCAGTACAAGCAGTATTACACAGTGTACAAGGACAAAGATTGGGAAATGTTGCCTCAAATACACCAAGGAGTGATGAACTCCTGGCACATCCTGAAAAAGTTCCTCAAAGGGGAGGAGATAGTGAAATACTCCAATGGATGGAATCCACTGTCATCCAAACCTCAAATCAAAAAAATCAAGGATTACCATGCCAAAAAGAGGGAGGCAACCAAGGAAGAAGCCCCAGTAGCTTCTACCAGCAAGCCCCAAGCCAACCCACTTCACCAAGAAGGGAAGAAGAACAAGAAAAAGCATTGGAGGAAACCATATTCCCCAAGCTACAGGATCCCAAGAATCCAAAAGGATGCCATGGACAATGTTTTCAACATGGCCAGAACCTTGATGGAATTCAAGGACAAGGAAGAGCAAAGAATGAGACAACCTCATTTCCCAAAGAAATAACCTTTTCCAAAGATGTTGTAAATACTTTAACAGAAATTAAAAATAGTATATTACCTCTAAAAGAAATTAAAGATAGTTTATTATCACTACAAGAAATATATAACAATTTATCTTCTTTAACAAAAATTGTTGTGCAAAACAAGAAAGAAATTGACAACATTAAGTTTATTGTTGAAAATAATAAACCAAAGAATTTGATTGACAATACTCAAAAATTAATACAAGGACAACAAGAATTGTATAAATACATAAAAGATATCAAAGACAAGACTTTGACAATCAATTATGATGTGAGTATTGACAATCTTACAGAAAAATTAAATAAATTAAGTATTCCTGTAGAAAAATTTTAAGAAAAGACTTCATCACACCAAAAATTACTTTTGGACCATGTGGAAAAAAGTGATGAAGAAAGAATGCATCTGAAAGATGACATTCAAAATGAAATAAGGCTCATTACTGAAAAAATGGATAAAATTAATGAGGCTAATTTAAATATGCCAAAGTTATCAACACCATTTTCTCATATAAGAAGCCCTGTTAAAGCAAAAGAGGAATTAACAAATCCTTTCATAACAGACTTGAGTCACCAAGGCAATAACCAAGTCTTAATGAAGGAAGCACCTCAATTGAAAGAATGGCAAACATTCACAGGAGAAGGGGAATATGAACACATGTCATTTATTAAAACAATTGACATGTTACAAGAAGACTATGCCATACCAGATGAATTAATCACTGCAAGATTACATTCATTGTTTAAAAAATCTGCAAAAAGATGGTATTATGGCATAAGACAAACAAATGGTAAAAATACCTGGTCTTGGTGGAAACAAGAAATAATCACCAAGTGGGCAAATGGTGCCTGGAGGTATAAGATAGAAAATGCATTTGAAAACTCTTTCTTTGACCCAGAGAAAGACAAACCTTTAACTTGGTTCTTGAAACAAGTTGAAAGGCTTAATGCACTGTACCCAGAAATGTCACAAAAGATGGTGCACATGAAAATACTTAAAAAATGTGGAGGGGAACTAGAACATGCCCTGAGAAGCAGGTGTATAGAACCATGCTCCACAGAAGAGTATATAAATGCACTAGAAGATATAGTGACAAGAACAAAAATTGGCAGGACTTGGAAAAAATTGGACATTAAAAGCCCAAATAAACCATTTATCAAAAAAGATAAATCAAAAGAATCCTTTAAGCCCAATACATCCAACAATAATGAGCAAAGAAAATGCCATAAATGTGGAAGTATTGGACACTTAGCCAATAATTGCCTTAAAAAAGCAAAGATTAATGAAATTGTGGAGACAGAAAACCACAATGACAAAGAAGAGGAATCTGAATCTGAAAAAGAGACAGAAGAGTCAGAAAGCTCTGAAAGTGATGAAATCAATATAATTAATGCACAAATTAATAATATTGATATAATTTATGAAGTACTGGATGTTAATTCAAACTTACCACAATTTGGAACATCTGACACAAACCTGACAAACATACAAGATGCCAAAATGTATAGAACCAAACCTGCAAGAGGAATGGGATATACAGCTGGAAAATCAAGTATCAGTATTGTTATGGTTGATAACCAAGAAGGAAAAGTTAACTTGGATACAGGAGCATATTGCACTTGTGTTGGCAAAAGTTATTTAAAAATCATTGTACCAAACTGGCAAGAAAAACTTATGCCAATACAAGGTGTCAAATTTAGTAGTGCAAGTGAGAGCATGAAGCCCCTTGGAATAATTGATTTAACACTAATTGTTCCTCATCCCTCACAATGTGTCAGAATTAAAGTAGAATTTGTAGTTATGGACAACTGTACTAGTAATCATTTCATACTTGGCAATGACTACTTATCAATCTATGGTATAGATATCTCCAACCAAAAAGATAGATATTTTACCATAGGAGATAACAAAAGACAAAAATTTGGCTTCTTAAATAACAAAAAACAAATCACAGTTATTAAGAAAGAAGAAAAAATTCCAGAAAAGGAACTTTTTATATCTGAACAACTTAAAGAGGCAGAATTCAATCAAGAATTAACAGAAAAAATGAAAGAAAAATTGATTGACCTCTTATTTAAGTATAAAAATGCCTTTGCAACTGACAAAGAGCCACTAGGTGCCATAATTGGACATGAAGTGGATATAATTCTTAATGTAGAAAAGCCTTACCCACCTTTATTAAGAAGACCTGCTTATCCAGCCAGTCCAAGGGCTAGAGAAGCCTTAGAGGTGCACATTAAAGAATTAATGGACCTTGGAGTATTAAGAAAGGTTGGACATAATGAACAAGTAGAAGTTACTACACCTGTCATTATAACTTGGCATAATGGAAAATCAAGGATGGTAGGAGACTTCAGAGCCCTGAACACCTATACCATCCCAGACAGAGATCCAATACCTAGAATCCATGAGACATTAACCCAATTGTCACAAGCTAAGTTCATCACAGCTATGGATGCTCTTAAGGGTTTTCATCAAAATGTCTTAACAGACAATGCCAAGAAACTACTAAAAATAATAGTCCATTGTGGAATTTTTGAATACTTAAGAATGCCATTTGGGATAAAAAATGCACCTTCCCATTATCAAAGAATGATGAATACCATATTCCCTGAAGAATTATCAGAAGGATGGTTAATTATCTATATTTATGATATCATAGTTTGCTCAGAAACTTGGGAAAATCACCTCACAAGACTAGAAAGGGTACTACAAAAAATAGTCCAAGTGAATATGAAAATTTCATTGAAAAAATGTCATTTTGCATATAGTGAATTAAAAGCACTAGGACATGTTGTATCTGGCCTTAGTCTAGGCATAGACAAAAATAAAGTGGCAGCAGTACTACTCAAACCAATGCCTCAAACCAAAAAAGAAATGCAATCATTTCTAGGATTTGCTGGTTACTATAGACAGCATATAAAGGACTTTGCAAAGATTGCTAAATCCTTGTATAAGCTATATGACCAACAGACAGTCTATGAGATGACAGAAGAAAGAGTCAAGGCATATGAAGAATTGAAAAATTCCTTAACAAATGCCCCATTTCTTCTAATGCCAGATTGGAAACTACCCTTCAAACTGTACATTGATGCTTGTGGAGGAGGACTAGGTGCTGCACTTCACCAAACACAAATTATCAATGATAAACCAGTGGAAGGACCAATTTGTTTCATTTCAAGGCAGATAAAGCCAACAGAAGCAAGGTTTGGAGAAAGCCAAATGGAATGATTATGCCTAGTGTGGGCTTTAGAAAAACTGCATTATTATTTGGATGGCACAGTATTTGATGTAATCACAGACTGTAATGCTGTGAAATCACTATTAAATATGAAGACTCCAAATAGACATATGCTGAGATGGCAAATTGCTATCCAAGAATATAGAGGAAATATGACTATTGTTCATAAATCTGGAAATATTCATAAAAATGCAGATGGTCTTAGCAGATGGGCTCTAGCAAATACCCCTGACAATCCAGCATGGGTACCACAAGAAGAACACCATATAGAAGGAATATGTGTTACAGACATTGGCACAGAATTCTTTAACCAAGTTAAAGAAAGCTATAAGACAGACAAAAATTGCCATATTATAAGCCAACTTCTAATGAAAGACTGCAAAGATCCATCACTTTCATCAAAACTAGATGAAATATGGAAAAAGGCATATGATGAAGGAAGATTCCACCTCCTTGATGGAATCCTTTACCATAGAACAAAACACACATGTGTTATGGCCTTAACAGATAGAACACTAATAAACACTATTTTACACGAGTGTCATGATAGTGTTGCATCTGGACATCTCTCAGAAGATAGGACACTAGAGAGGGTGAAAACCTGCTCTTGGTGGCCAAATTGGAAGAAAGATGTTGCAGAGTACTTCCAAACCTGTGACAGATGTCAAAAAGCCAACAGAGCCACAGGAAAGAAATTTGGAATGATGATCCAAATCCAAGAACCAAAATCCCCATGGGAAATAGTTCATATGGATTGGGTAACAGCACTACCTCCAGGAGGAGACAGGAGCTATAATACATGTCTAGTATTAGTTGACAGGTACAGTAAAACTCCCATGTTCTTACCATGTCATAAAGATGACAAAGCTATGGATACAGCCATAATGATATGGAATAAAGTCATTAGCCACACAGGCTTATTGCAAAATATTATAAGTGACAGAGACCCAAAGTTCACTTCAGCATTATGGACAAATCTCCATAACTTGTTTGGGACAAAGTTATCATTCTCCACAGCTTATCATCCTCAAACTGATGGTTTAGCAGAAAGAATGATACAGACCTTAGAGGATATGATCAGAAGATTCTGTGCTTATGGGCTAGAATTCAAAGATTCTGATGGTTTTACCCATGATTGGTGTACACTAATACCAGCACTTGAACTGGCATATAAGACATCAATCCATTCTTCTACTGGCAAAACACCAGCAATGCTAGAGAAAGGTTGGAATCCAAGACTTCCTTATGATACCCTCAAAAAGGACTTAGTGGACATACATCCAACAGCAAGCAGTTTTAAGATAATGCTTGACAAAGCAAGACACCATGCAAACAGATGCATGCAAGACTCTTTCAAATATGCAAAAGAAAGATGGGACAAAAGTCATAAACCACCTGACTTCAAAATAGGAGATTTGGTATTAGTATCAACTCTTAGCTTTAATAACATAAAAGGACCAAATAAATTGAAAGATTCCTTTGCAGGACCATTTATGGTAAAAGCACTTCATGGACCCAATGCTGTACAATTGGAACTTACAGGTGATTTAATGAATAAACACCCAACTTTCCCTGTAAGTCTTATAAAACCTTACAGCTCAAGTGACAAGGAATTCTTTCCACTAAGAAATAAACCCCCACTTGAAATTCACCCTTTGGAAGAAGGAGAAGAAAAAAGAATTGTAAAAGTCCTTAAAGAAAGAAGGACAAGGAACAAAAAAGAAAGAGAATACCTTGTAAGGTATAGAAATGCAACTCAAGAAGATGAATGGCTACTTGAGAAAGATATAACAAATGCTGATAAACTACTAAGGAGGTTTAGACATGAAAGAAAACCTAAAGAATAACAAAATAAAGGATTATTGAGCTTCAGGACTGATAAAGTCTAATGAAGAGGTAGGACAGTGGATGATACCCTAATCACACATATCAGATTGTGGTACAATCTTTTTTGGTGGTAGGGAATGTGAGCCTTTGAGATATGACCACATACCCAATAAGGTCACAAAAGACTCAGAATAATTATACCTTTAATATAATTATATTAAAAATACTTAGAATAATTATACAGTAAAAATAATTACTTAAATATACAAAAAATACCATAAATTGGTATAAAAATTGGTTTAACTTAAAACCCAATGAAACAACATGTGGAATAAATTATACCATTGGATTCCCCATGGAAAAATACACATATACCATTTTTATGGCATATCTGTAAAGTCAATATTTAATGAATTATAAGGTATAATACCTTATAAAAACGATAAAACTTTATTTATCTCAAAAATTAATGAAACAACATGTGAAATTAATTGTACCAGTGGATTCCCCAAGAAAGTCCACACATAAAACAATTAATGAGCTAATTTCCAATGTTAATACTTAAGGAATTAACCTGAATATATGGACTTTTTTGGTCAATGCATATATTCAAGGATCATAGCTAATATCTCCTAAACTATACATGATAGAATGATGAACCAAAAATGAAGTTACCCCGTAATTACTGCAAGAGCACAGATATGAACTTTATTTTACAAATTATAAACAAGGTTAAAACCTATGATGAAATATTGATAAAAATCAACAGAGCTGTTGACCACTTTGTTGTGGAAGTGGTCCAAACTTAAAAAAAAGTATACAGTTGGATTCTACTAGTTCATTCGTGAAGAATGATGTAATTTTTATTATTAAATTCAGGGTATAACCCCCTGAAATCAAGGTTTGAAGTTTAAAATATTGAATTTCGACAGAAAAGATGAGTTACAAGAAAAATCATCAAAATTAGAGTTTTGGTGATGTAATGAAAAGCTCTTGGCAGAATAATAACATTATGCCAGGCTATCAGAATTCACTCTCTGAATTGCTTTAGCGTGAAAATTTTAAAAGTCATTGAGGATCAAAGTTTGAGCTTAATTTGAGCAGTTATGATCACTCACAGTAACCTTAATTTAAGTTTAACAGTCTTAAGAGTGATAAAATTGGTGAATACTATTAGTTTATGATTAAAAATAAAAAATACACGAAATTTGGGGTTCTGCCAAGCCTCTGATGTCATTAAATTTAGAGTTATAGTGATAACTCTAAATAATGGTGTAATAATGATGTAATATGGTTTGATAATGATGTAATCATCCCCAAACCTTAAAATATTGATCAATTCCAGTGGATATGATCAGTAAACGTCTGCTAGAAGCCTGTTGGACTCTAGGAGGGAGGTATTTACTATAAATAGAGCTCTTTTTACTCTATTTTCCCCTCAGACGCATCAAAAACATTAAATCAATTAAATAAAAGGTAATTTCTTTATTCTTTATATATAAAACTCTTATATTATTAAAGACCAAAGACCATCTTATTATTAATCACTACTTTTGTGTGATTAAATCAATTCTTTAATTGTTTTTGTCATGAATCTCTCTATAAACTCATTTCCATGTAAAATCAAGAAATTTAGTAACTTTTCTTTATTTTTATTGTAAATACAATTTGAAAAAGTTGTATTATATTCTTTTGGCGTAAAATATCTCAAAATTATTATTTTAAGTGTTAAAAGTATGTTATTTCATCTTATTATAATAATTTCTCTCTTATTATTACTCTTAATAATTCTTAATTAATATAAATAGTATTTATATTAATATATAACTTTAATATTGGTAATATTATTGTTATTAATTGCTTTTTATTTATAAAAAACAGTTTTTTATGCCTTTATTATTTGTTGGTAACAATATTAAAGAGCCTTATAATATATTAATATATTACATATTAATATATTATTTATGATATTATAATTTTATATAATATTAATTATATTATTATATTTATTTAATAATATAATATTTTTACGCCATAATAATAATATTTCTTTATTATTATTATTATTATTATTATTTTAATCTTATTTATTTCAATTATAAGGACATTCAGAGTACAATAAGTAATAAATTAGTAATTTCTTACTTATTGTTTCATAGTCAAACCTTACAGTATAATTCTTGACAGCTTTTTTCAATTTTTATTAATCTCTTAACATACATGGAGGAAAAAGAAAGGGATAAAATTTCCCACAAAATGAATCTTTGGCTTGAGAGTAAATTGTTCAATGGTAAGGTATTCTTCTCATAATAAATATATGTGAAGGAAGTTCTAAATTATGTAAGAAAGTTTATCATTTATGGGAGATTCCTCTGAATTTTGGAGTGTTTAAATTGAAATATTATTCATCCATGGGCTCCCATAAGTTGGTTTGAAAGAGAATCGCTATTGACACTCAAATATACATGTGAAAATACATAAGAAAGACCCCAAAAGCTGAAACTTTTATAAATCAAATGATAAAAAGTAATAAAAATCTATTCAAACAAAGGGGGGGCTGAAATAAGTGTGTGAATCATCTATTTTTGAGCTACTGGGCTTTCAAAATCCCAAAAAAGAACTTCTATTAAGTAAACTGAATTGATACTTTGTGGCTTGGATTTCTTCCAAAAATTCTATTTCTAAATTCAATTTCTGTCCTATCTCCAACCTGAATCCAATCTATCTCCCATGGCAACTTCCAAATGCAACACCTGCTGTCAGGTGTAGCCACTTTCCTCATGGTTTATGTTAGCAAAAATTGGAAATGAATGGTTTGTTTTATATGAAGATGATGATTGACAACATGCAGAAAATCTGTCCAAAAACAAAAATGGGGAAGATGTGGTAAATATGCATGAAAAAAATAAGCCAATTACTTTGGCATTGAAAGATGATCAATTGTGAATTTTGTCTGGACCATTGAGTTATTTAATTAGTTTAATGGCATATAATGGAGTGGAGATGTTATTGAGAAAATAAAACTATTTGAAATAAATGATTTTTAGCTATTCTTTGGTCCTGCAGTTCTTTTTCAAACTACCCATTGACTTTTGAATTAACTTTGGTAGGTGTCAATTTCAAGAATTTTTCACCTAAATTAAATAATTTATGGTTGATTTGAAAAGAACATCCAAAATGAGTCATCTCATCATGATCAACAATTTCTTGAGGAGGTTTTGTTTTCTGATGAACCATTGTTGATTTTTTCCAAAGGATTTTCATGATGCCAGGTTTTTTTGAAAAATTGATCTCCATTTTCAATTTGGGGAAGTGCAAGCCATGTTCAGATGGGGTGAAAACAGTTGGAAGGGGATGTAAATCTCTTTTGGAGACAAAAGGAAATATACCTTAAGTTCAGGCATTGAGATCATTTAAATCTTGATTTGGCTTTTTAAAAAATCTATCTTGAGTGACAATGACATTTGTAAAAGATTGTAATTTTTCCTTTGGATTGGCAGAAGTCCATCCCCATTGACTGAAGTTTGATGATTTCTCTGCTTCAATTAACAACTGATTTTCATTTTCAGCTAATTTAGAAAATGAGATATTATTGAGTAGATTAATTTGTCATTTTGTCAAAGTTTGGACCATTGCTTATTATCTGTTTCAATTTTATGAGGCAAACCAGGTTTTTGGGAGTAAAAACCTAAACCTTTTGAAATTTATTGGTACTTACTAAAATGAAAAGAAAAAAAATTACACACCTGCAGATTTTCCAGAATCAGAACCAGGACAAAAGACAATAAATTTCATAATTCCACCTAGTACTTATTTATTGCTTTTAACCTCTTGTTGATCTTGGGTGAAGGATATCAATGTCATATGCAGGTCTTTTAGGATTTGAGAGTGGCCAGAAAAATGTCAAAAGGGGTGATCTCATAAAAGAAGACAGGTAGAAATGGCTTTTTTGTTTTATCAATGATTACATAAGAGTGGGGTAAAGTGTTTACTGATGGAAGTTTTAATAATGAGGCACTTTCTGCTTTATTTTCAATTGAAATGGTTGAGAAGCTCTTCTATTCTATGTTTGAATGGCCAAGGTGAGACATGATTTATTTTTAATCATGAATATGTGGTCTTTGGCTTTGCGGGAGTTGTCTTTTATGATTCTTTTTTAGTATTATTGTGCTCATGATGTTCTATATTTGGTTTAGTCCTAATCATGATCTCAACAGGAGAAAGAATAGTCTCATCATCTTTCAAATCATTCTGATGATGTGCTGAGTCTGGTTTAGTCCTAACCATGACATCATCAGAATGATTTTAAGATTGAGAGAGAGGAGGAGCATTTCTTTTTGAATTCAATTGATGATGGAAGGGGGTTGAAATGGAATGTAATTGCGGAAAAAACCCTTCAAATACTCCACCTCTATCTTGAAAAGTAACTAAAAAAGATTAAAAAAAATCAATCAATCAGAATCATAATCATGATCAAATATCATTATTAAAATGAGAATCCCAAATAAAAATGAAAAATAAGAATCATGAGTTATTATCATGATCAATTAAACAAAAAAATGACCATTAATGATCATTATTAACAAAAATAAAATACAAATTGATCATCAGTGATGATAATTAGAAAAAAATAGAAAAAAAAGTAGCTAATTATGATGATCATAAGAAAAATAAAAAGAGGGAAAAAAAGAAATTAAAGAGGATCAGTAATGAGCATAAGAAAAAGAAATCAAAAAAAAAAAGATCATTAATGATCAGGATTAAAAAAAAGTAAAATAGAAATTGATCATCAGTGATGATCATAAGAAAGAAATAGAAAAAAAACCATTAGTTAACTAGCATTATCATCAGGAAAAGTAAAAGAGGAAAAAAATAAGTTCAAGATTATCAGTAATGATAATGATTAATTTTTTTTGAAAAAGAACCATGGTTTAGTTATCATAATCAAAAGAATTATGAAAAGAGAAAAAAAGAAGCGGTGTCAGTAAGTCTTATCACTGTTAGATGAAATCTATTCAAAAAAAAATATCTAAAATTGTTAATGGCCTCTTGGAGGCCATTAACAGTGAAAAATTATAACAAGCATCAAATCAAGCAGAATCAATTTCGGAGGATTTCCGCATTGTTTCCAAATTGATTCAGAGAGGTTTGAATTGGTTAATCCCTAGAACCTCCCAGAAACCTTTTTGGGAGGTTCTAGGGTGATTGAAGGATGGATGCTGGAAGGTTGAGGTGATTTGGTGGTGGATGGGGTCTGAGACTGAGGTGAAGATGGTAAAGATAGGCCTGTTCAAAAAAATAGAATAAAAAACTCAACTAGTTAACAAAACAAAAAAAGGATTATAAAATAATTTTAAAAAATCTAAAAAAAATAAATAAATTAAAAATAAGTTTCTGTGAAATAGTTATCAGTGAAGGAATGAACTTTTTACCAGGGTTATTTTTGAAAGAGGAGTGTTTTGGTGAACAGGATTTTCTTCCATTTAGAAAACAAAATTCAACTGGTATTTGAAAAACATTCAAAAAAATAAAATAAAGAAATTAAGTGGAGAGGATTTATTTTTTATTTAAAAAAAATATTCAACTTGTATTTGAGAAGAATTCAAAAAAAACAATTCAGTGGAGATTATTTATTTTTAATTGAAAAAACAAAATTCAACTTGTATTTGAAAAAACAAAAAAAAATAAAATAAATTCAGTGGAAATGATTGCTTTTTTCTTCAAAAAAAACTCCAAATTGGAAGGGGAAATCCACTTGTCTTTGAAAAAGAATCAAAAGAAAGAAATTCCAAGGGAGCCTTCATATTCCATTTAAACAAACTTGGTCATTGGTCTTTGGAACTTAAGTTCTCAATAAAAAACTTGATTGAATTTTCAATGTTGTAATAAATTTCAATCTAATCTCAAAACATAAGATCAATTCAATCTTTGTGCCTCAATTGTGAATAAACAGAAATTATATTTGAAAAATCACCATATTATAAAATGATTACATAAAATATACCTAATATGTTACTTTTTATTGATTGATTTCAGAATGCATTCCAGCTCTGCAATTGGCCTTCTTGATGACAATGCTGCTATAGTGAGATTCATATGGCTTTGCTTTTCCTTCCGTTCCAACTACCAATTCCACTTTTCTTTTTCAAACTTATATTTCTTGGTCTGTTGTTTCTGGTGAAACTCAATTTGCTTTTGTAACTTCACTTCTTAAAACCATTGCTTTTCCATGTTTATCACTTTCCCTTCATGCCACCTCTCTCTATCCCCCTCCAAACAAGCATTATCATTGGTTTCATGGGCTAAGAATTATGACTTTTTTCTGTAGAATTGATAGGAGGAACCATAAATTAAAGACATACCATTTTTCTGCAATCCAAGAAAACTTTCATATGTAGGTGAAAACATTTCCATAGACCTTTTCCTAGATCCACTCTTGTTATTCAAGTTGGGTGTCAATGCTTGATTATGCTTTTGTATTAAATGTGTTATGGATTGACTTTGCTGGTCAAAGGAGAAATAATCATGATTGGATCTTATAAATCTCAGTCTCAATTGTAACTAAGGATCCATCTTTAAGGTTTTACAATTGAGCTAAGTCATCATCATGATCAAGAAAAGGATCCAGATTGAGAGGTGATTAAAAACAATTATTCTCCTTTAAAATTTAAATGAGGTTTAATTATCTCAGGTAAAAAAGAAAAAGAGATGATAAATTACCTTATAAAGCAAAATATCATCATCATCACCATTGCAGCTGTCTTTTTCTTGTGAATCATAGCTTGCAATGGGAGTGACATGGGGCTTGTGGCCAAAGAGTGCATCAATTTAAGAATAGCAAGGACACATAATTTCAAGATTTTTACTCATTAATTTTATTCCTTTACTCTCTACTTCTTTGGTTAGTCCAGCCCCAGTTGAACCTTTGCCCTTTTCTGCTTCTATATACTTGTTTTTATATTTTTGCCATCAATCTTGGATGCTGCTTAAGCTAAGGTTTAGGAAATGTTGTGAATTTTTGTTGACCTCAATGGCCATAAGGTGAAACACTTGCTGCTTTGAAAGAGAATGCCTTCCAATTTATGTGGAACCACTAGTACCAAAACATGAATCAAAATTGGATTTTATTGAAAGCCAATGAATTATGGTTAAACAATAGATAGGGATTAAGTGACCTGATGGATGAGGAAGGCTGGAGGTGATCTTTATATATGACTTTGTGTGTTTTGCTTTTCAATGAGGAATTATTACATGGATGAAGAAAGATAAATGTACAGTAAGTGTTTTGGTCAGATTGTCAAAAAAGGAGTTTGGAAGAATATGTTGTACAGTTGTGAATTGTGAATAATCATTTTGGTTAAGTCTCAAACTAAAATACCAGATTCAAGGGATTTGGTGAAAATAACAGGGTACTCAGTTACAATTCCATGGGATTTCCACATGAAAAACCAGGGATTTAGTGTTGGGATTTGGAAGTCAAATCCCACATCATTATAAGGTGGGATTTGGTGACTTTGACACCCCCTATTATTAGAATTTTTTTTGTGAGATTTTTGTCCACAGAATCTTTCCAAGGTGTATCAAACCTTGTTCTAAAGTTAATTCTACTAGAACCAATTTTGGTCTGGTGGTTAATTATTCTAATATATTCATAATATCTTCTGCTATATATTTTTCAGTAGTCCTGCTTTTGGAAGCATATTCTAAGTCACCTCTAGAGGGTCTCAGAGTTTTTATGTGAATCATAAACTCTGAAATGTCAGGATACAATGCTGTTAACCTGTCTTTTTTGTTGGAAAAACCATTTTAAAGCTTTGTCTTTGTCAGAATTGAATTTAGAATATTCAAAGGATGTCGCTGCTGTAATCTCCAAGCATGAATGGCCCACTTATTAATAATTTGAGTTTTCCACCAAGTACAGCTTTGGTGTCAATGCGCTTGTCTTAGTTTGATATACCATTTATGAGCTGATTTGGTAAACAAGGTGTTAAATATTTCTCTTACCAATCTTTCTGGTAATTCAAAGTTTTCATCAATAATTTCAATACCTCTGATGAATTTATATGGTTGTATTCTCCTTCACCACTTAAGTGAGTCCACTCTTTAAGCTTGGGCTCCTCTTTCAAAAGTGCTTGGCCCATTGAGGGTTCTAAGGTAAGGAAAGAAGTGGAAAATTCATTTGTTATTTGTGAATTTTCTACATCCAATACTTGTGGGTTGGAATTTCTTATACCCTCATTTTGATTCATAGGTGTTGAAATTATTGGTAAGGTGTGCAATAATTGTTCAATGTACTTCCTTTTACTTGTGCAACACCTTTGTGACTTCCTGAATTAATGCTGAAAGCTTTGTATTAATTTGATCAAATTAGTTTTATACAGTTCTTCTTTGATTGTTATTTCTTGCCATAAGTCTGTTTTTCTAGTATTATCATAAATTACTTGATTCAATTTCATTGTTAATTTTGATAATTCCTCCTGTGAGGTGTCAAAACACATTTTCAAGGGAATAGTATATGTCTTTACTACAGTCAAATAATTTGAAATATCATCAAGGAATTTCTTATCATCTTCTTTGATGGTACTTATGGATTGTTTTATTCTTGTTTTAATTATGTCATCAATATTAAATTTAGAATACTCATATATTAATTATTTTATAATAGCAGATGTCCTTATTGGACGTTTTAATTTTTCTTAAAACCTTTTCAAAACACAGAAGTCTTTCTTTATTCAGCTCAAACTTGGATTATTTCTCTTAATATTGTTACAAATTGTTGACTTTAATCAGAAATCGGACTTTTTACATCATTTATAGCTATATACAAGTTTGGAATTCCATCTAGAATGTCAAAAATAATTTCTAATATGTTAATCTGGCTTGCTATTTATCTGTTATTCCATTATGGCTCTGGCCATTTGAAACACATTTTCCATGGCATCCTGTCAAATCTTTGGGATTATGTAGCCCTGGATGTATGAGCTTGTGGCTGGTGCTTTGCCATTACCCTTTTTCTAAGCTTGTGGTTTCTTTTTCATGTTAAAATTGCTTCTTCTGAATACTGGGGCTGGTTTTGGCACTTGTTTTTGTGGTGGAGGGTTTTTTCCCTCCATTATGCTGTTAAAAGGATAATATTCTGCTTTTTCATTGATGGATACAATCTGTGAGCCTTAGAGGTTTATTTATATACCTGAAAGACCACAAATAATATGAATTACACAATCATAAGTCAAATAAATTTATCTATGTTATTAATAACAAAATCAAAATATAAATAAAGAAATTCATATATGTAATTAAACTTTTAATTATAACTTAAAATGAAAATTATTTGGGAATTTAAAATTGTGAAAGCACATTTCTACTTGAAAAAATTGAGTAAAAATATATTTTCAACAAAAATACTAAAATTAGAATATTTTTGGAAAAAAAGTTAAATAAAAATTATTATAACTTTTTATCCAACAAATAAGCATATGAAAATTATTTCACCACTGGACTTCTCATAAAAAATAAGGTGGGGTCACCTCTGGGTAAAATTTCTGTAACTCAACTCTAACTAAGCTTAAATTAAATTTTTAGTCTTTTCTGTACAAAAGTTGAGAATCCTCAAAGCCTTAACTTATTTCACATAACATGTGGTGTTAAACCTCAATTTTTGTGTTAAAATTGAGGTGTTGTGTGTAGTTTAGAAGTTATGAGAAATTGAAGTATTTTCAATTGAAATGTCAAAATGTGTGTGTGTATTGCATAAGTGAGCCTTAATTTAAATATGAGGTATCAATTATTACAGTTGTGTACTGTAAAAAATCAATTGAATTTAATATTTAAATTACAAGTATAATACATTATGAGGAATTAAGGAAGGAATAAATTGAAAAGATTGATTCTGGGGGAAAAAGGAATCTTGGCTCGAAGGGGGAGCCAGACCCCCAAATTTCTTTCTGAAAAGTGTGAGATGTCAAAATCCACGCAAACGCTCATGAATTTTGGCCAGGAATTGAGTCACAGGGTCTGTGTTTCAATTGATGACAAGGTTTTGATACCAACCAGCACAGTTTTAATTGCAGCCAAGAGGGTAAAACTACCCTTAAGAAAAATAATCATTGTAAAAACAGTTTCAACTGGGTTTTATGTCTTTTACACACACTATGACGTGCTTTGTAGGCTTAAAACCAGGTTTTACTATAGCAATGGCTGATTTAAGGGTACAAAATGGCTAAACCGAGCCCTTTTTAGTCCAAACCAGGGTTCAATGAGTCCATAATTAGCTTTTATGTTGTGAGAGTATTTTTCACAACTGAAAAGAGTAAGTTTTACTTTGAGAGTAAGAAATTTGGTGGATATAAAAGAATGTCTTCTTTGCCCCACTTTTCTCTTTATGTCAGATTCTTTTCCTTTTATAATTAGTTTAAACACTGTTAAACCAATCAATAAAAGATTCCAAAATCCCTTTTATTATCATTATAAACCTTTTAACCACGTGAAAAAAAAATTATAATCATTTTTACCCTTGAACCACCCCATAAGTGAATCAAAGCATCTTTCATCACTGTTAGCTTTGTCACTTTGTTTCCAAATTCACTCTGGTCACTTTTGGGTGTGTTTTCTCTTCAATATTCTTCCCAAAGACTCTGTTCTTATATTAATTACCTGTAGTCATTTGCTCAATTAATTTCAATTGAAATTGCTCTTGAAGAAATTTCTTTTGTAGCCTTGAATATCTCTTGAAGAGTATTTTAGGACAAAGTTCTATTGTTGGTAAAACAATAAATTGTTATAATATTATTCAGTAATACTTATATAGTTAATAACACTAAATTTTGAGTTTTTTCTTTTAAAAATCTTAATTCTTAACATTTCAAATCATATTTTACCTTAGACAAATTTTTGAGGACAGGAAAAGTACTTGGTTTTTAATTAAAGTTTCATAGCCACACCTTACATTTGGAGGCCCAGCCATGATATTTTCATGTAACATAATTTTTTCACCTTTTTAATCTTTTTCTTATGTTGAAAAATACAAAAAAACATAAAAAAGTACTTATAATTCAAAAAATTTCATAAAAAATATAACTTTTTCCTTTTATAAGTGAGGATTATTTTTCATTTTTTCTGTTGAGAAACCTTTCTTTGACTCAATTGATTTCTTCTTTAATTAATCTTAGTTTCTGACAACATGTTAAGGCAAGAAAATATTGAAACTGCATCAACAGCAACTAGCATTATCCCTGCAAGTAATGTCAATTCTGAGCATAATAGTGCTGTTATTATAACTCAGAATAATCAACCAGAACCAATTTCTTCAGAATTAATTTGTTTGGACATTGGTAATACTCTCCAAAAAGCTAAGAATTTGTCCACTAGTAAGTTTTTGATATAAAATTACTTTTTTGAAGCTTTTTAATCATGATAATGCCTTCAACCAGATCAGGAGCCAGCTATAACCCTCAAGCAGATTCCAAAAAGGTTTTAAATGTGATTATGGCAGAAGCCAATCAGTTACAGAAGGACCAGGGTCAGTGAATGAATCCCAAACTGACGAATTATGTCATTCTGAAGCTGATAATACTGTTTTACCTGCAAACAGAGCTGAAGCCACTACAAGAAGTGTCAGTGGACATATAAAAGGCCAGCCATAAGACCTCCAGCAATGCATTTCAGCACAAAGAGTACCAGATCCTTGCAGATCTGTGGAAAAAATGCATGAACTCTTACCTGACTGTGAAAAAATTCCTGGGCAATCCCAACACTTGAAAGTTACTAAATGGTTGGAATCCATCTATGGAAAAGAAAAATATGATTCTTTTAACAGCAGAATGGAGGAAAAACAACCCTCCACCACCCAAGCAAGTGCCAAAAACAGCCCCAGTTACCATAAACAGAATTTCCAGTGTGAAACAGAAGCCAAAAGATCAGAAAACGGGCAAAAGAAAAGCACCAGCTACAAAAACTCACAGCCAGGGCTACAAAATCCCAAATATTCAGCAGGATGCCATGGAAAATGTATTTCATATGGCCAGAACAATGATGGAATTACAGAAAAAGGAGGAAGCCAGACTAAAATATCAAAAGTGATTTCTGATATTCTGGATGGCATTCCAAACTTGTACATAGCTATAAATGACGTGAAAAGTTATATTTCTGATAAAGATTCATCAATTTGTAACAGTCTTAAAACAAATAGCTTAATTCTGACCCAAATTAAAGGAGAAATTTATGTTTTTTGAAAACGTTTTAAGAGCAATTAAAGCTTCTAATAATGACAATTCATTTGGCAGTATGTTAAATGAGCAATCTGTCATTATTAAAGAGCTAACAGAAAAATATTCTAACTTCAATATTGATGAAATAATTGAAAAAATAATAAAACAAGCCATAAATATTATCAAAGAAGATAATAAGAAAATCCTTGATGATATTCCAAATTCATTTACTGAAGTAAAGACATATACAATTGCCTTGAAAAAGGTTTTTGACACCTCACAAAAAGAAACATCAAAATTAACAATGAAGTTGAATCAAGTAATTTCTGATAATACTAGACAGACAGAATTATGGCAAGAATTAACACATAAGAAAGAAATATATAAAACTGAAGCAATAAATCCAATACAAAGCCTCCAATACGAGCTCAGAAGCTCTCAAAGGTGTAGCAAAAGTAAAATGAATAATATTGAAAAATTACTGCACACCTTACCAATAATGCCTAAAACTCTGAATCAAAATGAGGGTAAAAGAATTTCCAACCCACAAGTATTGAATGTAGAACATTCAAAACTAAAGAATGAATTTTCCACCTCTTTCCACAATTTGGACCCATCAATGGGCCAAGCACTTTTGAACAAAGTACCAAAACTTAAGGACTGGTCTCACTCCAGTGGTGAAGGAGAATATGACCATATGTAATTTGTCAGCCTGTGACTCAAAACCAGAGCACAAGCAGGATAGACAAATAACATAAATCAATGGTATAGCCAAGATACCACCAAAAAATGGAGCTGCGCCAAATAAGCTCAAAAGTTATCAAAAGAAAAGGTAAACACACCACTTTCCAAATAAACAAGTCTCACAATCATAGTAACAATGATAACAAAGTCATTCCTGATCAAATTTGTTGCTGAGCATAAACCTTAATTTTCACCTCTCACCTGAAACCCAGAGGAAGAGGCTTAGCCCCATCAATTGGGTATAATAATGAAGCCCTGCGTCAGGGCTATCCAATGGTAATAGCCAAATTGATCTAGAATAAGAATCACAGGGGTCATAGCCAAAATAAGGTCAAATAAGGGGGAATAAAACATTCACCTCTCATCTAACTTCTACAGTTTTAGTTTGAGATACCTAAAGAGGGGTCGTTTTGGAAAGAGAACAATCAGGGCTGTCTGATGGTGCCATTCACTTCCCCCTGTCTCATCTAGAACAAAAGGTAGGGGGAAAATAAGCTCCATACAGATTTTAAACACATTATACATATGTACAAAAACACTTGTACATGGCATAAATTTGCCATATTAAATGATAGCCATATCAAATAAGATACAATTGTGTCAAAAACATCAGGTACTACACAATGAACCCACTTTGAGCTTGATAACTCAGAAACTGACAAAGGTATAGCAGTTTTAAGGTCAAAATCTCACACTTTGACCAATACAGCCTTACCATGGGATAATATCCCATAAATATGATTATGAGGTGTTAAACAGACAAAGAATAATTTTTATACTTCAATACCTCATAATTCATTCAATACTGGGATCCCATACAGGTTCTGTACAGAATGCTATGTGTCATATACGTCAGAAGAGGGCTATGTGGTCCCCAGATGGAACTCTTCACCCTGTATTGGTGAAAACTGCCCAGATGTGGTTTCAAAACCAAATCTGAGCCCAATACAGGCTATAAAGGCATTATGACAGCCCCAAGCCAGTCCTTGGAAGTGAAAAATCTTCACTTCCTGTATGTTGAAAGGCCTAGAAGCCTTTTCACCCCATTTTAGGATGAAAAGGGACCTTTTCTCCACAAGAAAAGGTTTCCTCATCCTGCTCTTGGATTCCTATGTAGTAAAACTGTCAAAAACAGTTATACTATTGAAAATAATTAGGTATAATCTTAATTTTAAGTATTGTAGTATTGATTATAATAACCCAATTGGTAAAGCTGCACCCTGGGCTCTCAAAAGTGCTCACCACCACTATTTCCCAATAGTGAAGCCATGAATATCTTATAATTAACCTTTATTATCATCAATTAAACCTTTTTTAATAAATTCTACCATATCACAGTCATATTTCGGGTTATAAATGCTGCTATTATCACCTCTTCATAGACTCAGCCTGAAAGAATTCATCAGGGGTATTGACATGATTGAAGAAGATTTTGAATTAACAGACATATTGGTAACAGCAAGATTTAACACCTTGTTTACCAGATCAGCCCACAGATGGTATATCAAATTAAGACAAGCACATGGACACCAAAGTTGGACTTGGTGGAAAACCCAAATCATTCACAAATAGGCCAAGGATTCTTGGAGATTGAAGGTGGAAACAACCTTTGAATCTTGCAAATTTAATGCTGACAAAGATAGAGCTTTACCATGGTTTTTCCAACAAAAACACAGATTAACAGCATTATATCCTGACATTTCAGAATTCATGATTCACAGAAAAATTCTAAGACAATGTGGAGGTAATTTGGAGCATTCTGTTAAGAGCAGGACTACAGAAAAATCTTCAGCATACAATATTATTGATATATTAGACTAAGTAACCACCAGAAGCAGAATTGGTTCTAGTAGGTTGAGTTATAAAATAAGACTCAATAAACCTTGTAAAGAGTCTGTGGACAAAAATACCAAAGAGGATTCTAATAATATAGAATATAAATCTGAAGATGCAACCATAAAGTTCCATATTTTCTAAAGCACCACAAATTTAGCTAATGCATGTCCCAGGAAGGGGGAACTCAATGGAATTGAAATTGAAAAGGAACCTGATGTTGAAAAGTATAATGTAATTGAAGATAATTCAGATGATAAATCATCAATATTCTCTGCATCTTCAAAAGATATAGAAAATATCAATGTCACATTTGACATCAAGGAATCTTTTTTCCACCTGCCACAATTGAGCAATAGTCAACTTGATTTTTCAAAAGTTCAAGAAGCATAACTTATGAAAACCAAACCAAACAGAGGTAAAGGTTATACAGCTGTAATTACTGTCTAACAGAAGTGGTAATTTAATAATGAAATCAGGATCCTTCTGCTCTTGTGTCAGAAAATGTTTTCTTAAGACTTGTGCACCAAATTTTGAAGATCAATTGTTGCCAATTGATGGCATAAAATTCAAAGGTGCAAGTAATCCCATGAAAGCATTGGAAATATTTATAGCTACTAGCATCTTTCCACATATCAATAGAAATTTAAGAATAACTCTTGAATTTGTTGTTATGGAAAACTTCTCTAGTACCCATTTTATATTGGGAAATGATTACTAATTCATGTATGGAATAGATTTTCATCACCATAAAGACAGATACTTTACTATTGGGAACAATAAGCGTTGAAAAGTTGCTTTCTTACCGTTTAAAAGACAAATTACAGGAAGAAAAATATCATGAGTACGCTTAGAGTTAGAAAAATTAAAGTATGTACAGTTAAATGAAGCTGAAATCAGTCTTCATCTCACTGATAAAAAAGAAAGTGAACTTTCTTCCCTTTTATATGACCACAAAAAGCCTTTGAATCATCCAAAGAACCTTTGGGGGAAACTGTTGGACATGAAGTTGACATTATCAGTAATATTGAAAGACCTTATCCACCACTCTTAAGGCGGCCTGCATATCCAACAATCTCGAAATATAGAGAATCTCTGATAATCTATATTAAAGAACTTCTAGACCTTGGTGTAATAAGGAAGGTTGTCCACAATGAAGAAGTAGAAATAACTACACCAGTAATAGTGGCATGGCATAATGGAAAGTCTGGGATGATTGGGGACTTTAGAGCTCTGAACACATATACTGTCCCAGAAAGGTACCCAATACCAAAAATCAAGATTGCTATTACCCAAATACCTCAAGAAGTGTATATAAGCACTATGGATGCCCTGAAGGGATTTCACCAAAATGTGGTGACAGCAAGAGCAAGAAAATACTTGAGGATTATTGTCCATTGTGGAGTGTATCAATATTTGAGAATGCCTTTTGGTATCAAAAATGAACCTTCACACTTCCAAAGAATTATTAATGAAATATTCCCTGAAGGACTGTCAGAAGGTTTGTTAATCATTTACATTGATGAAATTATTTTCTGTTCCAAGACTTGGGAGGAGCACATGTACAGATTATCAGAGTTTTGGGAAAAATTCAATCTGTAAATATCAAAATTTCCTTAAAGAAATTTTTATTTTGGATTTAAAGAACACAAAGCCCTAAGACATGTAGTATCTGGTCAATCCCTTGGAATGGACAAAAAGAAGGTTGCAGTAGTACTACTGAAAACTATGCCTCAGAAAGAGAAAGAACTTCAGTCATTCTTGGGGTTTGCAGGATACTACAAGCAGAATATTAAAGATTTTGAATCCATAGCAAGACATCTTTATGAATTATGTGAAAACAACACAGTATTTGAGATTACTTTTGAAAGAGTCAAAGCCTTTGAATCTTTAAGAAAAGCCTTAACCACTTATCCACTCTTACTGATGCCAGACTTTAAGATGCCCTTTAAGCTTTAAATTCATGCATCAGGGGATGGGCTGAGTGCCGCACTTCCTCAAGTACAGATTATAAATGACAAACCTGTAGAAAGACCCATCTTTGGCAAATATAGGCAGATCAAACCAACTGAAGACAGATATGGGACAGGTAAAATAGAGTGTTTATGCCTTGTCTGGGCCTTAGAAAAGCTCAATTACCTTCTGGAAAGATGTGTGTTTGAATTAATAACAGATTGTACCACTGTCAAATCAATTTTAAACATGAAAACACCTAACAGACATATGGTCAGATGGAAAATAGCCATTCAAGGTTGCAGAGATAATAGGACTATTGCTCAAAAATATGGGAATATTCCCAAAAATGCAGATGGGCTAAGCAGATGGACATTACCAAATAAAATTTATAATCCTTCTTATTTACCAGAAGAAGCTTCCCCACCAATCCTGATAGAAGTATTCAGTGTTACAGATGTGAATACCACATTCTTTGAAGAAGTAAGGAACAGTTATACTCAGGATAGGAAGTGTAGCATCTTATGCCAATCACTCATGAAAGACTTTAAAGCTAAATCCTTGATACATGCCTTGGATGATGTATGAAAGAAAACATATTATGAAGAAAGATTTCACTTACTTGCTATTATACTTTACCACAGAACTAAATACACATGTGTAATGACAGTTTTAGACAGATCCTTAATCACCTGTGTACTCAAAGAATCCCATGACAGCCCCTTCTCAGGACACTTATCTGAAGACAGAACGAGGGAAAAAGTCAAGACCTTTATTTGGTGGCCAATGTGGCAGAAGGATGTTTCAGAGTATTTCAAGACCTGTGACAGAGGTCAGAAAGCAAACAAATTCACTGGAAAAAGACTTGGAAATATGATCAAAATTCAAGAAGCCAGAAGACTGTAAGGTGTGGATATGAAACTTTGATTAAAAATCAAGTACTTTTCCTGTCCTCAAAATTTGTATAAGGTAAAATTAATTAAAAATAATAAGAAATATTATTTTTAAGAGAAAACACGCCAGTTTCATTGTTTATAGCTTTATTAGTATAAAACAATAATATTATAAAAATTTATTGTTTTACCAACAATAAAAATTTATCCAAAAAATACTCTACAAGAGATATTTTAAGGCTACCAAAGAAATTTCTTCAAGAGCAATTTCAATTGGAATTAATTGAGCAAAGAGCTGCAGGCAATTAATTAAAGAACAAAGTCTTGAAAAAGAATATTAAAGAGAAAACACGCCCAAAAGTGACCAGAGTGAATTTGGAAACAAAGTGACAAAGTTAACAGTGATGAAAGATGCTTTAATTCACTTTTGGGGTGGTTCAGGGGTAAAAATGATTATAAGAGTTACAAACAATGATTATAATGATTTTTTCACGTGGTTAAAAGGTTTAAAATGATATAAAAAAGGTGGTTGGAATATTTTATTGATTGGTTTAACAGTTTTAAACTGATGAATAAAAGGAAAAGATTCTAACATGAAGAGAAAAGTGGGGCAAAGAAAACATTCTTTTATAGCCATCAATTCTCTTACTACAAAAGTAAAATTTCCTCTTGTCAGTCGTGAAAAACAGTCTGACAACAGAACAGCCAATTATGGCATCATTGAACCCTGGTTTAGACCAAAAAGGGCTGGTTTAAGCCATTTTTAGCCATTTTGGACCCTTAAATCAGCCATTACTATAGCAATACCAGGCCTAGAGCCTTCAAAACACGTCAGAATGTGTGTAAGAGGCGTAGAAACCAGTTAAAACTGTTTTTACTATGGTTGTTTTATCTTAAGGGTAGTTTTACCCTCTTGGCAACAGTTAAAACTACCCCAGTTGGTATCAAAACCTCATCATCAATTGAGTCCACAGACCCTGTAACTCAATTCCAGGCAAAAAGTGATGAAATTTTGCGTGAATTTTGACATCCCACGCCTGTCAGCAAGGATTTTGGGGGTCTAGCTCCCCCTTAGAGCTGGAGTTCCTTTCCCCCCCAAATTTAATCTTTCCAATTTATTTTTCCTTTAATTCCTCATCATGTATTATACTTATAATTTACATATGTAATTCAATTGAATTGTACAGTACAATACAGTAATAATTGACACCTCATATGTAAATCAAAGTTCACTTATGTAATACATGTGCACATTTTGACATTTCAATTGAATTCAATTGAAAATACTTCAATTCCTCATAACTTCTAAACTAAACACAACACCTCAATTTTAACACAAAAATTGATGGTTAACACCACATGTGGTGTGAATTAAGTTAAAGTTTTGAGGATTTTCAACTTTTGTATTGAAAATACTAAAAATGTAATTTAAGCTTATTTAGAGTTGAGTTACAAGAATTTCACTCAGAGGTGACCCCACCTGATTTTTTATGAGGAATCCAATGGTGAAATAATTTTTATGTGTTTATTTATTGGATAAAAAGTTATAATAATTTTTATTTGACTTTTTTCCAATTTTATTTATTTTTTCACAATTTTATTAAAATTTCATTTTTACTCAATTTTTTCAAGTATAAATGTAATTTTATATTTACAAAGTTTTAATGTATTTTTATTTTTAAATTGTAATTAACTTTTTATTTTTAATATAGTTTTATATTTATATTTTGATTTTTACTTTAATAATATAAAGAAATTTATTCTTATTTATATTAATATGTTATTTTTGTATTTGTGGTCTTTTGGGTATATGAAATTACCTCTAAGGATCACAAAGACCTTGGGAAATTGTCCTTATGGATTGGGTAACTGGTCTTGCACCAGGGGATGATAAAAACTATAATGCATGCCTTGTGATTGTTGACTGGTTTAGCAATACCCCAATATTTTTACCATGTCACAAAAATGATACAGCCATGGACACAGCTCTTCTGCTATGGATTGGAGTAGTGTCGTGGACTGGCATATTCAAAAATATCATTATTGACAGAGATCCCAAATTCACCTCAGCACTATTGACATACCTTCACCAATTATTTGGAAAAAGTGGTCCTTCTCTACAGCTTAACACCCACAAACTGATGGTTTGGCTGGAAGAATAATCCAGACTTTGGAAGAAATGGTCATAGGACTTTGTGAATATGGCCTGGAAGTCAAAGATTGTAATGGATTCACCCATGATTGGTGTACCTTTTTGCCTGCACTAGAATTGTCATATAAAACATCCATTCATGCCAGTACTAATCACACTCCTGCTGTTATAGAAATAGCATGGAATCCCAGATTACCCCAAGATTGCTTGAGGAAAGATTTGATTGAGCTACATCCCACAGCTTCTAGCTTCAAAGGAATGCTAGAAAAAGCTAGGAAGCCTGCAGTGAGGTGCATGGAGGACTCATTTGAATATGCCAAAGACAAGTGGGACAAATCACATGCAACCCCAGACTTCAAAGTGGGAGATTTAGTACTTGTATCTACCACTACCTTCAATAACATCAAAAGATGAAAAAATCTTAAAGACTCCTTTGAAGGAAATTTTGTTATTAAGGCCCTCCATGGACAAAATGCTGCAGAAGTAGAATTATCTGAGGAACTTAGTAATAAGCATTCTACATATCCAGTAAGATCAATAAAGCCTTATAAATATGGTGAGTCTGAGAAGCTCCCCTTGAGGAATAAGGTTCCTCAGAATATACCTCCTGTTGAATGACCTGGTACTCAGAAAATAACAGAAGTTCTCAAAGAAAGGAAATTGAGGACTAAGAAAGTAAGGGAATACCTTGTCAGGTACAGTGAGCCAACTTGTGAAGATGAGCTGTTGGCAGAAAATAGCATACCTGAAGCTACCAAACTTCCCAGAAGATTCATACACATTATAAGTAGCAATATTACAAAGTAGTATTATTTTTTTAGGGGGAGGGAATGTGAGCCTTAGAGGTATTTTTATATACCCAAAAGACCACAAATAATAGATAATTACACAATTATGAATAAAGTAAATTTATTTATTTTATTAAAAAAATCAAAATAAAAATATAGAGTTAATCTCAGTAATCAAAGTCCTCACTATAGTTTAAAATTAGAATTACTGGGGAATTTAACATTGTGAAAACACATTTTTACTCTAAACAATTGAGTAAAAAGAAATTTTCAACAAAAATACAATAATTAAAATCTTTCTGGAAAAAAGTTAAATAAAAATTATCATAGCTTTTTATCCAAAAAATAAACATATGAACATTATTTCACCAATGTACCCCTCAAAAAAATAAGGTAGGGTCACCTCTGGGTAAGATTTCTGTAACTCAACTCTAAATAAGCTTCAAGTGAGTTTTTAGTATTTTCTGTAACAAAAGATGAAAATACTCAAAACCTTAATTCAATTCACACCAAATGTGGTTTCAACCATCAATTTTTGTGTTAAAATTGAGGTGTTGGGTGTAGATTAGAAGCTATGAGGAATTGAAGTATTTTCAATTGAAATGTCAAAATGGGCACGTGTATTAAGTAAGTGAACTTCATTTTAAAATGAGGTATCAATTATTACAGCTGTGTACTTTCAAAACTCAATTGAATTAAATATGTAAATTACAAGTATAATACATGATGAGGAATTAAAGAAAAAATAAATTGGAAAGATTGATTCTGGGGAAAAAAAGGAATGTTGGCTCTAAGGGGGAGGCAGACCCCCAAATTACTTTCTGACAGGTGTTAGTTGTCAAATTACACACAACAATTCATCACCTATGAGATTGAATTGAGTCACAGGGTCTGTTTCTCAATTGTTGATGAGGTTTTGATACCAACCAGGGCAGTTTTAACTGTTGCCAAGTGGGTAAAACTAACCTTAAGATAAAACAATCATTTTAGAAGCAGTTTTAACTGATTTTGACATCTCTTACACACATTCTGACTTATTTTGAAGGCTTAAAAGCAGGTAGTACTATAGCAATGGCACATTTAAGGGTCCAAAATGGCTGGAAATAGCAAAAAATGGCTAAAACAAGCCCTTTTTTTAGTCCAAACCAGGGTTCAATGATTCCATGATTAGATCTTCTGTTGTCAGAGTGTTTTTCACGACTGAAAAGAGTAAATTTTACATTGGTAGTGAGAAAATTGGTGGCTATAAAAGAATGTCTTCTTTGGCCCACCTTTCTCTTTATGTTAGAATCTTTTCCTTTTATAATTAGTTTTAACACTGTCAAACAAATCAATAAAATCTTCAAACCACCCTTTTCTTATCAATTTAGACCTTTTAGACACGTGAAAAAATTATTATAATCATTTTTACCCTTGAACCACCACATAAGTAAATCAAAGCATCTTTTATCACTGTTAGCTTTGTAACTTTGTTTTCAAATTAACTCTGGTCACCGTTGGGTGTGTTTTATATTTAATATTATCTTTCAAGACTTTGTTCTTAAATTAATTGCTTGCAGTCATTTGCTTAATTAATTCCAATTGAAATTTCTCTTGAAGAAATCTCTTTTGTAGCCTTAAATGATTCTTGCAGAGTATTTTTGGATACATTTCTATTGTTGGTAAAAAAATCAAATATCTATAATATTATTTTTTTATACCTATATAGTAGAAAACAACAACTTTGGTTTTTTTACTTTTCAAAATATTACTTATTATCATTTCAATCATATTTTACCTTATACAAATTTTTGAGGACAGGAAAAGTACTTGATTTTTAATCAAAGTTTCATTTCAACACCTTACACCATCCATTAAGTAACTTGCAAGTCTTGGGATGGTCAAGACAATTTATCACAGTCAGGTAAGATTTCATGCACTTTTTCCACAGATCTGCAAGGATTTGATACTCTTTGTGCTGCACTTCATTTTTTTAAGCCTTCTGGCTGTCTTTCTAAATGTCCACTGAGGCTTCTTGTGGAAGTGTCAGCTCTTTTTGAAGGTAAAAAATTTCTATCAGCTTCAGAATGGCATAAGTTTTCAGTTTGGGTTCTATTTACTGACCCTTGTCCTTCTTTGACTTCTTGGCTTCTGCCATCATCACATCTGTAACCTTTTTGGGAGCTTCTTGAGGGGTTATAGCTTGCTCCTGATCTGGTTGAAGGCATAATTTTGTGTAAAAAAGCTTAAGAATAGTGTTTTTTTACATCAAAAACTTACTATTAGCTAAATTCTTTACTTTTTGGGGTGTATTAATAATATTAAAATTTATTAAGTAAGAATAAATTGGCACTTCCTGACTATTCTGAGTTATAATAAAAGCTCTATTATGGTCATAATTAACAGTAATTGCAGGAATAATGTGTCACAGGGGCTCTTCTGGAAGCAAGCGTGGCCTGGCACTCAGGAATCAAGAACTCACTTGGAGGGCTTCAAAGGATATAAGAAATAATAATGATTATATTTATTAAGGAAGAATAAAAGAAAAGACAAGTATTCCAAAGATAACAGAAAGAAGATAAGAAGCCAAAGGCCAAAGAAAATAAGAGAATCAAATCAAGTGAATCCTCAATTAACTGTTTTAACCTGCCAGAAAGAACAATCAAATTAGCAAAGGATATGACCACCAATATCCACTGACAGGCAAGGAAAGAAAAGAAAAAAGTGATGAATGACTGACTTAAGATTATCAGTATAAACTTTAATAATGTAAAAGAAAATAAGAATAATAATAAATCCAATATATTAATTAACTGGGGAAAAAGTCCCCAGGTGCTGAAAGGTGGCCAGTATATGTGAAAATTTGAAAAACTGATCCTGGAAAGTGAGTCACCGGCTGTATTGTCTAGATTGGGCCAATAAAGTTCTAGCCATCTTGAGAATTGAACTGTGTTATTGAATTCCCACAGTGGAATATGAATTGGCCCAAATGGGCCAAGGACATACAGGTTGATTGATTGCCGCCTGTATGGACCAGTGGAGTTGTCCAAGGAGTATACTTTATGCCTTGAAAGATGATTGAAATGATTAATAGCCTCTGGGAATGGCCCTTAGAATAATACTGAAAGAATTGCCAACCCAACTGCTGCAGAGCCAGGTGGTTGGGGTCCTTGAATGGTCTTCTGATAGCCGCCATAGGATTCCAGACTGATGAGCTGAAGATTCCTCCTTCAAAATGAGTGTTGGATTCTGGGACCTTGATTTGGAATCATGGAATTGGGTCCTGAAAGCGTCACCATTGGATTTCTGAGCCAAAATGGTGCATAATGGTATATTATACCATATATGCACCACTCCTGCACCATGGAGTATGGGGTGCATGAAGGAATGGAAGGAATTCCCCTTAAGCTGAGGGGAAGGATGGACTGAGCTGGGCTGGTGGCCTCTGGGGGTTACCAGAAGCCATGGGCTGAAATGTGGGCCACAGGTGGTTTATGGCCAATTTGGGTCCTATGGGGTTTTTTGCCAGTCTTGGTTGTTTGGGATTGATGACCAAAAAATGGCTCAGGTGGGCCAACTTGTGGTTTGGGACCCACCTGGCCTTGGGGGCTAGTGGATGTCCCCCTTTGGCCACATTGGATTAGGCTGTAGGGGGCCTAAATGGCCCAAAAAGGGCATTTAGGCCCTAAACTGCCTAATGAAAGGGGGTGGCCCAAAGATGATGGTTATGGCTAGGGGGCCTAGAAGCCCCTAGAAGACAAAGGGACCACCAGGCTCAAAAACAGAGATAAAGGCCTGGGGGTTGGTGAAGTGGAGATTGGCCAGGGGGGCCAATGATGGCATGTTATGGCCTGTGGCCATGAAAGGCCAAGGAAAGGGTGTTATGGCCAAAAGGACATAGAGCACCAGAGGGGGCCAATTGGCCATAAAAGATATGTTGTGGCCAATTGGCCCCAACTTGGTTTTCAGGCTGGTATTTCCACAAAACCAAATGGCGAAGGGTCATTCTTTGTGGTTGTGACAAAATGCCAGTGGCTTTTGATTCTGTTTCAATATCTTCTTGTCCTAACATGTTGTTAGACACTAAAATAAATGAAAAAGAAATTATTTAAGTAAAAAAAGTCTTTCACAAGTGAAAGGAAAAAAATAAATAAAGCCTCACTTATAATATGAAAAAAGCTTTATTTTTTATGATTTTTTGAGTTATATATATTGTTTATAGATTTTTAAGCTCTTAAAGATAAGGAAAAAGATTAAGAAAAGAGTGAAAAAATATGTCAAAGGTAAAATATCACAGCTGGGCCCCCAATTTTGAGGTGTGGATATGAAAATTTGATTAAAAATCAAGTACTTTTCCTGTACTCAAAATTTGTATAAGGTAAAATTTAATTAGAAATTGTAAATTTTGAGATTTTTAAGAGTAACAATGCCCAATTTCTTGTTTTCAATTATCTTATTATGAGAAATAATATTATAAAGATTTATTGTTTCATCAAAAATACTTTACAAGAGATATTCAAGGCTACAAAATAAATTTCTTCAAGAGAAATTTCAATAAGAATTAATTGAGCAAAGAAATTCAGGAAATTAATATGAAAAGAAAATTAAAGAGAAGACATTCCCAAAAGTTACCAGAGTGAATTGAGAAATAAAGTGACAAAGATGCTTTCATTCACTTTTGGGGTTTTTCAGGGGTAAAAATGATCATAAGAGTTACAAATAATAATCATAATAATTTTTCACATGGTTAAAAGGATAGAAATAATTAAAAAATGGAGGTTGGAATATTTTATTGATTTGTTTAACAGTGTTCAAACTAATTAGAAAAGGAAAAGATTCTAACATGAAGAGAAAAGCTGGACAAAGAAGAACTTCTTTTATAGCTGAAAATTTTCTTACTCCAAAGCTGAAATTTACTATAATCAGTCATGAGAAGCCATCTGAAAATAGAAAAGCTAATTATGGAATCATTGAACGCTGGTTTGGACCAACGTAGGGCTGGTTTAGCCATTTTTTGCTATTGCAAGCCGTTTAGTCCCTTAAATCAGCCATTGCTATAGTAATAACTGGTTTAAAGCCTTCAAACCACGTAAAAATGTGTTTAAGTGACATCAAAACCAGTTAAAACTGTTTTTACTAAGATTATTTTATCTTAAGGTAGCGTTACCCTCTTGGAAACAGTTAAAACTGACCTGGTTGGTATCAAAACCTCATCATCAATTGAGTTACAGACCCTGTGACTCAATTTGAGGCCAAAAGTGATGAGCCTTTGCATGAATCTTGAAAAATCACGCCTGTCAGGAAGGAATTTGGGGGTGTCTTCCACTATTGAAGCCAAATTCCCTTTCCCCCAAAAATTGATCTTTCCAATTTATTTTTTCTTTAATTCCTCAAAATGTGTTATACTAGAAACTTGAATATGTAATTCAATTGTAAGGCTACAGTACAAAACTGTAATAATAGATAACTCATATCCAAATTCAAGCTCACTAATGCAGTGCACACACACATTTTGACATTTCAATTGAAAATACTCCAATTCCTCATACCTTTCAAAATACACACAACACCCCAATTTTAGCACAACAATTGATGGTTAATACCATATGTGGTATGAATTCAATTAAGGTTTTGAGTATTTTCAGATTTTCCTACAGAAAATTCTTAAAAACTTAATCTAAGCTTATTTAGAATTGAGCTCCATAATCTTAATCTAGAAGTGACCCCACCTTGTTTTTATAAGGAATTCAATGGTGAAATAATTTTTATAGGTTTATTCATCAGAATAAAATTCATCAGAATTTTTATTCAACTTTTTTCCAAAAATATTTTAATTTTGATATTTTTGTTGAAAATTTAATCTTACTTAATTTTTTCAAGCAAGAGTGTATTTTCACAATTTTAAGTTTCAATGTAATTTTAATTTTATATTTGAATAAAATGTTTAATTTGGGAAAAAAAATTTATATTTATATTTTAATTTTTGTTTTTATTATATAAATGAATTTATTTTTTTATAAGTATAACATAATTTTGTTATTTGTGGTATTTTGGGTTTATAAAAATACCTCCAAGTATCACATTTTCTGTTTGTTTTCTTTTATAAAAAACTGATGCACCGGGGAGAATCTCGTGTCAATCGTTGGTGATTGACTTCACGTCAAGCAAACGTCTAGCAGGATAAAAGTCGAGCTCACGTCAAGCGAAAATCAAGCAAACGTCGAGCACACGTCACACTCTTGTCTTACACCAAATCCTGTGACATCCAATAATATTGGTTCCCCTGTGCCTTCAACTCAGATTTCTCACCACCTGATCATCCCGCAACCGTCCGATGATTGGTAAAAATTACACCAGACCCGCCTGTTTGCACACACACACATCAAAGAGGTCCTTCATCCAGTCTTGATGTAGGCGGGGGGTTTGACTTCACCAGATCATCCATGAAGTGTGCGTGTGCATGCGCGGGGGCGGGCGCGTTTGCGTGTGCATTGGCGTGTGCGGGTGCGCTTGCGTGTGCATTGGTGTGTGCACATGCGGGTGTGGGTACGCAACAGCCGATTCCGCTTCCAACATGATGATGGCGCAGTTAGAAATTTTGGATGCTGTGAAAGGTGAGTGTGTGGGTCATTTGATCATTGGACTTGGCTTATTCACACTGTACCCAATGTCAAAATAGTAAGTTCTTTGTGGCAATGTGAAATAATGGGCTTTGCTTGTCACAATGGCATGTCTCTGTCACTAAATTTTGAGGAAGTTATTTCACTAGCAAAATTGCTAATGAATCTGAGAGATTTGCATTTTTGTAGACTAAATATCATAAAATAACGGCTTTATCATTACAAGCAGTCCACATGACAGAGCTTTGTTATCATACAATCCACAGTTACCTTCTATTTTCTCTTCAGATATAATCAAGTGTCCATCATCAAAACCAACAGCTTTATAAATATTGAGATACGGCCAATCTGGTAGGAAATTCACATCAATCTTCAAAGTTATTGTTCAGTATGCTAGATGGCTCAGAGACTTTGAAAATGCTATTAATAACCCCAAAACGTCGTGAGTTGCCCCTCAGAAAACATATCACACTGGTGCTGACATTTTTGGATTCAGTTGAAAATATATTGTTCCCAATATTAATGTTTGAAACTGGAAAAAACCAAGGTGAGACAATCCTTGAAGTGGGATGACTTGTGGATTGCACGGTATTGTCTAAGCTGATCCAATCAACCATTTCCCTTGTTGCATGAAAAGTCTGTAAGTACTCAACCAGGCAATCATAATTTTGTTGGTCATGGCGGGATGGTTTGTTATATTTATGGTGATTGAACAGGGCAGGTGGCTGTGATTCGAAAAGTTGTTTTATTTCACATGGCACAGATGGGGATTTCAGGAGAACGGAAAGGTTGGAACATCGACAGATATGTTGAAGTAAGGTTTCATCTATATCATCTATTCAGAGTTGCAAAAAGTTAGTCTTATTCAGTTCAGGTTTTTAATCAATGTAAATATATTGATCTTATTAATTGACGTACATATCTTGTTATTTGTTGGCATCTTTGCAAATACTCCAATCAAGCACTCATAACCCCATGTGGCTGAGGCTTGTGCTGGGCCCCAACGTTGGAAGAGTTCGGGAATATGATCAGCAAAATGATGATTTGGTTTCCTTCTTTGTTTTGGGAACAGGTGTTGATTGGAAAGGCGGAATTTTTTCCAATGTTCAGCAAATGCAGTCGCATCATCTATTGAAACAGTCCTGCTTGTTGCAATGTTGATAGCACTACTCAAATGGAATGTATTCTTGGCTAGTTCATCTGCAAGTTCTTCTGACTGACCCATTTTTCTTTGAATGTTGGCGGATTGGTGTACATCTAATGACATCTGTTGACTGAGCATTAAAAATGGAATATAGACCTTATGTAAGAGAGCCCATTCAGCAGTTTTTAAGCTACCATGAGAGGGGGAACCCATGTTGCGAGGTACTCTTGTCCATGATGAGGGAATTATTGTCTCAGATATGATTTGTCAGAGATGCTCCAGAGCCTCACCCTTGATCTGGTGATCACTCAGTGCAGTGATATCCAATTCAGAGGGGATGTAATCCGCATCAAATGAAGGAATCTCCACAGAACCACTAGATGGATGTTCTGTGTTAGGGGTGGGCATTGGGAAGTAGTTTTTTCAGGTAGAAGTAGTGGGGAGTAGCTCATTTATTATTTTTGCTGTGTCTCTTCTCAGGGAGCGGGCCTCTCTCAATGTGATTTTATCAAGAGAGCTGTTGGAGGTCATGGAATCTGAGTCTGAACTGTTGGTGTCATTGGATTTCCTGCAGGACCTGAAGTAAATTTTTGATTTCGACTCTGGAATGCACAATTTGAAAGCTGCATGATCCTTCAAAATTCCAAGTATTAAATTATGCATTATGTCAAGATTAACCATTCTGGTTGCATCCCAATACGGAAGGTCTTCCAAAATTGAATATCACACTCCATACTCAGAGAAAATTGCTTGTCTTTTTTGTGGGGTTGCCTGAAGCCATTTGGCAATGGTTGATTTATGATTTTGGTATGAGCGCGTGTAGTGAAATTGAGGACCAATTTCTTCAATTTGAGCTTTGTGAATGGTGCAAAAATTACAAAAGTGGTTTCCTGAATGGGAAATAAATCCAGTAAGCTTGCGCATGGCAACCACATCCGCAATGGCTGTGAGGATGGCAACACGGATAAAGGATCCTGAAGGACCTGTTGAGGTGGGTGCAAAATGGTAACCTTGCCATAGCTCTTTGAGCTCGTTGATGAGTGGCATTAATAGGTAATTCAATTGAAGTGCAGTTGGCTCCTTCGGACCAGGGATGATTCCTGCAACATAGACATTCTCGGGCTTCAATCTTTCACTTGGGGGGAGATTAAGACAAATCAGAATGATAGGTCCAATGCTAGCCAACTGGGTTGACTTTCCATGTGCATTAAACCAGTCCACATATATGGAGAAGGCCAATGCACCAGGAATGGACATGAATGGGGGGTCATTGATATTTCTAGTGCCAGTGAAGCGTCTTCAGACCAATCCATCCCAGACGTTACATTTGGGGGAACCTTCAGGAGTTTGGGATTGTTGATGTTGATGCAAAATTTCCATAATTCCAGCCCGCTGGAGAAATCTGGCCAGCCAATTTTTGAATGGTTGATAAATGAAATGTTTTGTTGGTATAAAATTTTGCTTCATGTTGGTTGTGTTTTGGGTGTGGGGTTCAGATGAATAGATGAATTTGCCTAATGATTGTGTGCAAGGGGGATCATGATCATTTGGGTCATTATGGCGTTGACAGTGGGGTTGGTCAGTTGTGACTGATTCAGTAAGGCCATTAAGAGAAAAACATTGAGGACAACATATATAGTTTTGAATCACTGGCTCCAATTGGAGATGTTCAGATATGGTACTCAGATCTTGAGGTATATGGATTGCAGGAGCGGGGGGACCAGCTGAGCTTGAGATACTGGACTTGATCAGCAGGTTCAGGGCGGGGTTGAGTATGCGTGAAGCCCTGTAGGGTAAATTATACCTTAATGATAGAATGGCAGATATTATCATTCCTAGGTCTTGTGGGGGAAGGGTTTGACTGCCACTATATGGTTTCTGTGAAGTTGAATTGAGACCCACTGGAGTTGAGAAAGTGCTTTGGGTCAATTGTGAATAATCAGCTGGGAAGATTTGATCCAATAGAATTTGTGGGCACCCAGATCCTGATGCAGAAGTAGGGATGTTTGGAAGAGCTTTGGGTGCAATGGTTGATTTGAGCTTTTTAATGTGCTGTTTATATTGGAAAGGTGTGAAGGCAACTCCATGCCTATCACCCTTGGGGGAAGAGTGTGTTTGAGTTGAGCAGTGTTGACACATGCATATACGCATTGAGGAATAGGGCTGGGTTGTCATTGTTGCAGGAATTGGGAGTATGGTTGGTTTGTGTATAAATATCTATGGTTGATGTGAAAGTTTTTGGGAGTGTAATTAATTGGAAAGAAAATTGAGTGATTATTTATGAAGGGGGAGATGATTTGAGCCAGCTGAGGATTTTATCCCATTTGTAATGGTGCATGAGCTGCAGCGGATAAAGTGTAACATGTCTCATCTGGATGGCGGAATTGGTTAGGAGTTTAATTGGGTAAAATGCCATGCTGCTCAATGCTCATACATATTCTAGTTTATTTACACATCGTGATAGTGCGGGTTTGACCATTGAGGGGGTTCCATTAGTGAAGTGTTACCATTGAATTGAGGGGATTAACATTTCATCCATGTACGCTGGCACGCCATCATACATGGTTTAAACCTTATTACATACATAAAAATATAGCTCTATTACATAAGGGGTTGGAGTGCAGCTAAAGTCTTGGTATTTGGTTTGAGTGCGGAAGGCTTTTAATCGGTTGGAATGTAATTTGGATTGTCTTGATTTTCTTGAAAAGGTGATGTCTCTTTTGTGGGTAAATCCTTCATGAATATACCCCTTTACAGATGTACAATGTTGAGGAATTTCAATGCATATATTGGCAGTTTGGATAATTAACAAAATGTGACAATGGGGAGGCGGAAATGTTACCAAATATTATTACTTATGGATGATGGGTCCCCTTTCAGATCAAGGAAATATCACATTATATGCTGGTAGGCTGTGCAGGGTGGTTTCCAACAAAAGCGGAGGAGCTCAAGAGGAGGCAGGGAGGATTCTCCTCAAAAGAGTCTTATTTGACTTCCACACAACACTTGGTTCCAACTATTCATAGAATTTCTCTATTCTAAATTTGAAAAAATCTCATCTCATATCCCTCTATTTTATCACAATACTGAACTGTTTTCTCAAGTTAAAAATATTACTGTACTTTTTTGGCCCTTATGTCATCTTCCAAGTCACATAAATCCCGTTCAGGTTCTGTTCATGACTCAGAGAGTGAATCTAGCATAGAATATGTTCCAACACAATCACCATTGAGTCCCAACATTCCTCTAACAACCCCTATCGCATCCTCAATGAATGTATCAGTTCTTAACATTGATGTGGGAAATCCAAAGGCTCCAACTTCCAGAACTTGGGCAATCCCAAATATTTCTGTCACTCCAATTCCCCCAAATCCCACTAATACACAAATGCATGTGTCTGAGGGGCCAGAAGGCACACCTCAAATCTCATCAAACACTAATACCCAATCAAACTTTCCACGTGAGTTCCTCCTTAATCCTGGCCGGAATCCAGTTGCATCCCAGGATCCCTTTTGACGAAGTAAACAGCCAACCCTCAATATTCCATCAGGATCTCAGGCTCATGTGGGCGATGAAAGGCGGCTTGATGGGGGGAAATGAAAAATAACATTGGAAAATGTAACTTGGAGCGGTCTGTCGGAGGGAAATCCAGGATTGACGCTTCATCAAAGTAAGTCATTTGAATTTTGGAGTAGAAACGTTTTCACAATTTGATATGTTTGTTTCATGGGTTAGATATGGCACCTAAAGGCAAGTCAGTCCTATCTCAGGAGCCAATTGAAGACTGTGAGGATGACAAGTCTTCATTAATGTTTTGATGTGTTAACTGATGATTTGCATGGCAGGTGATGAACTTTATGCATCTTCACCTCTGGTCCATAAAGAGAAAGTCACTGGACGTCATCATCCATATGCCTCCAAACCAAGAACGGGTCATGCCAGTACATCAAGAGAAAGAATTGTGGATGATGAGGATGAGAACATGTCTCCAACTCAAAGTGAAAGAAATGATGAACCAAGGAGGGACAATTTCACAGCGCATGAGCAAGGCACTCAATCAAAGAGTGAGTTCACCCATCCTCAGCTGGGCCTTGCCCAGAGTATGCTTGAACAATCCGAGGTCAGACAGCAAAGGAACCAGGCCCGCAAAGCTCACAATGTGGTGAAACGTGCAAGCCAGAAGGAGCAACAAAAATGGCTGAAGGCAGAACTTCCAGAGAATGTCCATGGAATGAGATCAGCAGTACACGCCCATTGCCTGTTCCTACTCAAAGTTAGGGATAAGGATTTTTCCTCACTACCAGCACCACCCAGCACAGAAGAGCGTTAAATTGCAATTCAAGTGGCTGGTCATCTCGGTTATGTCCCCAAGGATGTTTTCAATGAGCCATCAACACAGGTTCAGTCTCAGGGTTACCAAAGCTACTGCGAAAATGAGCTCCACAAGCTAGGACTAAAGCGATTCACTTGGGACTGGGAGAGCTCATGGCAACATCCGTTCAACGAGCTGATGTCTATGGTGTTTTACCATACATTCCGTCTCGCACTTGTCAGCACCGAGTATCATCAATACTGTTGGAACAAGGATCATAACAACTATGGGGTCGTGGTGGCTTTAATGGAGCAATATTTCACTTATTTGAAAAGAAAATGGAAGTCTATTCAAAAGGATGCAGAGTATTTGGTAAAAAAGAAGGAGAATCAAAAGCTCGCAAAGATTCGTCAAAGGGTTAGTTACTGTATCTCTTCTTTATTGTGGACAAAGTCTGATGATTATCTACTTGATTATGTGCAGACCTGTGAGCGCCATCGTGAATGGTGTGATACGGCTAAATTTCCCATTCTAGCATCACAATTCAATGACCCTCGAGTATGCTCAGATACTGAGGAGGTACTGGAAAATGGCCGTCAAGTTTACCGCAAAGTGGGATTACGCTGGCGCTCCCAGTTATTTAATTAATTGGTATTGAAAATGGATAGAGACATAGAGTTTTGTAATCGGATTAAAAAAAAGGGTAAAAAAACTGTTGATAGATTGCCAGAATTACAATCGACAGATGATGGTGATATTCCGGAAGGCCTATCATTTCAGGTATTTGATCAAGATTGGCTCAAGGGCTGTAGTAAGATGCAGACTATTGCCCTCAAAATACTTGACATGCCATTTATTAGGCCAAATGGTGATGCTCTGCAATAAATTAGTAATACAAATGTATAGTATATTTACAAATCAAAATCTTGTGAATTATTTGTGCAGGCATAATACAATCTGATTATTATTTCTTAAAGATGCAACAACTTGCTAAATATCTTATAATGTAGACAATATGAATTGGATTTTATCACCGTCTCCCTTAGAAATAAGATTCTATTGCTCATTTTCATTGAGGATATATTGAAGAAGTTCGATCCAGCTCATGGTGTTCATAATTGTGGACCTGTGCCAGGGTCAACAGGAGTTATCAGCTTTGTCAATCACAAATTATATAATATCAGTAAGGCTCACGCAGTTAATGATCTTTTCTTTTCTTGGACCTATTGGAGATTGGAATATGGCATTCCCATAAGGAAGGATTTCAGAATAGTAATACAATCAAGGTGAAAGATGATCTTGAAAGGTACTGTGGTATTCCATACCATTTTTTTCACCAGGCTCAAGCTCATAGTACCCTATAACAGCAGGAAATCCAGCCTACAGGCAGACTTACACTCAAAGTTTACACCAAAAGGTTAATTTTACAGCAAGAAGCTGGATTTAACTCATAAAACCATGGAACAGGCACCAAAGGGCAGTGTATGTGTTTAAATAAATTATTCAATTTCATTATGCATATGTAAAATCAAGTTACATATAGTAAACTAGCTACAAGAAATAAGGTACCACCCTTTAGATTACACACCCCACCCAGCTTTACACCCCCTTATAGCCACAGGACTCATGCAGCAAGAAAAGGACACCTGCATGAATTACACAGCAACCTAAAACTCCACATAGAAAAGTCACATGATGCAAAGCTCAACTCAATGGAATTCCTGCAGCTCATTTACAACACAGCCACAGGAGTACCTTATCTTATATCCACAGTAACACCACTTAAAACCTTAAAACAGAATCATAATTACATACACCACTAATCACCTCATGCAAACCAAAGCTAGTTACAACAGGCTGCATGCAGTACACAATTCTAATTAAATCTCAACCACATGACTATGCACAGCATGTGTGAAACTTAAAAATCACACCATCTCATACATAACAGTAAATTCACCAGTGCAAGAAATTATCACCTGACTCCATTTTAAAGTTCAAAAAGAAGAAAAACAACCATCACACCTGCATAAATTACACAGCCACTTCTACCAAACCTAAAATAGGACATATGCAAATTATATCCCATGCAAATTATATCCCCTGCACATTGCAAGCACAGGAATAATTCATCCCTCACCTGGGAGGTAGTCCAGAATATTATAGTAAATTTACTTACCCAGTAGCTAAGCTCAGTGGAAGTATAGTATTGAAGATTACCCAGTAGCCAAGCTCAGTGGAATCTTATTATTCTTAAAAAAAAAAGAAAATAAAAATTACCCAGTACCCAATATTAGGGTTACTACTCTATTAAAATATTTTATCCAGTAAAATTAACACCATTTATCAAGACTTAAAAAATAACTTACCCCTTTAAAAATTCAATATCAAAGAACCTTACCTCTTAAATTTAACAAATACAATTTTAACTTATTATTAAACACTCTTAAAAAAAAATAACAAACCTTTCAAAAATTATTTTACTCTATTATAACTATACCTTAACAAAATTGCCTTTATCAACACCAATCAAATTTTCCAGAAAACCTTAAATAACCCATCCTACCAAGGAATTATCACCAAGAGGAAACAACTCACCTCAATTTAACCAAGAATATTAAAATTAAACAGACAAGTATTTCATTAAAATCTAAAAATAAACCAAATTACTGACATTATTTTTCATATTATTTAGTGAATAGGTCTGATCTGAGACTGCTGAATTTTGTCTTCTGCAGTTGTAAAGCCACTTACTAATTTTGTTTTGGTTTGTGAGCTCCAAGGAAGATTTTGTTCAGTATTTTAGGAGGGGCAGGCAATACACCCTTGCCACCCTTGGTTACAGGAGTTATTAGCAATTCAAAACTAGTTACCTGTGATTTCCCCCTCCAGGTACTGCCTCATTTTAATCCCACACAAGAGGAGTTCCCACATCTGGTGTCCCAACAGTGGCCCAGACAACCTCAACTTCAATAAAAATTAAATTAAAATCAATCAATTACAAAACTCTTAAATACTCCAGAATACTTTTCTTATAAAAGAAACTGCAGTCAAATAATCAAAATCAGCCAAAACCATCATCTCAAAAATCTCAATCATCAACTCACTCTGATCATTACTACTATCCACCCAAACAAGAAACAGAAGTAGGAGAGGAATCAAACAAATATTCCAATTTCCCAATTGCAACACCAAGAACCAATAAAAGGGACTTGAAGGTTGTGGAGAAATTTTTCCTTGATCTCCTTGAAAGAAATAAAATCAATAACTCAACACCAACATCAAAGGAAGAAATAAATAAATCAAAAATGGATAAACCTTCATCATCAAAATTACCTGGCAGTATTGAAGAAATCCAGGAAGAAAACTTGAATGAAGAAACTGTTGAAGGACAGGAAGAAATGTCTTCAACAGAGAGACTTCAGCAGAAGATGCTAGAAATGCAAGCAGAATTACTAGCACTAATCAAAAAGGAAGGCAAAAATAAATCATCAAGTTATACTCCACAAAATAGTCCACTTGAAGAACAAACCACCCTTCCAAGATCATTTAGGCAGCATGGATCACCTTCGCCTTATCCTAGACCCATGGACACATCAACACCTTATACAGAACAAAGACAAAGTGCCTTACCAAGAAGAGTCAACATTTCTTCCCAAATACCAACTCCATTACATCAAGAAATTCCAAGAGACACTACTCCAATAGTGAATATCAGAGCCAAGGACTATAACTTGTGGTTTGATGGAAAGGATGTTGAAAGATTCATCAAGAGAGCTGAAAATATTGCAGAAATTGAAGGAGCAAGTGGAAGAGACATTGCAAGACAAATAGCATTTTGGACAAAAGATGAAGAAATCAGTTATCATATTGAAGTAATACCAGGATATGAAACAGCTGATTGGGATCAATTAAAAGTGGATATGAAAAGAACATGGGGAACAGTCTAACCTGAAAGAAGATACAGATTATCCTCAATCACTGATTTATTCACAAAAACTCAACAAGAAGGTGGAATAAGAAACATGACTCAATACAGAAAATTCATTGGGGAATATGAAGCAATCATCACTTACCTCAAAAGATACCAATATATCCAAGGTGATATCAATCATAACCAGGAAATATTGGCCAGCCTTTCCACTAGTGTTCAAGAATCAATTTACAAAGAAATGATCAAAGACAGAGCTATGGTTCAAGCCTTGGATGGAGGTTACATCATACCAAGATTGGATATTTTGAAATTATACAATGAACAAGACTTGGAGGCCAAGGTACTGATTCAACAAAAAAAATATTCTAAGCCAAAACCTCCAGAAAAGAAAACAAGATTTGAGGATGAAAGCTAGGATGAAGTTTTAAAACAAGTAAAAGAACTCACCCAAAAGATCAAAAATCCTCCACAACCAGAACCTCAACCAAGAAATGAAGGAAAAGAATCTGTCAAAGAAGTTTTAAATCAATTCAAAACCCTTTCAGAAGCAGTTAATCCACCAAGAAGGAACTGGAACAACAATCAAGAGCAAAGATTCCCTCAAAATAACCAGCCATACAGGCCAAGGAATCCCTTACCACCATTTTCATCCAGTTATCAACCATACATACCAGCTCAAATGGCTCCAAGACCACCAATTAAATGTGCTTACTGCAAGGAAGAAGGTCATACAGCAACTAGATGCACTCACCTTGCTGAAGATTTGGACAGAAGAATTGTCAGAACCCAAGGAGCATCTTACCTCTTCCCCAACTATCAGAGAGTACCTATGGAAGGGAATGAAAGTGCCAAAGACATAGTCAGGGCTTTTGCAAAAGAACAAGCAGAACTCAATAAGAAATTCATGGAAAAACCTACTTTAAAACCAAAACCAGAAGAAGAGGTTAAGCCCACTGAAAAGAAATCAGAAGATAAATCAACCTCAATTGCTCATGTTGAAGATTGGTCAAATTGGAAACCACCTACCATTTCCTCAGCCAATGACCCATTTGAATCACACATTGGATTAAGGCAGACCAAGCAAAGAATGGAAAGACAATCCCAAAATCAAGAGCCAAAGAAGAAAGCAGCCATTCCAGGAACTTACATTGAAGAAGAAAAGGAAGAAGAAAAAGTCATAATTCCTACCAAATTCCAAAATTCAAATATTCCAAAACCAGACCAACCTGAGGAGGAAATTGAAAATATTGCCAATAAGGATGAAGATGAAGAAGTTCCCAAAGAAGAAAAGAAGCTCAGAAAACCTCAAAAGAAACAAGTTGAAACTAAATTGGAAATTGACAAAATTATTAAAAAAATTATGCAACAAAAGATCAACCTCACCATTGAAGAAATTTTGAGGATGTCACCAAATTTTGTCCATAAATTACAGGAATTATCAGAAAAAGACAAAGAAAAAATTAAATCACTCAACTCAATGGATCTTCAAGAAAGATTATTGTCATTTGGATTCAAAGAAATACCAAAGCCCAAGATTCATTATGCTTGTCCTTTGGGATTTATGGAAATCTTCATTGGAAAGGAAGAATATCCTATCAGAGCATTAGTGGACACTGGTGCAGAACTCAACATTATACCAGAAGAAATAGCAATCAAAGCCTCACTCACAACAAGAAATCTTAACATGAACCTTAGGGGAATTGGAGGCCATACTACTTCATTGGTGGCACTTTCAGAATTTAATTCAATCATTTTGGCTTCAGGTGAAGAAACTCTAATTCACTTCTTCATTGCAAAAGGATCTGTCCATACAGTACTTGGAAGACCTTTCTTAGCAGAAAATAACATTAGGCTGGAATTTTCCCATAAGCAAGGTGAAATACTGAGCTATCAAGAACCTGATGGAAGAAGATTATGCATGCCAATATGCAAACCTCAAGCACTTGGATGGCAAACTGGACCACCTAGAGGAATGGATTTATGCAACATGGCAACATTGGTCAGAAATAACCCAGGAAAGAAGTTTCAAAATGCAAAAAGAGACAATACCATAATAAATTTAACCCAGAAGACCCAAGAGTTATCCATATCTCCAAGAAGTGATGAATTTGGTCAAGATTTACAAAACAACAAATGGCCAAGCGATCTCAAAAGACAACTTGAAGAGTCAACCTCTGAATATGAATTACCCAACATAAGTTACAAGCCAATTAATAATAATGAAGAAACATTCCAAATTTTGGTGGATGGAAATGAGAAAATACATGGAAACCTTTTCAAACCTAAACCCAAAAAGAAGAAGGTCAGGTTTAGTGAGCATCATGAGCTCTCAGATGAAGAAATTATAAATGGCATTGAAAAAGACTTCAAAATTATGGAAGAAAGAGAAAAAAATTTAAAAGACACATACCATATCAACTTCTTGGACAGACCATTGAACAACCAAGAAGAACCTTATGAATGGCAACTGGAAAACCCTGAATTTATCCAGCAACCTCCCAATGAAGAGGATGAAACAGAATCCATCTTAGAAAATGAATACAATTACATTTACTTGCCATATATCACTTTTGAAGATATTTATGGGGATGAAGCTCAAGAAATTTTATGTGAAGATAAATATTTATGTCAACTTACAGGGGCAAACTTGAACAAAATCCAATTCCTAGAGCTGTTAACTGAAGAGGGAATTAAAGGTAACCTTGAAAACAAATTTTGGGATGAAATATTTGAAATGGCCACACTACCAAGAAGAGGACTTTACTTCAATCAAATTTGGGCCCAGTGGTACCTTGGATTGAATGGATCAACATACCAAACTGGAAGAATGAAATGGGTTGGAGATGGATATATATTCATTGATGAAGACTTATGGTGGTCAGAATTTCCATCAGAACCAGAAATTGAGGAAAGAAATAACTTTGTGGAAGCCCTCAAAGACCTTATTTTGGTAAGATTGCTCAACAGACACTCACCGTTCCCACTTGGGGGAGCTCAACTTTGAATAAAACCAACAAAATCAAGATTTTTCTCTAAAATGTATCAGTATCACTCATAAAATGTATCATTAGTTTCTTTTTTTTATTTCATTCTTCTCATTGGGCAGTGACTTCCTGCCTTAACAAAGAAGAGATTAATCAATAAAGTATTTCTTAAAAAAAAAAAAAAAAAAAAAATATAAAATAAAATAAATAATAATAAAAATAAAAATAAAGCATACAGAAGTATATTAATCACCTCCACCATGGCCAATTCACCAATTTTTGGATCTTATGGGGAAGAATTAATAAAAGAAGACCCAATTATCAATGAAGAACTTCATTGGTCACCAGAAGATGAAGATTTCAATAAAGAAAACCTTTGGCACTTTAAGAATAATTCATCAATATCAATAAACCAAGAAATTGAAGAAATCAAGGAATTGCTGAAAAGTTTGGAGGTTTCTGACAAAACCAATGATCAAATTACTCAAGAATTAATGGACCAATTAAATTTCAAACCATCAAGGTCCATCTTAAAGACACATCACAGCTCTAAAGATCAAAAATCAAATAAAATAGTCAGATTTCAACTCAATTAATCACTAGGCAGTGACCTCCTGCCTTATCAAAGAGGAATATCAACTCTCATCAACTAAAATCAATAATTTCACTCACCCAAATCATAAAAAATCACTAGGCAGTGACCTCCTGCCTTATCAAAGAGGAAAATCCAAATTTTTTACCAAGAAATTATCATCCAACATCCATTAAACCTATCCTCAAACTATTTTTTATAAATAAAATTGATACTATTCTCAATTCATCTTACCTTAACACCTCAAACTCCACCAAATCCTTCAAAATGGAATCATGGCCATTACTTGAAGAAAATCCCTGGTCATTTGACACAGGTATCAGCTGTCTAGAAGAAAAAAAAGTCTGGGCCAATTACATCAATCCACAAGAGTTAATTGAAAATCCTGACTGGTTCTTAAGAACAAAACCAGAAACCTGTCCTGATATTTCCACCATAGTCCTCCCATACATTGAGTTTGAGGACATCTTTGAAAAAGAAAAAGCACCATCAGAAATTGTCATTCCTCATCCATGGAAAGAATTACCTGGATTCAACCTCACAAAGTGTGAATTCTTGGATTTACTTACCTGGGATGGAGTTGAAGGCAACCTTGGAAACAATTACTGGAATGAAATATTTTACATGGATAAACACCTCAGGAAATCACTCTTTTGGAGGACCTGGGAATGCCAAGATTGGTTCAACCTTCAGTACTTAAAAATTAAACCAGGATCAATCAGCAAGGTATCAAGAGGCTATATCATTGATAATTCCACCTGGAATTGTCACTGGGAAGAAACCCTTATACCAGCAATATTCATCCTCAAAGGTGGTGCAACTAAATTTAATACAGAAGATTGGGACTCTTTCTGCCAAGAATACCTGTTTAAACCTCTCAGAAGAGAAAAATGGAGGGGAGGAAAATTTATCAAACAAGAATTAGTGAAGGAAATATTTGGTCAAAGGAATTAATTTCAAGAAATCTCACATGCTAAGTCCTCAATTCTTTGATTAATCATCCATCCTATTTCCATTGATATCATTATTATTATTTATTTCATAAACTTTTTATTTTTAAAAAATATTTTTTTTTATTTTACAATTCAAATTCTCTTTCATACTAAAAAAGAGGGAAACAAAATAAAATATTAAAGGATTTAAAAATAAGCTTCAATTCATATAAGCTTAGAAGAAAGAATTAAAATGTAGACCTACTTGATATTGAAGATTTTTTATATTTCTTTTTCTCAAAATCAAAAATATATATAAATAATTATCATCATCAATTCTGAAAAAAAAAAAAAAAAGCACAATTAGTTTCAGTTTAATTCATAGTAGTAGATGATAACTATAAAGAAAAAATATCCTACTTGATATTAAATTCTATTTTATTATTTTATAGCTTTATAACTTATTCTATCTCATTTCTATTTTAATCAATTAAAAAAATTAACAAAGATAAAAAATTAAATTACCTTTGAATAATTTATTTTCAAAACAGGATCTGTGAAGGAGATAGTATTTACAAAAGGGCTTCAATCACGGATTGATATTTTTCAGATAATTGTTTTATGAATACATCAATTTTGCTCAACAGAATCATCATCTTGAAATTTTTCAAAAATAAGATATATAGTGTGATAAGCATTATTAAAAAAAAATTATTATTAAATTTATCCAAATAGGTTCCAATATATATATATATATATCTAAACGAACAAACTAGGACGAAGCATGGATACAACAAACAATATCATTTAAAAGTTCCAACAAACGGTTATGACTTGATGGAGCACAAATGAAGAGCTTCTTAAGAAATGTCAATAAAAAAATCAGAAGCATTCTCATATACTTGGATCAGCCATTTAATATACCTCAGGGAGCTCTCTATTAAGCAGAGATAATTTGACTTTGCACGATTAGTGGAAAACAATTGCTTCAAATACCAAAGCAAAAGTGAATCGACATGCACAACAAGGTATCATGGAAGTGAAACACCAAGACAATAAAATAAACTACTAATGCTTTACATTTGGCTACTGACCTCAACACGACGGAAATATCTTTTAATTAAAAGAAACTAGCCTAAAAGACATCAATTGAGCTGCTTCATCAAAGAAGGCTCAATAGTTCAATTATCGTTTGCCACTGAACTAGGTTTCTTTCAAAATACGACTTTGGATAGTGAATTTAAATTAACACTCCAAGTCATTTAATTCTTAATCAAAACAAGTTTTTTTTTCTAACAAGGGACTTAGGCTGTATAGCTTGACCTCAATTAATTTCATTTCATTCATTATATAACTCAAAGTCTAATTTACGATTGAGAATCATTTCTATTTATTTACTTGTTTTGTTTTTTTTATATAAAAAAAAGAGAAGAGAGGCGAACAATCTGAACCAGAGGGAAGGGGTATTTATAGACAATGCCAAACCACCCTAGACCCACTGAATCCTTTTTAACTCCATGAGGATCTCAATCTGGAGATCCGAAGAAGCTAAAATTATTTCCGCTTGAGAAGAACTACTGGAGCTAACACATAGAGAATGCACTTCCGAAACTACCAAGAAAGAGAACTACACAGCCTACTTAGCTAATGCAAGATAAAAAAAATCTTGCATGTAATAAAGGAAGAATTAAAAGCGATGTATCATAAAATAAATGAAAATGACAGTGCCTCCTTGCAGGATGTATCTACAACAGTAATACTGGCAGCTGCGCAATCACAAATTGTTAGGAAAATAATCAACAAGTCAACCAGCTTAGAACTGATTCACCAATAGTGAGATAAAGATGACAAGTCGATAAATCAGGGGTAGTTAAAGTTGGCAGTCCTCACCTGGCTCATGAAGAAATTTTTATCTCCAGGTTATTCATGGCGGGGAGCTAAAGAGCTCAGAACGTTGGGATGAATAAAACCTAATCTCAATCTACAAAAAAAAAATGTAACAGCTGAATCAAACATTCCAGGGCTTCTGGAATCACAGCACTTCGTCTTATAGGAATACGAGATAAACAAAGCACTTTAATGGCATGCCTTTAGTTTTTGGAGGAAAACATCAACTTCACCAAACACTTACTTACACTGCGGTCGGAGATAAGAATTTTCATGCAGTACATAAGGAAAGACTTCCCAAACATAAATTTGGAATGCGGCACTATAACCCCTGCATGCATTCGGAGGACCTTGGATGAGAAATTTCGTGACAAGCTAATGCACAAAAGTAACAAGCGGGCAAAAGAATTGGAACCTATTTGTACTAATTACACTATAAATGCAAGATATGAGCAATAAGATCCTGCATCAGCACCTCATCAAGCAGACTGTCAACTTTCAAAATCAGTGCACCAACTTAATACGATGATAGAAGAACGAAACTACTGCACCTGCATGCAGTCATAACAAGACCATACAGGTTAAATATCATGACATTATCACAAGACGTTCCTGCAAGACCAGTAGGTTAGAAGATAAAAGAAGAAGAAATGATGGAGCCATGAGCGGATGTAGAAAAGGCTGTGCTCATCTAAAGCATTATGATGATGCATTTCAGAAGCTGCATCAGGGACTTAGAGAGGCAAAACAAATCAATTGGTTATTGTAAGGAAAGAGCCGATTACAACCACCTCACCTAGTTAGGATCACATTGAAGCCTTGGGAACACTCAGAAAGTGATTGAAACCTCGCCACATGGTTTCTTGACTGTTTTGGAGGGTCATTATCAACTAATGAAACCTAGAAGCATACCCAATCAATACCAGCACTAAAAACTTGAAAGATCCCATGAACAACTGAAAACTACTCATTATTTGTTAGACCCATCAACCAAAAGAAAATAATAATAGTAAAAAACCAATAAGGCTTGTGACCTCACAAGAGGTGGTTAAAATGACCGTTAAATAAAAGATGACTAACCGGACACAATTCAGTGGAATAGAGGGGATGAAAACTTCTCTATTGTCAAGAAAAGAACATAACCAATCATCTCTAAACACTGAGGAAGGTTATGAAGTACCTGGATTGCACTAAAATTTCAGTCCGATTCAATTTGAAAGTAGAAATGAATGGACAACACTCACCTAAACCAAAGTTGTTTTGAGCATAAGGAAGGGCTTATTGTTAGAAATCAGACTAACTAACACTCTGACACCAGGGCGAATCTCGCGTCAATCGTCGGCGATTGACTTCACGTCACACCGCGGTCAGTATAAAATCTTGCTTCAGTCTCGTTAGTGTCACTTTATAGTCACTGGATTTAGTGGGTCATGTCACGTCAGCGTCAAGACAACGTCAATCGTCACATGTGTCACATGAGAATGTCACTCAAAGCCCAAACCCGTTTCAACACTATTCGCAACGTTCGGGTAATTTCACCTAATAGCTTCCGCATCCCCGACGCTTAGCATGCTTACGCGCCCGCACCACCCTCCAGATGAGACTCTGACACTGCCTGCCCCCCCATCTCCGTCCTCACCACTCCTTACGCTTTCACACCCCCACCCTTACCATCCTTACGCTTGTGTAGTGCCCTCCCGACATGCTCCCGACACTGGTTACAATCCTTACGCTCGCGCAGTGCCCTCCCGACATGCTCCCGACACTGCTTACGATCCTTATGCGCGCGCAGTGCCCTCCCGACATGCTCCCGACACTGCTTACGATCCTTACGCTCACGGAGTGCCCTCCCGCTCTGCTCCCGACACTTCTCACCATCCTTACGCTCATGAAGTGCCCTCCCGACATGCTTCCGAAACTGCTTACAATCCTTACGCTAGCGCAGTGCCCTCCCGACATGCTCCCAACACTGCTTACAATCCTTACGCTCACAGAGTGCCCTCCTGCCATGCTCCCGACACTGCTTACAATCCTTACGCTCACGGAGTGCCCTCCCGCCATGCTCCCAACACTGCTTACGATCCTTATGCTTGCGGAGTGCCCTCCAGACATGCTCCCGACACTGCTTACGATCCTTATGCTCGCGGAGTGCCCTCCCGACATGCTCCCAACACTGCTTACGATCCTTATGCTCGCGGAGTGCCCTCCTGACACTCCTTACGATCCTTACGCTTGCGCAGTGCCCTCCCGACACTCCTTACGATCCTTACGCTCGCGCAGTGCCCTCCCGACATGCTCCCGACACTGCTTACGATCCTTATGCTCGCGGAGTGCCCTCCTGACATGCTCCCGACACTGCTTGCGGAGTGCCCTCCCGACATGCTCCCAACACTGCTTACGATCCTTACGCTCGCGCAGTGCCCTCCCGACATGCTCCCGACACTGCTCACCATCCTTACGCTCACGGAGTGCCCTCCCGCCATGCTCCCGACACTGCTCACCATCCTTAGGCTCATGAAGTGCCCTCCCGACATGCTCTCGACACTGCTTACGATCCTTACGCTCGCCTAGTAGGTACCCTCCCGACATGCCTCCGACGCCGCTTACCATCCTTACGCTTCCGTACTACATCCATAGTGTACGGTGGCTTGTTGGCGTACACAATGGACGCCATCGCCGAAATATGCTGAGTGGCCTTCTCTGCCAACAGGACCTCAGGCGAAATTGGTCAGTATATTCACAATGTTGTGGTTAGGGTTTAAATCATGAGACTCACAAATTAAAACCTAATAAGTGGACTATTTAAGACAAGAATTGTGTTTCCTGTTTCCCCAACAAAACCATTTTATTTCATATCATTCAAATGGAACACTTTGCTTAGTCCTTACCTCATGAGCATTGAATAGTTCAAAAGTTGACTTTAGTAGGTTTCTCACTAGTCAACTTTATTCAATGTCTCACAGGGAAGTGATTTCATTTGCATGATATGAAATAATTTGCAAAACATCGCCTCCTTCAATTTCCCAACAAATTGCATTTTGCATATGCGATTATTTTACTTGCACCTTTTGTCTTGAATTTGGATCTTTTTATTCAAAAATTTTCAAACAAGTTATCAATCAACTCATCACCATCTATTTGCTTACTAAATTACCTCCGCGATGGCCCAAACCCCGGGAAATTCAACGGAATTTAATGAACGACCAACTTCAGCCCCAGAGAGTGGAAGTGAAATCTCTGATATCGCCAGTAGTCGTGAATTAGGCATTGAAGCAGAGAGCCAGTCACATGAAGATAATCAAGATCCACCAGTTCTTCCAGTATGTGAGTATACATCCATCTTGAGTATTTCTAATCTCTCAAAACCTGATATTGTGTCATAGCCTTTATTTCAGGTCAACCTCCAAGCTCTCAGAAACCAAATTTTAAAACTTATGAGAAGGAAAAGACTGTTGAACCTTGTGCACCGACAGAAGATGATGGGCAAGATGATGTAATTTTCAGTGGGGAGGTGGAAATTATATCCAAGGAACAATTTGTCTCCAACATTTCTCAAACAATCCCAAGGCTCAAAAAAATTCAAAATGATAGTAAAATTCCTGATTATGTGTGTCAAAAGATTGCTGAAGCCATGAGCCTCCTCAAAATGGATTTGAACCGTAAGTCCATTACTAATTCAAAACAAAATTGATAAAAATAGCTGCTTACAATATATGGGCAGGTGTGGAGGTGGGAGAATCTCTACCTGAAGGATCTCGAGTCGTAATTGGATTTCCAGGAAAAGGATTAGGAAAAAGACCAAATATACATGCGACCAAAAAAACAAACAAAAAACGCCGTACCTTTGAAGCCGCAAAGGATTCCCGGGATCAAGGTGATGAAATGATCAATGTTGAAGTGGACCATATTGATAATGAACCTCCGCATACTGAACCCCCCCATACTCAATGAAACAATCCATGATGAAGCTCCACATACTGAAAGCCCCCCGATACCCAATGAAACAATGCATGATGCAACCCCTCCCGCCTCTCCTCGGAATATTCAAGCCCCTCAAGAAAGGGAAACAATTAAACATGATACAATGGGACGAGATATGACTGATATAATTCCCGACGCTGAGCCCGAAGTGTCATCTGTTGCGAGTTTTAAAGGAATATTTTTATCCCACATGGAAGAGTTTGCAGGCATTTTGAATGATCATTCCAATATTTCTCAACAATCATGGAAAAGGGGGCTTGATAATATCAATAGGATTTACAAAAATAGATGGGACAATTTACCAACAAAGGATGCTCATACATTCCTGCCCGTTGGTATTAAGGTGATCAGTAACCGAGATCTTAAAATGTCGGCTTGGCTGCAGGACCTTGAGATGGCAGGTGAGTTTTTTTTATCTTTGTGCATGATACTTGATTATTGGCTTTTGACTGGTGATATAAATTGCAATATACAGGGTTAGATTTTTTTAAGCCAACCGAAACAGAAGCGTTTTTTGATCACAACATTTGGAATCTCAAATTGATAAAGGAATCAGCTAAACCTCCAGATAATCTCCCAAAATCTGAACACTCCTTCTTCAAAATGGTTCAGAGCCTTCTTTACCCCGCCAATCCAGTTAAACATTTTTGGGCAAATGTTATGTTTGAATCCATTAGTTTAGTCTCATACGATGTGATTGCACCCAAACCATATGTTGCACCAACATCAAATTCGACCGATCCTCTTGGACTCGAACACGGAGCAGTTGAATACCTTGCCTCCTGCTTGAGTAAATCGAAGCAACATGCAACCCAACTCAGCATTGAAGGTGGCGGGGCTGACAATGAGATATTAACAAAGCCGCACAAGAGCCTGGAGGATCTAATGGATACAGTTATCCATTTGATGATTGCGTACAACATGGTACGTGCACATACAAAGGTCGAAGTTAATGGCATCAAAGGCAAACTCACGAACTCAAAAAAAAATGAGGCCATCAAAGATCTTTTGGCGTGTCACAAGAATCTCGGAATAAATCGAATTTGCTATGGTATATTAGCGGCATTCTGTGCGGCGGGGGTTCGTGGTTTGATGGTATGCTCAGATGACTGGAGAACAAGCTCAGTTAAAGGGGCTTTATCACTAATTGACATTTCCGCAAAACTTTCAGAGGGTAAAAATCTAGTGGAGCCAGTGTGGCTACGTACTAATAAGTATATATGTAATTTACTGAATAAAAGTTTCTTCTCATCAGAGTCTTTTAACCCCACTGTACCTCTTAGATTTGAATTTGCACGATGCTTAGTATTAGACTTTGGTGATGCCTGGGTGGCGAAACGCGGTCTTGGTTCAAGTGATGAGGTCACCTTGACTGTACCCAGGTCAGCTAAACTCACAACCAGGATTGACCCGTTTTAGATTAGCTTTGTACTAGATAGATTGCAATTGAATTTTTCAAAGTTATTTATGAATTTAATAATCATGACTTCCTATCCTACTACTGCTTGGATGCCACAGTCTGAGTACCAATAGTAATTGTACGGCGGCATGCCTCCGTACATCATTGCAAAGACTCTGACAAGACGCAAGCTGAGTCAGGCGTTGTGCCCGTGAGTAGCACACGCGGGGACATTGCGGGAAGTCGCGTTTATCACTTCCCGCCATCCCATAATAGGCAAAAGGTTCCTGTGTCTTTCAAGAGGACTGGGATAACTAGGGATCCCCAGCAGGATGCATATTGCATTTGCGTGTGCTTGCAATATTCCAAGGGGTTGGATTGGAAAGTGATTGCATGGGAACATCAATATGTCAAATTGAATAATGCACTATCCACTGCAATTTTTAGGTTCAGGTATTTGAGATCGCGAATTCGCGAAGGTCAGGTGTGATCTTCCTTTTTAGCCGCAATTAAAAAAGATTCATCGTCCGCAATTCAATTTAGGTGGTATTAATAAATCAGTAATCATTTGGTTTCATTTCATTTTCTGCTGCAAGCATGCCATTCACAAAAAAGGAAAAGAGCGTAACAGGGAACTCGCGAGAAAGCGTCGGGCTGAGGAAGGAAAGTGTGATTTTCTCGCTTAATCTCAGTGTATATATGCTTCCACATTTATGTGGCACCCTCATTGGGCCCCATGGAAGAACATTGGCTTTAGTCGGTTCAGATTGTGCCAATGTCATGTGGGCTCCAACAGGGAAGTCAAAGGATGTGTGCCGAAGAAAGCTCCTTGGGCATTGGGCACCATTCTGGACTCAAAACTCCTTAGCTTCAAATGGCAGGAAGCAGTATCTGATATCTTGTCTGCTTCAACACAAAGTGATCCCTCAACCACTCCGGAATAGTCGGACATCCCAAAAGATAAATGAGGGCAAAACCACGCGAAAGCAGAGGTTTTTTTCCTCCTCTTGACCAACAGCACAAATATCAATGCCAGTATCAGCAAATATGATACCAAGTGAAATTCGGAGCCTTGTGGATGTCAATCAGATCAAACGCATTCACTTTGGCCGTGTGGCAATTTTCTCTTCAACCGGATTACTCATTGCCCTTGTTGAATTCCGACCATTCACAACAATGAGTGAAGTCGAGGTCAATCAATGGGATGAATTATCACAATTCTTATTTCGTGAAAAGAGGTTCACTGACCCTATTGCAACAAATGGAGCATTACTGGAGGGATTTATGTTCGCGATTGGGTGGCGCAAATGCACCACGAAGAATGAACAATTTGGTCTGTATGGTAGTGCTGGCAAAATTGAAAATGCAAAAGATGAATGGCGGGACCGAGGTGCCAATCTTAGCTCGGTGGGTCGCATTCTAGGTCAATCCTTACGATATGTTGGGGATAATTTATTTCAGAAGATTCAAAATTGCTACAACTCATTGGGGGTTCCGTCTTTTGATCAAGTCAAGTATGAAGGCAATAATCCCGCAAATCAGGGTGCATGTGAGTTTGCTTCGGCACTCACTTTCACCATGAATGGATTCAAAAACTCACCTCATCTTGATAAGGATGCATCGCTGTATGCTTCGGGATGGTGGTTTCAAGCTGATAAGGAGACCGGCCAAATTCAAAGAGATGCATCAAAGCGGTGTACAGGGGGGAAATTGATTTTCCCAAATGAGCATTTTTGGATTGATCTATCCGATTGTCATGGGCTCATTCAGGTAGTGTGGGCCAGCAGTACATTTCTTTATTATACTGATCCAGCACAGGACAACGAAAGCACGACACTAGTGGGTATGTCCGCACAATGCTCAAGGAGGTTGGCAAAAACAATGTGCCGAAAAAGCCACGGCTATTATGAGATTGGGGAGGGAGCGGCCAATCAAATCAGGGATGGTAATACAATCTCAGCCCAATTCAAAGAGTGAGGCAGTCGGAATAGCAGCGTGATTGGTAGATAATGGTGGGGTAAGGCAGAGGACAATATACACCAGGATTGGATGGTTTCTAGTGCGGGAGATGGGGTGTCTCACATGAAAAAGGGGTGAAGTGGATTATGTACGGAGGCATGCCATCGTACATATGCCAGGTTTGTTGCTCTTGTCCAGGATCCCAACGCTTCACACGCGAATCCTTATGCTTGTGCAGGTTCCGACAATGCTAAAAGTTCCTTACGCCTATGCGGGCTGCCGACGCTTCACACGCCAATCCTTACGCCTGTGCAGGTTCCCGACAACTCACACGCCAATCCTTACACCTGTGCAGGTTCCCGACAGCTCACACGCCAATCCTTACGCCTGTGCAGGCTCCCGAAAGCTCACACGCCAATCCTTACGCCTGTGCAGGCTCCTGACAGCTCACACGCCAATCCTTAGGCTTGTGAAGGTTGCCAACAATGCTGACAATTTCTTACGCCTGTGCAGGCTCCCGAAAATTCACACGCCAATCCTTACGCCTGTGCAGGCTCCCGACAGCTCACACGCGAATCATTAGGCTTGTGAAGGATGCCAACAATGCTGACAATTTCTTACACCTGTGCAGGCTCCCGACAATTCACACGCCAATCCTTTCACCTGTGCAGGCTCCCGACAGCTCACACGCCAATCCTTACGCCTGTGCAGGTTCCCGACAGCTCACACGCCAATCCTTACGCCTTTTCAGGCTCCCAACAGCTCACACGCCAATCGTTACGCTTGTGAAGGTTCCCGACAATTAAACAATTCAATACATGACTAAGATTAATAGCGTGTGACCATAGGAACGGCAATTTCTCATGAATCTGGAGTGGATTGCTCACATGCCAGAACCTCCCACTTTTTTACAGTTAAGATTTGATATGGCTCTAAACAATGGAGGAAGAAAATATAGGAGGCAGGAATGGTGACTATTGGCGCATTTTTGGCAAAAGATTTTCTCACATACAAATACTAACTCAAACTTTTGGTGGGGCACTTACGAAAATTATTCTCACACAATAGTAAATATGAATCATTGAGGAATTATAATAAATTCACGTGAACAAAGAATGTAAGAGAAATTGAAAATATCTTTCATTGAATACAAAAAATTTATCTAAAGGAGTGTATTACAAAAGGTAAAAAGAGGAAAGAATACAATTTTTTTTGTGGATTTTATTTTTCTAAGAATTTTGAGACTATCCCGGTGATGTCCTCCATTGGATAAGCCTCTATCGCCTCGCCAAGGAGGGAGTTTAGTTCCTCCTGGAATTCCCGGTGCATCTCATTTCGATGAGTTGCATCCACGAAAGGAATCATGTGGAGCAACCGACGATGCTCCAACAAGATTCGGTTGATCGAATCGTGGACGATGGCTCGAGGAATCATTAGTATCGGGCGCAGGTCGGTGAATTCCTGGCGAGCGTCATCGTAGGAATGAGAGGAGCTTGGCACTGGGGGGGAGGAGGTGGTTGGGTTCTCGGCGTCAATGGGAGGGATATCCAGGGAAGGAACCGGGGTAGGAGTGGTGGGAGGGGGAACAGGAGGGGAAGGTGGCGGAGTCGGTGAAGAAGAAGGTGGAGGGGGAGGGGGAGGGGGGGATCCGACTGGCGTATCGCCAATGATGATAATGGAGCGGGGAGTTGCGGGACGAGCTGGAGATGGTCGAAGGAGGGGTGATGAAAAGTTGAGTTGAGTTAAAAAAGTGAAATAGGGACTTACCAAAAGTTTCCTCTGTGGATTGCGTAGGAGCCACCTCAGGTTCTGGCTCACAAGTCGTATCGTCCTCAGGTGGTTGGGAGGATGGACTCGGGCCAGGAATAGGTGGCTCATCATGCTGGGAGGGTTCTACAAAAGGAGGAAGAGTCAGGTAGCTTAATGCAAAAGTGAAAATGAGAAAAGAGAAAGTTGGCTGCTTACCGCGGAATAAGTCCTCAGACCATCGGGTGCCACTCGGGCCTGGAGTGGGTTGCCGCGGGGTTTGCTCGCGAGGCAAAGTAGGAACGGGAGAGTCTTGTCGGGGGGGGATTCGGGGGGTTTGGTTCTATGAGTAATGGAAAAAAGTGAGTATTATTGCGTGAAGATAAATGAGAGAAGGAGGAGAAAGAAAACTTACTTTGGCGTTTGAATCCCATCGGTGACAAGACATGGTGACGATCAGCCCAAGCTCGAATGTCCTCTTTCCATCGCCATCCTTCATTGGCCGGATAATCACTTCGCTCAGGTCGAGGAGTGAAGTGACCATTGGATGGTGGCCTAGGAGGGGGGGTGGACAAATCGATGCTTGAGGGGACTGGGCTAATTGTCCTGAATCGTTCCCGCTGGCCTGTTTGGGGTCCCGGGGTCCACTCACACTCGGAAATTGTTTCATCATCATCGGCCACAAAGGAGTCCTGGCAAGGGCGTCTTGGGCGGGAACTCCTCTGGCCGCGGGGTCGGAAGGGGCGGACGACGAACAAACATTTCTTGTGTGCTTGTCGGCAAGCATCACAAGCGTCGGTCGTCGTCGAGGAACGAATGCAGGGGATACCCCGCTTGGTGCATAACGTGCACGACATCTAAAAACAAAACAAAACAGGTTAGTAACTGAATAGAAAGTAAGCAATCAAGAAAGAAAAGGAAGACATACGATGATTTATAATTTTAAAACGGAATTCAAATTGAAAAAGCGCTAGTAGGAGGTTTTTAAAAGTCTAGAAGAGAGTCGTGAAGAAAGGGAATTATTAATATTGGATCATAATGTTGACAAAAGTTTAATTGGAGAAAACGTACAAAGTAGATAGAAGTGGGGTTCTGAAAGTATTAGCAGGAAAAACAAAAAGCGAGCAGGAAGGGGAGTGGGGTTAGTCGAGTGAGAAAGAAAAGACTGGAAAGGCAGGAAGACAAGGGGGAATACGCACAAGAAGGACAAACGCGGGTGACGTTGAACGAAGTGGAGCGGGTGAGAGAGAAAGTGAAGTGCGTGTCGTGTGAAGATGGTCTTTTATACCATGGTGAAGCTGAGACGATCTCAGCAGTTTCAGCACCCGCAAGAGTCTCAGCTTCAAGGCGTGTGGGCAAAATTGAAGGCTCAGCTTCAAGGCGTGTGGGCAAAATTGAAGCTCAGTCGCAGCGAATGCTGCAACTGAGAAGGGAAATGCTGGCGTGAGGCAGAAGAACAATGGGGTTCTGGCTGAGTATTGCTATTGATTGAATTGTCAAGCTCAGTCAAAGCCCCTTTGTTTCCTTAAATTGCCACCCGATCACCCAGGAGGGTGGTCGTGAGGCCCTCGTTGAATGTGCATTGTGGGTGCAATGCACAAGTGACCCATGCAGATATGCACCCGGTGCATTTGGTCACAAGTGACCGCGGCAAGATCACCGGCCTTATGGCCTGGTGATAGTATTTGAACAAAGGGGGGGCTGTAAGACAAGTGAATACAGCGTGAGCTTGCCTCGACCAATTGCTCAGGTTTGCTTTCGGGTCATAATTGAAATGCTCAGTGGCTGAACATTTTAATTGCACAGTAATTGAACCATTGATATAACAATATCAAATGCACCGTGCTGAGCCATTGCTCAGTCGTTTGTGTATGGGTGCACTCTGAGCATTTGGCACAGCATCGGATGTCATTTCAGCTAGGTGCAGCATTTCACACGCTTTGGTGAAGTGCTCCAAACTGAGCCTTCCAGTGAGCTATTGCAGAATTAGTTCATTCCATGGCTTTACTGAGAACTTTCACACGGTGCTTTTGACCATGACATGCTCAGCTTGCGTGTGCAAATCGGGTGAAACGCAATGCTGAGCATGTGGCACATGAGCTACGTAAATGCAAACGATCGGAAGGTGCATGCACATTTGCTATATGCATGCAGGTTCAAGTAGTATTACACCTTCCTGATCTGTACAGTACAGTCGACACTGTAGTACGCAGTACACCTTTGTAAATGTGTACTGCGGGGCAGAGCAAAAGCTGTTCAACAATGTAACATGCAATCATGTCAAGCCATCGAGTCATATCTCTCACCTGCATCCCTTTGATGCACCTTGTTGGACAGCTCTGCCCAACTACGGCACAGATGCGCATGTAATCCAAGTTAATGTAAGTGGGTCATAATGGGATGACTTAATATTTGGGTCATACACAAAGAGTTGATTCACTCCGGTGCCATTGTTGGGGCAAACAATGACTGGCCCGCTTGTTCATTGTCGGGCAGCCACATGCTTTCATACGCACCCCCGATGGGTCATACACAGGCAACTTTCACACGCCTGGAAGACATTTTACTGCCAGTCTTCCAACTGCCTATTTTCTTGGTCGGGTTGTCAGCTTGACTGCAGACGCTCACCCACTTGCGCGTGGAAACCTGAGGCCAATCAGTGTGGATTTGCTTCAGCCTCATCCACATTAGAATAATCCCAGCCTATGATTGCTGAGGCTGGTCATGTTTGCGGGGGTATCTCCCACCGCGGGTCATTTTCTTCACGTTCTCACACGCCCCGCGCAAGTTGTGGCACCTGGCTTGCAGCCAAAAAATCCCTTGGGCGTGTGGCCTCTTTCTCCGGAGTTCTGTATGCGCGTGAGGCAAAGACCCAGATGCCAATCTGGGTGGATTAGTACTCGCCTCAAACGCCATAGGGGTGAATGTATATGTGGATCACGGCTCACGGCTGGCGCCCCCTTTGATCATCCCACACATTCCCCCCTGAAAGCCCAGTAGGCATCAGTCAGCAAAAAACTTCAGGCAAAACCAAAGTCATGTTTGGTGGCATGCCACCAAACATATCTCACCCGCCCACACACAAACATCCCCACAGTGAGATTGCCCTTTGAAACTGCCAACATTGCCCAGTAGGTCCCTGTGAACAATTAACCTGGGGAGGATACGCTCATTGTTCGCTGTCACACCAGCGAACATGACTGCATGCCTCTAATATGCCCTCCACAATAAGTTGCTACAACCCACCCAATTTCAGATGTGCTAATGTCAACCTTGTTCCACCAAAGGTTTCGTAACTCGCTGCAGATCCAGCAGTCATAATGGTGCACCCACATTTTGGCCACCTTGCCTTGATATATGCCCCAAATCGGATATGAAAATTATGAGCCCAAGAGGCCCACCTCCATCGAGACCATGCACCTAACCACAGGCCATCCCCCTTTTGGCCTTTTGCTGCCACTCATATAAGTTCCCCACCTGCGCTTATTCCTCTTCGTTCCCTTTAGCTAACCCTTCCCGATCATATAATTCCCAACTGTCACCAAATAATTTAAAATAGCCATCATGTCAACCCCTTCACAACCACTTTGCGTTGGGATGATTAATATTCGTATTCAAATAAATAGTGATATAACCTTAAAGCCTGAGAATTCCCACTTAGGTTCTTGGATTATCCTATGGCACAATCAACACAACATATTCGTATATCTCCCCAATCACCAGCATGCTATTGGCTCTCTCCCGGGAACCCTTTCCCAAACGTTGATACCATTCTTTGGGGCACCAAAAACGTTCATGCACTGTGGTCCTGGTGGGGCATGGATTGAAAATTGCCAATCCAATCCTACTCAAATATTATTTGTTGAGGGAGTATTTATGACTGATGTCAATGATCCCTCCTCATCTCAGAAACCCAATCTAGCATTGATGTTCTTCACATGGTATCCAAACATTCTATTCATAATGGAAAACTTTCGAACACAAGATTTCAAGCTTAAAATGCCCAAAGAATATGACTGTACTACTCATAGTCAATGTCAACTCTTTACTCCGACATTTCCCGCTTCAAACTTGACGCCTGCTTCATATCCTGCTGTGTCATCATTGATTTCCAAGCAAAAACTGATACAATTACCCAGTGGATCAGACCTCCCCATGATAACCCCGCCCCATGCCATTATTCAAACCCCCCTCCTCCCTCATCAAAAGACCAGACTAGCTTTTCTCTGGGATCGAGAAATCCCCAATGGCCAATCAGCCTGTAACCTTTGGGCCACCTCACCCCCAGGATCCACTTTTAATGCCAGGCACATCATTACAAACAAGGTCGTTAGCTCATTTGAATCCCTTTCGACCAATACCCCTCTTGGAGGACTGCTTGCGGATGATATGGGATTAGGTAAAACCATTCAGGCCATTGCTCTAATTGGTACCTCCAAGGAGCGGATGATTGCAAACCCCCATCGCTCCACGCCCACCATGATCATCTGCCCCCCTTGCTTAATTACCAACTGGCAATCAGAAATATCCAAGCATGCTCAGGCTGGAGCGCTGCATTCCCAAATCTACCATGGTCCCACTCATCACTCATTATCCAAAGACGACATCTTAAAATATGATATCATCATCACTTCTTACAATACTATCACCCAAGAATTTAAGCAAACCAATACCTCTACATCATTCATTTTTTAAATCAATTGGCATCGTATAATTTTGGATGAAGCACAGTGAGTGTCTGATCTTAAATGATTCAAATTACCTCTTATATCCAATAACCCTTGCCCCATCTTATAGCTATATTCGCTCTCAATACACTGCCACTCACCGTTCCATTAATAGCCTCCTTTCATCCCGTCAAATATGTTTAACGGGCACACCTATTCACAACACCATTTATGACCTTTTGGGAATAATATCATTCATCACTCAACCCCAGAGCGCCGATCAAGATAACTGGTCACCATTCATCCTGAGTAGTCTTTCAAAAGGTTGCAATGATATTTTGCATTTGGCATTGCGGCATTTAAGTTTGCGCCGCACCAAAACCACACATCTCGAATCCCTCCCCACTATTAGCCATCATTATGAGCTGCTCCCACTCAACCCGACCATGCAGCAAGAATATTCCACATTATATGAAGAATTCCTATCATCCAAAAGCAAAGGACCAGGAGAGTTTTTCAGAAATATTAATAAGCTGCGAATATGTTGTAACCATCACATCATGCTTAACACAATTGCGGAGGCGGAGTTGGAAGACCCCGAGGGCAGGAGCACTCAGGATAACTCCCCAAGAATCACACGAACTATTGTGGATGTGGAAACATGCATGATGAGTAGTAAAATTGCACACCTCCTACAAAGCTTAATGAAGAACAAACAAACAAGGTGTGGTCCAACGAAATCGGTGGGTTATACCCAATGGACCCAATTTCTAGATTTGTGCGTTAATTCTAATATGCATCCATTACCAATTGACTCCATCTGACTTTTTTATATTGTAGAATTGGTATTTCTCTTGCCCATCACTCTATCCTTTCAGCACGAATTGATGGAACAATTACACCACGAGCGCAGGACAAGGCGCTTGAGAATTTCTTCAATAATCCTGAATGTGAAGTACTGATTGCATCCATTGCCGCGGCTGGAACTGGCCTCAATATAACTTGTGCTAATATAGTCTATTTAATGGTGAGGGGCCCCCCAAAATTCTCCCCTGATTTTCGGACCCTGACATCCACATTTCCAGGAGCCCAATTGGAACCCAGCCATTGAGGCTCAGGCTGTTGATCGTCTACATCGTATTGGCCAACAACGACCTGTACAGGTCATCCACTATATCACTCCTCATTCAGTTGAGGTCAACATGCGGAAGGTACCTTTCAAGCTCATCTTTCACTTGATTGTATTACTATTCTGAAATCCTTGCTTATGGGAATGCCATATTCCAATCACCAATAGGTCCAAGAAAAGAAAAAATCATTAACTGCGTGAGCCTTACTGATATTATATAATTTGTGATTGACAAAGTTGATAACTCCTGTTGACTCTGGCACAGGTCCACAATTATGAACACCATGAGCTGGATCGAACTTCTTCAATATTTCCTCAATGAAAATGAGCAATAGAGTATTATTGCTAAGGGAGACGGTGATACATTTCAATTCATATTGTCTATATTCTAACATATTTAGCAAGTTGTTGCATCCTTAAGAGATAATAATCAGATTTTATTACACCTGCACAAATAATTCACAAAATCTCAATTTGTCACAGTGCTATACCGTGACAATTTACTAAGTTATTGCAGAGCATCACCATTCGGCCTAATAACTGGCATGTCAAGTATTTTGAGGGCGCTAGTCTGCATCTTACTACAGCCTTTGAGCCAATCTTGATCAAATACCTGAAATGATAGGCCTTCCGGAATATCACCATCATCTGTCGATTGTAATTCTGGAAATCTATCAATAGTTTTTTTACCCTTTTTTTTAATCCGATTACAAAACTCTATGTCTCTATCCATTTTCAATACCAAATCATTAAATAACTGGGAGCGCCAGCGTAATCCCACTTTGCGGTAAACTTGACGGCCATTTTCCAGTACCTCCTCAGTATCTGAGCATACTCAAGGGTCATTGAATTGTGATGCTAGAATGGGAAATTTAGCTGTATCACACCATTCATGACGGCGCTCACAGGTCTGCACATAATCAAGTAGATCATCATCAGACTTGGTCCACAATGAAGAAGAGTTACAGTAACTAACTCTTTGACGAATCTTTGCGAGCTTTTGATTCTCTTTCTTTTTTACCAAATACTCCGCATCCTTTTGAATAGACTTCCATTCTCTTTTCAAATAAGTGAAATATCGCTCCATTAAAGCCGCCACGACCCCATAGTTGTTATGATCCTTGTTCCAACAGTAGTGATGATACTCAGTGCTGACAAGTGCGCGACGGAATGTACGGTAAAACACCATAGACATCAGCTCGTTGAATGGATGTTGCCATGAGCTCTCCCAGTCCCAAGTGAATCGCTTTAGTCCTAGCTTGTGGAGCTCATTTTCGCAGTAGCTTTGGAAACCCTGAGACTGAACCTGTGTTGATGGCTCATTGAAAAAATCCTCGGGGACATAACCAAGATGACCAGCCACTTGAATTGCAATTTCACGCTCTTCTGTGCTGGGTGGTGCTGGTAGTGAGGAAAAATCCTTATCCCTAACTTTGAGTAGGAACAGGCAATGTGCGTGTACTGCTGATCTCATTCCATGGACATTCTCTGGAAGTTCTGCCTTCAGTCATTTTTGTTGCTCCTTCTGGCTTGCACATTTCGCCACATTGTGAGCTTTGTGGGCCTGGTTCCTTTGCTGTCTGACCTCCGATTGTTCAAGCATACTCTGGGCAAGGCCCAGCTGAGGATGGGTGAACTCACTATTTGATTGAGTGCCTTGCTCATGCGCTGTGAAATTGTCCCTCCTTGGTTCATCATTTCTTTCACTTTGAGTCGGAGACATGTTCTCATCCTCATCATCCACAATTTTTTCTCTTGATGTACTGGCATGACCCGTTCTTGGTTTGGAGGCATATGGATGATGACGTCCAGTGACTTTCTCTTTATGGACCAGAGGTGAAGACGCATAAAGTTCATCCCCTGCCATGCAAATCATCAGTTAACACATCAAAACATTAATGAAGACTGGTCATCCTCACGATCTTCAATTGGCTCCTGAGATCGGACTGACTTGCCTTTAGGTGCCATATCTAACCCATGAAACAAACATATCAAATTGTGAATAAGTTTCTACTCCAAAATTCAAATGACTTACTTTGATGAAGCGTCAATCCTGGATTTCCCTCCGACAGACCGCTCCAAGTTACATTTTCCAAAGGTCTTTTTCGTCGCCCCCCATCCACGCGCCTTTCATCACCCACATGAACCTGAGATCCTGATGGAATATTGAGGGTTGGCTGTTTACTTTGGCCAAAGGGATCCTGGGATGGGACTGGATTCCGACCGGGATTAAGGAGGAACTCACGTGGAAATTTTGATTGGGGATTAGCGTGTGAGGAGATTTGAGGTGTGCCTTCTGGCCCCTGAGACACATGCGTTTGTGTATTAGTGGGATTCGGGGGAATTGGAGTGACGGAAATATTTGGTATCGACCAAGTGCTTGAAGTTGGAGCCTTCGGATTTACCACATCAATGTTAAGACCTGATACATTCATTGAGGATGCGATGGGGGTTGTGAGAGGAATGTTGGGGCTCAATGGTGACTGTGTTTGAACATATTCTATGCTAGATTCACTATTTGAGTCATGAACAGAACCTGAACGGGATTTATGTGACTTGAAAGATGACATAAGGGCCGAAAAAGTACACTAATATTTTTAACTAGATAAAACACCTCAGTATTATGATAAAATAGAGTGATATGAGATGAAATCTTTTCAAATTTAGAATAGAGAAATTCTATGAATAGTTGGAACTAAGTGTTGTGTGGAAGTCGGATAAGACTCTTTTGAGGAGAATCCTCCCTGCCTCCTCTTGAGCTCCTCCGCTTTTGTCGGAAACCACCCTGCACGGCCTACCAGCATATAATGTGATATTTCCTTGATCTGAAAGGGGACCCATCATCCATAAGTAATCATATTTGGTAACATTTCCGCCTCCCCATTGTCACATTTTGTGAATTATTCAAACAGCCAATATATGCATTGAAATTCCACAACATTGTACATCTGTCAAGGGGTATATTCATGAAGGATTTACCCACAAAAGAGAAATAACCTTTTCACAAAAGGCAAGACAATCCAAATCACATTCCAACTGATTCAAAGCCCGCCGCACTCAAACCAAATACCAAGACTTTAGCTGCACTCCAACCCCTTATGTAATAGAGTTATATAGTTATGTCTGTAATAAGGTTTAAACCATGTACGATGGCGTGCCAGCGTACATGGATTAAATGTTAATCCCCTCAATTCAATGGTAACACTTCACTAATAGAACCCCCTCAATGGTCAAACCCGCACTATCACAATGTGTAAATAAACTAGAATATGTATGAGCATTGAGCAGCATGGCATTTTACCCAATTAAACGCCTAACCAATTCCGCCATCCAGATGAGACATGTTACACTTTATCCACTGCAGCTCATGCTCCATTACAAATGGGATAAAATCCTCAGCTGGCTCAAATCATCTCCCCCTTCATAAATAATCACTGAATTTTATTTCCAATTAATAACACTCCTAAACACTTTCACATCAACCATAAATATTTATACACAAACCAACCGTACTCCCAATTCCTGCAACAATGACAACCCGGCCCTATTCCTCAATGCGTATATGCATGTGTCAACACTGCTCAACTCAAACACACTCTTCCCCTGAGGGTGATAGGCAAGGAGTTGCCTTCACACCTTTCCAATATAAACAGCACATTAAAAAGCTCAAATCAACCATTGCACCCAAATCTCTTCCAAACATCCCTACTTCTGCATCAGGATCTGGGTGCCCACAAGTTCTATTGGATCAAATCTTCCCAGCTGATTATTCACGTTTGACCCAAAGCACTTTCTCAACCCCAGCGGGTCTCAATTCAACTGCACAGAAACCATATAGTGGCAGTCAAACCCTTCCCCCACAAGACCTAGGAATGATAATATCTGCCATTCTATCATTAAGGTATAATTTACCCCGCAGGGCTTCACGCATACTCAACCCCGCCCTGAACCTGCTGATCAAGTCCAGTATCTCAAGCTCAGCTGGTCCCCCCGCTCCTGCATTCCATATACCTCAAGATCTGAGTACCATATTTTAACATCTCCAATTGGAGCCAGTGATTCAGAACTATATATGTTGTCCTCAATGTTTCTCTCTTAATGGCCTTACTGAATCAGTCACAACTGACCAACCCCACTGTCAACGCCATAATGACCCAAATGATCATGATCCCCCTTGCACACAATCATTAGGCAAATTCATCTATTCATCTGAACGCCACACCCAAAACACAACCAACATGAAGCAAGAATTTATACCAACAAAACATTTCATCTATCAACCATTCAAAAATTGGCTTGGCAGATTTCTCCAGCGGGCTGTAATTATGGACATTCTGCATCAACATCAACAATCCCAAACTCCCGAAGATTCCCCAAAACGTGACGTCTGGGATGGATTGGTCTGGAGACGCTTCACTGGCACTAGAAATATCCATGACCCCCCATTCATGTCCATTCCTGGTGCATTGGCCTTCTCCATATATGTGGACTGGTTTAATGCACATGGAAAGTCCACCCGGTTGGCTAGCATTGGACCTATCATGCTTATTTGTCTTAATCTCCCCCCAAGTGAAAGATTGAAGCCCGAGAATGTCTATGTTGCAGGAATCCTCCCTGGTCCGAAGGAGCCAACTGCACTTCAATTGAATTACCTATTAATGCCACTCATCAACGAGCTCAAAGAGCTATGGCAAGGTTACCATTTTGCACCCACCTCAACAGGTCCTTCAGGATCCTTTATCCGTGTTGCCATCCTCACAGCCATTGCGGATGTGGTTGCCATGCGCAAGCTTACTGGATTTATTTCCCATTCAGGAAACCACTTTTGTAATTTTTGCACCATTCACAAAGCTCAAATTGAAGAAATTGGTCCTCAATTTCACTACATGCGCTCATACCAAAGTCATAAATCAACCATTGCCAAATGGCTTCGGGCAACCCCACAACAAAGACAAGCAATTTTCTCTGAGTATGTAGTGCAATATTCAATTTTGGAAGACCTTCCGTATTGGGATGCAACCAGAATGGTTAATCTTGACATAATGCATAATTTAATACTTGGAATTTTGAAGGATCATGCAACTTTCAAATTGTGCATTCCAGAGGCGAAATAAAAAATTTACTTCAGGTCCCGCAGGAAATCCAATGACACCAATAGTTCAGACTCAGATTCCAAGACCTCCAACAGCTCTCTTGATAAAATCACATTGAGAGAGGCCCGCTCCCTGAGAAGAGACACAGCAAAAATAATAAATGAGCCACTCCCCACTACTTCCACCCAAAAAAACTACTTCCCAATGCCCACCCCTAACACAGAACATCCATCTAGTGGTTCTGCGGAGATTCCTTCATTTGATGCCGATTACATCCCCACTTCTGAAATACCCTCTGAATTGGATATCACTGCACTGAGTGATCACCAGATCAAGGGTGAGGCTCTTGAGCATCTCCGACGAATCATATCTGAGACCATAATTCCCTCATCATGGACAAGAGTTCCCCGCAAAATGGGTTCCCCCTCTCATGGTAGCTTAAAAGCCGCTGAATGGGCTCTCTTATATAAGGTCTATATTCCATTTTTAATGCTCAGTCAACAGATGTCATTAGATGCACACCAATCTGCCAACACAAAGAAAAATGGGTCAGTCAGAAGAACTTGCAAATGAACTAGCCAAGAATACATTCCATTTGATTAGTGCTATCAACATTGCCACAAGCTGGACTGTTTCAATATATGATGCGACTGCATTTGCTGAACATTGGAAAAAATTCCGCCTTTCCAATCAACACCTGTTCCCAAAACAGAAAAGTAAACCAAATCATCATTTTGCTGATCATATTCCCGAACTCTTCCAACGTTGGGGCCCAGCACAAGCCTCAGCCACATGGGGTTATGAGCGCTTGATTGGAGTATTTGCAAAGATGCCAACAAATAACAAGATATGTACATCAATCAATAAGATCAATATATTCACATTGATTAAACACCTGAACTGAATAAGACTAACTTTTTGCAACTCTGAATAGATGATATAGATAAAACCTTACTTCAACATATCTGTCGATGTTCCAACCTTTCCGTTCTCCTGAAATCCCCATCCGTGCCATGTGAAATAAAACAGCTTTTCGAATCACAGCCACCTGCCGTGTTCAATCACCATAAATATAACAAGCCATCCCGCCATGACCAACAAAATTATGATTGCCTGGTTGAGTACTTACAGAATTTTCATGCAACAAGGGAAATAGTTGATTGGATCAGCTTAGACACTACCGTGCAACCCACAAGTCCTCCCACTTCAAGGATTGTCTCACCTTGGTATTTTCCAGTTTCAAACATTAATATGGGGAACAATATATTTTCAACTGAATCCAAAAATGTCAGCAACAGTGTGATATGTTTTCTGAGGGGCAACTCACGACGATTTGGTATTATTAATAGCATTTTCAAAGTCTCTGAGCCATCTAGCATACTGAACAATAACTTTCTGATTTTAAAAACTTTGAAGATTGATGTGAATTTCCTACCAGATTGGCCATATCTCAATATTTATAAAGCTGTTGGTTTTGATGATGGACACTTGATTTTATCAGAAGAAGAAATAGAAGGTAACTGTGGATTGTATGATAACAAAGCTCTGTCATGTGGACTTCTTGTAATGATAAAGCCATTATTTCATGATATTTAGTCTACAAAAATGCAAATCTCTCAGATTCATTAGCAATTTTGCTAGTGAAATAATTGCCTCAAAATTTAGTGACAGAGACATGCCATTGTGACAAGCAAAGCCCATTATTTCACATTGCCACAAAGAACTTACTATTTTGACATTGGGTACAGTGTGAATAAGCCAAGTCCAATGATCAAATGACCCACACACTCACCTTTCACAGCATCCAAAATTTCTAACTGCACCATCATTATGTTGGAAGCGGAATCGGCTTTTGCGTACCCACACCCGCATGTGCACACGCCCACGCACCCGCACACGCCAATGCACACGCGAACCCACCCGCACACGCACACCCACCCGCACGCGCCAATGCACACGCAAACGCACCCGCACGCGCCAATGCACACGCACACGCAAACCCACCCGCACACGCCAATGCACACGCAAACGCACCCGCCCCCGCGCATGCACACGCACACTTCATGGATGACCTGGTGAAGTCAAACCCCCCGCCTACATCAACACTGGCTGAAGGACATCTTTGATGTGTGTGTGTGCAAACAGGCGGGTCTGGTGTAATTTTTACCAATCATCGGACGGTTGTGGGATGATCAGGTGGTGAGGAATCTGAGTTGAAGGCACAGGGGAACCAATATTATTGGATGTCACAAGATTTGGTGTAAGACCAGAGTGTGACGTGTGCTCGACGTTCGCTTGATTTTCGCTTGATGTGAGCTCGACTTTTATCCTGCTTGACGTTTGCTTGACGTGAAGTCAATCGCCGACGATTGACACGAGATTTGCCCCGGTGTGACGGCTCAAAATTGCCCAATCAATTAACCACTAAAATCGGATATGCGCCACAATGATCGTCGCGGCCATCCAACCACCACAACAATCATTGTAGCTCCTAACCGCCACAATCATTGCCAGTGCCCATCACCATTATTTAAATCCGACCTCTCAACTCCTGACAAGAAGAATAATTGAACTCTTTTTCTTTTTACTTTCATTTATTCGTACCAAAAACCTTTTTTATTTTTTTTATTTTTCTTTCTCTCGTTTCTTTCTTATTCTACTCGCTCATTCTCTTTTATATTTATAATATTTGTCATCAGTTGTTCAGGTACAGTCACAATCAACAGCCTTATCACTATTCTAACTACAAACTACTAACTAACAAATTTTGTTACTCTAGCTGTTTGTTGTTCTAAGTCGTTGCATTATTGTCCATTTACTATTGTTATTATCCACTTGTTATCCACCTTTAGGTATTGTCACCAAGCTTCTTGTGATTATTGCTACTATGGAAAACTAATGAAATGCACACTTTAGTTCTGCATTCCAACAGATTTACAGTCTCGTTGCTACGCTCAAGAAAAACAGAACAGGTGGATTTCAAGATTTGCTATGGCCAAAAAATTTAATGAAAAGGAAACGACATTAATTCCAATCCTTGATGGCACCAACTACAGTGAATGGTACCTCAGGATGCGTTTCCTTCTTTGATCCAAAGACCTTCTAGAGGTCTGCGAAAAGGCCATTGGACAAGATGCAACCCCTTCCGCAGTCAATCGGTGGACCAAATTGAGCTTTGAAGCAATCACCACGATTACCTCAAGAATCAATCGTCGTGTTTTTCTTGAAGTTATTAACTCTGAAACTTCAGACAAAGCCAATCTACTTTGGTCTAAGATCAACGAACAGTATGCCTCAAAAAGGGCTATGAACAAAGGACGGGTATGGATGAACTGGCAAAAAGCAAATTACTCAGGAAATCTACATCACTACGTAGAAGAAACTCGAAAAGTCTTACTCGAATTAGACTCAGTCAGTGTTAAAATGCCTTCCGAAATCCTCTCTTATATTATCCTGGGCAAGCTAGCTGGAGATCCAAAACTCAATCAAGCTGTAGAGCTACTTACCCTCAACAAAGAAATCATTGAAAAACCAGATCAGATTCTTTCTCGATTACAGGAATATGCCAATCATTGCCAAACCAAAGATACTCGTCTAAACACATCCCCACCAGTCACAGCTTTAGTATCATCAAGCAATGAACCTTTTCAAATTGTTTACTATTGCTCAAATGGGAAGCACAATCCAAAGTGCTTAACTCACAAGAAAGAGGAATGTTTCTCTGAAAATCCTCATCTGAGACCGCAGAAGCGAGATAACAAAAGGAAAGCTCCTAACTCCAACCCCACCGCTCATTTCTCAACAGCACAAGCTCTGTATACTAATGCCGACCAGAGACTCTCTCCAGGACAACTGGTGGTTGACTGTGGAGCAACTCACCATATGTTCCATTCGGAGGAAGTGTTCGCCTCCCTTTCCAAAGATACCGTAATCTCAGTTACCACGGGGGACTCATCCAGTAACCTGATTGCCGAAGGAACTGGAACCATCAACCTGTGTAGTAATGATCAAGTCTTATCACTTCCGAATTCTCTTTTTGTGCCCAAATTGAACTGCAACCTTGTTAGTCTGTTGAAGATTTTTGACAAAGAACTAATCATAAAACGAAACAAAGAATCCTGCACTCTCATCACTAAGGGTAAAGAAATCTTGTGAGGTAATATTGAAAATAACCTGATGAAGGTTGATTACCATCTCCCAACATCACTGAAGACGTGTGCGGAAGAAAACCCATGGCATGAAAGACTTGGGCATGCAAGCGACTCGGTAATCAAATCAATGGGCTTGCCCCTATCCGACAAATCATGCGAAGTCTGCAATCTCAACAAGATTCACCGTCTCCCCTTCAAATATCATTTTGAACCGGCTAATCTCCCTTTAGATTGTGTCCATATCAATTTGGTGGGACCCATCTCTCCTCCGTCAATCTCCGGATATCGATATTTTCTGACCATAGTCGACCAAGCCACTTCCTACAAAATTATTTTCTTCTTGAAGAACAAGTCTGATGCCTTTGGTCAGTTTTCAACAACCAAGAAGATGATGGAGACTCAACATGACAGGTTATTAAAAAGGCTAACTTCAGATCAAGGTGGAGAATTCATGAAATCACACTTCAAACAATTATCAGATGAGTGTGGATTCATACATTCTTTTTCTCCAGCATACACCCCGGAACATAACGGCTTCGCCAAAAGGGCTAATCGGACGATTCTTGAGAAAACTCGGTGTATGCTCAATGCCTCAAATCTCCCGAAGAATTATTGGGCCAAAGCAGTCAGTACTGCAACTCTTCTATCAAATTACACACCTACCCCGTCAAGACATAATCACTCTCCATACGCTCTGTGGACTAAGCTCGCGCCAAGAATCAAGAAGCTTCGAATCTTTGGCTGCCAGTCTTTTCTCATGACTCCCAAAGAGCATCGGGAGTGGAAGCTCAGTCCCTCTGGGGCTGAAGGTATTCTACTTCGATATGAAAACAACTCAGCCTATTGCGTCCTTCAATTGTCAGATAGGAAGGTTATAATCTCAAAGCACGTTTGATTTAACGAGTCAATTTTTCCTAAACTAGAACAACAAGACAAGGAGACTATTCCTTTCAGTGTCAGTTGGGATGCCGTTGAAGGGCAGGCAGTGGTAGATGAATTCCACATGCTGCTCGAGTGTCCTCTGGAGCCTGATAATCAAGAATCGGTAGATGAAGTCCGAATATCAGACGATCATGATGCTGCGCCCACATCTGAACCGGATTTGGTAGATGAAATCCTGCCGGTCAATGAAACCGCATCCCCACCTTTAACCAGGGCCTCTCGTATCAAGATCATTGGTCCACGCCACCCCATGCTCATCTGCAGCGATATTGACCAGCAAAACATCCTATCCCACTCTAGACGGGCTGGGGCTCTTCTGACAGCGGCCGATGAGACTCCGTGAACCTTCAAAGCTGCGATAAGCGGTGATGCGAAAGAGGTATGGTCAACAGCAATCAATAAAGAGCTTCAATCAATGGAAAGGCTAAGGGTATGGGACGTTGTCGACCTCGATCCATCTTACAAACTCATTGGCACCACCTGGGTCTTCAAGACAAAAAAGAATCATCTTGGAGAGGTAACTGAGAATAAAGCTCGCCTCTGCGCTCAGGGTTTCACGCAGACTGCCGCGATAGATTTTGAAAAAACCTATTCTCCAACCAGGAGGCTTAACTCCCTAAGAACACTGATTGCTTACACTGCTTCCAACAATCTCCTCTTTCACCAAATCAATGTCAAGAGTGCATTTCTGAATGCCCCTCTCTCTGAAACGGTCTACCTTAGCCTTCCGCAAGGCATGAAGGGGGACAAGCGGAGGATTTGTCTTCGTCTCAACAAAGCAATTTATGGGCTAAAACAGGCACCGCTGGCATGGTACGAGAGGCTGAAGCAATGGTTAGTAGACGTTGGATTTAAGGCCTGTATTCTATCGGAGCAGGGATCATCCGATATGGCTATATGTTCACGTCACCAATATAGCCATATTTGGGAAAGAGGTCGAGGCCTTTAAAGCGCAAATCACTGGTGAATTTGAGATCAAAGACATTGGAGACGCCGACTTGATTCTTGGGGTGAAAATCTCTCAAGACGAAGGACACATCACACTTGATCAGCAGCATTATGCCAAGTCCCTGATTGAGCTGTATGGTATGGGTAGTTGTCGCCCAGTATTGACGCCGCTAGTTCCGAATAGCCATCTAGAGCCAGCAACTTTGGAAGAAATTGCCGAGTTCAACTCCTTACGGGTAAGTTATCAAAGTGCCATTGGTAGTATTAATTACCTCAGCACTGCTACTTGCCTGGACCTGTCTTTCGCGGTTAGCAGCCTTTCGCAGTTTCTGGACAGGCCTGGCATCAAGCACTGGCAGGGCTTTCTTCATGTCCTGCGGTATCTAAGCGGCTCTCAAGACCTGGGCCTGACTTATGGAAGAAAAGCTCAATACGGTGTCTCAGCATACAGCGACGCTGACTGGGGAAACTGTCAAACCACGCGACGATCAGTTACTGGTTACCTCACGTGCTTCAATCAGTGTCTGGTGATTTGGAAAACAAGAAAGCAACCGACTGTTTCTTTGTCGACCGCCAAAGCGGAATACAGGTCGCTATGTGATCTCACATTGGAACTTCTTTGGCTACAGCAGTGGTGCCAGGAGTGTGGTTTGGCACATTCTGATGGTGCAATCCCGGTGCATGAAGACAATCAAGGGTGTATCAACACAGCTAATGGCGACAGCAATGTGAACGGCAGGCGTATGAAACATGTTGATATACAACTTCATTTTGTCAAGGAGGCAATTAAATGCGGATGAATACAGCTAAGGTATACGCCGAGTAGGGAAATGCTGGCGGACTTCCTTACGAAGTCTGTGCCTAAGCCTGTCCTCATTCATGCTTTGGACTGCTTTGGAGTTTTTTGCCTAGGAGTGAGGGGGGGGTGTTAGAAATCAGACTAACTAACACTCTGATGGCTCAAAATTTCCCAATCAATTAACCACTAAAATCGGATATGCGCCACAATGATCGTCGGGGCCATCCAACCGCCACAACAATCATCGTAGCTCCTAACCGCCACAATCATCGCCAGTGCCCATCACCACTGTCAATCACCATTATTTAAATCCGACCTCTCAACTCCTGACAAGAAGAATCATCGAACTCTTTTTCTTTTTACTTTCATTTATTCGTACCAAAAACCTTTTTTATTTTTTTTATTTTTCTTTCTCTCGTTTCTTTCTTATTCTACTTGCTCATTCTCTTTTATATTTATAATATTTGTCATCAGTTGTTCAGGTACAGTCACAATCAACAGCCTTATCACTATTCTAACTACAAACTACTAACTAACTAATTTTGTTACTCTAGCTGTTTGTTGTTCTAAGTCGTTGCATTATTGTCCATTTACTATTGTTATTATCCACTTGTTATCCACCTTTAGGTATTGTCACCAAGCTTCTTGTGATTATTGCTACTATGGAAAACTAATGAAATGCACACTTTAGTTCTGCATTCCAACACTTATTGAGCCCTTTAGAGAACCATACAGCCCAAGCGACTCAATTTTTAACAAAAATAATGGGTTTAAAGCACCCACATAACCAAGCAAAAACCACCCAAAGTGGTTTAAAGAAGAATAACGTGCCTTCAAGGTAATTGGGGATGGAATTAGCAACCCGAACTCCCTGAAAGCACTCCTGAGGGTATTAATATATATAGAAACTCAGAAAACTACCTACCTCAAAGTCGTAATTGAATTAATAATACCCACAATGTTAAAATCAGCCACCCGAAATCAATTTAACCACCATGAAGGTGTAATAACACCTGAAACGACCCTAGAAAATTAAATTTGGGTATAAGGGTCGTAAATCCAACCCACAGCGGCCTAAAGCACAGTCAATGAAAAGTAATTTCAAGTATTACAAAGGCTAAATTTAACCCTTAAACAAATCCTGAGTAGAATGCGATCATTCAGAACTCACTTTAAACAATCCAATCCATCAATTCGACTCAAAGAAATGCAAAACAAGCCCTCATGGTGGTATTGGATTTCCTAGATCATGTTCATACTTCCGCCCAAATCAATTTAGAGCTTAGAAATGAGGGACTAAGCTCTTTGTTTATTTTTATGTTAAAAAATAATTAAATTAAAAAAAAAAAAGAAGAAAAGCTCACCTGATTCTATTCTACACAAGGTAGGGGGTGGGTAGTATGACTCATTTAGAGGTCTTTGAAAGCAAGAAACAGTCACCCAAACTGTTTTAGAGCTTCAATTAGGGTGTAATAACACCCATTAAAGCTACAACAGCCCACCCGAAAGGCCTCTGAGGATATTTATGGGGCTGAGATTCCCCCATTAAGTAAAAAAAATATATTGCACTGAGGCAGTTTAACAGACATTCCAGTAGAGAAGAACACAACACACACGGGGTTTAATGCACAATAAAGTGCCTTACAAAACAATAAACAAACCTATCTGCAGAACCTGAAAGGGTGTTAAGAGCCCTCATCAAGGCTTTAAACTGATGATTTTCTTAATTTTAACATAATTTTACCTTTTCTAATTAAATTGAGATAAACATCTGATTATCAATTTTACAGGGCTTTAAAAAAAAACAACAAACAAATAAGTCCTAAACAAGACTTTGAACTGTTTATTTTTTATTTTCTATTTGTATCAAAAATTGAGCTTAACTCATGGTTTTGTCTTTCTTTTATTCATTTTTTTTTCTTCTAAAAAGATAAAAAAAATAAAATAATAATAATAATAAACTGAATGAATGGAACTGACAAAAGAATATAAATAATCTTCTACTTATTTTGGATTTTCTTAAATATCTTCAAATTTACTGATGATTTTTTACAAAGAAGAAGAAAATAAATCAAAAAAAAATAAATTAAAAATAAATTAAAATTAAAATTAACAAAATAATAAAATTGTATAAACATAATGTCCTCAGCAAGACATCAAACTGCTGGTCCCTTGTTTTATTTAAATTAACTGACAATAACTCTTTACATTTTACAGGGCTCTAAAAAAAAAGCCCTCAGTATGGCTATAAACTGCTTTTTATTTTATTTTATTTTTATTATCACTTTATTGTTGGACATTAAATTAAACTGACATATTTCATTTTTGGTGGGCTGCAGGGCTATAAAAAAAAAAGAGAAAGCCTTCAGCATGGCTTAAAACTGCTTAGTTTCTTATGAATTATAATTTTGATTTTTTAATTGGCTGATTGAATTTTTTTTTGAAATTCTGAAGGGCTATAAAAAAAAAGATAGCCCTAAGCAAGGCTTTAAACTGCTTTTTCTATTTTTTATGCTTGTTTCTTATGTTTTAAAATATATTATACTGACATATTTGATTTTGAACGCTACAGGTGTTCATCAAAAAAAAAAAAAAAAAAAATAGTTATCTGATTTGATAAGCTTAAAAGTGCTTTTAAAGTGGAAATAAGTCCTCATTAAGACTATAAGCTGTTTGAACTACTTATCCAACTTGGCTTTGAAGATAAATCACATGCCATGAAACTCCAAAGGCAACAATCAGGTTCCTGGACACAAGTTTAAGGTCCTTGGCAAGACCATAAACTGCCCCCATTAGAATTATCAACAAGGACTCAAAGCTAAAACACAAACAACCAATGGTCCTTAGCAAGACCATAAACTGCCTATTTAAAGTATTCAAAAAGATTGGAAAAGGACTAAAAAAGGAGGATAAGTCCTAGGCAAGGCTATAAACTACCTAAGAATTAGGGGCATATCCCATTCATGATCTCAAGAATATTCTCTTCTTTTCTGTTATAATTTTCCTACTATTACAATAAGAACCATTAAATTGGCTCAACGTTTCCACTCAAAAATAATAATAATTAAAAAAAAAAAAAAAACTCTACATCAAGTATTATTTTTTTAAAAAAAATGATCAATTTATTTGAAATATTTCTTCAATTACAAGAGAGTGATTGGAACTTGTTTGAAAAGAAGAAGTATTTGTACCATGAAGGCATTAATTGAACTCTGAAGGAGTTATTTATATTAAAAACTCATAAATTGATGACATAATTTGGGGAATTTACATATTAATAACACCTCAATGTGCTGTTTATTCCAAATGGAATTTAAAAAGCCCCCCAAAAGCAAACAAGAGTTTTTTAAAATTGTACAAATTTCCAATTTCACTGTTTATATTTTTTTTAACAACTCAAATGCCTTCATGGGTAACAGAAAATCTGAACCATAAAGGGGATGGACTTGAAATAAAGTCTGAGTCACAATGATGATTCCAAAAAGGAAGAGTTGTGGCATCATAAGGGTCATTATATGATTAAAGGACTCAAATTATGATCATTCAATTATGTCATATTAATTATAAAACCTCTCAAGAGCACCAATTTTTACTGATTGGCACAAATTACCACCTTCAACCAAACAGTTCCATGATCTTGATTGTGATTCAGTATCATTTATTTTGAAATTTGATTTTTACTCAGATATCTCACTTTATGGTTATTTTATACTTACATCAAAAAAAACCTTATTAGTGAATCATCATTAACATAAAAACTTACTGTATCATTATTTATTCTTATCAAAATCACTATAAAAAATAAGGGGTGGGAAAACTTATTTCTTACACTATCCCTTATAGTGGAAGTTTTGGGGGAATGAGAACATATCCTCTTCAAAATCAAAAACCAAATCAAGATTTTTAAATGGAGAGGGGGGCCCTCATCCAAAACAAATATTATTATTAAAAAAATATCAATAAATTAATATTAAAATCAATTTTAAATCACCTTATTATTACAATTTTTTATTTTTCATTTCTTTATAACAGGTATACTTTAGGAATACAGAAGAACCAAAGGAAGTAAATCATTTTGAAGAAATATCAATACAATTTGGAAACATTATATCACATACCAATTATCACAATACTGAAAATAAAGAAGATTTTTTATAAAGAAAAGCAGGAGTTCCTTATGGATTGACCTTTGGGGAACACCAGACCTTGGAAGTTTCTTTGATTCTGGATTGAAACTCATTTGGAATTCAAGAATCATTGGTCAGGATTTATGGACTGAAGGATGACCCACTGGATTAATTATGGACTCAGGACTCACTCAACATGAAGGACTAACAAGATAATGTACAATACTCAACTCAAATTGCCCTTGGGATTTTAAAGAAGATTGAAGACTCAAGAGGTCCTCAGCATGACAGTAAACTGCTTCCCCTGTAGACTTGGGCAGGGAAAATTATAAAAAAATAACAGCCAAGAAGCTGGAGGGGATTGTCCTAGTCAGGAGAAGTGTTGAAGGACCATCTTTGTCCTAAGCATGACAATAAACTGCTCCCTTTGTGTAACAGGAACAAGGGGTTTCACAGGTGTTTAGCATTATCAAATTGGCCAAAAATGAACAAAGTGGAGTCCCAAGCCATCAATTAAGACAGGGAAAATCCTTTTCAAGAAATAAAACAACCAGAAGAATCTTGCATCAAGTGGGAATCATGAAGATTGAAGAATAAAACAAGAGTCAAGTGGAATCCAAAATCAAGCCCAAAGGAGCTCAAGAATCAAGATAAGCCCTTGGATGAACCAGGAGGTCCTTACATGACTTAAACTGCAGGACTTGTATACCTAATATACAGGGGTTACACACCTAGTTGTAGGTCCTGTATGACCTTAAACTACATTTTTTATGGAAGAAAGAAGAAAGAAGAATTGTGAAGAACTCAAGATTTCAGGACACTAGCAAATTCTTAGAAATAATTGAAAGAAAGAAGAAAAGAAAAAAATAATAATAAAAATCACTAATTGAAGATGGATCACCAAATTTTAGCAGCCAAATACAAATCAGTCCTGAAGAAGGTGAGACCAGCCAATGAGCCAATGCCTCAAGACCTTAACCCACCTTTGGAAAGACCACCTTTGTCAAGAGATCCTTATGAAACACCCTTATCACCAAACCCACCTATATTTCAAGAAACCTTCAAGGTCACCCATGAAAGACTGCAAGAAGTAAATTTTGGCCCACCAGGATGGTTAACAAATGAAGAAATCAATTTACTCAAAAATGTTATTACCTTGAGGGAAAAAGCAATAGCTTTCTGTGAAGAAGAAAGAGGATTACTCAAACACTCATATGGAAAACCCTACAAGATACCAGTAATACCTCATGAACCTTGGCAGAACAAACCAATTCCCATTCCCAAATCAATTTTACCATAGTTTACTGAATTAATCAGAGAAAGAATCAGGACTGGACTCTATGAGCAATCCACTTCAAGCTACTCAAGCCCAATATTTTGTGTGGCCAAATCAAATGGAAAACTCAGAATTGTCCATGACCTTCAAGAACTCAACAAAGTAACCATCAAGGATGCTGGCTTACCACCTCATATTGAAGAATTTTTAGATGCCTTTGCAGGAAGAGCATGCTATGGACTAGGAGACATCATGGGAGGATATGATGAAAGAGAATTAGATGTCACTACAAGACCCCTCACTACTTTTGAAACACCCCTTGGAAGGATGCAACTCACAAGACTACCCCAAGGAGCCACCAACTCAGTAGCAGTATACCAAGCCCAAATGACCTGGATACTCCAAGAGGAAATACCAGAAAGTGTAGGTATATTTATTGATGATGGAGGAATAAAAGGACCAAGATCACTTTACAATCAAGAAACACTACCAGAAAACCCATCAATAAGAAGAGTTATATGGGAATATGCCATAACCTTAGAAAGAATTTTATTCAGAATTGAAGAAGCAGGACTTACTATCTCAGGATCCAAGTTTGCATGCTGTGTTCCAGCTTTGGACATAGTAGGGCATGTTGTATCATTCAAAGGAAGAACAATCTCAAAACAAAAGATCAACAAGATTCAAAATTGGCCAACACCTCTTAACAAGAAGGAAATAAGGGGATTTCTTGGTCTTTGTGCCTATGTAAGGATGTTCATTGAAAACTTCTCACAAGTTGCATCACCATTCAGAAGGCTCACCAGAGAAGATGTTGACTGGGACTGGGATCAAAAATGTGAAGAAGCTTTCCATAAGCTCAGAAGAATAGTTGGAGAAGAAATAACCCTCAAGAAATTGGATTATGACAAAGGAGCAGGAAAAATTAAGCTAGCAGTAGATTCAAGCTACATTGCTGCAGGAGCAGTACTCACTCAAGAAGATAAAGAAGGAAAATACAGACCAGTATTATATGAATCAATAAATTTTTCAAAATTGGAATCAAAATACTCACAACCCAAATTGGAACTCTGTGGAGTTGCAAGAATTCTCAAGAAGCTTCAAACCATACTTTGGGGACAGCATTTTGAATTACAGGTTGATGCCAAGGCCTTGATTGAAATGATCAACACCCCTTGCTTACCCAATGCCCCCATGACAAGATGGGTGGCTTTCATTCAACTATTTTCCTTTGATTTGGTACACAAACCAGGGAAAACTTTCACTGTGCCAGATGGGCTCTCCAGAAGACCAAAAAACTCAGATGAAGATGAAGATGCACCAGAATTTGATGAAGAAGAAGATTGGATCAAGCCACACCCTGGATTTGGGGCCAAGAATGTAAATTCACTCAATCTTTCAGGAATACAAGTGCCAACCAAACAAGAAGGATCTTGGAAGAGAATGCAGGAATACTTAAGTACAATGAAAAAACCACAATCAAGTAAAGATGAAGAATTTAGAAGGATAAAAAGAAGGTCACCCAACTTTTTCTTGGAAGATGGCCAGATTAAAAGAAGAAATAACCCAAACCCTCAACTGGTGATATCAAGTCAAGAAGTTCAAAGCTACATTTTAAAATCACTTCATGAAGACATGGGCCACAGAGGGGAAAATGAAACTTATAGAAGAATTAAAGCAAGATTTTGGTGGGAAGGAATGAAGAAATCAGTCAAGAAATGGGTTCAATCTTGCCTGGCCTGCCAAAAGAGAAGTCAAAGCTTACAAAGGGAACAAGGAAGGCCTACAGCAACATCAACAATCTTTGAAAGGGTAAGCATGGATGCAGTACATATTAAATCTGGAAGATGGAAATATGGTTGTGGCCAGAGATGACTTTTCAGGATGGTCAGAAACAGTTGGACTAGTCAAATCAACAGCAAAAGCAGTTGCAGAATGGTTCACCTCAGAATGGATATGTAGGTATGGCTCACCAAAAGAAGTAACTGTTGATGGGGGGCCAGAGTTTGGAAAAGAATTGCAAGATGCAGTAAAGAAAGCAGGATCAAGGATCAGAGTCACCACACCTTATTACACAGAGTCTCAAGGAATGGTTGAAAGGGGCCATAAGCAACTCAAGGATGCATTAGTCAAGATGTGTGGAGAAAATGGAGGAAAATGGAGAAAATATCTACCTTTGGCTACTTTGGCTGACAGAATCTCAACTAAAAGGACAACTGGTTTCTCACCATATGAACTCCAATTTGGACAACTACCAGTATTACCAATTGACATTGAAACAAAAACATTTTTAACAGTAGAATGGCACAAAATATTCACAACTGAGGAATTACTGGAAGCCAGAGCCAAACAGTTGGAAGGAAAAGAAGAAATGAAAAGAAAAGCAGCAAAAAAACTCAAAAAATCAAGGGAAGACTCAATGAAATATTGGGATAGAAGAATGGCACACCAACTAAGATCACCACTCAATCCCGGAGATTTGGTCCTGGTTTACAACAAAGCAATAGAAACTAATTGGGGACTACTTTTCAAAAACAAATGGAATGGACCCTACAGAGTAGTCAAACAAATAAACAATGGACCATATGAACTTGAGGAACTTGATGGAACAGAATTAGCAGGAAGATTTGCAGCATCTCAAGTCAAGAGGTTCTACCCAAGAGGAAAGTTGATAAACACAAAAGAAGACCCAGAAGAAGAACAAAGTGAAGAAGATGAATCAATAAATGAGGAAGAGGTATTTGAGGAGACCACAGAATCAGATGAAGAATAGAGAGCTCTCACCTGGAATGCTGGGGACAGCATTAAATGGAGAGGGGGATGTGGTATTCCATACCATTTTTTTCACCAGGCTCAAGCTCATAGTACCCTATAACAGCAGGAAATCCAGCCTACAGGCAGACTTACACTCAAAGTTTACACCAAAAGGTTAATTTTACAGCAAGAAGCTGGATTTAACTCATAAAACCATGGCACAGGCACCAAAGAGCAGTGTATGTGTTTAAATAACTTATTCAATTTCATTATGCATATGTAAAATCAAGTTACATATAGTAAACTAGTTACAAGAAATAAGGTACCACCCTTTAGATTACACACCCCAACCAGCTTTACACCCCCTTATAGCCACAGGACTCATGCAGAAAGAAAAGGACACCTGCATGAACTACACAGCAACCTAAAACTCCACAGAGAAAAGTCACATGATGCAAAGCTCAACTCCATGGAATTCCTGCAGCTCATTTACAACACAGCCACAGGAGTACCTTATCTTATATCCACAGTAACACCACTTAAAACCTTAAAACAGAATCATAATTACATACACCACTAATCACCTCATGCAAACCAAAGCTAGTTACAACAGGCTGCATGCAGTACACAATTCTAATTAAATCTCAACCACATGACTATGCACAGCATGTGTCAAACTTAAAAATCACACCATCTCATACATAACAGTAAATTCACCAGTGCAAGAAATTATCACCTGACTCCATTTTAAAGTTCAAAAAGAAGAAAAACAACCATGACACCTGCATAAATTACACAGCCACTTCTACCAAACCTAAAATAGGACATATGCAAATTATATCCCATGCAAATTATATCCCCTGCACATTGCAAGCACAGGAATAGTTCATCCCTCACCTTGGAGGTAGTCCAGAATATTATAGTAAATTTACTTACCCAGTAGGTAAGCTCAGTGGAAGTATAGTATTGAAGATTACCCAGTAGCCAAGCTCAGTGGAATCTTATTATTCTTAAAAAAAAAGAAAATAAAAATTACCCAGTACCCAAGATTAGGGTTACTACTCTATTAAAATATTTTATCCAGTAAAATTAACACCATTTATCAAGACTTAAAAAATAACTTACCCCTTTAAAAATTCAATATCAAAGAACCTTACCTCTTCAATTTAACAAATACAATTTTAACTTATTATTAAACACTCTTAAAAAAAAATAACAAACCTTTCAAAAATGATTTTACTCTATTATAACTAGACCTTAACAAAATTACCTTTATCAACACCAATCAAATTTTCCAGAAAACCTTAAATAACCCATTCTACCAAGGAATTATCACCAAGAGGAAACAACTCACCTCAATTTAACCAAAAATATTAAAATTAAACAGAAAAGTATTTCATTAAAATCTAAAATTAACCAAATTACTGACATTATTTTTCATATTATTTATTGAATAGGTCTGATCTGAGACTGCTGAATTTTGTCTTCTGCAGTTGTAAAGCCACTTACTAATTTTGTTTTGGTTTGTGAGCTCCAAGGAAGATTTTGTTCAGTATTTTAGGAGGGGCAGGCAATACACCCTTGCCACCCTTGGTTACAGGAGTTATTAGCAATTCAAAACTAGTTACCTGTGATTTCCCCCTCCAGGTACTGCCTAATTTTAATCCCACACAAGAGGAGTTCCCACAGTACCTTCCGCATGTTGACCTCAACTTAATGAGGAGTGATATAGTGGATGACCTGTACAGGTCGTCGTTGGCCAATACGATGTAGTCGATCAACAGCCTGAGCCTCAATGGCTGGGTTCCAATTGGGCTCCTGGAAATGTGGATGTCAGGGTCCGAAAATCAGGGGAGAATTTTGGGGGGCCCCTCACCATTAAATAGACTATATTAGCACAAGTTATATTGAGGCCAGTTCCAGCCGCGGCAATGGATGCAATGAGTACTTCACATTCAGGATTATTGAAGAAATTCTCAAGCGCCTTCTCCTGCGCTCGTGGTGTAATTGTTCCATCAATTCGTGCTGAAAGGATAGAGTGATGGGCAAGTGCAATACCATTCTACAATATAAAAAAGTCAGATGGAGTCAATTGGTAATTGATGCATATTAGAATTAATGCACAAATCTAGAAATTGGGTCCATTGGGTATAAACCACTGATTTGGTTGGACCAAACCTTGTTTGTTTGTTCTTCATTAAGCTTTGTAGGAGGTGTGCAATTTTACTACTCATCATGCATGTTTCCACATCCACAATAGTTCGTGTGATTGTTGGGGAGTTATCCTGAGTGCTCCTGCCCTCGGGGTCTTCCAAATCCACCTCTGCAATTGTGTTAAGCATGATGTGATGGTTACAACATATCCGCAGCTTATTACTCATTTTATGAAAAACTCTCCTGGTCCTTTGCTTTTTGATGATAGGAATTCTTCATATAATGTGGAATATTCTTGCTGCATGGTTGGGTTGAGTGGGAGCAGCTCATAATGATGGCTAATAGTGGGGAGGGATTTGAGATGTGTGGTTTTGGTGCGGCGCAAACTTAAATGCCGCAATGCCAAATGCAAAATATCATTTCAGCCTTTGGAAAGAATACTCAGGATGAATTGTGACCAGTTAACTTGATTGGCGCTCTGGGGTTGAGTGATGAATGATATTATTCCCAAAAGGTCATAAATGGTGTTGTGAATAGGTGTGCCCGTTAAACATATTTGACAGGATGAAAGGAGGCTATTAATGGCACGGTGAGTGGCAGTGTATTGAGAGCGAATAAAGCTATAAGATGGGGCAAGGGTTATTGGATATAAAAGGTAATTTGAATCATTTAAGATCAGACACTCACTGTGCTTCATCCAAAATTATACAATGCCAATTGATTTGAAAAATGAATGATGTAGAGGTATTGGTTTGCTTAAATTCTTGGGTGATAGTATTGTAAGAAGTGATGATGATATCATATTTTAAGATGTCGGCTTTGGATAATGAGTGATGAGTGGGACCATGGTAGATTTGGGAATGCAGCGCTCCAGCCTGAGCATGCTTGGATATTTCTGATTGCCAGTTGGTAATTAAGCAAGGGGGGCAGATGATCATGGTGGGCGTGGAGCAATGGGGGTTTGCAATCATCCGCTCCTTGGAGGTACCAATTAGAGCAATGGCCTGAATGGTTTTACCTAATCCCATATCATCCGCAAGCAGTCCTCCAAGAGGGGTATTGGTCGAAAGGGATTCAAATGAGCTAACGACCTTGTTTGTAATGATGTGCCTGGCATGGAAATTGGATCCTGGGGGTGAGGTGGCCCAAAGGTTATGGGCTGATTGGCCATTGGGGATTTCTCAATCCCAGAGAAAAGCTAGTCCTGTCTTTTGATGAGGGAGGAGGGGGGTTTGAATAATGGCATGGGGAGGTCTGATCCACTGGGTAATTGTATCAGTTTTTGCTTGGAAATCAATGATGAAACAGCAGGATATGAAGCTGGCGTCGAGTTTGAAGTGGGAAATGTTGGAGTAAAGAGTTGACATTGACTATGAGTATTACAGTCATATTCTTTGGGCATTTTAAGCTTGAAATCTTGTGTTCAAAAGCTTTCCATTATGAATAAAATGTTTGGATACCTTGTGAAGAACATCAATGCTAGATTGGGTTTCTGAGATGAGGAGGGATCATTTGAATCAGTCATAAATACTCCCTCAACAAATAATATTTGATTAGGATTGGATTGGCAATTTTCAATCCATGCCCCACCAGGACCACAGTGCATGAAAGTTTTTGGTGCCCCAAGGAATGGTATCAACGTTTGGGAAAGGGTTCCAGGGAGAGAGCCAATAGCATGCTGGTGATTGGGGAGATAAATGAATATGTTGTGTTGATTGTGCCATATGATAATCCAAGAAGCTAAGTGGCAATTCTCAGGATTTACGGTTATATCACTATTTATTTGAATACGAATATGAATCATCCCAATGCAAAGTGGTTGTGAAGGGGTTGACATGATGGCTATTATAAATTATTTGGGGACAGTTGAAAATTATATGATCGGGAAGGGGTAGCCTAAGGGAATGAAGTCCAAAAAGCGCAGGTGGGGAACTTATATGAGAGGCAGCAATGGACTCAAAGGGGGATGGTCTTGATGGGGGTGGGCCTCTTGGGCTGATAATTTTCATATCCAATTTGGGGCATATATCAAGGCAAGGTGGCCAAAATGTGGGTGCACCAATATGACTGCTGGATCTGCAGCAAGTTACAAAACCTTTGGTGGAACAAGGTTGACATTAGCATATCCAAAATTGGGTGGGTTGTAGCAACTTATTGTGGAGGGGCATATTAGAGGCATGAGGCCATGTTTGCTGGTGTGGCAGCGAACAATGAGCGTATCATCCCCAGGTTAATTGTCGCACAGGGACCTCCTGGGCAATGTTGGCGGTTTCAAAGGGCAATCTCACTGTGGGGATGGGTGAGATATGTTCGGTGGCGTGCCACCGAGCATGAGTTTGATTTGGCATGAAGTTTTGTGATGACTGATGCCTACTAGGCTTCATGGGGGGATGTGTGGCATGATAAAACGGGGTACCGACCGTGAGGCGTGATCCACATATACATTCACCCCTATTGCGTTTGAGGTGGGTACTAATCCACCGAGATTGGGATCAGGGTCTTTGCCTCACGCGTGTACAAAACTCCGGAGAAAGAGGCCACACGCGCAAGGGAATTTTTGGCTGCAAGCCAGGCCCCACAGCTTGTGCAGGGCGCGTGATAACGTGCAGAAAATGACACGCTGTGGGAGATCCCCACGCAAACATAACCAGCCTCAGCAAACATAGGCCGTGATTCTTCTAATGCGGATGAGGCTGAAGCAAATCCACACTGATTGCCCTCAGGTTTCCACGCGCAAGTGGGTGAGTGTCTGCAGTCAAGCTGACCACCTGACCAAGAAAATAGCCGGTCGTAAGACTGGAAGTAAAATGTCTTCCAGGCGTGTGAAAGTTCCCTGCATATGACCCGCCGGGGGTGCATATGAAAGTGTGTGGCTGCCCGAAAATGAGCACACGCAATGAACAAGCGGGGCCAGTCATTGTTTGCCCCGACAATGGCACCGGATGGAAACCACTGTTTGTGTATGACCCAAATAAACAGTCATCCCACTATGACCCACTTACATTAACTTGGATTACATGCGCATCTGTGCCGTAGTTAGGAAGAGCTGTCCAACAAGGTGCATCAAAGGGATGCAGTTGAGATATATGACTCAATGGCTTGACGCGATTGCACATTACATTGTTGAACAGCTTTTGCTCTGCCCTGCAGCATACTTTTACAAAGGAGTACTGCGTACTACAGTGTTGGCTGTACAGTAAAGATTAGAAAGGTGTAATACTACTTGAGCCTGCATGCACCTTCCGATCGTTTGCATATACGTAGCTCATGTGCCACATTCTCAGCATTGCGTTTCACCCGATTTGCACACGCAAGCTGAGCATGTCATAGTCAATAGCACCATGAGGAAGTGCTCAGTAAAGCCATGGAATGAACTATTTTTGCAATAGCTCATTGGAAGGCTCAGTTTGGAGCACTTCACCAAAGCGTGTGAAATGCTGCACCTGGCTGAAATGTCATCCGATGCAGTGCCAAATGCTCAGATTGTGTGCATAAAAAAACGACTGAGCAATGGCTCAGCACGGTGCATTTGATATTGTTATATCAATGGTTCAATTACTGTGCAATTAAAATGTTCAGCCACTGAGCATTTCAATTATGACCCGAAAGCAAACCTGAGCAATGGGTTGAGGCAAGCTCACGCTGTATTCACTTGTATTACAGCCCCCCCTTTGTTCACATACTATTACCAGGCCATACGGCCAGTAATCTTGCCGCGGTCACTTGTGACCAAATGCACCGGGTGCATTTCTGCATGGGGCACTTGTGCATTGCACCCACAATGCACATTCAATGAGGGCCTCACAACCACCCTCCTGGGTGATCGGGTGGCTATTTAAGGAAACAAAGGGGCTTTGACTGAGCTTGACAATTCAATCAATAGCAATACTCAGCCAGAACCCCATTGTTCTTCTGCCTCATGCCAGCATTTCCCTTCTCAGTTGCAGCATTCACTGCGACTGAGCTTCAATTTTGCCCACATTCCTTGAAGCTGAGCCTTTTGCGGGTGCTGCAACTGCTGAGATTGTCTCAGCTTCACCATGGTATAAAAGACCATCTTCACACGACACACCCTTCACTTTCTTTCTCACTCGCTCCACTTCGTTCAACCTTACCCGCATTTGTCCTTCTTGTGCGTATTCCCCTTGGTCTTCCTGCCTTTCTACTTTTGTCTTGCGCACTCCACTAAACCCACTCCCCTGCCTTTTGCCTGTTTGTTTATTCTGCTGATCCTTTCAGAACCTCACTTGTCGACATTACATACCGATATTAATACTTATTTTTCTTCATGACTCTCTTCCAGACTTTTAAAACCTTCCGAGTAGAGTGTCTTTATTTTGATAACGTTTTAGATTTATAATTCATCGTACGCCTTCATTTTCTTTCTTGATTTCTTACTTTCTATTCAGTTACTAGCCTGTTTTTTTTTTTTTAGATGTCGTGCACGTTATGCACTGAGCGGGGTATCCCCTGCATTTGTTCCTCGACAACAACCGACGCTTGTGATGCTTGCCAACAAGCACACAAGAAATGTTCATTTGTCGTCCGCCCCTTCCGACCACGAGGCCAGAGGAGTTCTCGCCCAAGACACCCTTGCGAGGACTCCTTTGTGGTTGAAAATGATGAAACGATACCCAAGCGCAAATGGACACCGGGACCTCAAGCAGGCCGACGGGAACGATTCTGGATGATTAGCCCTGTCCCCTCAAGCATCGATTTGTCCACCCCCCTCCTAGGCCACCATCCAATGGTCACTTCACTCCTTGACCTGAGCGAAGTGATTATGCGGCCAATGAAGGATGGCGATGGAAAGAGGACAATTGAGCTTGGGCTGATCGTCACCGATGGGATTCAAACGCCAAAGTAATTTTTCTTTCTCCTCCTTATCTCATTTCTCTTCACGCAATAATACTGACTTTTTTCCATTACTCATAGAACAAAACCCCCCAAATCCCCCCCAAAAAGACTCTCCTGTTCCTAGTTTGCCTCGCAAGCAAACCCCACAGCAACCCACTCCAGGCCTGAGTGGCACCCAATGGTTGGAGGACTTATTCCCCGGTAAGCAGCCAACTTTCTCTTTTCTCATTTTCACTTTTGCATTAAGCTAACTGACTCTTCCTCCTTTTGTAGAACCCTCCCAGCATGATGAGCCACCTATTCCTGGCCCGAGTCCATCCTCCCAACCACCTGAGGACGATACGACTTGTGAGCCAGAGCCTGAGGTGGCTCCTACGCAATCCACAGAGGAAACTTTTGGTAAGTCCCAATTTCACTTTTTTAACTCTACTCAACTTTTCCTCACCCCTCCTTCGACCATATCCAGCTCGTCCCGCCACTCCCCGCTCCATAATAATCATCGACAATACGCCCATTGCATCCCCCCCTCCCCCCCTTCTTCTTACCTGACTCGCCCACCTTCCCCTCCTGTTCCCCCCCTCCCCCGAGAACCCCAGTGCAAACCCCCTCTCATTCCCACGATGACGCTCTGCAGGAATTCACTGACTTACGACCAACTTTAATGATTCCTCGAGCCATTGTCCATGAATCCATCAACCGAATCTTGTTGGAGCATCGCCGCTTGCTCCACATGATTCCTTTGGTGGATGCCACTCATCGAAATGAGATGCACCGAGAATTCCGGGAGGAACTAAACTCCCTCCTTGCCCAGGCACTGGAGGCTTATCCAAAGGAGGACATCACCGGGATAGTCTCCAAATTCTTAGAAAAATAAAATCCAAAAAAAAATTGTATTCTTTCCTCTTTTTACCTTTTGTAATACACTCCTTTAGATGAATTTTTTGTATTCAATGAAAGATATTTTTGATTTCTCTTATGTTCTTTGTTCATGTGAATTTTTTATAATTCCTCAATGATTCACATTTACTATTGTCTGAGAATAATTTTCCTAAGTGCCCCACCAAAAGTTTGAGTTAGTATTTGTATGTGAGAACCTCTTTTGCCAAAAATGCGCCAATAGTCACCGTTACCGCCTCCTATATTTAATTCTTCCATGGTTTACTTAACTTTAAAAATGCGGGAGGTTCCTGCATGTGAGCAATCCACTCCAGATTCATGAGACATTGCCGCTCCTATGGTCACACGCTATTAATCTTAGTCATGTATTGAATTGTTTAAATTGTCGGGAACCTTCACAAGCGTAAGGATTGGCGTGTGAGTTGTCGGGAGCCTGCAAAGGCGTAAGGATTGGCGTATGAGTTGTTGGGAGCCTGCACAGGCGTAAGGATTGGCGTGTGAATTGTTGGGAGCCTGCACAAGGATAAGAAATTTTCAGAATTGTCAGGAACCTTCACAAGCGTAAGGTTTGGCGTGTGAATTGTTGGAAGCCTGTACAGGCGTAAGGAATTTTACGCATTTTCGGGAGCCTTCACAAACGTACGGATTGGCATGTGAGCTGTTGGGATCCTGCACAGGCATAAGGATCGGCATGTGAGCTGTCAGGAGCCTGCACAGGCGTAAGGATTGGCGTGTGAGCTGTCGGGAACCTGCACAGGCGTAAGGATTGGCGTGTGAGTTATTGGGAACCTGCACAGGCGTAAGGATTGGTGTGTTAAGCGTCGGGAGCCCGCATAGGTGTAAGGAACTTTTAGCATTGTCGTAACCTGCACAAGCATAAGGATTCGCATGTGAAGGATTGGCATCCTGGACAAGAGCAACAAACCAGGACATATGTACGATGGCATGCCACCGTACATAATCCACTTCACCCCTTTTTCATGTGAGACACCCCATCTCCCGCACTCAAAACCATCCAATACTGGTGTATATTGTCCTCTGCCTTACCCCAACACACATGCAAATCTCCTCATTCTTTGAATTGGCATGAGATTGTATTACCATCCCTGATTTGATAGCCCGCTCTCTCGCCAATCTCATAATAGCCATGGCTTTTTTGCCGCATTGTTTTTGCTAACCTGCTTGAGCATTGTGCGGACATACCCACTAGTGTCGTGCTTTCGTTGTCCTGTGCTGGATCAGTATAATGAAGAAATGTACTGCTGGCCCACACTACCTGAATGAGTCCATGACATGCGGATAGATCAATCCAAAAATGCTCATTTGGGAAAATCAATTTTCCCCCTGTACACTGCTTTGACGCATCTCTTTGAATTTGGCCGGTCCGCTTATCAGCTTGAAACCACCATCCCAAAGCATACAGCAATGCATCCTTATCAACATGAGGTGCGTTTCTGAATCCATTCATGGTGAAAGTGAGTGCGGAAGCAAACTCAAATGCACCCTGATTTGCGGGAATATTGGCTTCATAGTTAACTTGATCAAAAGATGGAACCCCCAATGAATTGTAGCAATTTTGAATCTTCTGAAATAAATTATCCCCAACATATCGTAAGGATTGACCTAGAATGCAACCCACCAAGCTAAGATTGGCACCTCGGTTCCGCCATTCATCTTTTGCGTTTTCAATTTTCCCAACACTTCCATACAGACCAAATTGTTCATTCTTTGTGCTGCATTTGCGCCACCCAATCGCAAACATAAATCCCTCCAGTAATGCTCCATTGGTTGCAATCGGGTTGGTGAATCTCTTTTCGCGAAATAAGAATTTTGATAATTCATCCCATTGATTGACCTCGACTTCACTCATTGTTGTGAATGGTCGGAATTCAACAAGGGCAATGAGTAATCCGATTGAAGAGAAAATTGCCACATGGCCAAAGTGAATGCGTTTGATCTGATTGACATCCACAACCCTCCCAATTTTACTTGGGGTGATATTTGCTGATACTGGCATTGATATTTGTGCTGTTGGGCGAGAGGAGGAAAACAACCTATTCATTCGGGTCGTTTTGCGCTCATTTGTCTTTTGGGATCTCCCACTATTCCTGAGTGGTTGAGGGATCACTATGTGTTGAAGCATACAAGATATCAGATACTCCCAAGGAGCTTTCTTCGGAACACATCCTTTGACTTCCCTGTTGGAGCCCACATGACATTGGCACAATCTGAACCGACTAAAGCCAATGTTCTTCCATGGGGCCCAATGAGGGTGCCACATAAATGTGGAAGCATATATATATATCTATATATATACACTGAGATTAAGCGAGCAACTCACACTTTCCTTCCTCAGCCCGACGCTTTCTCGCGAGTTCCTTTTTTCGTGAATGGCATCTTCGCAGCAGAAAATGAAATGAAACCAAATGATTACTGATTTATTAATATCACCTAAATTGAATTGCGGTTGATGAATCTTTTTTAATTGCGGCTAAAAAGAAAGATCACACCCAACCTTTGTAAATTTGCGATCTCAAATACCTGAACCTGAAAATTGCAGTGGATAGTGCATTATTCAATTTTACATATTGATGTTCCCATGCAATCACTTTCCAATCCAGCCATTTGGAATATTGCAAGCACACGCAAATGCAATATGCATCCTGCTGCGGATCCCTAGCTATCCTAGTCCTCTTGAAAGACACAGGAGCATTTGGCCTATTATGGGCTGGAGGGAAGGGATAAACGCGACTTCCCGCAATGCCCCTGCGTGTGCTACTCGCGGGTACAATGCCTGACTCAGCTTGCGTCTTGTCGGAGTCTTTGCAATGATGTATGGAGGCATGCCACCGTACAATTACTATTGGTACTCAGACTGTGGCATCCGGGCAGTAGTAGGATAGGAAGTCATGATCATTAAATTCATAAATCACTTTGCAAAATTCAATTACAATCTATCTAGTACAAAGCTAATATAAAACGGGTCAATCCTGGTTGTGAGTTTAGCTGACCTGGGTACAGTCAAGGTGACCTCATCACTTGAACCAAGACCGCTCTTTTCCACCCAGGCATCACCAAAGTCTAATACTAAGCATCGTGCAAATTCAAATCTAAGAGGTACAGTGGGGTTAAAAGACTCTGATGAGAAGAAAATTTTATTCAGTAAATTACATATATACTTATTAGTACGTAGCCACACTGGCTCCACTAGATTTTTACCCTCTGAAAGTTTTTTGGAAATGTCAATTAGTGATAAAGCCCCTTTAACTGAGCTTGTTCTCCAGTCATCTGAGCATACCATCAAACCACGCACCCCCGCCGCACAGAATGCCGCTAATATACCATAGCAAATTCGATTTACTCCGAGATTCTTGTGACACGCCAAAAGATCTTTGATGGCCTCATTTTTTTTGAGTTCGTGAGTTTGCCTTTGATGCCATTAACTTTGACCTTTGTATGTCCATGTACCATGTTGCATGCATTCTCAAATGGATAACTGTATCCATTAGATCCTCCAGGTTCTTGTGCAGCTTTGTAGATTTCTCATTGTCAGCCCAGCCACCTTCAATGCTGAGCTGGGTTGCACGTTGCTTCGATTTACTCAAGCAGGACGCAGGGTATTCAACTGCCCCCGTTTGAGTCCAAGAGGATCGGTCAAATTTCATGTTGGTGCAACATATGGTTTGGGTGCAATCACATCATATGAGACTAAACTAATGGATTCAAACATAGCATTTGCCCAAAAATGTTTAATTGGATTGGCGGGGTAAAGAAGGCTCTGAACCATTTTGAAGAAGGTCCAAATTTTGGAAGATTCTCTGGAGGTTTAGCTGATTCCTTCATCAATTTGAGATTCCAAATGTTGTGATCAAAAAACGCTTCTGTTTCTGTTGGCTTAAAAAAATCTAACCCTGTATATTGCAATTTATATCACCAGTCAACAGCCAATAATCATGTATCATGCACAAAGATAAAACTCACCTGCCATCTCAAGGTCCTCCAGCCAGGCCGACATTTTAAGCTCTCGGTTACTGATCACCTTAATACCAACAGGCAGGAATGTATGGGCATCTTTTGTTGGTAAATTGTCCCATCGATTTTTGTAAATACCATTGATATTATCAAGCCCCCTTTTCCATGATTGCTGAGTAATATTGGAATAATAATTCAAAATGCCTGCAAACTCTTCCATGCGGGATAAAAATATTCCTTGAAAATTAGCAGACGATGACACTTCGGGCTCAGGGTAAGGAACTATATCAGTCATATCTCGTCCCATTGTATCATGCTTAATTGTTTCCCTTTCTTGAAAGGCTTGAATATTCCGAGGAGAGGCGGGAGGGGTTGCATCATGCATTGTTTCATTGGGTATCGGGGGGCTTTCAGTATGTGGAGCTTCATCATGGATTGTTTCATTGAGTATGGGGGGGGGTTCAGTATGCCAAAGTTCATCATCAATATGGTCCCCTTCAACATTGATCATTTCATCACCTTGATCCGGAGAATCCTTTGTGGCTTGAAACGTACGGCGTTTTTTGTTTGTTTTTTTGGTCGCATGTATATTTGGTCTTTTTCCTAATCCTTTGCCTGGAAATACAATTACGACTCGAGATCCTTCAGGTAGAGATTCTCCCACCTCCATACCTGCCCATATATTGCAAGCAGCTATTTTTATCAATTATGTTTTGAATTAGTAATGGACTTATGGTTCAAATCCATTTTGAGCATGCTCATGGCTTCAGCAATCTTTTGACACACATAATCAGGAATTTTACTATCATTTTGAATTTTTTTGAGCCTTGGGATTGTTTGAGAAATGTTGGAGACAAATTGCTCCTTGGATATAATTTCCACCTCCCCACTGAAAATTACATGATCTTGCCCATCATCTGCTGTCGGTGCACAAGGTTCAACAGTCTTTTCCTTCTCATAAGTTTTAAAATTTGGTTTCTGAGAGCTTGGAGGTTGACCTGAAATAAAGGCTATGACACAATATCAGGTTTTGAGAGATTGGAAATACTCAAGAGGGATGCATACTCACATTCTGGAAGAACTGGTGGATCTTCATTATCTTCATGTGACTGGCTCTCTGCTTCAATGCCTAATTCACGACTACTGGCCATATCAGAGATTTCACTTCCACTCTCTGGGGCTGAAGTTGGTCGTTCATTAAATTCAGTTGAATTTCCCTGGGTTTGGGCCATAGCGGAGGTAGTTTAGTAAGCAAATAGATGGTGATGAGTTGATTGATAAATTGTTTGAGAATTTTTGAATAAAAAGATCCAAATTGAAGAAAATAGGTGGAAGTAAAATAATCGCATTTGCAAAATGTGATTTGTCGGGAAATTGAAGGAGGCGATGTTTTGCAAATTATTTCATATCATGCAAATGAAATCACTTCCCTGTGAGACATTGAATAAAGTTTACTAGTGAGAAACCTACTAAAGTCAACTTTTGAACTATTCAACACTCATGAGGTAAGGACTAAGCAAAGTGTTCCATTTGAATGATATGAAATAAAATGGTTTTGTCGGGGAAACAGGAGACACAATTCTTGTCTTAAATATTCCACTTATTAGGGTTTAATTTGTGAGTCTCATGATTGAAACCCTAACCACAACATTGTGAATATACTGACCAATTTCCCCTTAGGTCCTGTTGGCAGAGAAGGCCACTCAGCATATTTCGGCGATGGCATCCATTGTGTATGCCAACAAGCCACCGTACACTATGGATGTAGTACGGAAGCGTAAGGATGGTAAGCAGTGTCGGGAGGATGTCGGGAGGGCACTACACAAGCATAAGGATAAGTTGTGTCGGGAGGATGTCGGGAGGGCACTACACAAGCGTAAGGATGAGTGGTTTCGGGAGGGCACTACACAAGCGTAAGGATAAGTGGTGTCGGGAGCATGTCGGGAGGGCACTCCGCAAGCGTAAGGATGGTAAGCTGTGTTGGAGGCATGTCGGGAGGGCACTACAAAAGTGTAAGGATAAGTGGTGTTGGGAGCATGTTGGGAGGGCACTACACAAGCATAAGGATAAGCAGTGTCGGGAGGATGTCAGGAGGGCACTACACAAGCGTAAGGATAAGCAGTGTCGGGAGCATGTCGGGAGGGCACTACACAAGCGTAAGGATAAGTGGTGTCGGGAGTGCACTCCGCGAGCGTAAGGATGGTAAGCAATGTTGGGAGCATATCGGGAGGGCACTTTAGCAAGCGTAAGGATAAGTGATGTTGGGAGCATGTCGGGAGTGCACCACGTGAGCATAAAGATGGTAAGGGCGGGGGTGTGAAAGCGTAAGGAGTGGTGAGGATGGAGATGGGGGGGCAGTGTTGGAGTCTCATCTGGAGGGTGGTGCGGGCTCGTAAGCATGTGAAGCATTGGGGCGGATTAGGTGGGGATGCGGAAGCAAATGAGGTGAAATTACCCGAACATTGGGAATAGTGTTGAAATGGGTTTGGGCTTTGAGTGACATTCTCATGTGACACTGTGACGATTGACGTTGTCTTGACGCTGACGTGACGTGACCCACTAAATCCAGTGACTATAAAGTGACAGTAACGCGACTGAAGCAAGATTTTATACTGACAGCGGTGCAACATGAAGTCAATTGCCGACGATTGATGTGAGATTTGCCCTGGTGATGAAAGGGAATTACAGCCTCATATTAAACAAATATTGCTCCTTTAATTTATTTTCTTGATTCATCATTGCTTTATTTTTATTATTTCACATAATACTTATTGTCATTACTTATATATTTCTACTATTTGTCTTGATTTTTCTAATTTTTTCAATTTTTTATATTTTCTTAATTTTTTCAATTTTTTCAATTTTTTCAATTTTTTTGAATTTTTTGAATTTTTCAATTTTTTGAATTTTTTGAATTTTCTTTAATTTTTTTAATTTTTTTTTGATTTGTTTAATTTGTTTAATTTTTTTAATTTTTTCATTTCTTTCATTCTTCTAATTTTTTAATTTTTGGTCTTTCTCTTGTTCTATTCAATACCATTTTTATCACCAGGCTTGAGCTCATAGTACCTCATAATAGCAAGAAATCTCACCCATGACTTACACTCAAATTTGATACCTAACTGTTGATTTTACATCAAGAATTTTTGTTTATTTATAATCCCATGACAGAAGCACCAAAAGGCAATGTATGTGTTAAATAATTATTCAATTTAAATATGAAGATGTAAAAAGTCAAGTTAGATATAGAAAAGTAGCTGTAACAAGCAAGTTACCACCCTGAAAACTACATAGCTCCAGAGAAATTGTGAACCTTGAGGTATGTTTTACATAATAAAAGAGGCCACAAATGACTCTAAAATAACCTTTCAAGAAAACAAAACTAATAAGGCAGACAAAACCTAAAATTCATCATTTTCTATGAAGAAAAACCTGAATAGTGTTTTTGTGAGTAAGTAAATCAATGGATTTTGGGCCAGATTTGGATTTTACACAAATATTCACCTGGGGTGAATAGGCTTAATTCAATTCTATGAGGTGGTAAAAGGGAAAATACTTCAACACCTCATAATAAATACCACATGAAAGAATTGTGGAAGTTTTTTTTACCTTTTTATGCCAAAATCATAAGATTATGATCAATCTCATATTACATATATACTGAGAATAGTGTTATCAATTTTTATGGAACTTAAAAATAGTTTAGTTGTACATGAAGTATTGTTGCACCCATAGTGGATATTAGTCTTAAGGGATGCATTACTATTTTGACATGAAAATTAGTCAGAGGGGACAAAAGACATAAAAGAGAGCCATGTACCTAATTTCTGAGGCCGCTGATGCATAGCCAGGTCCAATTACTGGATCCACTGTGACTCCTGTCTCAATTAATATATCAAAACCTTTTGAAAATATTGCAACTAAGGATTAGTCCTATTAATAATGAGAAAATAGCATATAAGCTGCTATTTTGAAATTCTTAGAAGGTAATGAAAACATCTCTGGCTCCTGTAACTATGTGAGCCTGCAAGCTTGTAAACCTTTACCTGCTATACAGACTCCAATTACTTTCTTTAAATTTTCGTCTTATTTTCTTTTATTATTTTGTATAAATTTCAAATATCTGAATTCATATTATTATAATATGAATTAAATCTTGTTGTTATGAGTAATTACTAAATATGTCATAGTATATGTTCTCACTATGTCATTATTTTTGTTGTTACGTTTACTCCTGTTACCATAGCAAATCTTTCCTCTTTTAAAACAAAATTATTTTTCATTGTTTTAATTTCAAATTTGTAATTACAATACTTAAAGAGGATTAATTCTCTTTGAATTAATCCTCAGAGCTCTTACCAATTATATTTTTACATTTAAAATCATTTACATTTTATTTTAGAAATATCAAGCGCTCTCACTTAGAAGTGATTCAATTCACTTTACCCGCTATAGTACCGTTGAAGCTTGAATACCAACAGTACATCATATTAACACCAGTGACGCGTCTATTAAAGTAAGATTTATAGTATTCCACTTCTTTTTAGTTTATTAAAATTCCTAGTATTTTAGTCTGGAAGCCACGAAAGAGGCACCAGCTAACATTTAATATATTAAAATTTTTATTAAAAACAATTTATTAGCTAATTACTTCTAAATAAATTAATTAGACGTTGAATACTACCTAATTAAATTGATATCTATACTTTCTCCATCATTTGAAAAAATCAAAGACTATTCTGATTTTTTTTCTGCTTACAATAATCAACGACGATTTGAAGATTTGATTCCAAATCGCTTTTATTGATACAATCTTATCTAGTTAGACTCATCTGTTAATTCGTCTAACATGAAAGATTTAAATAATACTACTTTTGACCCTTCCGTAGTATTACTTTTAAATAACTTCTCTTTAATCATGAAGGAAATGAGTAATATCACTCATAACTTATCTGTAATGATGAATGATAATTGCAGATTTAACCAATATACACCTTGTCGTCCGCCCAGAAAACCCACTACTAGATCCACAGCTTGGTTGTATTGCAAAAATCTTAGTAATAGCAAGACTAGAAGCACTGATCAAGAAAGAATAAAACATAAAGAATACAGCAAGTCACCAACTGAATTAGCAGCAGATCGAAAGGGAAATAAAAATTCAGAAGTTTATGGTGGTAATACAACTGTCAACTTCTCATCGGATTCAGATCTTTCCCCTGCATAAAAGTCCAATACACTTGAGGAGTATAGTAATAGTTTGGCTAGTGAAGGAATCAATGCGAATACAATTAAAAAGGATAGCAATACCAGTGCTAATCAGTCTTACGCGAATAAAAATAACATTAAAGCAATTAGTGGTAATAGCAGTATGCGGGATTTAAAAGTCAACAATAATCCAATAAATCAAATTTCAGACGCGAAATCTACTGCAGAGACCACTAATAATGAAAAGAGTATTAACAAAGAGAATAGAATTTTTGATGAAATCAAAATAAAAAATGAAATTCAAAAATTCATAGCAAAGAGGACAATTGGGAAATCTACAACACTGAAGGAAACAATATCAAAAGCTTTAAAGAACATTACAACAAACATTGATAGCGCGATAAACATTGATAAGTTATTTTTTCCAAATGAAGACTACAACAAATTGAAAACTTATTTTGAAGAAATAAAAAAACGTAAAAAGCCATTTTTTTTTTGAATTTCTGAATGAAGAAGAAATACAAATTTGTAAAAATTTCTATGATTCCGATTATACAACAAGAGAAGAACTTTATTTTAATAATTCAAAAATTCAAAATACGATTATGAAAATTGTAAATAAATACAGTTTTTATTATTAAAATCATTTACATTTATCTTTTTTTTTACTATTTTTTTTTTAGTATTACCAAATGTGAGCCTGCAAGCTTGTAAACCTTTACCTGCTATACAGACTCCAATTACTTTCTTTAAATTTTTGTCTTATTTTCTTTTATTATTTTGTATAAATTTCAAATATCTGAATTAATATTATTATAATATGAATTAAATCTTGTTGTTATGAGTAATTACTAAATATGTCATAGTATATGTTCTCACTATGTCATTATTTTTGTTGTTACGTTTACTCCTGTTACCATAGAAAATCTTTCCTCTTTTAAAACAAAATTATTTTTCATTGTTTTAATTTCAAATTTGTAATTACAATACTTAAAGAGGATTAATTCTCTTTGAATTTATCCTCAGAGCTCTTACCAATTATATTTTTACATTTAAAATCATTCACATTTTATTTTAGAAATATCAAGCGCTCTCACTTAGAAGTGATTCAATTCACTTTACCCGCTATAGTACCGTTGAAGCTTGAATACCAACAGTACATCATATTAACACCAGTGACATGTCTATTAAAGTAAAATTTATAGTATTCCACTTCTTTTTAGTTTATTAAAATTCCTAGTATTTTAGTCTGGAAGCCACAAAAGAGGCACCAGATCACAGAAATAAAAAAACGCCAAAAAGCCATTTTATTTTGAATTTCTAAATGAAGAAGAAATACAAATTTATAACAATTTCTATGATTCAGATTATACAACAAGAGACGGACTTTATTTTAATAATCCAAAAACTCAAGATGTTATCATGAAAATTATACATAAAATCAGTTGTTATTATTACTTATAAACTACACTCATCATTTTTTGTACTATTTTTTTTAGTATTACCAAATGTGAGCCTGCAAGCATGTAAACCTTTACCTGCTATACAGACCCCAATCACTTTCTTTAAGATTTTGTCTCATTTCCTTTCATTCTTTTGTATAAATTTCAAATACCTGAATTCATATCATTATAATATGAATTGAATCTTGTTGCTATGATTGATTACTTATTGTGTCATAGTATATGTTCCCACTATGTCATTAATTTTGTTGTTATATCTGCTCATGTTGCTATAACAAATCTTACCTCATTAGAACAAAATTATTTCATATTATTTTGATTTCAAATTTGTACTTACAATACTTAAAGAGGATTATTTCTCTTTGAATTAATCCTCAGAGCTCTTAACCAAATATATTTTTACAATTAAAATTACTTCAATTTTTATTTTAGAAATATTAGCGCTCTCACCTTATAAGTGATTCAATTCACTTTTTACAATTAATTTCTACTGTTGAAGCCTAAATTCCAACAGTACATCATTTAAAATCAGTGACGCATCTATTATTACTCTTAAAAATAGTATTCCACTCTTTTTAGTTTATTACAATTCCTAATATTTTAGTCTGGAAGCCACGAAAGAGGCGCCAGATAACATTTAATATATTAAAGTTTATATTAGATCTAATTGATGAATTAATTACATCTAATAAATTAATTAGACATTGGAATACCTAGTTAATAATATATAATTTTTCTATAACTGACTCTTCCGTCAAAAATCAAGAATCAACGTTATAGTACTGATTCCTTTTTATTATTATTCTACAGCTTTGAAGACTTAATACCAAAGCTACCTGCCTCAAAAATCTTGTTGGAGCCCACAGTACCATCCTCCAACACCAGTAAACAAGTTTCGCTGACTATAGCTCCCCCTGAAATCAAAGCTTTTCAACGCTTGTCTTTGTTCATGAAAGACATAAGCATTATTACTGGCCATCTATCCAAAATGATGACCAGTAACTGTTCTTCAGACTATTCTACCTCTCGTCGCCGGGGAAGAAAGCCTACATCTCGGTCGGAAGCCTGGAAAAAGGACCATTCCCAATATGAATCTTGTAGTTATGACAGTTTACCCTTGCATCCCACTGCAAATCTTCAATCCAGAAGTCCCAAGACCACCAAAGACTTCAATTTGAAGTTATTTCGTTGTACAGGATCTCACTCTGGTGGTAAAGCTCAAAAAACCATAGCAACGAAGAAAAAAACGCAAGATACATCAAAATTAATAGACGATTCAGCAACCAATACAGCTTACAGCGTTGCGTTCAAGCCCTTCGTTCCTGATCCTGATATCAATAGACAAGCTCACTTCACATACAAGTCTGGATCTCTACAAACTAGCTCTGCTCTTCTGCCCATTGCTACTTCTATTCCAGCCGAGAAGATTGTTTCTAGAGGGGAACAAAGTAAGAATTGTAATGATAAGAATAACGCGAGCACTATAAAAACAAATAGCAATATCAGTACTCATATAAGAACAACAACAGCTAATGTCAACAGACCTTTAAGTATTATTCAACCTGACACGAATATTCATGAGATCTACAAAACAGAAAAACAAAATTTTAAGTCTATTACTGGGAGTACTAGCTCCAACCCCAACAAAATTGAGTTTTCAACATTAGACGCGACTATTAATAAAAATAAAGAAGAAGCAACGACAAATACGACTATTAATAAAAATAAAGAAGAAGCAACGACAAATACTACTATTAATAAAAATAAAGAAGAAGCAACAATAAATACGGCAATTACTGAAAAAGAAGAAGAAACTATATTGAATAACATTGAAGATGAACATGAGAACAACATTGCCAATGCAAGTAAAATACAAAATGAAATTCAAAGATTTATAGCAAAGAAGGCAATCGGGCAATCTACAACACTGGAGGAAACAATATCAAAGACTTTAAAGAACATTACAATAGACATTGATAGTGCGATAAACATTGATAAGTTATTCTTTCCAAATAAAGACTACAATCAATTGAAAATTTACATTTATCTTTTTTTTTAGTATTACCAAATGTGAGCCTGCAAGCTTGTAAACCTTTACCTGCTATACAGACTCCAATTACTTTCTTTAAATTTTTGTCTTATTTTCTTTTATTATTTTGTATAAATTTCAAATATCTGAATTCATATTATTATAATATGAATTAAATCTTGTTGTTATGAGTAATTACTAAATATGTCATAGTATATGTTCTCACTATGTCATTATTTTTGTTGTTACGTTTACTCCTGTTACCATAGCAAATCTTTCCTCTTTTAAAACAAAATTATTTTTCATTGTTTTAATTTCAAATTTGTAATTACAATACTTAAAGAGGATTAATTCTCTTTGAATTAATCCTCAGAGCTCTTAACCAAATATATTTTTACAATTAAAATTACTTCAATTTTTATTTTAGAAATATTAGCGCTCTCACCTTATAAGTGATTCAATTCACTTTTTACAATTAATTTCTACTGTTGAAGCCTAAATTCCAACAGTACATCATTTAAAATCAGTGACGCATCTATTATTACTCTTAAAAATAGTATTCCACTCTTTTTAGTTTATTACAATTCCTAATATTTTAGTCTGGAAGCCACGAAAGAGGCGCCAGCTAACAAACCAAGTCAATTGTTAATGATTTACAATGAATTCACCAAAAAAGGATGAATTGGAACTCTTTTGGAATATTATTTCTAGAATTACTTCATAGTAAATATCTGTTGCTATGCTATTTGACTATACCAGTTAAAAATAGAGCAAAACCTCAAAAATAAATTGAAAATACAACTATTACTGGATTACTATTAAAAGGTCAAGGCTAATGGATAAAGTGAAAATAAACACTAAAAGAAAATTAATTTTGGCATAATAATATCAATTAAAAGCTTTACTTACAGTCTAATTTTGATGATTCTATTTGAAACCCTAATTCTTTAAAATTCAAAAGAAGTTACAGTCTGTGATGAAATTTTGAATAAAATTAATAAATTTAGAAAAAAATTACATGTTTCAAAATAAATAAATAATTGATGTGGTAATTTAATTATTAATCAATCATAAATGGGTTTGTATCCATGTAAAATCACTTTATTAAGGAATTATGATATTTATACATGACAACAAGTGACATATCCATGAATCCAGATAAGGTAAATAGTTTTTTATACATCAGCTTTTCAGTGAACTCCTTTTGATGCCTCTTTGAGGTTTTCTAGACTGAAAAGAAGCATACCACTTCCTTTTTCCCAACAATCCTCCAATAATCACTTCAAGCTTACAAATTCCTACCAGTATATTACTACAAAGATATTATAAAAGTATTCTTAATGTTTCAGTTATTTTTCAAATGAACTAAAATATTTGAAATTAAAAATCTTACTTTCAAATTCAATAGTAGCTTAATGATTCAGCTTTTTACTTCATAAATTCCTAATTAAATTGTGGTAAATCCACAAGTTTTCTCTCAGCTTGCTCCAAAACCTTCAGCTCCTTTAATTCTATGTGTTTTCAGGTGTTGACCTATCATTTTGTGGGTTTATTTCTATTCAGAATTTTTTAAATATTCTTTGGACTTACAAATCCTGGTTTCAACAGATTTTATAAATAGTGAGGTTAAAAACTCTTGTATATCCAATTTCTATTCAACATCACTACAAAATAATTATCTTCCATGATATTGTCCAGTATTTTTTGGTACATGAAAGATTTGTTTCAAGTATTATTGACTCTGGTAGAGAAGTATTACTCTTATCTTGAAAATTGTTGGTAAAATATTTTTGATAATATAATGATTTCATGAAAAAAACTCATTGAATAATTAAATTTTTTACTGATAAAATTTATTATTTTGATTAATTGATAATCTTATAATTCTCAAGTAATTCAAAATCAAATCTTGTGGTCATAATAGGTATTCCTCATTATAATCATTAACAAGAACAGTCATATTATACTAGAATTATTTTACTCATTGTAACCCCACCTATTAAACATATATGAAGAGAAGAATAATGGAAGTTAGATTTTCAATTTTAGAATTTCTTTGAAATAATTATCTGTACAGCATTTATTTTGAGTGAAATAGGGGTTAATGGTCTTTTTTTGGTGATAAAATATTGGTAAGGTGGGTATTTTAAGATGAGTTGGAAAATTTGATGATTAATTGTAAGGTTAATTTTGCTAAGTTGAAGTAATAATAGAATAAAATAAGGTTCTGAGTGTTTAATAATATGATAAAGAAGTATATGTTGAATTTAAAAGGTAAATTCCTCCATATCTGATGCTTTAAGGTGTAAGTCAGTTCAAAATATTTCACAATGGTGTTAGTTTAACTGGATGAAATTGTTTTAACAGATAAGTGACCCTAATTTTGGATTCTGTGTAAGTTCTCAAAGCTAATATTCCACTGAGCTTAGCTACTAGGAGATCTTCAGCACTTTAATTACGGAGAGCCTAGATACTTGAAAAGTAATTTCACTATGATATACTGGACTACTTCCCAGGAAAAGGATGACTTACTATGGTGATTGGAATATAATTTTCATGGTGGGAATCTTGGAAATTTGAGCGGAAGAGAGACTCTTTATTTAAACTATTTGAAAGCCCAGGGGGTCCTCCATGGGTTCTGTTTTTTTCCACTTAAATTCTTCTTGATTTCATAATGTGATTTTATTTTTGGTAAGGACTGTTCTCGCATGTGTGAGGGGATTTAAAATTTAGTGACGATTTTTCTTCAGAACAGCCTCCATTTTAACACATAATTTTATTTTGGTGAGGTGGTTATGACATAATCCTTTTTGATTTTCCCTACCTATATGGGGTGATTTTGGTTTTGCTGGGGATTCTTCTTTTGCACATCTGTTTTTCTGTCACATGATATGATGTTAGTGGGGACAGTATCACCTGATGGAATTGGATTTTCCTTGCATATGTCATATTTTGGGCTTGGTAAAAGTGGTTGTGTAATTTATATATGTGTAATGGCTATTTTTATTCTTTTTGAAATTAAAAGATAATTTAGGTGATGATTTATTGCACTGATGAATTTATTCCTTTTCAAGAGATGGTGTCATTCTTAATTTGACACATGATGTGAATAATCATGTTATTAATATTATTGCATAATTTTGTGTGGCTGAAATTTGAATAAGGGTGTTTATCAAATAGAGCTTGTTTATCTCGCCTTTCTGAGGTGATTAGTTGTGTAATATTTGAGTAAAATTAATTCTCTTACAAATCAGGTGCTGCATTTCCTCAAATAAGATTTGGTGGATGTATTCCTCTCAAATATAGGGCTGGTTTAAACTTCTGCATGGGGTATTGTGGATATATAATGTGTTATTCCTGTGGCTGTTCTCAAAATTACTTTCAGGAATTCTAGTGGGTCTAGTCTTGGAATCATGTGAGATTCCTATCCCTTAATTAATTATGGCTATTTAGTTAATGAATGTGTCATTTCATTCCTACATTAGTTCATTGTTTATAAGAGGGGCATTTAATTAAAAGAGTGGTAAGTTTTAAGCTGTAACTATATTTCCATATTTGAATCAATTTCTACCTATTAATAATGAAATTTAATGATAATTTTATCAAAAAATACACTTCCCATGGTCACTGTGCCTTAAGATTTTGACTAAAATGCAGCTTCTTGATGTAAAAGTTGACTTTAAGTCTTCCTTTTGAAGGGATTCATTTCTGTTTCAGGTCACTATGAGATTGAGCCTAGTTGAAAAATAGTGCAGAATACCACACTAAAAGAATCACAGATATATAGCTTGGTTTTTTTGAATCCACATAAAGATGTACCAAATAATATCAAGAAGCTTCAATCTCCTATAACTTCTGCAAATTTTGAGAGGGACAGACATTAATCATACCAAATTGAAGAGACAATGAGGGCCTTCCATAATGTGCCCTTCAATTCTTGATATATCTAAAAATGACTGAGATATCTTTATTGGAAGTTTTTTTGAAAAGAACTGGTCTGTAACAGGCCTGTACCATCTGGTACTGGCTTTCTACCAACAATGTTTACAGTTTCAATGCTGAAATCATCTGTAATGACTAATATCAGTAATGCAAACAATCCAAAAACTTAATAAAAGTTCTCATGTCGTCTGCTTATACTTTCTTCACCCTTCATTGATCTAGAATGGTCATTTTAAATCTCAAAGCCACAGCCCCAGCTATTGTGACATATGTATCAATGGTATAGGCCCAAAAGTCAACCTGTCAGCCTGAGTCTATGATAAAGTTATAATAATACTATTTACAGCTTTAACTATGACTGTAACATGGTGAAATTACTTTAAAAAGGTTTGCGGGTGATAATAATGGTTTAAACATAAAGTATTGAGGGATTTAATAGTAAGAAATAATGGTGATAAGCACTGTTGAGAGCCCTGGATGCAGTCTTACCAGTTGGGTTACTATAATAAGAGCTACAATACTAAGAGTTAAAGTATAACTTACTTTTTTTCAAAGAGTATAACTGTTTTTGAAAGTTTTACTATGTAGGAATTTAAGAACAGGATGGGGGTTCCTCTTTTTGCAAGAGAAACGTCCCTTTTTATCCTGAAAATGGGTGAAAAGGTCCTCTAGACTTTTTCATGTGGATGAAGTGAAGATTCTTCACTTCATAGTACTGGCTTGTGGTTTCCACAAAGCGTGTATAATCTGTATTGGGCTCAGATGTGGTTTTGAAACCGCATGTGGGTAGCATTCACCAATAAAGGGTGAAAACATTCCTCTGGGGACCACACAGCCCTCTTCTGACGTGTCTGACATGCAGAATGCTGTACATAAACTTTATGGGAACCCAGTATTGAATGAACTATGAGTTATTAAACTATGCACATGCTTCTTTGTCTGTTTGACACCTCATAATCATGGTTATGGGCTATTATCCCACAGAAAAGGTGTATTGGCCCCATTGTGGGATTTTAACCTTAAAACTGCTATAGATTTGTCAGTTTTTGAGATATTCAGCTCAATTTTGGTTCATTATGTAGCCCTGAAGGTGATCTACAAAATTGTACCTCATTTTATATGGGTAAAATAAATATGACAAAGTTATTCCATGTTCAATTTTTGTTATCCATATATAGTATTTTCTCAAAATCTGTATGGAACTTGTTTGCTATATAAATTTTGTTCTAGATGATATATGGGGCAATAGATGGCACCATCAGATATCCCTTATTTTTCTCTTCAAAAGATGACCTTAATTTAGGTTTCTCACACTAAAACTGTAGAAGTTAGATGGAAGGTGATTTGTTTTTTCACCCTTATTTGACCTTATCTTGGCCATAACTTCTGTAATTTTGGTGTTGGCTCAGCTTGGCTAGTAGAATCAGATAGCCTTGACCAAGAACTTTAATTTGAATACCCGTTTTTTGGGGTTAAGTCTCTTCTATTGGATTTCAGATTAGTGGTGAAAATTAAGGTTTTTTTTGAAACAACTTTGTTATCCTTTTTTCTATGATTATGGGACTTGTATATTTGGAAAGAGGTGATTTTTCTATTTTGCTTCATACCTTTTGAGATGGTTTGACTCAGTTCCATTTTTGGGTGGTATCTTGGCTTTACCATTGGTTTATAGTATTTGGCTTTCATTCCTGTGATCTGGTTTTGTGTCACAGGCTGACACAGCCTTCAGAGTGATAATATTTACTCTGAAGAGGGTTTAGGAGCTTACCAACCTCTGAAAGTATCCAAAAGGGTTACAATCAGAGCTTTCTTTACTGGAATAGTACCTAATAACCTTCTTATAATATTTCTACCTGGCTAACTTGTGAAAATGAAACAAAATTGTTGGACCTACTGCATAGGTCCCTTACACCAACTGACCTGTGGTAATCAAGTTTCTGTAAGGGACTTTCATGTAATTTTAATGGTGTTTTCAACAGTGTGTCTATGAAGTAGAACATTTAGAGTAATATTGATTCAATTAAATGTTTTGATTATTGTAGTGATTCTGGTAATCAACTGATAATAAATTTTTGAAACAAATGATCTCAGTAGACTCATAACCACTGTTACTGAGACAAAATAGAGCCTTTATGCTTCTTTTTGATAAACTTAACCATGTTCTCTATAGTACTAGCTTGTATCTAATATGTTCAAGCTACTACATCAAAGAAACATGAAAATGAATATAGTATTCTAAGGTTTTACAGAATACACCATGCATTGGCTTTGATTTTGGTGAAGAGCAGGATCTTTCCAAAGGGCTATTTTATACTAGCTTTGGTTTGAACCATTGTAATTTCACATTTTTCATAGAATTATATCAGGGCCTTGTAGACCTTTTTGAAGGAACCTTGGGAGGAGTATACATATAATGTCTCTGTGGCACTGAAATAAGTCCTAATCAAAATACTGAACTTGCTAAATTTTGTGGCTCTTGATCTGGGGGGTCTGGACCATAATAGCTGGTTTTTGGTGAAGTGGGTTTGCCATGGCTTTTTTCTTTTTTCAGTTTCTTGAGAAAATAATGAAGGGAAGAGGTTTATGAGTGCCATATTCAAAGAAGTGTAAATGAATTATGGGGATAAATTATCTCAAGAGCTTTTCAGTGCTCCTAATATGTTTATTATTCTATTGAATGTGTGGTCCCTTTCCTTTGGACTTTCTGAGATGGATTTGATCATTTAAAGAAATCAAATGAGTAGGGCAGTGATATTTTAGGGGATACTTTGGATAGAAAAAGTTTGTTTGGGTGCATTCATTTTTTGTAACAATAAGATGGATAAATATTATTTAGAGCTCATTGGAGTGAGTAATAAATGATCCCTTTTGTAAATGTGGGGAGACATAATGTGATTGGTATTTTCTGGAGGTCCTAATAGTTGATCAATTAGAAATAGTTATTGGGGGGAAGAGATTTGGAACCAGCTGTTCTAGGGATCAAAAAATTGAAAGCTAAAAGGTACTAAAAAGTAAAAAAAGAAGAGGAGGAATGATTAAAAATTAGCGATGGGAGAAATATGAGATAATATGGGTATGATAAATAAGGCGTTGGTGAATTTTTGTGAGCCTGTGAAGTGTGTAAGGCATACCCATAAGGCCAAAAATAATGTTACATACCTTCAATTAAGTCAATAACTTACTGGTAAAATGATTTTGAAGAAAAAATAAATGGAATCTTATGAAAATGTTTCTTTGGATAAACAAAGCTATAGCTATCATGTACTATTTATAGTAGACACAAAGAATAAAATAGGGTAAACCTGTAGGTTGTTATAGACAAAAACAGTTATTTTGAATATTACTAAAATAATCAAAAAAATCCTTCATAGTAATCAACAAATTTTATGAAATTTTGATAAGATTTTGAAATTGATAATATCAAAATCAATTTAAAGTTACATTATGCATATGCAAACTTACAAAATTTATGTTAAACCTAAGGTTTTGACTTTGGTTGCTGAGCTGGCTAAGGATTCTTAATAAAGAATCTATATATTTTATTGGATAAAGTGAAACTGGTTCGAAGCCATGTTATGGCTCCAAATAAATAAATAAATAGGAAAAATCCATACAAAAGGGGGACAAAGGGAAAAATAGAAAAAAGGTACCAGGAGACCCAGATTTTGGGATCTTAAATAATCCAACTGAGGTCTTTCTCCTTCTTTGAAGGAGTTTTAACCTTAATTAAGATTTGAAATTGGAACTTATTGAATATTCAACTTTAAATTGATTTATACTCCATTTGGTTGGGAATAAAAATCTTCCAAAGGGTAAACCTTATTTTAAGGGCTTGTAATCATGGATTTAAGATCTTTAAAAGCATCCAATTCAAGTTAGCTTCACTGAAGCCTTACCAAAAGTTGGCTTTTAGTGTGTATTGATAATTTTACATTAGAAAAATGAATATCTTCAAGAATTCATGGAAAATCCGTTTCCCAATGTATTTTATTGAAATTTTCACTCAGATTACAAATTTATGCTATCTGTGTATGAGATGAAAATAAGGTTTCCTTTTATGAATAATACTTATTGGTATTTAATATTGAAGATACCACATTTATAAATCAAAGAAAATTAAGATTTCTGTTGAGATTAATCAAAAATATTAATGAACAGATTTTTGCTCCAAATTTTATTTTTGAAATATTTATAGAATAAACTTGAAAATAAAAATATTCTTTTCCTATCAAAGATTAAAAATACTAAATATAAAATTAGTGTAAAGATAATTGAAGTTAATAATAACACCTGAAGCTTAAATTGTCAATCAAAAATAAGATTTCTTCGGCTAAAACTCAACTTTTAATGATAGTTTTTCCATTCTGATGATTAAATTCCCCCTAAGAAATCTTCTGTCAATGAGGAGGTTTCTTAAGGCGTAAAAGAAGCCATTTCATTACTGTTTTTTACATATCACTCAATACAATGCATCTTCCAAAATGTATATACCCTATCAAGTGGAAGAAAATGTCATTATAAATAATTATTCTGTGTTTTATTCCGTCGAATTCCTATAAATAAATAATTGACACCTTGAAATTTGATCATATTTCTAGAATTATTAATAATAGTTGTTTTATTTGGTAAATTCTTGGCTTAAGATATTTTTTAAATTTCACAAATAATTTAAAACCCCCTAATTATATATTTTGGTGTGCATTTAATTTTTATTACTTTTGAATAATTTTTACGACGTAGTTTGTTGTTTTTGTATTGAATAATAGCTTATAAGTGATTTTTTCCTCAATATCCTTTTTTTAACTTCATTTGGTTTCTTTAGAATTATTGTTGTAATTTATCATTAGAAAGTTGTGCATAATAAATTTTCTTATTAATAATATGGATTTGATTATTTAAATCGCATATAATTTTCTCTGGTAGAGCTTGTGTATTCTTATTGTAATAATTATCAGTGATGTATAATGATAACAGAATAATTATATTATTTTTATATATAATTCTTATATTTTCATTATTAAAAACTTTATTAATAAGAATTATTTTACATATATGTTTATTTATATTAAGAATAATTATATTAATATTTGTGTTTATAATAGTTAATTATCTTCTATTTCCATTTGAGGACAATCATAGGACTCTTAAGAATAAATATTTCTCTTAAGATTTTCATAGACAAAACTCAAATTGAGGGCCTGGCCATTTTTTGATAAATCTTTGGAGCTTTAATCATATTATAAACCTTATCTTACAGTATTTTGACATATAATTTCCATATTTACTTAAGTTTTGGCCTTTGTGGGAGCTATCCCTTGTGAATGATTCCTATAATTCCAATAAAATTATTTTTCTTGATTTTTTTGAAACAATATACTGTTGAGTAATTTGTAGCAAGACTTTATGGTCTAACTAGTGGCCTTTTCAAATCACATAACTGAAATTTATTCCCTGAGCTATTCTAGTATAAAGTGAAAAGCCATATAATTTTGATTAATGATTTATTAATTGTGTAATAATTATTTATTAAAGAAAATAAAAGAATACTTCAAAAACCTTTACTTATGAAAAATTACTTTTTAAAATATTCAGGAAAATAGTTATTATTTAAGGCATGAATTTTCTTTGGATCACTTAAAGCAACTTTCTCTTACAGGTTGAGTTAACTTGGAGATCTTTTATTACTTTATATGAAAGACTTATAAGTTTTTCAGAATTCACAAATTGTCACTTCAAACAAGCAGAAATAAAGAATTCAGTTACTCTTCTGACTCGAGAATTGATATCAAGACCAGTTCAGAACCCAAATGAGATTTTACAAAAGTAACTTTTTCTCAAAAAGTTGAATTTTTTCAAAATCTTCACCCAGTAATCTAATATTTACTTTATAATCTCTACTACCATAAGTAAGATGGATATGGATACAGAGATGGTGGTCCAACATACAAAATAAAATATAATAAACATGGAGGAGAGTCACAAATGGAAGCTGACAGGCCTCCAACCAGTTCCCAAAAGTTAGTATCAAGTTTTGAACCACATTTTAAAATTACTTCTATTTCTTTGGCCAGAAGAAGCCCCCCCAGTATTAGCAGTCAAAATATACCAGCCTCAGTACAGGAATTGATACATGGAAGCCAAGAAAAAAGAAGGCATATTCTACCCAATGTGTGGATTGAGAAAAAAAAGGTACTACCACCACATCAAAAGCTTCTCGGGTAAATAAAAAAAACTTACCTTCTTAAAAGGCTTTACCACTCTAAGCTTCAGAGAGCAGATGATAAAGATAAATACTTGACTGAAGAAACAAAGTCTATCAGACAACCAGAAAAAGGAGTTGGATCAACCAAAGAACAAGAGCCCTGTGGAATCCCCACAAGCCTGCAAAAGCATAAAAAAACCTCAAAAGGCCCATAGAAAAGGAAAGAGCCCCCCAAAGAGAAATAACAAGGGAAAGAAAAAGAAAAAAGCCTTAACCTCAGAAATACAGGATACTAGAGAAAACAAAAACAGCCGTGGAAAAAATTCTCAAAATGGAAAGAGCTTTGATGTAGTAAAAGAAAAAAGGAAAGAAAGAAAGAGAAAATCTTTTCATAGGAAATAAATAATTTCAAGATTTTGAATTCTTTGAGAAACTTTAATAGAGAAATTCCAAAAAATTCTAACAAAAGCTGGTTAAAGAATTTTTACAAGGAAAAGAGTGACAAAAGACCATTTTTGGTATAGAAAATATAGATAAAGACAATATTTTTTTCTTTTAAAAAGAATTGTGAAACAATGGAATACAAACTAACATTGTTTTATCAGCCAAATGCTAATTCAATCTCTTATAGCTAAAAAGTTGAAATAATTAAGAATACAAGTTCAAAGCTTGAAATGTTTAACTGGTAACCATTCAGCTCTTTTACAATTGCTCTTGGAAAAAAGTGATAAGTAAATGCTTGAATTTCAAGAAGATATTCAATTAGCTCTTAATAATATCCCTCTAAAAATGAGCTACCAAGACAGACTACACAACTACTAGACAGAAAATTGTTAAACTTTAATGAAAATCTTTTGAGTCATAATGAAGAGGTAGAAAATGTCTTCAGATTTAAATAAATCTCAATATTGGAGGAATTGTGAGCCTTGAGGTATATTTTACATACCCAAATAGGCCATAACTACTATAAAAATAAATTCTGAACTATGCATAAACCATAAGTCATGCATATATTCAAAATTCATGATTTTTGATTCCAGAAAAGATGAATAACTTTTTATTGAGTAATTAGGTCCATGAATTTGAGACCAGATTTGGATTCTACACAAAAATTCACCTAGGGTAGCTTCATAGAGTGAATAAGCTCAAATTAACTCTTTGAGGTGGTAATATGGAAAATACTTCAATACCACATCATCAATACCACATAAAAGGGCTGTGAAACGTTTTGTTTTTCTTAATTTCACGCCAAAATAATGGGAATGTGAGGAATTCCATGTTACATATACACTAATAATAGTGTTATGCATGTTTGTTGAACTTAAAAACATGGTATTCCTATATGCACTTTTGGCACAACCATAGTGGATATCACTCTTTAACCCTGAAGCTCTATTTTTTATGTGAAAATAGCTAGAGGGGACAAAAGACATGAAAGAGAGCCAGGGTACCCAACTTCTGAGGCCTCTGAGGTGGGGAAAGCACCAAAGCTTGGATCCATAGCTGATCTTGGCCCAATCAGTAAACTAAAGCCTTTTGGGAACTTGGTTACCATGTTACAACTTCAGTAAATCATAAGAAAATAGCAAATAACCTGCTATTTTGACATGCCAAGAAGGTAAAGAGCAACTCAGACTCCTGTAACCATGTCAATTCTTAATTAATTGCCATGGATAAACCCTAAAAGAGTAATTAAAACTTTTTTTGGACTAATATCCATTGATTTACCTCATAGCAACCAGCCATATACTGCTATGTGCAATTCTACGTAGAAATGAGGTGAAAATTTCAAAAATTCATTTAAAATACAATTCTTAATTAATATTTCTGAAACTTTCAGGACCAATTGAGAAATGTATAATTCATATAAAAACCAAAAAGAATCATACTTCTATATGTAAAATTGAAAGTTTTACATACAATCCATTTTTGAAGATTCCATGTGAAACACAGAATCTTTAAAAATTGACAGAAAATAAATTCTGTGATTAAATTTCCCATAACATTGATAACTTTGAGAAATCAGTGAGTATTTTGGAATAAAAGAAGATCTACAGCTGTTACTCCTTTTATTCTTAAGCATGAATGGGTTGGTAGTCACATAAAAGCCTCAATTAAGTAATTATGATAATCTTATGGGACAACAGATGATTCAATCAGTAATCCAAAAAGGTTTATTGTTTTATCACTCACTGGATTTTCGGTTTTCTCCATGGCACCACTCTTTGAGCTGTATTAGACTTAAAAGAGGCCTCCTCTTGCTGTTTTTTCCCAATCATCACTTTATACATTTATACCATTATTACCAACAAGTAAGTATTAGTTAAATATTTCTTGAAAGCATTTTCTTCTTCCAGAATCAATAAGGAAGATTTGAAATTGAAGAAATCAACTATATATTGTTGTATTACTGTTATAATTCATATTTATCCCTTAAAATCCCCAATTCTACGTCAAATTTCTCTACTTCTTTCAAGACGTTCTTTGGAGTATTAGTGAGTGCTTTATCTTAATTCTTAAAGTTCTTCTCTAGTAAATATTTTTCTTCAAGCGTTATCTTCATAATTATTCTTGCAAAAGATAGTTATATATTAAAATAATTTTATTATTTTAATGAAAGAAGTTTTTATTATTAAATTCTTGTAATTGATTCTTGTAGACAATTAATGCTTACTGTTATAATCACTGATAACAAATAACATGTAAAAGAAACAATCCTTTAATTATTCAATTGTGGCTATAATAATTTTTTTATTATTATATTTCATAAGAACAGTCATAGTAGTGTTTATTAATAGTAATATTATCAACAGTTTCATAGACACATCTTACAGGAATAGCCAAGATTTAGCTTTGAAGGGTAATATAATGATATTTTATCCATGAATAAAATTGATATGTTGTAAGAATACTTAAAAATTCCATATCAATAATTAAGCTCCAGGTAACAACCATTATTTAGCGAATCCACCAAGACATGGTATTAGAAAATGAAGAAAGAGCATTGTAGCATGCATGGCCGTGGTGGAAAGAAAAATCATTTCCAAATGGGCTAATGCCTCTTAGAAATTTAGAATGGAAAATTCCTTCAAATAATCCAGATTTAATATTGAGAGGGACAGGCCTATGTCCTGGCTTCTTAAGCAAAAGGACAGAGTAACTTCCCTTAATCCTGATATATCAGACCCAATATTAAATAAAATAATATTAAGAAAATGGGTCTGTGACCTAGAGCATTACTTAAGAAGAAAACTTATTAAGCCTTGATAAACACAAGAGTATCTCAGTGGAATTGAGGAAATAACAACCAGAAGAAAAATCTGTAGAAATTGCTATAAACCCCAATAAATACCAAGGATAGTGGGAAACCAATTTCAAAAGAAAGAAAAAATAAGCCCCATAACAGAGATTCTTTTAAATTCAATAAATTTTAAGTACATCTTAGTTTTCTAATTCTTTTTTTAAGAAAACAATAATACATCAGATGAAACTTGCAAAAAATAAAGATACCAAAAAACACTGAGGATAATGTACAAAAAGTGCTTATGAAACTTCTGAAGAGGAAAAAATTCAGGAGCAGCTTAGTATAGAAAATATAAATGTTAAATTTGGGGTCACAGAGGTAAACACCCACCTACCATATTATAGTAATGGATCTATGGATCTCATACACATTCAAGATGAAAAAATGCAGGAAAAAAGATTTAGAGGTAAAATGTATGATTATGGAGCATATTGGATAACCAATTATGTGATAAAAGAAAGGAAGCCAAGATAAATATTGACTCTGGTGTGTTTTTTACTTTTTTTAATAAAGACGATCTTGAAAAAACTGATAATAATTTGGAGGACAAAATAATTTAAATTTAATGCTTAAAATCCAGTAGTGCTAGTAAAAGTAGGCACCCTTTGGGTTTTTAAAAAGCAAAAATAATATTCACTTATACTGCAGGAAGTATTAGAGTGTAAATAAAATTTTTCATTAAGAATTGTGAACCCCAGAAGTTTATACTTGGGAATGATTATCTAAATATATATGGTTTTGATCTTAATAATCACAAAATAAGATATATCACTATAGGAGAAGATAAAAGAAATACTTTGTTTTTACCAATGAAAAAATATAATCAAATTTCAATAAAAAATATTTTTTACTGATAAATTAGTTGAAGCACAAGTTACTCCTGTATTGGAAATGAAGGGAGAAATCATTGTAATAATATTTCAACATAAATCATCCATTCTTCCATAAAGGTTCATTAAAGTGAAATTAGCCTTAATTTTAGAATTACCTATCCTACACTATCATGAAGAACAGCTTACAAAGCTAGCCTTAGTGGTTGATAAGAGCTGAAAACTCATATTAATTAGCTAATGATACTGTAAGAACTTAGAAAAACTGGATCCAATGAGGAAGTAGAAGTTACAAACCCTGTAGCTATTATTTAGAATAATGATTAATCAAGGATGGTTTGTGATTTTGGAACAAGAAGAAACTAAGCTATCCCTGATAGGTATCCAATCCCTAGAGCTTATGAATCTTTTACTCAATTATCTAAAGCAAGATTCATTACTTCTATGGATGGACTTACAGGCTTCTATTTTGATTTTTTTGAGAAATATTTCTAATTTCAGTATATATGAGTAATTGAAGATGGATTTGGAATCAAAAACAAACCCTGACATTATCAAAGAATGATGAATGCCATTTTACCACATATATCATCAGAGGGATGGGTAATATTTAATATTAATACAATTATAATTTGTTTAGAAACCCAGCAGCTTAAATTAGAGAGTCTTTCATTAGTAATTGGGAAACTTCTTCAAATGAACATGAAAATATCTCTTGTAGATGTAATTGTGGGTTTCTTCAGCTGAATGGTCTGGGACAGATAGTTTGAGAACTAAGACTTGGTATTGACAAGGAAAAAGTGACTGAGGCAGTAATAAAACAAATTCCCCATGAAAAAAAAGAAATTATGTAAATATCAGGTTTTTCCAGCTATCAAAGGAAACACCTTAAAGGTTTGATATAACTGTGAACTTTTTTCACAAAATTTGTGATCAAAAAACTGTCTTTGAGATGAAACAAGAAAGGATCCAGTAATTTAAAAAGATTAATCATGATTTAGGCAAGGAACCATTATTATTAAGAACAGAATCAACACTAGCTTCAAAGCTAAATCTTGATGCAAGTGCTTAAGGTTCAGGGTCAGTTCTTCCTGAAACTTCAATTTCAAATGGAAAAACTTATGAATGTCCAATCTGTTTTATTCCAAGAAAAAGAAACAACTGAGGATAGAAATGGAGTACTGACAAAACTTAATTATTATCTTTATGGTATTGTGTTCAAGGTCATTAATGATCTTAGCTCTGTGGTAGCACTTCTTCACATGAGAACTTCTAACAGACACATGTTAAAATGTCACATTGCTATACAGGAGTATAGAGGAAATATGACAGTAGTAACTGAAGCTGGAAATATTCAAAAGAATTCTTTTGGAATAGCTATATGGGGGCCACCAACTAACACTAAAAAACTCTTTATGCTACTGAAAATGTAGAAACCCAGGTTCCACTTGAGGGAATTAACAACCAGATGAAAAATACAAGAGAGATAAGAATCATTGTATTATTACTTTTCTTATTCACAGAAATTTGAAATATAAGGCTTTAGATAATAATTTGAATTATTTATGAAAAACAACATATGATAGTAGAATGTTTTCATTTATTTTATGGTATTCTGTATCATATTTCAAAAAAACATGTGTAATGGGCTTTTGTAGCAGGATAATAATTAAAGAATAAAACCAGGAATAAATGACAGCATTCGTGCTGCAAATCTACCTGCAGACATAACAACGAAAATAATTGGAGAATGTGCCTGGTCTCCATATTGGAGAAAGTCTGTCATTGAGTACTGTCACAGTTGTGACAGGTGTCAAAATGCCAATAAAGCTACTGCTAGAATATTTGACTTAATGATCCATATCCATCAACCAAGTAGCCTATGGGAAGTGGTATATAGGCACCAGGTATCTGGGTGGTGAGGAAATTCAAAATGCATGTATTTTGATTGTAGACAGATATAGAAAAACTGCAATCTTTTACTATGCAATAAAGATGACACAAATATAGATAAAGCTCTCCTGATTTGGAACAGAGCTATATATCATACTTCTCTCTTTGAAAATACTATTAGTGCTAGAGAGGAAAGTTTCATGTCATCCTTATGGTAAATTTATAGAATCCTTTGGGAAATAAAACTATAATCCTCAAAAGCACGTATTTAATTATTCTTAGAGGAAATTAAAATTTATTTAGAAATAAATTGGAAATATAATTTGAGAGTTACTTGATTCAAATTTTGTATCTAAGATCTTCATAAAATAAATATTAAGATAAATATATTTTTCCTCTATTTAAGCTCAAACATTTTGACCCTTTGAGATATAACCACATATCCAAAAAGGGTCACAAAATAACCTTATAATAATTATTCTAATAATAATGATTCAAAATATTATCTTAAAATAGGCAAAAATACCATAAATACACATAAACTCTCAATTACCTAGGAATCTAATGAAAAAACATGTGAAAAAAATTATACCATTAGATTCCTCAGGGTAAAATACACATATAACCTCTTTATTTCATATCTGTAAAGATAATACTTCCTGTGTAGGAAGAAAAAATGCCATGGTGGCATTCCATACAATTTTTTTCACCAGGCTCAAGCTCATAGTACCCCATAACAGCAGTAAATCCAGCCTACAGGCAGACTTAAACTCAAATTTTACACCAAAAGGTCAATTTTACAGCAAGAAGCTGAAGGTATACATAACATCATGGCACAGGCACCAAAGGGAAGCGTATGTGTTTAAAAAAATTATTCAATTTCATCATGCATGTGTAAAAATCAAGTTACATATAGAAAACTAGTTTCAAGGAATAAGGTACCACCCTTTAAGTTACACACCCCACCCAGATTTACACCCCCTTTTAGTCACAGGACTCATGCAGCAAGAAAATGATACCTAAATGAATTACACAACCACCTTGCATTCAACATATAGAAGTCACATGATGCAAAACTCACTCCATGGAATTCATGAAGCTTATTTACTGTGAGCCTTAGAGGTAATTTCATATACCCAAAAGACCACAGATATAAAAAATAACATATTAATATAAATAAAATAAATTTATTTATATTATTAAAATAAAAATAAAAAATATAAATATAAAATTATATTAAAAATAAAAAATTAATTATAATTTAAAAATAAAATTACTTTAAATTTTGTAAATATAAAATTACATTTATACTTGAAAAATTTAAGTAAAAATGAAATTTTAACAAAATTGTGAAAAAATAAATAAATTTGGAAAAAAGTTAAATAAAATTTATTATAACTTTTTATCCAATAAATAAACATATAAATTTTATTTCACCATTGGATTCCTCATAAAAAATCAGGTGGGGTCACCTCTGAGTGAAATTTTTGTAACTCAACTCTAAATAAGCTTAAATTAAGTTTTTAGTATTTTCAATACAAAAGTTGAAAATCCTCAAAACCTCAATTTAATTCACACCACATGTGGTGTTAACCATCAATTTTTGTGTTAAAATTGAGGTGTTGTGTTTAGTTTAGAAGTTATGAGGAATTAAAGTATTTTCAATTGAATTCAATTGAAATGTCAAAATGTGCGCGTGTATTACATAAGTGAGCTTTGATTTACATATGAGGTGTCAATTATTACTGTATTGTACTGTACAATTGAATTGAATTACATGTGTAAATTATAAGTATAATACATGATGAGGAATTAAAGGAAAAATAAATTGGAAAGATTAAATTTGGGGGGGAAAAGGAACTCCAGCTCTAAGGGGGAGCTAGACCCCCAAAATCCTTGCTGACAGGCGTGGGATGTCAAAATTCACGCAAAAGTTCATCACTTTTGGCCTGGAATTGAGTTACAGGGTCTGTGGACTCAATTGATGATGAGGTTTTGATACCAACTGGGGTAGTTTTAGCTGTTGCCAAGAAGGTAAAACTACCCTTAAGATAAAACAATCATAATAAAAACAGTTTTAACTGGTTTCTACGCCTTTGACACACATTCTGACGTGTTTTGAAGGCTCTAGGCCTGGTATTGCTATAGTAATGGCTGATTTAAGGGTCTAAAATGGCTAAAAATGGCTAAAAATGGCTTAAACCAGCCCTTTTTTGGTCTAAACCAGGGTTCAATGATGCCATAATTGGCTTTTCTGTTGTCAGACTGTTTTTCACGACTGACAAGAGTAAATTTTACTTTTGGAGTAAGAGAATTGATGGCTATAAAAGAATGTCTTCTTTGCCCCACTTTTCTCTTCATGTTAGAATCTTTTTCCTTTTATTAATTAGTTTAAAACTGTTAAACCAATCAATAAAAGATTCCAGCCACCCTTTCTAAATCATTTTGAACCTTTTAACCACGTGAAAAAATCATTATAATCATTGTTTGTAACTCTTATAATCATTTTTACCCCTGAACCACCCCATAAGTGAATTAAAGCATCTTTCATCACTGTTAACTTTGTCACTTTGTTTCCAAATTCACTCTGGTCACTTTTGGGCGTGTTTTTCTCTTTAATATTCTTTTTAAAGACTTTGTTCTTTAATTAATTGCTTGCATTTCTTTGCTCAATTAATTCCAATTGAAATTGCTCTTGAAGAAATTTCTTTTGTAGCCTTAAAATATCTCTTGTAGAGTATTTTTTGGATAAATCTTTATTGTTGGTAAAACAATAAATTTTTATATTATTGTTTTATACTAATAAAGTTATAAACAATAAAATTGGCGTGTTTTCTCTTAAAAATAATATTTCATACTATTTTTAACTGAATTTTACCTTATACAAATTTTGAGGACAGGAAAAGTACTTGATTTTTAATCAAAGTTTCATATCCACACCTTACATTTGGGGGCCCAGCCGTGATATTTTACCTGTGACATATTTTTTTACTCTTTTTAAATCTTTTTTCTTATATTGAAAAATTTAAAAACATATAAAAAATACTTATAATTCAAAAAAATCCATAAAAAATAACTTTTTTTCATATTATAAGTGAGGCTTATATTTTTATTTCTTTTTGAAATAACCTTTTTTTTACTTAATTAATTGGCTTTTTCATTAATTTTAGTGTCTGACAACGTGGTAAGACAAGAAAACATTGAAACAGCCTCAACAGTAACCAGCATTATCCCTGCCAGTACTGTCAATTCTGATCATAATAGCACTGTTATTGTGACTCAAAATAACCAGCCTGAACCAATATCTTCTGAATTAATTAACTTGGACATAAGTAATACTCTTCAGAAGGCTAAGAATTTGGCCAATAGTAAGTTTTTGACGTAAAAATACTATTTTAAGCCTTTTTTAACCATAATTATGCCTTCAACCAGGTCAGGAGCCAGCTACAACCCCTCAAGCAGCTCCCAAAAAGGTAATAGACGTGATTATGGCAGAGGCCAACCAGGTACAGAAGGAAAAGGGTCAGTTGATGACTTCCAAACAACTAAAATGGGTCATTCTGAAGCTGATAATACCATTTTACCTTCAAAAAGAGCTGACACCGCCACAACAAGCCTCTGTGGACATATACAAAGCCAGCCACAGTGCATACAACAATGCACTCCAATTCAAGGGGGTACCAGATCCTTGCAGACCTGTGGAAGAATTGCATGAATTCTTACCTGACAGTAAGAAAATTCTTGGGCCATCCCAACACTTGCAAATTGCTCAATGGATGGCATCCATTGATGGAGAAGAAAAACATGATGCTTTTGACACTAGAATGGAGGAAAAACAACCCTCCACCAGCCAAACCAGTTCCAAAAACAGCCCCAGTGGCCAGCAGCAGCAATTCCAACGTGAAAAAGCAGCCACAAACTCCAAACAAGGGCAAAGGGAAGGCACCAGCCCCAAAACCTTACAGCCAGGGCTACAGAATCCCAAAGATTCAGCAGGATGCCATGGAAAATGTATTTCAGATGGCCAGAACCATGATGGAATTACAGAAGAAGGAGGAAGCCAGATTAAGGTTCCAGAAATGATTTCTGACATATTTGATTCCATCCCAGAGTTGTATAATGCTATAAATGACGTGAAAAAACATCTTTCTGATAAAAATGAAACCATTTGTAACAACATTAAAACAAACAACCTGAGTCTGTGCCAAATTAATGAAACACTTATGTGTTTTGAAAAAGTTTTGAGAACAATTAAAAATTCCAATAATGATAATTCTTCTAACAATAAAATAAATGAACAATCTGCCATTATTAAAGAATTAACAGATAAATATTCTAAATTCAATATTGATGACATAATTGAAACAAGAATTAAACAAGCCATAAATATTATCAAAACAGATAACAAGAAAGTCCTTGATGACATTTCAAATTCATTTACTGAAGTAAAGACATATACCATTGCCTTGAAAAAGTGTTTTGATGCTTCACAAGAAGAAGTATCAAAATTATCAATGAAATTGAATCAAGTCACTGCTGATAATACAAGACAGACAGAGTTATGGCAAGAACTGACACATAAGGAAGACATGTATAAAATTGAAGTAATAAATTTAATACAAAGCTTCCAACATGAATACAGAAATTCCCAAAGGTGTAGCAACAGTAAAATGAATGACATTGAACAAATACTGAACACCTTACCAAGAATGTCTACACCTCTAAATCAAAATGAGGGCACAAGAATTCCAAATCCACAAGTATTGGATCCTGATAATTCACAATTAAAAAATGAATTATCCACTTCTTTTCATAACTTGGAACCATCAATGGGCCAAGCACTCTTGAAAGAAGTTCCAAAACTTAAAGAATGGCCTCACTTCAGTGGTGAAGGAGAGTATGACCATATGGAATTCATTAGAGGTATTGACATGATCAAAGAGGATTTTGAATTACCAGACAGATTGGTAACAGCCAGGTTTAACACCTTGTTTACCAGATCAGCTCACAGATGGTACATCAAAATAAGACAAGCACATGGACACCAGAGTTGGACTTGGTGGAAAACCCAAATCATCAACAAATGGGCAAATGATGCTTGGAGGTTTAAAGTTGAAACAGCCTTTGAATCTGCCAAATTTAATGCTGATAAAGACAAAGCTTTACCATGGTTTTGCCAACAAAAGTACAGATTAACAGCATTATATCCTGACATGTCAGAATTTATGATCCATAGAAAAATTCTGAGACAATGTGGAGGTGACTTAGAGCATGCTGTCAAGAGCAGGACTACTGAACAATCTTCAGCAGAGGATATTATCAATATATTAGAAGAAGTAACCACCAGAACAAAAATTGGTTCTAGTAGGGTGAATCTTGAATCAAGGTTTAATACACCTTGGAAAGATTCTGTGGACAAAAACCCCAAAGAAAATTCTAACAATGTTGGGTATAAATCTGCAGATACAGTCAAAAAGTGCCATATTTGCCAAAGCACCACCCATTTAGCTAATACATGTCCAAAAAGGGAAAAAATCAATGAAATTAATATTGGAAAGGGACCTGATGTTGAAAAAGATGACATAATTGAAGACAATTCAGATGATAAATCATCCATATTTTCTGAATCTTCAAAAGATATAGAAAATATCAATGCCACTTTTGACATCATGGAATCTTATTCCCACTTGCCACAATTGAGCAATAGTCAACTTGATTTATCAAAAGCTCAAGGGGCACAACTTATGAAAACCAAATCCCAATAGAAGGAATAAGTGTTACAGACTTGAACACCACCTTCTTTGAAGAGGTCAGAAATAGTTACGTTCAAGATAACAATTGTAGAATCTTATACCAATTAGTGAACAAAGACTGTAAAGACAACTCTCTAATACATGCCTTGGATGAAGTATTGAAAGGATCATATGATAAAGGAAGTTTTCACCTACTTGATGGTATAAAACTCAACAGTACAAGTAACCCAATGAAAGCATTAGGAATGTTTGAGACCAATGTCATATTCCCACACATAAATGAGAATTTGAGAATCACAGTTGAATTTTTTTTGGAAAATTGCTCTAGTACCCATTTTTATTGGGAAATGACTATTTAATCATGTATGGGATAGATTTACATAATAAAAAAGGCAGATAATTTTCTATTGAGACAACTGGTACTAAGAAAATAACCAAAGTTCTTAAAGAAAGGAAATTAAGAACCAAGAAAGTAAGGGAATACCTTGTTAGGTACAGTGACCCAACTTGTGAAGATGAATGGTTAGAAGAGAAAGATATACCAGAAGCCACCAAACTCCTGAGGAGATTCAGACACACTAGAAACACCAATATTACAAAGTAATATTCTTTTTTAGGGGGAGGGAATGTGAGCCTTAGAGGTAATTTCATATACCCAAAAGACCACAAATATAAAAAATAACATATTAATATAAATAAAATAAATTTATTTATATTATTAAAATAAAAATAAAAAATATAAATATAAAATTATATTAAAAATAAAAAATTAATTATAATTTAAAAATAAAATTACTTTAAATTTTGTAAATATAAAATTACATTTATACTTGAAAAATTTAAGTAAAAATGAAATTTTAACAAAATTGTGAAAAAATAAATAAATTTGGAAAAAAGTTAAATAAAATTTATTATAACTTTTTATCCAATAAATAAACATATAAATTTTATTTCACCATTGGATTCCTCATAAAAAATCAGGTGGGGTCACCTCTGAGTGAAATTTTTGTAACTCAACTCTAAATAAGCTTAAATTAAGTTTTTAGTATTTTCAATACAAAAGTTGAAAATCCTCAAAACCTTAATTTAATTCACACCACATGTGGTGTTAACCATCAATTTTTGTGTTAAAATTGAGGTGTTGTGTTTAGTTTAGAAGTTATGAGGAATTAAAGTATTTTCAATTGAATTCAATTGAAATGTCAAAATGTGCGCGTGTATTACATAATTGAACTTTGATTTACATATGAGGTGTCAATTATTACTGTATTGTACTGTACAATTGAATTGAATTACATGTGTAAATTATAAGTATAATACATGATGAGGAATTAAAGGAAAAATAAATTGGAAAGATTAAATTTGGGGGGGAAAAGGAACTCCAGCTCTAAGGGGGAGCTAGACCCCCAAAATCCTTGCTGACAGGCGTGGGATGTCAAAATTCACGCAAAAGTTCATCACTTTTGGCCTGGAATTGAGTTACAGGGTCTGTGGACTCAATTGATGATGAGGTTTTGATACCAACTGGGGTAGTTTTAGCTGTTGCCAAGAAGGTAAAACTACCCTTAAGATAAAACAATCATAATAAAAACAGTTTTAACTGGTTTCTACGCCTTTGACACACATTCTGACGTGTTTTGAAGGCTCTAGGCCTGGTATTGCTATAGTAATGGCTGATTTAAGGGTCTAAAATGGCTAAAAATGGCTAAAAATGGCTTAAACCAGCCCTTTTTGGTCTAAACCAGGGTTCAATGATGCCATAATTGGCTTTTCTGTTGTCAGACTGTTTTTCACGACTGACAAGAGTAAATTTTACTTTTGGAGTAAGAGAATTGATGGCTATAAAAGAATGTCTTCTTTGCCCCACTTTTCTCTTCATGTTAGAATCTTTTTCCTTTTATTAATTAGTTTAAAACTGTTAAACCAATCAATAAAAGATTCCAGCCACCCTTTCTAAATCATTTTGAACCTTTTAACCACGTGAAAAAATCATTATAATCATTGTTTGTAACTCTTATAATCATTTTTACCCCTGAACCACCCCATAAGTGAATTAAAGCATCTTTCATCACTGTTAACTTTGTCACTTTGTTTCCAAATTCACTCTGGTCACTTTTGGGCGTGTTTTTCTCTTTAATATTCTTTTTAAAGACTTTGTTCTTTAATTAATTGCTTGCAGTTCTTTGCTCAATTAATTCCAATTGAAATTGCTCTTGAAGAAATTTCTTTTGTAGCCTTAAAATATCTCTTGTAGAGTATTTTTTGGATAAATCTTTATTGTTGGTAAAACAATAAATTTTTATATTATTGTTTTATACTAATAAAGTTATAAACAATAAAATTGGCGTGTTTTCTCTTAAAAATAATATTTCATACTATTTTTAACTGAATTTTACCTTATACAAATTTTGAGGACAGGAAAAGTACTTGATTTTTAATCAAAGTTTCATATCCACACCTTACATTTACAGCCCAGCTACCACCATAACCCCATTTATATCCACAATAACCCCACTTAAAACCATAAAAAGCATCAAAATTATTTCCACCACACATCACCTCATGGAAACCAAACTAGTTACAACAGGCTGCATGCAGTACACACTTCTAATTGAATCTCAACCACATGACTATGCACAGCATGTGTCAAGCTCAAAAATCAAAACATCTAATACACAACAGTAAAGTCATTAGTGAAAGAAGGTATCACAAGAGCTCATTTTAAAGTTCAAAAGGAAGAAAAACAACCATGAAACCTGCATAAATGACACAGCCACCTTTACCAAGCCCAAAATATGAAATTTGCAAATTTAAATTCAACAGTCATCATGTGATACTTCCCCACCAACAGAATATCATGTGCCAGAAAAACGGCTGTGCACAAGAAGAATCCTCAGCCAAATTAAAATCACCACATGCATGAAAGTAAAATCCAAGAATATCACATCATAATTAGTTCACCAAAAGACCATCATGTGATGAATTGAGGCTGTTCAGAGAAATAATTATAACTAAACCTTAAATTACCTGACCCATTGAAGAAATGTACTCCCCAAAAACAAAGTCACATGATGGAATCAAGAGGAATTAAAGTGGAAAAAGACAGCTCCTATGGAGGGCCCCCTAGGCTCCCAAAAGGGATAAATAAAGGGGCTCTCTCCCCCCATGCACAGTATATGCCCTGCACAGTAGGAGCATAGCAATAATTCATCCCTAACCTGGGAGGTAGTCCAGTATATTATAGTAGATTTACTTACCCAGTAGCTAAGCTCAGTGGTGGTATAGTGTTGAAGACTACCCAGTAGCTAAGCTCAGTGGAATTGTATTATTGATTGAAATAAAAATAAAAATTATCCAGTACCCAAGATTAGGGTTACTACTCTATTGAAATATTTTATCCAGTAAAAATCAACACAATTTCTCAAGATTTGAAATTAACTTACCCCTTTAAAAAATCCAATATCAAAGAATCTTACCTCTTAAAATTAACAAATAAAATTTTAACTTATTATTAACCACTCTTAAAACAAATAAAAAAACTTTAAAAATTATTTTACTCTATCATAACTATACCTTAACAAAATCACCTTTATCAACACTCACCAAATTCTTCTGAACACCTTAAATAACCCAGCTTGTCAAAATTTGATCACCAAGAAGAAAACACTCATCCCAATTTCACCAAAAAACAAAAAGTATAAAGACAATCATTTCATTGAAATCTCAAAATTAACCAACATTACTGATATTATTTTTCATATTATATATTGAATACGTCTGATCTGAGACTTCTGAATTTTGTCTTCTGCATCTCTAAAGCCACTTACTAATTTTAATTTGGTTTGTGAGCTCCAAGGAAGATTTTGTTCAGTATTTTAGGAGGGGAAGGCAATACACCCTTGCCACCCTTGGTTACAGGAGTTACTAGAAATTCAAAACTAGTTACCTGTGATTTCCCCCTCCACGTACTGCCTCATTTTAATCCCACACAAGAGGAGTTCCCACATCTGGTGTCCCAACAGTGGCCCAGACAACCTCAACTTCAATAAAAAATCAATTCAATTACACTAAAAAAAATTTTAACTACTCCAAGAAGATTTTTTACAAAAAGAAATTGGAGTCAAATAATCAAAATCACACAAAATCATAATCTCAGGAATCTCAATCATCAACTCACTCTGACCATTACTCTTATCCAACCAATCAAGAGACAGATTTAGGAAAGGAATGAAAAATATATTCTAAATTTCCTAATGCAACACCAAGAACCAATAAAAGGGACTTGCAGGTTGTGGAAAAATTCTTGCTTGATATCCTTGAAAGAAATGAAATAAATAACTCAACACCAAAATCAAAGGAAGAAATGAATCAATCAAAAATGGATAAAACTTTATCCTCAAAATTACCTGTAAGTATTAAAGAAATACAGGAAGATAACCTTAATGAAGAAAATGTTGAAGGACAGGAAGAAAGGTCTTCAACAGAGAAACTTCAACAGAAGATTCTAGAAATGAAAGCAGAATTACTAGCACTAATCAAAAAGGAAGGCAAAAATAAATCATCAAGTTATACTCCAAAAAATATGTAAGGTTTGACTATGAGACAATAAGTAAAAATTACGAATATTTTACTTATTGTACTCTGACTGTTCTTATAAATAGAACAAATAAGATAAAAATAATTATGATAATAAGTAATTTTGATAATTATGGCGTAAAAGATAATTATATTATTAAATAAATATAATAATATAATAAATAAATAGATTAATATAAAATAATTAATATATTTAAAAGCACGTTATTATTGTTACCAACAAGTAATAAAAGTGTGAAAATTTGTTTTTTATTAATAAAAAACAATTAGGAACAATAATATTACTAATATTAAAGCTATAAATTAATATAAATACTATTTATATTAATTAAACAATTCTTAAAGTAATAATAAAGGGAAAATTTTTATAATAAGAGTTAATAACCTACTTATGACACTTAATATAATAATTTTGAATAAATTTATGCCAAATAATATAGATACAGCTTATTTAAATTGTATTTACAATAAAAATTAAGTGAAATTACTAATTTTCTTGACTTTACATGGATATGTGATTTTTTAGAGAGAAATATAACAAAAAAATGGAATAATTGATTTCATAACATTAAAGAAGATGATTATAATGAAGATTAACTTTGGCCTTTAATAATATAATAGATTTATCTATAAAGAATAAAGATTTTACCTTTTAATTTAATTGTTTTAATGTTTTTATGAATCTGAGGGGAAAATAGAGCAATAAGAGGTCTATTTATAGTAAATACCTCCCTTCCAGAGTCCAGTAGGTTTCTAGCAGACGTTTACTGATAATATCTACTAGAAATGATCAGTATTCTAAGGCTTAATGATGATTACATCATGATCAAACCATCTTACCTCATTATTACGCTATTATTTAGAGTTATCACTATAACTCTAGGTTTGATGACGTCAAAGGCTTGTAAGAACCCCAAATTGCGTGGATTTTATTAGTTGGAATAATAAAGTAATATTTTTCACCAATTTTATTACTCATATGACTGTTGGACCTAATTTAAGATTACAGTGAGTGATCATAAATGATCAAAATTAAGCTCAAACTTTGATCCTTAATATCTTTTAAGTTTTACATGCTAAAGCAATTCAAAGAGTGAATTACGATAGCTTGGAATTTTCTTATTAAACTTCCAAGAGCATTTTATTACATAATCAAAACTCTATTTATGATGATTTTTCTTGTAGCTCATCTTTTCTGTTGAAACTCATTATTTTAAACTTCAAACCATGATTTCAGGGGGTTATACCTTGAGTATTATGATAAAGAATACACAATCATTGACGTATGAGCCATCAGAATCTGACTGTCTACTTTGTTTCAATTTTGGACCACTTTCACCACAAAGTGGTCAACAGCTCTATTGATTTTCATCAATAATCCATTACAAGTTTTAGCCTTGTTTATAACTTGTGAAATAAAGTTCATATCTGTGTTCTTACAGTAATTATGTGGTGAATTTCTTTTTTGGTTTATAACTCTCTCTTGTATATTTCAAAAGATATTACCTAAAAACCCTGAATATATGTGTTGACCAAAAAGTGCATATATTCAGCTTAATTACTCAAGTATTAAATTTGGAGATTATCTTCATATTTTTTTTATGTGTGAAATTCATGGGGATTCCAATGGTACAGTTCATTTCACATGTTGCTCCATTGGTTTCTGGAATAATTAATGATTTATGTTTTTCATAAGGTATTATTACTTATAGCTCATTAAGTATTGAATTTATAGATATGCCATAAAAATTTTATATGTGTACTTTACGATGGGTAATTCAATGGTGTACTTTATTTCAAATGTCTATTCATTGGTTTCTAAGGTAATTCAAGTTTTATGCCCTTTATAGCAGTTTTTGTAATCTTAATATAATTCCTTTAAAGGTATAATTATTTTAAATATTTCTTGTGACCTTTTTGGGTATGTGATTATATCTCAAAAGTTCACAAAATAGTACACTTGAAGAACAGAACACCCTTCCAAGATCATTCAGGCCACATGGATCACCTTCACCTTACCCAAGACCCATGGCCATATCAACACCTTATACAGAACAAAGACAAAATACCTTACCAAGAAGAGTCAACATTTCTTCCCCAATTCCAACTTCATCACCTCAAGAAATTCCAAGAAACACTACTCCAATAGTGAAAATCAGAGCCAAGGACTATAATATGTGGTTTGATGGAAAGGATCTTGAAAGATTCATCAACAAATTTGAAAATATTGCAGAAATTGAAGGAGCAAGTGGAAGAGCAATTGCAAGACAAATAGAATTTTGGACCAAAGATGAAGAAATCAGCTATCATATTTAAGTAATGCCAGGATATGAAACAGCTGATTGGGATCAATTGAAAGTGGATATCCAAAGAAGATAGAGAACAGTATCACCTGAAAGAAGATACAGATTATCCTCAATCACTGAATTATTCACAAAACCTCAACAAGAAGGTGGAATAAGAAACATGACACAATACAGAAAATGCATTGGGGAATATGAAGAAATCATCAGTTACCTCAAAAGATACCAATATATCCAAAGTGATATCAATCATAATAAGGAAATATTGGCCAGCCTTTCCACTAGTGTTCAAGGATCAATTTACAAAGAGATGAGTAAAGAAAGAGCAATGGATCAAGCCTTGGATGAAGGTTACATCATTCCAAGATTGGATATTTTAAAATTATACATTGAACAGGACTTGGAGGCCAAGGTTTTGATAAGATAAAAAGAATTTTCCAAAAAAAAAACTCCAGAAAAGAAAACAAGATTTGAGGATGAAAGGTGGGATGAAGCTTTAAAACAAGTAAAAGAACTCACCCAAAAGATCAAAAATCCTCCACAACCAGAGCCTCAACCAAGAAATGAGGGAAAGGAATCAGTTAAAGAAGTTTTAAATCAGCTCAAAACGCTTTCAGACTCTGTCAATCCACCAAGAAGTAACTGGAACAACAATCAAGACCAAAGATTCCCTCAAAATAATCAGCCATACAGACCAAGGAATCCCTTAGCACCATTTTCATCCAGTTTCCAACCTTACATACCAGCTCAAATGGCTCCAGGACCACCATTAAAATTTCCTTAATGCAAGGAAGAAGACCATTCAAAAACTAGATGCCCTTGCCTTGCTGAAGATCTGGACAGAAGGATTTTCAGAACTGAAGCAGAATCTTACCTCTTTCCCAATTATCAGAGAGTACCTATGGAAGGAAATGAAAGTGCCAAAAACATAGTCAGAGGTTTTTCAAAGGAACAAGCAGAGCTCAAAAAGAAAAATATGGAAAAATGTACTGTCAGACCAAAACCAGAAGAGGAGGTTAGGACCACTGAAAAGAAATCAGATGATTAATCAACCTCAATTTCACGTGTTGAAGATTGGTCAAATTGGAAACCACCTACCATTTCTTCAGCCAATGATCCCTTTGAATCACACATTGGACTAAGGCAGACAAAGGAGGGAAAGACAAGCCCAAAATAAAGAGCCAAAGAAGAAAGAAGCTATTCCAGAAACTTATATTGAAGAAGAAAAGGAAGAGGAAAGAGTCAGAATTCCCACCAAATTCCAAAATTCAAATATTCCCAAACCAGACCAACCTGAGGAGGAAATTGGAAATATTGCAAATAAAAATAAGGAGGAAGAAATTCCCAAAGAAGAAACAAAATTCAGAAAAATTCAAAAGAAACAAGCTGAATGAATACTAGAAATTGACAAAACTGTCAAGAAAAGTATGCAACAAAAGATCAACCTCACCATTGAAGAAATTTGAGGATGTCACCAAATTTTGTCCAAAAATTACAAGAATTATCAGAAGAAGACAAGGAGAAAATTAAATCACTCAATTCAATGGATCTTCAAGAAAGACTATTAAGATTTGGATTCAAAGAAATAACAAAGCTCAAGATTCATTATGCCTTCCCTTTGGGATTCTTGGAAATCTTCATTGGAAAGGAAGAATATCCTATCAGAGCATTAGTGGACACTGGGGCAGAACTCAACATTATACCAGAAGAAATAGGAATCAAATCCTCACTGACAACAAGAAAACTAAAAATTAACCTTAGGGGAATTGGAGGCCATACTACTTCATTGGTGGCACTTTCAGAATTTACTCCAATCCTCTTGGCTTCAGGTGAAGAAAATCAAATAAGCTTTTTCATTGCAAAGGGATCTGTTCTTAAAGTACTTGGAAGACCCTTTCTGGAAGACAATAACATCAGGCTGGAATTTTCTCACAGACAGGGTGAAATCTTGAGCTATCAAGAACGTGATTGAAGAAGATTATGCATGCCAATATACAAACCTCAAGCACTTGGATGGCAGACTGGTCCACCTAGAAGAATGGATTTATGCAATATGGCAAAATTGGTCAGAAACACCCCAGGAAAGAAGTTCAAAAATGCAAAAAGAGATCATACCATAATTAATTTGACCCAGAAAACCCAAGATTTATCCATATCTCCAAAAAGTGATGAATTTGGCCAAAATTTACAAAACAACAAATGGCCAAACAGCCTTAAAAGACAACCTGAAGACTCAATATCTGAAGATGAATTACCCAACATAGCTTAAAAGCCAATTAATGCTAATAAAGAAACCTTCCAGATCTTGGTGAATGGAAATGAAAAGATAAATGGAAATCCTTTCAAAACCAAACCCAAAAGGAAGAAAGTCAGATTTAGTGAACATAATGAGCTTTCAGATGAAGATATTATCAATGAAATAAAAAAAGACTTCAAAATTATGAAAGAAAGAGACAAACATTTAAAATAAAAATACCATATCAACTTCTTGGACAGACCATTGAACAGCCAAGAAGAACCTTATGAATGGTAGCTGGAAAACCCTGAACTCATCCAGAAACCTCCAAATGAACATGAAGAAACCTAATAAAACCTAGAAGCTGAATACAACTACCTTTACTTTCCCTATATTACCATTGAAGAAATTTATGGGGATGAAGCTCAAGAAAGTTTATGTGAAGATAAATCTTTCTGTCAGCTTCCAGGAGCAAACTTGAACAAAATGCAATTTCTAGAGCTATTAACTGAAGAAGGAATTAAAGGAAACCTCCCAAATCAATTCTGGGATAAAACATTTTCAATTGGAAGTTTACCAAGAAGAGGACTCTACTTCAATTAAATTTGGGCCCAATGGTACCTTGTATTGAACTGATCAACATATCAAGCTGGAAAATTAAAAAGAGTTGGATATGGATATATATTCATTGATGAATACTTATGGTGGTCAGAGTTTCCATCAAAACCAGAAATTGAGGAAAGAAATGCCTTTTTGGAAGCCCTCAAAGACCTGATTTTGGCAAGCTTACTCAACAGACACTCATCTTTCCCACTTGAGGGAGTTCAACTCTAAATGAAATCAACAAAATCAAGAATTGTTTCTCTAACAATGTATCAGTATCATCCATCAATGTATAATTAGTTTTTTCTTTTATCTTCTCTCTTAGGCATTGACTTCTTGCCTTATCAAAGAAGCAATCCATAAACAAAGTATTTTATAAAATAAGAATGGAAAAATAAATTAAAGAAAAACACGAAAAAAATCAATCACCTCCATCATGGCCAATTCCCAAATGTTTTGGATCCTATGGGGAAGAATTAATGGAAGAAGCTCAAATTGCTAAGGAATATTCAATTTGGAAAGGAAAAGATGAAGAAGTTCATAAGTATAACCTTTGACACTTTCAAGATCCTCCATCAATATCAAAAAAAACCTAGAATAATGAGTCAGTGACCTCCTGCCTTATCAAAGAGGAATATCCAAATTCTTACCCAAAAATTATCATCCAAAACACATTAAAACTACCTTTAAACTATTGTGATAAATAAAGTTGATAATATTTTTTAACTCTTATTAACTTCAACACTTCAAATCCACCCAAATCCATCAAAATGGAATCATGGCCATTACTTGAAGAGAATCCCAGATAAATGGATACAGATATTAGCTGGGTAGAAGAAAACGAAGTCAGGGCCAATTACACTAGTCCCCAAGAAGCAAGTGAATATCCTCAATGGCTCTTACAAACAAAACCAGAACCCTGTCCAGATATCTCCACAATAATCCTTCAATATATTGAGTTTGAGGACATCTTTGAAAAAGAAAAAAACCATCAGAAACTTTAATTCCTTATCCATGGAAAAAATTACCTGTACTCAGCCTTACAAAATACAAATTCCTGGAGTTATTGCCCTGGGATGGAATTGAAGGTAACCTTGGAAACCAAGAATGGAATGAAGTATTCCACATGGATGAACACCTTTGGAAATCACTATTCTGGAGGACTTGGGAATGCCAAGGCTGTTTTAACTTCCAGGAGTTTGAAATTGAAAATGGAAAAATAAGCAAGATATCAAGAGGTTATATTATTAATAATTCCAGCTGGGATTGCCACTGGGAAGAAACCCTTATACCAGAAATCCTCAGTCTTAAATGTGGTTCAGCTCAATTAAATACAGAGTATTGGAACTTCTTCTGTCAACATTACCTTTTCAAAAGTATGAAAACTGAAAAATGGAGGGTAGGAAATTTCATCAAGAAGGAATTAGACAAGAAAATGTTTGGTCAAAGAAATTAATTCAAAATTAAAGCTCACCTGCTAAGTCCCCAATTCTTTGATTTTTAATCCATCCTAGTTCCATTAATATTATTATTATTTATTCCTTTCATTTGTTATTTTATTTTTATTTTTATCTTTATTACTCTCATTATTCAATTTTCCTTTCATGATCAACCCAAAAACAATTAGCGTCAGTTCATATAATCTTAGAAGAAAGAAATAAAATTTAACCTTACCTGATATTGAAGATTATATATATATATATATATACTTATAGTTATTTTTTTCTCAATATCATTAAAAAACAACACAATAATCATTATTAACCTGGAAAAAAAAAGGTTCAGTTGATATAAGCTTAGAAGGAAGAAAATAAGAATAAACTTACTTGATATCAAAGAGTTTTTTTTATGCTTGTTTTTTTCCTTTTACTTAACCAAAAAAAATAATTACAATTAGCTCTAAAAATATAAAATATATAAAGCAAGAATTAAAAACACAATCAGTTTCAGTTCGGTTTGTATCAGTAGATGAGAAATATAAAAAAAAGCCTATATTGCCTTTAAATAGTTAATTTTTCAAAACATAAAGAAGTAGAGCAGGCAGTCCTAAATACTAATTTAACCTTTCCAGAGGACTATTTAAAAATATTTAAATAGGTTTTAAATATCCTACAGAACAATTTTATCTAATATCTTTGATTTTAAGCTTATTTTATTTTTTGTGTTTCATTATAGCTTTAGCTGTTTTAAGAAACTTTGGTTTTCTTTTGTCAATATACTTTAGATGTTTTTGGCCTAAATTTGATTGATATTTATCTTATTGGATCTTTTTGTTATATCTCATTATTATTATTATTGCTTTCGTTTTTTTTTCTTCCTCTGTGTTTCGTAAAAAAAACATTCTATTTAAGCTTGCAGAAGTTGACTTAAATTTGACTGCTCTAGCATAGCCTGGGTCAACCTCACTTTGAACAACCCAAGATTGAGTTTACAAAAGTCAAGATATTGGGAGCCTCTGGATCTGATGAGGGAAAAATCCTCACAACCCAATTCATATATCACTCCTGTAGACCTCAACCGGAAGAACTCACATTGAACCTAACTATTTAGTTTATTTAAGCTTAATTAACTTAAACTCATTGAGGCCCAATCTCTCGAAAGTTCCAGCAACTCAAACTGGCTGAAATGTAAGGAAGATTTTATTTTGAATTTATTTATCTATTTTTTATTAAACAAACGACAACAAGGAGCCATTTTCCATCATATTACAATTATGAGGAATAAAAAAATAACAGAAATGATAAGTTCTATCTTGCGCAGAAGAACAAACAATCAGATTATAATAAAGAATAAAGATAATATTATTAGCTCCATTGCAATTTTTTTACAAAAATAACAACTAAAAGAATGCTGAGAAAATACTGAACTAATGCTGAACAAAAGAGGTTAGGGCACGACCATTTTTATTGCATGGTTGTAAAGTGTAGGTATGAATAGTGGTAGGCTTAGAACCTTGAGAATTGGCAGCATCTCCAATCCAAAATAAGTTTTTGGGATTTTCCACAAAAAGATGAGTATTGTAATCACCATTTATGAAGATATAAAAGGCCAACACTTCAGATGGAGGCTCCTCCTCAGGAGAAGAGGCTCTGGAAGAGCTAAATGAGAAAACAACAAGAGCAGGGGGTGATGGAGGACATGTAGAAGGAGGAGAAATTGAGGTAACCCACTCCCACATGGATTTCTTAACAGGTGTGGGTAGAGTACCAAAAACCATTTCCTCAAATTGCTCAATGTAAAAAGGCTTCATTGACTTTAAGAAGGTGGAGGAGTATACTGGGCTATCAGAGCTCATTTTACAAATTAAAACAAAATAGGATACTGTGTAAGAAGGGGGGAGAGAAGTTCTTCAGTCTCAATGAGAGCTACTCAACAACATCAAATTACATTAAGCTATTACAAGATCATACCTCAAGTGTCAGGTTGAGTCTATGTTGAAGCAGTAGTTAGGCTATTTACAACTAGAACTATGACTGTGACACGTAGAAAAATGATTTAAAATAAGCATTTTTGATTTAAGATAATGATCTATAATATAACAAAAGAGTTCTACTATTGAAGAATAGTGGTGGTGAGCGCTATTGAGAACCCCGGGTGCAGTCTTACCAGTTGAATTACTATAATAAGAACTACAATAATTAAAGTTATGATTATACCTCATTATTACCCAAGTGTAAAACTATTTTTGACAGTTTAATACGTAGGGTATTCAACAGCAGGATGAGGAAACAATTCTGGCTGTGAAAAGCCTCCTTTTTATCCTGAAATGGGTTGGAAAGGGTACTAGACCTTTCCACATAGAGGAAGTGAAGATTTTTCACTCTCTGGGACTGGCTTGTGGTTTGCAAACAGCCTGTATAGCCTGTATTGGGCTCAGATGTGGCTTTTAAAACCACATCTGGGCAGGTTTCACCGATACAGGGTGAAACTTTTCATCTGGGGACCTCACAGCCTGATTCTGACATGTATGACGTGTAAAATGCTGTACAGAAACTGTATGGCACCCCAGTATTGACTTACATATGAGATATTAAAGTAAAAACAAGCTCCTTCATCTATTTGACACCTCATATTCATGGTTATGGGATATTATCCCATGGTAAAGCTGGAATGGTCAGAATGTGGAATTTTGACCTTAAAACAGCTATATCTTTGTCAGTTTTTGGAATATCAACCTTAAAGCTGAACCAGTGTGTAGCCCTGTATGTGTTCTACAAAATGGTACCTTATTTGATATGGCTATCATTAAATATGGAAAGGTTATGCCATGTACAAGATTTTGGTACATATGCGTGGTTTAGGCAAAAAGCTGTATTGAGCTTGTTTGCCCAATACCTTCTTCTACAGTTGATATATGGGGAAATGGATGACACCATCAGATAGCCCTGAATGTGCCCTTTCTAAAAAGACCCAACTTTAAGTATCTCACACTAAAACTGTAGAAGTTAGATGAGAGGTGAATGTTTTGTTCACCCTTATTAGGCCTGAAATTGACCATAGCTCCAGTAATATTGGTGCTAGCTCAGTTTGGCTGGTACAATTCAATAGCCCTGGCTTAGAGCTTCATTTTGAATACCCATTTGATGGGGTTAAGCCTCTTCTTCTGGATTTTATATGAGAGGTGAAAATTAAGGTTTATGCTCAGCAATAACTTTGTTATTCTTTGTCCTATGGTGATGGGACTTATATTTTCAGAAAGGGGTGAGTTTCATCTTCCCTTTGATACTTTTTGAGCTGATTTGGATGAGCTCCATGTTTTGGTGGTATCTTGGCTATACCATTGGTTTATGGTATTTTGGCTGTCATGCTTGTGCTCTGGTTTTGAGTCACAGGCTGACAATCTTCTTCCCTGGAAGACGCGCAAGCAGCCTTCTGTCTCCATTTCAACGGCTGAGGCAGAGTATAAGGCCTTGTGTGACTTAGTTTTGGAGCTTCTTTGGCTAAGGCAGTGGAGTTGTGAATGTAACCTTCGTGTTGACGACTCGGCAATACCAATCTATGAGGATAATCAGTCTTGCATCAGCATTGCGAACGGGGACTGCAATTTGAACAATCAACAAATAAAGCACATCGATATACAACTTCACTTCATCAAAGAGGCAATAATGTCCTTGATTGTTTGCCTTATCTATACACCAACTTCGTCCATGTTGGCTGACTTCCTCACTAAGTCAGTGAGCAGGCCAATCCTTTCTCGCTCTCTGCTTTCACTCTGTGTTGTTGGACTAAGAGTGAGGGGGGATGTTGAAAATCACAATCAAGACCAGTTTGATCAGCAAGAAGCCACTCCTAGTCCAACTGATGTCACACCGCCACTATTAAAAAACTAACTGACAAAGATTGACATGCGCAGATCGCTGCGCATAATGAAACATTCTTCAACTTATAAACCACCAACAAGCAACCTGAATCGAGGGATTAATTCCTTCTTGCATTTTACACTCACTCATTTTCTTCTTGAACCTTACACTCTCTTCTTCCCTTCCATCTCTCATTTCCTTTCTTTTTCTTTGTCTCTCCTTTCCGATATCATTTCCTCTTTCTACTCTTTACATCTCACAAACTTTCCTTCTGTTTTACTTATTATAAAGATTCACCTGCTTGATTCAGGTATTGTTGTTTCTCAATGAATAATCGTCTTGGCAGCCTCAAGATTAACTAATCCATTGTTATTTAAGCAGATCATATTCAATTGTGCCTACCTTTGTTACTGCTCTTTTTCATAGCTATTTTTAGTCCACCATTTAGGTACAATATTCTCATTCATACATATTTACTGCCACTATCATTAATGCAATGTTACCGTTTAGTTTTTTGATCCTAACAGATTTACAGTCTTGAGCTCTCATCCATCTCATTAAACGACAGTGGAATATCAAACTCGCTATGAACTTCAAAAGCAATTCCGAAGTCAACTCAATTCCCATTCTCAACAGCTCCAACTATGGAGAATGGGTTGCTCGTATCACCATCCTCTTAAGATCAAAAGATCTACTAGATGTATGTGAGAAACCAATTCCTTCTGATCGCTCTACGACAGCAACAAATAAATGGAGCAAATCAAGCTTTGATGAAATTAGCATCATTACTTGTCAAGTAAATAACCAAGTCTTCATTGAAGTGGTCAAGCAATTCTCAACAAATGTCCATCTTATATGGAAAAAACTCAAGGAGCAGTATGCATCAAAAAAGGCAGTCAACAGAGGGTGAGTATGGATGCAATGGATAATATTCGCTTATAATGGAGATCTTCAGAGCTACATTGATAACAGTAGAATGTTGATGATGGCACTTGAAACCATCAATATTACTGTTCCAAATGAGTTTCATTCCTTTTCTCTCTTGGGGAAACTCACGGGAGATCCCAAAATGCATTCATATGTCAAAGTCCTAGCTCTGAATGAAGATCTCATTAAAGATCCTGAATTAATTCATGCCAAACTGCAAGAATTCCACGACAACAGTTCATCTCAGCAAAAATCCAGCTCCACTCCAGCCTCTGCACTCATATCTGAATCAGCACATCCTCAAAAGATTACCTATTTTTGCTTGAATGGGAAACACAACTCTATGTGCACCACTCATAGTAAAGATCAATGTTATGCCTAAAATCCTCACCTTAGGCCTCCTTGTCGAAATAACAAGAGGAAGAATCAGGCTTCAGCTTGTCTGTCGGCTGCTCAAGCACTGATCACTGGAAAGCAGGACCTCATTCAACCTCAAGAGTTGATCATTGACTGTGGTGCAACGCACCACATGTTTAACTCTTTAAGGTGCTTCACTTCTTTGTCTAAAACACCAGATATAAGGGTAAGCACTGGGGACTCGGCTAGCACTCTCTTATCAACAGGAATAGGTACTGTTGTTAGTCTCTGCGGAAATCAATCACTATCTCTTGAGAACTCACTTTTCATTCCAATACTGAACTGCAATCTAGTTAGTCTTTTGGCACTAAGCCAAAATAACATAGTCATTCATAGGGAAAATGAACACTTTTCACTCAAAACCAATAACTTTGGGATAATAAAAGGAAAAATCACTAACAACGTGATGCGCATTGAATATTCAATTCCTGAAAATCACCTCACTACCACTGCCTTGAATCCTTGGCATGAGAGATGAGGTCATCCAGGAAATCAAGCGATCAGGATGATGGGACTTCCTTTCACCAATTCAACTTGCTCTACATGTGACTTAAACAAAATGCACATGCTTCTGTTCAACAAAAACTTTGAAGAAGTAAGTCAACCTCTTGAATGTGTTCATCTCGACCTTGTAGGGCCCATATTCCCTGCTTCAAATTCTGGTTTCCAATACTTTCTCACCATAGTGGATCAAGCCACTTCATTTAAAACTATTTGTCTGCTAAAGCTAAAGTCTGATGCTTTTGAGCAGTTTGTTATTGTGAAGAAGAGCATGGAAAGTCTCCAAGATCGAAAGCTGAAAACCTTAGTTTCTGACCAAGGTGGTGAATTTGTTAATGAAAATTTCAAAAAACTAGCCGAAACTGACAGCTTTGTTCGCATCTTATTCCCAGCCAAAACCCCTCAACACAATGGGTTTTTGGAAAGAGCTAATTGTACAATCATTGAAAAGGCAAGATGCCTCCTCAATGGATCCAATCTTCCAAAAACGTACTGGGCAGAGGCAATAAAAACTGCTACCTTCCTATCCAATCTCATTCCCACTACATCCAGCAACAATATCAGCCCTTATGCTTCCTGGAAAGGCCTGCCTCCCAGGATTAAAAGGCTTCGCGTCTTTGGATGTAGGGCTGTAATATCCATTCCTAGAAGTCAAAGAAGTTGGAAGCTTAGACCTGTTGGAGCAGAAGGAGTACTTATGGGATATGAAAATGAAAATTCAGCCTCTCAAATTCTTCATTTGTCCAATCTCAAAATTGTCATTGCTAAGCATGTCAAATTTGAGGAGAATGTCTTTCCACACATTCAAGGTACCACTTCAACCAAAGAGGCATGGCTTGTTCCATGCAATGGTTCAATTGAAACAGAAGATATAGCCAGCAACATCCAACCATCAAGTCCTTTATCGGTTTCTGAATCCCAAGAAGATATTCCCTGTAATCCATCAGTGGGTTCTTCATGAATGGTAGATGAAGTCCAAGAACCCCCTGTTGTTACCAAAACAGCTACAGACTCTGACCCGATAAGCGCCTCTTGCATCAAAGTCATCGGTCCAAGGCATCCTATGCTTATTGTAGGTGATGTAGACAGCAGCAACATCCTGCCCTATCAATGACAGCCGAAGACCCTGGTAACCTCCTTGTCAAAAGCTCCTCGTACTTCTAATCAGGCTGTCAACTCTCTCAACAAACACTCCTGGTTGAAATTGATTGGCAAGGAACGTGCATCAATGAATCACTTTGATGTCTGGGATGTGGTTGACCTGTGGCCTGACTACAAGCTTGTGGGAACCATGTGGGTGTTTCGGATCAAGAGGGATCACTTAAACAATGTAGTGGAATACAAGGCTCACTTGTGTGCTCAAGGGTTTACTCAAACCCCAGGAGTGGATTTTGACAAGACCTATGCTCCCATTGGCCGGCTGAACTCTCTTTGGTTCTTGATTGCACACGCTGCTTTAAAAAGGCTCCACTTTCACCAGATTGATGTGAAGAGTGCCTTCCTGAATGCCCCCTTGGCTGAAATAGTCTACTTATCAATCCCTCAGGGCCTCAAAATTGACCAGCAAAGGTCATGTCTTTGTCTAAAAAAGGCTATTTATGGTCTCAAGCAAGTGCCACTTTGTTGGTATCAGTGTCTCAAGGAATGTCTTCTGAAGATAGATTTTTCTTCACGTGTCCTTGACCCTTGTGTCTTCTTCTGCTCCGCAGGCACTCTTACCTGGTTGTACATTCATGTTGATGATATCGCCATTTTTGGGGAAGACATCTCGACATTCAAAAAAGAAATAGCTCAAGAATTTGACCTGAAGGACATGGGTTGTGCTGAGTTGATGTTAGGTATTAAGGTTACCCATGGGATCGGGTCAATTTCCCTTGATCAGAGTCACTTCACTGAGTGCCCTCCAATATTTGTATGGACTCAGTTAGTGTAAGTTGGTCGCAATTCCTCTTGAGCCTCCTGTTCATCTTCAGCCTGCTACCGTTGAAGAATTGGCAAAATTTTGATCCCTTGGAATTAACTACCAAAGTGCAATTGGCAGTATTAATTGTCTCAGCACCACCAAAAGACCCAATCTCTTGCACGCGGTCAGCTCTCTTTCTCAGTTCCTTGAAATTGCCGGTATCAACCATTGGAATGGCTTTCTCCACGTCCTGAGGTACTTAAAGGGAACTCAGGGGCTTGGATTGGTATACACTCAAGGGGATTATTATGGTATAGTGGGGTACAGCAATGCCAACTGGGGTAATTGCCAGAGCACAAGGAGATCGGTCACTGGTTATCTTGCTCATTTCTGTGGTAATCTTTGTCAGGCTGAGTCTATGTTGAAGCAGTAATTAGGCTATTTACAACTAGAAAATTGACTGTGACACTTAGAAAATATTTTAAGATAAGAGTTTTTTGAGTATAATAAAGATTTATAATATAATTAAAGGGTTCTACTATTAAAGAATAGTGGTGGTGAGCACTATTGAGAACCCTGGGTGCAGTCTTACCAGCTGGATTACCATAATAAGAGCTAAAATAATTAAAATTATAATTATACCTGATTATTACCCAAGAGTAAAGCAGTTTTGAACAGTTTACTACGTAGGGTATTCAAGAGCAGGAGGAGGAAACAATTCTGCCTGTGAAAAGCCTCCTTTTTATCCTGAAATGGGGTGGAAAGGGTGCTAGACCTTTCCACGTAGAGGGAGTGAAGATTTTTCACCCTCTGGGACAGGCTTGTGGTTTGCAAAGACCTGTATTAGCCTGTATCGGGCTCAGATGTGGTTTTGAAACCACATCTGGGCAGTTTTCACCAATACAGGGTGAAAATTCTCATCTGGGGACCTCACAGCCTGATTCTGACGTGTATGACACATAGAATGCTGTACAGAAACTGTATGGGACCCCAGTATTGACTGACAGATGAGGTATTGAAGTAAAAACAGGCTCCTTCATCTATTTGACACCTCATATTCATGGTTATGGGATATTATCCCATGGTAAGGCTGTATTGGTCAGAATGTGGGATTTTGACCTTAAAACAGCTATAACTTTGTCAGTTTTTGAGATATCAACCTCAAAACTGAACCAGTGTGTAGCTCTGTATGTGTTCTACACAATGGTACCCTATTTGATATGGTTATCATTAAATATGGAAAGTTATGCCATGTACAATATTTTTTTACATATGCATGGTTTAGGCAAAAAGCTGTATTGAGCTTGTTTTCCCTATAACTTCTGCTATATCTGAGATATGGGGAAATCAATGTCACCATCAGATAGCCCTGATTGTGCCCTCTCCAAAAAGGCCCCCCTTCAAGTATCTCACACTAAAAATGTAGAAGTTAGATGAGAGGTGAATGTTTTGTTCACCCTTATTTGGCCTCAAATTAACCATAACTCCAGTAATATTGGTGCTAGCTCCGTTTGGCTGGTACTATTGGATAGCCCTGACTTAGAGCTTCATTTTGAATACCCAGTTGATGGGGTTAAGCCTCTCCTTCTGGCTTTTAGCTGAGAGGTGAAAATTAAGGTTTATGCTCAGCAATAACTTTGAGCAGGAATAACTTTGTTATTCTTTGTCCTATGGTGATGGGACTTATATTTTCAGAAAGGGGTGAGTTTTCTCTTTTGATACCTTTTGAGCTAATATGGCTCAGCTCTATGTTTTGGTGGTAACTTGGCTATACCATTGGTTTATGGTATTTTGGCTGTCATGCTTGTGCTCTGGTTTTGAGTCAAAGGCTGATATACCCTCCCTTTAAAAAAGGCTCATCATTGATGGGACCGTTCAGCCCTCCTAGAGGCCCTGAATCACCTTAAATGAAGGTTCCCATCTGGTATGGCATCTTCTGCCAACCATTTGTCTTTATCAGCTGTTTGGTTCTTGAATCTGACTAAATATTGTCTTTGATCCTTCCCATTGAGTCTGATCTTCCTTGCCCTGATGATCTTACTCACAGGTCCTGGGGAGTCCTCCACTTCCACTAAGTCAGGTGGTGTGGGGTTCTTCTTCCTGGAGGGGAATTGGTCCTCCTCTGTTTGGAAGTATGGCTTGACCAAACTTACTGGAAAGACTGGATGCTTCCTGGAAAATTCCTCTGTAAGCTTGACTTTCACTGCATTCTTTTCTATCAACCTAATGACATTGAAGGGCCCTAAAAATAAGTCTCTCATCTTCTTGGGTCCTTTAAGATTATTAAAGTTTAGTGCAGATACTAGCACCTGGTCCCCTTCTTTGCAGTCAGGTTCCATGTGTGTCTTGTCCCACCTCTGTTTATTATATTCTTTTGCCTCAGCTATGCATTTGGCAGCTGTGTCACAAGCTCTCTTCCACATATCATGGAAGTCTTGGCTGTGGGGTGGAGGGTCAGAAGATTCTTCTTCAAGTGATCCACAGGCAACAAGGGATTCCACCCTTTCTCTACCAGTGCAGGTGTTCTTCCTGTGGTAGAGTGATGACTTGTATTATAAGCCAGTTGGACAGCTGGTAGAAGGGTAACCCAGTCATGGGTATATTCCTAATGGTCCTTATATTCCATGCCATAGGCACATAACCTTCTAAGGATGACCTCCATTGTTTGGATCATCCTCTCAGCTAGGCCATCTGTTTGTGGATGGTAAGCTGTGGAAAACACAAGCTTGGTGGGAAGCATGTCATACAAGTTGGTCCAAAATTCAGATGTGAATTATGGGTCCCTATCATTAATGATGGCTTAGGGACTCCACAGGTAGATATGATGTTATTCCAAAATAAAAGAGCAGTATCCATGGCTGTGTCCTCTTTGTGGCATGGCAGACACCGCATGCTCTTGCTGAACCTATTAACTATAATCAAGAAGGCATTGTAGTTTTCTTTTTCTCCTGGGACAATTCCTGTGACCCAGTTCATGTTGATGGTTTCCCATGGGTGTTTGGGTTCTTCCATATGTTTAAGTAGCCCATACTTCTTCCCATGCTTCCTATTTTCCTTTTGGCATCTTTCACAAGTGTTGATGTATTCACTCGACTCTTGTTCCCACTTGGGCCACCATGCTGTGCTTGCTACCCTCTCCTTGGTCCTGTCTTCACTCATGTGTCCCATATAGGGGAAGTCATTTCATTCCTGCAGGATCAGAGAGATGTGGTTTCTGTCTACCACTGTGAGTGCACTTGTGTGTTTTTCTCTATGGTAGAGCAGGCCATCTATAAGGAAGAACTTGTTATCCTTATAGGCCCTCAAACAGGGTTCTTCCAGCTGGAATTCCAGTTCTGGACTCCTGTACTTCTGTTGAAGGAGTTGTAGTAATATGCCACACTGTTTGTGTTTGGAATAAGACTTCAGTACTGCACTGAATAATTCATTGTGCAGTTCTGAGGAACTTAGTCCAAGTATGGGAGTTTCTGTTCCTTCTGAATCAGTGTTCCCACTGTCAAAGGTACCACTTCCTGATGCCCATTCAGAGAATCTGAAGCTCCTCCTCCTATCTATTTGCATGCAATGGATAGGGATCTTGGCTTCAAATTCAGGGTCAGAAGCTGGATTGCGCTTGACATTATCCAGTGGCCATCTGCTAAGGCCATATTCCTTGGTCTGACTTTTACCTTCTTTGTATATGATGGTCATGTTCCCTCAATACTCCTGGATGGCTATTTGCCATCTCAGAATGTGTTTATTTGTAGTCTTCATGTTCAGTAAAGACTTCAAGGCTGTGCAGTCTGTATAGACTTCAAAGACTGCACCCTCCAAATAATAATGAATTTTCTCCAGAGCCCAGACTAGACATAGACATTCAATCTGGGTGTCCCCATACCTGGATTCTGAATCTTTCAGTTGCCTTGAGATGTAGCAAATTACTCCCTCTCTTGGTTCATTATCCACAATTTGTCTTTGGTGAAGGGCTGCTCCTAGGCCTTGACTACATGCTGCAACGCTATATAACTTGAATGGTAGTTCAAAGTCAGGTAAGATGAGCACAGGTGCATTTGTTAGTTCATATTTGATCCTCTCATATGCATCCCTCCTTTCCTTGGTGATTTCAAAAACTACTTATTTTGAACACAACTTGTATAAACTACTAGTTATGTGGTCAAAATTCTTGATGTGGTTTCTATAGTAGCTAGCAAAACCAAGGAAAGATTGCATCTCTTTGATGCTCTTTGGTACTGGCCTTTGCAGTACAGCTGCTACTTTATTCTGGTCAATTGCCAGACTAAGACCTGAGACTTTATGTCCTAGAGCCAGTAGCTCTTGTTGGCCAAAATTACACTTTTTTAGTGAATTTTTCAGACTGATAGGTGTACATTTGCTTAGCACTCTGTCCATGTAATGTACTTGGTCTTCCCATGTCTCTGAGTATATAATGATATCTTCAATATATACCACCATTGAGCCTTCCAATATTTCTTCTTGAAATATTGTGTCCATCATCCTTTGGAAGTGGGCTGGTGCATTTTTGATGCCAAATGACATCCTGGTGTACTCATATATGCTCATATGGAATATTATTCTGAGTAATTTCATGGAGTTTGGTTTAACTCCATTTTGGTGGAAACCTTTCATACACTCCATTTTGGTTATGTATTTTTGGCTTTTTCCAGTTTATCCAAGGCATGAAGTATCCTGGGTATAGGGTACGTGTCTGCATTACTGTAGTTATTCAGAGCTCTGAAGTCTCCACACAGTACAGACTTGCCATCATGGCAGGTGATTAGGACAGGAGTGGTTATTTCCACTATTTCATTATGTCCAATCTTCCTGATGACATCCATATCCAGGAGTTCATTGATGTGTTTTTCAGTTTCTTTCCTGGTTTCCAGGCTTGCTGGATAAGGAGATCTCCTAAGCATGGGTGGATAAGGTCTTTCCACATCCAGATAGATTTCTATATAATGGCCTTTGATCTTGCCTAATATATATCAAGTGAAAATTTCTTGTCCTTGTTAGTACCAATGGTAATGTGCCTATTTTTACTATTGTAAATATCTATGCCATACATCCTCTGGTAATCTGTTCCCAGTTAGAATCTTTGGATGTGGGCATCATTGAGCACTACAAACTCTGGAGTGAGTCTGACATTACCCTTCCTATGGGGTATAATTATTTCTTCAAGACTTGTACCAATGGAAGTAATCTTCCCTGATGCACTTTTCAAGTCTTTGCCTTGGTGGGCGAGAGCTGTTTTTCCAAATTTGGGAAGTGGTTATCCAGATAATTTCTGGCCACTATGGAGCAGTGTGCTCCACTATCAATGATCAGTGGATGCTGAGAATTGTCAATACAGACATTCATCTTTGTGGCTGTTCCATGTCTATATGCCGTTCCTTTGGTTGGTGTAACCAGCAATGTTTGGGCATCTTGTGTATGTTTGCACAAGTTTTTGTTGGCAGTATCTTGTGGCATGCCTAATTCCAACTGTATGTCCTGGATTTCCAGTGGGGTTTCCCCTTGGTACTCCACTAGAAATTCTTCTCTTGGGTCCTGTTCATCATTAGATTGTTCTCTGATGGCCTCACCCATAGGGTCTGATTCAGAATCCCCTGTTGGGGATTCCTCCTCTGGGACTTTCTCAATGGCATAGACGTATTTCTTTGCCTTTGGACAGTTGTGACAATAATTATTCCTCTTTGCCACTTCTGCCACTCTTTCTTTGAGTTTGTCTTTAAACTCTACCCTGAAAGGTTGTTTCTCTCTGAAACCACTGCTCTTATATGGGGTGAATTTCCCTATATTAGTTCTTTTCCTTATGTCTTGTAAGGCATTAGCAATGTCATATAGAGTGCAATTTTGGTTGCATCTGCATTTTAATGCATGCTCTAGTTATCCTGGCAGTTGTTTCAGAAGTTTGTGATTCCTGATTTGGATGTTCATCTGAGAATCAATGGATTTGAGTCTCTTGGACTGTCTAGGGCACCACTCATATGGATCTTTGTCCACAGAGTATTTGTCATTGTCAAATGACATGGTCTTCTGCCATATCCAAGTTCCATTACTGTACTTTTGGATGATTTGACCTTTCCACCATGGCCAGTTTCTTCTGCCATGGATTTCCTTCATTTCTGTTTACCATATACTAGCATTACCTTTAAGTGCTGTATTTAATCTAGCAGTGAGCCAGTAGTCTGGTATGCTTGGTACATCAATGAAGAGTCCATCAATATAATCTATGAGTTCCATATGATCATATTCTTCTGATCCAGAGAATTTGGGCCAGCTTGAGGCCTCAGGAAGCTGTTTCAAGGCTTCCTTCTCTGAATAAGACATACCATCTCCATCCTGGTATTGTGATGGAGATTGTGCCTTATTCATCAACATGGCATCTGGTTGAAATGGATTCTCCGTAACTTGGCCTTTTGGTTGGGGCTTCAAGCTATGGTAGACATTAAACAATTTGTTTATGTCTTGATCCAGACAATCCCTGTCCCTTTTGCTGTGGTGTTGTTGTCCAAAGACTAGATTCAGTCTTTTTTTAGTTTCTTCAGACGCTTTACTCAATTGAGAATGTCCTTCTTGAAGATTTTTAACTATTTTTTCAATGGAGGCTTGTAATTTTTTCATCCTCTCATGGCTGGCTTCAAGTTCTGCAAACTGATTTGCAGATTGTTCAGCATATTGGGACATTTGTAACCACAGTGTATCACTGTTGATGTTACTCTCAGATGTGAGAATGTTATTTTCAGTCTGTGTGAGCCTGTGAGGTATGTATGACATACCCATAGGGCCACAAATGATTTTATAAGCGGTTAATTTTGTCTTAAACAGACTTTTTAGTTGAATTTAAAATGAAAAATAATAAAAACTAATTATAACTTTTTTTTGGATAAACAAAGTTATAAATATTATGTCATTTTTGGATTCTACACCAAAAATAACATAGGGTACATCCATAAGGTGTTATACCCAAAAACACTTATTTCTTATGTTATTAGAATATTTAAGAATCTCACAGTACTTATTTAATTTCTTTAACATTTTTTTAAAATTGTTAAATTTAAGCTTAAATAAGCTTAAATTTCAAGTTGCATAAGGTTAATGCAAACTTACCAAAGTTTTAGTTAAAATTGAGGTGTGGTGTATATTTACTTAATTGGGTAGGTAATTGCCATACAGAATGTAAATCCTGCGTGAGCTCAATTTAAAAGGGTTTAAAGCCATGGTATGGCTTTAAATAAATAAAAGGGAAAAATCCACGCAAAAAGGTGGGACAAAGGAAAAACACCAAATAGAGCTGGGGTACCCAACTTTTTGGATCTGCACTGATTCAATTAAGGTTTTCAACCTGTATTGGAGGATTTTCAACCTTATTTAAACTTTAAGATTAGACTTTGATCCAACCTTAAGGTTTAAACTGGTTTTATCCCAATTTGGACAGGAATTTCAAACTGCCAAAGGGTAACTCCCAATATGCAGGCTTGAAATCAAGGTTTTAAGAACTGTCAAAGCTTAATTAAGCTTAAAAAGCTTAAATAAGCTTAAAAATTTAAGGTTTCAAGCATTAAAACCTTATCAAAACTTAAGGTTTGGGGTGTATTGCTATTTTATGTGGAAAAATAGCAATAACTTCAAAAATTCATTAAAGATCCGATTCTTAATGGATTTGCTTGAAAATTTCACACAGCTTACAATTTAATATTATCTATATATAATTAAATTTTAAGTATCTTTTATAAATAACTTTCCTGGGTAATTAGCCTGGAAATTTACTCTTTTAATTAAAACCCAAAGAAAATTATAATTTCTTTAAAATTTAATTAAAAATTGAGTTTAAGAGATTTCTACTTGAAACTCTATTTTTAAGTTGTTCATGTGATGAAATTTAATATAAATAAGTTTATTTATATGAAAAACTTAAAATAATTAGTTTAAATGAGGATTAAAGTTACATGGAGTTAAGAATAACACTAGTAACTTTAAATTGGAATTAAAAATAAGTTACCTTAACCTAAGAACTTTATTTTTAAGCATGGCTTTTCACTTTTGACCTGAGCACGCCCTCTTTATTCATTATGAATCATGAGAGATGCTCTGAAGACATAAAAAGAGTCTTTTCATCACTGTTTTTGTCAATCATTCATTAATCAATCCAATCATATTAGAAATTTAAACAGGTAAAGTTTTATTAAATATAAAATCTTATTATTAAAAGTAATTATTAAGTTATTTTTCTTCTTTATTTATTGAAATTAAAGAATTGAAGTCATAGAATTCAGATTATTGTTGTAATTACCAATAATATATTTTATTATATAAAATTATCATCTTAAATATCTTTTAAAATCCACAAATTCCTCTTAAAAACTCTTTAATCATAATTTTTATTATAAAAAGTTGTTTTATCTTTAAAAATATTGATTTTTGACGTGTTTTTAACTTATAATTATTATTTAATATAATAACTGTTGTTGTTTGACTTGTTGAATTAAATAAATATTATAAGTAAGTTTTCTCTAAAGGTTCTATATTTTTTCATCTGGTATTAGTTTTTTTTTGTATAGAATTTCCCTATAAGAATTATTTCTGCACAGTGTGTGTTTTAATTCTTTTATAAATAATATTTATATTATTTATAAGTGGTTAAATATTTATATTTTCCATGTGTAATTGTCTCATTAAGAGCTTTACACTTCGTATTGTTATAATTGTCAGTGCCTATAACAATAATAGAATAATTATAATTTATTATAATTATTATTTTTTTATTATTATTATATTATTATAATAATAATTAAATTTAGTTTATATATAATTATTTTTAATAATTATATTTAAATTTGTGGTTATAATATTTTATTATCTCATATTTTTCTACTGAGGACAGTCATAGTACTCTTGATATTGTTACTATTATCAAGAGTTTCATAGACAAAGCTTACATTTGGGGGCCTGGCGGTGATTTCAACCAATTTTTGGGACATAAATCATATTCTAGACCTTATTTTACTATTTTTTGAGGTAAAATTGCCATACTTGTCTTAATATTGGCTTTTTTGGGACTTATCACTTATAAATAATCTTTATAATATTAATAAAGTTATTTTTTCTTAAGAATATTGTTTGAAACAATATAATATTGAGTGACTTGGAATAAATTTCTTTTGTCTAACTAGTGGCTTCTTCACATCACAGACTTGAAATTTATTCTTTGAGTTATTCTAGTATAAAGTGAATAATAATACAATTTTGATTAATTAACTTGTTAATTGCATAATTATTATTTCTTTAAAGAAAATAATAAATCAAATAAAAAATCTTTACTAAAAACATTTTTTTTCTTTTATCTTAGACATTTTTCTTTATTGTTGACGTAATTTTCCATAAAATTACATTAAAACAACTTATTTAATAAGTTGAGCTTATAAGTTATTTTTATTATTTGATAAAATAACTTATATTTTTAATTTTCTCTAGTGTCTTCCATCAGAGAAAATTCTTCAGACTCTGAAGCCTCAGAGTCCAGTATTGAAATTCAAATGCCCACCACCAAGGGGTTTGATAACCAAAGCGCCCTTTAAAGGTCCTGCAGGTGAATTCAATTCAATTTTACTCTATTTTTTCGCAGAAGTGGAAGTAACTACTCCATCCAATCAAATGGATCTGGACCAGGCCATTCCAGCCACAAATCAAGAAGGCAAGAATGTCTTCCCAGAGGAGAGGCACAAATGGAGGATGCCAGAACTTCCACCAGTTCCCAAAGGTTAGCCAGCACCTTTGAACCTTATATTGAGAGTCCAAAAGCTGACATAACTGCTATTGCTGTTAGACCTGAACCATTTCCAACAGGCAGCCGTGGAAATTTGTCAATCTAAATGGAAAAACTGGTTCTTGGCATCAAAACCACAAGAGTGGGAACTTCTCCCAAGTCTTTGAATAGGCACCATGAACTCTTATCTTCAAGTGAAGAAGCTCATGGGACCAGAAAAGACAGAAGATCTTCTGATGGGTTGGACACCCATGTCTGTCAAAGGACAAGTCCAACAGATAAAAGCTTGGTTTAAAAACCAAAGCATGTTATCAGAGGATCAGAAGAAGAAGTTGGCCCAAGGCAAGAAAAACAGCCCAGTGGAAGCTCCCCAAGCATCCACCAGCAAAAATGCGCCTCAACAAGTGCCAAACAAGCCCAAGCAAGCCCCAAAGACCAACCAGAAGGGCAAACAAAAGGCAAAGGGAAAGGCAAAGCCCAAGTGGAACAAGCCTTACCCTCAGAACTACAGAATCCCAAAGAAGTAAAAGACAGCCATGGACAATGTGTTCAATATGGCAAGAACCTTTATGGAATTCAAAAACAAGGAGGAGGAAAGATTGAACCAATCTTTCCCAAAGAAATAGATCTTGTAAAACTTTTGACTCACTTTGAATCTTGTAATAAAGAAATTATGACAAAATTTGAAGAATTTGTTTATGTCCAACAGAAGTTGGGTAATGAGATATTAAAAGTCAAAGAGAAGTAAAAGACCATTATTGGCCTTGAAAATGTTAATAAATACAGTATTGTGTCTTTGATGCAAATTTGTGAAAGACTTGAGTATAAAGTTACCTTACTCAATCAACCATATGAGAATTCAATTTCTTTTATAACTGGACAGTTAAGAGAATTGAAAATACAATTTCAAAACTTGGAAAATTCAACTGGTCACAATGCAGCTCGTTTTCAAGAACAATTGGAAAAAAGTGATAAAGAAATACTTGAATTGAAAGAAGATATTCAATCAAGTATTAATAATATATCACTAAAAAATGAAACGCCAAGGCAATCCACACCATTTCTTGACAGAAATGTTCTTAACTTGAATAATGATTTACATCATACAAGTTCAAGTCATGATGTGAAAACTGCTTGCAATTTTAAGGACATTCCAAGATTAGAGGAATGGCCAACCTTCAGTGGTGAGGGAGAATATAATCATATGAAATTTATGAAAACAATTGATATGTTCAAAGAAGACTTTAACATACCAGATGAATACATAAGTGCCAGATTACACTCATTATTTACCAAATCAGCAAAGAAATGGTATTATAAAATGAGACAAGACCATGGTAAACATTCTTGGCCTTGGTGGAAAGAACAAATTATTTCCAAATGGGCAAATGATTCCTGGAGATTTATAATGGAAAATTCTTTTGAAGAAGCCATTTTTAATATTGAGAGGGACAGGCCCATGACTTGGTTTCTTAAACAGAAGGACAGATTAACTTCCCTTCATCCTGATATGTCTGAAACAATGGTACATAAAAGGATATTAAGAAAATGTGGTGGTGACCTTGAGAATGCTATAAGAAGCAGATGTATTGAGCCATGCTCTACAGAAGATTATCTCAATGCTATGGAGGATATCACTACTAGAACAAAAATTGGAAGAAATTGGTATAAACCCCCAATAGACAACAAGGCTAGTGGGAAACCAATTTCAAAACAAAATAAACCACATGACAGACCTTCTTTGAAATGTCATAAATGTGGAAGTACATCTCATTTGGCAAACACTTGTCCAAAAAAGACAAGAGTCAATGAGATAAATGTTGAAAAAGTGGAAGACACAAAAGAAACTGAAGTATCTTTACATGAAAGTGATTCTGAGCCTTCAGAAGAAGAAGAAGTACCAGAAGAACTTGGTATAGAAAATATTAATGTTTCTTTTGAAGTCACTGAGGTAAATACTCACTTACCACAGTACAGTGATGAATGTATGGATCTCATACATGTTCAAGATGCCAAAATACAAAAACCCAAACCTGCCATAGGTAAAGGTTATACAGCTGGGTCATCTTGTATAACTAATATTGTGATAAATAACACAGAAGCCAAGATACATCTTGACTCAGGTGCTTTTTGCACTTGTTTGGAAAGGATTATCTTGACAAAATTTAAACCAATTGGCAAGACAAGTTGATGCCAATTGAAGGTATAAGATTCAGCAGTGCTAGCAAGAACATGCACCCTTTGGGTATATTTGAAGCAGCAATAATATTTCCTCATCCTGCAGGGAGTATAAGATTGAAAGCTGAATTTGTTGTTATGAATAATAGTACTTCACAACACTTTATACTTGGAAATGATTATCTCAATATCTATGGTATTAATATTAATAATCATAAGGACAGGTATTTCACTATAGGGGAAAATAAAAGGCAAAAATTTGCTTTTTCTCTAGAAAGAAGAGAAATTACTGTCATTAAACAAGTAAAAAATTTTAATAAAGAAAAATTTGTGTCAGATCAATTAAGTGAAACACAAATTAGTCCTGAATTAAAACCAGCAATGAAGGAAGAACTTATTGAAATTTTATTTCAATATAGAGAAGCCTTTGCTTCTGATAATGAACCACTTGGGGCTATAAAAGGCCATGAAGTGGATATCATGCTTAATGTGGAGAGACCTTATCCTCCACTAAGAAGAAGACCAGCTTACCCAGCTAGCCCTAGGGCTAGAGAAGAATTAGAAAGTCATATTAATGAATTATTGAAACTGGGAGTTCTTAGAAAAGTTGGACACAATGAGGAAGTAGAAGTCACAAATCCAGTGATCATTACTTGGCATAATGATAAGTCAAGGATGGTTGGTGATTTTAGAGCACTGAATACCTATACTATTCCAGACAGGTATCCAATCCCTAGAATTCATGAGACTTTGACTCAATTATCCAAAGCAAGATTCATTACTTCCATGGATGCTCTGAAAGGCTTTCATCAGAATGTTTTGACACCTAATGCTAGAAAATTATTGAGAATAATTGCTCATTGTGGGATTTATGAGTATTTGAGAATGCCTTTTGGTATTAAAAATGCACCCTCTCATTATCAGAGAATGATGAATACCATCTTCCCACATGACTTGTCAAAGGGATGGTTAATCATTTATATTGATGACATTATCATTTGTTCAGAAACCTGGCAATTACATTTAAAGAGACTTTCATTAGTACTTCAGAAGATTCTTCAAGTGAACATGAAAATATCTCTTAAGGAATGTAATTTTGGGTTTCATGAGTTAAAAGCTCTAGGACATGTAGTCTCTGGACTAAGCCTTGGTGTTGAAAAAAACAAAGTGGCTGCAGTTTTACTGAAACAAATGCCCCAGAAAAAAAACAGAAATGATGTCTTTCTTAGGGTTTGCCAGTTATTACAGGCAACACCTTAAAGATTTTGCAATCCATGCCAGATCATTATACAGAATTTGTGATCAACAAACTGTTTTTGAAATGACACAGGAGAGAATTCAAGCATATGATAAAATCAAGTATTCCTTGACAAATGCACCATTATTATTGCTGCCAGACTGGAAACTTCCTTTCAAGCTGTATATTGATTCATGTGCTGAAGTTTTAGGAGCTGCTCTTCATCAAGTTCAAATTGTCAATGACAAGCCTTATGAAGGTCCAATTTGTTTTATTTCAAGACAAATTAAACCTACTGAGGCCAGATATGGAGCTGGCCAAAAGGAGTGCCTTTGCCTTGTTTGGGCTCTGGAAAAACTTCATTACTATCTTGATGGTAGTGTGTTTGAAGTAATTACTGATTGTAATGCAGTAAAATCACTTCTTAACATGAAGACTCCAAACAGACACAGGTTAAGATGGCAGATTGCTATACAGGAGTATAGAGGCAATATGACAATAGTACATAAAGCTGGAAATATTCATAAGAATGCTGATGGCTTAAGTAGGTGGGCATTACCAAATACACCTGATAACCCTGCCTATGTTCCTACAAGTGCAGAACCTCAAATCCCAATTGAAGGAATTAACATCACAGATGTGGGAACAGAATTCTTTGAGGAAGTTAGAGAAAGCTATAAGCAAGATAAAAATTGCCATATACTTAATGTTCTACTTGACAAAGATTGCAAACATGCAGAATTGGCTAATTCTCTGGATGATATTTGGAAAACATCTTATGACAATGGAAGATTCCATTTATTTGACGGGATATTATATCATAGATCTAAACACACATGTGTCATGGTCCTATGTAGTAGAATGTTGATTAACACAATACTACTAGAGTTCCATGATAAAATTTATTCTGGACATCTGTCTGAAGACAGAAAAATGGAAAGAATTAAGACATGTGCCTGGTGGCCATCTTGGAGAAAAGATGTCATTGAGTACTGTCATAGTTGTGATAGATGCCAGAAAGCCAATAAAGCTACTGGTAAAAGATTTGGTCTAATGATCTATATCCAAGAACCAAGTACCCCATGGGAAGTGGCTCACATGGATTGGGTAACTGCATCACCACCTGGAGGTGATAAAAGTTACAATGCATGCCTTGTTATTGTAGACAGATATAGCAAAACACCAAAAGCCCATACTGGTATCTTTAAAAACATCATTAGTGATAGAGACCCAAAATTCACATCAGCCTTATGGACTAATTTATATAAGCTTTTGGGTACAAAACTATCATTCTCAACAGCATACCATCCACAAACAGATGGGTTGGCAGAAAGAATGATCCAAACCCTTGAGGACATGATCAGAAGATTTTGTGCTTATGGCCTGGAGCTTAAAGATTCTGATGGCTTTACCCATGATTGGTGTACTCTTATACCAGCATTGGAATTAGCCTAGAAGACCTCCATCCATTCTTCAACAGGCAAACCCCTGCAATGTTGGAAAAAGGATGGAACCCCAAATTTCCAATTGATACTTTGAAGAAAGATCTGGTTGACATTCATCCAACTGCTTCAAGCTTTAAGCTATTTCTTGATAAAGTGAGACATCATGCAAATTGAATCATGAATGATGCCTTTGAATATGCTAAGAAGAAATGGGATAAAAGTCATAAGACACCAGAATTCAAATTAGGGGACTTGATACTAGTTTCAACCTTGAACTTCAATAATATTAAAGGTCCAAATAAATTGAAAGATTCCTTTTCAGGACCATTTATTTTTAAAGCCCTTCATGGAACAAGTGCAGTACAAGTAGAACTGTCAGGAGAACTGGAAAATAAACATCCAACTTTCCCTGTCAGTCTAGTAAAGCATTACACTTCAAGTGATAAGAAATTCTTTCCTTTAAGAAATGAAACACCCTTAGAGGTACCCCCACTTGGTCTAAGTGTGGAAAAGAAGGTACCGAAAGTCTTAAAAGAAAGAAGACTTAGGGGTAAAAATGAGAGAGAATACTTAGTCAGTTACAAAAATCCACAACATGAAGATGAATGGATTGAAGAAAGTAAAATACCTGATTCCCAGAAGCTTCTCAGAAGATTCAGACATAAGAGAAGACCAATTGCTCAATAAAAAGTTTGAATTGTGTGCTTTACATACTTAGAAGTATAGGTAAAGAGGTTGGACAGTGGATTATACCCCCCCCAAATAACTTGGGGGTATACTACAAAAGAAAAATTGTGGTACAATTTTTTTTGGTGGTAGGGAATGTGAGCCTGTGAGGTATGTATAAAATACCCATAAGGCCACAAATGATTTTATAAGCAGGTAATTTTGTCTTAAACAGACTTTTTAGTTGAATTTAAAATAAAAAATATTAAAAAATAGGTATAACTTTTTTTAGGATAAACAAAGTTATAAATATTATTTCATTTTTGGATTCTACACCAAAAATAACATAGGGTACATCCATAAGGTGTTATACCCAAAAACACTTACTTCTTATGTTATGAGAAGATTTAAGAATCTCACAGTACTTATGTAATTTTTTTAACATTTTTTTAAAATTGTTAAATTTAAGCTTAAATAAGCTTAAATCTAAAGCTGCATAAGGTTAATGCAAACTTACCAAAATTTTAGTTAAAACTGAGGTGTGGTGTATATTTACTGAATTTAAAAGGGTTTAAAGCCATGGTATGGCTTTAAATAAATAAAAGGGCAAAATCCACACAAAAAGGTGGGACAAAGGAAAAAGACCAAATAGAGCTGGGGTACCCAACTTTTTGGATCTGCAATGATTCAATTAAGGTTTTCCACCTGTATTGGAGGATTTTCAACCTTATTTATACTTTAAGATTAGACTTTGATCCAACCTTAAGGTTTAAACTGGTTTTATCCCAATTTGGACAGGAATTTCAAGCTGCCAAAGGGTAAATCCCAATATGCAGGCTTGAGATCAAGGTTTTAAGAACTTTCAAAGCTTAATTAAGCATAAAACTTTAAGGTTTCAAGCATTAAAACCTTATCAAAACTTAAGGTTTGGTGTGTATTGCTATTTTACGTGGAAAAATAGCAATAACTTCAAAATTCATTAAAACTGCAATTCTTGATGGATTTGCTTGAAAATCTCACACAGCTTCCAATTTAATATTATCTACATATAAATTAAATTATAAGTATCTGTTATAAGTAAATTTCCTGGGTAATTAGCCTGGAAATTTACTCTTCTAATTAAAACCCAAAGAAAATTATGATTTCTTTAAAATTTAATTAAAAATTGAGTTTAAGAGATTTCTACTTGAAACTCTATTTTTAAGTTGTTCATGTGATGAAATTTAATATAAATAAGTTTATTTATATGCAAAACTTAAAATAATTAGTTTAAATGAGGATTAAAGTTACATGGAGTTAAGAATAACACTGGTAACTTAAAATTGGAATTAAAAATAAGTTACCTTAAGCTAAGAACTTTATTTTTAAGCATGGTTTTTCAGTTTTGACCTGAGCACGCCCTCTATATTCATTATGCATCATGAGAGCTGCTCTGAAGACATAAAAAGAGTCTTTTCATCACTGTTTTTGTCAATCATTCATTAATCAATCCAATCATATTAGAAATTTAAACAGGTAAGATTTTATTAAATATAAAATCTTATTATTAAAAGTAGTTCTTAAGTTATTTTTCTTCTTTCTTTATTGAAATTAAAGAATTGAAGTCATAGAATTCAGATTATTGTTGTAATCACCAATAATATATTGTATTATATAAAATTATCATCTTAAATATCTTTTAAAATCCACAAATTCCTCTTAAAAACTCTTTAATCATAATTTTTATTATAAAAAGTTGTTTTATCTTTAAAAATATTGATTTTTGACATGTTTTTAACTTATAATTATTATTTAATATAATAACTGTTGTTGTTTGACTTGTTGTATTAAATAAATTTTATAAGTAAGTTTTCTCTGAAAGCTCTATATTTTTTTATCTAGTATTAGTTTTTTTTGTATAGAATTTCTCTATAAGAATTATTTCTGCACAGTGTGTGATTTAATTCTTCTATAAATAATATTTATATTATTTATAAGTGGTTAAATATTCATATTTTCCATGTGTAATTGTCTCATTAAGAGCTTTACACTTCTTATTGTTATAATTGTCAGTGACTATAACAATAATAGAATAATTATAATTTATTATAATTATTATTTTTTTATTATTATTATATTATTATAATAATAATTAAATTTATTTTTTTATATAATTATTTTTAATAATTATATTTAAATTTGTGGTTATAATATTTTATTATATTATATTTTTCTACTGAGGACAGTCATAGTACTCTTGATATTGTTACTATTATCAAGAGTTTCATAGACAAACCTTACAGTCTGTGTGAGCCTGTGAGGTATGTTTAACATACCCATAAGGCCACAAATGATTTTATAAACAATTAAGTTTGTCTTAAACAGACTTTTTAGTTGAATTTAAAATAAAAAATAACAAAAAATAAGTATAGCTTTTTTTTGGATAAACAAAGTTATAATTATTATGTCATTTTTGGATTCTACACCAAAAATAACCTAGGGTACACCCATAGGGTGTTATACCCAAAAACACTTATTTTTTATGTTATTAGAAGATTTAAGAATCTCACAGTACTAATGTAACTTTTTTAACATTTTTTTAAAATTGTTAAATTTAAGCTTAATTAAGCTTAAATTTAAAGTTACATAAGGTTTATGCAACTTTACCAAAATTTTAGTTAAAATTGAGGTGTGGTGTATATTTACTGAATTGGCTAAGGATTTGCCATACAGAATGTAAATCCTGCGTGAGCTCAATTTAAAAGGGTTTAAGGCCATAGTATGGCTTTAAATAAATAAATGGGCAAAATCCACACAAAAAGGTGGGACAAAGGAAAAAGACCAAATAGAGCTGGGGTACCCAACTTTTTGGATCTGCAATGATTCAATTAAGGTTTTCCACCTGTATTGGAGGATTTTCAACCTTATTTAAACTTTAAGATTAGACTTTGATCCAACCTTAAGGTTTGAACTGGTTTTATCCCAATTTGGACAGGAATTTCAAGCTGCCAAAGGGTAAATCCCAATATGCAGGCTTGAAATTAAGGTTTTAAGAACTGTCAAAGCTTAAAAAGCTTAAATAAGCTTAAAACTCTAAGGTTCCAAGCATTGAAACCTTATCAAAAGCTAAGGTTTGGTGTGTATTGCTATTTTACGTGGAAAAATAGCAATAACTTCAAAAATTCATTAAAAATCCAAATCTTAATGGATTTTCTTGAAAATTTCACACAGCTTAGAATTTAATATTATCAATATATAAATTAAATTTTAAGTATCTTTTATTAGTAGGTTTCCTGGGTAATTAGCCTGGAAAATTACTTTTTTAATTAAGCTTAAAGAAAATTATGATTTCTTTAAAAATTAATTAAAAATTGAGTTTAAGAGATTTCTGCTTGAAACTCTAATTTTATGTTGTTCATGTGATGAACTTTAATATAAATAAACTTATTTTATATTAAAACTTAAAATAATTAAACTAAATGAGGATTAAAGTTACTTGGAGTTAAGAATAACACTGGTAACTTTAAATTGGAAGTAAAAATAAGTTGCCTTAAGTTAAGAACTTAATTTTTAAGCATGGTTTTTCAGTTTTGACCTGAGCACGCCCTCTACATCCATTATGAATCATGAGAGCTGCTCTGTAGACATAAAAAGAGTCTTTTCATCACTGCTTTTGTCCATCATCATTCAAATCAATCCAATCATATTAGACATTTAAACAGGTAAAGTTTTATCAAATATAAAATCTTATTATTAAAAGTAATTCTTAAGTTATTTTTATTCTTTATTTATTAAATTAAAGAATTGAAGTCATAGAATTCAGATTATTGTTGTAATCATCTATAATAAATTTTATTATATAAAATTATCATCTTAAATATCTTTTAAAATCCACAAATTCCTCTTAAAAACTCTTTAATCATAATTTATATTATAAAAAGTTGTTTTATCTTTAAATTTATTGATTTTAGGCGTGTTTTTAACTTATAATCTTTATTTAATATAATAACTGTTGTATTTGACTTGTTGTATTAAATAAACCTTATAAGTAAGTTTTCTTTAAAGTTCTATATTTTTTTTATCTATTATTAGTTTTTTTATATAGAATTTTATTCTATAAAGAATTATTTCTGCACAGTGTGTGTTTAATTCTTTTTATAAATAATATTTATATTATTTATAAGTGGTTAATATTCTTATTTTCCACATGTAATTGTCTCATTAAGAGCTTTACACTTCTTATTGTTTTAATTGTCAGTGACTATAACAATAATAGAATAATTATAATTTATTATAATTATTATATTTTTTTTTATTATTCTATTTTGATAATAATAATTAAATTTATTTTTTTATATAATTATTTTTAATAATTATATTTAAATTTGTGGTTATAATATTTCATTATATTATATTTTTCTACTGAGGACAGTCATAGTACTCTTGATATTGTTACTATTATCAAGAGTTTCATAGACAAACCTTACATTTGGGGGCCTGGCCGTGATTTTAAACCAATTTTTGGGACATAAATCATATTCTAGACCTTATTTTACTATTTTTTGACGTAAAATTGCCATATTTGTCTTAATATTGGCTTTTTTGGGAATTATCCCTTATAAATAATCTTTATAATATTAATAAAGTTATTTTTTTCTTAAGAATATTGCTTGAAACAATATACTATTGAGTGACTTGGAATAAATTTCTTTTGTCTAACCAGTGGCTTTTTCACATCACAGACTTGAAATTTATTCTTTGAGTTATTCTAGTATAAAGTGAATAATAAATATAATTTTGATTAATAACTTGTTAATTGCATAATTATTATTTCTTTAAAGAAAATAATAAATCAAATAAAAAATCTTTACTAAAAATATTTTTTTTCTTTTACCTTAGACATTTTTTTCTTTATTTTTGACGTAATTTGCCATAAATTACATAAAAACAACTTCATTCAATAAGTTGAGTTTATAAGTTATTTTTATTGTTTTATAAAATAACTTATATTTTTGATTTCTCTAGTGTCTTCCATCAGAGAAAATTCTTCAGACTCTGAATCCTCAGAGTCAAGTATTGAAATTCAAACCAGCCCAGCACCAAGGGGTTTAATAACCAAAGAGCCCTTTGAAGGTCCTTCAGGTGAATTCAATCCATTTCTTTACTTTAATTTTTTATTAAAATTGACGTGAAATGACTCCTACTAGAAGTGGAAGCAATTACTCCATCCAATCAAATGGATCTGGACCAGGACATTCCAGCCATAAATCCAAAAGGCAAGAATGTCCTCCCAGAGGAGAGGCACAAATGGAGGATGCCAGAACTTCCACCAGTTCCCAAAGGTTAGCCAGCACCTTTGAAACTCTTCTTGAGAGTCCAGAAGCTGACATAACTGCTATTGCTGTTAGACCTGAACCATTTCCAACAGGCAACTGTGGAAATTTATCAATCCCAATGGAAAAACTGGTTCCTGGCGTCAAAACAACAAGAGTGGGAACTCCTTCCAAGTCTTTGGATAGGCACCATGAACTCTTATCTTCAAGTGAAGAAGTTCATGGGGCCAGAAAAGACAGAAGATCTTCTATTGGGTTGGACACCAATGTCTGTCAAAGGGCAAGTCCAACAGATAAAAGCTTGGTTGAAAAACCAAAGCATGTTATCAGAAGACCAGAGGAAGAAGTTGGCCCAAGGCAAGGACAACAGCCAAGTGGAAGCTCCTCAAGCATCCACCAGCAAAAATCCGCCTCAACAAGTGCCAAACAAGCCCAAGCAAGCCCCAAAGACCAACCAGAAGGGCAAGCAAAAGGCAAAGGGAAAGGCAAAGCCCAAGTGGAACAAGCCTTACCCTCAGAATTACAGGATTCCAAAGAAGGAAAAGACAGCCATGGACAATGTGTTCAATATGGCAAGAACTTTGATGGAATTCAAAAACAAGGAAGAGGAAAGATTGAACCAATCCTTTCCAAAGAAATAGACCTTGTAAAGCTTGTAACTCACTTTGAATCTTGTAATAAAGAAATTATGACAAAATTTAAAGCATTTGATTATGTCCAACAGAAGTTGGGTAATGAGATTTTACAATTAAAAGACCAACAAAAGACCATTATTGGCCTTGAAAATGTTAATAAGGCAAATATTTTGTCTTTGACGCAAATTTGTGAAAGACTTGAGCATAAAGTTACCTTACTCAATCAACCAGATGAAAATTCAATTTCTTTTATAACTGGACAGTTAAGAGAATTGAAAATACAAGTTCAAAACTTGGAAAATTCAACTGGTCACAATGCAGCTCTTTTTCAAGAACAATTGGAAAAAAGTGATAAAGCAAGACTTGAATTGAAAGAAGATATTAAATCAAGTATTAATAATATATCACTAAAGAATGAATTGCCAAGGCAATCCACACCATTTCTTGACAGAAATGTTCTTAACTTGAATAATGATTTACATCATACAATTTCAAGTAATGATGTGGAAACTGCTTGCAATTTCAAAGACATTCCTAGATTAGAGGAATGGCCAACCTTCAGTGGTGAAGGGGAATATAATCATATGGAATTTATGAAAACAATTGATATGTTTAAAGAAGACTTTAACATACCAGATGAATACATAAGTGCCAGATTACACTCATTATTTACCAAATCAGCTAAGAAATGGTATTATAAAATGAGACAAGACCATGGTAAACATTCCTGGCCTTGGTGGAAAGAACAAGTTATTTCCAAATGGGCAAATGATTCCTGGAGATTTAGAATGGAAAATTCTTTTGAAGAAGCCATCTTTAATATTGAGAGGGACAGGCCCATGACTTGGTTTCTTAAACAGAAGGACAGATTAACTGCCCTTCATCCTGATATGTCTGAACCAATGGTACATAAAAGGATATTAAGAAAGTGTGGTGGTGACCTTGAGCATGCTATAAGAAGCAGATGTATTGAGCCTTGCTCTACAGAAGATTATATTAATGCTATGGAGGATATCACTACTAGAACAAAAATTGGAAGAAATTGGTATAAACCCCCAATTGACAACAAGACTAGTGGGAAACCAATTTCAAAACAAAATAAACCACATGACAGACCTCCTTTGAAATGTCATAAGTGTGGTAGTATATCTCATTTAGCAAACACTTGTCCAAAAAAGACAAGAGTCAATGAGATAAATGTTGAAAAAGTGGAAGACACAAAAGAAACTGATGTATCTTTACATGAAAGTGATTCTGAACCTTCAGAAGAAGAAGAAACATCAGAAGAACTTAGTATAGAAAATATTAATGTTTCTTTTGAGGTCACTGAGGTACATACTCACTTACCACAGTACAGTGATGAATGTATGGATCTCATACATGTGCAAGATGCCAAAATGCAAAAAACCAAACCTGCCAGAGGTAAAGGTTATACAGCTGGGTCATCTTGTATCACTAATATTGTGATAAATAACACAGAAGCCAAGATACATCTTGACTCAGGTGCTTTTTGCACTTGTGTTGGAAAAGATTATCTTGACAAAATTTATACCAATTGGCAAGACAAGTTGATGCCAATTGAAGGTGTGAAATTCAGCAGTGCTAGCCAGAATATGCATCCTTTGGGTATATTTGAAGCTACAATAATATTTCCTCACCCTGCAGGAAGTATGAGATTGAAAGCTGAATTTGTTGTTATGAATAATTGTACTTCACAACACTTTATACTTGCAAATGATTATCTCAATATCTATGGTATTGATATTAATAATCATAAGGACAGATATTTCACTATAGGGGAAAAAAAAAGGCAAAAATTTGCTTTTTCTCCAGAAAGAAAAGAAATTACTGTCATTCAACAAGTAAAAAATGTTAATAAAGAAAGATTTGTGTCAGATCAATTGTGTGAAGCACAAATTAGTCCTGAATTAACACCAGAAATGAAGGAAGAACTTATTGAAATTTTATTTCAATCTAAAAAAGCCTTTGCTTCTGATGATGAACCACTTGGGGCTATAAAAGGCCATGAAGTGGATATCATGCTTAATGTGGAGAGACCTTATCCCCCATTATTAAGAAGACCAGCTTACCCAGTTAGCCCTAGGGCTAGAGAAGCATTAGAAAGTCATATTAATGAGCTAATGAAACTGGGAGTTCTTAGAAAAGTTGGACACAATGAGGAAGTAGAAGTCACAACTCCAGTAATCATTACTTGGAATAATGATAAGTCAAGGATGGTTGGTGATTTTAGAGCACTGAATACCTATACTATTCCAGACAGGTATCCAATCCCTAGAATCCATGAGACTTTGACTCAATTATCCAAAGCAAAGTTTATTACTTCCATGGATGCTCTTAAAGGCTTCCATCAGAATGTTTTAACACCTCATGCTAGAAAATTTTTGAGAATAATTGCTCATTGTGGTATTTATGAATACTTGAGGATGCCTTTTGGTATTAAAAATGCACCCTCTCATTATCAAAGAATGATGAATACCATATTCCCACATGAATTATCAGAGGGATGGTTAATCATTTATATTGATGACATTATCATTTGTTCAGAAACCTGGCAATCACATTTAGAGAGACTTTCATTAGTACTTAAGAAAATTCTACAAGTGAACATGAAAATTTCTCTTAAAAAATGTAATTTTGGGTTTCATGAATTAAAAGCTCTGGGACATGTAGTATCAGGACTGAGCCTTGGTGTTGACAAAAACAAAGTGGCTGCAGTTTTACTGAAACAAATGCCCCAGAACAAAAAAGAGATGATGTCTTTCTTAGGATTTGCCAGTTATTACAGGCAACACCTTAAAGATTTTGCAATCCATGCCAGATCATTATACAGAATTTGTGATCAGCAAACTGTTTTTGAAATGACAAAGGAGAGAATTCAAGCATATGATAAAATCAAGTATGCCTTGACCAATGCACCATTATTATTGATGCCAGACTGGAAACTTCCTTTCAAGCTGTATATTGATGCATGTGGTGATGGTTTAGGAGCTGCTCTTCATCAAGTTCAAATTGTCAATGACAAGCCTTATGAAGGTCCAATTTGTTTTATTTCAAGACAAATTAAACCTACTGAGGCCAGATATGGAGCTGGCCAAAAGGAGTGCCTTTGCCTTGTTTGGGCTCTGGAAAAACTTCATTACTATCTTGATGGTAGTGTGTTTGAAGTAATTACTGATTGTAATGCAGTAAAATCACTTCTTAACATGAAAACTCCAAACAGACACATGTTAAGGTGGAAGATTGCTATACAGGAGTATAGAGGCAATATGGCCATAGTACATAAAGCTGGAAATATTCATAAGAATGCTGATGGCTTGAGTAGATGGGCATTACCCAATGCACCTGATAATCCTGCCTATGTTCCTACAAGTGCAGAACCTCAAATTCCAATTGAAGGAATTAATATCACAGATGTTGGAACAGAATTCTTTGAAGAAGTTAGAGAAAGCTACAAGCAAGATAAGAATTGTCATATTCTTACTGCTCTACTTGACAAAGATTGTAAAGATATAGCCTTGGATAATTCTCTGGATGATATTTGGAAAACATCTTATGATAATGGAAGATTTCATTTATTTGATGGTATACTATATCATAGATCTAAACACACATGTGTCATGGTCCTATGTAGTAGAATGTTGATTAACACAATACTACTAGAATGCCATGATAACATTTATTCTGGACATCTGTCTGAAGACAGAACAATGGAAAGAATTAAGACATGTGCCTGGTGGCCATCTTGGAGAAAAGATGTCATTGAGTACTGTCATAGTTGTGATAGATGCCAGAAAGCCAATAAAGCTACTGGTAAAAGATTTGGTTTAATGATCCATATTCAAGAGCCAAGTACCCCATGGGAAGTGGTTCACATGGATTGGGTAACTGCTTTACCACCTGGAGGTGATAAGAGTTACAATGCATGTCTTGTTATTGTGGACAGATATAGCAAAACACCAATCTTTTTACCATGTCACAAAGATGACACAGCTATGGATACAGCTCTTTTGATTTGGAACAGAGTCATATCCCATACTGGTCTCTTTAAAAATATCATTAGTGATAGAGACCCAAAATTCACATCAGCCTTATGGACTAATCTACATAAGCTTTTGGGTACAAAATTATCATTTTCAACAGCCTACCATCCACAAACAGATGGACTGGCAGAAAGAATGATTCAAATCCTTGAGGACATGATCAGAAGATTTTGTGCTTATGGCCTGGAGTTTAAAGATTCTGATGGCTTTACCCATGATTGGTGTACTCTTATACCAGCATTGGAATTAGCCTACAAGACCTCCATCCATGCTTCAACAGGCAAGACTCCTGCAATGTTGGAAAAAGGATGGAACCCCAAACTTCCAGTTGATACTTTGAAAAAAGATTTGGTTGACATTCATCCAACTGCTTCAAGCTTTAAGCTACTGCTTGATAAAGTGAGACATCATGCAAATCAAAGCATGAATGATGCCTTTGAATATGCTAAGCAGAAATGGGATAAGAGTCATAAGACACCAGAATTCAAAGTAGGGGACTTAATACTAGTTTCAACCTTGAACTTTAATAATATTAAAGGTCCAAAGAAATTGAAAGATTCCTTTGCAGGACCATTTATTATTAAAGCCCTACATGGGACAAATGCAGTGCAAGTAGAACTGTCAGGAGAGTTAGGAAACAAACACCCAACTTTCCCTGTCAGTCTTGTGAAGCATTACACATCAAGTGATAAGGAATTATTTCCTTTAAGAAATGAAACACCCTTAGAAGTACCCCCACTTGAACCAAGTGAGGAAAAGAAAGTACTGAAAGTCTTGAAAGAAAGAAGACTTAGGGGTAAAAATGAAAGAGAATACTTAGTCAGGTACAGGAATCCACAACATGAAGATGAGTGGGTTGAAGAGAGTAAAATACCTGATTCCCAAAAGTTTCTCAGAAGATTCAGACATGAGAGAAGACCAATTCCTCAATAAAAAGTTTGAATTGTGTGCTTTACATACTTGAACAGTATAAGTAGAGAGGTTGGACAGTGGATTATACCCCCCCCAAACAACTTGGGGGTATACTACAAAAGAAAAATTGTGGTACAATTCTTTTTTGGTGGTAGGGAATGTGAGCCTGTGAGGTATGTTTAACATACCCATAAGGCCACAAATGATTTTATAAACAATTAAATTTGTCTTAAACAGACTTTTTAGTTGAATTTAAAATAAAAAATAACAAAAAATAAGTATAACTTTTTTTTGGATAAACAAAGTTATAATTATTATGTCATTTTTGGATTCTACACCAAAAATAACCTAGGGTACACCCATAGGGTGTTATACCCAAAAACACTTATTTTTTATGTTATTAGAAGATTTAAGAATCTCACAGTACTAATGTAACTTTTTTAACATTTTTTTAAAATTGTTAAATTTAAGCTTAATTAAGCTTAAATTTAAAGTTACATAAGGTTTATGCAACTTTACCAAAATTTTAGTTAAAATTGAGGTGTGGTGTATATTTACTGAATTGGCTAAGGATTTGCCATACAGAATGTAAATCCTGCGTGAGCTCAATTTGAAAGGGTTTAAGGCCATAGTATGGCTTTAAATAAATAAATGGGCAAAATCCACACAAAAAGGTGGGACAAAGGAAAAAGACCAAATAGAGCTGGGGTACCCAACTTTTTGGATCTGCAATGATTCAATTAAGGTTGTCCACCTGTATTGGAGGATTTTCAACCTTATTTAAACTTTAAGATTAGACTTTGATCCAACCTTAAGGTTTAAACTGGTTTTATCCCAATTTGGACAGGAATTTCAAGCTGCCAAAGGGTAAATCCCAATATGCAGGCTTGAAATTAAGGTTTTAAGAACTGTCAAAGCTTAAAAAGCTTAAATAAGCTTAAAACTCTAAGGTTCCAAGCATTGAAACCTTATCAAAAGCTAAGGTTTGGTGTGTATTGCTATTTTACGTGGAAAAATAGCAATAACTTCAAAAATTCATTCAAAATCCAAATCTTAATGGATTTTCTTGAAAATTTCACACAGCTTAGAATTTAATATTATCAATATATAAATTAAATTTTAAGCATCTTTTGTTAGTAGGTTTCCTGGGTAATTAGCCTGGAAAATTACTTTTTTAATTAAGCTTAAAGAAAATTATGATTTCTTTAAAAATTAATTAAAAATTGAGTTTAAGAGATTTCTGCTTGAAACTCTAATTTTATGTTGTTCATGTGATGAACTTTAATATAAATAAACTTATTTTATATTAAAACTTAAAATAATTAAACTAAATGAGGATTAAAGTTACTTGGAGTTAAGAATAACGCTGGTAACTTTAAATTGGAAGTAAAAATAAGTTGCCTTAAGTTAAGAACTTAATTTTTAAGCATGGTTTTTCAGTTTTGACCTGAGCACGCCCTCTACATCCATTATGAATCATGAGAGCTGCTCTGTAGACATAAAAAGAGTCTTTTCATCACTGCTTTTGTCCATCATCATTCAAATCAATCCAATCATATTAGACATTTAAACAGGTAAAGTTTTATCAAATATAAAATCTTATTATTAAAAGTAATTCTTAAGTTATTTTTATTCTTTATTTATTAAATTAAAGAATTGAAGTCATAGAATTCAGATTATTGTTGTAATCATCTATAATAAATTTTACTATATAAAATTATCATCTTAAATATCTTTTAAAATCCACAAATTCCTCTTAAAAACTCTTTAATCATAATTTATATTATAAAAAGTTGTTTTATCTTTAAATTTATTGATTTTAGGCGTGTTTTTAACTTATAATCTTTATTTAATATAATAACTGTTGTATTTGACTTGTTGTATTAAATAAACCTTATAAGTAAGTTTTCTTTAAAGCTCTATATTTTTTTTATCTATTATTAGTTTTTTTATATAGAATTTTATTCTATAAAGAATTATTTCTGCACAGTGTGTGTTTAATTCTTTTTATAAATAATATTTATATTATTTATAAGTGGTTAATATTCTTATTTTCCACATGTAATTGTCTCATTAAGAGCTTTACACTTCTTATTGTTATAATTGTCAGTGACTATAACAATAATAGAATAATTATAATTTATTATAATTATTATATTTTTTTTTATTATTATATTTTTATAATAATAATTAAATTTATTTTCTTATATAATTATTTTTAATAATTATATTTAAATTTGTGGTTATAATATTTCATTATATTATATTTTTCTACTGAGGACAGTCATAGTACTCTTGATATTGTTACTATTATCAAGAGTTTCATAGACAAACCTTACAGTCTGAGTGGGGGTAATGTTTCTATTAGTGGGACTACTGCTTCTAGAGTGGTTTAAAACTACTCCGGGTTCTTGTGCACTTCTTTTACAAAATCCAACAGCTTCTAAATCATAGGGTCTGACTCTTTCCTCCTCTGGTTGAAGGAGGCTTTGCTTTTGCCCTTGTTTCCTTGTCTTCTCCTGGAAATTTCCTGGAATTGTGAAGAATGGTGACTCTTGGCCACTAATCTTCTGGTTTCTGAATGGTGTGAAGCCACTTGAGAGCTGATTTGGCCTGCTCCTTGTGAGCCTGAAGGAATCTGAGTAGGCCCTGTCTGGGTTAGCTGTTCTTCTATAGCTTGGATAGTGGCTTGATTCTCCTTTATCCTCTGTGCCCTTGCCTCCAGGAGTCTGAAATGCCTCGTAGGAGTCCAAACTTTGGTGATTACCATCAGGTCTTTGAAGTCTATCTGTTTGTGTGAACCTTTGAGATATGACCACATACCCAAAAAGGTCACAAGAGATATTTAAAGTAATTATACATTAAAAATAATTACCTTAAAACTACAAAAATGCCATAAAGAGGCATAAAACTTGGTTTAACCTAAGACCCAATGAATAAAAATGTGAGATAAATTATACCATTGGATTCCCCATGGTAAAATACACATATACCATATTTATGGCATATCTGTAAAGTCAATATTCAATGAGCTATAAGTAATAATACCTTATAAAAAACATAAATCCTTATTTATTGCAAAGACCAATGAAGAGAAATGTGAAATAAATGAAACCATTGGATTGTCCATAAAACTCCACATATAAAACAATTAAGAAGCTAAGCCCCAAAGTCAATACTTAAGGAATTAACTTGAAAATTAACACTTTTTTGGTCAACGCATATATTCAAGGATTTTAGCCAATATCTTTTGAAATATGCATGATAGAGTGATGAACCAAAAGTAAATTCATCACGTAATTACTGTAAGAATACAGAAATGAAGCTTATTTCACAAGCTCTAAACAAGGTTAAAACCTGTAAGGGATTATTGATTAAAATGAATAGAGCTGTTGACAACTTTGTTGTGAAAGTGGTCCAAACTTGAAAAAGGAGAAAGTTGGATTCTACTGGTTCATTTGTGAAGAATGATGTATTTTTTATCATAATTTTCAAGCTATAACCCCTTGAAATCATGGTTTGAAGTTTAAAATATTAAATTTTGACAGAAAAGATGAGTTACAAGAAAAATCATCAAAAATAGAGTTTTGATGATGTAATGAAATGCTCTTGACAAAATAGTAACGTTATGCCGAGCTATTAGAATTCACTCTCTGAATTGCTGGAGCATGTAAATCTTAAAAGTTATTAAGGATCAAAGTTTGAACTTAATTTGATCATTTATGATCACTTACTGTAACTTTAAATTAAGTTTAACAGTCATATGAGGGATACAATTGGTGAATACTGTTAGTTTATGATTAAAACTAATAAGATCCACGAAATTTGGGGTTCTGCCAAGCCTTGACGTCATCAAACCTAGAGTTATAGTGATAACTCTAAATAATGGTGTAATAATGATGTAATATGGTTTGATCATGATGTAATCATCGCCAAACCTTGAAATATTGATCAATTCCAGTGGATATGATCAGTACACGTCTACTAGAAGCCTTTTGGACTCTAGGAGGGAGGTATTTACTATAAATAGAGCTCTTTTTACTCTGTTTTCCCCTCAGACGCTTACAAAACATTAAATCATTAAATAAAAAGGTAATTTCTTTATTCTTTATATATAAAACTTTTATATTATTAAAGACCAAAGATCATCTTATAATAATCTTCATCTTTGACGTGATTATTACAATTATTTAATTGTTTTGTTTAAATTTCTCTCAAAAACCTCAATTCCATGTAAAACTAAGAAAAATTTAATTTCTCTTAAAAATTATTGTAACTACAAGTTAAACAAGTTTTATTTACATTTCTAGGCGTAAATGTATTCAAAATTATTATATTAAGCATTAAAAGTAGGTTATTTCTCTTATTATAATGATTTCTCTCTATTATTACTTTTTAATAATTCCATAATTGATATAAATAGTATTTATATTAATTTATAACTTTAATATTAGTAATATTATTGTTATTAATTGTTTTTTCTTAATAAAAAACAATTTTTCACGCCTTTATTATTTGTTGGTAACCATAATAAAGTGCTTTTAAATATATTAATTATCTCATATTAATATATTTATCTTATATATATTATTTTTTATGATATAAATTATATTATCATATTTATTTAGTAATATAATTATTTTACGCCATGATTATAATAATTCTTTCTTATTATAATTATTTTTATCTTATTTATTTCATTTATAAGGACATTCATAGTACAATAAGTAAAATATTGGTAATTTTTACTTATTGTTTCATAGTTAAACCTTACACTTTGAGACATGTCTTCTGGCAACTTGCTCCAAGTTCTGCCCAGTGAGATGCCAGGTTGAACCTCTTGTTGTCCATGCTCCAATGGAATAAGTCCTTGAGGCGTTGGTGGAGCTGAAGAACTTGATCCATGTCCTTCCAGTCCTCTGGTTTGAGGTCTCCATTGAATTGGAGTGTGAATGGCAGGGTTGATATTATCTCCCTCATTGTTTTGCCATCCACTACTGTGTCCAGGGTGTCCTCTTTCAGGTCTTCTGGTTCTGGACAAACCTTCTCTTTCCTCTGGTTGGTTCCTTTTGAAGCCAAGATCTCTGAGGTGTACAGGTGACATGTTAGTGTTTGAAAGCAGTCAAAAACTTTATTTTATTAGGGTATTTACCTTTGACTGTGCCTTGTACAGATTTTTTTTCTGCTGATTTGGGCAATTTACCTTTAGAGGTTACAACTGGGATAATTATAGTAATTTTCCCTGTACAAGTTATCAAGGTTGGTTTACCTTGTCTTGAAGCAGAATTTTGTGGTTTTCTACTCTTCTGTGTGGAAATGAGTGTCTACTTCTTTGCTGTTATCAGGCCTTCCCTATGCCTCTTTCCTTTGCCTTTGCTGCCCTCTGGTTCTGAGGGTGTCACTGGTGTGTTGGCCTGTGACTGGCTTTCAAGTGGTATGAAGTTATCTTCCACTGAATGAAACAGGAAAAAGAGGGCTTAATGTCAGTTAAGAATTCTTAAAATGCTGTTTGCACGTTTAAGAATGGGCTCTGGGCTTGTATATTACTACAATGTGTCCTTGTACAATGACAGTTTAATTGAAATAACAATTCCATGTAAGAAATACAGCTTCCTGATATTTGGTATACTGTTTTTCCACCAATATCTTACAGATTACTTGTAATTAGCAAACACAGTCTGTAAAAAGTGGTGTATAACAGAGCAATTGAGTTACCAATATGCCCAAACACGCCTCAACTGTTGGTTTATCAGTATGAGGTGTCTTAATTTAATTAAAAAATAAGACTGTATTAATGGTTCAAGTGTTTTTATATGTAAATCACCCCCAAAATAAGGGTCTTGTGGTTATTAGCCACATGACAGATACTATTAAAATATAAGTATAAAGTGGTTTATATACCAAAAAAAAGGAATATATATATATAATATATACTTTGTAAGAGAAATTACGCCTAAAAGGAATAAAACAATTGTCAGAATGAGGTAATTTTAGAGAAAACACTCACTTGCTAAGGTCCAAATAAGTTTAAAACACAGCCAGGCCCCCAAATTTCAGGCTGAGTCTATGTTGAAGCAGTAATTAGGCTATTTATAACTAGAAATTTGACTGTGACACATAGAAAATATTTTAAGATAAGAGTGTTTTGAGTAAAATAAAGATTTATAATTTAATTCAAGGGCTCTACTATTAAAGAAGTAGTGGTGGTGAGCGCTATTGAGAACCCTGGGTGCACTCTTACCAGTTGGATTAATATAATACAAGCTACATTAATTAAAATTATAATTATACCTGATTATTACCCAAGAGTAAAGCTGTTTTGGACAGTTTACTACGTAGGGTATTCACGAGCAGGATGAGGAAACAATTCTGGCTGTGAAAAGCCTCCTTTTTATCCTGAAATGGGGGGGAAAGGGTGCTATACCTTTCCATGTACAGGAAGTGAAGATTTTTCACCCTCTGGGACAGGCTTGTGGTTTGCAAAGACCTGTATTAGCCTGTATTGGGCTCAGATGTGGTTTTGAAACCACATCTGGGCAGTTTTCACCAATAAAGGGTGAAAATTCTCATCTGGGGACCTCACAGCCTGATTCTGACGTGTATTCTGTGTAGAATGCTGTACAGAAACTGTATGGGACCCCAGTATTGAATGACATATGAAGTATTGAAGTAAAAGCAGGCTCCTTTGTCTATTTGACACCTCATATTCATGGCTATGGGATATTATCCCATGGTAAGGCTGTGTTGGTCAGAAGGTGGGATTTTGGCCTTAAAACAGCTCTAACTTTGTCAGTTTTTGAGATATCAACCTCAAACCGGAACCGTTGTGTAGCTCTGTATGTGTTCTACACAATGGTACCTTATTTGATATGTTTATCACTAAATATGGCAAGTTATGCCATGTACAAGATTTTTGTACATATGCCTGGTCTAGGAAAAAAGCTGTATTGAGCTTGTTTGCCCTATAGCTTCTGCTATAGTTGAGATATGGGGAAATGGATGACACCATCAGATAGCCCTGATTGTACTCTTTCCAAAAAGACCCCACTTCAAGTATCTCACACTAAAACTGTAGAAGTTAGATGAGAGGTGAATGTTTTGTTTACCCTTACTTGGCCTGAAATTGACCATAACTCCAGTAATGTTGGTGCTAGCACGGTTTGGCTGGTACCTTTGGATAGCCCTGACATAGAGCTTCATTTTGAATAACGATTTGATGGGGTTAAGCCTCTCCTTCTGGATTTTAGATGGGAGGTGAAAATTAAGGTTTATGCTCAGCAATAACTTTGAGCATGAATAACTTTGATATTCTTTGTCCTATGGTGATGGGACTTATATTTTCAGAAAAGGGTGAGTTTCATCTTCCCTTTGATACCTTTTGAGCTGATTTGGATGAGCTCCATGTTTTGGTGGTATCTTGGCTATACCATTGGTTTATGGTATTTTGGCTGTCATGCTTGTGCTCTGGTTTTGAGTCACAGGCTGACAATCTTATTCCCTGGAAGACGCGCAAGCAGCCTTCTGTCTCCATTTCAATGGCTGAGGCAGAGTATAAGGCCTTGTGTGACTTAGTTTTGGGGCTTCTTTGGCTAAGGCAATGGAGTCGTGAATGTAACCTTTTTGTTGACGACTTGGCAATACCAATCTATGAGGATAATCAGTCTTGCATCAGCATTGCGAACGGGGACTGCAATTTGAACAATCAACAAATAAAGCACATCGATATACAACTTCACTTCATCAAAGAGGCAATAATGTCCTTGATTGTTTGCCTTATCTATACACCAACTTCGTCCATGTTGGCTGACTTCCTCACTAAGTCAGTGAGCAGGCCAATCCTTTCTCGCTCTCTGCTTTCACTCTGTGTTGTTGGACTAAGAGTGAGGGGGGATGTTGAAAATCACAATCAAGACCAGTTTGATCAGCAAGAAGCCACTCCTAGTCCAACTGATGTCACACCGCCACTATTAAAAAACTAACTGACAAAGATTGACATGCGCAGATCACTGCGCATAATGAAACATTCTTCAACTTATAAACCACCAACAAGCAACCTGAATCAAGGGATTAATTCCTTCTTGCATTTTACACTCACTCATTTTCTTCTTGAACCTTACACTCTCTTCTTCCCTTCCATCTCTCATTTCCTTTCTTTTTCTTTGTCTCTCCTTTCCGATATCATTTCCTCTTTCTACTCTTTACATCTCACAAACTTTCCTTCTGTTTTACTTATTATAAAGATTCACCTGCTTGATTCAGGTATTGTTGTTTCTCAATGAATAATCGTCTTGGCAGCCTCAAGATTAACTAATCCATTGTTATTTAAGCAGATCATATTCAATTGTGCCTACCTTTGTTACTGCTCTTTTTCATAGCTATTTTTAGTCCACCATTTAGGTACAATATTCTCATTCATACATACTTACTGCCACTATCATTAATGCAATGTTACCGTTTAGTTTTTTGATCCTAACATAAAGCACCCAAGGAAAGTCTAAGAGACCCAAAAGCAACTTTTTTAAAACACAAAATCATGCACTCAGGGAACATATAACCATTGGAAGGGTGTAAAAAAAACACCATTCAACCACAACCAAAGTATTTTTAATCAGTAAGGAAGTTATGAGAGCTTAGAAAAAAAATAAAAAAAATAACTCACTCAACGAAGCTATGAAGCCTGTAGTGGTCAACAATGAGTTGCGAGACAGAGACAGGTTTAGCACCCTCCAAAATTACCAAAATCATTCACCAGATCAACTTTCCAGAACCCTAAAGGGTGTTGGAGCATCCATAAACAATAAGCTAGCTTACCCGAAGCTGCTAAAAGGGTTTAAGGGGTTGATTAACCGAGTGCACACCACGCAAAAACGTTTAGAGCACAACAAAAGTGCTTCTAAAGTAATCAAAAAGAAATAAAATATGAAAAAAAATAAATCAAATTAAATTAAAAAAAAAGAATAAATAAATAAATAAACAAAAAAACTAACCTGATGCTGTTCTACACAGGAAAAGGGGTATTAGGACCCATCCAAATGTCTCTGTGAGGATAAAATAGTAACCCGAAAGGATTTCAAGCATCACCAAGGTCTTGGTAGCCCATCTAAAGTGAAAAATAACCAACCCAAAGCGATCACTAAAGGTTGAAGCATAAACAGACGCTTTTGAGCAGTCTAGAGGACATTGTCGCACCCCTATGAGCAAAGTAGCTCTTCCAATCAAATCCTAAGCAACCTTAAGGGTGTTGAAGAATTTTTTCTTACAATAAATTGGTCGACCCAAAGCTATTCAAAGGTGTGAGGACAACTTGCAAGCAGAGGAACAGCAACCTCTCTTGATTTTGAGAGCATAAAAGTTCAAAGTGGTTCAAACACTTAGACTAGAATTGAAATAGGCTAATCACCCCAACAACTCAGTATAATTCACTTTTGAATATATTAATAAGTACATAGCACTAACCTATACTCCAGAAATTCTCACCTGAAGTTGTTTTGGGGCACAAGGAAGGGTTTATTGATCCATTAGAGTACATCAAACCCTAGCTGCCTAAGCTTTTCAGTTGATTCTTGTCAGAAATAATAGAAATGGAAATAACCCACATTTGGAAAGATTACCTTACCTTCTGATAACAAAGCAAAAAGCAAAAGGAGCTATAAGATAAATGGAAAAAAGGAGTCCTTAAGAAGGCTTTAAACTGTTGAATTTGTTTTCCTGTTTTGTGTTAATGTTATTTCTTAATAATTGGTTTTTTTATATAAAACAAAATTATGATAATGATTACAATATATATATACATAAGAATATAAATAAAATGCTTATTTATTTTCCATTTTATTCAATATTTTATTCAAATTTACTAATGATTTTTTTTTAACAAAGGCCTTAAAAAGAATAATAAAACAAAAAATAAAAGCCCTAATAAAGGCTTTAAACTGATGGTTTCCTTTATTTTTTTATTTTTGCTAATCATATTGGACTGACATTTCACATTCTCAATTTCTACAGGGCTTAAAAAAACAATGAAACATAAAAAAAGAGCCCTCAGTATGGCTATAAACTGCTCATTTTATTTTATTTTAGTTTATTTTTCATGCTTACTTTATATCGGATATGAAATTAAACTGACATATTCAATTTTTGATAGGCCACAGGGCTAATAACAATAAATGCCCTTAGCAAGGCATTAAACTGCTCAATTTAATGGTTTATGTTTTTTTTTGATTACTGATTCTTTATTTTACTGAAATTTCAGTATTTTTTTAGTTTAATGAAATAATTAAAGAAAAAAAAGCCCTCAGCATGGCTTTAAGCTGCTTACTTTAGTCTTTGTTTGAATTTTATTATCATTTATGAGCTTATTTAAATTACTGACAAAATATTGATTTGGATTTACCAGGGTTTGCAAAATAACTAAATAATATGTCCTCAGCAAGACATTAAACTGATGAAACTTTCTTGTTAGCTTGATTATATTTTTAAATCATACTGAATTATTTTATCTTAAATTCTACAGGTTTTCAATATACAAAAAAGTCCTTAGCAAGACATTAAACTTCTGGTTTCTTCTCTATCTTAGCTTGTGACTGTTTATTTGAACTAGCTGAAAAAATAGTCATTTAATTTTTACAGGGCTTTAATATATATATATATATAAGAGCCCTAAGCAAGGCTTTAAGCTGCTATTTTATCTTTTATGCTTTTTATGTTAAATAATAACTATACTAACATATTTTATTTGGCTTTTACAGGTATTAAGCATTAAAAAACACTTTCAGGATTTTTTAAGCGGAATGAAATGCTTTTAAGATAAAAAAAAGTCCTCAAAAAGACTATAAACTGTTTAATTTAATTTGAAACTTAGCTTTGAATATAAATCAAATGATATGAAAACCAAAATTATCAAAAAAATAAAAAACAAGCAATGAAGGGTCCTTGGCAAGACCACAAACTGCCTAATCAAATTATCAACAAGGACCCAAGAAGAAAGAAATTAAAACAAGATAAGTCCTAGGCAAGACTATAAACTACCTAAGGTTTCATTTCTTATTTTTTTTTAATTTCTAAATTTATGTCATTACAAACAAGACTTAGAAAGATCTACTAACTTGAACTTTTTGAACTTTTTTTTTTATTTTTTTTATTTCAAATTAATTGATTTCTTTTCACTAAGAATTAGGGTCATCTCCCATTCATGAGCTCAAGAATATTCTATTTATTTATTATCTTTATTATACTTTTCCCACTATTACAGCAAGAGCCATTAAATTGAATTATTTTTTCAACTCAATAATAATAATAATTAAAAGAAAACTCTAAATCAAGTAATTTTGTTAAAATGATCAATTTATTTGAAATATTTCTTCAATTACAAGAAAGTGGTTAGAAATTGTTTGAGAATAAGAAGTCTTTGTTCCATGAAGGCATTAACTGAACTCTGAAGAAGCTATTTATATTAAAATCCCATACATTGATGACATAATTTGGGAAATTTACATATTAATAACACCTCAATGTGCTATTTATTACAAATGGAATTTGAAAAGCCCCCCAAAGCAAACAATAGTTCTTTTAAATTGTACAAATTTTCTTTTACCCCAATTATATTATCCTAACAGCTCAAATGCATTTATGGGTAACAGAAAATCTGAACCATAAAGGGGATGGACTTGAAATAAAAAGTCTGAGTCACAATAATGAATACAAAAAGGAAGAGTTGTGGCATCATAAGGGTCATTATATGAATAGAGGACTCAAATTATGATGATTCAATTATGTAATATTACTTATAAATACTCCCAAGAGAACCAATTTTTATTTATTGGCACAAATTAACACCTTTAACCGAACAATTCCATGATCTCAATTGTGATTCAGGTTTATTTCCTTTTAATTGTGATTTTTACTCAGATATCTCAAATATTGGCTATTTCATACTTCATGTCAGCCTGTGACTCAAAACCAGAGCACAAGCATGACAGCCAAAATACCATAAACCAATGGTATAGCCAAAATACCACCAAAACATGGACCTGAGCCAAATTAGCTCAAAAGGTATCACAAGAAAGAGTAAACTCACCTCTTTCTGAAAATACAAGTCCCATCACCATAGGACAAGAAATAACAAAGTTATTCCTGCTCAAAGTCATTGCTGAGCATAAACCTTAATTTTCACCTCTCATCTAAAATCTAGAAGGAGAGGCTTAACCCCATCAACTGGTTATTCAAAATGAAGCTCTAAGCCAGGGCTATCCAATGGTACCAGCCAAACTGAGCTAACACCAGTATTACTTGAGTTATGGTCAAATTCAGACCAAATAAGGGTGAACAAAACATTCACCTCTCATCTAACTTTTACAGTTTTAGTGTGAGATACTTAAAGTGGGGTCGTTTTGGAAAGAGCACAATCAGGGCTATCTGATGGTGTCATCCATTTCCTCATATCTCAACTAGAACAGAAGTTATTGGCCAAACAAGCTTAATACAGCTTTTGCCCAAACCACGCCAATGTATAAAAATACTTGTACATGGGATACCTTTGCCATATTTAATGATAACCATGTCAAGTTGGGTACCATTGTGTAGAGCTCATACAGGGCTAAACACTGAACCAATTATGAGGTTGATATCTCAAGAATTGACAAACCTATGGCTGTTTTAAGGTCAAAATCCCACCTGCTGTCATATACAGCCTTACCATGGGATAACACCCTATAACCATGAATATGAGGTGTCAAATAGACAAAGAAGCATGTTTTTACTTCAATACCTCATATGTCAGTCAATACTGGGGTCCCATACAGTTTCTGTGCAGCATTCTACGCGTCATACACGTCAGAATCAGGCTGTGAGGTCCCCAGATGAAAATTTTCACCCTGTATTGGTGAAAACTGCCCAGATGTGGTTTCAAAACCACATCTGAGCCCAATACAGTGTATACAGGCTGTTTGCAAACCACAAGCCTGTCATGAGGAGTGAAAAATCTTCACTTCCTCTACGTGGAAAGGTCTAACAGCCTTTTCACCTCAAATTCAGGATAAAAGGAGGGCTTTCCACTGCCAAAAACCTTTCCTCATCCTGCTCTTGAATACCCTACGTAGTAAACTGTCAAAAACAGTTTTACTCTTGGGTAATAACCAGGTATTATTATAATATTAATAATTGTAGTCTTTATTATTGTAACTCAACAGGTAAAGCTGCACCCAGGGCTTTCAACAGCGCTCACCACCACTATATCTACTATAGTAAAGCCCTCTTATTATTAAAATCACACCATTTACAAATTTTTATCTCTTAAATCCTTATTTAACCGTGTTGCAGTCATAATTTTAGTTGTAAATACTTTTATTACCACTTCAATATAGACTCAGCCTGACACTTCAAATATAAAAAATACTATCCAGCCCAATTGAAAAAAATTATGTGAATTTACTGTATTATTACTTATTCTTATCAAAATCACTACAAAAAATAAGGGGTGGGTAAACTTTTTTCTTACACTATCCCTTATAGTGGAAGTTTTGGGGGGATGGGAACATATCCCCTTCAAAATTTAAAAAAAACTCAAGATTTTCAAATGGAGAGGGGGCCCCCATCCAAAAAAATATCATTAAAAAACAATCAATTAATATTAAACTCAATTTTGAATCATTGTATTATTATAATTTTTTTCATTCTTCATTTTTTTATAACAGGTGTAATTTAGAAGTACAAAAGAACCAAAGGACATTATTTTCAAGAATATCAAGAGACTTGGAAAATATATTTATTAAGAGAAAAATTATTAAGAACACTGAAAATGAAGATCACTTATAAAAAAATTCAAGAGTTCCTTATGGATTGACCTTTAGAAAACACAGGACCTTGGCCATTTATTTGATTCTGGAATTTAACCCATTTGGAATTCAAGAATCACTGGTCAGGATCTATGGACTGAAGAATTACTGACTGGATTAATTATGGACTCAGGAATCACTAAAAATCATGGACCAACAAGATGATATAAAAAATTCAACTCAAATTGCCCTTGGGATTTAAAAGACGCTTGAAGACTCAAGAGGTCCTCAGCATGACCCTAAACTGCTTCCCTGTAGACTTGGGCAGGGAAACCTATAAAAAATAACAGCCAAGAAGCTGTAGGGGATGGTCCTAGTCAGGAGAAGTGCTGAAGGTCCATTTTTGTCCTCAGCATGACAATAAACTGCCCCCTTTGTGTAACAGGAACAAGGGGTTTCACAGGTGTTTAGAATTATCAAATTGTCCAAAATGAACAAAGTTGAGTCCCAAGCCATCAATTAAGACAAGAAAATTTCTTATCAAGAAATAAAACAACCAGAAGAATCTTGCATCAAGTGGGAATCATGAAGAGTGAAGAATAAAACAAGAGTCAAGTGGAATTAAAAATCAAGCCCAAAGTAGCTCAAGAATCAAGATAAGCCCTTGGATGAACCAGGAGGACCTTGCATGACTGAAACTGAAGGACTTGTATACATAATATACAGGGGTTACACACCTAGTTTTAGGTCCTGTATGACCTTAAACAACATTTTTTATGGAAGAAATAAGAAAGAGTAATTGTGAAGACCTCAATATTTCAGGACACTGCCAGATTCTTAGAAATCATTAAAAAAAAGAGGAAAAAACAAAATAACTAATTGAAGATGGATCACCAAATTTTCGCAGCCAAATATAAATCAGTCATGAAGAAGGTGATACCAGTCAATGAGCCAATGCCTCAAGACCTTAACCCACCTTTGGAAATACCACCTTCGTCAAGAGATACTTAGGAAACACCCTTATAACCAAACCCACCTATATTTCAATAAAACTTCAAGGTCACCCAAGAAAGACTGCAAGCAATGAATTTTGGCCCACCAGGATGGTTCTCAAATGAAGAAATCAATTTACTCAAAAAAATTTATTACCTTAAGGGAAAAAGAAATAGCTTTCTTTGAAGAAGAAAGAGGATTACTCAAAGTATTACCTGATGAACCTTGGCAGAAGAAACCAATTCCCATTCCCAAATCAATTTTACCTCAGTTTACTGAATTAATCAGAGGAAGAATCAGGACTGGACTCTATGAGAAATTCACCTCAAGCTACACAAGCCCAATGTTTTGTGTGGCCAAATCAAATGGAAAACTCAGAATTTTCCATTACCTTCAGTAACTCAACAAATTCACAATAAAGGATGCTGGCTTACCACTTCACATTGAGGAATTTGTAGATGCATTTGCAGGAAGAGCATGCCATGGACTAGGAGAGATCATGGGAGGAGATGATGAAAGATAATTAGATGTCACTACAAGACCCCTCACCACTTTTGAAACACCCCTTGGAAGGATGCAACACACAAGACTAACTCAAGGAGTCACCAACTCAGTAGCAGTATACCAAGCACAAATGACCTGGATACTCCAAGAAGAAATACCAGAAAGTGTAGGAATTTTTATTTATGATAGAGGAATAAAAAGGCCAAGATCACTTTACAACCAAGAAGAACTACCAGAAAACTCCTCAATCAAAATATTTATATGGGAATATGCCATAATGTTAGAAAGAATTTCATTCAAAATTGAAGAAGCAGGACTTACTATCTCAGGATCTGTCAGCCTGTGACTCAAAACCAGAGCACAAGCATGACAGCCAAAATACCATAAACCAATGGTATAGCCAAGATACGACCAAAACATGGAGCTGAGCCAAATTGGCTCAAAAGTTATCAAAAAAAAGAGGGAACTCACCTCTTTCTGAAAATATAAGTCCCATCACCACAGGACCAAGAATAACAAAGTTATTCCTGCTCAAAAAAGTTGCTGAGCATAAACCTTAATTTTCACCTCTAATCTAAAATCTAGAAGAAGAGGCTTAACCCCATAAAATGGGTACTCAAATTGAAGCTCTAAACCAGCGCTATCCAATGGTACTAGCCAAACTGAGCTAGCACCAGTATTACTTGAGTTATGGTCAAATTCAGACCAAATAAGGGTGAACAAAACATTCACCTCTCATCTAACTTTTACAGTTTTAGTGTGAAATACTTAAAGTGGGGTCTTTTTGGAAAGAGAACAATCAGGGCTATCTGATGGTGCCATCCATTTTCTCATATCTCAACTACAACAGAAGTTATTGGCCAAACAAGCTTAATACAGCTTTTTGCCCAAACCACGCCAATGTACAAAAATACTTGTACGTGGGATAACTTTGTCATATTTAATGATAACCATGTCAAGCTGGGTACCATTGTGTAGAGCTCATACAGGGCTAAACACTGAACCAATTATGAGGTTGATATCTCAAGAATTGACAAACCTATGGCTGTTTTAAGGTCAAAATCCCACCTGCTGTCATATACAGCCTTACCATGGGATAATATCCCATAACCATGAATATGAGGTGTCAAATAGACAAAGAAGCATGTTTTTACTTCAATACCTCATATGTCAGTCAATAATGGGGTCCCATACAGTTTCTGTACAGCATTCTACGCGTCATACACGTCAGAATCAGGCTGTGAGGTCCCCAGATGAAAGTTTTCACCTGTATTGGTGAAAACCGCCCAGATGTGGTTTCAAAACCACATCTGAGCCCAATACAGGGCATACAGGCTGTTTGCAAACCACAAGCCTGTCATAGAGAGTGAAAAATCTTCACTTCCTCTACGTGGAAAGGTCTAGCAGCCTTTCCACCCCAATTTCAGGATAAAAGGAGGGCTTTTCACAGCCAGAATCCTCTCCTCATCCTGCTCTTGAATAACCTACGTAGTAAACTGTCAAAAACAGTTTTACTCTTGGTTAATAGTCAGGTATAATTATAAGCTTAATTATTGTAGTCTTTTATTATTGTAACCCAACAGATAAAGCTGCACCCAGGGCTTTCAACAGTGCTCACCACCACTATATCATATATAGTAAAGCCCTTTTTATCTTAAATTAAAATATCTTTAAACCCTTATAACTCTTTTTAAATCTATTTTACCGTGTCACAAACATAGATAAAGTTGTATTTAGCCTATTTACACCTTCATCATAGTTTCATCCTTACAGGATCAAAGTTTGCATTCTGTGTGCCAGCTTTGGACATAGTAGGGCATGTTGTATCATTCAAAGGAGGAACAATCTAAAAAAAAAGATAAACAAGATTCAAAATTGGCCAAAACCTCTCAACAAGAAGGAAATAAGAGGATTTCTTGGAGTTTGTGCCTATGTGAGGATGTTTATTGAAAAACTCTCACAATTTGCATCAACACTCAGAAGGCTCACCAGAGAAGATTTTGACTGTGACTGGAATCAATAATGTGAAGAAGCTTTCCATAAGCTCAGAAGAATATTTGGAGAATAAATAACCCTCAAGAAATTGTATTATGACAAAGGAGCAGGAAAAATCAAGCTAGCAGTAGATTCAAGCTACATTGCTGCAGGAGCAGTACTCACTCAAGAAGACAAAGAAGGAAAGGACAGACCAGTATTATATGAATCAACAACTTTTTCAAAACTTGAATCAAAATACTCACAACCCAAAATAGATCTCTGTGGAGTTTCAAGGATTCTCAAGAATCTTCAAACAATACTTTGGGAAAACATTTTGAATTACAGCTCAATTCCAAGGCATTAACTGAAATGATCAACACCCCTTCCTTACCCAATGCCCCCATGACAAGATGGGTGGCTTTCATTCAGCTATTTTCCTTTGATTTTGTACACAAACCAGGGAAAAAGTTTAATATTCCAGATGGGCTATCCAGAAGACCAAAGAACTCAGAAGAAGAAGAAGAAGATGCACCAATATCTGATGAAGAAGAAAATTGGATTAAGCCAGACCCTGGATTTGGGGCTAAGAATTTACATTCACTCAATCTATCAGGAATACATATACCAACAAAACAAGAAGGGTTTTGGAAGAGGATGCAAGAATACTTAAGTACAATGAAAAAACCAGAATCAACAAAGGAAGAAGAATTTAGAAGGATTAAGAGAAGGCCACCCAACTTTTTCTTAGAAGATGGCCAACTCAAAAGAAGAAATAACCCAAACCCTCAATTGGTGATATCAAGTCAAGAAGTTCAAAGCTACATTTTACAGTCACTTAATAAAGACATGGGCCACAGAGGGGAAAATGAAACTTATAGAAGAATTAAAGCAAGATTTTGGTGGGAAGGAATCAAGAAATCAGTCAAGAGATGGGTTCAATCCTGCCTGGCCTGCCAAAAGAGAAGTCAAAGTTTACAAAGGGAACAAGGGAAAGCCACAGAAACATCAACAATATTTGAGGGGGCCAGCATGGATGCAGTCCCTATCAAATCTGGACGTTGGAAATACATGTTTGTGGCCAGAAGATGATTTTCCAGGATGACCAGAAACAGTTGGATTAGTCAAAGTAACAGAATGGTTCACCTCAAAATGGATATGCAGGTATGGCTCACCAAAAGAAGTAACAGTTGATGGGGGACCGGAGTTTGGAAAATAATTGCAAGATGCAGTAAAGAAAGCAGGATAAAGGATCAGAGTCACCACACCCTATCACCCAGAGGCTCAAGGAATGGTTTAAAGGGGCCATAAGCAGCTCAAAGATGCACTAGTCAAGATGTGTGGAGAAAATGGAGGGAAATTAGAACTACATCTACCTTTGGCTACTTTGGCTGACAGAATTTCAACTGGAAGGACAACTGGTTTCTCACCATTTGAACTCCAATTTGGACAACTACCAGTATTACCAATTGACATTGAAACAAAAACATTTTTAGCAGTAGAATCGCACAAAATATCCACAACTGAGGAATTACTGGAAGCCACAGCCAAAAAGCTGGAAGGAAAAGAAGAAAGGAGAAGGAAAGCAGAAGAAAAACTCAAAAAATCAAGGGAAAACTCAATGAAATATTGGGATAGAAGAATGGAAAATCAACTAAGATAACCACTCAGACCAGGAGATTTAGTCCTGGTTTACAATAAAGCAATAGAAACTAATTGGGGCCTACTTTTCAAAAACAAATAAAATGGGCCCTATAGACTGCCTATAATTTTCAATCACCAAGGTCCATTTGATGTCACATCACACATTCTTGGTTCATTTTAAATCACTTGTCTGTGTTTATCTATTACCAATGTGATTGTCAATCAACCTATATAGATGTGATGAAATAATTTCTATTACATAAACAGTGGAATGGTTCATTTTGCATGAACCTCAGGTTGTTGATGTAAAATAAACCATAGGTTGATGTAAAATAACGATAGGTTTATGTAAAATAAACCATACACCAGGGTATTTTTGGTGTAACTTGCTGGACAGTCGCACATTATGACCAGGAGAGAGCTTTGGCATACTTTGTTTTTTCTTAATATGTGACTTTACTTTTACCATGATATCACTTAAATATTCCTGTTTTATTCTTATTAGGTGAAAATACATTGTTTTAATTTCTCTCAAGAGAAGGACTTGATTATAATGATAAAAGAATCCAACAGTAAACATTGCCAAAAATACAAATTTCACTTACCTTTATTCTAGAGGTTTAGAATTCCCAAGAGTAGACTTTCACTTCATTTAATTTACAGAATGGTCAGGGATTTTCAATGAGAATAATTTACAATAGTGTCTGACATAAATGAAGAAATTATCCATTAGGTAATAAACTCTAATCCCATTTGTGTTCTTAAAATATACTTAAGTTAGTATTTATATTTTTTCCAGGAAACTGAAAAAAAAGAAATTCCCAACCTCTTAAGAGAACCGAATTGAATCTATATAAGAGGAGAGTACTTACTAAGATCACTGAAAGTAAATGAAGTGATACCCTCAAGGAATGGAGGTGAATAACATGATTTTTAATGTCACAAATAGTTTGAAGCAACAAATAATAAAATAGATACTATAAGCTTATTACTCTTCTGCTTTTTGTAAATTGTATAAATAAAAGAAGTTATAAATTAGGAATTTTCTTATCCAAAATATAATTTTCTCCATGCATGTGAATTAATGTCTTTATGAAAGATTGTTAAATAGTATTTTTTCATTTAGGTGTGATCCAAAAATATTAAAAGTTAGGTTTTCTATGAGAACTACAATAGATTTTCATATTTGTTTTGAGCTCAAAAAAGGGTTTCTGAAGTTAATTTTTGGGTAAGAAACATCTTTTACTTAGGGTAATGATGAAAATCATTCTTCAAAAGTATTTTTGATAAAAATTTATCTTTTCTTTCTCCAGAAAACTCAGAGTTTTCTGAAAGAACACTTTACTTAGTAGAAAAATCTTGTTTTATGAAGTTGAATTCCATGGGTTTTTTTTGCAAAAAGATTGGTTTCTTGTTTCAAAGTTGTAGTTTTAAATAAAACGATTCAGTTTGAAGAAAATTACAGGTTTTGAGAGAAAATAGGTCTTTTACAAAAAATGACTCTTTGAAACAGTCTTTTGGGAGATCTCAGTTTTTTTGAGTAAAAGAATAGATTTCCTGAAAAATGTAATTCTATTCAAAAAGAAATACCATCCTTGAAAAGAAAAATATTTTCTTGTTGAAAAAATAGTTTTTTTTTAATTATTAGTTGTTTTGAAAAATGTTTCTTTGTAGAGAAATCTATACTTTTGGGGAAAAACAGCATTTTCAAAATAAAAAGTTACTTGACAAAGCTTTCCTAAAAAAATAGTTTTTCTTGTAAAAATACAAAAAAGTGGTTTTATGTTAAAGATTTAGCTGGTTTCTTTGACAAAAAAACAACATTGAAAAAAATGTTCTTTTTCCACAAAACTACCTTCTTTCAAAAAAGTCATTCATGAAAAAATTAGTTAAATTTTGTTTTTGCAAAACTATTTCAAAATAGTTTTTTTAAAAGACCCTTGGAAGAATAGTAAAAGGTAGTAAAAAACATCTTTTTGAAAATACTAGTAAAAAAGAGTTAAATGGAAAAAACTAATCAAAAAAGCAGCTTTTCTGAAAAAATGATACAATGGCTTTTTGAGAAAAACAAATGCAAAAAAAGATTTTTTTCAAAAAACTAGTACAGAAATATTTTTTTGAAAAAAAAACTAGTGTGGGAACTCCTCTTGTGTGGGATTAAAATGAGGCAGTACCTGGAGGGGGAAATCACAGGTAACTAGTTTTGAATTGCTAATAACTCCCGTAACCAAGGTTGGCAAGGGTGTATTGCCTGCCCCTCCTAAAATACTGAACAAAATCTTCCTTGGAGCTCACAAACCAAAATAAAATTAGTAAGTGGCTTTACAACTGCAGAAGACAAAATTCAGAAGTCTCAGATCAGACCTATTCAACAAATAATATGAAAAATAATGTCAGTTATTTTGGTTAAATTTGAGAATTTAATGAAATACTTGTCTGTTTAATTTTAATATCTTTTTTTTGTAGTGAAATTGAGGTGAGTTGTTTCTTCTTTGTGATAATTCCTTGGTAGGATGGGTTATTTAAGGTTTTCTGGAGAATTTGATTGGTGTTGATAAAGGTAATTTTGTCAAGGTATAGTTATAATAGAGTAAATTTTTTTTTTAAAGGTTTGTTACTATTTTTTTTAAGATTTGTTGATAATAAGATAAGATTTTGTTCGTTCAATTTAAGAGGTAAGATTATTTGATATTTAATATTTTTTTTTCAAAGGGGTAAGTGAATTTTAAATCTTGATAAATTGTTAAATTTTACTGGATAAAATATTTTAATAGAATAGTAACCCTAATCTTGGGTACTGGGTAATTTTTATTTTTATTTTAATAATAATAATATTCCACTGAGCTTAGCTACTGGGTAATCTTCAACACTATACTTCCACTGAGCTGAGCTACTGGGCAAGTAAAATTCACTATAATTTTCTGGACTACCTCCCAGGTGAGGGATGGATTATTCCTATGCTTGCAATGTGCAGGGGATATAATTTGCATGGGGAATTTTGAAATTTGGGGGGAGAGAGCCCCTCTATTTATACCTTTTGGGAGCCCAGGGGGCCCTCCATGGGAGCTGTCTTTTTCCACTTTAATTCCTCTTGATTTCATCATGTGACTCTGTTTTTGGTGAGGCCCTTTCTTGCATGGGTCAGGTGATTTAAGGTTTGGTGATAATTTTCTCTCTGCACAGCCTTCATTTATCACATGATTGTCTTTTGGTGAACTAATTATGATGTGATATTCTTGAATTTTCCTTGCATGCATGAGGTGATTCAACTTTGGCTGGGGAGTTTTGTTGTGCACAGCCTCTTTCTTGTCACATGATAGTCTGTTGGTGGATGCAGTATCACATGATGACCTTGTAATTCCTTTGCATATGTCCTATTTTAGGCTTAGTAGAAGTGGCTGTGTAATTTATGCAGGTGTCATGGTTGTTGTTCTTCTTTTTTAACTTTAAAATGAGGTCAGGTGATGATTTCTTGCACTGATGAATTTACTGTGATGTATGAGATGATGTGATTTTTGAGTTTGACACATGCTGTGCATAGTCATATGGTTGTGATTTAATTAGAATTGTGTACTGCATGCAGCCTGTTGTAGCTAGCTTTGGTTTGCATGAGGTGATGAGTGGTGTAAATAATAATGATTCTGTTTTAAGGTTTTAAGTGGGGTTACTGAGGATATAAGATAAGGTACTCCTGTGGCTGTGTTGTAAATGACTTGCAGGAATTCCATGGAGTTGAGCTTTGAATCATGTGACTTTGAATGCAAGTTGGCTGTGTAGCTAATGCATGTGTAATTTTCTTGCTGCATGAGTCCTGTGGCTGTAAGGGGGTGTAATTTAAAGGGTGTTCCCTTATTTTTTGTAACTAGTTTACTATATGTAGCTTGATTTTTACATATGCATAATGAAATTGAATAATTTATTTAAACACATAAACTTCCCTTTGGTGCCTGTGCCATGGATTTATGAGTTAAATCCAGCTTCTTGCTGTAAAATTGACCTTTTGGTGTAAAATTTGAGTGTAAGTCTGCCTGTAGGCTGGATTTCCTGCTGTTATAGGGTACTATGAGCTTGAGCCTGGTAAAAAAAAATGGTATGGAATACCACATCCCCCTCTCCATTTAATGCTGTCCCCAGCATTCCAGGTTAGAGCTCTCTATTCTTCATCTGATTCTGTGGTCTCCTCAAATACCTCTTCCTCATTTATTGATTCATCTTCTTCACTTTGTTCTTCTTCTGTGTCTTCTTCTTTTTTTTTTTAATTTATTTCTAAGAATTTTCTAGTGTCCTGAAATCTTGAGGTCTTCACAATTCTTCTTCTTTCTTCCATAAAAAATGTAGTTTAAGGTCATACAGGACCTACAACTAGGTGTGTAACCCCTGTATATTAGGTATACAAGTCCTGCAGTTTAAGTCATGCAAGGACCTCCTGGCCTAATCCAAGGGCTTATCTTGATTCTTGAGCTCCTTTGGGCTTGAATTTGGATTCCACTTGACTCTTGTTTTATTCTTCAATCTTCATGATTCCCACTTGATGCAAGATTCTTCTGGTTTTTTTATTTCTTGATAAGGAATTTTCTTTTCTTAATTGATGGCTTGAGACTTCAATTTGTTCATTTTGGACAATTTGATAATGATAAACACCTGTAAAACCCCTTGTTCCTGTTACACAAAGGGAGCAGTTTATTGTCATGCTAAGGACAAAAATGGTCCTTCAGCACTTCTTCTGACTAGGAAAATCCCCTCCAGCTTCTTGGCTGTTATTTTTCTTCTTTTTTTTTTATAATTTTCCCTGCCCAAGTCTACAGGGGAAGCAGTTTAGTGTCATGCTGAGGACCTCTTGAGTCTTCAAGCTTCTTTAAGATCCCAAGGGCAATTTGAGTCGAGTGTTTTACATCATCTTGCTGGTCCATCATGTTGAGTGACTTCTGAGTCAATAATTAATCCAGTGAGTCAACCTTCAGTCCATAAATCCTGGCCAGTGATTCTTGAATTCCAAATGAGTTTCAATCCAAAAATCAAAGAAATCTACAAGGTCTGGTGTTCCCCAAAGGTCAATCCATAAGGAACTCCTGCTTTTCTTTATAAAAAATCTTCTTTATTTTCAGTATTGTGATAATTGGTATGTGATATAATTTTTCCAAATTATATTGATATTTCTTCAAAATAATTTACTTCCTTTGGTTCTTCTGTATTCCTAAAGTATTCCTGTTATAGAGAATAAAATGAAAAATGAAAAATGATAATAATAAGATAATTTAAAATTGATTTCAATATTGATTGATTTATTTTATTTATTTTTTAATAATAATATTTGTTTGGATGAGGGCCCCCCTCTCCATTTAAAAATCTTGAGTTGGTTTTTGAATTTTGAAGAGAATATGTTCTCATTCCCCCAAAACTTCCACTATAAGGGATAGTGTAAGAAATAAGTTTACCCACCCCTTATTTTTTATAGCTTTTTTTTTGTTTTTGTTTTTTTTGATGAGGATAAATAATGATACAGTAAATATACATAATTTTATTTTAATTATTATTCAATAAATATTTATTTTTTATTTTTTTTATTCTTTTTACTGTAAGTATAAAATACCCATTAACTGAGATATCTGAGTAAAAATAAAATCTCAAAATAAATGATCCTGAATCACAATCAAGATCATGGAACTGTTTGGTTAAAGGTGGTAATTTGTGCCAATCAGTAAAAATTGGTGCTCTTGAGAGGTTTTATAATTAATATGACATAATTGAGTGATCATAATTTCAGTCCTTTAATCATATAATGACCCTTATGATGCCACAACTCTTCCTTTTTGGAATCATCATTGTGACTCAGACTTTATTTCAAGTCCATCCCCTTTATGGTTCACATTTTCTGTTACCCATAAATGCATTTGAGTTGTTAAAAAAATATAAAAAGTGAAATTAAAAATTTGTACAATTTTAAAAATTCTTGTTTGCTTTTGGGGGGCTTTTCAATTCCATTTGGAATGAACAGCACATTGAGGTTTTATTAATATGTAAATTCCCCAAATTATGTCATCAGTTTATGAGTTTTTGATATAAATAACTCCTTTAGAGTTCAATTAATGCCTTCATGGTACAAATACTTCTTCTTTTCAAACAAGTTCCAATCACTTTCTTGTAATTGAAGAAATATTTCAAATAAATTGATCATTTTTTTTTAAAAAAAATAATACTTGATGTAGAGTTTTTTTTTTTTTTTAATTATTGTTATTATTGAGTTGAAAAATTAAGCCAACTTAATGGCTCTTGTTTTAATAGTAGGAAAAGTATAATAGAATATTCTTGAGCTCATGAATGGGATATGCTCCTAATTCTTAGGAAAAAAAATTGAATTTGAAGTAAAAAAAAAAAATTAAAAAATATGTTCAAAAGGTTTAAGTCAGTAAGTGTCTCTCATTATTGTCTTTAATGAAATACAATTAGAAAAAATAAGAAATAAAACCTGAGGTAGTTTATAGTCTTGCCTAGGACTTATCCTCCTCTGATAGTCCTTGTTCAATCTTTTTGAATATTTTAAATAAGCAGTTTAATGGTCTTGCCAAGGACCATATGTTGTCTTTGCTTTGGTCCTTGTTGAGAGTCTTAGTGGTGGGCAGTCTATGGTCTTTCCAAGGACCATTGGTTTCTTTTTGATTATTGTTAATAATTTGAGTGGGCAGTTTATGGTCTTGCCAGGACCATTGATTGATTGATTTGCATTTTGAGTCCTTGTTTAGAATTCTTTTTTCTTGATATTTAAAGGTATTTCTTGTTGTTTGAAGGGGAAGTTTATGGTCTTGCCAAGGACATTATCTTGTGTCTAGGCACCTGATTGTTGCCTTTGGGGTTTCCTGGCATGTAATTTATCTTCAAAGCCAAGTTGTAAGTTGAATTAAAAAGTTTATAGTCTTATTGAGGACTTTTTTTTTACTTTAAAAGCAGTTTTAAGCCTATAAAATAGGAGAGATATTTTCATGATGAACACCTGTAGCATTTAAAATCAAATATGTCAGTATAATATATTGTAAAACATAAGAAACAAGCATAAAAAATAGAAACAGCAGCTTAAAGCCTTGCTTAGGGCTAATATTATTTTGTTTTATTGTTTTTTTTAAGCCCCCCTTTTTTTTTCTTTTCATTTTATAGCTATCTTGTTTCCCTCATTCATTTTATTAAACTAAAAAATTACTAAAATATCAGCAAATCAGATAATCAGTAATAAAAAATAAGCATAAGATGAAATTGAGCAGTTTAATGCCTTGCTCAGGGCATTTATAGCCCTGTACACTATCAAAAAATTAAATATGTCAGTTTAATTTAATATCCAAAAAATAAATTAAGGATAAGAAATGAAATAAAATAAGCAGTTTATAGCCATACTGAGGGCTTTTTTTTTTGGTTGTATTTTAACCTTCTGAAGTCATTAAATACATATATATATATATACTTATTTTTGTTTTGTTTTTAAATATCCCTGTATCAAAAATAGAAAAATAATGTTAGAGTTAAAAAAAAAGAACCAAGAATTAAATAATAAATAAAACCAAGCAGTTTTAAGCCATGCTAAGGGCTCCCATTGTTTTTTTTTTTGAGCAAATATTAAAAAATAAATTGGTATTCTCTGTCAATTGAAAGGTTCATTTAAAAGACCCTAACACCTGCTACAATGCTTTGGGTGGGTTGTTTCCATTTCTTATCTTTTTTAGAAGCACTTTATGGTGCTATTAACCACTTCGCATGGTTTATTTTCTACTAGTATGTCATGTAGTATAGTTCGTTAATAAAAAAAAGAGTCTCAGCCCTGTAAATCTCCTCAACAGTCTTTGGGTGGGCTGTTTCAGTCTTGATGGGTGTTATTAAAACCTAATTGAAGCTTTAAAACGCTTTGGGTGACTGTGTCTTGTTTGAAAAGACCTTTAGATGGGTTGTACTACCCATCACCTACCCCGTGTAGAACAGCATCAGGTGAGTTTCTTGTTTTTATTTTATTATTTTTTTTCTTCTTTCTTTTATTTTTAATTTAATTTAATTTAATTTTTTTCTCTTTTCTTTCCTTCTAATTCCTTCAAAAGCACTTTTAGTGTGCTCAAAAACTTCTTTGTGTGGGGTGTACTTAATCAATGGGGCTTTCAGAGCCTTCAAACAGCTTCGGGTAGGTTAGCTTTGGGTCTAGGTGAGTGTTTTTCTTTTTCATCTATATTCAAATCAAAGTGGACTGAAATGCTGGGTATTCCTGGTAGAATGATTTCCAATCTTCTGTATTAAATTTAGTTGCACCACCTTTGAGACTGAATATTGCTGGTATAAGTGTTTCTTCCCCATGAAAATCCCATGTGGAATTTTTTACAATATAATTTTCTGTGATTTTGCTAATTGTTCCATTTTTAATCTGAAGATCCTGAAGGTTGAACCAGTCTTGGCATTCCCAGGTTCTCCAAAATAATGATTTCCTGAGGTTTTCATCCATGGGGAATATTCATTCCAGTATTGGTTTCCAAGGTTTCCATCAATTCCATCCCAGGTCAGTAGTTCCAAGAATTAATATTTTGTAAGGTTGAATCCAGGTAATTCTTTCAATGGATGTGAAATTACAGTTTCTAATGGTGATTCTTCTTTTTCAAAGATGTCCTCAAACTCAATATATGGGAGGACAATTGTGGAAATATCAGGACAGGGTTCTGGTTTTCTTTTTCTTCTAGCCAGCTGACATCTGTGTCCATTGACCAGGTATTTTCTTCAGGTAATGGCCAGGATTCCATTTTTTTAGGTTTTTGTGGGTTTTAAAGTGTCAAGGTAAGATGAATTGAGGAAAGTATCAAATTTATTTATCAAAATAGTTTGAGGATAGGTTTAATATGTTTGGATGATAATTTTCTGGGTAAGGATATGAATATTCCTCTTTGATAAGGCAGGAGGTCACTGCCTAGTGCTGATTGGGGTTTGGTGAAGAAATTGGTGATTTTGGTTGCTAAAAAATGATTTTCTCTTTGATAAGGCAGGAGGTCACTGCCTAGTGCTTTCATGGTTAGTTATTGTGTTTTTTATTGGTGAGTGGGATTATTGATTTGATTTGATGAGAGTTGATATTCCTCTTTGATAAGGCAGGAGGTCACTGCCTAGTGATTCTTGATTTTGGGAGAGACAAATTGGTTATTTTTGGTTGAAAATTGAATTTCCTCTTTGATAAGGCAGGAGGTCACTGCCTATTGATTAATTAAATTTGAATCTGACTTCTTTATTTTATTTTTGATTTTTAGAGCTGTTATGTGTCTTCAAGATGGGCCTTGATGGTTTTAAATTTTATTGGTCCATTAAGTCTTGAGTAATTTGATCATTGGTTTTGTCAGAAACCTCCAAAAATTTCAGCAATTCCTTGATTTCTTCAATTTCTTGGTTTCTTGGTATTGATGAAGTATCCACAAAGTGTCAAAGGTTCTCTTTATTGAAATATTCATCTTCTGGTGACCAATAAAGTTCTTCATTAATAATTTGGTCTTCTTTTATTAATTCTTCCCCATAGGAACTAAAATCTGGTGAATTGGCCATGGTGGAAGTGATTGTTATTATTTTATTTTTTTTTAATGAAAGTTTTTTTTTTTTTTTTTGAAGAAATACTTTATTGATGAATTCCTTCTTTGTTAAGGCAGGAAGTCACTTCCCTAGAGAGAATATATAAAAAAAACTAATGATACATTTTATGGATGATACTGATACATTTTAGAGAAAAAATCCTGATTTTGTTGATTTTATTCAAAGTTGAGCTCCTCAAAGTGGGAAGGGTGAGTGTCTGTTGAGTAATCTGGGCAAAATAAGGTCTTTGAGGGTTTCCAAAAAGGCATTTCTTTCTTCTATTTCTGCTTCTGATGGAAATTCTGACCACCATAAGTCTTCATCAATGAATATATATCCATCTCCAACCCATTTCAATTTTCCAGTTTGGTATGTTGATCCAGTTAATCCAAGGTACCACTGGGCCCAAATTTGATTGAAGTAAAGTCCTCTTCTTGGTAGTGTGGCCATTTCAAATATTTCATCCCAAAGTTGATTTTCAAGGTTACCTTTAATTCCCTCTTCAGTTAATAAATCTAAGAATTGGATATTGTTCAAGTTTGCTCCTGGAAGGTGACATAAGTATTTATCTTCACATAAAATTTCTTGAGCTTCATCCCCATAAATGTCTTCAAAGGTGATGTATGGCAGGTAGATGTAATTGTATTCATTTTCTAAGATGGATTCTGTTTCATCCTCTTCCTTGGGAGGTTGCTGGATAAATTCAGGGTTTTCCAGTTGCCATTCATAAGGTTCTTCTTGGTTGTTCAATGGTCTGTCCAAGAAGTTGATATGGTATGTGTCTTTTAAATTTTTGTCTCTTTCTTCCATAATTCTGAGGTCCTTTTCAATTTCATTTATAATTTCTTCATCTAAGAGCTCATGATGTTCACTAAATCTGACTTTCTTCCTTTTGGGTTTAGTTTTGAAAGGGTTTCCATTTATTTTCTCATTTCCATCCACCAAAATCTGGAAGATTTCTTCAATATTGTCAATTGGCTTGTAAACTATGTTGGGTAATTCATCTTCAGAGGTTGAGTCTTCAAGTTGTCTTTTGAGATTGCTTGGCCATTTGTTATTTTGTAAATCTTGACCAAATTCATCACTTTTTGGAGATATGGATAACTCTTGGGTCTTATGGGTTAAATTGATTATGGTATTGTCTCTTTTTGCATTTTGATTCTTCTTTCCTGGATTATTTATGACCAATGTTGCCATATTGCATAAATCCATTCCTCTAGGTGGACCAGTTTGCCATCCAAGTGCTTGAGGTTTGCATATTGGCATGCATAATCTTCTTCCATCAGGTTCTTGATAGCTCAATATTTCACCTTTTTTGTGAGAAATATCCAGCCTGATATTTTTGTCTGCCAAGAAAGGTCTTCCAAGTGTTGTATGGACAGATCCTTTTGCATTAAAAAAGTGAAGCAGAGTTTCTTCACCTGAAGCCAGAATTATTGGAGTAAATTCTGAAAGTGCCACCAATGAAGTAGTATGGGCTCCGATTCCCCTCAGCTTCATGTTAAGATTTCTTGTTGTGAGTGAACCTTTGATTGCTATTCCTTCTGGTATGATGTTGAGTTCTGCCTCAGTGTCCACTAATGCTCTGATAGGAGATTCTTCCTTTCCAATGAAGATTTCCATAAATCCCAAAGGACAGGCATAATGAATCTTGGGCTTGGGTATTTCTTTGAATCCAAATGATGATAATATTTCTTGAAGATCTATTGAGTTGAGTGACTTAATTTTTTCCTTGTATTTTTCTGATAACTCTTGTAATTTATGGACAAAATTTGGTGACATCCTCAGAATTTCTTCAATGGTAAGGTTGATCTTTTGTTGCATAATTTTCTTAATAATTTTGTCAATTTCCAATTTGGTTTCAACCTGTTTCTTTGGAGGTTTTCTGAACTTCTTTTCTTCTTTAGGAATTTCTTCATCTTAATTTCTATTGGCAATATTTTCAACTTCCTCCTCAGGTTGGTCTGGTGTTGGAATATTTGAATTTTGGAATTTGGTAGGAATTATTACTCTTTCTTCTTCCTTTTCTTTTTCAATGTAAGTTCCTGGAATTTCTGCTTTCTTCTTTGGCTCTTGATTTTGGGATTGTCTTTCCATTCTTTGCTTGGTCTGCCTTAATCCAATGTGTGATTCAAAAGGGTCATTGGCTGAGGAAATGGTAGGTGGTTTCCAATTTGACCAATCTTCAACACGTGAAATTGAGGTTGATTTATCCTCTGGTTTCTTTTCAGTGGGCTTAACCTCTTCTTCTGGTTTTGGCTTTACCACAGGTTTCTCCATAAATTTCTTGTTGAGTTCTGCTTGTTCTTTTGCAAAAGCCCTGACTATGTTTCTGGCACTTTCATTTCCTTCCATAGGTACTCTCTGATAGTTGGGGAAGAGGTAAGATGCTCCTTGGGTTCTGACAATTCTTTTGTCCAAATCTTCAGAAAGGTGAGTGCATCTAATTGTTGTATGACCTTCTTCCTTGCAGTAAGCACACTTCAATGGTGGTCTTGGAGCCATTTGAGCTGGTATGTAAGGTTGATAACTGGATGAAAATGGTGGTAAAGGATTCCTTTGCCTGTATGGCTGATTATTTTGAGGTAGCCTTTGCTCTTGATTATTGTTCCAGTTCCTTCTTGGTGGATTAACTGCTTCTGAAAATGTTTTGAGTTGATTTAACACTTCTTTAACTGATTATTTTCCCTCATTTCTTGGTTGAGGCTCTGGTTGTGGAGGATTTTTGATCTTTTGGGTGAGTTCTTTTACTTGTTCTAAAACTTCATCCCAGCTTTCATACTCAAATCTTGTTTTCTTTTCTGGAGGTTTTTGTTTAGAAAATTCTTCTTGTTGAATAAGTACCTTGGCCTCCAAGTCTTGTTCAATGTTTAATTTCAAAATATCCAATCTTGGAAGGATGTAACCTCCATCCAAGGCTTGAACCATAGCTCTGTCTTTAATCATTTCTTTATAAATTGATTCTTGAACACTAGTGGGAAGGCTGGCCAATATTTCCTGGTTATGATTGATATCACCTTAGATATATTGGTATCTTTTGAGGTAAGTGATGATTGCTTCATATTCCCCAATGAATTTTCTGTATTGAGTCATGTTTCTTATTCCACCTTCTTGTTGAGGTTTTGTGAATAAATCAGTGATTGAGGATAATTTGTATCTTCTTTCAGGTGAGACTGTTCCCCATCTTCTTTTCATATCCACTTTCAATTGATCCCAATCAGCTGTTTCATATCCTGGCATTCCCTCAATATGATAACTGATTTCTTCATCTTTTGTCCAAAATGGTATTTGTCTTGCAATGTCTCTTCCACTTGCTCCTTCAATTCCTGCAATATTTTCAACTTTATTGATGAATCTTTCAACATCCTTTCCATCAAACCATAAGTTATAGTCCTTGGCTCTGATTTTCACTATTGGAGTAGTGTTTCTTCGAATTTCTTGATGTGATGGAGTTGGTATTTGGGAAGAAATGTTTACTATTCTTGGTAAGGTACTTTGTCTTTGTTCTGTATAAGGTGTTGATGTGGCCATGGGTCTAGGATAAGGTGAAGGTGATCCATGCTGCCTGAATGATCTTGGAAGGGTGGTTTGTTCTTCAAGTGGAGTATTTTGTGGAGTATAACTTGATGATTTATTTTTCCCTTCCTTTTTGATTAGTGCTAGTAATTCTGCTTGCATTTCTAGCATCTTCTGCTGAAGTCTCTCTGTTGAAGACATTTCTTCCTGTCCTTCAACAGTTTCTTCATTAAGGCTTTCTTCCTGGATTTCTTCAATACTACAAGGTAACTTTGATGATGAAGGTTTATCCATTTTTTATTGGTTAATTTCCTCTTTTGAGATTGATTTATTGAGTTTATTTCTTTCAAGGAGATCAAGGAAGAATTTCTCCACAACCTTCAAGTCCCTTTTATTGGTTCCTGGTGTTGCAATTGGGAAATTGGAATATTTATTTGATTCCTCCCCTAGTTCTGTTTCTTGCTTGGGTGGATAATAGTAATGGTCAGAGTGAGTTGATGATTCAGATTCTTGAGATGATGGTTTGGGCTGATTTTGATTATTTGAATCCAGCTTTTTGCTATAAAAATAGTGTTCTTTGAGTAGTTAAGGATTTTTTATTGTAATTTAATTGATTTTTTTATTGAAGTTGAGGTTGTCTGCCACTGTTGGGACACCAGATGTGGGAACTCCTCTTGTGTGGGATTAAAATGAGGCAGTACCTGTAGGGGGAAATCACAGGTAACTAGTTTTGAATTGCTAATAACTCCTTTAACCAAGGGTGGCAAGGGTGTATTGCCTGCCCCTCCTAAAATACTGAACAAAATCTTCCTTGGAGCTCACAAACCAAAATAAAATTAGTAAGTGGCTTTACAACTGCAGAAGACAAAATTCAGCAGTCTCAGATCAGACCTATTCAATAAATAATATGAAAAATAATGTCAATTATTTTGGTTAAATTTGAGAATTTAATAAAATACTTGTCTGTTTAATTTTAATATCTTTTTTTTGTAGTGAAATTGAGGTGGGTTGTTTCTTCTTTGTGATAATTCCTTGGTAGGATGGGTTATTTAAGGTTTTATGGAAAATTTGATTGGTGTTGATAAAGGTAATTTTGTCAAGGTATAGTTATAATAGAGTAAAAAAAATTTTAGAGGTTTGTTACTATTTTTTTTAAGATTTGTTGATAATAAGATAAGATTGTGTTTATAAAATTTAAGAGGTAAGATTCTTTGATTTTTCTTTTTTTTTTTCAAAGGGGTAAGTGAATTTTAAATTATGATAAATTGTTTTTTTTTTCTGGATAAAATATCTTAATAGAATAGTAACCCTAATCTTGGGTACTGGGTAATTTTTATTTTTATTTTAATAATAATAATATTCCACTCAGCTTAGCTACTGGGTAATCTTCAACACTATACTTCCACTGAGCTTAGCTACTGGGCCAGTAAAATTCACTATAATTTTCTGGACTACCTCCCAGGTGAGGGATGGATTATTCCTATGCTTGCAATGTGCAGGGGATATAATTTGCATGGGGAATCTCGAAATTTGGGGGGAGAGCGCCCCTCTATTTATACCTTTTGGGAGCCCAGGGGGCCCTCCATGGGAGCTGTCTTTTTCTACTTTAATTCCTCTTGATTTCATCATGTGACTCTGTTTTTGGTGAGGCCCTTTCTTGCATGGGTCAGGTGATTTAAGGTTTGGTGATAATTTTCTCTCTGCACAGCCTCCATTTATCACATGATTTTCTTTTGGTGAACTAATTATGATGTGATATTCTTGAATTTTCCTTGCATACATGAGGTGATTCAACTTTGGCTGGGTATTTTTGTTGTGCACAGCCTCTTTCTTGTCACATGATATTCTGTTGGTGGATGCAGTATCACATGATGACCTTGTAATTCCTTTGCATATGTCCTATTTTAGGCTTAGTAGAAGTGGCTGTGTAATTTATGCAGGTGTCATGGTTGTTGTTCTTCTTTTTTAACTTTAAAATGAGGTCAGGTGATAATTTCTTGCACTGATGAATTTACTGTGATGTATGAGATGATGTGATTTTTGAGTTTGACACATGCTGTGCATAGTCATATGGTTGTGATTTAATTAGAATTGTGTACTGCATGCAGCCTGTTGTAAATAGCTTTGGTTTGCATGAGGTGATGAGTGGTGTAAATAATAATGATTCTGTTTTAAGGTTTTAAGTGGGGTTACTGAGGATATAAGATAAGGTACTCCTGTGGCTGTGTTGTAAATGACTTGCAGGAATTCCATGGAGTTGAGCTTTGAATCATGTGACTTTGAATGCAAGTTGGCTGTGTAGCTAATGCATGTGTAATTTTCTTGCTGCATGAGTCCTGTGGCTGTAAGGGGGTGTAATTTAATGGGTGGTCCCTTATTTTTTGTAACTATTTTACTATATGTAGCTTGATTTTTACATATGCATAATGAAATTGAATAATTTATTTAAACACATACACTTCCCTTTGGTGCCTGTGCCATGGTTTTATGAGTTAAATACAGCTTCTTGCTGTAAAATTGACCTTTTGGTGTAAAATTTGAGTGTAAGTCTGCCTGTAGGCTGGATTTCCTGCTGTTATAGGGTACTATGAGCTTGAGCCTGGTGAAAAAAAAATGGTATGGAATACCACACTAGTACAAAAATAGTTTATTTGAAAAAAACTAGTACGTAAATCTTTTTTAAAAAAAACTAATACAAAATTGTGGATGAACTGGCAATATCCAATTGTTCCTCTCTCAGCTGGTAAGCCTTGCATCTGCACTAATTGCTCACTTTGCCATGGGCTCAAATCACCCATGTGGCAGGCAATGAGGCATTCCTTGCTAAGATCCATGGGTCTCTCCTATTGTAGAGAGAAAACACCCATTATTCCTCAGTTTTTTGCTTGACTGGTGCTGCCAGGGCCCACCTGCAATATTGTAACACTTCACAGGCTGGTGTTCACAACCCCCGGGTGTTTTACAGCCCGTTTCAGGGGGTTGTTTGCACTAGCTGATGCAAACAACCACCCGGCCTATTACTGCTTCTTTTGGGGGGTTGTTTGCAGAAGATGATGCAAACAATCCCCTGCCTTTTGCAGCCAGTTTTGGGGGGTTGTTTTCACTAGCTACTGCAAGAAACCCCTGTATTTTTTACACTGTTTTGAGGGTTTTTTTGAGCTAGCTGATGCAAACAACCTCATGGCCTTTTACATCTGGCTTTGGGGGGTTGTTGGAAACAGAACCCCTCCAATTTATATTTGGTCTTAGGGGTTTTTTCACAAAACCTTTTCGTAACCAAATACAAAGTCTTGGAGATGGTGTCATAAGGCCTTTCACACTAGTGGGATCAAACCACCGCCAGCCATTTGAAGCTGGTTCTGGGGGGTTGTTTACACTAACATATATAAATAACCTCTGGATTTTAGAGCTACCTTGTGGGGGCTGTCTGCACAAGGTGATATAAACCAACCCCCAACCTTTTTAGCATAGGAAGATATTATTCTGATTATCTATCACTGGAACCAAAGGGGAATAAGCTGAGTACTTCCATGTATTTGAGTATACTTGTGAAATAATTTTAATCATCTTTGGAGGGAGGTTCATCATGAGAAGAAATGAAAGAAACTTGCGGAGAACCTCAGCTGTCATTTGATATTTTTTGGAATATTAACTATGCAAAAACACTCACATTTTCCAATTTTGTAATGCTTAATGGCTTGAAATTTATCATTAGTAGGAGTGTTTAGTGAGTGGTGCAACAGAAATTATAATTAAAGTTTTACTTTAAAGCAGATAATATAATTCGTGTGCACACCACTCTATAGCATCTGAGTAACCTCTCACTTTTTATTTCCTAAAGACAGCTCATAGTTCACATACTCCTTTTGAAAAAAAGTGGGGTTCAATATAAACCTTACAGGAGGGAAGAAGCTTCATAATTTCATTTTTTTCCAGTAATTAGAATGCAAGGCTTTAAGCTCTAGTGGCATACTTCATATATATTCAAAACTTTGAGAAAGAATGAAAATAATGTTATAATGATGGATTAGCCAAAATACTTGTGAAGATGAAATGCCCAAATTTCTCATCTTTGAACTTAAATTTACATTTTTGGTTTAAAATCTTTGGATTACTACTAAATCTCTGATATTATTCAAAAATGATTGAATTTTGAGGTAGATTATGTAAACTTTAAACCAAAAACCAAAAACACTTCTATAAAAACAAAAGCCACCAAAAAATATTACTGCAGACACAGATGTTTGTATATTGAAAATAATAATGAAGAAAAAATGCTTTTACCAAGCATATGTTGTGAATTTTTGAAAATTTCAATACAATGAAGAAGCTTCTTTTTACCTGAAAGATGAAATTTCAGGATATTTTTTTAATTATGATTATATCTGCATGTGAAACGTGTATCTTTCCAAATCGTGTTTAAAACGTCCAAGTATTTCCATTGCTTATCTGTCACAAAACTATTAATTCTTGTCCACAGAGCTTCTTTCAGAAAGTGTTGGTGGTGTGTTTCATTCCAGAGGGAAGTGTATAGCAAGTCAAAATGATGAAAATGTTTTAATTTGGAATATATTGGTATGGCTGAGCCTTCTTGATATTAGTTCCCAAAGGCATTTCATAATTTCTGATATTTGGATATTGATCAATCTTTATTCTGTACTCTCTAAAGGTTGATGTAATATCAACCCTAGGTTGATGTAATATCAACCATAGGTTGATGTAATATCAACCATAGGTTGATGTAATATCAACCATAGGTTGATGTAATATCAACCATAGGTTGATGTAATATCAACCATAGGTTGATGTAATATCAACCATAGGTTGATGTAATATCAACCATAGGTTGATGTAATATCAACCATAGGTTGATGTAATATCAACCATAGGTTGATGTAATATCAACCATAGGTTGATGTAATATCAACCATAGGTTGATGTAATATCAACCATAGGTTGATGTAATATCAACCATAGGTTGATGTAATATCAACCATAGGTTGATGTAATATCAACCATAGGTTGATGTAATATCAACCATAGGTTGATGTAATATCAACCATAGGTTGATGTAATATCAACCATAGGTTGATGTAATATCAACCATAGGTTGATGTAATATCAACCATAGGTTGATGTAATATCAACCATAGGTTGATGTAATATCAACCATAGGTTGATGTAATATCAACCATAGGTTGATGTAATATCAACCATAGGTTGATGTAATATCAACCATAGGTTGATGTAATATCAACCATAGGTTGATGTAATATCAACCATAGGTTGATGTAATATCAACCATAGGTTGATGTAATATCAACCATAGGTTGATGTAATATCAACCATAGGTTGATGTAATATCAACCATAGGTTGATGTAATATCAACCATAGGTTGATGTAATATCAACCATAGGTTGATGTAATATCAACCATAGGTTGATGTAATATCAACCATAGGTTGATGTAATATCAACCATAGGTTGATGTAATCTCAAGCATAGGTTGATGTAATCTCAAGCATAGGTTGATGTAATATCAACCATAATTTGACTTAATATCAACCATAGGTTGATTTAATATCAACCATAGGTTGATTTAATATCAACCATAGGTTGATTTAATATCAACCATAGGTTGATTTAATATCAACCATAGGTTGATTTAATATCAACCATAGGTTGATTTAATATCAACCATAAGGTTGATTTAATATCAACCATAGGTTGATTTAATATCAACCATAAGGTTGATTTAATATCAACCATAGGTTGATTTAATATCAACCATAGGTTGATTTAATATCAACCATAAGGTTGATTTAATATCAACCATAGGTTGATTTAATATCAACCATAGTTTGATTTAATATCAACCATAGGTTGATTTAATTACAACCATAGGTTGATTTAATATCAACAATAGGTTGATGTAATACAAATCAAGGTTTGAATTGGTATATCGATTTGTCATCATGAGGGATTAATCTTCAATTATGTGGTATTAATTCCCCACCATGGGTGATCAACTGAGAATCATGTGTAATTAATTCCTCATAGTGTTGAATCAATTCCTTATACTGAGGAATGGATTACTCATCATGTGAAATCAATTCTTAATCATGCAATATAAATTCCTGATCATTTGAAATCAATTTCACATCATTAGGAATCAACTTCTCATCATTTGGAATTAATTCCTGATAATGGGGAATTGATTCCCCAGAATGTGTAATCGATTCCTTATCATGTGGTATCAATTCCCTATAATGTGGAATGAAGTACACATCATGTCAAATCAACTCTTCATCATGTCAAATCAAATCCTCATCATTTGAAAGAAATGCCTCATGATTTTAGATTGATTCCTCATCATGCGGAATGGATGCCCCAACATGGGTAAATGATTCCTTATCATGTATTCCTCATCATGTGGAATCAATTCCTTATGATGTGGAATGCATTACTCATCATGTGAAATCAATTCCTCATCATTTGAAAGCAATGCCTCATCATGTGAAAAAATTCCACATAATGTGGAATGTATTCCTCATTGCGTGAAATTAATTCCCAATAATGTGAAATTAAATTTTCATTATTTGGAATCAATTCCGGATCATGAGGAAGAAATTCACCATCATGTGTAAGCAATTCCTCATCATGTGGAATCAGTGCCTTGTCATGAGCAATCAATTCCCCACCATATGAAATCAATCGCGCATCATGGAAATTCAATTCCACATCACACGAAATCAATTTTCCATCCTGTGTAATTGATTCCCCATCCTGTGGAAATAATTCCTTATCATGTATTTGCCATCATTTAGAATTAATTCGCCATCATTTAAAATCAATTAGTCACCATGTGGACTCCATTCCCCATCATGTGAAAGGAATGGCTCATGATGTGGAATCAATCTTGTATCCTTGGGTATCAATTCCCCATCATGTGGAATCAATTCTTTGTCATGGGAAATCAACTGGTCACTATTTTAAACAATTTTAAATCTATTGTAATAAGTTTCTCATCATCTGTAATAAGTCCCACAACATGGAGACTCAATTCTTAATTGTGTATAATGGAAAAAAAATAAGCGTAATCTGGTTGAAATCAACCAATGGTTGATGTAAAACCATTTTGAGCAATGTTCAAATAGGATTGGACACTGTTCAAAGCTGTTTGAACAGTTTTCTCAAAGGTTTTTTAACAGTGTTCAAAGATTTCTGAAAAGTGTTCTCAAAGCTGTGCAAACAGTGTTCAAAGCTGTCTAAACAGTGTTCTCAAAGATGTTTGAACAGTGTTCAAAGCTTTCTGAACAAGGTTTTCAAAGCTGTTTGAACACTGTTCAAACGTATTTGAACAGTGTTCAAACCTATTTGAACAGTGTTCAAACCTATTTGAACAGTTTTCAAACCTATTTGAACAGTGTTCAAACCTATTTGAACAATCTTCAAGCCTATTTGAACAGTTTTCAGCCCTCTTTGAACGGTGTTTGAATATATTCAAACAGTGTTCAGCACTATTTGAAAAGTGTTCAAATGTGATGCTGTGAGGTATGTATAACATACCCATAAGGCCACAAATGATTTTATATACACCTGATTTAGTCTTCAATAGACTTTTCAATTGAATTCAAAATAAAAAATATCCAAAAAAAAATTAACTTTATTTTGGATAAACAAAGTTACAAATATTATGTCATTTTTGGATTCTACACCAAAAAAGCCCTAGCATACATCTACAGGGTTTTATACCAAAAAATGCTTATTTCTTATGTTATTGGAAGATTTAATAATCTCACAGTACTCAAGTAACTTTTTAAAAAAAAAATTAAAATTGCTAAATTTTACCTTAAATAAGCTTAAATTTGAAGTTGCATAAGGTTTATGCAAGCTTACCAAAATTTTAGTTAAAATTGAGGTGTTGTGTATATTTACTGAATTGGCTCAGGATTCGCCATACAGAATGTAAATCCTGCATGAGCTCAATTTGACAGTGTTAAAGGCCAGAGTATGGCTTTAAATAAATAAAAGGGCAAAAGCCATGCAAAAAGGTGGGACAAAGGAAAAAGACCAAACACAGCTGGGGTACCTAGCTTCTTGGATCTGCAAGGATTCAATTAAGGCTTTCCACCTGTATGGGCGGATTTTCAACCTCATTTACACTTTAATATTAGACTTTGATCCAACCTTAAAGTTTAAACAGGTTTTATGCCAATTTGGACAGGAATTTCAAGCTTCCAAAGGGTAAATCCCAATATTCAGGCTTGAAATTAAGGTTTTGAGAACTGGCAAAAATTTAATTAAGCTTAAAAAGCTTGAAAACACTTAAACCCTTGAGGTCACAAGTTTTAAAACCTTGTCAAAGGTGAAGGTTTAGTGTATATTGCTATTTTACATGGAAAAATAGTAATAACTTCAAAAACTCATTCAAAATACAGTTCTCAATGGATTTGCTTGAAAATTGCACACAGCTTACAATTTGATTCAATCTATATATAAAGTAAATTTGAAGTATATTTCATAAACAGAGTTTCTGGGTAATTGGCCTGGAAATTGACTCTTTTATATGTACTTAAAGAAAATTAAGATTTCTTTGAAAATTAATTCAAAATTGAGTTTAAAAGATGTCTGCTTGAAACTCTATTTTTAAGTTTTTCATGTGATGAAGTTTAATATAAAGAAACCCAGTTCATATCAAGACTTGAAATAAATAATCTAAGAAATGAGGATTAAAGTTACTTGGAGGTAATAATAACACTGGTAACTTTAAATTTGAATTAAATATCCATTATGAATCATGAGAGCTGCTCTGAAGACATAAAAAGAGTCATTTCATAACTGTTGTTGTCCATAATCAATTATCAATCCAATCATATTAGACATTTAAACAGGTAAAGCTTTATTATATATAAAATCTTATTATTAAAAGTAACTCTTAAGTATTTTATTCTTTATTAATTGTAAATTAAAGGATTTAAAACATGTAATTAAGATTATTGTTATAATCATCAATAATATATTTTATTTTGTAAAATTGTCATTTTAAATATCTTCTAAAATCCACAAATTCCTCTCAGAAACTCTTTAATCATATTTTTTATCATAAAAAGTTGTTTTATCATTTAAAATATTGATGTTTTCCATGCTTTTAACTTATAATAATTATTTCTTATGAGAACTGTTGTATTTGAATTGTTGTATCAATTTATATTATAAGTAAGCTTTTCCCAATAATTCTATATTTTTTTATCTATTATTAGTTTTTTTATATAGAATTTTTCTATAAGAATTATTTCTGCACAGTTTATGTTATAATTCTTTTTTAAGTAATATTTATATATTATCTATAAGTGGTTAAAGATGTATTAGGTTTTAATGAGTGTTAAATGCTTTATTGCAACAGCATACAAAAGTCAGTAGCAGTAACTCTTAAGCATAAAAAACATGTTGTGTAAGTGTGATTTGTTGTATTTACATTAGTTAAATAATGGTAGTATACCTTTAAACAGCACGTTAAATATAATATTAGACTAGACAAAAAATCTTTGACTGAACACTGGGTTGTCGAGTATACTACTAGCCTATTAGTCATTGTACCTATTTGTTAATGTCTGCCTTATAACTTGAATATTAAATGAAAGTAATTACCTCCACTAGTAATAGCTCTAGCTTATTCAGTTCTTTGATTTTTACTAGCTAGTTCAATTATTAGTAGAAATGGGTGTTTTGAATAACAGAGTAAATTTAATAATTTATACAGAGAAGCTAGTTTTTGGCGATAAGAATTGATTGAGAAAAAGACTGGTTTCCCCTTCTTCTTCCTTCTTGAACCCAGTCGTTAAATATTGGATGATGAGTATATGCGCATGGTGTTGGTTGAGATCACAACTGTAAACCTTAATTGCACGGTGCAGGTCATAATGACGTCACCCCCCGTTTATCTGTACTTTGTCAATCATTTTTAGCATCTTCCTCTGTTCAGTTAGCTTTGTTTTAGCAAGCGGTTTCGTTAGTATGTCAGAAATCATCAATTGGGTAGAGATGTGTGTGATTTTCTTCAGTTTCCTTTTGATCAGGTCTCTTACATATTGAAATATTATTTCAATATGTTTTTAGTTGGAGTTTAACTTTGCTTCTTTTGCTATGAAAACAGCACCTGCATTGTCATTTAGCAGTACTGGAGTACGAATGTCTATTTCTATTGAATTCAGCAAGTTGGACATCCATGATACCTGTTTTGCACATTTATTAAACGCGACAAATTCAGCTTCAGTTGTTGATTGTGCCACTATTGATTGCTTTTTTGTAGACCATGAAACTGTATTTCCAAATAGAGTAATAACATAGCCGGAGGTTGACTTGCGTGTGATGGTGGAATTGGCATAGTCTGCATCTGCCCACCCAATCAGGTCTGCTATTTGGTTATTATCTTTGGTGTACTTAATACCCATTCGGCTTGTTCCTTTTAGGTACCTTAGTACATGTTTTATTAACTGCCAGACTGCACTTGTGGGTTTGTTGACGTGTTGCGACAGTACGTTCACTGTCAGGGTGACTCTATGATATAGCTTCAGAATGATAATAAAAGCTATAACTCTGAGTGTGACACGAAAATAATGATGATATTATAGTGAGAATATGAGTGAAAAAGGGCTATACTAAAATAATTTAGTGATGGTGAGTACTGCTGATAGCCCTGGGTGCAGTGTTTGCCTGTTGGTTTACAATAGCAAACCCTACAATACTTAACTTAAAGTATACCTGTTAAATTCTAAGAGTATCACTTCCTTTTTAAGAAGTTATACCACGTAAGAATATCAAGAACAGGATGCTGGATTTGCTTCCTGGTGAGGCAAAGCCTCCTTTTATCTTGTTCTGGGGTAGTGGGAGGTGGTTTACCTCTGCACACGACCACGGAGTGAAAATTTTCACTACTGTGGGCTGGTTTGTGGTTCTATACACTCAATACAGGCTAGTATTGGGTTGAAATGTGGTTTTAGAACCACAAGTAGTCATTTTTACCCTATACAGGGTGAAATTTTTCACCAATGGAGTTTACAGGTGTGTTCTGGTGCTTCTGACGCGTCAGAAACTGTACAGAACCTGTATGGACCTCTGTATTTGACTTAGTTATGAGGTATTGAAGTATAAATAGGCTTCAGCGTCTGTTTGACACCTCATAATCAGAGTACAACTGTATCCTGTCATAATACAGCTGTATTGGTCATATTGTGGGATTATAACCTTCAAATAGCCATAACTCTGTCAGTTTTTGAGATATCATGCTCAAAGTTGATTCATTAGATAGCCCTGTATAGGCTCTACACAATGATACCCAATTTGGTATGGTTATCATTAAATATGACAAAGTTATCCCATGTACAAGGTTTTTTGTACATAGGCGTGGTTTGGGCAAAAAGCTGTATTGAGCTTGTTTGCCTCATAACTTTTGTTATAGTTGAGATATGGAGAAGTGGATGGCACCATCAGATAGCCCTGATTGTGCTCTTTCCAAAAAGACCCCACTTCAAGTATCCCACACTAAAACTGTAGAAGTTAGATGAGAGGTGAATGTTTTGTTCACCCTTATTTGGCCTGAATTTGACCATAACTCAAGTAATACTGGTGCTAGCTCAGTTTGGCTGGTACCATTGGATAGCCCTGGCTTAGAGCTTCATTTTGAGTACCCATTTGATGGGGTTAAGCCTCTCCTTCTAGATTTTAGATGAGAGGTGAAAATTAAGGTTTATGCTCAGCAATAACTTTGAGCAGGAATAACTTTGTTATTTCTTGTCCTATGGTGATGGGACTTGTATTTTCAGAAAGGGGTGAGTTTCCTCTTTCTTTTGATACCTTTTGAGCTGATTTGGCTCAGCTCCATGTTTTGGTGGTATCTTGGCTATACCATTGATTTATGGTATATTGGCTGTCATGCTTGTGCTCTGGTTTTGAGTCACAGGCTGACATTCACCATGAACGCTATACCTGGTCTGGTATGAAGCGCAAGGTAGCTCAACATTCCAATGGCTTTCTGTACATAGCTTGCTTTGATTGAGGGAGATTTGGCTTCTAGTACATGTCTGAGGTTCATAGGTGCAGGAGTCTTGATGGGGTTTGAGTTGGTCAGGTTAAATTCATCAAGTATTTTCTTGCAGAAATCTTCTTGGTGCATCGTTAGTGATTAATTATTCCATTCAAGTGTGTACCCCAGGTGTTGGTTTGGTCTTTCGTTTATTTTTAGTTTGTATGTTTGGGATAGTTTTCTTAGCATCGTTTCAATGTCTTCTCTTGACTCACCAACTACTTGTCCATCGTCAACGTGCATATGAATGTAAATGGTTTTTTATTTGTTGAAGAATAGTGATTCATCACTGTCGCACGAATACATTCCGATGTTGTTTAACGTTGATGACAGATGAGAATGCCATTGGTGAGGTGCTTGTTTAGTGCCATAGAGAGACTTGTTAAGTTTCCACACCCATGATTCTTTCCCTGGTATTTCAAAGTTTGACACCTGTGAGACATAGACTGGAGCATCAATTACTCCATAGAGAAATGCAGTTTCAACATCGAACTGAAATATGTGCATATCTCTATTCATAGCCATTGATAATAGGATCTTTGGCGATTTGTTTCTGGCAACAGACAAGTAAGTGTCGAAGTAATGGAGCATGTGCTCTTGATGATTCCCAAAACACACCCATTGTGCTTTGTACCTTGTGGTTTCTCCATACTCATTCTTCTTCTTCACTAGACGCCACATACCTCCGATGATTTTTTCATCCTTGGGGGGTGGTATGAGCATGCCGGTGTTTTTTGTGGTCAGAGATTTGAATTCTTCTTCCATTGCACTTTTCCAGTGATGAAGCTCCTCTTTGTTTGACAATGCCTCAGAGATTGTGATAGTTTTGTTTAGCATGACAGCTTCTCCTTCAGTTTCAGAGTTGTCAATAAGATGTATTGTATTTTGATTTTTTTGTTGATTTTGGTTAGTTTTGTTTATGATGTTGTTGTACTTATTCTGCTTTCAATATTCCTTGGAGCAGTGGAATAGTGAGGAACATAAGTATAACCTTTTTTTGTTTTTTCTCGTTGGGTTTCCTGAATGGTTGAATTTGGATGATCTTTATCTGGCTCCACTGTAGCTGGAGGTCTAAGTGGGTTAGGGTCTGCCATGCTGGTGTTAGGTGTGTCGAGTGCGGTGGTTGTTGAAGTGAAGAGAGGTTCTATTATTATCAAATCTGACGGTTTGTATTGTAGAGGGCTGATTTCGCTTGTTGGTAGAGTGATGGGATCCTTTTTTAGGACCTTCTTACTTCCATATTCAAATGTGAGCTGGGTTATGGAGAAATCTCTGCTAACTATGATTTTTCTTGATGTGAGGTCAAAAAAACGCATGGCGTCGGAGTACTTTTCATACCCAAGATATAGGAGAGGCTTTGAGGGAGGTAGTGGTTTTGGCTTGTGTTGTTGGTGCACAAATACCTTGATACCGAATGGTATCAGTGAGTTGATTTGTCTTAGCGGTTCAATCAGCATTTCATGACTTTTAAGTATACTGACAGGAGATTTCCAGTTAAGGGCTCTTGATGGGAGTAGGTTGATAATTGTGGATGCATGATTAGCGGCTTCGTCCCAAAAGTTAATCGGAAGAGTGCATTGGGCTAGTAGGCAGCATATTTTTATCAGTAGTGATTGATTGAATCTTTCTGCAATACCATTTGATTGAGGGCTGTCAGCAGGTCCTTGTTCAAAAGATATTCCCAGCTTGCCGCATTCTGTCATAAACTTGGTTGATGAGAACTCTCCTCCTCGGTCAGAGTGTAGGTACGATGGATAGTTCCCTGTTTTGTTTTTTATCTCCCTAATGAAACTAATCGGGTTTGTCTTGGCCTGATACTTATTTGTTAATAGCATTATTCTATTAAACCGTGAGGAGTTATTGATTATTACCAGTACGTATTGTGCTGAGTTTTTTGCATAGGGTTCAATTTCAAGTAGGTCAAAGTGGATTTTTTTGAATGGTCTACGTCCTGCAGGAATGGGATTCTTGTGGGGGGCTTTCTTCAGTTTTCACTGAGTGCAGATTTCACACTTGGTTGCGTATTTGGTGTCGAGACTAGGAATGTTGTTGTATTTTAGGAATTTCTTAAGATATTCATCAGATGGGTGTCCTAGTAGGATGTGCCAATCTTTATTGGATGAGATTTCCACATGGGTTATTGAGGGTTTGATACACGAGATGTATAGTTTCCCTTTCCTGGGAAATTCCATTACAATCTTGTCACCGCTTTTGAGTATCAGTTTTTGATTTTTGTGAAAAGCCCTGATGCCTTGGTCTTCAAGCTGTGATAGTGATATAAGATTGGTGTTTCCATTCGGTGCGTAAAATACAGGCTGGATAATGGTTCCATTCAGGTTCAGCTTCCCAGTGTGAGTAATGGCAGCAGAGCCAGAGAATGTCATCACCGACATTTTTGAGGGTTTAGGATCTATGAGTAGTTTGAAATGTGAGATAGTTATGGTTGAGGAGCCAGTGTCAAGTATAAATGTTTGAGTCAATTTGTTGTTGGCAACCTGATTTAATCCTTCTCCTACATAAAACCCACTTTTGCTGTTGACATCATCATCAGTTGATTATAGTGATGAGCCTTCGTCAGCTTGGTTCATGGAGTCCCTGTTATGTAGCTTTAGTAGGAGTTGAATATTTGATTCCATTTGTTTAATTCGTTTGTCAAAAACATCCTCCTTACTCATTTTTGTTGGCATGGCCCCTGACAATGTTTGTTTGTTGGGTTGTTTTTGTTTTTGTTGGAACTTGCTTTTTTGATTCTTCAAGTTGGATACATTGAGGACAGTGTCATTGTTCCCTGAGTTACTTCGCATATGTTCAGATAAAAAACTTTTAACCACAGTTTGTATATTGAATGGTTCAATATTGTATAAGTTTTGAACAAGACTGGTTAAACTGTCATCATGTTTGAGACTGCGCAGTAGGAACCCTGCTGCAGCACCTTCTGTGATGTTTACAAGTTTAGTTGTGTTAGCAACTAAACATTTGAATGTTGTGTAATTTTTCTGAAATCGTAGAACATGTGCCTTTACCAATGTGTCAGGATCATAGGTTGTGTCCATTTCAAAGAGGCTATCGCACAGCAAGATTACCGAGGTTTGGCCACATGCTTCACTAAGTGTTCTAATGGCTTCGACAAAATCTTTTTTATCATAAAAAAGCAGTTGAAGGTCTTCATGTACAGTGCTGTACAGTGTAGACATGGCAAACGCATTTTTAACTTTGTATCCTGGAAGCATTTTGTTGCTGTTCATTCATTCCTCATTGAATAGATCATTGTATCCTTTATAAGTGAATAGAAACGTGAGTTGTTCAAACCACTGCATCCAATTTTGACCATTCAGCATTTTTACCCTCATTTTTGAGGAGCTGTCATCATATATATAAATGATTTGATGATAGGTTTATCTTGGATTGATGTGAGGACTTTAGGATTTGACGATGATGCCATGACGTATTTATCTGTATATTCTGTTCTGACTCTGACTTTTGATGTGTTAAGCAACAACTCTCACTACCATGTAGTAGGTTTTAATGAGTGTTAAACGCTTTATTGCAACAGCATACAAAAGTCAGTAGCAGTAACTTTTAAACATAAAAAACATGTTGTGTAAGTGTGATTTGTTGTATTTACATGAGTTAAATAATGGTAGTATACCTTTAAACAGCACGTTAAATATAATATTAGACTAGACAAAAAATCTTTGACTGAACACTGGGTTGTCGAGTATACTACTAGCCTATTAGTCATTGTACCTATTTGTTAATGTCTGCCTTATAACTTGAATATTAAATGAAAGTAATTACCTCCACTAGTAATAGCTCTAGCTTATTCAGTTCTTTGATTTTTACTAGCTAGTTCAATTATTAGTAGAAATGGGTGTTTTGAATAACAGAGTAAATTTAATAATGTATACAGAGAAGCTAGTTTTTGGCAATAAGAATTGATTGAGAAAAAGACTGGTTTCCCCTTCTTCTTCCTTCTTGAACCCGGTTGTTAAATATTGGATGATGAGTATATGCGCATGGTGTTGGTTGAGATCACAACTGTAAACCTTAATTGCATGGTGCAGTTCATAATGACGTCAAAATATCTATATTTTCCACATGTAATTGTCTCATTAGAAGCTTTACACTTCTTATTGTTATAATTGTCAGTGACTATAGCAATAATAGAATAATTTTGATTTATTATAATTATTATTTTTTTTATTATTATTTTATATAATAATGATTAAATTTATTTCTTTTATATATAATTATTTTTAATAATTATATTTGAATTTGTGGCTATAATATCTTGTTATATTATCTCTTTCTACTGAGGACAGTCATAGTACTCTTGACAAACCTATTTGAGCAGTGTTCAAACCCATTTGAACACTGTTCCAGCCTATTTGAACAGTGTTAAAACCTATATGAACAGTGTTCAAACCTGTTTGAACAGTGTTAAAAATGGTTTTACATCAACCATTGGTTGATTTTGTCCAGATTACAGTTAATTTTTTTTCATTCTACACGGTCACTCATGATGATGCATTTATTCCACATGATGAGGAATTGATTTCACATGATGGTGAATTGATTCCCCATGATTGGGCATTGATTCCAAATGATGTGAGTTTAATTTCACACAATGAGGAATAGATTCCACCTGATGAGGAATTTTTTCACATGATGAGGCATTGATTTCACATGATGAGGAATTGATTTCACATAATGAAGAATTTATTTCACATGATGAGTAATTCATTCCACATTATAAGTAATTGATTCCACATGATGAGGAATTCATTCCACATGATAAGGTATTCATTCCACATGATGAGGAATTCATTCCACATGATTCTCAGTTGATCACCCTTGGTGGGGAATGGATACCCTGTAATTAAAAATTGATCCCTCATCATGACAAGTTCATATACCAACTCAAATGTTTTTTGGTATTACATAACCCTATTTTTGATATTAAATCAACCTGTGGTGGATATTACATCAACGTATGGTTGATTTTACATCGGCATATGGTTGATATTATATCAACCTATGGTTGAATTTATATCAACCTATGTTTTATTTTAAATTAACCTATGGTTCATTTTACATCAACCTATGTTTATGTAATATGTAAGGTTTGACTATGAAACAATAAGTAAAAATTACTAATATTTTACTTATTTTACTATGAATGTCCTTATACATAAAATAAATAAGTTAAAAATTGATTATAATAATAAAGAATTATTATAATTATGGCGTAAAAATTAATTATATTATTAAATCAATATAATAATATAATTTATATTATAGAAAATAATATAATAAATAAATATATTAATATAAGATAATGAATATATTTAAAAGCACTTTATTCTTGTTACCAAAAAATCATTAAGGCGTAAAAATTGTTTTTTTAAAAATAACAATTAATAACAACAATATTACCAATATCAAAGACATATATTAATACAAATACTATTTTTATCAATTGAACAATTATTCATACTAATAATAGAGAGAAATTATTATAATAAGAGAAAATAACCTACTTTTGAGGCTTACTATAATACTTTCGCATGAATTTAGGTCAAATGATGTAAATAAAACTTATTTAAATTGTATTTACAAATAAAAATGAGAGAAATTACAAATTTACTTGATTTTACATGGAAGTAAGATTTTAAAGAGAATTATAACAAAACAAGAGAACAATTGGAGTAATCATGTCAAAGATGATGATTAAAATAAGGATAGCTTTTGGTCTTTGATAATATGAGAGTTCTATATATAAAAAATAAAAGAGTTTACCTTTGGATTTAATTGCTTAATTGTTTTGATGCGTCTGAGGGGAAAACGTAGTAAAAATAGCTTCATTTATAGTAAATACCTCTCTTATAGAGTCCAGTAGGTTTCTCGTAGACGTGTAATGATGGTATATACTAGAAATGATCATTATTTTAAGGTTTACTGATGATTACATCAGGATGAAACCATCTTATCTCATTATTATGCCATCATTTCGAGTTATCACTATAACTCTAAGCTTGATGAAATCATAGACTTGGCAGAAGCCCAAGCTTCGTGTATTTTATTAGAATTAGTCATAATTTAATAGTATTCACCAGTTTTATCACTTATATAGCTATTGAACATAACATAAGATTACAGTGAGGAATATAAATCATCAAATTTAAGCTTGAGCTTTGATCAGTAATAGCCTTTAAGCTATACATTCTAAAGCTATGTTGAGAGTGGATTTTGATAGCTTGGAATGTCCTTGCTAAGCTTCCAAGAGCATTTTACTACATCATCAAAGCTCTATTTATGATGATTTTTCTTGTAACTCTTCCTTTCTGTCAAAATTTAATATTTTAAACTTCAAACCTTGATTTCAAGGTAGAATCTGACTATCCATTTTTTTAAGTTTGGACCACTTTTACAACAAAGTGGTCAACAGCGCCAGTAATTTTGATCAATAAACCATTACAGGTTTTAACCTTGTTTATAACTTGTAACATAAAGTTCCTATCTGTGTTCCTACGGTAATTAAGTCGCGACTTCATATTTGGTTTGACTCCCTATCTTGGTTATTTCAAGAGATATTAGCTAAAAACGATGAATATATGCATCAACCAAAAAAGTGCATATATTCAGCTTAATTCCTTAAGTATTGACTTTAAGGGGTAGCCTTATAGTTGTTTTATGTGTAGCCCTTTATGAATAATCCAATGGGACAATTTGTTTCACATGTTGTATCATTGATGTTTGAGTTGTCTAGGGTTTTATGCCTTTTCTGAGGTATTACTACTTATTCTTCAGTAATTATTGACTTTTCCGATATGCCATAAAAATGAAATATGTGTATTTTACCATGAGGAATCTAATGGTGCACTTTATGTTACATGTTTACTCATTAGATGCTTAGTTAATTCAGATTTCATACTTATTTATGGTATTTTACTAGTCTTTGAGATAACTATTGTAAGTATAATTATTACAAAAATTTTATTGTGACCTTTTTGGATATTTGGTAATTTCATCAAAGGCTCACATAATAGAAATTTTTTCATCACATCTATATATGTTGATTGAAAATCACATGGGGAATAGATAAACACAGACATGTGAGTTGAAATGAACCAAGAATGGGTGATGTGACATCACATGGACCTTGGTGATGGAATAATGCCGGAAGTGACCAATAAGCAATGAACCATATGAATTTGAGGAGCTGGATGGAACAGAATTAGCAGGAAGATTTGCAGCCTCTCAAGTCAAGAAGGTTTACCCAAGAGGAAATTTGATAGAAAAAAAAAGAGGACACAGAAGAAGAACAAAGTGAAGAAGATTAATCAATCAATGAGGAAGAGTTATTGGAAGAAACCACAGAATCAGATGAAGAATAGAGAGCTCTCACCTGGAATTCTGGGGACAGCACTAAATGGAGAGGGGGATATGGTATTCAATACCATTTTTTTCATCAGGCTCATACTCATAGTACCCCATAACAGCAGTAAATCCAGCCTACAGGAAGACTTACAATCAAATTTTACACCAAAAGGTCAATTTTACATCAAGAAGCTGGAGTTATTCATAACACCATGGCACAGGCACCAAAGGGAAGTGTATGTGTTTAAATAAGTTATTCAATTTCATTATGCATATGTAAAAATCAAGTTACATATAGAAAACTAGTTACAAAAAATAAGGTACCACCCTTTAACTTACACCCACCACCCAGTTTTACACCCCCTTATAGTCACAGCACTCATGCAGCAAGAAAATGACACCTGCATGAATTACACAACCACCTTGTATTCAACATATAGAAGTCATATGATGCAAACCTCACCTCCATGGAATTCCTGAAGTTTATTTAAAGCACAGCCACAACCATAACCCCATTTATATCCACAATAACCCCACTTGAAACCATAAATAGCATCAAAATTATTTACACCACTCATCACCTCATGGAAACCAAAGCTAGTTACAACAGGCTGCATGAAGTACACACTTCGAATTGAATCTCAAGCACATGACTATGCACAGCATGTGTCAAACTCAAAGGTCACATCATATCATACACAACAAGGAATTCATTAGTGCAAGAATTTATCACATGAGCTCCTTTTCAAGTTCAAAAGGCAGAAAAACAACCATGACACCTGCATAAATTACACAGCCACTTCTACCAAGCCCAAAATATGACATTTGCAAAATTAAATTAAACAGTCATAATGTGATAATTCCCCACCAACAGAATATCATGTGACAGAAAAAAGGCTGTGAACAAGAAAAATCTACGGCCAAAATAAAATCACCTCATGCATGCAACCAAAATCCAAGAATATCACATCATAATTATTTCACCAAAGGACGATCATGTGATTAATGGAGGCTGTTCAGAGAAACAATTATCACCAAACCTTAAATTACCTTACCCATGCAAGAAAAGTACTTACCAAAAACAAAGTCACATGATGGAATCAAGAGGAATTAAAGTGGAAGGCGACAGCCCCCATGGAGGGCCCCCTGGGCTCCAAAAGGGAGAAATGAAGGGGCTCCCTCCCCCCAGATTTAAAAATCCCCCATTCAACTTATATCCTATGCACATTTGATCACCTGCACTGTAGGAGCATAGGAATAATTCATCCCTCACATGGGTGGTAGTCTAGTATATTATACTAAATGTACTTTCCCAGTAGCTAAGCTCAGTGGGAGTATAGTGTTGAAGATTACCCAGTAGCTAAGTGCAGTGGGATCTTATTATTTATTAAAATAAAAATGAAAATTATCCAGTACCCAGGATTAGGGTTACTACCCTATTGAAATATTTTATCCAGTAGAAATTAACACAATTTCTCAAGATTTAAAATTAACTTACCACTTTAAAGAATCCAATATCAAAGAATCTTACCTCTTAAAATGAACAAATACAATTTTATCGTATTAATAACCAATCTTAAAGAAATAACAAATCTTTATAGATTGTTTTACTCTATTATAACTCTATACCTTAACAAAACTACCTCTATCAACACTCACCAAATTTTTCTGAACACCTTAAATAACTCATCTGACCAAAATTTAATCACCAAGAAGAAACCACTCACCCCAATTTCACTAAAAAACAAAAAAATATACAGACAAGTAGTTCATTGAAATCTCAATGTGAAGCAACATTACTGATATCATTTTTCATATTATATATTGAATATGTCTGATATGAGACTGCTGAATTTTGTCTTCTGCAGTTGTAAAGCCACTTACTAATTTTAATTTGGTTTGTGAGCTCCAAGGAAGATTTTGTTCAGTATTTTAGGAGGGGCAGCCAATACACCCTTTCCACCCTTGGTTACAGGAGTTATTAGCAATTCAAAACTAGTTACCTGTGATTTCCCCCTCCAGGTACTGCCTCATTTCAATCCCACACACATACCATAAAAAGGCATGAATTCTTGTTTATCATGGAAACCAATGAAATAGAATGTGAAATAAATTGCACAATTGGATCCCCCATGAAATAATACACATATAAAATGTTTATTTCATATCTTTAGAATAAATAATTAAGAAAATAGCCTGAATATAGGCACTATAATAATCAGTGTATATATTAATGGTTTTTAGCTTATATCTCTTGAAATATACATGATAGAGAGCTGAACAGAAAGCAGGATTTACACATAGCTGCTGTAAGAATAAAGATATGAGATTTTTTTGACAATCTATGGAAAAGGCTATAACTTGTAAGGGTTTGTTGAATAGAGTTTCTATAGCTGTTGACCACTTTTTTGTGAAACTGGTCCAAACTTAGAAATAATTAAATATTCAGGCTCCACCAGGTCATGCCTGAAGAATAATGTATTTTTCATCATCATCATCATCAAGGCAAAACCCCCTGAAAGCTTGGTTTGAAGTTTAAAATAGTACATTTTGACAGAAAAGATGCGCTACAAGAAAAATAATTAAAAATAGAGTTCTAATTATGTAATGGAATGCTCTTAAAATTTTGATAATGAAATTCCAAGCTATCAGAATTCACTCTCTGAATGGCCTTAGCATGTATAGCTTAATAATTATTAATTATCAAATTTTAAGCTTAAAATTGATCATTTATAATCACTCACTATAATCTTATTTTAAGCTAAACAGTCATATCGTCAGCCTGTGACTCAAAGCCAGAGAACATGCATGACAGCCAAATACCATAAATCAATGGTATAGCCAAGATACCACCAAAACATGGAGCTGAGCGAAATTAGCTCAAAAGTTAGCAAAAGAAAGAGGAAGCTCACTTCTTTCCAAATATACAAGTCTCATTATCATAGGACAAAGAATAACAAAGCTATTCCAGCTCAAAGTTGTTGCTGAGAATAAACCTTAATTTTCACCTCTCATCTGAAATACGGAGTAAGAGGCTTAACCCAATCAAATGGGTATTTGAAAATACGCTCTAAGTCAGAACTATCCAATGGTACTAGCCAAGCTGAGCTAGCACCAGTGTTACAAAAGTTATGGCCAAAATCAGGCCAAATAAGGGTGAAGAAAATATTCACCTCCCATCTAACTTCTGCAGTTTTGGTATGAGATACCTAAAGTGGGGTCTTTTTGGAAAGAGCACAATCAGGTATATCTGATGGTGCAATCCATTTCCCCATATCTCATCTAGAACAAAGGTTATAGGGCAAACAAGCTCTATATGGTTTTCACACAAAACATATATATGTACAAAAAATCTTGTATGTGGCATACCTTTGCCATAATTAATGATAACCATATCAAATGAGTACCATTGTGTGGAATACATCCAGGGCTACACAATGAACCAAAGCTGAGCTTGATATATCAAAAACAGACAAAGTTCTGGCAGTTTTAAGCTCCAAATCCCATAATTAGACCAATACAGTCTTACTGTGGGATATTCTCCCACAATTATGATTATGAGCTATCAAATAGACAAAGAAGCATGCTTATACATCAATACTGGGGTCCCATACAGGTTCTGTACAGCATTCTACGTGTCATACACCTCAGAAGAGGGCTATGTGGTCCCCAGATGAAACATTTCACCCTGTATTGGTGCAAGCTGCCCAGATGTGGTTTCAAAACCACATCTGAGCCCAATACAGGATATACAGGAATTGTGAAAGCAACAAGCCAGTCCTTGGAAGTGAAAAATCTTCACTTCCTCTATGTGGAAAGGTCTAGAAGCCTTTCCACCCAATTTTAGGATAAAAAGGGGGCCTTTTCACAGCCAGAAAAGGTTTTTTCATGCTGCTCTTGAATTTGTACATAGTACAAGTGTCAAAAACAATTATACTATTGGAAAATAACCGGGTTACACTATAAACTTTAGTATTGTAGACTTTATTATTGTAAACCAACAGGTAAAGATGCACCCAGGGCTTTCAGCAGTGCTCACCACCACTAATAATCCTTAGTAAAGCCCTTTTATTTCACTCAAAACCTGCTTTTAACATAATTATCTGTGTCAAAGTCATAGTTTAGGTTGTAAATACTCTTTATTATCACCTCTTCATATACTCAGCCTGACAATTTAGGGGCCTGGCTGTGTTTTTAAACCTTTTTGGACCTTATAGGTGAGTTTTTTCTCTTATTTTCTTCATTCTTACACTATTGTTTAATCTCTTTTAGGCGTAAATTTTATGAAAAATGAATAAAATATATCTATTTTATTTATTTTTTGAGTGGTATATGGTGTATACAACTGTGTTTTCTTCTATATTTTGCCTTGTTGCATGGTTGATAATAATTGAATCACCACAAAATCTTATTTTTGGTGTGTTTTACATATTAAAATACTTTAAGGAAATAATAAAGTCCTCTTTTTTATTCAATGAGGACACCTCTTACTGTAACACCAACAGTTGAGGCGTGGTTGGGTGTATTGTTAATTCAATTACCCTCTTACATACCACATCCTTTCAGATTATACTTTCTAATTATAAGTTAATATGTGAGATACTGGTATACAAACATTTTACCAGATATCTGTAAGCTGTATCTTCTGACATGGAATTGAATCAACAATTCCACTGTCATTATACAGGGGCATATTGTAGTAATATACAAGCCCAGGGGCCATTCATAGACATGCAAACAGAACTTTTTAAGAAGTCTTAACTGACATTAATCCCTCCGTTCCTGTTTTGATATTCAGTGAACCAAAACTATATCCCACTACAGACCCAGTCACAGGCCAACACACCAGTGACACCCTCAGAACCAGAGGGAAGCGAGGGAAAAGTAAAGAGGCACAGTGAAGGCCTTATAACACCTAAAAGGTGGACACCAATTTCCACTCAGAGGAATAGAAAGCCAGGAAGTCCTGCTTCATTACAAGGTAAACCAACCTTAAAAATTTTTACAGGGAAGATTACCATAATTAACCCAGCTGTAACCTCTAAAGGGAAATTGCCAAAAGCAGCAGACAACAAATTTTTACCAGGCACAGTTGAAGGTAAATACCCTAAGAGCATAAATTCTTTGACTGCTCTCAAACACTGATATGTCACCTGTACACCTCAGAGACCTTGGATTCCAAAGGAACCAACCAGTGGACAGAGAAGGCCTGTCTAGAACCAGAAGACCTGGAAGAGGACACCTTGGACACAGTGGTGGATGGAAAGACACTGAGGGAAATCATACCCACTCTGCCATTTACTTTTCAATTTAACAGGAACCTCAAACCAGAGGACTGGAAAGATATGGATCAAGTTCTTCAGCTCCACCAACTCCTCAAAGATTTATTCCATTGGAGCATGGACAAGAAGAGGTTCAACCTGGCATCCCACTGGGCAGAACTTGGAGCAAGTTTCCAGAATATATGTCTCAAAGAGATAGACTTCAAAGACCTTATGGTAATCACCAAAGGTTAGAATCCCACCAGGAAGTTCAGACTCCTGGAGGTGAAGGCAAAAATGATAAGGGAGAATCAAGCCACTATCCACACTATAGAAGAACAGCTGACCCAGACAGGCAATACTCACATTTCTTCAGGCTCACAAGGAGTAGGCCAAACCAGCTCTCCAGTGGCTTCATACCATTTAGGAACCATCAGATCAGTGGCCAAGAGTCACCATTTGTCACAATCCCAGGAAGCTTTCAGGAGAAGACAAGGAGAAAAGGGCAAAAACAAGACCACCTTAAACCAAAGGAGGAGAGAGTCAGACCCAATGATCCAGAAGCTGTTGGATTTGGTGAAAGAAGTGCACAGGAACCAGAGTAGTTTTACATAACTCTAGAATCAGTAGTCCTATTAATAGAAATATTATCCCCACTCAGATTGAAAATAATGTTGTCACACCTGAGAGTAACCTAAAACGTGATGCACTGTGGTTACAAATGTCCCAATATTCTGAGAAAACTCAAAAGAAGTTTTCAGAACTTGAAGCAAGCAATGAGAGGATGAAAGAATTGACAGCCTCCATGGAAAAACCTTTTAAAACCCTTCAAGAAGGACATGCTCAATTGAGCAAAGCCTCTGAAGAAACCAACAAAAGACTGAATCCAGTCCTTGAAGAACAACACCACAGAAGAAGGGAAAGGGATTGTCTGGATCAAAACATAAACAAACTGTTTAATTTCTACCATAACATGAAGTCCCAACCACAAGGCCATGTTATGGATAATCCATATAATCAAGATGACATCAAACCAGATACCATGTTGATGAATAAGGAAGGATCTCCATCACAATACCGGGATGGAGATAATATTTCTTATTCAGAGAAGGAAGCTTTGAAACAGCTTCCTGAGGCCTAAAGTTGGCCCAACTTTTCTGGAACAGGAGAATATGTTCTTATGGAACTTGAGGATTATATGGATGGACTCTTCATTGATGTACCAAGCATACCAGACTAAGGGATCACTGCTAGACTTAATACATCATTTAAAAGACATGCTAATATATGGTACACATAAATGAAAGAAGTCCATGGTGGAAGAGTCAAATCATACAAAAGTACAGCAATGCTACTTGAATATGGCAAAAGCGCAGGTCTTTTGAAAGTGACAAATACTCTGTGGACAAAGATACATAGGAGTGGTGTCTTAGACACTCCAAAAGACTTAAAGCCATTGATCCTCAAATGAGCAGTCAGATGAGGAATCACAAACTCCTGACACAAATTCCAGGAGAGCTAGAGCATGCAACAAAGTGCAGATGCAACCAAAATTTCACTCTATATGACATTGCAAATACCTTAAAGGATGTAAGGAAAAGAACTAATATAGGGAAATACACCCAATATAAAAGCAGTGGTTTCAAAGAGAAACAACCTTTCAGGGTGGAGTTTAAATACAAACCCAGAGAAAGGGTGGAAGAAGTGGCCAAGAAGAAAAATTCTTGTCACAATTGTGGTTGAACAAACCACTATGCCAACAACTGTCTAAAGGCAAAGAAAAAAGTCTATGCCATTGAGAAAGTCCCAGAGGAGGAATCCCCACCAGAGGCTTCTTAATCAGACTCTATGGGAGATGCAATCAGAGAACAATCTGATGAAGTGCAAGACCCAAGAGGAGCCCCCACCAGAAATCCAGGAAGTACAGTTGGAAGAAGGCATTCCTCAAGACACTGCCAATAAGAACTTGTGCAAACATACACCGGATGTACAAAGGTTCCTGGTTATACCAACCAAAGGAATGGCATACATACATGGGACAGCCACAAAAATGATTGTTTGCATTGACAATGCTCAACACCCATTGATCATTGACAGTGGGGCACACTACTCTATAGTGGCCCGAAATATCTGGAAAACCACTTCTTTAACTGCAAACAATAGCTACTTCCCACCAAGGCAAAGAACTCCAAAAGTGCATCAGGGAAGATCACTTCCATTGGGACAATTATCAAAGGGATAATTATACCCCATAGGAAAGGTAATATCAGACCCAACCCAGAGTTTGTTTTGCTTGAAGATGCCCACTTTCAAGTTTTTTTACTGGGGACAGATTACCAGAAGATGTATGGCATAGATATTTACAATACAAAAACAGGCACATTACCATTGGTATCAAGAAGGAAAAGAAATTTTCACTTGATGTATAAGAAATATCTGCCCATGACCCTCTTGAAGAACTACTGAATGAATTCAGAAAGGGCCAGTTTAGCACTACCCTCACCAGTAAATAGAAACTAATTTTACTGAAGATTCTAAGAAAGAACAGACCAGCATTTGCCATTGTAGAAGAACCTCTAGGAAAAATCAGAGGCCATGATATAGAACTTTATCTGGATGATGGCAAAAGACCATGACATTTGAAAATGACAAATACGCTGTGGACAAAGATCCATATGGGTGGTGCCTTAGACAGTCTAAAAGACTTAAAGCCATTGATGCTCAATGAACAGTCAGATGAGGAATCACAAACTCCTGACACAAATGCCAGGAGAGCTAACGCATGCAGTAAAATGAAGATGCAACCAAAATTGCACTCTAAAGGACATTGCAAATACCTTACAAGACAAGGAAATGAACTAATAAAGGGAAATCCACCCCATATAAAATCAGTGGTTTCAAAGAGAAACAACCTTTCAGGGTGGAGTTCAAAGACAAACTCAGAGAAAGGGTGGCAGAAGTGGCCAAGAATAAAACTTCTGGTCACGATTCTGGTTCAACAGACCAATATTCCAGCAATTGTCCAAAGACAAAGAAAAAAGTCTATGCCATTGAGAAAGTCCCAGAGGAGGAATCCCCAACAGAGGATTCTGAATCAGACTGTATGGGAGATACCATCAGAGAACAATCTTATGAATAGCAAGAGTCAAGAGAATAATTTCTAGTGGAATACCAAGAGGAAACCCCACTATAAATTCAGGACAAACAGTTAGAAGAAGGCGTGCCACAGGACACTGCCAATCAAAACTTGTGTAAACATACTGTAAGGTGTGAATATGAAACTTTGATTAAAAATCAAGTACTTTTCCTGTCCTCAAAATTTGTATAAGGTAAAATCAATTAAAAATAATAAGAAATATTATTTTTAAGAGAAAACAGGCCAATTTTATTGTTTATAACTTTATTAGTATAAAACAATAATATTATAAAAATTTATTGTTTTACCAACAATAAAAATTTATCCAAAAAATACTCTACAAGACATATTTTAAGGCTACAAAAGAAATTTCTTCAAGAGCAATTTCAATTGGAAATAATTGAGCAAAGAACTGCAGGCAATTAAGTAAAGAACAAAGTCTTTTAAAATAATATTAAAGAGAAAACACGCCCAAAAGTGATCAGAATGAATTTGGAAACAAAGTGACAAAGTTAACAGTGTTGAAAGATGCTTTAATTCACTTTTGGGGTGGTTCAGGGGTAAAAATGATTATAAGAGTTACAAAAAATGATTATAATGATTTTTTCACGTGTTTAGAAGGTTCAAAATGATTTAAAAAAGGTGGTTGGAATCTTCTATTGATTGGTTTAACAGTTTTAAACTAATTAATAAAAGGAAAAGATTCTAACATGAAGAGAAAAGAGGGGCAAAGAAGAAATTCTTTTATAGCCATCAATTCTCTTACTCCAAAAGTAAAATTTACTCTTGTCAGTCGTGAAAAACAGTCTGACAACAGAAAAGCCAATTATGGCATCATTGAACCCTGGTTTAGACCAAAAAGGGCTGGTTTAAGCCATTTTTAGCCATTTTTAGCCATTTTGGACCCTTAAATCAGCCATTACTATAGCAATACCAGGCCTAGAGCCTTCAAAACATGTCAGAATGTGTGTCAGAGGCGTAGAAACCAGTTAAAACTGTTTTTACTATGATTGTTTTATCTTAAGGGTAGTTTTACCCTCTTGGCAACAGTTAAAACTACCCCAGTTGGTATTAAAACCTCATCATCAATTGAGTCCACAGACCCTGTAACTCAATTCCAGGCCAAAAGTGATGAACCTTTGTGTGAATTTTGACATCCCACGCCTGTCAGCAAGAATTTTGGGGGTCTAGCTTCCCCTTAGAGCTGGAGTTCCTTTTCCCCCCCAAATTTAATCTTTCCAATTTATTTTTCCTTTAATTCCTCATCATGTATTATACTTATAATTTACCTATGTAATTCAATTGAATTGTACAGTACAATACAGTAATAATTGACACCTCATATGTAAATCAAAGTTCACTTATGTAATACACGCGCACATTTTGACATTTCAATTGAATTCAATTGAAAATACTTCAATTCCTCATAACTTCTAAACTAAACACAACACCTCAATTTTAACACAAAAATTGATGGTTAACACCACATGTGGTGTGAATTAAATTAAAGTTTTGAGGATTTTCAACTTTTGTATTGAAAATACAAAAAACGTAATTTAAGCTTATTTAGAGTTGAGCTACAAGAATTTCACTCAGAGGTGACCCCACCTGATTTTTTATGAGGAATTCAATGGCGAAATAATTTTTATATGTTTATTTATTGGATAAAAAGCTATCATAATTTTTATTTAACTTTTTCCCAAATTTATTTATTTTTTCACAATTTTGTTAAAATTTCATTTTTACTTAATTTTTTCAAATATAAATGTAATTTTATAATTCCAAAATTTAATGTAATTGTATTTTCAATTGTAATTATTTTTTTTTTATTTTGAATACAATCTTATATTTATATTTTTATTTTAATAATATAACTAATTTTATTTTATTTATATTTATATGTTAATTTTGTATTTTTGGTCTTTTGGGTATATGAAATTACCTCTAAGGCTCACATTTCCTCCCCCTAAAAAAGAATATTACTTTTTAATATTGCTATTTCTAGTGTGTCTGAATCTCCTGAGGAGTTTGGTAGCTTCTGGTATATCCTTTTCTTCTAACCATTCATCTTCACAAGTTGGGTCACTGTACTTAACAAGGTATTCATTTACTTTCTTGGTTCTTAATTTCCTTTCTTTAAGAACTTTGGTAATTCTCTTAGTACCAGATGTTTCAATAGGAGGTATAACTTGGGGAATCTTATTCCTCAAGGGAAGCTTCTCAGCATCACTATATTTATATGGCTTTATCAAGCTCACTGGAAATGTAGGATGCTTATTGCTAAGTTCTTCAGATAGCTCTACTTCAACAGCATTTTCTCCATGGAGGGCTTTAATCACAAAAGGTCCTGCAAAGGAGTCTTTCAACTTTTTACATCCTTTGATGTTATTGAGGTTAGTGGTGGATACAAGAACTAGGTCCCCCACTTTGAAATCTGGAGTTGCATGTGATTTATCCCATTTGTCTTTATCATAAGAAAAAGAGTTCTCCATGCACCTTACTGCATGCTTTCTAGCTTTGTCTAGCATTCCTTTGAAGTTAGCAGCTGTAGGATGTATTTCAATTAAATCTTTCCACAAGGAATCTTGGGGTAACTTGGGGTTCCATCCTGTCAGGTTGAGTCTATGATAAAGGTGTATATAAGTATTTACAAGCTTTAACTATGACTGTGACATGGTAAAAATGGTTTTAAAGATGATAAGATTGATAATAAATGGTTTAAATTAAGATTTTAAGGGCTTTACTATAAAGATATAGTGGTGGTGAGCGATGTTGAAAGCCCTGGGTGCAGCTTTACCTGTTGGGTTACAATAATAAAGACTAAAATACTTTTAATTTAAGAGTATGCCTAATTATTAACCAAGAGTAAAACTGTTTTTGACAGTTTACTACGTAGGGTATTCAAGAGCAGGATGAGGAGAGGATTTTGGCTGTGAAAAGCCCTCCTTTTATCCTGAAATTGGGGTGGAAAGGCTGCTAGACCTTTCCACGTAGAGGAAGTGAAGATTTTTCACTCTCTATGACAAGCTTGTGGTTTGCAAACAGCCTGTATGCCCTGTATTGCGCTCAGATGTGGTTTTGAAACCACATCTGGGCAGTTTTCACCAATACAGGGTGAAAATTTTCATCTGGGGACCTCACAGCCTGATTCTGATGTGTATGATGCGTAGAATGCTGTACAGAAACTTTATGGGACCCCAGTATTGACTGACATATGAGGTATTGAAGTAAAAACATGCTTCTTTGTCTATTTGACACCTCATATTCATGGTTATGGGATATTATCCCATGGTAAGGCTGTATATGACAGCAGGTGGGAGTTTGACCTTAAAACAGCCATAACTTTGTCAATTCTTGAGATATCAACCTCAAAATTGGTTCAGTGTGTAGCCCTCCATGTGCCCTACACAATGGTACCCAACTTGACATGGTTATCATTAAATATGACAAAGGTATCCCATGTACAAGTATTTTTGTACATTGGCGTGGTTTGGGCAAAACGCTGTATTAAGCTTGTTTGGCCAATAACTTCTGTTGCAGTTGAGATATGAGGAAATGGATGGCACCATCAGATAGCCCTGGCTGTGCTCTTTCCAAAAAGACCCCACTTTAAGTATCTCACACTAAAACTGTAAAAGTTAGATGAGAGGTGAATGTTTTGTTCACCCTTATTTGGTCTAAATTTGACCATAACTCAAGTAATACTGGTGCTAGCTCATTTTGGCTAGTACCATTAGATAGCCCAGGCTTAAGGCTTCATTTTGAATACCCATTTGATGGGGTTAAGCTTCTTCTTCTAGATTTTAGATGAGAGGTGAAAATTAAGGTTTATGCTCAGCAACTACTTTGAGCAGGTATAACTTTGTTATTTTTGGTCCTATGGCGATGGGACTTATATTTTCAGAAAGAGGTGAGTTTCCTCTTTCTTTTGATACCTTTTGAGCTAATTTGGCTCAGCTCCATGTTTTGGTGGTATTTTGGCTATACCATTGGTTTATGCTATTTTGGCTGTCATGCTTGTGCTCTGGTTTTGAGTCACAGGCTGACATACCCTCCCTCCAAAAAAGGCTCATCATTGATGAGACTGTTCAGTCCTCCTAGAGGCTCTGAATGTCCTTTAATGAAGGTTCCCATCTGGTATGGCCTCCTCTGCCAACCATTTGTCTTTGTCAGCTGTCTGGTTCTTGAATCTGACTAGGTATTGTCTTTGATCCTTCCCATTAAGTCTGATTTTCCTGGCCCTGATGATTTTACTCACACGTCCAGGAGAGTCTTCTACTTCCACTATTTCTGGTGGAGTATTGTTTTTCTTCCTGGAGGGGAATTTATCCTCCTCTGTTTGGAAGTATGGTTTGACAAGACTCAGTGGAAAGACTGGGTGTTTCCTAGAAAACTCCTCAGTGAGCTTGACTTCTACTGCATTCTTCCCTATCAACTTAATGATGGTGAAGGGCCCTACAAATGAGTCTCTCATTTTCTTGGGTCCCTTGAGATTATTAAAGTTCAGTGTAGACACTAACACCTGGTCCCCTTCCATAAAGTCAGGTTCCATATGTGATTTGTCCCACCTCTGCTTGTTATACTCTTTGGCCTCAGCTATGCATTTGGCAGCAGTATCACAGGCTTTCTTCCACATATCATGGAAGTCTTTGGATGTGGGGTGAATGGTCAAAAGATTTTTCTTCAAGTGATCCACAGGCAACAGGGGGTTCCACCCTTTCTCTACCAGTGCAGGTGTTTTTCCTGTGGTAGAGTGCTGGCTTGTGTTATAAGCCAGTTGGACTGCTGGTAAGAGGGTGACCCAATCATGGGTGTATCCCTCATGGTCCTTGTATTCCATGCCATAGGCACAGAACCTCCTGAGGATATCCTCCATTTTTTGGATCATCCTCTCAGCTAGGCCATCTGTTTGGGGATGGTAAGCTGTGGAAAAAGCAATCTTGGTGCCAAGCATGTCATATAAGTTATTCCAAAATTCACATTTGAATTTTGGGTCCCTGTCACTAATCATAATTTTAGGGACTCCACAGGTGGATATGATGTTGTTCCAAAATAACAGAGCAGTGTCCATGGCTGTGTCCTCTTTATGGCATGGTAGACACCTCATGCTCTTGCTGAACCTATCAACTATTATTAAGCAGGAATTGTAGTTTTCTTTGCCTCCTGGGACAAGTCCTGTGACCCAGTCCATGTTGATGGTTTCCCATGTGTGTTTGGGTTCTTCTATGTGTTGAAGTAACCCATACTTCTTCCCATGTTTTCTATTTGCCTTTTGGCATCTTTTACAAGTGTTGATGTATTCACTCCACTCTTGTTCCCACTTGGGCCACCAAGCTGTGCTTGCTACCGTCTCTTTCGTCCTGTCCTCACTCATGTGTCCCATGTAGGGGCATTCATGGCATTCCTGCAGGATTAAAGAGATGTGGTCTCTGTCTATCACTGTGAGTGCACTGGTGTGCTTTTCTCTGTGATAAATCAGGCCATCTATAAGGAAAAGCTTATTGTCCTTATAGGCCCTCAACCAGGGTTCCCCCAGCTGGGTTTTCAGTTCTGGGCTCCTGTATTTTTGTTGAAGGAGTTGAAGTAGTATGCTACACTGTTTGTGTTTAGCATAAGATTTCAGCACTGCATTGTAAAATTCATTGTGCAGTTCTGAGGAGCTTATTCCCAGTATGGGGGTTTCTGTTCCTTCTGAATAAGTGTTTCCACTGTCAAGGGTACCACTCCCTGGTGCCCATTCAGAGAATCTGAAGTTTTTCTTCCTATTTATTTCCATAAAATGGATAGGAATTTTGGCTGCAACTTCGGGGTCATAAGCTGGATTGCTTTCGACATTGTCCAGTGGCCATCTGCATTGGTATGGCTTTTACCTTCCTTGTATATGATGGTCATGTTCCTTCTATACTCCTGGATAGCTATTTGCCATCTCAGCATATGTCTATTAGTAGTCTTCATGTTTAGTAAAGACTTCAAGGCTGTGCAGTCTGTGTAGACTTCAAAGACTGCATCCTCCAAATAATAATGGAGTTTTTCTAGAGCCCAGACTAGACATAGAAGTTCTGTCTCGGTGGCCCCATACCTGGCTTCTGAATCTTTCAGTTGCCTGGAGATGTAACATATTACACCTTCTCTTGGTTCACCATCCACAATTTGTCTTTGGTGAAGGGCTGCTCCTAAGCCTTGGCTGCATGCTGCATCTATATATAACTTGAATGGTAGTTCAAAGTCAGGCAAGATGAGCACAGGTGCATTTGTGAGTTCATGTTTGATCCTCTCATATGCATCCCTCCTTTCCTTGGTTATTTCAAAAACTACATCCTTTGAGCATAACTTGTATAAGCTACTAGTTATGTGGGCAAAGTTTTTGATGTGGTTTCTATAGTAGCTAGCAAACCCAAGGAAAGATTGCATCTCTTTGATGTTCTTTGGTACTGGCTTTTGCAGTACTGCTGCTACTTTGTTCTGGTCAATTGCCAGACTAAGGCCTGAGACTTTATGCCCTAGAGCAAGTAGCTCTTGTTGGCCAAAATTACACTTTTTTAGTGAAATTTTTAGATTAATAGGTGTACATTTACTTAGCACTCTGTCTATGTATTTTACATGGTCTTCCCATGTCTCTGAGTATATAATGATATCATCAATATATACTACCATCCGGCCTTCCATTATTTCTTCTTGAAATATGGTGTCCATCATCCTTTGGAAGTGGGCTGGTGCATTCTTGATGCCAAATGGCATCCTGGTGTACTCATATATGCCCATATGGCATATTATTCTGAGTAATTTCATGGAGTTTGGTTTAACTCCATTTTGGTGGAAGCCTTTCATACAATCCATCTTGGTTATGTATTTGGCTTTGGCCAACTTATCCAAGGCATGAGGTATCCTTGGTATAGGGTACCTGTCTGCTTTTGTGTAGTTATTCAGGGCTCTGAAGTCTCCACACAATCTAGACTTGCCATCATTCCAAGTGATTAGGACAGGAGTGGTGATTTCCACTATTTCATTATGCCCAATCTTCCTGATGACATCCATATCCAGGAGTTCATTGATGTGTTTTTCAATTTCTTTCCTGCTTTCCAGACTTGCTGGATAAGGAGGTCTCCTCAGCATGGGTGGATAAGGTCTTTCCACATCCAGATATAGTTCTATATCATGGCCTTTAATCTTGCCTATTGGTTCTTCACCAATGGCAAATGCTGGTCTGTTCTTTCTCAGAATCTTCAGTAAACTTAGTTCCTGTTTACTGGTGAGGGTAATCCTAAACTGTCCCTCCTTGAATTCCTTCAAGAGTTCTTCTAGTGGATCTTGTGAAGATATGTGGTATATATCAAGTGAAAATTTCTTTTCCTTGTTGGTGCCAATGGTAATGTGCCTGTTTTTACTGTTGTAAATATCTATGCCATACATCCTCTGGTAATCTGTTCCCAGTAAAAACCCTTGGATGTGGGCATATTCTAGCACTACATACTCTGGGTTGAGTCTGCTATTACCCTTCCTGTGGGGTATAATTATCTCTTTGACAATTTTCCCAATGGAAGTCATCTTCCCTGATGCACTTTTGGAGTTCTTTGCCTTAGTGGGAAAGAGTTCTTTCTCCCAGTTTGGGAAGTGGTTATCCAGATAATTTCTGGCCACTATGGAGCAATGTGCTCCACTTTCAATGATCAGTGGGTGCTGAGCATTGTCAATACATACAGTCATTTTTGTGGCTGTTCCATGTATATATGCCATTCCTTTGGTTGGTGTAACCAGGAATGTTTGTGCATCTTGTGTGTGTTTGCACAAGTTCTTGTTGGCAGTGTCTTGTGGCATGCCTGCTTCCAATTGTATATCCTGAATTTCCAGTGGGGTTTCCTCTTGGTATTCCACTAGAAGTTCCTCTCTTGGGTCTTGTTCATAATCAGATGGTTCTCTGATGGCATCACCCATAGAGTCTGATTCAGAATCCTCTGTTGGGGATTCCTCCTCTGGGATTTTCTCAATGGCATAGACTTTTTTCTTTTCCTTTGTACAATTGTTAGCATAGTGGTCTGTTGAACCACAATTGTGACAAGAATTCTTCTTCTTTGCCACTTCTGCCACTCTCTCTCTGGGTTTGTCTTTAAACTCCACCCTGAAAGGCTGTTTCTCTTCAAAACTACTGCTTCTATATGGGGTTAATTTCCCTATATTAGTCCTTTTCCTTATTTCTTGTAAGGTATTGGCTATGTCATCTAGAGTGCAATTTTGGTTGCATCTGCATTGTACTGCATGCTCTAGTTCTCCTGGCAGTTGTGTCAGAAGTTTGTGATTCCTCATCTGGATGTTCATCTGAGGATCAATGGCTTTGAGTCTCTTAGACTGTCTGAGACACCACTCATATGGATCTTTGTCCACAGAGTATTTGTCATTTTCAAATGACATGGTCTTTTGCCATATCCAAGTTCCATTACTGTACTTTTGGATTATTTGACTCTTCCACCATGGCCAGTTTCTTCTGCCATGGATTTCTTTCATTTCAGTGTACCATATACTTGCATGACCTTTAAATGCAGTATTCAGTCTAGCAGTAATCCAGTAATCTGGTATGCTTGGTACATCAATGAAGAGTCCATCAATATAATCTATGAGTTCCATATGATCATATTCTCCTGATCCAGAGAATTTGGGCCAGCTTGAGGCCTCAGGAAGCTGTTTCAAGGCTTCCTTCTCTGAATAAGACATGCCATCTCCATCCTGGTATTGTGATGGAGATCTTGCCTTATTCAACAACATGGCATCTGGTTTGATTTCATCTGGTTGATATGGATTCTCCATAGCTTGGCCTTGTGGTTGGGGCTTCAAGCTATGGTAGGCATTAAACAATTTGTTAATGTCTTGATCCAGACACTCCCTGTCCCTTGTGCTGTGGTGTTGTTCTTCAAAGACTTGGTTCAGTCTTTTGTTGGATTCTTCAGAGGCTTTGCTCAGTTGAGCATATCCTTCTTGAAGATTCTTAACTATCTGTTCCAGGGAGGCTTGAGTTTGTCTCATCCTCTCTTGGCCAGCTTTAATTTCTGCAAACTGCTTTGCAGATTGTTCAGCATATTGGGACATTTGTAACCACAGTGTATCACTGTTGATGTTACTCTCAGATGTGACAATGTTATTTTCAGTCTGAGTGGGGGTAATGTTTCTATTACTAGGACTACTGATTCTAGAGTGGTTTACAACTACTTCTGGTTCTTGTGTACTTCTTTTACCAAATCTAACAGCTTCTGGATCATGGGGTCTGACTCCTTCCTCCTCTGGTTGAAGGAGGTTTTGTTCTTGCCCTTGTTTCCTTGTCTTCTCCTGGAAACTTCCTGGAATTGTGAAGAATGGTGACTCTTGGCCACTGATCTGCTGGTTTCTGAATGGTGTAAAGCCACTGGAGAGCTGATTTGGCCTGCTCCTTGTGAACCTGAAGGAATCTGAGTAGGCCCTGTCTGGGTCAACTGTTCTTCTATAGCTAGGATAGTGGCTTGATTCTCCCTTATACTCTGTGCCCTTGCCTCCAGGAGTCTGTGCTGCCTGGTAGGATTCCAACGCTTGGTGATTTCCATAAGGTCTTTGAAGTCTATCTCTTTGAGACAGATCTTCTGGCAACTTGATCCCAGTTCTGCCCAGTGAGTTGCTAGGTTGAACCTCTTGCTGTCCATGCTCCATTGAAATAAATCTTTGAGGAGTTGGTGGATCTGAAGAACTTGATCTATATCCTTCCAGTCCTCTGGTTTGAGGTTTCTGTTGAGTTGGAGTGTGAATGCCAAGGTTGATATTATCTCCCTCATTGTTTTGCCATCCACCACTGTGTCCAAGGTGTCTTCTTTCAGGTCTTCTGGTCCTGGAGAATCCTTCTCTGTCCTCTGACTGGTTCCTTTGGAAGCCAAGGTCTCTGAGGTATGCAGGGGCCATATCAGTGTTTGCAAGCAGTCAAAAACTTTATGTTCTTAGGGTATTTACCTTTGACTGTGCCTTGTACAAATTTGCTGTCTGCTGATTTGGGCAGTTTGCCTTTGGAAGTTACAACTGGGTTAATAATTGTAATCTTCCCTGTACAAGTGGTTAAGGTTGGTTTACCTTGTATTGATGCAGAGTTTTGTGGTCTTCTACTTCTCTGAGTGTCTATTGGTGTCCACTTTTTGGCTGTAATTTGGCCTTCACTAAGCCTCTTTCCCTTGCCCTTGCTGCCCTCTGGTTCTGAGGGTGTCACTGGTATGTTGGCCTGTGACTGGGTCTCAAGTGGTAAGAAGTTTTCTTCCACTGAATCAAACAGGAAAAAAGAGGGCTTATGTCAGTTAAGACTTCTTAAAAAGCTGATTTTGCACGTCTAAGAATGGCCTCTGGGCTTGTATGTTACTACAATATGCCCTTGTATAGTGACAGTGTAATTGAATTAACAATTCCACGTCAAATATACAGCTTATTGATAAGTTGTATACTGTTTGTATACCAATATCTTACAGAATACTTGTTATTAGCAAGTATAATCTGTCAAAAGATGGTGTATTACAGGGTAATTGAGTTAACAATGTGCCCAAACACGCCTCAACTGTTGGTTTATCATTATGAGTTGTCTCAATTCATATAAGAATCAGGACTGTATTAGTGGCTTAATGTGTTTTTATATGCAAAACACGCCAAAAATACTGGTCTTATGGTTATTAGCCACTAGACAAATACTCTGTTAAAATATGAGTATACTTAAATTTTAAAAAGAAATATATATAAAATATATATTTTTAAAAGAAAATGACACCTAAAAAGGATAAAACAGGTGTCAATAAATGATAAAAAGAGAAAAAACTCACTTGTAATGGTCCAAAATAAGTTAAAAACACGGCCAGGCCCCCAAAATGTCAGGTTGAGTCTATGATAAAGGTGTATATAAGTATTTACAAGCTTTAACTATGACTGTGACACGGGAAAAATGGTTTTAAAGATGATAAGATTGATAATAAATGGTTTAAATTATGATTTTAAGGGCTTTACTATAGAGATATAGTGGTGGTGAGCGCTGTTGAAAGCCCTGGGTGCAGCTTTACCTGTTGGGTTACAATAATAAAGACTCCAATACTTTTAATTTGAGAGTATACCTGATTATTAACCAAGAGTAAAACTGTTTTTGAAAGTTTACTACGGAGGTTATTCAAGAGCAGGAAGAGGAGAGGATTTTGGCTGTGAAAAGCCCTCCTTTTATCCTGAAATTGGGGTGGAAAGGCTGCTAGACCTTTCCACGTAGAGGAAGTGAAGATTTTTCACTCTCTATGAAAGGCTTGTGGTTTGCAAACAGCCTGTATGCCCTGTATTGGGCTCAGATGTGGTTGTGAAACCACATCTGGGCGGTTTTCACCAATACAGGGTGAAAATTTTCATCTGGGGACCTCACAGCCTGATTCTGATGTGTATGATGCCTAGAATGCTGTAAAGAAACTGTATGGGACCCCAGTATTGACTGACATATGAGTTATTGAAGTAAAAACATGCTTCTTCATCTATTTGACACCTCATATTCATGGTTATGGGATATTATCCCATGGTAAGGCTGTATATGACAGCAGGTGGGATTTTGACCTTAAAACAGCCATACCTTTGTCAATTCTTGAGATATCAACCTCAAAATTGGTTTGGTGTGTAGCCCTGTATGAGCTCTACACAATGGTACCCAGCTTGACATGGTATCATTAAATATGACAAAGTTATCCCATGTACAAGTAGTTTTGTACATTGGCGTGGTTTGGGCAAAAAGCTGTATTAAGCTTGTTTGGCCAATAACTTCTGTTGTAGTTGAGATATGAGAAAATGGATGGCACCATCAGATAGCCCTGGTTGTGCTCTTTCCAAAAAGACCCCACTTTAAGTATCTCACACTAAAACTGTAAAGGTTAGATGAGAGGTGAATGTTTTGTTCACCCTTATTTGGTCTGAATTTGACCATAACTCAAGTAATACTGGTGCTAGCTCAGTTTGGCTAGTACCATTAGATAGCCCCGGCTTGAAGCTTCATTTTGAATACCCATTTGATGGGGTTAAGCGTCTTCTTCTAGATTTTAGATGAGAGGTGAAAATTAAGGTTTATGCTTGGCAACTACTTTGAGCAGGAATAACTTTGTTATTTTTGGTCCTATGGTGATGGGACTTATATTTTCAAAAAGAGGTGAGTTTCCTCTTTCATTTGATACCTTTTGAGCTAATTTGGCTCAGATCCATGCTTTGGTGGTTTTTTGGCTATACCATTGGTTTATGGTATTTTGGCTGTCATGCTTGTGCTCTGGTTTTGAGTCACAGGCTGACACATCCTTTTTCTAGAATAGCAGGAGTTTTATTGGTACTGGCATGGATTGATGTTTTGTATTCCAGTTCTAGTGCAGGTAGAAGAGTACACCAATCATGGGTGAAACCATCACTATCTTTAAATTCAAGGCCATATGCACAAACTCTTCTCACCATATCTTCTAAGGTTTGAATCATTCTTTCAGCCAGACCATCAGTTTGCGGGTGGTAGGCTGTGGAGAAGGATAATTTTGTCCCAAATAGTTGGTGAAGATTTGTCCACAGTGCTGAGGTGAATTTAGGATCTCTGTCACCAATGATATTTATAAATATGCCAGTCCATGATACTACTCTATTCCATATCAGAAGAGCTTTATCCATGGCTGTATCATCTTTGTGGCATGGTAAAAAGATTGGAGTTTTACTGAACCTGTCTACAATTACTAGGCAAGCATTATAACTTCTGTCACCACCTGGTGGTAGTCCTGTTACCCAATCCATATGGACAATTTCCCAAGGTCTGCTGGGTTCTTGGATTTTTATCATATTTCCAAGTCTCTTGCCAGTGGATTTGTTTGCCTTTTGACATCTGTCACAGGTTTTGCAATACTCTGTCACTTCTTTTTGCCACATTGGCCACCATATACAGGTCTTTACCTTTTCTTTTGTTCTGTCTTCAGACAGATGTCCTGAAAAGGGGCTGTCATGGCATTCTTTCAACACAAGATTGATTAGTGACCTGTCCACAACTGTCATAACACATGTGTGCTTTGTTCTGTGGTAAATTATACCATCCAATAGGTGAAATCTTCCTTCATCATAAGATTTTTTCCATACTTCATCCAAGGCATGTGTAAGAGAGTTGTCTTTACAGTCCTTGTTAAGTAATTGGCATAAGATGCTACAATTCTTATTTTGAGTGTAACTGTTTCTGACTTCTTCAAAGAAGGTGGTGTTTAAGTCTGTAACACTTATCCCTTCTATTGGAATTTGTGGGGAGGCTTCTTCTGGTACATAAGCAGGATTATCAATATCATTTGGTAATGGCCATCTGCTTAGTCCATCTGCATTTTTATGAATATTGCCATCTTTGTGAACAATAGTCATATTTCCCCTATATTCTTGTATGGCTATTTGCCATCTGAGCATATGTCTGTTGGGTTTTTTCATGTTCAGAAGTGATTTAACAGCGGTACAATCTGTTATTACTTCAAAGACACATCCTTCTAGAAAGTAATTGAGCTTTTCTAGAGCCCAAACAAGGCATACACACTCCATCTGACTTGCTCCATATCTGGCTTCAGTTGGTTTGATTTGTCTAGATATGAAACATATGGGTCCTTCTACAGGTTTATCATTTATGATCTGAACTTGGTGAAGTGCAGCACCTAGCCCATCTCCTGATGCATCAATATAAAGCTTAAAGGGAAGCTTAAAGTCTGGCATCAGTAAGAGTGGAGCAGTGGTCAAGGCTTCTCTCAAAGATTCAAAGGCTTTTACTCTGTCAACTGTCATTTCAAAGACTGTATCTTTGTCACATAGCTTATAAAGACGTCTTGCTATGGATGCAAAATCTTTAATGTGTTGCCTGTAATACCCTGCAAAACCCAAAAATGACTGAATTTCTTTTTTGTTTTGAGGAATGGGTTTAAGCAATACTGCTGCAACTTTGTTTTTGTCAATTCCAAGAGATAAACCAGATACTACATTCCCTAGTGCTTTAAGCTCTTTAAATCCAAAATGGCATTTCTTTAAAGAAATTTTCATATTGACAGATTGAATTTTTGTCAAAACCCTGGACAATCTGTACATATGTTCTTCCCAAGTTTTGGAGAAGACTATAATGTCATCAATGTAAATGATTAACCATCCTTCTGAAAGTTCTTCAGGGAAGATTTCATTCATCATTCTTTGGAAGTGTGAAGGTGCATTTTTGATACCAAAGGGAATTCTTAAATATTCATAAGCTCCACAATGAACAATGATTCTCAAATACTTCCTTGCTCTTGGTGTCACCACATTCTGATGAAATCCCTTAAGAGAATCCATAGTGCTTATATATACTGCTTGAGATATTTGAGTGAGGGCAATTTGGATCTTTGGAATTGGGTATCTGTCTGGAACAGTATAAGTATTCAGAGCTCTAAAGTCCCCAACCAATCTAGATTTTCCATTATGCCAAGCCACTATGACTGGTGTAGTTATTTCTACTTCCTCATTGTGGCCTACGTTTCTTATTACACCAAGGTCTAGAAGTTCTTTAATATGGATTTCTAGAGCTTCTCTTGATTTTGGACTTGCTGGATATGCAGGTCTTTATAAGAGTGGTGGATAAGGTCTCTCAATATTAAGGATAATATAAACTTCATGACCAATAATTGCCCCTAGGGGTTCTTTATCTGAGGAAAATGCTTCTTTATGGTCATATAAAAGAGAATAGAGTTCATTTTCTTGTTTATCACTCAAATGAAGGCTTATTTCAGCTTGATTTAAGTGTTCAGACTTGAATTTCTCTAACTCTAAATTGACTGGTGATACTTTGTTTACTGTAATTTGTCTTTTAAATGGTAAAAAGGCAAATTTTTGGCGCTTATTGTCTCCAATAGTAAAGTATCTGTCTTTGTTGTTGTGTAAATCTATGCCATACATTATTAAATAATCATTTCCCAATATGAAATGGGTACTAGAGCAATTTTCCATAACAACAAATTCAACAGTGATTCTTAAATTTCCATTGATATGTGGAAATATGACACTAGTCTCAAATATTCCCAATGCTTTCATTGGGTTACTTGCACTATTGAATTTTATGCCATCAATTGGCAACAATTGATCTTCAAAGTTTGGTACACAAGTTTTAAGAAAAGATTTACCAACACAAGAGCAGAAGGCTCCTGGGTCAAGCAAACGTTTAGTGGGTTTGTTGTCAATCACCACTTCTGTTATACAGGAGTTACCAGCTGTATAACCTTTTCCTCGGTTTGGTTTGGTTTTCATGAGTTGTGCATCTTGGATTTTTGATAAATCAAGTTGACCATTGTTTAATTGTGGCAGGTGGGAATAAGATTCCATGATGTCAAAAGTGGCATTGATATTTTCTATATCTTTAGAAGATTCAGAAAATATGGATGACTTGTCATCTGAATTTTCTTCAATTATGTCATCTTTTTCAACATCAGGTTCTTTCTCAACATCAATTTCATTGATTTTCCCTCTTTTTGGACATGTATTGGCTAAATGGGTGGTGCTTTGGCAAATATGGCACTTTCTGACTGTATCTGCAGATTTATATTTAATATTATTGGAGTTTTCTTTGGGTTTTTTGTCCACAGAATCCTTCCAAGGTGTATTAAACCTTGTTTTGAGATTCACCCTACTAGAACCAATTCTGGTTCTTGTGGTTACTTCCTATAATATATTGATAATGTCTTCTGCTGAAGATTGTTCAGTAGTCCTGCTCTTGACAGCATGCTCTAAGTCACCTCCACATTGTCTTAGAATGTTTCTATGAATCATAAATTCTGACATGTCAGGGTATAATGCTGTTAATCTGTCTTTTTGTTGAACAAACCATGGTAAGGCTTTGTCTTTATCAGCATTAAATTTGGCGGATTCAAAGGCTGTTTCAACTTTAAACCTCCAAGCATCATTGGCCCATTTGTTGACAATTTGGGTTTTCCACCAAGTCCAACTTTGGTGTCCATGTGCTTGTCTCAATTTGATATACCATCTGTGAGCTGATTTGGTAAACAAGGTGTTAAACCTGGCTGTCACCAATCTGGCTGGTAATTCAAAATCTTCTTTGATCATGTCAATACCTCTGATAAATTCCATATGGTCATATTCTCCTTCACCACTGAAGTGAGGCCATTCCTTAAGTTTTGGAACTTCTTTTAATAGTGCTTGGCCCATTGATGGTTCCAAGTTATGAAAAGAAGTAGAAAATTCATCTTTTAACTGTGAATTTTCACCATCCAATACTTGTGGATTGGAAATTCTTGCACCCTCATTCTGGTTCAGAGGTGTAGACATTCTTGGAAAGGTGTTTAGCAGTTGTTCAATATCATTCATTTTACTGTTGTTACACCTTTGAGAATTTCTTAACTCATTTTGTAAGCTTTGTATACAGTCTATGACATTCTTTTTATGTTCATCCTCTTTATATGTAATCTCATTCCATAACTCTGTTTGTTTAGTATTATCAGATATAACTTCATTTAATTTCATTGTTAATTTTGATATTTCCTCTTTTGAGGTATCAAAATCCTTTTTCAAGGCAATTGTATTTGTCTTTACTTCAGAAAATGCTTTTGAAATATTATCCAGAGTCTTTTTATTGTCCTCTTTGATAGTACTAATGGCATGTTTTATTCTTGTTTCAATTATGTCATCAATATTGAGTTTAGAATATTTTTCTGTTAATTCTTTAATAATGGCAAATTGTACATTTATCTTAATTCCAAAATAATTATCATTATTGGAATTTTTAATTGTTCTTAAGAAATTTTCAAAACACATAAGTGTTTCATTAATTTGGCACAGGCTCAGGTTGTTTGTTTTAATGTTGTTACAAATGGTTTCATTTTTATCAGAAAGATGTTTTTTCACGTCATTTATAGCATCATACAACTCTGGGATGGAATCAAATATATCAGAAATCATTTCTGGAACTTTAATCTGGCTTCCTCCTTCTTTTTTAATTCCATCATGGCTCTAGCCATCTGAAATACATTTTCCATGGCATCCTGCTGAATCTTTGGGATCCTGTAGCTCTGGCTGTAAGGTTTTGGAGCTGGTGCCTTCCCTTTGCCCTTCTTTGGAGGTTGTGGCTGCTTCTTCACGTTGGAAATGCTGCTGCTGGCCACAGGGGCTGTTTTTGGCACTTGTTTTGGAGGTGGAGGTTTGTTTTTCCTCCATTCTGCTGTTAAGAGAATCATATTCTTCTTTTCCATCAATGGATGCCATCCATTGAGTAACTTGCAAGTGTTGGGATGGCCCAGGAATTTCCTTACAGTTAGGTATGAATTCATGCAGTTTCTCCACAGATCTGCAAGGATCTGGTACTCTTTGTACTGAAGTGCATTGTTGTAGGCCTTCTGACTGGCTTTGTAAATGTCCACTGAGGCTTCTTGTGGCAGTGTCAGCTCTTTTTGAAGGTAAAATAGTGTCATCAGCTTCAGAATTGGACAATTTATTGTTGTGGAAGTCTTTTACTGACCCTTGTCCTTCTGTATCTGATTGGCTTCTGCCATAATCACGTCTATGACCTTTTTGGGGGCTGCTTGAGGGTTTATAGCTTGCTCCTGATCTGGTTGAAGGCATTTTTATGATTAAAAAGGTTTAAAATAGTAATTTTACGTCAAAAACTCACTATTTGCCCAATTTTTAGCTCTTTGAAGGGTATTACTTATATCCAAGTTAATTAATTCAGAGGTTATTGGCTCAGGTTGGTTATTTTGAGTCACAATAACAGTGCTATTATGGGCTGAAATCACAGTGCTTGCAGGAATAATACTGGTAACTGTTGAGGCTGTTTCAATGTTTTATTGTCTTACCATGTTGTCAGACACTAAAATTAATGAAAAAAAAGCCAATTAATTAAGTAAAAAAAGAAATAAAAATTAAAGCCTCACTTATAATATGAAAAAATTATTTTTTATTGATTTTTTTGAATTATAAGTATTTTTTATATATTTTTTTAAATTTTTCAATATAAGAAAAAAGATTGAAAAAGAGTATAAAATATGTCACAGGTAAAATATCACGGCTGGGCCCCCAAATGTAAGGTGTGGATATGAAACTTTGATTAAAAATCAAGTACTTTTCCTGTCCTCAAAATTTGTATAAGGTAAAATCAATTAAAAATAATAAGAAATATCATTTTTAAGAGAAAACACGCCAATTGTATTGTTTATAACTTTATTAGTATAAAACAATAATATTATAAAAATTTATTGTTTTACCAACAATAAAAATTTATCCAAAAAAATACTCTACAAGAGATATTTTAAGGCTACAAAAGAAATTTCTTCAAGAGCAATTTCAATTGGAATTAATTGAGCAAAGAACTGCAGGCAATTAGTTAAAGAACAAAGTCTTTAAAAATAATATTAAAGAGAAAACATGCCCAAAAGTGACCAGAGTGGATTTGGAAACAAAGTGACAAAGTTAACAGTGATGAAAGATGCTTTAATTCACTTTTGGGGTGGTTCAGGGGTAAAAATGATTATAAGAGTTACAAACAATTATTATGATGATTTTTTCACGTGGTTAGAAGGTTTAAAATGATTTAAAAAAGGTGGTTGGAATCTTTTATTGATTGGTTTAACAGTTTTAAACTAATTAATAAAAGGAAAATATTCTAACATGAAGAGAAAAGAGGGGCAAAGAAGACATTCTTTTATAGCCATCAATTCTCTTACTCCAAAAGTAAAATTTACTCTTGTCAGTCGTGAAAAACAGTCTAACAGAAAAGCCAATTATGGCATCATTGAACCCTGGTTTAGACCAAAAAGGGCTGGTTTAAGCCATTTTTAGCCATTTTAGACCCTTAAATCAGCCATTACTATAGCAATACCAGGCCTAGAGCCTTCAAAGCACGTCAGAATGTGTGTCAGAGGCGTAGAAACCAGTTAAAACTGTTTTTACCATGATGGTTTTATATTAAGGGTAGTTTTACCCTCTTGGCAACAGTTAAAACTACCCCAGTTGGTATCAAAACCTCATCATCAATTGAGTCCACAGACCCCGTAACTCAATTCCAGGCCAAAAGTGATGAACCTTTGCGTGAATTTTGACATCCCACGCCTGTCAGCAAGGATTTTGGGGGTCCAGCTCCCCCTTAGAGCTGGAGTTCCTTTTCCCCCCCAAATTTAATCTTTCCAATTTATTTTTCCTTTAATTCCTCATCATGTATTATACTTATAATTTACATATGTAATTCAATTGAATTGTACAGTACAATACAGTAATAATTGACACCTCATATGTAAATCAAAGTTCACTTATGTAATACACGCGCACATTTTGACATTTCAATTTAATTCAATTGAAAATACTTCAATTCCTCATAGCTTCTAAACTAAACACAACACCTCAATTTTAACACAAAAATTGATGGTTAACACCACATGTGGTGTGAATTAAATTAAATTTTTGAGGATTTTCAACTTTTGTATTTAAAATACAAAAAACTTAATTTAAGCTTATTTAGAGTTGAGCTACAAGAATTTCACTCAGAGGTGACCCCACCTGATTTTTTATGAGGAATGCAATGGTGAAATAATTTTTATATGTTTATTTATTGGATAAAAAGTTATAATAATTTTTATTTAACTTTTTACCAAATTTATTTATTTTTTCACAATTTTGTTAAAATTTCATTTTTACTTAATTTTTTCAAATATAAATGTAATTTTATAATTCCAAAATTTAATGTAATTTGATTTTTAAATTGTAATTAATTTTTTTTTTATTTTGAATAAAATCTTATATTTATATTTTTATTTTAATAATATAAATAATTTTATTTTATTTATATTCATATGTTAATTTTGTATTTGTGGTCTTTTGGGTATATGAAATTACCTCTAAGGCTCACACATACACAAGATGCACACATATTCCTGGTTACACCAACCAAAGGAAGTGCATACATACATGGGACAGCGACACAAATGATTGTTTGAATTGACAATTCTCAACACCCATTGATCTTTGACAGTGGGACACACTGCTCCATAGTGGCCAGATAGTATCTGGACAACCACTTCCCAAACTGGGAACAACAGATCTTGCCAACCAAGGCAAAGAACTTCAAAATTGCATCAGGGAAGATGACTTTCATCGGGACAAGTATCAAAGAGATAATTATACGCCATAGGAAAGGTAATATCAGACTCAAGCCAGAGTTTGTTTTGCTTGAAGATGCCCACATCCAAGGGTTTTCGCTGGGAACAGATTAACAGAGGATGTATGGTATAGATATTTACCTTAGTAAAAACAGGAACATTACCATTGGTACCAACAAGTAAAAGAAATTTTCACTTGACATATACCAAATATCTGCCCATGACTCTCTTGAAGAACTACTGAATGAATTCAGAGAGGGGCAGTTTAGCACTACCTTCACCAGTAAACAGAAGCTAAGTTTACTGAAGATGCTGCAAAAGAATAGACCAGAATTTGCCATTTGTGAAGAGCCCCTAGGCAAAATTAGAGGACATGATATAGAACTATATCTAGATGTGAAAAGACCTTATCCACCCATGCTCAGGAGACCTCCATACCCAGAAAGTCTAGAAACCAGGAAGGAAATTGATAAACATATCAATTAACTACTGGACATGGATGTCATCAGAAAAGCTGGACACAATGAAATAGTGGAAATTACTACTCCTTTCCTGATCACCTGGCATTATGGCAAGTCTAGGCTGTGTGGAGATCTCAGAGCTCTGAATAACTACACAAAAGCTGACAGGTACCCTATACCCAGGATTCCTCATGCCTTAGGCAAGCTGGCAAAAGCCAAATACATAACCATGATGGATTGTATGAAAGACTTCCACAAGAATGAAGTCAAGCTAAACTCCATGAAATTACTCAGAATCATATACCATATGGGCATATATGAGTATACCAGGATTCCATTTGGCATCAAAAATGCACAAGCCCACTTCCAAAGGATGATGGACACAATATTTCAAGAAGAGATATTGGAAGGCTGGATTGTAGTATATATTGATGACATCATTATATGCTCAGAGACATGGGAAGACCATGTGCAATACATAGACAGAGTAATAAGTAAATGCATACCCACCAACCTGAAAATTTCACTTAAAAAGTGCAGTTTTGGTCAACAAGAGCTACTAGCTCTAGGACATAAAATCTCAGGTCTTAGTCTGAAAATTGACCAGAACAAAGTAGAAGCAGTACTGCAAATGCCAGTACCAAGAAACATCAAAGGGATACAATCTTTCTTTCAGTGTGCTAGCTGGTATAGAAAACACATCAAAAATGTTGCCCACATAACTAGTAGTTTATACAAGTTGTGCTCATAAGATGTAGCTTTTGAAATTGCAAAGGAAAGAAGGGATGCATGTGAGAGGATCAAACAGGAGCTCACAAATGCACCTGTACCCATCTTGCCTGACTTTGAACTACCATCCAAGCTATACATATGTGCATAATGTAGCTGAGGCTTGGGAGAAGCCCTTCACCAGAGACAAATTGTAGATGGTGAACCAAGGGAGGGAGTAATATGTTACCTCTCTAGCCAACTGAAAGATTCAGAAGCCAGGTATGGGGCCACCCAGACTGAATGTCTATGGAGAAACTCCATTATTATTTGGAGGGTGCAGTCTTTGAAGTCTACACAGACTGAACAGCTTTGAAGTCTTTACTAAACATGACGACTACCAATAGACACATTTTGAGGTGGCAAATACCCATCCAAGAGTATAGAGGGAACCTGACCATCATATACAAAGAATGTAGAAGTCATACCAATGCAGATGGTCTCAGAAGAAGGCCACGGGATAATTTCAAAACAATCCAGCTTATGACGCTGAAGTAGCAACGAAGATCCCTATCCATTTCATGGAAATAGATAGGAGGAAAAACTCCAAATATTCCAAATTGGCACCACAAAGTGGTACCCCAGACAGTGGAAACACTGATTCAGAAGGAACAGAAACTCCCATATTGGGAATGAGCTCCTCAGAGCTGCATAAGGAATTCTTTACTGCAGTTATAAATACATGTTCCAAACACAAGCAGTGTGGCATTTTGTTGCAACTCCTTCAACAAAAGTACAGGAGCCCAGAACTGGAATCCCTGTTAGAGGAACCCTGGTTGAGGGACTATAAGGACAGAAGATATTTCCTTATAAATGGCCTTCTCTACCATAGGGAGAAGCACACTAATGCACTCACAATAATAGACAGAGACAATATATCCTTGATCCTGCACGAATGCCATGACTGCCCATATATGGGACACATGAGTGAAGATAGGACTAAGAAGAGGGTAGCAAGCACTGCTTGGTGGTACAAATGGGAGAAAGATTTGGGTGAATACAACAGCACTTGTGAAAGATTCCACAAGGCAAATAGGAAACATGGGAAGATGTATGGGTTACTTCAACACATAGAAGAACCCAAACACCCATGGGAAACCGTCAACAGGGACTGTGTCACAGGACTTGTCCCAGGAGGCAAAGGGAACTTCAATTCCTGCTTTATCATACTTAATAGGTTCAGTAAGAGTATGAGGGGCCTACCATGTCACAAGGAGGACACATCTATGGATACTGCTCTGTTATTTTGGAATAACATAATAGCTACCAGTGGGATCTCAAAAATCATTATTAGTGATAAAGACCCAAAGTTCCCATCTGAAATTTGGATAAAATTGTATGACATGTTTGGCACCAAGCTTGCATTTTCCACATATTACCATCCACAAACAGATGGATTAGCTGAAAGGATGATCCAGACAATGGAGCACATCTCTAGAAGATTCTGTGCCTATGGCATGGAATACAAGGACCATGAAGGATACACCCATGACTGGATTACCCTTCTACCAGCAGTACAACTGGTTTATAAGACAAGTCAACACTCTACCACATGAAAAAAGCCTTCACTGGTAGAAAAAGGGTGGAATCAACTACTTCCCGTGGATCACTTGAAGAAAAATCTTTCTTCCATCCACCCACAGCCAAAGATTTCCATGAAATTTGGAAGAGGGCTTGTGACACAGCTTCCAAATGCATAGCTGAGGGAAAAGAGTATAATAAGAAGAGGTGGGACAAATCACACATGGAACCTCAATTTAGGGAAGGTAACCAAATATTAGTGTCTACACTGAGCTGTACTAATCTCAAAGGACCTAAGAAAATGAGAGACTCATTTGTAGGGCCCTTCACTATCATCAAAATGATAGGGGAAAATGAAGTGGAATTTAAACTCACAGAGGAATTTTCCAGGAAACACCCAGTCTTTCCAATGAGTTTAGTCAAGCCATACTTCCATACAGAGGAGGATAAATTTAATTCCCCTCCACAAAGAGAAGCTCCACCCCACCAGAAATGGTGGAAGTGGAGGATTCCCCTGGACCTGTGAAGAAACTCATCAAGGCCAGGAGGATCAGACTTACTGGTAAGGATCAAAGACAGTACTTACTCAGATTCAAGAAACAGACAGCTGACAAAGACAAGTGGTTGGCAGAAGACGCCATACCAGAGTGGAACCTTCATTTAAGAACATTCAGAGCCTCTAGGAGGACTGAACAGTCTAATAAATTATGAGCCTTTTTTAGAGGGAGGGTATGTCAGCCTATGACTCAGCACCAGAGCACAAGCATGACAGCCAAATACCATAAACAAATGGCAATGCTAAGATACCACCAAAACATGGAGCTGATCCAAATAAGCTCAGAAGTTATCAAAAGTAAGAGGAAGCTCACCTCTTTCCAAATTCACAAGTTCCATTATCATAGGACAAAGAATAACAAAGTTATTCCAGCTCAAAGTTGTTGCTGAGCATAAACCTTAATTTTCACCTCTCATATGAAATACAGAGTAAGAGGCTTAACCCCATCAATTGAGTATTAAAAAATAGGCTTCAAGTCAGAACTATCCAATGGCACTAGCCAAACTGAGCTAGCACCAGTATTACGGAACTTTTGGCCAAAATCAGGCCAAATAAGGGTGGACAAAATATTCACCTCTCATCACACTTCTACAGTTTTAGTGTGAGATACCTAAAGTGGGGTCTTTTTGGAAAGAGCACAATCAGGAATATCTGATGGTGCAATTCAATTCCCCATATCTCATCCAGAACAAAGGTTATAGGGCAAACAAGCTCTATACAGTTTTCAAGCAAAACATATATATGTACAAAAAATCTTGTATGTGGCATACCTTTGCCATAATTAATGATAACCATATCAAATGAGTAACCATTGTGTAGAATACATTCAGGAATACAAAATGAACCAACATTGAGCTTGATATCTCAAAAATGGACAAAGTTATGGTGGTTTTAAGCTCAAAATCCCACAATTAGACCAATACAGTCTTACCGTGGGATATTATCCCATAATTATGATTATGAGGTGTCAAATAGACAAAGAAGCATTTTTATATTTCAATACCTCATAATTCATTCAATATTGGGGTCCCATACAGGTTCTGCACAGCATTCTACATGTCATACACATCAGAAGAGGGCTATGTTGTCCCCACATGAAACATTTCACCCCATATTGGTGAATATTTCCCAGATGTGGTTTCAAAGCCACATCTGAGCCCAATACAGGCTATACAGGTACTGTGAAAATCACAAGCCAGTCCCTGGAAGTGAAAAATCTTCACTTCCTCTATGTGGAAAGGTCTAGAAGGCTTTTCACCCAATTTTAGGATAAAAAGGGGGCCTTTTCACAGCCAGAAAAGGTTTCCTCATCCTTCTCTTGAATTCCTATGCACTATAACTGTCAAAAACAGTTATACTTCTGTAAAATAAACAGGTTATAATTTATAATTAAGTATTGTAGTTCTTATTATAGTAACCCAACTGGTAAGACTGCACCCAGGGCTTTCAGCTGCGCTCACCACCACTATACTAATGTAGTAAAGCCCATAATACCTTACTTTTTAACCATTTATTATTATTTTCAAAAACCTTTATATCATTTTCACCATGTCAAAGTCATAGTTAAAGCTTTTGAATACCACTATACACCTTTATCATAGACTCAGACTGACATTTTTTCAATCCATACAATCGCTTTTGACCAATTTGAATTGAAAGCATGCAGAATTTACAGCCTGTATGGTAAATGTTTAGCCAAGTAAGTAAAGATACACAAAATCTCAATTCTAACTAAATTTTTTTAAGTTTGAATAAGCCTCATGAAACTTTGAAATTGAGCTCCAAATTCACAATCTACAAATCTCAACAAAAATTTTTAAAATGTGTAATTTTACTGCAAGATTCTTAAACCTTCCAATAATCCAGGAAATGGCCATTTTGGTTATAACAATCTATGGGTCTACCCTAGGTTATTTTTTGGTGTATGATCCAGAAATGACATAATCTTCCTAAATTTGCTTATCAAAAGAAAATAATACCTTTTTTGCTGTTCTTTTTATATTCATTTGATCAAGCTGTTTATGGTTGAATCAAATGTATACCTAGTAATTTTTGTCATACATACCTCACAAGCTCACACTTCTCCTAACCAAAATAAGAGGGTATTCGGCGTTGATTTGGAATAATTATGTGGTAAAGCTGCCACAAATGGAATTACAAGTAGAATTAAATATAAATAAGTATAATATGGATTATTATTACCTAACACATAATTAGGACAACCAGGAATTTCAGTAGACTCATTGCCACTATAGCACAATGTTAAAACCCTTTTTAGGTATTTTTCAATATGATTTTGTGTCACACTCATATCACAAGAATAGTTATTACTATATGATAGCAGCATCCTGACAAGACCCAGTAGTCTTATACTTTTATTCTTTGGTGCATTTAACCACTTTTGACTATCTAGCCAAGATTGTATTAAGCAGATCAGCCTTCTCAACAGGAAAGGTTTTCCCAAAAGAATCCTTCAGGTATTTACTACTCTTCATCTCTAGATACCTGTAGCTTTATAAATCATTATTAGCACATCTTACACACATATAATCTGTTTTCTTCATATTACAGGCTCTTTTATTGTATCCTATCCTAGAATATGTAAAAATTAGAGAATTATTTCAATAATATACAGCATGAACTACTTCCAAACAACGAGAAAACTCTGGCTCTCAAGGGCATGGGACTCAATGGTAGTGCGGCAAGTCATGTAGTTGGATAAATAACCTTGGATAATCTCTTTTAAAGTGTTTTTTGGTCAATTTCATTAAAATTCGCGCCTTTTATTTATCTTTGGAAAGTGGTTCCCCATCAATTTCATCCTTTTAAAGGTTTCTCTAATAATTCCATTTTTGTCACATACTTGTTCAATTTGAATTTATTCTGCAGGCTCAAGATGTTTTTGAATGAAATGAGCTCAAACTGGATATAATTTTTGGGATTTTGAAAATAAAGGGTCAGCTAGGTGAGTCTGCAGGTGTTAAATTTCTAATAGCCTTCTGAGTTTCATTCTGTATTTGGTGTAAGATCTCACATTTCCTAAAACATATATTATTACTGACTTACTCTTTATTTCTTTTCCATTAACCTTTAAATTAATTGATTTTAGTGCCATGACAACCTTTCCTGACACATGGAAAAATTTAAAGAACCTGTATGGGACCCCATTATTGAATGGACTGTGTGGTTTTGAAGTATAAACAAGCTTCTTTGTCTATTTGACACCTCGTAATCACAGTTATGGGATGGTATCCCACAGTAAAGGTGTATTGGCCAAACTGCGGGATTTTAACCTTAAACTGCTATACCTTTGTCACTTTTTGAGATATTGAGCTCATAGTTAGCTCATTTTGTATCCCTGGAAAGGATCTACACAATGGTATGTCATTTGGTATGGGTAACATTAAATATGGCAAATTTATGCCATGTTCAATTTTTATTTTCCATTTATCTGATTTTCTCAAAATCTGTATGAAACTTGTTTTCCCCATAACCTTTGTTCTAGATTTGATATGCGGAAATGGAGTGCACCATCAGAAAGCCCTGTTTGGCTCTTTCCAAAATGAGCTTACTTTAAGTATCTCAAACTAAAACTGTGGAAGCTAGATGGCAGGTGAATATTTGATTCACCCTTATTTGACCTTATTTTGGCCATAAATTCTGTATTTTTGGTGCTAGCTCAGTTTGGCTAGTACCATTGGATAGCCCTGAGTTAGAGTTCTCATTTTAATACCCATATGCTGGGGTAATATTTTTCCTCCATATTTCAGATGGGAGGTTAAAATTAAGGTTTATGCTCAGGAACTTCTTTGAGCAGGAATAACTTTGTCATTCTTTGTCCTATGATGATGGGACTTGTATATTTGCAAACAGCTTATTTCCCTCTTTTTTTGATATCTTTTGAGCTAGTTTGGCTCAGCTCCATGTTATGGTGGTATTTTTCTCTACCATTGGTTTATGTTTTTGGCTGTCATTCTTGTGCTCTGGTTTTGAGTCAAAGGCTGACATACTCTCCCTTCAAAAAAGTCTCATCATTGTTGAGACTTTTCTTCCCTCCTAGAGGCTCTGAATTGTCTCAGGTGAAGGTTACCATCTGGTATGGCATCTTCTGCCACCCATTTATCCTTGTCTGCTGTTTGTCACAACCCTGCAAAAAAGACCCCTCTCAATTGGTGTTTATTGAAATTGAAGCCTCCACCAATATATCACCAATTTGGCCATATTATCAACCCTATGGAAGTAATGGCCTTTTGACCATAGCCACTCTACATGGCCATTCATGGACCCCAGGCCATATCCTGCATCATTGGCCTCCTTGGCCAATTCCCAATTCCACCAAACCCCAGGCCAATACCCTAATTCTGAGCCTGTGGAATCATTTAGTTTTCCAGGGGCCCCTGGTCCCTATAGCTCTATCCAGGGCCTTGGGCCACCCCCTTTGATTAGGGGGTTTGGGGCATAACTGGCATATTTGGGACCCCTATGGCCTCTAGGGTCCATGGGAACAATTAGTACCCTTTTTCCCCAATTCAAATGAGGCCAAAAAGGGTCAAGGGGGCAGTCCAGAATCCCCAATTCCAGATGGGCCCACCTGAGCCTGTTTTTGCCAAAATCTCAAGAGACCCAAAATGACCAAAAACCTCAAAACCCTCAACTTGGCCAAAGGACCCCAGACACTCAATTTGGCCATATCCCTTGAGAATCAAGCCAAGGAATCTGGCAATCACCAAAGGCCCCAACCTACCTTCAATAAGAGCTTTCTCTTTAAGATCAGGGAGACTTTGGCCCAACTCAATGGACACAAGTCTGCAAGAACCAGTAGTGGTGCATAAAGGGTATTATATACCATTATCCACCATTTTTCCTCAGCAATTCAATGGGGATGTTTTCAGGACTTATTATGCAATCACAAAGAAGTCACCAGGACAATCACCCATTTTGAAGGAAGCCTTAAGCCCCTCAGTATTACAATCCATGGCAGCTACCAGAAGACCATTCAAGGACCTCAACTCTCTGGCTTTCCAGGGGTTGGTATTTCACTCCAGGATTCTTCAAAGGGTTATGTCAATAGGTTTTTGAACATAAAGGCAGTTTTCAAGGAATTCATAACTCCTTGGAAGATCCAACTGTTCCATACAGAATGTATTCACAAAACCTGTAGGGAATGGACCCTTTTGGACAAATTCATATTCCACTGTGAGAATTCAAGACACACAGTTCAAATTTAAAGATGGCCAGATCTCTATTGACCCAATTTGGTTGATACAGCTGGGTGACTCCCCTTCCAGGATCAGACTTTCAGCTTTTCACATATATTGGCCACCTTTTCACTCCTGGGGATGTTTTTCCCAATTAGCTAATATATTGGATTTCTTTTTATAATTAGTTTCTTTTCATTATTAAAGTAAATACTGGTAATCATAATTAATTCACTTGCACCTTTTTCTTTTCCTGTTGGTGGATATTGGTGGTCATATGGTTTACTAATTCCATCGTTCTTTCTGGCAGGTTGAAACAGTGAATTGAGGATTCATTTGGTTGGCTCTTTGGAATTTGCATTTTCTCTTATTATTCTTTGACCTTTGTCTTCATTATTATCCTTTGCATATATTTTATTGCTCCTATTTTCTCTTAAATAAATATATCCTTCTTTTATTTATTTATTCTTTTGGAGCCCTCCAAGTGAGCTCTTGATTCTTGGGTGCCAGGCCATTTTTGTTTTTCTCAAGAGCCCCTGTGAAATCCTATGAATTAACCCATAATTGTTTTTCATTATTTTCATTGATTAATTATAATTTCATCCACTCATTCCATTGAAATTGTGACTCTTTAATGCTTATGAATTTTATGATAAATGGTCAGCTCTCAATTTTCTCTCATTCATTCTTCATTCTTGAAAATTGAAAGCTGACCCTTTTTGTTTTTGTTTCTCTTTTAAATCATTATTCAAATCATCAATTCATTTTCAATTCATGATTCAGGTTTCACTTATGCTCATTTGATTCGCACAATTGGTCACAAAGATTAATCACACACATTATTCATATCAGGATTCACTTTGATTCATTATTCAAGAATTTCAATTTAGGAAGTAATTCACTTAACTTTGATTGGATTGACTCATTTGACATAAGATTTACATTTACTTCAAGAAAATTGAGTTACCTGAATATTATTTATTTTGCCGGTTTTTCACATCAAGATTTTTGACATAATTTGATTCTTTCCTCAGTAATTCATTTGACTGATTGATTTGGTGCATGTTTTTGACTTGATTTATTAAAATATTGAGTTATTGACTACAAGACTTCATTTGATGTTTGATTGATTGACATACCTGAATATTTCATTTGATTCATTGATTTTTCCTCAATATTTTTATTTTTATTTTGACTTCAAGCTTTCTTTTTTGAATTGCCTCAAGTTTTTTATCTTCAAATTTTTATTTTTATTCATTTTCTTTCATTTTTATCCTTAAAATCATGCCTGTCCAACACTCACCTCCTGCAAGACAGACAAGATCTCCATCCAGAGCTCAAGCTGTTCTCACTCCAATGCCAAGAGCTCCTCTTGATGGCACCCCAGCTGTTCCTCAACTGAGGGCCCACTTAGAAAGAGGACCAAATTTGGAAGGAACAGCACCATCCAGGAAGGAAGGAAGAGGGCCGAGAAGATCAAGTATCTTTTCAGGAGTTTTTGGTAGGCTTCCAGGACTTTCAAAGACTACTTTCAAAGGTCCTGGTGAAAATGGTGAAGAGGAGGAGTCTGATGGTACTGAAGGTGTTCCTGCTCCTGTGGGGGAATCCCAAGGTACTTTAGGGCCAACTCTAGTGCAGTCTAATCAGTCTGAACCATCCATCTTGGCCATTTTGCGGCAGATGAATCAAATTATGGCCGATATTCAAGCAGATTACTCTTCTGAAGCATCAAGACCACCAGCCTTCCAGAATACATCTATGAAGGCACCAGGATTCCTTGATGGTACTCCACCCTTCAAAGTAAGAAGTTTCATTCAGTCCTACCATTTTATCTTGCATAATGATCTGGAAAATTTCTCTAAAGACAGAAATAAATTCCTTTATGCCACTTCATTTCCTATTGGAATGGCTGCAAAATGTATTGAGCCTTACCTTTCAAATCTCACCAATCAAGCTCCAAATTACCCCCTCAAGAAGGTGGACATGTTGTGTCATACATTGCTGATTTCAAAAGTTTGGTTTCAAGAATTGGAAATTGGGGCAAAAGAGACCTCATCCATGATTTCATGAAGAGATTTCCATCAATAATTCTGGATCAATTGGCCTCCAATCCTTCAATATTTGAATCTGTTCCAGACTTATTGATAAATACCCTGGAGCTTGATACCAGGTACCATGAGACGCAAAAGGAGAAAACTCATCCTCAAGAAAGAATTCCTGAAGCCTCAAAGTCAAATTCTTCAAGCTCAAAACAAAAGAATAAGTGGAATTTTCAGAAGAGGGACAAGCCCTACTTTTCTTTGCAGAATAAAGACTTCAATTTGATGGGTTCTGAAAAAAAAGAAGGATCAAGGAGGGCTTGTGTACCTATTGTGGTGGGAAGCATATTCTTGGGTCTTGTTTCAAAAGACCTAAAAAAACAGCTTTCCTAACCATCAGGCAAATTTCCCAGCCAGGGAAAAGCCTGAGTGAAGATGATGTTGTGTTCAATGGTCTTCACTGTTCTCCATCCGGAGAACAATTGTGCATTTTAAATAATGGTGTCAAGAATTTTTTAAAATTATTTGTTTTTTTTTCTTTCTGATGCTTTACAGTATTCTCATTGAGTCTGGTTCTACCAAATCATTCATTGCAAAGAGGTTTTTTCCCAATTATTCTTTGACCAAGTCAAAACTCCCAGAGAAGATCTCTCGTATTATCTTGAGCTCTTCTGAGTCCCCTTCTCTATTTGTGACTCACCATACCAAATATACGGTTGAGCTTCCATCCTTCCCCAGCCTTTACTGGGACATTTTAGTCATGGAGACTCCCAAGGGGAAAGACCTCATATTTGGCTTTGACTTTTTTAATCATTTTAATCTATGTATTTATTGAAGGCCAGGGCTTATCACTTTTAATGCTGATCATAAGGACTATTATGATCCTTATAAATCTTTCAGTAATAACCTTTCTTATCCCAAATCATGTACAGCTCTGGTTGGTGATTCTAAAACATCATCATTTCCATCTTCTGTCATTATTCCTTCCCCTAATTCCCATAAGTTATTGCTATCCTTTAGAGATGAAGTCTTCAAAAAGATTCAAGATGTTAAAGAAGATAGTTCTGTATCTTCACTTCATCTCTTCTTTGGAAATATGGACCCTCCTCCTTCATTTTATCATGAATCCCTGGAGGAGTTGTGGGAATAAGAGGAAGATCCAGAAGAAATAGAAACTGTGAGGAAGGTTGTTCCCTCTACTTATCACCTGTATTTGGATGTATTCTCCAAGGTGAAAGCAGAGAAACTTCCTTTTAACCATGACTGTGATCAGCATATTGAGCTGGAGGGGTCTCTATCTCCAGCTGGGGTGAGCTACTTGTTATCAAACCAAGAGTCAGATACACTCAGGGCCTACATTTCAGAGAATGTAGAAAAAGGTTTTATCCTTCAAAGCTCCTCTTCAACAGGAGCACCTGTGCTCTTGGTCAAGAAGAAGGATGTTGGCCTTAGTTTGTGTTTTTATTACCACAAACTCAATGCTGTGACTAGGAAGAACAAATATCCTGTTCCTACTATGAATCAGTGTCTCACTTCATTTAATGGTTATTCTATCTTCTCTTGACAGCATTTAGAACTGAATATGGCAGTTATGAGTACTTGGTTATGCCCTTTAGGGTCACCAATGCTCCTGCCTCATTTCAAAATCTTGTCAATGATATTTTTTGTGTTCTTATTGATTTTCATGTTTTGGTTTGTTTGTATGACATTATGGTCTTTTCCAATTCTGAGGAAGAATGTGTCCACTATTCTTGCCAGACTCACAGCCAATAACCTCTTTTCTAAGTACTCAAAGTGCCTGATTCATTTTTCTAGTGTAGATTATTTGTGTTATATTGTTGCTTCTGATGGCTTCAAGATTTACCAAGCAAAAGTCCAGAAAATTATCAATTGGTCATCTCCAAGAAACCTCAAGGCTCTTCAATCATTCCTTGGCTTTTCCAATTTTTACTGCCATTTCATCAAGAATTATCTCAAGAGAATTAGTTCACTCACCAAGTTCCTCAAGAAATATTCCTGTTTTCTGCTCAATAAGGAAGCTCTTAGCCATTTTCACCAACTCAAAGAGGCCTTCACCACAGCTCTGATCCTTCTCTATCCAATGTTGTAGAGACTAATGCATCTGATTTTTTTCTTTTCTGACTCAGGAAAACATACCATTGCATTTGATAGACGCAAGCCTATTCAAGAAGAGCTCAACTATGATATTCATGACAAGGAACTCCTTGGCAAAGTCTGGGCTCTTGAGTGCTGGACGGTTTTTATTTATTCTTTATCTTCCACTTTTGAAGTTCTTACCAACACGGTCAAGCCCACTGAGATTAATTCCTTTCTGAGTTTCACTTTTCAATCACTTACCGCCCTGGCCACCTAGCTACTCTTTCAGATGCCTTATCACATTGGGAAGAGGTTTATGTGGAGAGGGAAAATTTAATAAGCAAGAATCCAATGAATTTTCAATAACTTATTAAGAAAGATGAAGTCTAACCCTCAACATTCTTTGCAGTAAAGGTGGAAGAGTTTTTTCATTTGATTCAATCAATTCAGAAGGCTCTTTGGAAAGATTCTCATTACAGAAGTATTCTTCAAGAATTGGGTAAAGGTAAGTCTGTCCAAGATTATTCTTTTTATTCCTCTTCCCAACTTCTTCTATGCAAAGATTGGGTGGTGGTCCCAAATGACCCCACAGTTCAAGGCAGTATACTTAAAAATAGCCATGGCTGTCCTCTAGCTGGCCATCCTGGTCAATAGAACACTCTCAAGCTTGTCAAGCGGGATTTTCACTGGTCTGGAATGACTAAATCAATTAAGAAATATGTTTTATGCTGTCAACAGTCTTCAAGAAACAACAATATCCATCACAAGAAGTTTGGACTCCTCAAACCTCTTCCAATTCCAAATGGTCATTGTATTTTCCTTTCAATGGACTTTATCACTCACCTGCCACTGCTCAACTCTTTTTATTCAATTCTTGTCATAGTGGGCAGGTTCTCAAAATTGGCAGTATTTCTTCCAGCAATGTCTTCACTTAATTCATTGGATTTGGCCCATTTATTCATCAAGAATATCTTTTCAAAGCATGGCATTCCTTAAAGAATTTTTAGTGCTATAGTTTCCCCTTTTGTTCCTTCCTTTTGGACCAATCTTTGTCAGCAGCTCAAGATTTCAAGAGATCTATTCATTCTTACCATCCAGCAACTGATGAACAGAAAGAGAGGGTAAATCAGATACTAAAAAAGTACCTTTGGATGTATTTCAGTTATCATAAATATGATTGGAACACTTGGATCCCGCTGGCTAAATCTGCCTACAATAAATCTCACCACCATTCAGCAAAACAATCAGCGTTTTTTAATTTTTGTGGAAGAGATCCACAATTTTACTTGGTTCACATTACTCAAGATACTCCTGATGGAAAGTTATCAACAAAAATGCAATCATTACAGCAATCTTTCAAGAGTGAACTTGAAGTTGCCATAAACAGGTTTAAGAGTTATGCAGATAAAAGGAGAGCAAGTCCACCTGTTTTCAATCCTGGTGCATGGAATTGCTTTCTTCAAAGAATATCAAATCAACTCGACCCACCAAGAAACTGTCTGAAAGATGGTTGGGGCCTTTTCCAATCCTGAAGAAAGTCAGCACTCATGCATACCATTGTGGGAACTCCTCTTGTGTGGGATTAAAATGAGACAGTACCTGGAAGGGAAAATCACAGGTAACTAGTTTTGAATTGCTAATAACTCCTGTAACCAAGGGTGGCAAGGGTGTATTGCCTGCCCCTCCTAAAATACTGAACAAGATCTTCCTTGGAGCTCACAAACCAAAATAAAATTAGTAAGTGGCTTTACAACTGCAGAAGACAAAATTCAGCAGTCTCAGATCAGACCTATTCAATATATAATATGAAGAATAATTGTCAGTAATTTAGTTAATTTTTAGATTTAATGAAATACTTGTCTGTTTTTATTTTTATTTTTTTCAGTGAAATTAGGGTGAGTTGTTTCTTCTTGGTTATGAAATTTTGGTAAGATGGTTTTTTTTAAGGTGTTCTGGAAAGCTGGATGAATGTTGATAAAGGTAATTTTGTTAAGGTAAAGTTATAATAGAGTAAAATAATTTTTTAACGGTTTGTTATTTATTATTTTCTTTTAAGAGTTTTAATAATGAGATAAAATAGTATTTTTTAAGTTTAAGAGGTAAGATTCTTTGATATTGGATTTTTTAAAGGGGTAAGTTATTTTTAAATCTTGATAAATGGTGTTGATTTTACTGGATAAAATATTTTAATAGAGTAGTAACCCTAATCTTGGGTACTGGGTAATTCTTAATAATAATCTTTTTAATACTAAGATTCCACTGAGCTTAGCTACTGGGCAATCTTTAACACTATACTTCCACTGAGCTTAGCTACTGGGCAAGTAAATTCACTATGATTTTTCTGGACTACCTCCCAGGTGATGGATGAATTATTCCTATGCTTCCACTGTGCAGGGGAAATAATGTGCATGGGATATAATTTGCATGGGGGGGATTTTGAAATTTGGGGGAGAGTGCCCCTCTATTTATACCTTTTGGGAGCCCAGGGGGCCCTCCATGAGAGCTGTCTTTTTCCACTTTAATTTCTCCTGATTTCATCATGTGACTCCATTTTTGGTGAGGACCTTTCTTGCATGGGTCCAGTGATTTAAGGTTTGGTGATAATTTTCTCTCTGCACAGCCTCCATTTATCACATGATTGTCTTTTGGTGAACTAATTATGATGTGATATTCTTAAATTTTCCTTGCATACATGAGGTGATGAAATTTTGGCTGGGGAGCTTTATTGTGCACAGCCTCTTTCCTGTCACATGATATTCTGTTGGTGGATGCAGTATCACATGATGACCTTGTAATTCCTTCGCATATGTCCTATTTTAGGTTTGGTAGAAGTGGATGTGTAATTTATGCAGGTGTAATGGTTGTTTTTCTTCTTTTTGAACTTTAAAATGAAGTCAAGTGATAATTTCTTGCACTGGTGAATTCACTGTTATGTATGAGATGATGTGATTTTTGAGTTTGACACATGCTGTGCATAGTCATGTGGTTGTGAGTTAATTAAAATTGTATACTGCATGCAGCCTGTTGTAACTAGCTTTGGTTTGCATGAGGTGATGAGTGGTGTAAATAACTCTGATTCTGTTTTAAGGTTTCAAATGGGGTTACTTTGGATATAAGGTAAGGTACTCCTGTGGCTGTGTTGTAAATGAGTTTCAGGAATTCCATGGGGCTGGGCTTTTCATCATGTGACTTTGAATGCAAGTTGGCTGTATAACTACTGCATGTGTCATTTTCTTGCTGCATGAGTCCTGTGGCTGTAAGGGGGTGTAAAGCTGGGTGGTACCTTATTTGTTGTAACTAGTTTACTATGTGTAACTTGATTCTTACATATGCATAATGAAATTGAATAATCATTTAAGCACATACACTTCCCTTTGGTGCCTGTGCCATGGTTTTATGAGTTGAATCCAGCTTCCTGCTGTAAAATTGACCTTTTGGTGTAGAATTTTAGTGTAAGTCTGCCTGTAGGCTGGATTTATTGCTTTTTTGGGGTACTATGATCTTGAGCCTGGTAAAAACAACGGTATGGAATACCACATCCCCCTCTCCATTTAATGCTGTCCCCAAAATTCCAGGTGAGAGCTCTCTATTCTTCATCTGATTCTGTGGTCTCCTCAAATACCTCTTCCTCATTTATTAATTCATCTTCTTCACTTTGTTCTTCTTCTGTGTCTTCTTTTGTGTTTATCAACTTTCCTCTTGGGTAGAACCTCTTGACTTGAGATGCTGCAAATCTTCTTGCTACTTCTGTTCCATCAAGTTCCTCAAGTTCATAGGGTCCATTGTTCATTTGTCTGATTACTCTGTAGGGTCCATTCCATTTGTTTTTGAAAAGTAGTCCCCAATTAGTTTTTATTGCTTTGTTGTAAACCAGGACCAAATCTCCCGGATTGAGTGGTGATCTTAGTTGGTGGGCCCTTCTTCTATCCCAATATTTCATTGAGTCCTCCCTTGATTTTTTGAGTTTTTCTGATGCTTTCCTTCTCATTTCTTCTTTCCCTTCTAATTGTTTAGCTCTGGCTTCCAGTAATTCATCAGTTGTGGATATTTTGTGCCATTCTACAGCTAAAAAGGTTTTTGTTTCAATGTCAATTGGTAATATTGGTAGTTGTCCAAATTGGAGTTCAAATGGTGAGAAACCAGTTGTTCTTGTAGTGGAAATTCTGTCAGCCAATGTTACTAGTGGTAGATATTTTTTCCATTTTCCTCCATTCTCCCCGCAAATCTTGACTAGAGCATCTTTAAGTTGTTTATGCCCCCTTTCCACCATTCCTTGAGACTCTGGGTAATAGGGTGTGGTGACTCTGATCCGTGATCCTGCTTTCTTTACTGCCTCTTGCAATGCTTTTCCAAACTCTGGCCCCCCAGCAACAGTTACTTCTTTTGGTGAGCCATACCTGCATATCCATTCTGAGGTGAACCATTCTGCAACTGCTTTTGCTGCTAATTTAACTAGTTCAACTGTTTCTGGCCATCCTGAAAACTCATGTCTTGCCACAACCATATACTTCCATCTTCAAGATTTGTATGGACTGCATCCATACTGACCCTCTCAAAGATTGTTGATGTTGCTGTAGATTTTCCTTGTTCCCTTTGTAAGCTTTGACCTCTCTTTTGGCAGGCCAGGCAAGATTGAGCCCATTTCTTGACTGATTTCTTCATTCCTTCCCACCAAAATCTTTCTTTAATTCTTCTGTAAGTTTCATTTTCCCCTCTGTGGCCCATGCCTTCATGAAGTTATTTCAAAATGTAGCTTTGAACTTCTTGACTTGATATCACCAGTTGAGGGTTTGGGTTGTTTCTTCTTTTAAGCTGGCCATCTTCCAAGAAAAAGTTGGGTGACCTTCTTTTAATCTTTCTAAAATCTTCCTCTTTGCTTGACTGTGGTTTTTTCATTGTACTTAAGTATTCTTGCATTCTCTTCCAAAATCCTTCTTGTTTGGTGGGTACTTGTACTCCTGAAAAATGGAGTGAATTTACATTCTTAGCCCCAAATCCAGGGTGTGGTTTGATCCAATCTTCTTCTTCATCAAATTCTGGTGCATCTTCATCTTCTTCTTCTGAGTTTTTTGGTCTTCTGGTTAGCCCATCTGGCATAGTGAAAGTCTTCCCTGGTTTGTGTACCAAATCAAAGGAAAATAGTTGAAGGAAAGCCACCCATCTTGTCATGGGGGCATTGGGTAAGCAAGGGGTGTTTATCATTTCAATTAAGGCCTTGGCATCAACCTGTAATTCAAAATTTTGTCCCCAAAGTATTGTCTGAAGCTTCTTGAGAATTCTTGCAACTCCACAGAGTTCCAATTTGGGCTGTGAGTATTTTGATTCTAATTTTGAAAAAGTTATTGATTCATATAATACTGGTCTGTCTTTTCCTTCTTTACCTTCTTGAGTGAGTACTGCTCCTGCAGCAATGTAGCTTGAATGTACTGCTAGCTTAATTTTCCCTGCTCCTTTGTCATAATCCAATTTCTTGTGGGTTATTTCTTCTCCAACTACTTGTCTGAGCTTATGAAAAGCTTCTTCACATTTTTGATCCCAGTCCCAGTCAACATCTTCTCTGGTGAGCCTTCTGAGTGGTGATTCAACTTGTGAGAAGTTTTCAATAAACATTCTTACATAGGCACAAAGTCCAAGAAATCCCCTTATTTCCTTCTTGTTAAGAGGTGTTGGCCAATTCTAAATTTTGTTGATTTTTTGTTTTGAAATTTTTCTTCCTTTAAATGATACAACATGCCCTACTATGTCCAAAGCTGGAAAACAGCATGCAAAATTTGATCCTGAGATAGTAAGTCCTGCTTCTTCAATCCTGAATAAAACTCTTTCTAAGGTTATGGCATATTCCCATATAAATCTTCTGATTGAGGGGTTTTCTGGTAGTGTTTCTTGGTTGTAAAGTGAGCTTGGTCCTTTTATTCCTCCATCATCAATAACAATTCCTACACTTTCTGGTATTTCTTCTTGAAGTATCCAGGTCATTTGGGCTTGGTATACTGCTACTGAGTTGGTGGCTCCTTGGGGTAGTCTTGTGAGTTGCATCCTTCTAAGGGTTGTTTCAAAAGTATTGAGGGGTCTTATAGTGACATCTAATTCTCTTTCATCATATCCTCCCATGATTTCTCCTAGTTTATAGCATGCTCTTCCTGCAAATGCATCTACAAATTCTTCAATACGAGGTGGTAAGCCAGCATCCTTGATGGTGACTTTGTTGAGTTCTTGAAGGTCATGGACAATTCTGAGTTTCCCATTTGATTTGGCCACACAAAAGATTGGGCTTGTGTAGCTTGAGGTGGATTTTGCATAGAGTCCAGTCCTGATTCTTTCTCTGATTAATTCAGTAAACTGAGGTAAAATTGATTTGGGAATGGTAATTGGCTTCTTCTGCCAAGGTTCATGAGGTATTACTGGTATCTTGTAAGGTTTTCCATATGAGTGTTTGAGTAATCCTCTTTCTTCTTCACAGAAAGCTATTCCTTTTTCCCTTAAGGTAATAACATTTTTGACTAAATTGATTTCTTCATTTGATAACCATCCTGGTGGGCCAAAATTGAGTGCTTGGAGCCTTTCATGGGTGACATTGAAGGTTTCTTGAAATATAGGTGGGTTTGGTGATAAGGGTGTTTCATAAGGATCTCTTGACAAAGGTGGTCTTTCCCAAGGTGGGTTAAGGTCTTGAGGCATTGGCTCATTGACTGGTTTCATCTTCTTCAGGACTGATTTATATTTGGCTGCTAAAATTTGGTGATCCATCTTCAATTAGTGATTTTTAATTATTTCCAAGAATTTTCTAGTGTCCTGAAATATTGAGGTCTTCATAATTCTTCTTTCCTTCTTTCTTCCATAAAAAATGTAGTTTAAGGTCATACAGGACCTACAACTAGGTGTGTAACCCCTGTACATTAGGTATACAGGTCCTGCAGTATAATTCATGCAAGAACCTCCTGGTCTACTCCAAGGGCTTATCTTGATTCTTAAGCTCCTTTGGGCTTGATTTTGGATTCCACTTGACTCTTGTTTTATTCTTCATTCTTCCTGATTCCCACTTGATGCAAGATTATTCTGGTTGTTTTATTTCTTGATAAGGAATTTTCTTTTCTTAATTGATGGCTTGGGACTCCACTTTGTTCATTCCGGCCGATTTGATAATGCTAAACACCTGTGAAACCCCTTGTTCCTGTTACACAAAGGGAGCAGTTTATTGTCATGCTGAGGACAAAGATGGTCCTTCAGCACTTCTCCTGACTAGGACAATCCCCTCCAGCTTCTTGGCTGTTATTTTTCTTCTTTTTTTTTTATAATTTTCCCTGCCCAAGTCTACAGGGGAAGAAGTTTAGTGTCATGCTGAGGACCTCTTGAGTCTTCAAGCTTCTTTAAAATCCCAAGGGCAATTTGAGTTGAGTGTTTTACATCATCTTGTTGGTCCATCATGTTGATTGAGTCATGAGTCAATAATTAATCCAGTGAGTCATCCTTCAGTCCATAAATACTGGCCAGTGATTCTTGAATTCCAATTGAGTTTCAATCCGGAATCAAAGAAATTCCCAAGGTCTGGTGTTGTCCAAAGGTCAATCCATAAGGAAATCCTGCTTTTCTTCATTTTCAGTATTCTGAATAATTGTCCTATGATAAGTTGTTTCTCAATTCTCTTGCTATTTCTTCAAAATAATTTATGTCCTTTTGTTCTTTTTTAATCCTGAATTATACCTGTTATGAAAAATAAAAAAATTGTAATAATAAGGTGATTTAAAATTGATTTTAATCTTAATTTATTGATATTTTTTAATAATATTTATTTTTGATAAGGGCCCCCCTCTCCATTTAAAAATCTTGAGTTGGTTTTCAAATTTTGAAGAGGATATGTTCTCATTCCCCAAAAACTTCCACTATAAGGGATAGTGTAAGAAATAAGTTTACCCACACCTTATTTTTTATAGTGATTTTGATGAGGATAAATAATGATACAGTAAATATACATAACTCTATTTTAATGATGATTTAATAATAAGTTTCTTTTTTTTTTAATGTAAGTATAAAATAACCAAAAAGTGAGACCATAAAGTGAGATATCTGAGTGAAAATCACAATTTAAAAGAAATAAACCTCAATCACAATTAAGATCATGGAACTGTTTGGTTTAAGGTGGTAATTTGTGCCAATCAATAAGAATTGGTTCTCTTGAGAGTATTCATAATTAATATTACATAATTGAATGATCATAATCGGAGTCCTTTATTCATATAATGACCCTTATGATATCACAACTCTTCCTTTTGGAATCATCATTGTGACTCAGACTTTATTTCAAGTCCATCCCCTTTATGGTTCAGATTTTCTGTTACCCATAATTGCATTTGAGTTGTTAAAATAATATAAACAGTGAAATTAAAAATTTGTACAGGCAAAAAACTCTTGTTTGCTTTTTTTGGGGGGGGGCTTTTAAGTTCCTTCTGGAATAAATAGCACATTGAGGTTTTATTAATATGTAAATTCCCCAAATTATGTCATCAATTTATGAGTTTTTAATATAAATAACTCCTTCAGAGTTCAGTTAATTCCTTCATGGCACATATACTTCTTCTTTTCAAACAAGTTCCAATCACTCTCTTGTAATTGAGGAAATATTTCAAATAAATTTATCATTTTTTAAAAAAAAATAATACTTGATGTAGGGGTTTTTTTTTTATACTTTTTTTTTTGGTTATTATTAAGTTGAAAAATCAAGCCAACTTAATGGCTCTTGTTGTAATAGTAGGAAAAATATAATAGAATATTCTTGAGCTCATGAATGGGATATGACCCTAATTCTTAGTGAAAATAGCTAAATGAGTTTGAAATAAAAAAATAAAAAATAGAAATAAAAAAAATATCTTCAGAACATTCAAGTCAGTAAATCTTTCTAATTCTTGTTTATAATGACATAAAATAAGAAATTAAAAAAATATGCAGTGAAACCTTAGGTAGTTTATAGGCTTGCCTAGGACTTATCCTCCTTTGATAGTCCTTGTTCAATGTCTTTGAATACTTCAAATAAGCAGTTTATGGTCTTTCAAAGGACCATTGGTTGATCGTTTTGCATTTTGAGTCCTTTTTGAGAATTCTAATGGTGGGCAGTTTATGGTCTTGCCAAGGACCATTGATTTCTTTTTGATTATTGTTAATAATTTGAGTGGGCAGTTTATGGTCTTGCCAGGGACCAGTGGTTGATTGTTTTGATTTGATTCCTTGTTGAGACTTTTTATTTTATTTTTGTGTGGGCAGCTTATGGTCTTGAAAAGGACCATTGACTTATTGTTTTGTTGATAATTACTTGATTCCTTGTTGATACTTTTGGTTTTGAGTTATCTTCAAATCCAAGTTCTAAATTGAATTAAGCAGTTTATAGTCTTATTTAGGACTCATTTTCACTTTCAAAAGTACTTTTAAGGTTATCAAATCAGAGACCTATTTTCATTATGAACACCTGTAGCATTCAAAATAAAATATGTCAGTATCATGTAATATTAAGGGGAAAATCAAAAAAAATCCAGCAGTTTAATGTCTTGCTGAGGACATTTTTGTTATTTTTTTTGTATCCTGAGGGCGTTTCCTTTTTTAATCCCTCATTCTGTTATATATATTGATTTGTTTCATTTATAAATGAATCAAGCAGTTTTAAGCCATGCTGAGGGCTTTTTTTTTGTATAGCCTGGTAGCATATTAAAAAAATAAAAACAAAAAAGAATAGTTTAATTTAATATCAAAGATAAAATGATGATAAAAAATAAAAACAAGCAGTTTAAAGCCTTGCTGAGGGCTTTTTTTTTGTTATTTATAGCCCTGTAGCATTTCAAAATAAAAAATCACTTAGAAAATTCAAAAAGCAGAATTATAATTCATAAGAGAAATAAGCAGTTTTAAGCTATTCTGAGGGCATTTTATTGTTATTTATGGCCCTGTAGCCCAAAAAAATTCATAAAATTAATTTAATTAAAGTAAGCAAACCCAGCAGTTTAGAGCCATGCTGAGGGCTCTTATTTCCTTATTTTGAATCCATTGAGGTCTTTCTCCTTGAATTTATGCCCTGAAAATTTGAATATAAAAAAAACAAATTAGCAGTTTATTGTCTTGCTGAGGACATCAATTTTTCTTTTCTTTTTTTTAATTTATAGCCCTGTATCAATCAGAAATGAAATAGGTAAGCTTCATTTACTATTACAAATAAAATGAAAAAAGTCCAGCAGTTTAATGTCTTGCTGAGGACATTTTTGTTTGTTGTTTTTTTTTATGTTGTTTCAATCTTTTTGTCAGTTGACAGTAATTTAATTTATGGTTATATATTTTTTTTATTTTTTTATTTTTTTAATTTTTATTTGACTTTATTTTTTTAGAAAATTTATCAAAAGAAAAAAAAACAGTAATATCCAGCTTTACTAAGAAAAATACAAAATAAAACTAAACAGTTTTAAGTCTTGTTCAGGACTTATCTTTCTTTTATAGCCTTTTGTCTTATTAGCTTTGTTAAAGTTATAAAACAGATCAAGTCATGTATGATGAAGACATAGCTTTGGGTTGTTTGATAAGAGCTTAATGGTACTTATACACTCTTTTTATGATTATAATTAATTTTGTTGGCTTTTATGCTGGTTGGAGGATCCTCTAAATGCCGTCGGGTGGCTGTATTGTTTGGTGACCGGTATTATTACACCTCTTTAATGGCTTCAATGGCAGCGGGTGGCTTCTTTTGTGGTGAATTTGAGCTCCACTACCTTACTACTTGAGGCCAGTTCGTGTGGCTTATTTGTAATTATAAGGGATTTTGGCTTCCCTGTAAGGCTCCACACCTCATCGGATGGCTGTATTTAGGCTTTTACAGGTGTTATTACACCTTTACACTGCTTACAAAGATGTCGGGTGGCTCCTTTTGTGTACATGTGTTCTCCAGCACTCTTTGAGAGGCTTCAGTTGCAGTCGAGTGCAGTAGTCCTAGCGTATTTGAAGCTTCAGGGGCTGTCTCAGGTGTTATTAAACCTTTTCTGTGATTCGAAGGTATTCGGGTGGGTGTTATCTATTGAACAATATGTTCAAATTGAATAATGTTAGAATAGCGCAAACTAAGATACCAACCTAATACTGCCAGGAGTACAAGTCGATAAGGCACAAAATAACACAAATACTATCTGAGATCACACAGTAGCAAAACACTAGAAGTATATGTATTAGTAATCGCGATGACTGGTAAAGCCAGTCAGACGTAAGACAAACCTCTAGTTCCTAGAGGAAGTGTGTTGATACAGTGTAGAAAATAATAATAAAATAAAATAGTAAAGAGTTAGAATGATTGCCTCAAATACAATGTCAGGACATGCTCCTTATAAGAAGGATGCATGGCTTTATCTCCGAGGCATGTCTTAATAGACTTAGCACTTAAATCCTTGCTCGTCGCACGTTCATGTTTGTAAGCAGAAACTTTTAGTTGCTCACGGACTGGGAGAGATCACATATCTCAACACCCCCCTTGTCTCCTGTCATGAGTAACTGCAATTCCTTCATGGCTCGTTTGATAGCAGGTCGGCTGACTGACTTTGTGAGAAAGTCAGCAAGCATATTTGCAGTTGGAGTGTAAATGAGTTCAATTATTTTGTTTCCTATTACATCTCGTATGAAGTGCAATTGTATGTTGATATGTTTCATACGGCGTGTGTTGGTGTTGCAGTCACTATTATCAGTATTGATGCATCCTTGGTTATCTTCATGAACCAGGATTGCCTTTGTCATTGTCAAGATGTTGATTTCTTCAATGAATTTCTTGAACCAAAGTAATTCGCTTGCAAGGTCTGTTAACGATTGGTATTCAGCTTCCGCAGAGGAAAGTGAAACTGTAGGTTGCTTTCTTGTCTTCCAAATGACGAGATTGTTATTAAATAAAATTAGATATCCAGTTGTAGATCTTCTGGTTACCCTACAGTTTCCCCAGTCGGCATCGGAGTAGGCGACTGGTAATTTTGATGTGTTTTTTCTGTACACTAACCCAATTTCACTCGTGCCTTTTAGATATTTCAAAACATGTACAAAAGCTTTCCAATGTTGTATGCCGGGATTTTCTAAAAACTGAGACAAGGTGTCAGGATGATACTATGATAAAGGTATAACTAGGCTAATTACAACTTTAACTGTGTATGTGACATGGCAGAAAATGATTTAAAAGAGGTTTATAAAGTTTTATAATAAGATAAAAGGGTTCTACTATTGAGAAATAGTGGTGGTGAGCGCTATTGAGAACCCTGGGTGCAGGCTTTATCTGTTGGATTACACTAATAAGGTCTACAATAATTAAAGATTATAATTATACCTGATTATTTAACCAAGAGTAAAACTGATTTTGACAGTTTACTACGTAGGTTATTCAAGAGCAGGATGAGGAAAGGTTTTGGCTGTGAAAAGCTCTCCTTTTATCCTGAAATTGAGGTGAAAAGGCTGTTAGACCTTTTCACGTAGAGGAAGTGAAGACTTTTCACTCCTCATGACAAGCTTGTGGTTTGCAAACAGCCTGTATACCCTGTATTGGGCTCAGATGTGGTTTTGAAACCACATCTGGGCAGTTTTCACCAATACAGGGTGAAAATTTTCATCTGGGGACCTCATAGCCTGATTCTGACGTGTATGACGCGTAGAATGCTGTACAGAAACTGTATGGGACCCCAGTATTGACTGACATATGAGGTATTGAATTAAAAACATGCTTCTTCGTCTATTTGATACCTCATATTCATGGTTATAGGGTATTATCCCATGGTAAGGCTGTATATGACAGCAGGTGGGATTTTGACCTTAAAATGGTCATAGCTCTGTCAGTTTTTGAGATATCAAGCTCAACGTTGGTTCATTGAATAGCCCTGTATGAGCTCTACACAATGATACCCAACTTGACATGGTTATCATCAAATATTGCAAAGTTATCCCATGTACAAGTATTTTTGTACATTGGCGTGGTTTGGGCAAAAGCTGTATTAAACTTGTTTGGCCAATAACTTCTGTTCTAGTTGAGATGTGAGGAAATGTATGACACCATCAGATAGCCCTAATTGTGCTATTTCCAAAAAGACCCCACTTTAAGTATCTCACACTAAAACTGTAAAAGTTAGATGAGAGGTGAATGTTTTGTTCACCCTTATTTGGTCTGAATTTGACCATAACTCAAGTAATACTGGTGCTAGCTCAGTTTGGTTAGTACCATTGAATAGCCCTGGCTTAGAGCTTCATTTTGAATACCCATTTGATGGGGTTAAGCCTCTTCTTCTAGATTTTAGATGAGAGGTGAAAATTAAGGTTTATGCTCAGCAATAACTTTGAGCAGGAATAACTTTGTTATTTCTTGTCCTATGGTGATGGAACTTATATTTTCAGAAAGAGGTGAGTTTCCTCTTTCTTTTGATACCTTTTGAGCTAATTTGGCTCAACTCCATGTTTTGGTGGTATTTTGGCTATACCATTGGTTTATGGTATTTTGGCTGTCATGCTTGTGCTCTGGTTTTGAGTCACAGGCTGACACAAGGCGCTAACAGAATAGGACAGATCTGGTCGAGCTGCTGTGCTTAGGTAGCGAAGGCTACCTACCGCACTTCGGTAATTGATCTTCAAGGAAGCAAATTCTTCTTGACACATTCTTGATGCGGCTTCAAGATGCATATTTGGAATGAGTGGTGTTGTCGTGTGCTTACAATTCGAAATTCCATAACTTTCTAGCAAGGAGTCAATATAGTGGCTTTGAGTTAGAGTGATAGTGTCTGGTTGATGAATGATTTTTATTCCCAACATAAGATCAGCTGATCCTAAGAGTTTCGTTTGGAATTCTTGTTCTATAGCGTTTTTGAAGTTAGTCAGATTTCTTCCAAAGATGCCTATGTCGTCGACATGAAGGAAAAGCCAGATTGGATCATTGCTTTTAAGATAAAAGACGCCTGAATCGGCTTTGGAAATGCTGAAGCCAAAGTCGACCAACCATGAGGAGAGGCGTCTATACCACACCAAAGGGGCTTGTTTGAGACCATAGATAGCCCTCTTTAGCTTGAGGCAGGTGTTCTTTTTATCTCTATCAAGACCTTGCAGAATCGTTAAGTACACGTTTTCTTCTAATGGTGCATTGAGGAATGCGCTTTTGATGTCTAATTGCTCAAATTTCAAGTCACTAGCTGTGGCATATGAGATTAACGTTCTAAGGGAATTTAGCCGTCCAGTGGGTGCAAACGTTTTTGAGTAATCTTTTCCTTGGGTTTGAGAAAATCCCTGAGCACAAAGACAAGCCTTGTGCTCCACGATTTGATTAAATTCATTTCTTTTCGTTTTAAAAACCCATGTTGTGCCGATTAACTTGTAGTCTTCTTTCACACCAACTTCTTCCCAAACGTTGAGGTCGGTCATGTTCTGCAGTTCCTTTGTTATTGCTTTCAACCAGTGTTCATGATCCTTTGACTTGATTGCTTGGTTGTAGGTTAATGGATCAGTTTCAGACAAAAAAGCAGTTGGGCGACGAGAGTAGGGTAGGATATTTTCTTCTTGTATTTCGGAATTGATCAAGGTGGGATGTCGAGGTCCGATGATTTTGATTCGTCTAGCACTAGGGGGTAAGCAGCTTTCCAAGCTTGAATGTTCGCCATCATCGCTTGAGCTGTTTTCGTCACTTGAGGTTGAGCTTTCTTCTTCATGGGTTTCTTCTTCAGCTATCTCTTCTTGACAATTGAAGAATTCTTCTTCATTTGAATCGTACCAACTATTAATCAAGAGAGCTACATCAGATTCTTTGGAATTCTTTAGTGTTGGGAATTCGTTTTCAAAGAACACGACATGCCTACTACAGTATACTTTTCCATCACTAAGTTTGAGAATTCTGTAGGAGGAGTCATTATTAAAACCTAACAACACCCCTTCTTCTCCTACAGGTCCTAACTTCCACGATCTTTTCTGTTTAGAAATAAGAAAGATTACCTTACAGCCAAAGGTACGGACCCTTTTGATCTTTGGCGATTGGGCTGTCCATAGGAAATAAGGTGATAAGTTCTTTTTAGAGGGTGTAGGCAATATGTTCGTGAGAAAGGTAGCAGTATTGATTGCCTCTGCCCAATACTGATTTGGAAGGTTTGAGGTGAGAAGTAGACATTGGGCCTTGTCCAGAATCGTTCTGTTTGCCCTTTCAGCTATTCCATTGTGCTCTGGTGTGTACGGTGGAGCTATAACGTGAGTGAATCCATGTTGATTTGCCAGATCCTTGAATTGCTGGTTTACAAATTCTCCACCTCCGTCAGTAACCAATTGCTTGATTTTTCAATCGTGAGTGTTTTTGATAAGCTTTTGTTGTTTGACAAATTCCTCATAGGCCTCGGACTTATTCTTCAAGAAACTCGTGATTTTAAAAGAGGTGTGCTGATTGATGATGGTGAGGATGTAGCGATGTCCGGAGTTTGAGGGAGGTGAAATTGGACCAATCAAGTCCATGTGCACACAATCCAATGGTTTAGTTGTTTGGGAAAAGTGACTTTTAAACCGTAACTGAGTCATTTTTCCTTTTACGCATGTGTCGCGAAGGTCGTTCTCAAAAGGTTTTAGGCCTAACGACTTTAACACCTGATTTCCTGGGTGTCCCAGTCTGAGATGCCAAAGTGGATCGGGAGCCAGTCTTGATAGAAGTGTTTTTGGTTGATTGAAGCTGACATACATTAACTTATTGATTATCTGTCCTTTTAACAGGACCTGATTGTCATTCAGTAGCTGGAAGGTTGCACCCATTTTTTCAATAGTGATCAATTTGGTGCATAACTCCAGAAGGCTGACTAAATGTTTGGTTATGTTTGGTACATATAGGCAATCGTTCAAGGTCAGCAGCTTTTTATTAACTTCTATTTTTACGGTGCCTTTTCCTTTGCAGGTCAATTTGCTCCTAGGATCACTTGTGGAGATTTTTTCTTCAGGAGTAAGGATTAGTTCAGTGAAAATACTTTTATCGCTGAACATGTGGTGAGTAGCACCACAGTCTATTACTAGTGTAGATGCAGAGGAGAAGGATGATCTTTGATATGTCAGCAGAGCTTCAAGACCAGTTTGATGGGTCTCAGCTTCTGAAGATTTTCTTTTGTTTTTATTTCTAGGAGGCGGACGCAATTTGGGATGCTCAGCCCAACAATTTTCTGGTTTGTGCGTGGTATTTTTAGGATTATGTTTTCCGTTGCAAAAAACATAAGTTATCTTGTATGGATAATCAGAGGAGTTGGTGAGTAATGCAGAGCTATCCACTTTTTCAGTTTTAATGCCTTTTTGAAACGTGTCTTTAGTGCTTTTGTGTTGTAGGAGCTCTGAGAGCTTATCTAAAACTAGTTGTGGGTTAATTGAGGAGCTCATGGTGAGTACCATTGAGTCTATGATGTGGTCATAGGCATTACTATCTCTGCTTATCTTTCTGAGGATTGAATAGGCCATGATATCAGGGGGCATAACTATTCCAATCCCAGCAATGTCAAAAAGTATGTTCGAGCATTCTTTCACATACTCTTGAATGTTTCCATTGAAGCGAAGACACTCCCATCCGACCCAGGTTCTTCCCCTATTGGTGACTGTCTGAGAGGCAAATTTTTCGTGAATCTTAGTCCACAGTAACTTAGCGTTTTTAACTGTGTTAGCATTAACTATTGTGACTATTATTTTGGGGTGTAATCTACTGAGGATAAGCTGGACTGCCTCAACGTTTAGTTGATTCCAGTTATTAATGACAGAGGGATCTGTTTTTGGGGAAAGCTCCGCGCTGCATACGTCCCGTAATCCACGAGCACTTAATTCAACGTCGATTAGGATGCTCCAGAGAGGATAATTTCGCCCATCTAGTACAGGTACATGGTTTATGTTGTTTCCCATTTTTTCAGGCATGGTTGTTCACTCTTGTTGATGATGAATTGAGAGCTTCCCGAGACTGTAAATCTGTTAGAATAGCGCAAAATAAGATACCAACCTAATACTGCCAGGAGTACAAGTCGATAAGGCACAAAATAACACAAATACTATCTGAGATCACACAGTAGCAAAACACTAGAAGTATATGTATTAGTAATCGCGATGACTGGTAAAGCCAGTCAGACATAAGACAAACCTCTAGTTCCTAGAGGAAGTGTGTTGATACAGTGTAGAAAATAATAATAAAATAAAATAGTAAAGAGTTAGAATGATTGCCTCAAATACAATGTCAGGACATGCTCCTTATAAGAAGGATGCATGGCTTTATCTCCGAGGAATGTCTTAATAGACTTAGCACTTAAATCCTTGCTCGTCGCATGTTCATGTTTGTAAGCGGAAACTTTTAGTTGCTCACGGACTGGGAGAGATCACATATCCCAACAAATTGGACTGGGTGTTGGGATGATCCAGGTCTTTTAAAGTACTGCCATCGGCACTCCAAACCAACAAGCTATACCCAGGTACCTTGACATTCTTGGAATTGTTATCAGTGTTATCAGGCTTAATTCCATCAGCACTCCTCTTGTTCTCAAGATCAAAAATCTTAATGAAAGAAGCTGTGGCGGTGCATAGCCAGTACCGGTTAGGCAAAAAGGTAAGAGTATGGATGATTTCTCATGCCTCAAGCAAGTAAAGATGTTTACCCTCGTTGAGATCCCAGAGCATGGTGATATTGTCCTTGCCACCGGAAGCACAAAGGGATGCATCGGGGGAAATGGTGACAGTATTCAAATATCCAGCGTGGCCATGCTGGTCAGTGCGCAGCTTGCACTGGGTGAGTTCCCAAACCTTGGCTACCTTATCCCATCCAGCTGACACAATTACTGGGTTCATTGGGTTGAGGGAGAATCGCACACAGGGAACCCATCCATTGTGGCCTTCATCTTTGATCTCAAATTTGCATTCAACGAGTGTATTCCAAAGTTTGATTGTTGGGTCCCTAGAGCCTGACACGATCTGTTGGTTACCCACACTGAATGAGATGGAAAGGACATCCTTGGTATGGCCAACAAAACGTCTTGTAGTGAGGCTGGTTTTTAAATCCCAAAGGCGCAAAGTCATCTTCTTGACCTTGAAGAGAAGCGATTCAGACATGTCTTCTGCGCGATGTCGATCTGCGTCGTCGTTAATGTGTTCTGTCGATGGCCTTTGTGGCTTCTGAACGTGACCAAAGGATGATGCTCATTATGTATAGGGACTATAGTACCTCCTACAGTTGTATCCAAGGTTCTTATCTGGAAGGTGCTAAGCCATTTCCATACCAATTGCAATTGTAGCGACATTATACATCCCCAGTAAGGTTTTATCATTCATTCTTTATTTATTTATTTATTTATTTTTGTGTTATGTTCTCTTAACAAAATCGGGTATGTATCATATTGCTTCCATTTATTTTTTTGTTGCCTTCCTCTTCTGGCGTTGGGCGTAGAGTGGGATAAGTATAGCAATTAAGCAGTTTATCTGCAGTCCTACCAGTATTACTCATTGTTCAACATCCAACCCAAGTCACGTAAGTAGCTCTTGAGGTCAAACATTGAATTTCTGATCCAGCCTTAATTCATTTTGTTTCTATTATTACTACTTAAGCTGACAATCTCCTCCGAAGGCATTCGCTTCGTTACGTTCTAGCTGATTCTTCTATAAGCATTCAGTTTTGTTTGCTACTTCAGCGAACAAAGGATTCTTGCTCTTTTTTTCTTGTTTTCTGCCACCCAATGGTTGATAGACTAATGTCAGAACTGCTAATGGTTGATTCCTCTCATGCTCTTTTTCCTTTTTAGAGCACTATGTTGATTCGACAGTGAGGATGGAGTTGAAGTGGTGAAACTACTTTCCCAATAAAAGGACCAGAGAAGCCATGGTTTTTTTTATTCATTTCCGCCATCAATCCAATACCTGTCTGCGTTTGTTTCAACCACCAACCTTGGTATGCTAGGACTTCTTTGCAACCAAGCTTCTTTTCATTTTTTTCTATATTATTATTATTTATTATTTTATTTTTATTTTATTTATATTTTTTTTACTGACATATGACCTTTTGATATTCTTTCAGAATAACTATGAACTCCTACGATTTTGGCTTTGCTGCTGACTTTTTTAATGCTTTTTGCCCGTTCACCACCAAGGAATTGGAAGACCTTGTTCTGCGTATTCCTCTGACCAATAGATTAAGGAAGTCAGTGTGGGAATGACTTACTGCCAATGGCCCTTATCCAACTATCCCTTCCCCTCCACCGGCACTTTGTGATCTTTTGAGTTCACCCTCTGGCTCTTCTGACCATTGTGAACCTACTCCCGCTGCAGCTTCAGCCTTTTATTCATTTTTGAATGGAGAGGTTGATCCCAGACTCTTGAATCCTCAACCATCATCCTTTCTTGGTTCAAAAAAAAGTGTTCAAAGGAGAACACCAATGGGCCCTATTAACTTTGCCCTCGTAATGGTTTAGGTCGTGTCATTTACCCTTCTAAATGAAGCGAGTCATAGGGTAAGTTTTTTTTTTTGGAAAATTTGATACTAAGAGTAAAATTTTTTCTTTTATCATCTTTTTTTTTTTTTTTTTTTTTTGTGTTACTATTAGTTAAATTTTGTTACTTAGCTTTACTTAGCTTGTTTTAGCACCCTATTAGGCCTCCTGTACTTTGAAATGGAGAGACTATTCCTTCAGCCACTTATATTTCTGTTTTATCTTATTATTATTATTATTATTATTTTTTTAAAAAATAAAAATTAAAAAAAATATTATATTTAAATGCAGTCAGAAGAGAAAAAAAATTGAAAAAATAAAACAAAATAAAATAAAATAAGAAATAAAATAAAATAAAATAAAATAAAATAAAAAACAAAAATAAATTAAAATAAAAAATAAAAAAATAATAAGCTAATAAAATGGAGGTAAAAGAGATCAGTAAGCTAAGAATCTTTTTTTTTTTTTTAACTATATACTGCACATCTATTCGGTGATGTTCATACCACTGTTTGTTATATCTGAAGAATTATAAAATCTAATTAAATATGACCCTCTGTTTTGTTGTATTTTATATGAGGGACCAAATTTTGAATATTATGTAATTTTTCCTATTATGATTGCCACCTACAGTGATATTACCTAAAACTCATATCATTAATTATTTAAAGATTCTGTTTTATTTTTTATTTTTATTTTTTTTAACTTCTTATACTAATAGAAAAAAAAAGATAAAAAAAACAAAAAATAGAAAGAGAATTTTCAAGGAAAAATGTAGGTCTTAGCAAATGATAATCTTAATATTATTTATTATTTGTTTCTGTCTACTTCTATATATATATATATATACTTGTTTATAGAATTAGAAATGAGATAGAATATATCATAAAATAAGCAAATAAAAAAGGGAACTATAAACTCATGTAAGATATATTTTTTTTTGTTTATAGTTATCATCTAAAAATATAAAATCAATTGAAACTAATTGTTTTGTTTGTTTGTTTTTTTTGTGTTTTTTTTTGTGATTTTTTTTGGGGGGGTTTTTTTTTTTTTGTGTTTTTTTTTTTTTTTTGAAAATTTTACATTTAATTATAAGTGAATTTTTTATTTATATTGAACAATAAAATAAAATAAATAAATAAATATAATTCTAAGACAAAACCCTTGATATTAGGTAAGCTTATGTTCTATTTATTCCTTCAAAGCTTATATGAATTGAAGCTTATTTTTGAATTTTTTTTTTACTTTATTTTATTTTGTTTCTTTCTTTCTTGTTAATATGAAAGAAAATTCTAATTGTAAAAAGGAAACATAAAATAGTAAAATATAAAGAAAATGGAGATAAATAATGATACTATCAATGGAAATAGGATGGATGATTAATCAAGAAATTGTGGCCTTAGCAGGTGATGTTCGTTCTAATTTTTTCCTTTGACCAAGTATCTTCTTCACTAATTCTTGTTTGAGAACTCTTCCTCCCCTCCATTTCTCTCTTTTTAGGCTTTTAAACAAGTAGTCTTGACAAAAAGAATTCCATTCTTCTGTATTCAATTTAGTTGCACCAACTCTCAGGGTGAATATTGTTGGTATAAGGGTTTCTTCCCAGTGGCATTCCCAGGTGGAATTTTTAATAAAATAATTTCTTGAGATCTTGCTGATTTTCCCATTTTTAATTTCAAAATCCTGGAGGTTGAACCAGTGTTGGAATTCCCAGGTCCTCCAAAATAGTGATTTTCTGAGGTGTTCATCCATGTGAAATAGTTCATTCCAGTATGGATTTCCAAGTTTTCCATCAATTCCATCCCAGGTCAGTAGTTCCAAGAATTTGTATTTTGTAAGGTTGAATCCAGGTAATTCTTCCCATGGATGTGGAATCACAGTTTCTGATGGTGAGTTTTCTTTTTCAAAAATGTCCTTAAACTCACTATATTGAAGGACAATGGTGGAAATATCAGGACAGGGTTCTGGCTTTATTTTCAGGAACCAGTCAGGATTTTCAATTAGTTCTTGTGGATTGATGTAATTGACCCAGACTTCTTTTTCTTCTATCCAGCTGATATCTGTGTCCATTGACCACAGATTTTCTTCGATTAATGGCCATGATTGCATTTTGAAGGATTTGGTGGATTTTTGAAGTGTTGAAAGGTAATAATATTTGAAAATTTTATCAAATTTATTTATCATAATAGTTTGAGGGTAGGTTGAATGGATTTTGGATAGTAATTTTGGGTAAGAATTTGGATATTCCTCTTTGATAAGGCAGGAGGTCACTGTATTGTGACGCTTGATTTTGGGTGAGTGAAATTGGTAATTTTGGTTGCTAAGAAGTGATTTTCCTCTTTGATAAGGAAGGAGGTCACTGCCTAGTGATATTTGGGTTTTTGATATTGAGGGAGTCTCCTTAAAGTGCCAAGGGTTCTTTTATTGAAATCTTCATCTTCTAGTGACAAAAGAAATTACTGATTGATACTTTGGTCTTCCTTTGTTAATTCTTCCCCATAGCATCCCAAAATTGGTTAATTGGCCATGGTGGGGGGTGATTGATATTTTTTTGTTTTTCAAGTTTTTTATTTTTTATTTTTTTATTTTAAGACTACTTTCTTGATGAATCTCTTCTTTGTTAAGGCAGGAAGTCACTACCCTGTGAGAGAAAAATGAAATAAAAGAGAAACTAATGATACATTTGATGAATGATACTAATACATTTTTTAAAGAAAAAAAGCTTGATTTTGTTGATTTATTTTAGAGTTGAACTCCCCCAAGTGGGAAAGGTGAGTGTCTGTTGAGTAATCTGGCCAAAATAAGATCTTTGAGGGCTTCCAAAAAGGCATCTCTTTCCTCAATTTCTTGTTCTGATGGAAATTCTGACCACCATAAGTCTTCATCAATGAATATATATCCATCTCCAATCCATTCCAGTCTTCCAGTTTGGTATGTTGATCCATTCAATCCAAGGTACCACTGGGCCCAAATTCGATTGAAGTAAAGTCCTCTTCTTGGTAGTGTAGTCATTTCAAAGATTTCATCCCAAAAAATGTTTTTCAAGGTTACCTTTAATTCCCTCTTCAGTGAATAAATCTAAGAATTGGATATTGTTCAAGCTTTCTCCTGGAAGGTGACATAAGTATTTATCTTCACAGAAAATTTCTTGAGCTTCATCCCCATAAAGGTCTTCAAAGGTGATGTATGGCAGGTAAATGTAGTTTTATTCATTTTCTAAGATTGATTCTGTTTCTTCTTCTTAATTGGGAGGTTTCTGTATAAATTCAGGGTTTTCCAGTTGCCATTCATAGGGCTCTTCTTGGTTGCTCAATGGTCTGCCCAAGAAGTTGATATGGTATGTGTCTTTTGAATTTTTGTCTCTTTCTTCCATAATTCTGAGGTCCTTTTCAATTTCCTTTATAATTTCTTCATCTGAAAGCTCATGATGTTCACTAAATCTGACTTTCTTCCTTTTGGGTTTAGCTTTGAAAGGGTTTTCATTTATTTTTTCATTTCCATCAACCAAAATCTGGAAGATTTCTTCATTATTCTCAATTGGCTTGTAAACTATGTTGGTTAATTCATCTTCAGAGGTTGGGTCTTCAAGTTGTCTTTTGAGGTTGTTTGGCCATTGGGTATTTTGTAAATCTTGACCAAATTTATCACTTTTTGGAGATATGGATAACTCTTGGGTTTTCTGGGTTAAATTGATTATGGTATTGTCTCTTTTTGCATTTTGATGCTTCTTTCCTGGGGTATTTCTGACCAATTTTGCCATATTGCATAAATCCATTCTTCTAGGTGGTCCAGTTTGCCATCCAAGAGCTTGAGTCTTGCATATTGGCATTCATAATCTTCTTCCATCAGGTTCTTGATAGCTCAGTATTTTTCCTTGCTTATGAGAAAATTCCAGCCTAATGTTGTTGTCTTCCAAGAAGGGTCTTTCAAGTACTGTATGGACAGATCCTTTTGCAATGAAGAAGTGAATTAGAGTTTCTTCACCTGAAGCCAACATGATTGGAGTAAATTCTGATAGTGCAACCAATGAAGTAGTATGGCCTCCAATTCCCTAAGGTTCATGTTTAGTTTTCTTGTTGTGAGTGAGGATTTGATTGCTATTTCTTGTGGTATAATGTTGATTTCTGCCCCAGTGTCCACTAATGCTCTAATAGGATATTCTTCCTTTCCAATGAGGATTTCCATGAATCCCAAAGGACAGGCATAATGAATCTTGGGCTTTGGTATTTCTTTTAAGCCAAATGTTAATATTCATTCTTGAAGATCTATTGAGTTGAGTGATTTAATTTTCTCCTTGTCTTTTTCTGATAATTCCTGTAATTTATGGCCAAAATTTGGTGACATCCTCAAAATTTCTTCAATGGTGAGGTTGATCTTTTGTTGCATAATTTTTTTAATAATTTTGTCAATTTCTACTTTAGCTTCAACTTGTTTCTTTTGAGTTTTTCTGAACTTCTTTTCTTCTTTGGGAATTTCTTCAGCTTCATTTTTATTGGCAATATTTTCAATTTCCTCCTCAGGTTGTTCTAGTTTTGGAATATTAGAATTTTGGAATTTGGTGGGAATTATTACTCTTTCTTCTTCCTTTTCTTCTTCAATGTAAGTTGCTGGAATTTCTGCTTTATTCTTTGGCTCTTGATTTTGGGATTGTCTTTCCAACGTTTTTTTGTCTGTCTTAGTCCTATATGTGATTCAAAGGGGTCATTGGCTGAGGAAATGGTAGGTGGTTTCCAATTTGACCAATCTTCAACATGTGCAATTGAGGTTGATTTATCCTCTGATTTCTTTTCATTGGGCTTAACCTCTTCTTCTGGTTTTTCTTTGACCATAGGTTTTCCCATGAATTTCTTGTTGAGTTCTTCTTGTTCTTTTGCAAAAGCCCTAACTATGCTTTTGGCACTTTCATTTCCTTCCATAGGTACTCTCTGATAGTTGGGGAAGAGGTAAGATGCAACTTGGGTTCTGACAATTCTTTTGTCCAAATCTTCAGCAAGGTGAGTGCATCTAGTTGCTGAATGTCCTTCTTCCTTTCAGTAAGCACATTTCATTGGTGGTCTTGGAGCCATTTGAGCTGGTATGTAGGGTTGGTAACTGGATGAAAGTGGTGGTAAGAGATTCCTTGGCCTGTATGGCTGATTATTTTGGGAAAATCTTTGCTCCTGATTATTATTCCAGTTCCTTCTTGGTGGATTAACTGCTTCTGAAAGGGCTTTAAGTTGATTTAAAACTTCTTCAACTGATTCTTTTCCCTCATTTCTTGGTTGAGGCTCTGGTTGTGGAGGGTTTTTGATCTTTTGGGTGAGTTCTTTTACTTGTTTTAAAACTTCATCCCACCTTTCATCCTCAAATCTTGTTTTCTTTTCTGGAGGTTTTGGTTTAGAAAATTCTTTTTGTTGAATCAGTACCTTGGCCTCCAAGTCTTGTTCAATGTATAATCTCAAAATATCAAATCTTGGAATGATGTACCCTCCATCCAAGGCTTGAACCATAGCTCTGTCTTTGATCATTTCTTTGTAAATTGATTTTTGACCACTTGTGGAAAGGCTAGCCAATATTTCCTGGATATGATTGAGATCACCTTGGATATATTTTTATCTTTTGAGGTAAGTCCTGATTGCTTCATATTCCCCAATGAATTTTCTGTATTGGGTCATATTTCTTATTCCGCCTTCTTGCTGGGTTTTGGTGAGTAATTCAGTTATTGAGGATAATCTGTATCTTCTTTCAGGTGAGACTGTTCCCCATCTTCTTTTTATATCCACTTTCAATTGATCCCAATAAGCTGTTTCATATCCTTGAATTCCTTCAATATGATAACTGATTTCTTCATCTTTTGTCCAAAATGCTATTTGTCTTGCAATGTCCCTTCCACTTGCTCCTTCAATTTCTGCAATATTTTCAACTTTCTTGATGAATCTTTCAACATCCTTTCCATCAATCCACAAATTATAGTCTTTAGCTCTCATTTTCACTATTGGAATAGTATTTCTTGGAATTTCTTGATGTAATGGAGTTGGGATTTGGGAAGAAATGTTTACTCTTCTTCGTAAGGTACTTGGTCTTTGTTCTGAATAAGGTGTTGATGTATCCATGGGTCTCAGATAAGGTGAAGGTGATCCATGTTGCCTGAATGATCTTGGAAGGGTGGTCTGTTCTTCAAGTGGACTATTTTGTGGAGTATAACTTGATGATTTGTTTTTCCCTTCTTTTTTGATTAGTGCTAGTAATATGGCTTGCATTTCTTACATCTTCTGCTTAAGTCTCTCTGTTGAAGACATGTCTTCCTGTCCTTCAAGAGTCTCTTCATTAAGGTTTTCCTCTTGGATTTCTTCAATACTACCAGGTAATTTTGATGATGAAGGTTTGTTTATCCATTTTTGATTGGTTTATTTCTTCCTTTGATTCTGGTATTGAGTTGTTGATTTTATTTCTTTCCAGGAGATCAAGGAAGAATCTTTGCACAACCTTCAAGTCCCTTTTATTGGTTCTTGGTGTTGCAATTGGGAAATTGGAATATTTATTTTATTCCTCTCCTAGTTCTGTTTCTTGCTTTGGTGGATAATAGTACTGGTCAGAGTGAGTTGATGATTCAGATTCCTGAGATGATGGTTTTGGCTGATTTTGATTGTTTGAATCCAGTTTTTTCTATAAAAAATGGTATTCTTGGAGTTGTTAAAAATCTTTTTGATTGATTGTAATTTAATTGATTTTTATTGAAGTTGAGGTTTTCTGGGCCACTGTTGAGACACCAGATGTGGGAACTCCTCTTGTGTGGGATTAAAATGATGCAGTACCTGGAGGGGGAAATCACAGGTAACTAGTTTTGAATTGCTAATAACTCCTGTAACCAAGGGTGGAAAGGGTGTATTGCCTGCCCCTCCTAAAATACTGAACAAAATCTTCCTTGGAGCTCACAAACCAAAATAAAATTAGTAAGTGGCTTTACAACTGCAGAAGACAAAATTCAGCAGTCTCAGATCGGACCTATTCAATATATAATATGAAAAATAACTGTCATTAATTTGGTTAATTTTTAGATTTAATGAAATACTTGTCTGTTTTAATTTTTATTTTTTTTAGTGAAATTAGGGTGAGTTGTTTCTTCTTGGCTATGGAATTTTGGTAAGATGGTTTTTTTTAAGGTGTTCTGGAAAGTTGGATGGGTGTTGATAAAGGTAATTTTTTTAAGGTAAAGTTATAATAGAGTAAAATAATTTTTTAAAGGTTTGTTATTTATTATTTTCTTTTAATAGTGTTAATAATGAGATAAAATAGTATTTTTTAAATTTAAGAGGTAAGATTCTTTGATATTGGATTTTTCAAAGGGGTAAGTTATTTTTAAATCTTGATAAATGGTGTTGATTTTACTGGATAAAATATCTTAATAGAGTAGTAAGCCTAATCTTGGGTACTGGGTAATTCTTAATAATAGCTTTTTTAATACTAAGATTCCACTGAGCTTAGCTACTGGGCAATCTTTAACACTATAATTCCACTGAGCTTAGCTACTGGGCACGTAAATTCACTATAATTTTGCTTGACTACCTCCCAGGTGAGGGATGAATTATTCCTATGCTTCCACTTTGCATGGGATATAATTCGCATGGGGGGATTTTGAAATTTGGGGGACAGAGCCCCTCTGTTTATACCTTTTGAGAGCCCAGGGGGCCCTCCATGAGAGCTGTCTTTTTCCACTTTAATTCCTCCTGATTTCATCATGTGACTCCATTTTTGGTGAGGACCTTTCTTGAATGGGTCAGGTGATAATTTTCTCTCTGCACAACCTCCATTTATCACATGATTGTCTTTTGGTGAACTAATTATGATGTGATATTCTTGAATTTTCCTTGCATACATGAGGTGATTCAATTTTGGCTGGGGATTTTTATTGTGCACAGCCTCTTTCCTGTCACATGATATTCTGTTGGTGGATGCAGTCTCACATGATGACCTTGTAATTCCTTCGCAAATGTCCTATTTTAGGTTTGGTAGAAGTGGCTGTGTAATTTATGCAGGTGTAATGGTTGTTTTTCTTCTTTTTGAACTTTAAAATGAAGTCAGGTGAGAATTTCTTTCACTGGTGAATTTACTGTTATGTATGAGATGATGTGATTTTTCAATTTGACACATGCTGTGCATACTCATGTGGTTGAGATTTAATTGAAATTGTGTACTGCATGCAACCTGTTGTAACTAGCTTCGGTTTGCATGAGGTGATGAGTGGTGTAAAGAAATCTGATTCAGTTTTAAGGTTTCAAGTGGGGTTACTTTGGATTTAATATAAGGTACGCCTGTGGCTGTGTTGTAAATGAGTTTCAGGAATTCCATGGGGCTGGGATTTGCATCATGTGACTTTGAATGCAAGTTGGCTGTATAACTAATGCATGTGTCATTTTCTTGCTGCATGAGTCCTGTGGCTGTAAGGGGGTGTAAATCTGGGTGGGGTGTGTAATTTAAAGGGTGGTACCTTATTTTTTGTAACTAGTTTACTATATGTAACTTGTTTTTACATATGCATAATGCAATTGAATAATTTATTTAAACACATACACTGCCCTTTGGTGCCTGTGCCATGGTTTTGTGAGTTAAATCCACCTTCTTTCTTTAAAATTGACCTTTTGGTGTAAACTTTGAGTGTAAGCCTGCCTGTAGGCTGGATTTATTGCTGTTTTGGGGTACTCTGAGCTTGAGCCTGGTAAAAAAAAATGGTATAGAATACCACACCATCTCAGTGGAAGTCCATCCACCCAGTCTTCCATATTTTCCTCTTAGAACCAGTCAAGACATCAACAATCCCAAACAGGAATCAAGAGCTTCCTCCTCCAATCATTATTTAAGAAGAAGAGAAATTGGAAGTCTCTCAAATACTGGACTCAAAGGTCAAGAGAGGAAGATTATGGTATTTGTTGAAATGGAAAGGTTTAATTCAAGACTCAGAAAGATCCACTTGGGAACCAACTGAAAACCTCATGAATTGTCCTGAACTTTTCAAGGCTTTTCATTCTTTCTATGCTGAAAAGCCAGCACCCAATTCTTCAAGAGCTTTATCTTTCATGGTGCTTGGTGGGGAGAGGGATTACCAAAAGTAAGTTCCACTGCTGGTATGCACCTGTAGAGGTATTCAACTCGTTTGTTGTAATCATCACCTTGGACACTCTGTGAGCACTCTGCAATTTTTGGACACAGATATTTGGCCAGCCTTTCAACACCAATTCAAAAATTATGGCCATTTTCACTTGAGAAATGCACCATCCTTTCTTAATTATTCTTTTCAATTCATTATCCTTTCAATACCCTCATTCAGCAAATTCTTTTTAGTTTATGCCACTGGTGGGTGGGGTAACTACCAAAAGTAAGTTCCTCTCCTGGTGTGCACCTCCCTGAGGGGTCTGAAATCTGTCAAAACATCACCTTGGCAATTCTGTGAGCACCTGGACTCAATTTGTTTTTAGGTCCTTGACCAATTTCAAAATCAATTAACAACATCAGTTATGAATATTAGAACCTCCCCAAAATTCTTTCATTTCCTTCTTTCTTTTTTCTTTTTCCTTTTCTTTCTTCTTATTTCATTATCATGCTTTATGTTTCTTCTATTATACTCTTTCAACATTTATTTCTTTATCAAATTAATGCCAAATCCTTTATGTCATATCAAATCTTCAAATCCCAAAGCCAAATGTCAAAAGAATAACTCATCCTCAGTCATATTCCAACCTAGTACCAGTTCTAAATTTTTTGTCAAAATTTAACACCTCTGAAATCCCTAATTCCAATCCATCTCAACAACCTGAACAGGCTTCTAGCTTGTCTTGGTTCTCAGGAGCTGACCATTCAAGGTAGGGGGGTACTGTCACAACCCTGTGAAAAGACCCCTGTCAATTGGTGTTTACGGCACTCCAAGCCTTCACCAATATATGGTCAATTTGGCCATATTCTCAATCTTATTCCATTTGAACCCTTATGGCGTGGAATGTCCTTTTGGCAAGTCATGGCCTCCAAGCCATATCCTGCATCCTTTGCCTCCTTGGCCAATTCTCAATCCCAGAAACCCCCAGGCCTGAGGATCATTTAGCCTTCAAGGGGCCCCTTGACCCACTAACTCTATCCAGGTCCTTGGGCCCACCCCCTTTCATTAGGGGGTTTGTGACCTAAATGGTATATTTGGGCCATTTAGACCTCCTACTGCCTCTATGTTCCATGGCCCATGGGCCATGGCGCCAAGGGGGGAAGTCCACCAGCCCCAATTCCAGGTGGTTTCCAAACCACAATTTGGCCCACCTGGGCCTGTTTTTGGCCTAAAGCTCAAAAGACCCAAAACCCTCAAATTGGCCCAAGGACCCAAGACACTCAATTTGGCCATATCCCTCAATAATCAAGGCATAGCCTCTGGAAATCACCAGAGGCCCCCAGCCACCTTCAATAAGAGGTTTCTCCCCATGATCAGGGGAACTTCTGGCCCAACTCAATGGACCCAAGTCTGCAGGAACCAGGAGTGGTGCTTATATGGTGTTATATACCATCATGCACCATCCTTCCTCAGTAATCCAATGGAGATTCCTTCAGGACCTCATTATGCCATTACAAAACAAGTCCCAAGGCCAAACACCCATTTTGAAGGGAGGCTTCAGCCCCCCAGTTTTACAATCCATGGCGGCTACTAGAAGACCATTCAAGGACCCCAACCCCCTGACTTTCCAGGTGTTGGTATTTCACTCTAGGGTTCTTCAAAGGGTTATTTTAAGAGTCTGTTGAAAATCAAGGCATTTTTCAAGGCATCAAGCACTCCTTGAACAATTCAACTGTTCCATACAGGACGTATTCAGGCAACCTTTATGGCATTTACCCTTTTGGAAAAATTCATATTCCACTGTGGGGATTCAAGACACACAGTCAAATTTCAAGTTGGCCAGCTCTCTACTGACCCAATTCAGTCAATACAGTCTGCTGACTCCCCTTCCAGGATCAGTCTTCAAGCTTTTCACATATACTGGCCACCTTCCCACTCCTGGGGACTTTTTTCCCAATTAACTAATATATTGGATTTATCTTTATAGTTATTTTATTTTCATTATTAAAGTAAATACTGGTAATCATAATTCAGTCACTTACACCTTTTTCTTTTCCTGTTGGTGGAGATTGATGGTCAGATCCTTTACTAATTCCATTGTTCTTTCTGGCAGGTTTAAACAGTGAATTGAGGCTTCATTTGGTTGGCTCTTTGGCCTTTTGCTTTTCTCTTATTATTCTTTTGCCTTTGGATTCATTCTTATCATTGGAATATATTGTATTGCTCTCATTTTCTCTTAAAGAAATATATTTTTCTTTCATTTCTTCATTCTTTTGGAGCCCTCCAAGTGATTTCTTGATTCCTGAGTGCCACGCCACTCTTGCCTTTCCCAAGAGCCCCTGTGAAACTGTTTATTTCTTTAATGCGACAAAATATTGTCTCTGGTCTTTACCATTCAGTTTGATCTTCCTGCCCTTGATGATCTTTTTTACAGGGCCAAGGGAGTCTTCCACCCCCACTATGTCTTGTTACTGGAGGGGAACTTATCCTCTCCGGTCTGGAAGTAGGGTTTGACCGAGTTGACTGGGAATACTGGGTATTTCTTATAGAATTCCTCTGTAAGTCTGATGTCTACATACTGCATTTTTCCCTATCAATTTGATGATAGTGAAGGGTCCCAAAAATGAGTCTGTCATTTCCTTTGGTCCCTTGAAATTATTAAATTCAAGTGTAGATACTAACACTTGGTCCCCTAATTTGATGTCTGGTTCCATGCATGTTCTGTCATACTTTTGTTTGTTGTAGTCTTTAGCCTCAGCTATGCACTTAGAAGCTGTATCACATGCTTTCTTCCACAGGTCATGGAAGTGTTTGGCTTTGGGGTTGATAGTAAGAAGATTCTTCTTCAAGTGATTCATGGGCAATAGGGGGTTACACCCTTCTTCTACCAGTGAGGCTGATTTCCCTGTGGTAGGGTGCTAGCTGGTGCTGTAATCCAGTTGGACTGCTGGTATAAGTGTGACCCAGTCATGGGTGTATCCTTCATGGTCCTTATATTCCAAGCCATATTCAGATAATCTTTTGAGGATTTCCCTCATTTTCTGGATCATCCTTTCAGCTAAACCATCTGTCTGTTGATTATAAGCTTTGAAAAATGCAAGTTTTGTTCCAAGAGTGTCATAGAGCTTGTTCCAAAACTCTGATGTGAATTTTGAGTCCCTATCACTAATGATGATTTTAGGGACTCCACATGTGGATATGATGTTATTCCAGAATAATAGGACTGTATCCATAGCTGTGTCCTCCTTGTGACATGGTAGGCACCTTAAATTCTTACTATACCTATCAACTATGACTAGGCAAGCATTGAAGTTTCTCTTTCCTCCTGTGACCCAGTCCATGTTGATGGTTTCCCATGGGTTTTTGGGTTCTTCTATATGTTGAAGAAGCCCATATCTCTTCCCATGTTTTCTATTTTCCTTTGGGCATCTTTCACAAGTGTTTATGTATTTGCTCAACACTTGTTCCCATTGGGGCCATCAAGCTGTGCTTGCTACCCTCTCTTTGGTCCCGTCTTCACTCATGTGTCACATGATAGAGTATTCCATCTATAAGGGCCAATTTGTTAACCTTATAGTCCCTCAAACTGGAGTTCCAGTTCCAGGCTCCTGTACTTCTGTTGAAGGAGTTGTAACATTATGCTACACTGTTTGTTATTGGAATGAGCTTTAGTGACTCAACTAAAAATTTATTATGCAGCTATGAGGAGCATATTCCCAATATGGGAGTTTCTGTCCCTTCTTGTGTAGTGCTACCACTGTCTGGGGTATCAAATTCTGGTTCCCATTAAGAAAATTTGAATTTTTTTCTGCTGTCTATTTCCATGAAATGGATAGGAATCTTGGCTTTTACTTCAGGGTCATAAGTGGTGTTGCTTTGGACATTGGCCAGTGGCCATCTGAATTAGTGCGGCTTTTTCCGTCTTTGTATATGATGGTCATATTACCTCCATACTTTTGACTGGCTATTTGCTACCTCAAAAAGTGTCTATTTGTAGTCTTCATGTTAAGTAAAGACTTCAAGGCTGTGCAGTCTGTGTAGATTTCAAAGACTTCACCCTCCAAGTAATAATGGAATTTATATAGAGCACAGACTAAATGTAAGCATTCAGTCTGAGTGGCTTCATAACTGGCCTCTGAATCTTTCAATTTCCTGGAGATGTAGCATATTACTCCTTCCCTTGGTTTACCATCCACAATTTGTCTTGGGTAAAGGGCTGCTCCTAGGCCTTGACTAAAATCTGCATCTATGTATAACTTGGAAGGTATCTCAAAGCTAGGTAATATGAGGACAGGTGCATCAATGAGTTCAGATTTGATCCTTTCATATGCATCCCTCCTTTCCTTGGTAATTCCAAAAACTACATCCTTTCAACATAGCTTGTATAGACTACTAGCTATGTGGGCAAAGTTTTTAATGTGGTTTCTATATTAGCTAGCAAATCCAAGGAAAGATTGCATCTCTTTGATGTTCCTTGGTACTGGTTTTTGAAGTACTGCTGCTAATTTGTTGTGATATATGGCCAGTCTAAGGCCTGATACTTTATGTCCTAGTGCCAATAGTTCTTGTTGGCCAAAATTACACTTCTTAAGTGAAATTTTCTGATTTAAGGGTATTAATTTACTTATTAATCTGTCTATGTATTTCACATGGTCTCTCCATGTCTCTGAGTATATAATTATCTCATCAATATATACCACTGTTGAGCCTTACAAGATTTCTTCTTGAAATATTGTATCCATCATCCTTTGGAAATGGGCTTGGGCATTTTTGATGCCAAATGGCATTCTGGTGTACTCATCTATGCCCATATGACATATAGTCCTGAGTAGCTTCATGGATTTTGGTTTGACTCCATTCTGATGAAAGCCTTTCATACAATCCGTCTTGGTTATGAATTTGGATTTTACCATCTTATCTAGAAGGTGAGGTATCCTTGGTATAGGGCACCTATCACCTTTTATGTGGTTATTCAGGGCTCTAAAATCTCCACACAACCTACATTTTCCATAATTCCAGGTGATAAGAACAGGAGTGGTAATTTCCACTATTTCATTGTGTCCTATATTGCTGCGAACATCCATATCCAAGAGCTCATTGCTGTGTTTGTCAATTTCCTTCCTAGTTTCCAGGCTTTCTGGATATGGAGGTCTTCAGAGCATGGGTGGATAAGGTCTTTCCACGTCCATATATAGTTCTATATTATTGGCTCTGATCTCTTCCAAGGGTTCTTCACCAATGGCAAAGGCTGGTTTATCTTTCCTCAGTATTTTCAGTAAACTAAGTTTTTGTTTACTGGTGAGGTTAGCACTGAATTGGCTCTCTTTGAATCCATTGATCAATTCTTCTAGAGGGTCCTGGTTAGACATATGGTATATAGAAAGTGAAAATTTATTTTCCTTGTTTGTACCTATGGTAATTTGCCTGTTTTCACTATTGTAAATGTCAATGCCATCCATCCTTTGGTAGTCTGTTGTCAGTAATAATCCCTGGATGTTAGCCTCTTCAAGCACCGCAGACTCTGGGTTGAGTCTGAAATTACCTTTTCTATGGTGTATGATTATCCCTTTGATAATGGTCCCTCTGGGTGTCATCTTCCCTGATGCACTCTTAAAGTTCGTTGCCTTTGTTGGCAAGTTCTCCCAATTTTGGAGGTAGCTGTCCAGGTATTTTCTGGCCACTCTTTAGCAGTGTGCACCACTACCAATGATCAACAGGAGTTGATCATTTTTGACACAAACATTCATCTTTGTGGCTGTCCCATTTATATATTCTATTCCTCTAGTTGGTGTGACTAGGAAGGTCTGTGCATATTGTGTGTGTTTACACAAGGTTTTTTTTTGAATTATATTGTGGAATTCCTGCTTCCAGCCATATGTCCTGGATTTCTAGTGGGGTTTCCTCTTGTTATTCCACTAGAAATTCTTCTCTTGGTTCTTGCTCTTCATCAGACTGTTTTCTGATGAAATCTCCCATAGAGTCTGATTCAGAATCCTCTGTGGAGGAATCCTTCTCTGGGAATTTCTCAATGGCATAGACTTTTTTCTTTGCCTTTGGACAGTTGTTAGCATAGTGGTCTGTTGACCCACAATTGTTACAAGAGTTTTCCTTCTTAATCCCTTCTGCCACTATTTCTTTGTGTTTTTTCTTTGATGTCCACCCTGAAAGGCTGTTTTTCATTGAAACTACTACTTTTGTATGGGGAATATTTCCCTGTATTTTTTCTCTTCCTTACATCTTGTAAGGTATTGAAAATGATATCTAGAGTGAACTGCTGGTTGCAGCTCCATTTTATGGCATTCTCAAGTTCTCCTGGGCTCTTTGTCAAGAGTTTGTGATTTCTCATTTGAATTTTCATTTGAGGACCAATGGCATTAAGCCTTTTGGACTGTCTAAGACACCACTCATATGAATCTTTGTACATATATTACTTGTCATTTTCAAATGACATGGTCTTTTGCAATATCCAAGTACAATTGTTGTACTTTTGGATTTTTTGGCTCTTCCACCATGGATTTCCTTCATTGCTGTGTACCAAATACTATAATGTTCTTTGAATGCTGCATTTAATCTAGAAGTAATCCAGTAATCTGTTATGCTCAGTACATCAATGAAGAGTCTATCAATATAATCAATGAGCTCCAAGTGATCATATTCTCCTACACCAGAAAATCTTGACCAGCTTGAGCCCTGTCAAAACTGTTTCAGTTATTCATTCTCTGAATAAGTCATGTTATCTACAGCCTGGTATTTTGATGGAGATCTTGGCTTATTATCCAAAAAGACATCTAGTTTGATTTCCTCTTGGTATGGCTTATCCAAAGCATGGCCTTGTGGTTGGGTATTCATGTTTTGGCAGACATTAAACAATTTTCTTAAATCTTGATCCAGAAAATCCCTGTCCATCTTGCAGTGATATTTCTCTTCAAATACTTTGTTCAGTCTTATATTGGTTTCTTCAGAGGCTTTGCATAATTTAGCACAGCTCTCTTGCATAGCTTTTATTGTATCCTCATGTAAGGTTGTCAATTCTTTCAACCTTTCATTGCTCCTTTGGAGTTCATCAAACTTCTGTTCAGCTTTTCACTTTAAATTGGGACATTTGTAATCACATCTGATCACTTCTTAAGTTACTCTCAGGTGTAAAAACATTGTGTTCATTTGGAGTGGGGTTACTATTTCTATTAATAGGGATACTTATTCTAGAATTATTGACAACTATTTCTGGCTCTTGTATACTTCTTTCACCAAGTACAACATCTTCTTTATCATTGGGTCTGACTCTTTCTGCCTGTGCCTGAAAGAGGTCTTGTTTTTCCCTTTGTACCCTTGTCTTCTGCTGGAAACTACCCGGGATTGTGAAGAATGGTGACTCTTGGCAACTGATCTGCTGTTACCTGAATGATTTGAAGCCACTGGAGAGTTGGGTTGACCTACTCCTTGTGAGCCTGAAGGAATCAGAATAGGTTCTGTCTGGTTGGATTGTTCTTTTATATCTTGGATAGTGGCGTCATTTTCCCTTCTCCTGGTTTCCCTCTCCTCCAGGAGTTGGAACTTCCTATTGGGATTCCATCCTTTGGTTATTACTATAATATCTTTGAAAGAGATCTTTTTGAGACATATTGTCTGAAATCTTGCTCAAAGTTCTGCCCAATGTGATGCTATGTTGAACCTCTTGTTGTCCATGCTCCATTAGAATAAATCTTTGAGGAGTTGGTGGAGCTTAAGAACTTTATCTGTGTCCTTCCAGTCCTTTGTTTTGAGGTTTCTGTTGAATTGGAGTGCTAATTGCAGAGTGGGTATGATTTCCCTCAGTCTCTTGCCATCTACTAAGGTGTCAAAGGTGTCCTGGTATTCTGACTCTGGACAGTTCTGGACTGTCCTCTGGCTGGTTCCTTGGGATTCCAAAGTTCCTGATTTGTACAGGGGACATAACAGTGTCTTGAAGAAGTCAAAAACTTTATTTTATTAGTGTATTTACCTTTTACTGTGCCTTGTACAAATTTGTTATCCATTGCTTTGGGAAATTTGCCTTTGGAGGTTACAACTGGTTAATTATGGTAAGCTTCCCTGTACAAGTTATCAAGGTTGGTTTACATTGTATGAAAGCAGATCTTTGTGTTTTTATAGTTTTCTTTGTGGAAATTGGTGTCCAATTTTTGGTGGTTAGGAGGCCTTCACTCTTCCTTTTCCCTTTTCCCTTGCTCCCTTCTGTTTCTGAAGGTGTCACTGGTGTGTTTCCTTGTGACTGAGTGTCAAGTGGGATGAAATTTTCTTCCACTGAAAAGTAAATGAGGTCTTAGGTCAGTTAAGACTTCTTAAGATGCTATTTGCACATCTAAGAATGGCCTCTGGGCAATATAGTTCTATATTGTGCCCTTTTATTATGATTTGCAATTGAAATTATGAATTTACACATAAAAAATACTGGTTTGTGGATGTGTGGTATACTATTTGTATCCACTCTCTCACAGATTAACTTGTAATTAACAAGTGTATTCCAAGTGGTTATATAAAGAACAATTGAAATTATCAATATGTTCAACCATGTCTCTGAATATGTTATTTACAGTACAGGGTTCTTTTTCATAAAAAAAGGATAAAATATATGGTTCTTATTGCTTGGATATCTTAAACAGCCCAATTTTCACTAGTGGTGATTAAATTATAATCAAACTATGTAAAAAATATCAAAAAAAACACAGTGGTATAAAGTATACACCACTGAAAAAAAGGTATATTTTTATTTATACTTTCATGTAGAGAATATGGGTTATAAGAGAAAAATATGATAGAAATAAGAAATTCCTCACTTTTTACTCCAAAAGTAGTCCAAAAAAGTCCAAAAAACACGGCCAGGCCCCCAAAATGTCAGGCTGAGTCTATGAAGAAGTGGTAATTAATGTATTTAAGACTTGTACTATGACTGTGACATGAATGATTAATAATATAAAAGTTTTTATATAAAGGTATGAGGGCTTAACTATTATGGAATAGTGGTACTGAGTGTTGCCAAAAGCCTTGGGTTCAGTCCTACCAGTTGGATTACTATAATAAGAGCTACAATACTTAAGTTTCAAGCTATACCTGTATATTTTCTGAGCGTATAGCTGTTTTTGACAGTTGTACAACATAGGAGCTCAAGAGCAGGATGGGGATTCCTTTTCTGGCAGTGAAAAGGTGTCCTTTTATCCTTAAATGGGGTGGAAAGGTCCTCTAGACCATCCATGTAGAGGAAGTGAAGATTTCTGGACTTCAGAGTACTGGCTTGGGGTTCGCACAAGGCTTGTATTCTCTGTATGGGGCTCAGATGTGGCATGGAAACCACATCTGGGAAGTTTTCCCCAATACAGGGTGAATGCTTTTATCTGGGGACCACACATCCCTGATCTGAGGTGCATGATGGGTAGAAAGCTATACAGAACCTGTATGGGACCCCAGTATTAAATGAAATATGAGGTATTTTAGTATAAGCAAGCTTCCTTGTCTATTTAACATTTAATAATCATAGTTATGGGATAGTATCCCACAGTAAAGGTGTATTGGCCAAACTGTGGAATTTTGACATTAAAACTGCTATAGGTTTGTCCATTTTGGAGATATTGAGCTCAAAGGTTTCTCATTGTGTATCCTTGGATGGAATCTACACAATTGTACCTCATCTGGCAGAGGTAACATTAGATATGGCAAATTTATGCTATGTTCAAGTGGTGTTATCCATATACATGATTTTTTTAAAACTTTTATGGAACTTGTTTGCCCTATAGCTTTTGTTCTAGATGAGATATGGGGAAATAAATTGTCAGGCTTAGTCTATGATGAAGCTTATCAATGACTATTTACAAGCTTCAAATCTGACTGTGACATGGTAAGAATGGTATAAAATGTTTTATTTGTGATAATAGAGGTAAATAGAAGAATAATAAGGGCTTTACTATTGAGGAATAGTGGTGGTGAGCACTATTGAAAGCCCTGGGTGCAGCTTTACCTGTTGGGTTAAAATAAATAAATTTAGAATTATACCTGATTATTTCCAAGAGTATAACTGTTTTTTACAGCTGTACTACTTAGGAATTCAAGAGACGGATGAGGAAACCTTTTCTGGTGAGGAAAAGGCTCCTTTTTAGCCCAAAATGGGGGTGAAAAGGCTGTTAGACCTTTCCATGTAGAGGAAGTGAAGATTTTAAACTTCCAAGGACTGGCTTGTGGCTTTCACAAATCTCGTATAGACTTTATTGGGCTAGGAGGTGGTTTTGAAACCACACCTGGGCAGTTTTCACCAATAAAGGGTGCAAATTTTCCTCTGGGGACCACATAGCCCTCTTCTCATGTGTATGACGCATAGAATGCTGTACAGAACCTGTATGGGACCCAAGTATTGAATGGATTATGAGGTATTGAAGTATAAACATGCTTTTTTGTCTGTTTGACACCTCATAATCCTAATTTTGGGATATTATCCCATGGTAAGGGTGTGTTGGTCAAACTGTGAGATTTTGACCTTAAAACTGCCATCACTTTGTCAGTTTTTGAGATCTCAAGCTCAAAGTGGGTTTATTTTGTAGTCCTAAATGTTTTCTACACAATGGTACCTTAGTTAATATTGTTATCATTAAATATGGCAAAGTTATGCCATGTACAAGTTCTTTTGTACCTACGTATAATTCGTTTAAAATCTGTATGGAGCTCTTTTGCCCCATAACTTTTGCTCTAGATGAGATATTGGTAATTGGATGGCACCATCAGATATGCCTTATTGTGCTCTTTGCAAAAAGACCCCACTTTAAATATCTCACACTAAAACTGTAGAAGTTAGATGAGAGGTGAATGTTTTATTCCCCCTTATTGCACCTTATTTTGGCCATAACTCCTGTAATTCTGATGTTTGCTCAATTTGGCTAGTACCATTGGATATCCCTGACTTGGAGGTTCATTTTGAATTTCCATTTGATGGGGTTAAGCCTCTTCTGACTTTCAGATGAGAGGTGAAAATTAAGGTTTATGCTCAGCAACAGCTTTGAGAAGGAATAACTTTGTTATTATTTTTCCTATGATGATGGGACTTGTGTATTTGGAAAGTGGTGGGCTTCCTCTTTATTTTGATACCTATTGAGCTTATTTGGCTCAGCTCCATGTTTTGGTGGTATCTTGGCTATACCAATGATTTATGGTATTTGGCTGTCATGCTTAAGCTCTGGTTTTGAGTCACAGGCTGACATAAATGGAACCATAAGATATTCCTGATTGAGAGCTTTCCAAAATGATCCTACTTTGGGTATCTCACACTAAAACTGTAGGAGTCAGATGAGAGGTGAATATCTTATTAACCCATATTTGACCTTATTTTGGCCAGAACTTCACTAGTTTTGGTGCTAGCTTAGTTTGAATACTATCATTGGATAGCCCTGGATTAGAGATTCAATTTTGATACCCATTTTCTGTGGTTAAGCCTCTTCCTCTGTACTTCAGATGAGAGGTGAAAATTCAGGTGTATGCGCAGCAACTTCTTTGAGCAGGAATAAATTTGTTATTTTTTGTGCTATGATTATGGGACTTGTAAATTTGTAAATGGGTGAGTTTTCCCTTTCATTTAATAAATTTTGAGCTGGTTTGGCTCAGATCCATGTTTTGGTGGTATTTTGCTCTACCATTGGTTTATGGTATTTGGCTGTAATGATTGTGCTCTGGTTTTGAGTCACACCTTTGACACTGTTGAGGAGGCGATTGGGGCTGGAAGTGGATGAACCATTCTGCATATAGCTTTTGATTTTGATTTATTCATATTATTGATTAACTATTCAGGAAAAATTGCTTTTCTTATTTCATCTTTAACTCCATTCCTATCTTCTATTACCTTGCGTACTTCTTCAACTTCTTGTGTTACTGCTTTATTCTTTTCTATCACTCGATTGATTAAATTTTTCCCCCCTTGAGATCTTGTAATTTTATTATTGTCCTTTGGTTTTCTGTTTTTTCAGAAATTCCTTCAATCTTCTCTATGAAATCTTCTGAAGTAATCAATTTTTCATCAGTCTCCATATAAATGTGAATTCCTGACATTCTTTGAGCATTTTGACATGTCTTTTTCACATTTTCTTGAAGTGGAGGTTGTCTTACTTAAAGCTGAGCTATTCCGTACACTCAGCAGGGTGGCTAAGTCATTGACTGATTTCACGTTTTCTGCTTTCAGGATTTTCCACACAAAAGGGCTGTGAGACAGGGCAATATCAAGCAAGATTTGAGTCAAATCTGTCAGGCCCCCAAAACATGACAGCTAAAGATTTTGCACTTGTGTTTTGAAAATACCCATCCCTTTTCATCTAAACCTTTTTTCAAAAAAAAATATCATCCTCTGACTGTTTTTTTCCCCAACCTCTTTTTTTATAAAAGCATCATCCTACCACTTTTTTTTGCTTTTTCATCATAGTTTTTCATTGCACCCACTTTTTCTTTTTTAAAAAATTGTATTTTTCCTCCTGAAGTAGAATTTTCATTTTAAAAGCAACTTCTCACTCCATACACAATTGCCTATTGAAAATGTTATTTATTTCATTTTTTCTTCCAGCACTCTTTGCACCTCAGCAGCTAAGAATTCTCCCTTGGCTATTGTAATGATTCAAATGTTTCAACTGACCAATCTCAAAAGTAGCTGATTCCAAATGCCCAAAGATACACTCAAGCGTTTTTGAATGAACCAAATGGAATTTCTAAACATCAAAATGTTGGGCACTTTTGTCAGGATGAGTCTATCATAAAGCAGTAATAATGGTATTTACAGCTATAAATATGACTTTGACATGAATAATTATAATGAAAATAGTTTTAAATAATAATATAAACAGCTTTACTATTGTAAAATAGTGGTGGTGAGTGCTGCTGAAAGCCCTGGGTGCAATCTTTACAGCTGGATTGCTATGATAAGAGTTACAGTACTTAAAATTCAAAGTATGATTTTGTTTTTCCAAGAGTATAACTGTTTTTTACAGTTTTACTACATAGGAATTTAAGAGAAGGATAGGGATTCCTGTTCTGGAAGAGAAAAGGCCTCCTTTTATCCTGAAATGGGGTGGAAAGGTCCTCTAGTCCATCCATGTAGAGGAAGTGAAGATTTTCACTTCAAAGCACTGTCTTGTGGCTTGCACAAGGCCTGTATGCTCTGTATTGAGCTCAGATGTGGTTTCAATAAAGCGTGGAAAATTTAATCTGGGGACCACACAGCCCCTTCTGACATGTATGATGTGTAGAATGCTGTACAGACCATGTATGGGACCCCAGAATTGAACAAAATATGAGGTATTGAAGTATAAAAAAGCCTCTTTGTCTATTTGAAACCTCATAAGAATAGCTATGGGATGGTATCCCACAGTAAACGTGTGTTGGCCAAATTGTGGGATTTCGACCTTATAGCTGCTATAGCTTTGTCAGTTATGAAGATATTGAGCTCAAAGCTGGTTCATTTTGTATCCCTGCATGGGATATACACAACGGTACCTCACTTGGCATGGGTAACATTAAATATGGCAAAGTAATGCCATGTTCAATCTTTGCTATCCAGATATATGATTTTCTCAGAATCTGTATGCAACTTGTTTGCCCCATAGCTTTTTCTCTAGATGAGATATGGGAAAATTGATGGTACCATCAGTTATCCCTGATTGTGTTTTTTGAAAAAAGACCCCACTTTAGGTATCTCACACTAAAACTTTATGAGTTTGATGAGAGATGAAGATTTTATTCACCGTTATTTGACCTTATTTTGGCCATAGCTTCTGTAGTTTTGGTTCTACCTCAGTTTGGCTAATAACATTAGATATCCCTGACTTAGAGCTTTAATTTCAATAAAAAGTTTCTGGGGTTAAGCCTCTTCTTCTGGATTTCAGATGAGGGCTGAAAATTAAGGTTTATGCTCAGAAACTTCTTTCGGCATGAATAGCTTTGTTATTCTTTTTCCTAGGATGATGGCACTTTTATGTTTAGAAATAAGTGAGTTTCCTCCTTTTTTTAATATCTTTTGAGCTGGTTTGGCTCAGCTCCATGTTTTGATGGTATTTTTCTCTACCATTGGTTTATGGTATTTGGCTGTCATGCTTGTGCTCTGGTTTTGAGTCACAGGCTGACAGCTTTGGTCAATTCTGAGTTTATGCAAGGCCACCATCTCTGACTCATATGGAATGCAGACATGGCTAACAATATGGATGGCAAATGGTAGTTCTCCAAATATCAGTAACATGACCAATCACCTGATTTCAAATGTTGCAATGGAACCATTGTGTAGATCTATTATGGTTCAAGGATACCATCATTCATTAGAATATTGAAATCATGTTTGAAAGCTGACAACAAAACCCTACTTGCGATCAGGATCATCAACAGTGCCAACATAAGATAGGCCAATTATCCCTGCACAAAAAAATAGACAAAATGATCTTCTTTTCATGAGTGCTCACCAGCTCAGTCATTCAGTTGAGCACCTGCAATGCAACCCTTCAACATTTCCATGGAGCCCAACATCAAATAGACCAATTATGCATGCACACAAGCATGGAAAAAATTATCATGTTGTCACAATTACTCAACAACTCAGTCATTCATTTGAGCACTTGCATTTAACCCCATGTAGGTCCATTAGCACGCCAATGTTGATGATGGGGGGTAGTGGGTCTGAACTTGGTGCCTCTCAGGAAAGTGTACTTATGCATATAAAACAATGCAAGCAAAGCAAGAAAAAGTCTAACATGGATATTAATTCAAATTTTGCTCCAAAGGATTATGAAAATATCTGCGCGTACATTGAAGACAAAAATAACTACAACCAACTCTTTGGTAAAAATCAGAAAAAAGACAACAGAGAGGAATTGATCACCTGGGCCGCAGCCTATGAGTGGTTTGCGGGTTATTCAAATAGTCTTAATATAGAACTGGAATTGAATGGCCACCATTTCTCACAACATTTTGGAGCTTACAAAAAAATTGACAACAAAATTATAGAAAAATAAAACCGTTTAAGGGCTGAATACTGATGAAATGGGTATGTAATTTCCATAAAAGCTTGAATCCAGGTGCTCTTGCTATAGTCGTATGGAAAAACTCTTTGGTACAAAATCCAATGTGCAATTTTGGAATGAATTGAACTCCACAAAGCACAATAAAATGGTCAAAGTTGAAGACTAAAATAGTGAAGCAGAATCAATCAAAAGTCAAAACAAATGGGAATTGTCTGCTTATGAGGCCCAAAAAGCAAGATTGGCTAGGGGTGATAAGCAGAGTGTTCCAGGTGTGGATCAAGGGAGTGCTGGTACTAAAGAAAGTGAAATTGTCAAATTGAATATAAAAACCTTCAACAAAAGAATGGGCAAAAGTATTAACAAGTCATTTGAGGAAGAGGAATAACAATCTTGAAAGGAACAGGTGAAGCTCTTTGAAGACTTCATGTCATTATCAAAAATTAGGACAGATTGCAAATTGAATTTAAAGCAGGCCAAATTTGAGATACAACTGTGGCTGAATGAGGAGGATTGAAATAGGTTTAATAAAAACAAAATCAGGTATTTTAGTTGTAAAAAGAATGGATTGAATTAAAGAAGAAAGAGAGTAATTTGGCTATGGCTTGTGAATTGGCTTTATTAGCTAAAAGCAATCAAGAAATTGTTGACCTTATCAAAATGATATGGATCACTATATGGTATTGCTACTCATGTTATGACTGATTGTCTGAGCCATTGGAAAATGATGCAATGATATGAAATCATCTTTTTTGCCAATTTTTTGACAAAGATCTGGTGATTTATTATTTAAGAAAATTCGGCACATTTCAATTTTTAAGTTTCAAAAGCTGCATAAAATCTGATTTCAACACATGTGATTGCTGCTTGGAATAAAACTTGATCTTAATCATTCAGATTTCTCTTGATGCCAAGTAGCAAGCACAAGCATTTAACTCATGGTTCATGCTAATGCTAAGCACAAAATAAAAACTCGCAAAACCTTCAGAAAGGATGATTTTAACAAATGCAATTTCTGCTTGGCATAAAACTTTATTTTAATTGTTCAGATCACTCTTGATGTCAAGCAGCAAGCACAAGTATTGAAATCATGTTTAATGTTAAGGACAAAACATGATTACAAGAAGCAAACACAAACATTAAAATCTACCAAAAAATTATTATGGTTGACAAACTGTGGCTCAAGATTTCAAAGGGAAAATCTTTATTGATATTGACAATGAAAAGTGTATATAGTTTTCCAATTCATAACATTGAAAGGGAGTCTAAATTGAAAACCCTTTTGCGTCAAAAAAATTGATTTATTTGAGCCTACCAAAGCATATTCTGAGTAAAAAATAAATGATAGAAAAGATGCCATTCAATTCCAAACAGAGATTCTGGATTGCTCCTTGCATTTGTCCATCTGAACTTCCTTATAAAATCCCATCATTACCTATAATGGCACCAGGTTCCTCTTCCACATTTTGCCTTTGTTGATGAGTATATTGTGCAAGACAGTACATGCATAAATTGTGAGCCTGTGAGGTATGTATAACATACCCATAAGGCCACAAATGATTTTATAAACAATTAATTTTGTCTTAAACAGACTTTTTGGTTGAATTTAAAATAAAAATTAATAAAAAATAAGTATGACTTTTTTTTGGACAAACAAAGTTATAAATATTATGTCTTTTTTGGATTCTACACCAAAAATAACCTAGGGTACACCCATAGGGTGTTATACCCAAAAACACTTATTTCTTGTGTTATTGGAAGATTTAAGAATCTCACAGTACTAATGTAACTTTTTAACATTTTTTTAAAATTGTTAAATTTAAGCTTAAATAAGCTTAAATTTAAAGTTGCATAAGGTTAATGCAAACTTACCAAAATTTTATTTAAAATTGAGGTGTGGTGTATATTTACTGAATTGGCTAAGGATTTGCCATACAGAATGTAAATCCTGCGTGAGCTCAATTAAAAAGGGTTTAAGGCCATAGTATGGCTTTAAATAAATTAAAAGGGCAAAATCCACACAGAAAGGTGGGACAAAGGAAAAAGACCAAATAGAGCTGGGGTACCCAACTTTTTGGATCTGCAATGATTCAATTAAGGTTTTCCACCTGTATTGGAGGATTTTCAACCTTATTTAAACGTTAAGATTAGACTTTGATCCAAACTTAAGGTTTAAACTGGTTTTATCCCAATTTGGACAGGAATTTCAAGCTTCCAAAGGGTAAATCTCAATATGCAGGCTTGAAATCAAGGTTTTAAGAACTTTCAAAGCTTAATTAAGTTTAAAAAGCTTAAATAAGCTTAAAACTTTAAGGCTCCAAGCATTGAAACCTTATTGAAAGCTAAGGTTTAGTGTGTATTGCTATTTTACGTGGAAAAATAGCAATAACTTCAAAAATTTATTAAAAATCCAAATCTTAGTGGATTTGCTTGAAAGCTTCACACAGCTTAGAATTTAATATTATCTAGATATAAATCAAATTTTAAGTATCTTTTATAAATACGTTTCCTGGGTAATTAGCCTGTAAAATTACTTTTTTAATTAAGCTCAAAGAAAATTATGATTTCTTTAAAAATTCATTAAAAATTGAGTTTAAGATATTTCTGCTTGAAACTCTATTTTTAAGCTGTTCATGTGATGAACTTCAATATAAATAAACTTATTTTATATTAAAAGTTAAAAAAATTAAACTAAATGAGGATTAAAGTTACTTGGAGTTAAGAATAACACTGGTAACTTTAAATTGGAAGTAAAAATAAGTTGCCTTAAGTTAAGAACTTAATTTTTAAGCATGGTTTTTCAGTTTTGACCTGAGCACGCCCTATACATCCATTATGAATTATTAGAGCTGCTCTGAAGACATAAAAAGAGTCTTTTCATCACTGTTTTTGTCCATAATCAATTGTCAATCCAATCATATTAGAAATTTAAACAGGTAAAGTTTTATTAAATATAAAATCTTATCATTAAAAGTAATTCTTAAGTTATTTTTATTCTTTATTTATCAAATTGAATAATTGAAGTCATAGAATTCAGATTATTGTTTTAATCATCTATAATAAATTTTATTATATAAAATTATCATCTTAAATATCTTTTAAAATCCACAAATTCCTCTCAAAAACTCTTTAATCATTATATTTATTATAAAAAGTTGTTTTAACTTTAAATTTATTGATTTTTGGCGTGTTTTTAACTTATAATTATTATTTAATATAATAACTGTTGTTTTTGACTTATTGTATTAAATAAATCTTATAAGTAAGTTTTCTCTAAAATTCTATATCTTTTTTTATCTAGTATTAGTTTTTTTATATAGAATTTTTCTATAAGAATTATTTCTGCACAGTGTGTGTTATAATTCTTTTATAAATAATATTTATATTACTTATAAGTGGTTAAATATTTATATTTTCCATGTGTAATTGTCTCATTAAGAGCTTTACACTTCTTATTGTTATAATTGTCAGTGACTATAACAATAATAGAATAATCATAATTTATTATAATTATTATATCTTTATTATTATTATATTATTATAATAATAATCAAATTTATTTTTTTTATATAATTATTTTTAATAATTATATTTAAATTTGTGGTTATAATATTTTATTATATTATATTTTTCTACTGAGGACAGTCATAGTACTCTTGATATTGTTACTATTATCAAGAGTTTCATAGACAAACCTTACATTTGGGGGCCTGGCCATGATTTTAAACCAATTTTTGGGACATAAATCATATTCTAGACCTTTTTTTACTGTTTTTTGACGTAAAATTGCCATATTTGTCTTAATATTAGCTTTTTTTGGACTTATCCCTTATAAATAATCTTTATAATATTAATAAAGTTATTTTTTCTTAAGAAAATTGTTTGAAACAATATACTATTGAGTGACTTGCAATAAATTTCTTTTGTTTAACTAGTGGCTTTTTCACATCACAGACTTGAAATTTATTCTTTGAGTTATTCTAGTATAAATTGAATAATAATATAATTTTGATTAATTAACTTGTTAATTGCATAATTATTATTTCCTTAAAGAAAATAATAAATCAAATGAAAAAAATCTTTAAAAATAAAAAATCTTTACTAAAAACATTTTTTCTTTTATCTTAGACATTTTTCTTTATTTTTGACATAATTTGCCATAAATTACATAAAAACAACTTTATTCAATAAGTTGAGTTTATAAGTTATTTTTATTGTTTGATATAATAACTTATATTTTTAATTTCTCTAGTGTCTTCCATCAGAGAAAATTCTTCAGACTCTGAAGCCTCAGAGTCAAGTATTGAAATTCAAACCAGCCCAGAACCAAGGGGTTTGATAACCAAAGAGCCCTTTAAAGGTCCTGCAGGTGAATTCAATTCAATTTTTACTCTATTTTTTATTGAAATTGACGTGAAATGACTCCTACCAGAAGTGGAAGTAATTACTCCATCCAATCAAATGGATCTGGACCAGGACATTCAAGCCACAAATCCAAAAGGCAAGAATGTCCTCCCAGAGGAGAGGCACAAATGGAGGATGCCAGAACTTCCACCAGTTCCCAAAGGTTAGCCAGCACCTTTGAACCTCTTCTTGAGAGTCCAGAAGCTGAAATAACTGCTATTGCTGTTAGACCTGAACCATTTCCAACAGGCAACTGTGGAAATTTATCAATCCCAATGGAAAAACTGGTTCCTGGCGTCAAAACAACAAGAGTGGGAACTCCTTCCAAGTCTTTGGATAGGCATCATGAACTCTTATCTTCAAGTGAAGAAGTTCATGGGGTGAGAAAAGACAGAAGATCTTCTGTTGGGTTGGACACCAATGTCTGTCAAAGGACAAGTTCAAGTTGGCCCAAGGCAAGGACAACAGCCAAGTGGAAGCCCCTCAAGCATCCACCAGCAAAAATCCGCCTCAACAAGTGCCAAACAAGCCCAAGCAAGCCCCAAAGACCAACCAGAAGGGCAAGCAAAAGGAAAAGCCCAAGTGGAACAAGCCTTACCCACAAAATTACAGAATTTCAAAGAAGGAAAAGACAGCCATGGACAATGTGTTCAACATGGCAAGAACTTTGATGGAATTCAAAAACAAGGAGGAGGAAAGATTGAACCAATCTTTTCCAAAGAAGTAGATCTTGTAAAGCTTGTAGCTTACTTTGAATCTTGTAATAAAGAAATTATGTCAAAATTTAAAGCATTTGATCATGTCCAACAAAAGCTGGGTAATGAGATAATACAAGTAAAAGACCAACAAAAGACCATTATTGGCCTTGAAAATGTTAATAAGGCAAATATTTTGTCTTTGACGCAAATTTGTGAAATACTTGAGCATAAAGTTACCTTACTCCATCAACCAGATGAGAATTCAATTTCTTTTATAACTGGACAGTTAAGAGAATTGAAAATACAAGTTCAAAACTTGGAAAATTCAACTGGTCACAATGCAGCTCTTTTTCAAGAACAATTGGAAAAAAGTGATAGAGCAAGACTTGAATTGAAAGAAGATATTCAATCAAGTATTAATAATATATCACTAAAAAATGAATTGCCAAGGCAATCCACACCATTTCTTGACAGAAATTTTCTTAACTTGAATACTGATTTACATCATACAATTTCAAGTAATGATGTGGAAGCTGCTTGCAATTTCAAAGACATTCCTAGATTAGAGGAATGGCCAACCTTCAGTAGTGAAGGAGAATATAATCATATGGAATTTATGAAAAAAATTCATATGTTCAAAGAAGACTTTAACATACCAGATGAATACATAAGTGCTAGATTACACTCATTATTTACCAAATCAGCTAAGAAATGGTATTATAAAATGAGACAAGACCATGGTAAACATTCCTGGCCTTGGTGGAAAGAACAAGTTATTTCCAAATGGGCAAATGATTCCTGGAGATTTAGAATGGAAAATTCTTTTGAAGAAGCCATTTTTAATATTGAGAGGGACAGGCCCATGACTTGGTTTCTTAAACAGAAGGACAGATTAACTGCCCTTCATCCTGATATGTCTGAACCAATGGTACATAAAAGGATATTAAGAAAGTGTGGTGGTGACCTTGAGCATGCTATAAGAAGCAGATGTATTGAGCCTTGCTCTACAGAAGATTATATCAATGCTATGGAGGATATCACTACTAGAACAAAAATTGGAAGAAATTGGTATAAACCCCCAATAGACAACAAGACTAGTGGGAAACCAATTTTGAAACCAAATAAACCACATGACAGACCTCCTTTGAAATGTCATAAATGTGGAAGTACATCTCATTTAGCAAACACTTGTCCAAAAAAGACAAGAGTCAATGAGATAAATGTTGAAAAAGTGGAAGACACAAAAGAAACTATTGTATCTTTACATGAAAGTGATTCTGAACCTTCAGAAGAAGAAGAAACATCAGAAGAACTTGGTATAGAAAATATTAATGTTTCTTTTGAGGTCACTGAGGTACATACTCACTTACCACAGTACAGTGATGAATGTATTGATCTCATACATGTGCAAGATGCCAAAATGCAAAAAACCAAACCTGCCAGAGGTAAAGGTTATACAGCTGGTTCATCTTGTATCACTAATATTGTGATAAATAACACAGAAGCCAAGATACATCTTGACTCAGGTGCTTTTTGCACTTGTGTTGGAAAAGATTATCTTGACAAAATTTATACCAATTGGCAAGACAAGTTGATGGCAATTGAAGGTGTAAAATTCAGCAGTGCTAGCCAGAACATGCACCCTTTGGGTATATTTGAAGCAGCAATAATATTTCCTCATCCTGCAGGTAGTATGAGATTGAAAGCTGAATTTGTTGTTATGAATAATTGTACTTCACAACACTTTATACTTGGAAATGATTATCTCAATATCTATGGTATTGATATTAATAATCATAAGGACAGGTATTTCACTATAGGTGAAAATAAAAGGCAAAAATTTGCTTTTTCTCTAGAAAGAAAAGAAATTACTGTCATTCAACAAGTAAGAAATGTTAATAAAGACAAATTTGTGTCAGATCAGCTAAGTGAAGCACAAATTAGTCCTGAATTAACACCAGAAATGAAGGAAGAACTTATTGAAATTTTATTTCAATATAGAGAAGGCTTTGCTTCTGACAATGAACCACTTGGGGCTATAAAAGGCCATGAAGTGGATATCATGCTTAATGTGGAGAGACCTTATCCTCCACTATTAAGAAGACCAGCTTACCCAGCTAGCCCTAGGGCTAGAGAAGCATTAGAAAGTCATATTAATGAACTAATGAAACTGGGAGTTCTTAGAAAAGTTGGACACAATGAGGAAGTAGAAGTCACAACTCCAGTGATCAATACTTGGCATAATGATAAGTCAAGGATGGTTGGTTATTTTAGAGCACTGAATACCTATACTATTCCAGACAGGTATCCAATCCCTAGAATCCATGAGACTTTGACTCAATTATCCAAAGCAAAGTTTATTACTTCCATGGATGCTCTTAAAGGCTTCCATCAGAATGTTTTAACACCTCATTCTAGGAAATTATTGAGAATAATTGCTCATTGTGGTATTTATGAATATTTGAGGATGCCTTTTGGTATTAAAAATGCACCCTCTCATTATCAAAGAATGATGAATACTATCTTCCCACATGAATTATCAGAGGGATAGTTAATCATTTATATTGATGACATTATCATTTGTTCAGAAACCTGGCAATTACATTTAGAGAGACTTTCATTAGTACTTGAGAAAATTCTACAAGTGAACATGAAAATCTCTCTTAAAAAATTTAATTTTGGGTTTCATGAGTTAAAAGCTCTGGGACATGTAGTCTCAGGACTGAGCATTGGTGTTGATAAAAACAAAGTGGCTGCAGTTTTACTGAAACAAATGCCCCAGAACAAAAAAGAAATGATGTCTTTCTTAGGGTTTGCCAGTTATTACAGGCAACACCTGAAAGATTTTGCAATCCATGCCAGATCATTATACAGAATTTGTGATCAACAAACTGTTTTTGAAATGACACAGGAGAGAACTCAAGCATATGATAGAATCAAGTATGCCTTGACCAATGCACCATTATTATTGATGTCAGACTGGAAACTTCCTTTCAAGCTATATATTGATGCATGTGGTGATGGCTTAGGAGCTGGTCTTCATCAAGTTCAAATTGTCAATGACAAGCCTTATGAAGGTCCAATTTGTCTTATTTCAAGACAAATTAAACCTACTGAGGCCAGATATGGAGCTAGCCAAATGGAGTGACTTTGCCTTGTTTGGGCTCTGGAAAAACTTCATTACTATCTTTATGGTAGTGTGTTTGAAGTAATTACTGATTGTAATGCAGTAAAATCACTTCTTAACATGAAGACTCCAAACAGACACATGTTAAGATGGCAGATTGCTATACAGGAGTATAGAGGAAATATGACCATAGTACATAAAGCTGGAAATATTCACAAGAATGCTGATGGCTTGAGTAGATGGGCATTACCCAATACACCTGACAACCGTGCCTATGTTCCTACAAGTGCAGAACCTCAAATTCCAATTGAAGGAATTAATATCACAGATGTTGGAACAGAATTCTTTGAAGAAGTTAGAGAAAGCTACAAGCAAGATAAGAATATTCATATTCTTACTGCTCTACTTGACAAAGATTGTAAAGATGTAGCCTTGGCTAATTCTCTGGATGATATTTGGAAAACATCTTATGATAATGGATGATTCCACTTATTTGATGGTATATTATATCATAGGTCTAAACACACATGTGTCATGGTCCTATGTAGTAGAATTTTGATTAACACAATACTACTAGAATGCCATGATAAAATTTATTCTGGACATCTGTCTGAAGACAGAACAATGGAAAGAATTAAGACATGTGCCTGGTGGCCATCTTGGAGAAAAGATGTCATTGAGTACTGTCATAGTTGTGATAGATTCCAGAAAGCCAATAAAGCTACTGGTAAAAGATTTGGTCTAATGATCCATATTCAAGAACCGAGTACCCCATGGGAAGTGGTTCACATGGATTGGGTAACTGCCTTACCACCTGGAGGTGATAAAAGTTACAATGCATGTCTTGTTATTGTGGACAGATATAGCAAAACACCAATCTTTTTACCATGTCATAAAGGTGACACAGCTATGGATACGGCTCTTTTGATTTGGAACAGAGTCATATCCCATACTGGCCTCTTTGAAAATATCATTAGTGATAGAGACCCAAAATTCACATCAGCCTTATGGACTAATCTACATAAGCTTTTGGGTACAAAACTATCATTCTCAACAGCATATCATCCACAAACAGATTGATTAGCAGAAAGAATGATTCAAACCCTTGAGGACACGATCAGAAGATTTTGTGCTTATGGCCTGGAGCTTAAAGATTCTGATGGCTTTACCCATGATTGGTGTACTCTTATACCAGCATTGGAATTAGCCTACAAGACCTCTATCCATTCTTCAACAGGCAATACTCCTGCAATGCTGGAAAAAGGATGGAACCCCAAACTTCCAGTTGATACTTTGAAAAAAGACCTGGTTGACATTCATCCAACTGCTTCAAGCTTTAAGCTACTGCTTGATAAAGTGAGACATCATGCAAATCAAAGCATGAATTATGCCTTTGAATATGCTAAGCAGAAATGGGATAAGAGTCATAAGACACCAGAATTCAAAGTAGGGGACTTAATACTAGTTTCAACCTTGAACTTTAATAATATTAAAGGTCCAAAGAAATTGAAAGATTCCTTTGCAGGACCATTTATTATTAAGGCCCTTCATGGGACAAATGCAGTACAGGTAGAACTTTCAGGAGAGTTAGGAAACAAACACCCAACCTTTCCTGTCAGTCTTGTAAAGCATTACACATCAAGTGATGAGGAATTATTTCCTTTAAGAAATGAAACACCCTTACAAGTACCCCCACTTGAACCAAGTGAGGAAAAGAAAGTACTGAAAGTCTTAAAAGAAAGAAGACTTAGGGGTAAAAATGAAAGAGAATACTTAGTCAGGTACAGAAATCCACAACATGAAGATGAATGGATTGAAGAAAGTAAAATACCTGATTCCCAAAAGTTTCTCAGAAGATTCAAACATGAGAGAAGACCAATTCCTCAGTAAAAGTTTGAATTTTGTGCTTTACATACTTGAAAAGTATAAGTAGAGAGGTTGGACAGTGGATTATACCCCCCCAAATAACTTGGGGGTATACTACAAAAGAAAAATTGTGGTACAATTTTTTTTTTGGTGGTAGGGAATGTGAGCCTGTGAGGTATGTATAACATACCCATAAGGCCACAAATGATTTTATAAACAATTAATTTTGTCTTAAACAGACTTTTTAGTTGAATTTAAAATAAAAAATAATAAAAAATAAGTATAACTTTTTTTTGGATAAACAAAGTTATAAATATTATGTCATTTTTGGATTCTACACCAAAAATAACCTAGGGTACACCCATAGGGTGTTATACCCAAAAACACTTCTTTCTTGTGTTATTGGAAGGTTTACAGTACTAATGTAACTTTTTAACATTTTTTTAAAATTATTAAATTTAAGCTTAAATAAGCTTAAATTTAAAGTTGCATAAGGTTAATGCAAACTTACCAAAATTTTAGTTAAAATTGAGGTGTGGTGTATATTTACTGAATTGGCTAAGTATTTGCCATACAGAATGGAAATCCTGCGTGAGCTCAATTAAAAAGGCTTTAAGGCCATAGTATGGCTTTAAATAAATTAAAAGGGCAAAATCCACACAGAAAGGTGGGACAAAGGAAAAAGACCAAATAGAGCTGGGGTACCCAACTTTTTGGATCTTCAATGATTCAATTAAGGTTGTCCACCTGTATTGGAGGATTTTCAACCTTATTTAAACTTGAAGATTATACTTTGATCCAACCTTAAGGTTTAAACTGGTTTTATCCCAATTTGGACAGGAATTTCAAGCTGCCAAAGGGTAAATCTCAATATGCAGGCTTGAAATCAAGGTTTTAAGAACTTTCAAAGCTTAATTAAGTTTAAAAAAGCTTAAATAAGCTTAAAACTTTAAGGTTCCAAGCATTTAAACCTTATCAAAAGCTAAGGTTTAGTGTGTATTGCTATTTTACTTGGAAAAATAGCAATAACTTCAAAAATTCATTAAAAATCCAAATCTTAGTGGATTTGCTTGAAAATTTCACACAGCTTAGAATTTAATATTATCTATATATAAATTAAATTTTAAGTATCTTTTATAAATAAGTTTCCTGGGTAATTAGCCTGGAAAATTACTTTTTTAATGAAGCTCAAAGAAAATGATGATTTCTTTAAAAATTAATTAAAAATTGATTTTAAGAGATTTCTGCTTGAAACTCTATTTTTAAGTTGTTCATGTGATGAAATTTGATATAAATAAACTTATTTTATATTAAAATATGAAATAATTCAACTAAATGAGGATTAAAGTTACTTGGAGTTAAGAATAACACTGGTAACTTCAAATTGGAAGTAAAAATAAGTTGCCTTAAGTTAAGAGCTTAATTTTTAAGCATGGTTTTTCAGTTTTGACCTGAGAACGCCCTCTACATCAATTATGAATCATGAGAACTGCTCTGAAGACATAAAAAGAGTCTTTTCATCACTGTTTTTGTCCATAATCAATTGTCAATCCAATCATATTAGAAATTTAAACAGGTAAAGTTTTATTAAATATAAAATCTTATTATTAAAAGTAATTCTTAAGTTATTTTTGTTCTTTATTTATTAAATTAAAGAATTGAAGTCATAGAATTCAGATTATTGTTGTAATCATCTATAATAAATTTTATTATATAAAATTATCATCTTAAATATCTTTTAAAATCCACAAATTCCTCTCAAAAACTCTTTAATCATTATATTTATTATAAAAAGTTGTTTTATCTTTAAATTTATTGATTTTTGGCGTGTTTTTAACTTATAATTATTATTTAATATAATAACTGTTGTTTTTGACTTATTGTATTAAATAAATCTTATAAGTAAGTTTTCTCTAAAATTCTATATCTTTTTTTATCTAGTATTAGTTTTTTTATATAGAATTTTTCTATAAGAATTATTTCTGCACAGTTTGTGTTATAATTCTTTTATAAATAATATTTATATTATTTATAAGTGGTTAAATATTTATATTTTCCACGTGTAATTGTCTCATTAACAGCTTTACACTTCTTATTGTTATAATTGTCAGTGACTATAACAATAATCGAATAATTATAATTTATTATAATTATTATATTATTATAATAAAAATTAAATTCATTTTTTTATATAATTATTTTTAATAATTATATTTAAATTTGTGGTTATAATATTTTATTATATTATATTTTTCTACTGAGGACAGTCATAGTACTCTTGATATTGTTACTATTATCAAGAGTTTCATAGACAAACCTTACATAAATACAGATCTTCATGTGAATAATATTGTTTGATTCATTGCATGTCAATTGCAGATTCTGAAATGATGCCCACCAACCCTTCAGGATATCAATTGTGTGTTCTATGCAGCCACGTGATTGTGATATGTAATAATTGAACACCTGGTTGCAATTATTATCAGTGGCCCTCCCTCTATAGCAAGGAATACAATGCATACTCAATGGCTATGCAGAGTCTGCAAGCATAAACTCCCCTAGAGCTCCCAAACTGGAATGAAAAATGAAACACTTTGTTCAAAAGTGAAATTGAGCATACAAAAAAATGCACACAACTCACCTGCACCAAAAAAATTCCCTGGCTGATCAAACAAACCCATTTGCTTATACATCAAACTGTCCCAACATGGCACTGGCCACTGACTTAAGAATGCCATTAATCTTTCCTGGTGATCACATACTGACTGCAAATTTAATGAATATTGTTTTTCCCTATCCTAGAACACTTCTCCATCTTGTCCTGGTCTTTGATATAAGAGGATTGTGGTGCCATCCAAAAAGCCAACACAGCCAGGGAGTCCTTCCTGCTCCGAATGAGATGAAATTTACCTGCATTGCTCTTCATTGGTCCATTTTAAGAAATTGCTTCCAATCTTGTAAAAAACATTAATCCCCTTTCTGGATACCATGACCACTGCGCCTTGACTGATTTGATACCATGACCACTGCGCCTTGACTGATTTGATAACTCCTTGCAAATTTCCCTAGTGATGCCCCATTACCATTCCTTCCCAAATGCTCCAATGTTAGGGCAAGTTGGACACAAATGTCCCTTTGCGGACAATCACTAACATTGTAAAATGTTGGATCATCCTTGATGAGATTGTATAAATAAATAAAACCATCATACGTTGTTCAAACAAGTGGTTTAAAATCCCCCTCTCTCATATTGAACAACTTGCGTATGTTAAATTCTTCACATGACAATTGGGGCCCTCGATCACCCAAATACCTATCCAATAACATTAACTGTCCATTTCCATCCAATACCTGTAGTATCATACTGGAAAACTCACCGATTAGAGATTACCTTACTCAGAGCATTGTTTGGCATGTCCTCATCACTTAACAGCCACTCCCAAAGCAGAGACATCACTTGACAATCACCTCTTAATATGGTACCTACTGATGGAACCCCAGGCACCATCAAAATTTTCAAAAAATTGCAGTCCAATTCCAATTGTAATTTTTTTTTCTGGGCCAGATGGTTAATTAATTCTCGACGTTCCGATCGTTTGGGCATTAGATTTCCTTTTCAAAAAGTCACAAGAAACAAATTTAATGATATATCACCTATTCAAAAATCAACAATAGAGACGAATTTAATAAGAAAAGTAGATTATGAATGTAAAACAATTTCAAGAGAAATCAGCCTGCCTATTGATGGTAAAATTTTGTGAGTCTAAATTGTCTTGTTGTTGATCGTTGGCAAAAGTTTAGTTGGGGGATGGTTGAAGTGATGAAGTGGCGTCAAACAAAAGAAATTGAAAAAGAAGATGGCCGTCAAAAAATCTGGTTGGTGCGCAATTGCAAAAATAATTGGCCTCCCCCGCTTCTTCAGGCGGGGGGTTGTTGACCAGTACTGAGATGGTTGTGAATCCAACATGCCTGATATCAAGATCAGGCTTGTGGATTTCATGATGCCCCTAATTGAGAATTGAAATAGTTTTTAAAATTTGATATTTTTGTTAATTTTTTATTTTATAATTGGAGTTGTAAAAAGAACTGTATTGAGACGCGATTGAGTGGCAGAGGTTAGGAATGTAGAGGGTATATTGCTTGTACTTGATATTACTCAATAGTTGCGAGCCCTTATATACTCTTGGAGTGAGGGCTCGCCTGTGGTTTTGTTTGTCGTGAGGTGTATTGTGCTGTCATGCCAACATCCCCCCCACGACATCAAAAGCGCAAGACAACGTGCAACTATATACAAGATTAACCAGAGAGAAAAGAAAAAATATGCCTATCCGTGTACTCCCCCGAAGAGTATTAAGCGTGTCAGGTGCTGGTGAGACACTGATCCCAGCGCCTTGGTCAGGGCGTCAGCCCTCATCTCAGCGGTTGGGATCCATTCCAACTTCGCGATGCCGTCCCTAAGTATTTGGTTAGTGATGAAGAACTCCCTATCAGAATGCTTTGTCCGTTTGTTCGAAGAGGAGTCCGTCGCAATCCGTATGGTGGAAGTGTTGTCGCACAATAGTCGCATTGGGGTAGGCGAGCCCAGCATATCGTCTAACAGGTTTTTTAACCACTTACCGTGTCTGGCCGCCATCCCAAGTGCCATGAATTCAGCGTGGCAACTGGAGGAAGCCACCGTCACCAGGCGCTTAGCGCACCAAGATATACTACATCCATTGACCTGCGCGAGGAAGCCATGGGTAGATCGCGAGAATTCGCCACCCCAACTGGCATCGGAAAACACGTCGAGTTGTAGCTCCTCGCGCTGTGGTTCAAGACATAAGCTCAAGTTCTTTGTGTGGTGAACGTACCCTAGCAAGTGTTGCAAGCATTTCCAGTGTTCTCTCCCTGGCCTGGCGGCGTATCTGGCGAGTAGATTTACCGCATATGCTATATCCGGCCGAGTGCCCGTGGCCACATAAGATAGCGCCCCTACCACGCCAATGTAGTCCCTTGCGCGGGTTGCTTCCTCGTCGTTGCGTAGGGTAACAAGGTTGCATTTGGCCGGGAGTGGTGTCTTAGTTGAGGGTGTGCCGTCCCATGTGCTCTCGATGATCGATTCTATTAGTCGTTGTTGACACAGTTTATACCCAGCCGTCGTTCGCATAATATCGATGCCTACAATAGATTTGACATCGTCTTCCCACATTAGTTTGAAAGACTTACCTAATTCATCACGCAGCTGGAGTAACAATCGTTCATCCTCCGCGGCAATGATACCGTTGTCCACGTGGAGCCATATCATGGCTTTCCGTGATTCGTGCAAGTATAGACTTTTGTCAAAATCACTGGCCAGATAGCCAAGGGTCGTGAGTTTCGCCGCCACACATTGCCACCAGCAATAGCCAGCCTGTTTTGTACCATACAATGCCTTGCGTAACTTGCAGCCGAAACCGTTCGGTATGCGTAGACCATCAGGTGGTCTTACCCAGATATCGCTATCTATCTCGGCGTTCAGGTAAGCAGCAACGAAATCGAAACCATTGACGTACCATCCTTTTATGCCGCATATCGTTAGAACCAGTCGCAGCGATGTGAAGGTCGCGGTCGGGGCGAAGGTTTGGTTGTATTCGCTCTCCGTCTGTCCATTGCCTCGCGCGACGTACCTGGCTTTAAATCGAACGGGTTTGCTCTTTGTTGCAGGCTTCTTCACAAATACCCATCCTCCCCCTAGCACATGGGTACCTTCCAGTATGGGAAGGACGTCGTAGACACCCATGTCCCTCATATTGCATAACTCGGTCTCGATCGCGTCCTGCCAATGTGACTTCTCAGGCGAGTTGATCGCCTGTTTGAAGCTCTTGGGTTTGGTTACCCCCAGAGTTGTCGCCTGTAGTTCCGCCGCAATCTTGTCTTGGGATTCCACGGTCGATTCCTTGGTAAAGTTGCCCAGCGACAAACTATTTACCATGAAAGAGATGTCCATTTTATCGGTCGCATCTTTCTTCTTCGGTGTCCAGGGTAAGGACCATCTCCTGATGGCCTTGCACATATCAGCAGATTCTGGGAATGTTGCCCATGCAGAGGTCAGCAATTCTTTGCTTGTAGGAATGTAGAAAAGCCAACCTTTGCTGTTGCCTAAGAACATCACCACATGTCCCTTCACAGCACGGTTGTCGAGTTTCTGCCTCTTCTCCTTAGGTACATGCACATATGCCGTCTCGCCAAAAAGCCTTATTTGGTCGTAACAGGGTTTTCTGTTGAGAAATAATTCGGTAGGCGTTTTGTTGCCCGTGCGTGAGTTTGGGAGTATGTTCTGCAGGTGTGCAGCCCACATGAACGCGAATCCCCAAAACTCCTTCGGAAGGCCTGATTCATGCAGGATGGTTCTCCCCATGTCCGCTATCGATCGGTTGTATCTTTCGATCGAGCCGTTCTGTTCGTGATGGTACGGTAAGCTTTTTTCGTGCGCAACACCACGGAGCTCACACCATGCCTTGATCGTGTTGTTGCAGAACTCGCCACCGTTGTCGCTGCGAAAGGCCTTGATCTTCTTGCCTGTCTTTGTTTCCCACGAAGCTAGGACATGTAACAAGACAGCGCTCGCGTCAGATTTCTGCCGTATGATATGGCACTCACCATAGGATGATCCAATGTCCTTAATGGTTAAAGCGTATCTCCCTTGGTGCGGGATTGCTTCATCAAATTGGCCCATTAAGTCTGCTGTAACTGTGTCTAGAGTGTTTAACGCTTGCTCACGGCTCCCGAGGTTACTTCGGCGTGTACTTTTAGCGATGTAGCAGTGCTGACAGGAGCGAAATTTGCTATTAATGTTCTTTCTGGCCTCGTTACCGAATTGGTGTTGTACAAAGTGCTTCAATCTCTTCGACCCTATGTGTCCGAAAGCTGAATGCAATAGGTCAGTTAAGTCCCGGCAATGTTGGTCAGGTACATTACCAGTAGATGCGTCGGGGGCTGCAAGCGCCGTCGTTAGGATCGTCAGATTTTGCGACGGCATTTCTGTATTAGAACGATCGTGGAATAAAGGGTTAGTAGGTAGGTCTCCCTTCTCAAGCATGTCAACCTCTCGTGCAGTCTCAACGAGGTATGGCGTCATGTTCCACTTCAACATGGAGGAACAAAGAGTGGCTCGAAGCACAGGAACATTATGAGCGTTGCAAATTAAGATATCATTGCTGTCCGAGGATAGTTTTCCTCCCGCCCGTATTAGAGCAGCGGGAGAGATCAGAGTACAAGACGCGTCAGGGGAAAAGAAAACCCCGTTAATGATTACTGTCTTGCCGCCCTCGCCCTTGAAAACCAGTGAGCCTATTCCTTCTACATAGCTCCTGCGCCCTGCGCATTTTGTAGCGACAGATAGAGGAATAGGCTTTGTTAGCTTTTTATAACGGCATAACGCCGATTGGTCACCGGTCAAAGAATGGCTTGCACCAGAGTCACATACCGCATTACCCGTAAAATTCTCGGTGTAGCCTATGTCAGTAGACAGGGCCATAACATCAGGCTCCTCAACCCCCATTTCAATGAACCGCGCCTGAACTGCAGGAGGTTTGTATCGTGGTCGGTATAGGTCTGGCCGCGTCGATGATGGTTGTTCGACTGGTGCCGTATTCGTGGCTCGCGGTTGCATTGATGAAGGTGCGAGAATTGGGTAATATGCCTGGAACACCGTCTTCTGATCTTGTTCCCGTGCCTTCTTTGCCCCCTTCGGGCAGTTCCTTGCAAAATGGCCTTGCTGCCTGCAGAGGTGGCATGTGCCTCGGATCATTGTTCGTAGTGCCTCTGGATCAATCGAGCTATGCAGAAACTCGTCATTACCCACTTCTATTGAGCTGTCGTCATTGATCACCTGTACTTTCTGAAAGGTGAGTGGACCCGGCTTGTCGGACACCACTGCCTTCTTCTGCGATTTGACTTGTTGTGTAGATGATTCAATAGCGGCAATAACTTGTCCGAGGTTGGGTGGTTGACTATACATCGAAACAATCGCTTCCAGCTTACTCATGACCAGATCGCTGATAGATGGTCGGCTACGTGTCGCGTGTTGTAGCAGGATGCCTAATAGATGGTCTTCCCTAAACGAGCCGTGTCTATTTTTGAAATCTCGTACCTTGCTCCATAATCGGTCGACCAGTGCCGTTGCGCTTTCCTCTTCTTCCATCCGTAAATCAAGCAAGTTTGCCCAAGAAAGCACTTGTGAAGCGCGGGTCAGTATGTGGTAGTGTGATTTGAGATATTCGTAGATAGCAAAGCAAGGGCAAATACGAATGATACTCTTACGGATTGTATCAGAGACAGAGTGAGTTAATATGGAACGGCATAGTTTCTCGCCATAGGTAGTGCGACCAGTAGTCACCGTCAAGTATTCCGGGTTGTCCAAAAAATCGTCGAGTAGCATCGCCATGTTGTCTTCCCAATCGGAGAAATTGGAACCGTCGACCTTGAGCTTCATCTCAGGTGTGATGGTATTAATTGCCTGCGCAATAGCCGTCCTTAGACGATGTGGGTCGTATTCCTCATCTAATATAGCATCGGTGTCATCTGTCTTCTTTGTCTCAGCTAGAAATGGGTCGTGTAAAGTCCCTCTTGATCTTCCACGTCGTAGCAAAGGAAAGGTTGGTGGAAATGTTGGTGTAGGGGTATCAGTCATAGGTGTAATAGAGAGGTGAGAAGAAGAAAAGAAAAAAATATCGTTTGTCTCTTCTCCTTTTTTTTTTTTTTTTTTTTTTTTTTTTTTATTTTTTTTTTGATTAATAGATCGTCGAATGTGTATGAAATAAGGAGAAAAAAAGGAAGAAAATCACGGTTTTTGTTTCAAGAGGTAGAAGAATAGATTACGGAGATAGGCCCATAACCTGTAGAGGGTATATTGCTTGTACTTGATATTACTCAATAGTTGCGAGCCCTTATATACTCTGGGAGTGAGGGCTCGCCTGTGGTTTTGTTTGTCGTGAGGTGTATTGTGCTGTCATGCCAACAAGGAAGCCCCGATTGTTGCGTTGTGGACGGTGGTGGGTTCTTAGTAAGAGTTCTTAGTTGTGGTTGAAGTGGGAAAGTCCTTTTTTTACCTACTGGTCACGTATTTAGGATGTGTATTGTCTCACCAGGTAATGATTAGCGCCAGGTGTGGGTAACTTGCTTATTCTTGGCATAATCGCTATCCGCTACTTGTCCCTCCCTGTGTCATATTGGGACTTTCCGTATCCCACCCACTCCGGGTCTGTGTGACAGTGTGATTGTGACTTGTTATTTCCTTAGAGACTCTTTTCTCAGGGCCTTTGAGTAGCATTCGTGCTACGCCCTCTGAAAATATTTATAAAGCCCAACAATCATTCATCAGGATGAAAAGATTACCTTCCACAGTGTTCACAGCTCCTCTTCACCCCTATCCCAGCACCATTTCAAGTTTCTTTCCGTCTTTTTAGTGATAAAATAATTCTATCAATGCTCTCTTTGGTTTATATTTTCATCCTGGGATTGTTTTCTCATGCTATCTGTGTCGAATACACGCCCTTTAACTTGGAAAATCGCTCCCAGGAACCAAAAACCACCTTGTCTGCAGATAAACATCGCGCCGACCCGATATGTCCACGAAGCCCACACTCTGCTGAGATAAGAGCAATGCTTAACAACCAAACAGGATGCTCAAATCCAACATCTCCTCCTTTTCCCCTAAAAAAAGTGGAATGCATGGGGTGAGTCTTTCTCAAATTGTAAACATTCTAAACAATTGAAAGCTGTGGTTCCATAATGATTTATATGGCATTTATTTGTTCATTTTCAATAGTGCATTTAACAAGTTCAATTTTTTTTCAACGAATTCCAGCCAGCCCCTGATATACAAGGACGTTCACGCCTGCGGATCGTGTCTCGTGCAATTTTCCTCAAGTCTACACTTACAGTCAGTTTTCTTGACATTATGATTGGAAGTCTTGTTGCAATTTTTTTTAATTTACTTAGCGGATTATTTTTGCCTCTTCAGTCACCCTACGCTACGTTATGTTCTCAGTGATGTAGACGGCCTGGTAAAAAAATAAATTAAATTTCAACTTCAGATAATGATAAGCGTTGAAGTTTTTGTTCGGTTTGCTTCCACAGGGTTTTGAGGCGCTAATCGATACCTGTTGTCCAAACGTAAGTAATTGTTAGTATAGTTTGAGCTATGCTTAAAAGCATATTCACAGGCTACTTTTTGTAACTTTTTTTGGCGCGAAAAGGGAATGGCTTGGCTTGTGGGCGGTATCGACAGAAAGAAAAACTGGTATAAAGCTTATGTGACCCGTCGTCCAGGTGGTGTTAAGGATGAATGCCTGAAAAAATAGGAATACTACACATTAGGGGGATTTAGCCATTAGCGGGGTTCATTCGCTGGCGGAAATGACTTTCTGATTTCACCAAATCCGTCAACCTGATTTGGCATTTCAGCCATGACGGATTTGGTGAACTCTCACACCCATACAGGCTGTTGAGCTACCCCCCGAACCCCGCCAGACCTCATTTTTTGATCAATTTTTCCTTAATCGATTGCAATTTTTAATAAGTTGTTGGCCAGATTTTGTTAATTTTTTGCAGCTTCATTCATTTCTAAGCTATTGAGCATTGATATTCTTGTCTTTTTCTTCACCTTCCGGTGATTTTTTGTGAATTTTGTCTCAAAGGTGCCCTGCACGACTGAAATGACACTCTCTCACCCCGGCTTTTTTTGCCCCAAATCAGACAGCATTTTTTCCAAAAGCTGTCATTTGCGGCAGGGAATGACCCACCCTATGAAATGACTTTCGGAGATCTTGAAATGCGTAAGCATGATTTGTGATTTCATGCATGCCGGATTCTAAGGAGTCTCAGGATCGTTCAGGCCTGAGATTTTATACCCGAACCCACAAGCCCAAAGGTTTTTGAAGCTCTTGATAAAAACGAGTGCAGCAAAAGGATTCAAACTAATCTCGCCAAGAGGAGTACCAACCTTTCTGGGTTCGTCAGGCAGGGCAACACCCATAGACCTAACGTGGGCAAATTACGCAACGGGAAAACTTCGACCAATCTCCACCGTCCTCCTAAACAATCACTCATCCGACCATTAACCCATACTCACAAGATTCAATCTGGACCTCAACTGGCAGGCCGGACAAAAAAAAAGGGTGGTGAACTTACGAAAGAAAAACTCACAAACAGCACACCACCCCAGACAACATCCTCACAAAGATGCAAACACATCACCTCAATGATCAAAGAATACACTGGAATCCAAGAAAAGTGGGTAACCCAAAACTCCTATTGTAAGAAACCGTGGTGGAACACAGAGCTCCTCAACCCCTTAGTCAAAGCTAGGAATGCTGCAAGACAAGAAATGCTCAAATACAAAACAACCGAACCCAAACTCAAGAATCCTTCTGTACAAAAGTTGAGGAACTAAAAAGAATTCACTGGGGAAGATTCCTAGTGGAAAAATGCTCAGAACTTGTGTTCCAGGCATTCAAATTCATCAAAGCAAAAAACTCCCATGACACTGAACCATTAAGAAGAACAGACGGAGAGTTAACAACAGAGATGGAACAAATGGCGGCCATATTGTTTGAAGGGACCTCATTGGTGCAGACTGAGTGTGATGTGAGTAACATACTTAATAGACTAAATCTCTTAACTGGGCAAACTCCTTTCCCAACCATCTCCAAAGGCAAAGTACAGCCATGCATAGAAATGCTCCCAAAGCAAAAGGAAACAGGGCCGGACAAGATCCCAAAAAACACTTAAAATAGTGAAATAGGTTTTAATGCTGCCACTTAACAAAAGCATTTGACAAATATCTCCAAAAAGGTGAGTTTCCAGAGGAATTGAAAATTGTTCTAACCATCATACTTAAAAAATCTGCCAAGGAAGACTATTCCTGCCCAATAGCCTTACTCAACACAAGGGGAAAATTCTTCAAATGAATCATCAACAACAGACTAGTCCATTGGGCAGAAAGAATGGGGGCAATAGCCCAGGGCCACATGGGGAGTTGATGAGGCTACAACATCAACAACACATTATTTCTACTCACATTTTGGATAAAAGAAAAATGGAACAACGGTAAAATGGTTACCAGTATGTTCATTGAGGAAAAATCAGCATACCCCATAGTACACAAGGAACAACAAATCAATACACTGCAAGCAAAGAGAGCACCAAAATACATAGTAGACATCATTGCCTCATTCTTATTGAATAGACACACACAAATTAGACTTAACAAATTTTTTTCTAACAATTTCTCAATACAACAGTGTCTCCTAAAAAGCTCCCCTCTGTTGGTAAAATTAAATTTCATATACAACTCATAAAAACTTCTCCCACAACCACCAAACTTAGACAAAGATCATATCTCCATTGCTTATGTCAACAATGTGGTACATCTCATAGATTCCAGGTCCCAGGAGAAACTAATGCAACCAATTGAAGACATAATTAATCACTCCTTAAGATGGGTAAATATTCAACAAGAAATAGACTAATATAATAAAGTTCACAAAGAAAAAAATATTACACAGAGAAATAAGAATAGCTAATACAACCCTAACTTTCCAATAGACAACCACATGGTTGGGAATCCACCTAGACTCAAAATTCAATTTTTGAAACAACATTACACAGAAAAAGAAAACAAGCAACCTCACAATGAACCAACTAAGACAACTAATAAAATCCACATACAGACTGAATCCGGGAGAAGTGCAACAGCTAATTCTAGGAGTCCTCCTGCCAAGGCTACTGTTTGGAAGCATAGCGTGGTTCACAAGAAGGAAAAAGAAAATGGTTGAGACATGGATAGACAGATTACACAACACAGTAGTAAGGCTCATCAAAGGGATCATGGGAAAAACACCCACACCAATCCTAAAGAAAGATGGGAAGCTTCCCACCCTTGCACAGTACCATATCAAACTGACCCTTTGCTACGTCCACCACAGGCTAGTAACACAGGAACCACACCCATTCAAAAGATTATCCAGTTTGAGATATTTTACTATGTCAAAAATGTCCAATAACCAAAGACTTCCTCCAAGAACAACATGGCACCCTGGTATAGAAAAGAACACAACAAACCATATGTCACAATTCTGTCTACCAGACCTCAACAAAGGGAACTCTTTCTGAAAATTCTAATAAACTGGTTAAACAACCGGTCAATACTGGAAAGTTTTAGATCACATTCCACCATGTGACAGTACCCCTGGGTTTAGAGCACATTGTGTCCTGAAGTGCATGTAGCTGATGGTATTACCCATGTCCCCCTAATGGAGCTACATTAGTCACAACAGGAGGGTACAAGGAACCTCCAAGGGGCCAAACACTTGTATGCCAATGGAGTGGAAAACACAGAGATTTCTGGTTGTTTGATTGAGAACCCTCCTTATCTCCAACCGGAATCAAACCCATGACGTTGATAACCAGTTTATTGTCACAATTCTGTCTTCCAGAGATCAACAAATGGAACTCTTTTTGAAAAGGCTATTAGAGAAGTTTAAAGACCAGTTAATACTGGAAGGTTGTAGATCACATTCCACCATGGGAAAACCCACTCACAGAAGGTGGGAGCCTGGGAATCTTAAAGGAAGAGACAGAAGAAAAAATCAGAAACAAATTGGAGGAAGAGGTGAAGAACAACAGCCTAATCCTCTTCATGGATGGATCCCTAACTGAAGGGAAGAAAGAAGGAGCTGCCATTTATACGCCATATAGCCACTCAAACATGAGGATAGACTTAGACCAAGGTAAGAAAATCACAAACTATGAAACCAAACTGACTGAAATTTGTTTTGCAGCAATTATAGACCAAACAGATATTAACTCTACACAGACCACATTGGAAAAAATATCAATCTTTTCAGACAGCCAAGCAGCACCAAAAGCCATCCATCAACCAAATTCCAAAAGCAAGGCACAGAATCTCTGCTTGAAAATTTACAAGACACTAACCACCCTCCAAGGAAGAAAATAAGTGACACTCTACTGGTGCCCTGGACACAGCAACATCCCAGAAAACAAAGAGGTATATCAAATCACAAAGCAGGAAATCAACAATCACCCCACATTGGTCCAAGAAACGCTACCACAAAGCCTAAGCCAATTATGCCAAATAACCAAGCAGGAGGTGTTGGGACCAGCCCATGTCGCAGATCAAGCCAAGAGATACCCCTTCAAAACTGAGCCAGGGAAAATGCACAATCAAAAAGCCACATAGGAAAGAGGAGTAGCAACCCTCCTCTTTCTGCTGAGGAGTGGACATGTTCCTCTCAACCTGTACCTATTAACAATAAAGAGATCCACCACAGCTCTGTGTAAGTATTTCAAAAGTCCAGAAACTTTAGCTCACTTCATGATCTTCTGCCTTAATTACAGAAAACTATGGAAAACAATTCATCAGGCATTATTAAAATAAAAAGTGTGAATAGATTTGAACAAGTACTACCAGCTCCTAGATTCAATTAAGGAAATCCCAGAGATTAAAACATACCTAGTTAACAACAATAGATTTCCGGAACATAAACTCTTCAAACAATCACCACATGACAAAGGAAAAATATCACCATTGGGCCAGAGATTAAAGGAAGGGGCCCAGAACCTTCAACCATCTTTTAGGGAAAGGTAGAAGTCCCATGAATCACAAAAAAAATAAAAGAAAATTCCTTCTGAATGATCAAAAGTGCTTTGGTAACCCAATGAGGATGAAAAACAGTCTCTTGTGAGTATATAGGGGAAGTTGGGAGAGGAACCGCTTTCCCTCACCAAAGCTTCTTTACAATACCCAAACTAGGCAAATGTGATGAGTATAGAAAAGAGCCTCTCAACAGGGGTAGAATAGAGCGGGAAAGGAGCCCTCTACTCCATGCTGATGGTAAAATTAAATTAATAAGGGAATAAAAACCAACCCACAATGTGGGAACTCTTGGTGTGGGATAAAATAAGGCAGTACCTTGAGGAGGAAATTATTGGTAAGTCTGTTTTGAATTTCAGAATTGTCCAATAAGCATGGGTGCTAAGGTGTATTAGCTGACCTTCTAATTAATACCAAATACTCAGCCTACAGAGAATCACAAAATAAACTAAGATTTGTGGCTTTAAGAGATACAGAAGACTTATCAGAAATCTCTTAATCAGACCTATCAATAACACTACAGTAAAAACTATGATTCCAAATTAAAATTTCTGATAAAATGAAGACTAAGATTTTTTGTTTTTTTAATAAAAGTAATGATAATATATTTTTTTTCTGGTTTTCTGTTATTTTAATAAGACTAAAAAAATTTTTTATTTTGGTTTTATGTTGATTATAATGACTCAATTATATTAATACTAATGATAAAACTATGGGATTACATCCTTTTGATATTTTTAATAGTGATTTTATATCACTACTCCTTTTGCTTTAAAAATACTAGGCTTCTGAGAAAAGCTACTAAGATTCTAACTCAGGCTATACTATTTCTTTTAATAATAACAATGATAAGCTACTGAGCTTTTCCACTATGGCTATACTACTATTCTTCAACAATACTAAGCTACTGAGCAATGCTACTGAGATTTTTCACTAAATCTATACTACTATTTTTCAGCAATACTAAACTACTAATCAAGGCCACTGAGCTTTTAACAACTAAAACATTACTACTACTCTAGATATCCTGCTATTTTAGGGATGGTAGTGATCCTGGATAGTGGAAACTTGTTCTGTGATTCTGGGAAAAATGAGGGAGAGAGGACCTCTATTTATAGCTTTTGGGCCTCCATAGAGCTTCTCATAAGAGGGTACTCAGAAAAAATCATAGTTGAGAGGTTTTAGCTGGTGAGACATATAGTTTTGGTATAACAACATGACATGGGCTCCAAGTTCTCACCAATAAGTTTGAGTTGTCATGTCAATTGGTAAATATAGGTATGCACCTGGAATTAATTCCCATTATGAACAATCAAATGGTGTTATTCTTTTGATGGACTTTGGACCTGGATTCTGAAAAATAAGATTAATTTATCACATCAATTTGTAATTATAGGTATGTACCATGAATTAATTTGATTTACAACCAATCAAATGATGTTCTGATAGGATTTGAATAATTTGTGGTTGGTAATTTAAAGGATTGGTCATCTTTTGTGCAATTGCTATCAATTTTGATGTACAGCTTAAGGTTTAGGTTAGAAATAATTCCCTTTTTTTGAAAAAAATTCTGTTTCCTTCCAAAAGATTCTATTCTTCTGTTTTTGCTTTGTTTTTTATTCTTCTTGAAGCTTCCACAAATGATAATTTTTAAATTTACTTGAATTTGTATTCAACCAGCTACATGACCAATCCAGAGGTGAAAAGCTCCTCCTTGTCAACTGAGACAAAAAGGTTTTCTTTTGCTTCTTTTTTAGTCCAAAACTGTAACTGTGTCTTTAGAAATAGCTTCTTTTCACCTTTCTATTTATCTCTAAAATATTGGAGATATTGAATTCTATTTTTATTTATTTTTCTGGTAAGCTTGAAGCTGATACTAATGTATGGAAAACCACAATGTTCAAACAAAAAAGGAGAGAACATTGTTATTTCCCTCAAAAAGAGGGACATATATTCCAAAAGAAAACCCAATCATGTGTATTGATGACACAGCTTCACCTCACAAAAGTAAACAGGGAAGGAGACAAGGCCCTTATCCCAATCCCACATTCTTAAGGCTATTGGGAAGGTCCCAATAAATACTTGCGCCTAGTGGTGAATCAAACCCAAAAATTTCTTTTTGAAATGTAAATATTCATTACTTAATTCTAAATAATTAGTGTGGTATGTGAAATACATAACACTTAAAAAAGAAGATCTTTTGCAGTGCTCAGCTGTACAGGGAATAAGAATTACAACTTTGGAATTTAGTGTTACAAATATTAATCAAGATCAGATTAATAGTAAGTCTTACCCCAATTCCAAAGCTTCCAGGAATCCCTGGCTTCCTGTCCCTAGAGAAAGGGACTTGGAGGAAACTTATTGGCAAGAATTTTTCCCCATCCCCAGTTGAGACAAGGTACAGTACATGCTAAAATCTCAAAGGGGACAGATGGTCAATAAGACCTATATCATTGCATAAAAACCAGAAAAGGAGAAAACAAATTAAAACAATTGTTTTTTTATTTATCACTATTAGAGTACATATGACCAAAGGTATATGACCAAACTTTTATACAGGCTAACTGCTGAACATGCATGGGGGAGAGGGAAGATTGCTTATAAGTTAGAATTTTTCTCCCAATAGAGAAATTCCACTCAGATGGAGCACTAGTTTCTGGGATAGAAAGATACTTCTGGACCATTTTTTAAAAAGTTGGGAAATTTTTCGATTTAACCTTCCAAAAAATGAGAACATTGCTTAATGTTGGCTCAATAGGTTCAACCAAAGATCTATTGAGCTTGTTTTCCAAGGAATCTGATTGTAAGGTTTGTCTATGAAACTCTGGATAATAGTAGCAATATCAAGAGTACTATGATGGTCCTCAGTAGAAAAATATATTATAAAAAATATTATAAACACAAATTTATATATAATTATTAAAAAGAATTATATAAAAAGAAAATTAATTATTATTGTATAAAATAATAATAAAAAATATCATAATTATAATAAACTATAATTATTCTATTGTTGTTATAGTCACTGACAATTATAACAATAAGAAGTGTAAAGCTCTTAATGAGAAAATTACATGTGGAAAATATAAATACTTAATCACTCATAAATAATATATAAATATCATTTATAAAATAATTAAAACACACCTTGTGCAGAAACAATTCTTATAGAAAAATTCTATATAAAAAAACTAATACTAGATAAAAAAGATATACAAATTTAGAGAAAACTTACTTATAATATTTATTCAATATAACAAGTTAAACAACAACAGTTATTATATTAAGTAATAATTATAAGTTAAAAACACAGAAAAAAATCAATACTTTTAAATGTAAAACAACTTATTATGATAAAAATTATGATTAAAGAGTTTTTGAAAGGAATTTGTGGATTTTAAAAGATATTTAAGAGGATAATTTTATAAAATGAAATATATTGTTGGTGATTACAACAATGATCTGAATTCTATGATTTCAATTCTTTAATTTCAATTAACAAAGAATAAAATAACTTAAGAATTACTTTTAATAATAAGATTTTATATATAATGAAACTTTACCTGTTTAAATGTCTAATATGATTGGATTGATTAATGATTATGGACAAAAACCGTGATGAAAAGACTGTTTTTATGTCTACAGAGCAACTCTCATGATTCATATTGAATATAGAGGGCGTTCTCAGGTTAAAACTGAAAAGCCATGCTTAAAAATAAAGTTCTCAACTTAAGGCAACTCATTTTTAATTCCAATTTAAAGTTACCAGTGTTATTCCTAACTCCAAGTAGCTTTAATCCTAATTTAAACTAATTAGATTACGTTTTAATAGAAATAGAATTTTCTTCATATTGAAGTTAATAACATTAACAACTTAAAAATAGAGTTTCAAGAAGAAAGCTCTTAAACTCAATTTTTGATTAATTTTTAAAAAAATTATAATTTTCTTTGAGTGAATTAACAGAGTAAATTTCCAGGCTAATTACCCAGAAAACATATTTATAAAAGAGACTTAAAATTTAATTTATACATAGCTAATATTTAACTGTAAGCTGTGTGAAATTTCAAGCAAATCCCTTAAGAATTGGATTTTTAATGAATTTTTGAAGTTATTTCTATTTTTCCATGTAAAATATAAATACACACTAAACCTTAACTTCTGATAAGGTTTTAAGTCTTGTAACCTTAACTTTTTAAGCTTAATTAAATGTTAACAGTTTTTGAAACCTCAATTTCAAGCCTGTAAATTGGGATTTACCCTTTGGCAGCTTAAAATTCTTGTCCAAATTTTGATAAAACCAGTTTAAACTTTAAGGTTGGATCAAAGTCTAATCTTAAAGTTTGAATAAGGTTGAAAATCCTTCAATACAGGTAGACAACCTTAATTGAATCCTTCCAGATCCAAAAAGCTGGGTACCCCAGCTCTATTTGGTCTTTTTTGCTTTGTCCCACCTTTTTGCATCAATTTTGCCCTTTTATTTATTTAGAGCCATACTATGGCCTTAAAACCTTTTGAATTGAGCCCACGCAGGATTTACATCCTGTATGTCAAATCCTTAGCCAATTCAGTAAATATACAAAACACCTCAATTTTAACTAAAATTTTGGTAAGTTTGCATAAACCTTATGCAGCTTTAAATTTAAGCTGATTTAAGCTTAAATTTAACAATTTTAAAAAATTGTTAAAAAAGTTACATTAGTACTGTGAGATTTTCAAATCCTCCAATAACATAAGAAATAAGTATTTTTGGGTATAACACCCTATGGGTGTACCCTAGGTAATTTTTAGTGTAGAATCCAAAAATGACATAATATTTGTAACTTTGTTTATCCAAAAAAATTTATACTTATTTTTTGTTATTATTTATTTTAAATTCAATTAAAAAGTCTGTTGAAGACAAATTCAACTGTATATAAAGTCATTTGTGGCCTTATGGGTATGTTATACATACCTCACAGGCTCACATTCCCTACCACCAAAAAGAATTGTATCACAAATTTTGTAAGGTTTGTCTATGAAACTCTTTATAATAGTAACAATATCAAGAGTACTATGACTGTCCTCAGTAGAAAAATATAATATAATGAAATATTATAACCACAAATTTAAATATAATTATTAAAAATAATTATATATAAAAAAAATAAATTTAATTATTATTATAAAAATATAATAATAAAAAAAATATAATAATTATAATAAATTATAGTTATTCTATTATTGTTATAGTCACTGACAGTTATAACAATAAGAAGTGTAAAGCTCTTAATGAGACAATTACACGTGGAAAATAAGAATATTAACCACTTATAAATAATATAAATATCATTTATAAAAAAGAATTAAACACACACTGTGCAGAAATAATTCTTTATAGAATAAAATTCTATATAAAAAAACTAATAATAGATAAAAAAAATATAGAACTTTAAAGAAAACTTACTTATAATATTTATTTAATACAACAGGTTATAAAACAACAGTTATTATATTGAATAATAATTATAAGTTAAAAACATGCCAAAAATCAATAAATTTAAAGATAAAAAAACTTTTTATACTAAAAATTATGATTAAAGAGTTTTTGAGAGGAATTTGTGGATTTTAAAAGATATTTAAGATGATAATTTTATATAATAAAAGTTATTATAGATGATTACAACAATAATCTGAATTCTATGACTTCAATTCTTTAATTTAATAAATAAAGAATAAAAATAACTTAAGAATTACTTTAATAATAAGATTTTATATTTAATAAAACTTTACCTGTTTAAATGTCTAATATGATTGGATTGATTAATTAATTGATTATTTATGGACAAAAACAGTGATGAAAAGACTCTTTTTATGTCTACAGAGCAGCTCTCATAATTCATAATGGATGTAGAGGGCGTGCTCAGATCAAAACTGAAAAACCATGCTTAAAAATTAAGTTCTTAACTTAAGGCAACTTATTTTTACTTCCAATTTAAAGTTACCAGTGGTATTCTTAACTCCAAGTAACTTTAATCCTCATTTAGTTTAATTATTTTAAGTTTTAATATAAAATAAGTTTATTTATATTAAAGTTCATCACATGAACAACATAAAATTAGAGTTTCAAGCAGAAATCTCTTAAACTCAATTTTTAATTAATTTTTAAAGAAATCATAATTTTCTTTTAAGCTTAATTAAAAAGTAATTTTCCAGGCTAATTACCCAGGAAACCTAGTGATAAAAGATACTTAAAATTTGATTTATATATTTATAATATTAAATTCTAAGCTGTGTGAAATTTTCAAGCAAATCCATTAAGATTTGGATTTTTAATGAATTTTTGAAGTTATTGCTATTTTTCCACGTAAAATAGCAATACACACCAAACCTTAGCTTTTGATAAGGTTTCAATGCTTGGAACCTTAAAGTTTTAAGCTTATTTAAGCTTTTTAAGCTTAATTAAGCTTTGACAGTTCTTAAAACCTTAATTTCAAGCCTGCATATTGGGATTTACCCTTTGGCAGCTTGAAATTCCTGTCCAAATTGGGATAAAACCAGTTTAAACCTTAAGGTTGGATCAAAGTCTAATCTTAAAGTTTAAAGAAGGTTGAAAATCCTCCAATACAGGTGGACAACCTTAATTGAATCATTGCAGATCCAAAAAGTTGGGTACCCCAGCTCTATTTGGTCTTTTTCCTTTGTCAAACCTTTTTGCGTGGATTTTGCCCTTTTATTTATTTAAAGCCATACTATGGCCTTAAACCCTTTTAAATTTAGCTCACGCAGGATTTACATTCTGTATGGCAAATCCTTAGCCAATTCAGTAAATATACACCACACCTCAATTTTAACTAAAATTTTGGTAAAGTTGCATAAACCTTATGTAACTTTAAATTTAAGCTTAATTAAGCTTAAATTTAACAATTTTAAAAAAATGTTAAAAAAATTACATTAGTACTGTGAGATTCTTAAATCTTCTAATAACATAAAAAATAAGTGTTTTTGGGTATAACACCCTATGGGTGTACCCTAGGTTATTTTGGTGTAGAATCCAAAAATGACATAATAATTATAACTTTGTTTATCCAAAAAAAAGTTATACTTATTTTTTGTTATTTTTTATTTTAAATTCAACTAAAAAGTCTGTTTAAGACAAATTTAATTGTTTATAAAATCATTTGTGGCCTTATGGGTATGTTAAACATACCTCACAGGCTCACATTCCCTACCACCAAAAAAAAATTGTACCACAATTTTTCTTTTGTAGTATACCCCCAAGTTATTTGGGGGGGGTATAATCCACTGTCCAACCTCTCTACTTATACTGTTCAAGTATGTAAAGCACACAATTCAAACTTTTTATTGAGGAATTGGTCTTCTCTCATGTCTGAATCTTCTGAGTGTCACAGGGGCTCTTGGAAGAAGAGGGCCTGGCACTCAGGAATCAAGAACTCACTTGGAGGGCTCCAAAGGTAAAAGAATAATAAGAATGGATTTCTTTGAGAAAGAATATGGAAGAAAACAAGTATGCCAAATGATGAGATAAGAAAAGAATGAAGCCAATGGCCAAAGATAATAAAGAAGCCAAAAGCCAAGAAGCCAACCAAGTGAATCCTCAATTCACTGTTTCAACCTGCCAGAAAAGGAAATGGAATTAGTATAAGGATATGACCACCAATATCCACTGGACAGGCGAGGAAATAAAGAAAAGGGTGCTGAATGACTGACTTAAGATTATCAGTATTAACTTTAATAATGTAAAAGAAAATAAGGATAAAAATAAGTCCAGTATATTAATTAACTGGGGAAAAAGTCCCCAGGTGCTGAAAGGTGGCCGGTATATGTGAAAAACTGAAAGATTGATCCTGGAAGGTGGATCAATGACTGTATTGTCCGAATTGGGAAATACAGTTCTGGCCATCTTGAAATTTGAACTGTGTGATGGAATTCCCACAGTGGAATAAGAAATGGCCCAATTGGGCCAAGGCCATACAGGTTGATTGAACAAGGCCTGTACGGATGAATTGGGTTGTCCAAGGAGTATTGAAATACTTGATACCTTGACAACTGATTGAAAAGATGTAATACCTTTGAGAATTGCCCTTAGAATAACCCTGAATGAAATTGCCAACCCAACTCCTGCTGAGCCAGGTGGTTGGAGTCCTTGAATGGTCTTCTGATTGCCGCCATGGATTACTGAACTGATGAGTCCAAAGGTCCTCCTTCGAAATGGGCGTTGGATCTTGGTACCTTGAGTTAAGAAGGTTGATTTGGGTCCTGAAAACATCACCATTGAATTGCTGAGCAAAAATGGTGCATAATGGTATATAACACCATATATGCCCCACTCCTGCAACCTTGAGTACGGGGTGCATGGAGGAATGGAGCAATCTTCCCTTAAGCTGAGGGAAATGCTTATTGAGATGATTTGGTGGCCTCTGGTGGTTGCCAGAGGCCATGACGGTGAAGTTGGTCCATGGTGGTCCAGGGCCAAAAATGGGTCCTGAGGGATTTATGGCCAAAAATGGATCCAAGGTGTTTTTGGTCCAATTTGGGTCCATGGGATTGGTGGCCAAAATTGGCTCAGGTGGGCCCAAATGTGGTTTGGGACCCACCTGGCCTTGGGGGCTAGGTGGCTGCCCCCTTTGGCCTCATTGGATTAGGCCAAAAGGGGCCTAATCCGCCTACGGACCGCGGACCACGGCTTACGGACCGTAGAAGCCGTGGGGGGCCTAAATGGCCCAAAAAGGCCATTTAGGCCAAAACCCCCCTAATGAAAGGGGTGGCCAGGAAGACAATGAAAGTGGCCATGGGGCCTGGAAGCCCCTAGAAGACAAAGGGACCCCCCAGGCCCAAAAACAGTGATGGAGGCCTGGGGGTTGGTGAGGTGGAAATTGGCCAAGAGGACCAATGACGCAGGATATGGCCTGAGGCCATAAAAGATGATGGTGACCATACGTGGCCAATGGAATGGGTTATGGCGTAAGAGCCATGGAACACCCAAAAGGGGTCAATTGGCCATAAATGATATGACATGGCCAATTGGCCCCAACTTGGCTCCAGGTTGGATTGCCGCCGCCATCGAGGAGGAGGGTCAAAATACGTGGTTGTGACAGTACCCCCCTACCTTGAATGGTGAGCTCCTGAGCACCAAGATAAGGTAGAGGCCTGTTGAGGCTAATGGGACGGATTTGACGTAAGGATTCCAGAGGTATTGAATCTTGAAAAGAAGGATTGAACTGATAAGCTTGTTGGCATATGAATTGAGGTCGACTTGATCTTCTCTTGACATTTGGCTTTGACAAAGTTGAAGACATGATTTGACATAAAGATTTCGGCATTAAAGAGTTATATGAAAAGAAATTTTAAAAGAATATAAAGAGTAAAAAAGAAAAGAAAACAGATATAAAGAGAGAAAACAGAAAAATAAAGAAAATGAAATTTGAGGAGGAATCCAATCTTCATCACGGATTACGACAATTGATTTTGAAAGTGACCAAGGACCTGGATAAAAGAATTTGATGCCAGGTGCTCTCAGAGTGGCCAAGGTGATGTTTTGACAGATTGTAGACCCCTCAGGGAAGTGCACACCAGGAGAGGAACTTACTTTTAGTAGTTGCCACTCGAGCCAGTGCCATAAATAAGAAAGATCTGGATAAATGAATGTGTTGAAAGAATAAAAAAGGAATGGTCCATTTTCCCAAGAGTAAATGGCCATAAATTTGGAATTCGGATGTTGAAAGCTGGGCCAAGAAGTCTGTGTCCAAATTGAAAAGTGCTCACAGAGTGGCCAAGGTGATGCTTACAACAAAGAAGAGTAGAATACCCCTAAAGGTGCATACCAGGAGTGGGACTTACTTTTGGTAACTCCTCTCCCCACCAAGCACCATAAAAATTCAAGCCATTGAAGAATTGGGTCCTGGCTTGTCAGGATATAACGAATGAAAATCTTTGACAAGTTCAGGACAATTCTTGAGGTTTTCAGCTGGTTCCCATGTGGATCTTTCTGAATCTTGACTGAAACCTTTCCATTCCACCAGATACCATAATTTTCTTCTCTTGAGCTCTGAATCCAGTACTTGAGAGACTTCCCATTCCTCTTCTTCTTCAATAATGATTGGAGGAGGAGGCTCTTGATGCCGATTTGGGATTGTTGATGTCTTGACTGGTTCCAAGAGTGAGATATGGAAGACTGGGTGGATGGATTTCCATTGAGATGGAAGCTTGAGGTGGTAAGAATGAGTACTGACTTTCTTCGAGATTGGAAAGGGACCCAACCATCTTTCAGACAGTTTCTTGGTGGGTCTAGTTGATTTGTTATTCTTGGAAGAAAGCCATACCATGTCACCAGGATTGAAAACAGGTGGACTTGCTCTACTTTTATCTGCATACCTCTTAAACCGGTTTATGGCAGCTTCAAGTTCTCTCTTGACATCTTGCTGTACTGATTGGATTTTTGTTGATAACGTTCCAGCAGGAGTATCTTGAGTGATGTGAACTGAATCAAATTGAGGATCTCTTCCATAAACAGTGAAAAACGGTGATTGCTTGGTTGAAGAGTGGTCAGAGTTATTGTAGGCAAATTCAGCCAAAGGGAGCCAGGTGTTCCAATCATCTTGATGATAACTGACATACATCCGAAGATACTGTTCTAGTATCTGATTTACCCTCTCTGTCTGTCCATCAGTTTCTGGATGGTAAGCAGTTGACAAGTCTCTTGAAATCTTGAGCTGCTGACAAAGATTGGTCCAAAAGGAAGAAACGAAGAGTGAACCTCTATCACTGACAATGCTTGATGGGAGGCCATGCTTTGAGAAAATATTCTTGATGAATAAATGGGCCAAATCCACTGAAGTGATTGAAGACATTGTTGGAATAAAAACCGCCATTTTTGAGAATCTGTCCACTATGACAAGGATTGAGTCAAAGGAATTGGACAGTGGCAGTTGAGTGATGAAATCCATCGAGAGACAAATCCAAGGACCATTTGGAATTGGAAAAGGTTTGAGGAATCCAAACTTCTTATGGTGAATATTCTTGTTTCTTGAGCACTGTTGACAGGATGAGACATAATCCTTGATGAATTGAGTCATGCTGGACCAGTGGAAATCCCGCTTGACAAGTTTGAGAGTCTTCTCTTGGCCAGGGTGTCCAGCTAGAGGAGAATCGTGACGCTTTTGAAGAATGCTGAGCTGAATTGTGGAGTCATTTGGGACTACCACCCAATCTTTGAAGAGAAGAAGTTGGGAGGAGGAATCAAGAGAATAATCTTGGACAGATTTACCTTTACCCAAATCTTCAAGGATACTTCTGTACTGAGGATCTTGCCATAATTTCTTCTGAATTGAATCAACCAAATTTGAAAAAGAATCCACCTTGACTGCAAAAAACTTTGAGGGTTGAACTTCATCTTGCTTAATCAGTTGTTGAAAATTCATTGGATTCTTGCTGATGAAATCCTCCCCCCTCTCCGGATAGACGTCGTCCCGACGTGATAAGGCATCTGGAAGAGTTGCTAGGCGGCCAGGGCGGTAAGTGATTGAAAAATGAAATTCAGATAAGAATTCAGCCCAGCGGGCTTGACGGCGAGTGAGTACTTTTGAGGACATGAAGTATTGAAGGGAACTGTGATCGGTGAGAACTTCAAAAGGAGAGGACAGAGAAAGAAGAAAAGCCCTCCAGCGCTTGAGAGCCCAGACTATACCAAGGAGTTCCTTGTCATGAATTTCATAGTTGAGTTCTGCTGGAATAAGCTTGCGGCTGTCAAATGCAATGGGATGTTTTCCTGAGTCAGAGACCTGACTCAGTACAGCACCCAAAGCATAATCGGATGCATCGGTCTCTACAATGGTGGGTAGAGAAGGATTGAAGTGGGAAAGGATTGGAGCGGTAGTGAAGGCCTCTTTGAGTTGATGAAACTGGCTAAGAGCTTCCTCATTGAGGGGGAAACAGGAATCTTTCTTGAGGAAACTGGTGAGTGAACTGATTTTCTTTGAATAATTCTTGATGAACCGGCAGTAGAAGTTGGCAAAGCCAAGGAAGGACTGAAGAGCCTTGAGGTTTCTTGGAGGAGGCCAATTAAGGATCTGCTGGACTTTTGCTTGGTCCATCTTGAGGCCTTCAGAAGAAACAACATAACCAAGATATTCTACACTAGAAACATGAAAAAGGCATTTAGAAGCCTTGGCAAAGAGGTTATTGGCTCTGAGTCTGGAAAGAACAGTGGACACATGAGTGACATGTTCTTTCTCAGATTTGGAAAAGACCATAATGTCATCCAAATAAACCACAACAAAAACATCAAGAAGATCTTGGAATATATCATTGACAAGATTCTGAAAAGAGGCAGGAGCATTGGTGAGCCCAAATGGCATAACCAAGTACTCAAAACTGCCATATTTAGTTCTGAAGCATGTCAAATGTTCATCACCCTCCTTGATTCTGAGCAGGTTATATGCACCACGCAAATCAATCTTGGAGAAGATAGAAGAACCATTAAAGACATTAAGAAGCTGGTTCATAGGAGGAACAGGATATTTGTTCTTCCTAGTGACAGCATTGAGTTTGTGGTAATCAACACACAAACGGAGGCCACCATCTTTCTTCTTAACAAAGAGGACAGGTGCTCCTGTTGAGGAGGAGCTTGGCCGGATGAAACCTTTCTCTACATTCTCTGAAATGTAGGCCCTGAGTGTATCTGACTCTTGTTTGGATAAAGAGTAGATCACCCCAACTGGAGGTAGAGACCCCTCCAGTTCGATATGATGATCACAGGCACGGTGAGGAGGAAGTTTCTCTGCCTTCACCTTGGAGAATACATCCAAGTATTGGTGATAGACAGGAGGAACAACCTTCATCACGGTTTCTACTTCTTCTGGCTCTTCCTCTTCATCCCACAACTCCTCCAGGGAGTCATGATAAGATGAAGGAGGAAGGTCCATATTCCCAAAGAAGAGATGAAGTGAAGATACAGAATTATCTTCCCCAACATCTTGAATCTCTTTGAAGACTTCATCTCCAGATGATGTTAATGACAGATGGGAATTAAGGGAAGGAATATGGACAGAAGATGGAACTGATGGTGTTCTAGAATCACCAACCAGAGCTGCACATGATTTGGCAGAAGAAGAGTCATTACGGAAGGAATTGAAAGGATCAGAATAGTCCTTTTGATCAGTATTAAAGGTGATCAGCCCTTGCCTCCAATCAATAGAAGGATTAAAATGATTAAGAAAGTCAAAGCCCAATATGAGGTCTTCTCCCTTGGGAGTATCAATGACTAAAAAGTCCCATTCAAAGCTTGGGAAGGAAGGGAGCTCAACCATATATTTAGTATGGTGAGTCACAAATAAGGAAGGGGACTCAGAGGAGTCCAAAATGATAAGAGGAATCTTCTCTGGAAGTTCTGACGTAGTCAATGAGTACTTGTGAACAAACTGCTTTGCAATAAATGAGTGTGTAGCACCAGAATCAATGAGAATACTGTAAAAAACATCAGAAAGAGAAGAGAAAACAAAAAATTTAAGAGAATTTTTGACACCAGTATTCAGAATGCACAATTGTGCTCTGGAAGGAAAACGGTGAAGACCATTGAACACAACATGATCTTCACTCAGGCTTTTCCCTGACTGGGAAAACTGCCTGACGGTTGGGTAAGCTTGTTTTGAGGCCTTTTGACACAGGACTCAAGACTATGCTTCCTGCCACAATAAGTACACAAGCCCTCCTTGATTCTTCTTTCTTTTTCAGAATCTTTAAACTTGAAGTCCTTATTCAACAAGGAAGAATGGGGCTTGTCCCGCTTTTGAGAATGAAATTTCTTCTTTGGTCTTGAACTTGAAGAAACTTGATGATGAGAAGAGTGAGACCTTGAGGCTTCAGGCTTCTTCTCTTGATGATGATTCTTCTCCTTTTGCCTCTCATGGTACCTGGTATCAAGTTCCAGGCTGACGTCCATTAAGTCTTGAAGAGAATCAATATTTGAAGGATGGGAGGCCAATTGATCCAGGATTCTGGAGGCCAAACCCTTCCTGAAATGATGAATAAGAGCCCTTTCCCCCCAATCCCCAATTCTTGAAACCAAACTCCTGAAATCGGCAATATACAAAGCAACATGCCCACCTTCTTTCATCCTAAGGCCATCCAATTCAGCTTCTGCTTTTCTAACTTCATTTGGGTCTCCAAATAAAGTGAACAATTGGGATTCGAATAGTGGCCAGGAATTGAGGAGATAATTTGAGTCTTTATTATTGAGGTTGGAAAGATAAGGCTCAATCCATTTTGCAGCCCTGCCAACTAAGAATGAAGTGGCATAAAGAACCTTCTTTCTGTCTTGAGAGAAGTTTGCCGGATCATTATGAAAGATGAGTTGACAAGATTGAATAAAGCTTCTGACTTTGAAGGGCTGAGTCCCATCAAAGCATTCTGGAGCCTTCATAGAGGGAGTCTTGAAGGCTGGTGGTCTTGATGATTCAGAAGAAGAAGCTGCTTGAAGATTGGCCATAATCTGAGTCATTTGCTGCATAATGGCCAATAAAGACGGTTCAGACTGGTGAGAGGGAGGCTGATCAGACTGGGCTAGAGTTGGTCCTCTGGTGCCCTCAGATGCTCCCACAGGAGCAGGAGCAGCCTCAGTGCCATTAGACTCTTCCTCTTCCACAGAATTCTCCTCCTCCTCTTCACCATCTTCACCTTGAACCTTGGGACTGGTCCTTGAAAATCCTGGGAATCCGCCAAACACTCCTGATAAAGACATTGATCTTCTTGGCCCTCTTCCTTCCTTCCTGGATGGTGCTGCTCCTTCCATGATGGGTCCTCTGTCCAATCTGGCCCTCAGTTGAGGAACTGCTGGGGTACCGTCAAGAGGAGCCCTTGGAGTTGGAGTCAGAACAGCTTGAGTTCTGGCCTGAGACCTGGTCTGTCTTGCTGGAGGTGAATGTTGAACTGGCATGATTTCAGGAATAATCAAACAAAATAAATGAAATAAAAACAAAATTTTCTTGAAGTATGAAATCAACAATCAAATCTTGAGGAAATTGGATAATCAATGAATCAAAATTCTTCAAATACGTCAATAAATCAAATCAAATGAGTCTTGAAGTAACAATCAATATCAACGAGAATCTTGAAGTCAATAAATCAATCAATCAAACAATCAAAATCAAATCAAATCAAAATCTTGCAGAAAAATCAATCAATCAAAATGAATTCTTGAGTCAAAATCAATTTATGTCAAAAATCTTGATGTGAATAATCAGCAAAATCAATAAAATCTTCAGGTCAATCAATTATCTTGAGGTCAATTTCAATTATGTCAAATTAGTCAATCAAATCAATTTTCAAGTGAATTCTTCCAAAAAATCAAAAATTCTTGAGGAATAAATCAAAGTGAATCCTGATATGAAGAACGTGTCTGAATAACCTGATGAATAACTTGAGAACCAGAGATAAAAATGCCTGAATTATGGCTAAAAATAGATTGATTAAGATTGAGAATGAGATTGAAAAGATAACAAAAAATAAAAATGGGTCAGCTTTCAATTTTAAGAATGGAGAATGAATGAGAGAAAATTGAGAGGTGACGAAGGATCATAAGATCATAAAACGTTAAAGAATAATAATTTTGATGAAATGAATGAATTTAAGATATAAGAATAAAAGAATGAATGAAGAAGAATTATGAGTTAATTAATATAATGTCACAGGGGCTCTTGGAAGAAGAGGGCCTGGCACTCAGGAATCAAGAACTCACTTGGAGGGCTCCAAAGGTAAAAGAATAATAAGAATGGATTTCTTTGAGAAAGAATATGGAAGAAAACAAGTATGCCAAATGATGAGATAAGAAAAGAATGAAGCCAATGGCCAAAGATAATAAAGAAGCCAAAAGCCAAGAAGCCAACCAAGTGAATCCTCAATTCACTGTTTCAACCTGCCAGAAAAGGAAATGGAATTAGTATAAGGATATGACCACCAATATCCACTGGACAGGCGAGGAAATAAAGAAAAGGGTGCTGAATGACTGAATTAAGATTATCAGTATTAACTTTAATAATGTAAAAGAAAATAAGGATAAAAATGAATCCAGTATATTAATTAACTGGGGAAAAAGTCCCCAGGTGCTGAAAGGTGGCCGGTATATGTGAAAAACTGAAAGATTGATCCTGGAAGGTGGATCAATGACTGTATTGTCCGAATTGGGAAATACAGTTCTGGCCATCTTGAAATTTGAACTGTGTGATGTAATTCCCACAGTGGAATAAGAAATGGCCCAATTGGGCCAAGGCCATACAGGTTGATTGAACAAGGCCTGTACGGATGAATTGGGTTGTCCAAGGAGTATTGAAATACTTGATACCTTGACAACTGATTGAAAAGATGTAATACCTTTGAGAATTTCCCTTAGAATAACCCTGAATGAAATTTCCAACCCAACTCCTGCTGAGCCAGGTGGTTGGAGTCCTTGAATGGTCTTCTGATTGCCGCCATGGATTACTGAACTGATGAGTCCAAAGGTCCTCCTTCGAAATGGGCGTTGGATCTTGGTACCTTGAGTTAAGAAGGTTGATTTGGGTCCTGAAAACATCACCATTGAATTGCTGAGCAAAAATGGTGCATAATGGTATATAACACCATATATGCCCCACTCCTGCAACCTTGAGTACGGGGTGCATGGAGGAATGGAGCAATCTTCCCTTAAGTTGAGGGAAATGCTTATTGAGATGATTTGGTGGCCTCTGGTGGTTGCCAGAGGCCATGAAGGTGAAGTTGGTCCATGGTGGTCCAGGGCCAAAAATGGGTCCTGAGGGATTTATGGCCAAAAATGGATCCAAGGTGTTTTTGGTCCAATTTGGGTCCATGGGATTGGTGGCCAAAATTGGCTCAGGTGGGCCCAAATGTGGTTTGGGACCCACCTGGCCTTGGGGGCTAGGTGGCTGCCCCCTTTGGCCTCATTGGATTAGGCCAAAAGGGGCCTAATCCGCCTACGGACCGCGGACCGCGGACCGCGGACCGTAGAAGCCGTGGGGGGCCTAAATGGCCCAAAAAGGCCATTTAGGCCAAAACCCCCCTAATGAAAGGGGTGGCCAGGAAGACAATGAAAGTGGCCATGGGGCCTGGAAGCCCCTAGAAGACAAAGGGACCCCCTGGCCCAAAAACAGTGATGGAGGCCTGGGGGTTGGTGAGGTGGAAATTGGCCAAGAGGACCAATGACGCAGGATATGGCCTGAGGCCATGAAAGATGATGGTGACCATACGTGGCCAATGGAATGGGTTATGGCCTAAGAGCCATGGAACACCCAAAAGGGGTCAATTGGCCATAAATGATATGACATGGCCAATTGGCCCCAACTTGGCTCCAGGTTGGATTGCCGCCGCCATCAAGGAGGAGGGTCAAAATACGTGGTTGTGACACTGAGAAACTTTTGGGAATCAGGTATTTTACTTTCTTCAACCCACTCATCTTCATGATGTGGATTCCTGTACCTGACTAAGTATTCCCTTTCATTTTTACCCCTAAGTCTTCTTTCTCTCAAGACTTTCAGTACTTTCTTTTCCTCACTTGGTTCAAGTGGGGGTACTTCTAAGGGTGTTTCATTTCTTAAAGGAAATAATTCCTTATCACTTGATGTGTAATGCTTCACAAGACTGACAGGGAAAGTTGGGTGTTTGTTTCCTAACTCTCCTGACAGTTCTACTTGCACTGCATTTGTCCCATGTAGGGCTTTAATAATAAATGGTCCTGCAAAGGAATCTTTCAATTTCTTTGGGCCTTTAATATTATTAAACTCCAAGGTTGAAACTAGTATTAAGTCCCCTACTTTGAATTCTGGTGTCTTATGACTCTTATCCCATTTCTGCTTAGCATATTCAAAGGCATCATTCATGCTTTGATTTGCATGATGTCTCACTTTATCAAGCAGCAGCTTAAAGCTTGAAGCAGTTGGATGAATGTCAACCAAATCTTTTTTCAAAGTATCAACTGGAAGTTTGGGGTTCCATCCTTTCTCCAACATTGCAGGAGTCTTGCCTGTTGAAGCATGGATGGAGGTCTTGTAGGCTAATTCCAATGCTGGTATAAGAGTACACCAATCATGGGTAAAGCCATCAGAATCTTTAAACTCCAGGCCATAAGCACAAAATCTTCTGATCATGTCCTCAAGGGTTTGAATCATTCTTTCTGCCAGTCCATCTGTTTGTGGATGGTAGGCTGTTGAAAATGATAATTTTGTACCCAAAAGCTTATGTAGATTAGTCCATAAGGCTGATGTGAATTTTGGGTCTCTATCACTAATGACATTTTTAAAGAGACCAGTATGGGATATGACTCTGTTCCAAATCAAAAGAGCTGTATCCATAGCTGTGTCATCTTTATGACATGGTAAAAAGATTGGTGTTTTGCTATATCTGTCCACAATAACAAGACATGCATTGTAACTCTTATCACCTCCAGGGGGTAAAGCAGTTACCCAATCCATGTGAACCACTTCCCATGGGGTACTTGGTTCTTGAATATGAATCATTAAACCAAATCTTTTACCAGTAGCTTTATTGGCTTTCTGGCATCTATCACAACTATGACAGTACTCAATGACATCTTTTCTCCAAGATGGCCACCAGGCACATGTCTTAATTCTTTCCATTGTTCTGTCTTCAGACAGATGTCCAGAATAAATGTTATCATGGCATTCTAGTAGTATTGTGTTAATCAACATTCTACTACATAGGACCATGACACATGTGTGTTTAGATCTATGATATAGTATACCATCAAATAAATGAAATCTTCCATTATCATAAGATGTTTTCCAAATATCATCCAGAGAATTAGCCAAGGCTATATCTTTACAATCTTTGTCAAGTAGAGCAGTAAGAATATGACAATTCTTATCTTGCTTGTAGCTTTTTCTAACTTCTTCAAAGAATTCTGCTCCAACATCTGTGATATTAATTCCTTCAATTGGAATTTGAGGTTCTGCACTTGTAGGAACATAGGCAGGGTTATCAGGTATATTGGGTAATGCCCATCTACTTAAGCCATCAGCATTCTTATGAATATTTCCAGCTTTATGTACTATGGTCATATTGCCTCTATACTCCTGTATAGCAATCTGCCATCTTAACATGTGTCTGTTTGGAGTTTTCATGTTAAGAAGTGATTTTACTGCATTACAATCAGTAATTACTTCAAACACACTACCATCAAGATAGTAATGAAGTTTTTCCAAAGCCCAAACAAGGCAAAGGCACTCCATTTGGCTAGCTCCATATCTTGCCTCAGTAGGTTTAATTTGTCTTGAAATAAAACAAATTGGACCTTCATAAGGCTTGTCATTGACAATTTGAACTTGATGAAGAGCAGCTCCTAAACCATCACCACATGCATCAATATACAGCTTGAAAGGAAGTTTCCAGTCTGGCATCAATAATAATGGTGCATTGGTCAAGGCATACTTGATTTTATCATATGCTTGAATTCTCTCCTGTGTCATTTCAAAAACAGTTTGCTGATCACAAATTCTGTATAATGATCTGGCATGGATTGCAAAATCTTTAAGGTGTTGCCTGTAATAACTGGCAAATCCTAAGAAAGACATCATCTCTTTTTTGTTCTGGGGCATTTGTTTCAGTAAAACTGCAGCCACTTTGTTTTTGTCAACACCAAGGCTTAGTCCTGATATTACATGTCCCAGAGCTTTTAACTCATGAAACCCAAAGTTACATTTTTTAAGAGAGATTTTCATGTTCACTTGTAGAATTTTCTTAAGTACTAATGAAAGTCTCTCTAAATGTAATTGCCAGGTTTCTGAACAAATGATAATGTCATCAATATAAATGATTAACCATCCCTCTGATAATTCATGTGGGAATATGGTATTCATCATTCTTTGATAATGAGAGGGTGCATTTTTAATACCAAAAGGCATCCTCAAGTATTCATAAATACCACAATGAGCAATTATTCTCAATAATTTCCTAGCATGAGGCGTTAAAACATTCTGATGGAAGCCTTTAAGAGCATCCATGGAAGTAATAAACTTTGCTTTGGATAATTGAGTCAAAGTCTCATGGATTCTAGGGATTGGATACCTGTCTGGAATAGTATAGGTATTCAGTGCTCTAAAATCACCAACCATCCTTGACTTATCATTATGCCAAGTAATGATTACTGGAGTTGTGACTTCCACTTCCTCATTGTGTCCAACTTTTCTAAGAACTCCCAGTTTCATTAGCTCATTAATATGACTTTCTAATGCTTCTCTAGCCCTAGGGCTGGCTGGGTAAGCTGGTCTTCTTAGTAGTGGGGGATAAGGTCTCTCCACATTAAGCATGATATCCACTTCATGGCCTTTTATAGCCCCAAGTGGTTCATCATCAGAAGCAAAGGTTTTTTTAAATTGAAATAAAATTTCAATAAGTTCTTCCTTCATTTCTGGTGTTAATTCAGGACTAATTTGTGCTTCACTCAATTGATCTGACACAAATCTTTCTTTGTTAACATTTTTTACTTGTTGAATGACAGTAATTCCTTTTCTTTCTGGAGAAAAAGCAAATTTTTGCCTTTTATTTTCCCCTATAGTGAAATATCTGTCCTTATGATTATTAATATCAATACCATAGATATTGAGATAATCATTTCCAAGTATAAAGTGTTGTGAAGTACAATTATTCATAACAACAAATTCAGCTTTCAATCTCATACTTCCTGCAGGGTGAGGAAATATTATTGTAGCTTCAAATATACCCAAAGGATGCATATTCTGGCTAGCACTGCTGAATTTCACACCTTCAATTGGCATCAACTTGTCTTGCCAATTGGTATAAATTTTGTCAAGATAATCTTTTCCAACACAAGTGCAAAAAGCACCTGAGTCAAGATGTATCTTGGCTTCTGTGTTATTTATCACAATATTAGTGATACAAGATGACCCAGCTGTATAACCTTTACCTCTGGAAGGTTTGGATTTTTGCATTTTGACATCTTGCACATGTATGAGATCCATACATTCATCACTGTACTGTGGTAAGTGAGTATGTACCTCAGTGACCTCAAAAGAAACATTAATATTTTCTATACCAAGTTCTTCTGATGTTTCTTCTTCTTCTGAAGGTTCAGAATCACTTTCATGTAAAGATACATCAGTTTCTTTTGTGTCTTCCACTTTTTCAACATTTATCTCATTGACTCTTGTCTTTTTTGGACAAGTGTTTGCTAAATGAGATGTACTACCACACTTATGACATTTCAAAGGAGGTCTGTCATGTGGTTTATTTGGTTTTGAAATTGGTTTCCCACTAGTCTTGTTGTCTATTGGGGGTTTATACCAATTTCTTCCAATTTTTGTTCTAGTAGTGATATCCTCCATAGCATTGATATAATCTTCTGTAGAGCAAGGCTCAATACATCTGCTTCTTATAGCATGCTCAAGGTCACCACCACACTTTCTTAATATCCTTTTATGTACCATTGGTTCAGACATATCAGGATGAAGGGCAGTTAATCTGTCCTTCTGTTTAAGAAACCAAGTCATGGGCCTGTCCCTCTCAATATTAAAAATGGCTTCTTCAAAAGAATTTTCCATTCTAAATCTCCAGGAATCATTTGCCCATTTGGAAATAACTTGTTCTTTCCACCAAGGCCAGGAATGTTTACCATGGTCTTGTCTCATTTTATAATACCATTTCTTAGCTGATTTGGTAAATAATGAGTGTAATCTAGCACTTATGTATTCATCTGGTATGTTAAAGTCTTCTTTAAACATATCAATTGTTTTCATAAATTCCATATGATTATATTCCCCTTCACCACTGAAGGTTGGCCATTCCTCTAATCTTGGAATGTCTTTGAAATTGCAAGCAGTTTCCACATCATTACTTGAAATTGTATGATGTAAATCATTATTCAAGTTAAGAACATTTCTGTCAAGAAATGGTGTGGATTGCCTTGGCAATTCATTCTTTAGTGATATATTATTAATACTTGATTGAATATCCTCTTTCAATTCAAGTCTTGCTTTATCACTTTTTTCCAATTGTTCTTGAAAAAGAGCTGCATTGTGACCAGTTGAATTTTCCAAGTTTTGAACTTGTATTTTCAATTCTCTTAACTGTCCAGTTATAAAAGAAATTGAATTCTCATCTGGTTGATTGAGTAAGGTAACTTTATGCTCAAGTCTTTCACAAATTTGCGTCAAAGACAAAATATTTGCCTTATTAACATTTTCAAGGCCAATAATGGTCTTTTGTTGGTCTTTAACTTGTACTATCTCATTGCCCAGCTTTTGTTGGACATGATCAAATGCTTTAAATTTTGCCATAATTTCTTTATTACAAGATTCAAAGTAAGTTACAAGCTTTACAAGGTCTATTTCTTTGGAAAGGATTGGTTCAATCTTTCCTCCTCCTTGTTTTTGAATTCCATCAAAGTTCTTGCCATATTGAACACATTGTCCATGGCTGTCTTTTCCTTCTTTGGAATCCTGTAATTCTGAGGGTAAGGCTTGTTCCACTTGGGCTTTGCCTTTCCCTTTGCCTTTTGCTTGCCCTTCTGGTTGGTCTTTGGGGCTTGCTTGGGCTTGTTTGGCACTTGTTGAGGCGGATTTTTGCTGGTGGATGCTTGAGGAGGTTCCACTTGGCTGTTGTCCTTGCCTTGGGCCAACTTCTTCTTCTGGTCTTCTGATAACATGCTTTGGTTTTTCAACCAAGCTTTTATCTGTTGGACTTGTCCTTTGACAGACATTGGTGTCCAACCCAATAGAAGATCTTCTGTCTTTTCTGGCCCCATGAACTTCTTCACTTGAAGATAAGAGTTCATGGTGCCTATCCAAAGACTTGGAAGGAGTTCCCACTCTTGTTGTTTTGACGCCAGGAACCAGTTTTTCCATTGGGATTGATAAATTTCCACAGTTGCCTGTTGGAAATGGTTCAGGTCTAACAGCAATAGCAGTTATGTCAGCTTCTGGACTCTCAAGAAGAGGTTCAAAGGTGCTGGCTAACCTTTGGGAACTGGTGGAAGTTCTGGCATCCTCCATTTGTGCCTCTCCTCTGGGAGGACATTCTTGCCTTTTGGATTTATGGCTGGAATGTCCTGGTCCAGATCCATTTGATTGGATGGAGTAATTGCTTCCACTTCTAGTAGGAGTCATTTCACGTCAATTTTAATAAAAATTAAAGTAAAAAAAAAAATGGATTGAATTCACCTGCAGGACCTTTAAAGGGCTCTTTGGTTATTAAACCCCTTGGTGCTGGGCTGGTTTGAATTTCAATACTTGACTCTGAGGATTCAGAGTCTGAAGAATTTTCTCTGATGGAAGACACTAGAGAAATTAAAAATATAAGTTATTTTATCAAACAATAAAAATAACTTATAAACTCAACTTATTGAATAAAGTTGTTTTTATGTAATTTATGGCAAATTACGTCAAAAATAAAGAAAAATGTCTAAGATAAAAAGAAAAAATGTTTTTAGTAAAGATTTTTATTTTTCAAGATTTTTTATTTGATTTATTATTTTCTTTAAAGAAATAATAATTATGCAATTAACAAGTTAATTAATCAAAATTATATTATTATTCACTTTATACTAGAATAACTCAAAGAATAAATTTCAAGTCTGTGATGTGAAAAAGCCACTGGTTAGACAAAAGAAATTTATTCCAAGTCACTCAATAGTATATTGTTTCAAACAATATTCTTAAGAAAAAAATAACTTTATTAATATTATAAAGATTATTTATAAGGGATAATTCCCAAAAAAGCCAATATTAAGACAAATATGGCAATTTTACGTCAAAAAACAGTAAAATAAGGTCTAGAATATGATTTATGTCCCAAAAATTGGTTTAAAATCACGGCCAGGCCCCCAAATGTAAGGTTTGTCTATGAAACTCTTGATAATAGTAACAATATCAAGAGTACTATGACTGTCCTCAGTAGAAAAATATAATATAATGAAATATTATAACCACAAATTTACATATAATTATTAAAAATAATTATATATAAAAAAAATAAATTTAATTCTTATTATAAAAATATAATAATAAAAAAAATATAATAATTGTAATAAATTATAATTATTCTATTATTGTTATAGTCACTGACAGTTATAACAATAAGAAGTGTAAAGCTCTTAATGAGACAATTACACGTGGAAAATAAGAATATTAACCACTTATAAATAATATAAATATTATTTATAAAAAAGAATTAAACACACACTGTGCAGAAATAATTCTTTATAGAATAAAATTCTATATAAAAAAACTAATAATAGATAAAAAAAATATAGAACTTTAAAGAAAACTTACTTATAATATTTATTTAATACAACAATTTATAAAACAACAGTTATTATATTAAATAATAATTATAAGTTAAAAACACGCCAAAAATCAATAAATTTAAAGATAAAACAACTTTTTATACTAAAAATTATGATTAAAGAGTTTTTGAGAGGAATTTGTGGATTTTAAAAGATATTCAAGATGATAATTTTATATAATAAAACTTATTATAGATGATTACAACAATAATCTGAATTCTATGACTTCAATTCTTTAATTTAATAAATAAAGAATAAAAATAACTTAAGAATTACTTTAATAATAAGATTTTATATTTAATAAAACTTTACCTGTTTAAATGTCTAATATGATTGGATTGATTAATTAATTGATTATTTATGGACAAAAACAGTGATGAAAAGACTCTTTTTATTTCTACAGAGCAGCTCTCATGATTCATAATGGATGTAGAGGGCGTGCTCAGATCAAAACTGAAAAACCATGCTTAAAAATTAAGTTCTTAACTTAAGGCAACTTATTTTTACTTCCAATTTAAAGTTACCAGTGTTATTCTTAACTCCAAGTAACTTTAATCCTCATTTAGTTTAATTATTTTAAGTTTTAATATAAAATAAGTTTATTTATATTAAAGTTCATCACATGAACAACATAAAATTAGAGTTTCAAGCAGAAATCTCTTAAACTCAATTTTTAATTAATTTTTAAAGAAATCATGATTTTCTTTTAAGCTTAATTAAAAAGTAATTTTCCAGGCTAATTACCCAGGAAACCTAGTAATAAAAGATACTTAAAATTTAATTTATATATTGATAATATTAAATTCTAAGCTGTGTGAAATTTTCAAGCAAATCCATTAAGATTTGGATTTTTAATGAATTTTTGAAGTTATTGCTATTTTTCCACGTAAAATAGCAATACACACCAAACCTTAGCTTTTGATAAGGTTTCAATGCTTGGAACCTTAAAGTTTTAAGCTTATTTAAGCTTTTTAAGCTTAATTAAGCTTTGACAGTTCTTAAAACCTTAATTTCAAGCCTGCATATTGGGATTTACCCTTTGGCAGCTTGAAATTCCTGTCCAAATTGGGATAAAACCAGTTTAAACCTTAAGGTTGGATCAAAGTCTAATCTTAAAGTTTAAATAAGGTTGAAAATCCTCCAATACAGGTGGAAAACCTTAATTGAATCATTGCAGATCCAAAAAGTTGGGTACCCCAGCTCTATTTGGTCTTTTTCCTTTGTCCCACCTTTTTGCGTGGATTTTGCCCTTTTATTTATTTAAAGCCATACTATGGCCTTAAACCCTTTTAAATTGAGCTCATGCAGGATTTACATTCTGTATGGCAAATCCTTAGCCAATTCAGTAAATATACACCACACCTCAATTTTAACTAAAATTTTGGTAAAGTTGCATAAACCTTATGTAACTTTAAATTTAAGCTTAATCAAGCTTAAATTTAACAATTTTAAAAAAATGTTAAAAAAATTACATTAGTACTGTGAGATTCTTAAATCTTCTAATAACATAAAAAATAAGTGTTTTTGGGTATAACACCCTATGGGTGTACCCTAGGTTATTTTGGTGTAGAATCCAAAAATGACATAATAATTATAACTTTGTTTATCCAAAAAAAAGTTATACTTATTTTTTGGTATTTTTTATTTTAAATTCAACTAAAAAGTCTGTTTAAGACAAATTTAATTGTTTATAAAATCATTTGTGGCCTTATGGGTATGCTAAACATACCTCACAGGCTCACAAATTTCTTTTGCAGTATACCCCCAAGTTATTTGGGGGGGGTATAATCCACTGTCCAACCTCTCTACGTATACTCCTCAAGTATTTAAAGCACACAATTAAAATTTTTCATTTAGGAATTTGTCTTCTCTCATGTCTGAATCTTCTGAGAAACTTTTGGGAATCAGGTATTTTACTTTCTTCAATCCATTCATCTTCATGTTGTGAATTTTTGTACCTGACTAAGTATTCTCTTTCATTTTTCCCCCAAGTTTTCTTTCTTTCAAGACTTTTAGTACCTTTTTATACTCAGTTTTATCAAGTGGGGGTACCTCTAAGGGTGTTTCATTTCTTAAAGGAAACAATTAATTATCACTTGAAGTGTAATGCTTTACCAGACTGACAGGGAAAGTTGGATGTTTGTTTTCCAATTCTCTGGACAGTTCTACTTGCACTGCATTTGTCCCTTGAAGGGCTTCAATAACAAATGGTCCTGCAAAGGAATCTTTCAATTTCTTTGGGCCTTTAATATTATTAAACTTCAAGGTTGAAACTAGTATTAGGTCCCCTACTTTAAATTCTGGGGTTTTATGACTTTTATCCCATTTCTGTTTAGCATATTCAAAGGCATCATTCATGCTTTGCTTTGCATGATGTCTCACTTTATCAAGCAATAACTTAAAGCTTGAAGCAGTTGGCTGAATATCAACCAGAGTGTTTTTCAAAGTATCAACTGGAAGTTTGGATTCCATCCTTTCTCCAACATTTCAGGAGTTTTTCATGTTGAAGTGTGAGCCTTAGAGGTAATTTCATATACCCAAAAGACCACAAATACAACAATAACATATTAATATAAATAAAATAAATTTATTAATATTATTAAAATAAAACCAAAATATAAATATAAAACTATATTAAAAATAAAAAATTAATTACAATTTAAAAATAAAAATACATTAAATTTTGTAAGTATAAAATTACATTTATACTTGAAAAAATTAAGTAAAAATGAAATTCTAACAAAATTGTGAAAAAATAAATAAAATTGAAAAAAAGTTAAATCAAAATTATTATAACTTTTTATCCGATAAGTAAACACATAAAAATTATTTCACCATTGGATTCCTCATAAAAAATCAGGTGGGGTCACCTCTGAGTGAAATTCTTGTAACTCAACTCTAAATAAGCTTAAATTAAGTTTTTAGTATTTTCAATACAAAAGTTGAAAATCCTCCAAACTTTAATTTAATTCAAATCACATGTGGTGTTAACCATCAATTTCTGTGTTAAAATTGAGGTGTTGTGTTGAGTTTAGAAGTTATGAGGAATTGAAGTATTTTCAATTGAATTCAATTGAAATGTCAAAATGTGCGTGTGTATTACATAAGTGAACTTTGATTTACATATGAGGTGTCAATTATTACTGTATTGTACTGTACAATTCAATTGAATTACATATGTAAATTATAAGTATAATACATGATGAGGAATTAAAGCAAAAATAAATTGGAAAGATTAAATTTGGGGGGAAAAGGAACTCCAGCTCTAAGGGGGAGCTAGACCCCCAAAATCCTTTCTGACAGGCGTGGGATGTCAAAATTCACGCAAAAGTTAATCACTTTTGGCCTGGAATTGAGTTACAGGGTCTGTGAACTCAATTGATGATGAGGTTTTGATACCAACTGGGGTAGTTTTAGCTGTTGCCAAGAAGGTAAAACTACCCTTAAGATAAAACAATCATAGTAAAAACAGTTTTAACTGGTTTCTACGCCTGTGACACACATTCTGACGTGTTTTGAAGGCTCTAGGCCTGGTATTGCTATAGTAATGGCTGATTTAAGGGTCCAAAATGGCTAAAAATGGCTTAAACCAGCCCTTTTTGGTCTAAACCAGGGTTCAATGATGCCATAATTGGCTTTTCTGTTGTCAGACTGTTTTTCACGACTGACAAGAGTAAATTCTACTTTTGGAGTAAGAGAATTGATGGCTATAAAAGAATGTCTTCTTTGCCCCACTTTTCTCTTCATGTTAGAATCTTTTCCTTTTATTAATTAGTTTAAAACTGTTAAACCAATCAATAAAACATTCCAACCACCTTTTTTATATCATTTTGAACCTTTTAACCACGTGAAAAAATCATCATAATCATTGTTTGTAACTCTTATAATCATTTTTACCCCTGAACCACCCCAAAAGTGAATTAAAGCATCTTTCATCACTGTAAAATTTGTCACTTTGTTTCCAAATTCACTCTGGTCACTTTTGGGCGTTTTTTCTCTTTAATATTCTTTTTAAAGACTTTGTTCTTTAATTAATTGCCTGCAGTTCTTTGCTCAATTAATTCCAATTGAAATTGCTCTTGAAGAAATTTCTTTTGTAGCCTTAAAATATCTCTTGTAGAGTATTTTTTGGATAAATTTTTATTGTTGGTAAAACAATAAATTTTTATAATATTATTGTTTTATACTAATAAAGTTATAAACAATAAAATTGGCGTGTTTTCTCTTAAAAATAATATTTCTTATTATTTTTAATTGATTTTACCTTATACAAATTTTGAGGACAGGAAAAGTACTTGATTTTTAATCAAAGTTTCATATCCACACCTTACATGAAGCATGGATGGACGTCTTGTAGGCTAGTCCCAATGCTGGTATAAGAGTACACCAATCATGGGTAAAGCCATCAGAATCTTTAAGCTCCAGGCCATAAGCACAAAATATTCTTATCATGTACTCAAGGGTTTGAATCGTTCTTTCTGCCAACCCATCTGTTTTTGGATGGTATGCTGATGAGAATGATAGTTTTGTACCCAAAAGCTTATGTAAATTAGTCCATAAGGCTGATGTGAATTTTGGTCTCTATCACTAATTATATTTTTAAAGAGACCAGTATGGGATATGACTCTATTCCAGATCAAAGCAGCCTTATCCATAGCTGTGTCATCTTTATGACATGGTAAAAAGATTGTTGTTTTAGTATATCTTTCTACAATAACAAGACATGCATTGTAACTTTTATCACCTCCAGGTGGTAAGGTAGTTACCCAATCCATGTGAACCACTTCCCATGGGGTACTTGGTTCTTGGATATGGATCATTAAGCCAAATCTTTTACCAGTAGCTTTAATGGCTTTCTGGCATCTATCAAAACTATTGCAATACTCAATGACACCTTTTCTCCAAGATGGCCACCAGGCACATGTCTTAATTCTTTCCTTAGTTCTGTCTTCAGATAGATGTCCGGAATAAATGTTATCATGGCATTCTAGTAGTATTGTGTTAAGTAACATTCTACTGCATAGGACTATCACACTTGTGTGTTTAGATCTATGATATAATATACCATCAAATAAATGGAATCTTCCATTGTCATAAGATGTTTTCCAAATATCATCCAGAGAATTAGCCAATGCTGCATCTTTGAAATATTTATCAAGTAGAGCAGTAAGAATATGGCAATTCTTATCTTGCTTATAGCTTTCTCTAACTTCTTCAAAGAATTCTGTTCCAACATCTGTGATGTTAATTCCTTCAATTGGAATTTGAGGTTCTGCACTTGTAGGAACATAGGCAGGATTTTCAGGTGTATTGGGTAATGCCCATCTACTTAAGCCATCTGCATTCTTGTGAATATTTCCAGCTTTATGTACTATAGTCATATTACCTCTATACTCCTTTATAGCAATCTGACATCTTAACATGTGTCTGTTTCGGGTTTTCAAGTTAAGAAGTGATTTTACTGAATTACAATCAGTAATTACTTCAAACACACTACCATCAAGATAGCAATGAAGTTTTTCAGAGCCCAAACAAGGAAAAGACACTCCATTTGGCTAGCTCCATATCTGGCCTCAGTAGCTTTAATTTGTCTTGAAATAAAACAAATTGGACCTTCATAGGGTTTGTCATTAACAATTTGAACTTGATGAAGAGCAGCTCCTAAACCTTCACCACATGAATCAATATACAGCTTGAAAGGAAGTTTCCATTCTGGCATCAATAATAATGGTGCATTGTTCAAGGCATACTTGATTTTATTATATGCTTGAATCCTCTCCTGTCTCATTTCAAAAACAGTTTGTTGATCACAAATTCTGTATAATTATCTGGAATGGATTGCAAAATCTTTAAGGTGTTGCCTGTAATAACTGGCAAGCCCCAAGAAAGACATCATTTCTTTCAGTAAAACTGCAGCTACATTGTTCTTATCAACACCAAGGCTCAGTCCTGAGACTACATGTCCTAGATCGTTTAACTCATGAAATGCAAAATTACATTTCTTAAGAGATATTTTCATGTTCACTTGAAGAATGTTCTGAAGTACTGATGAAAGTCTCTCTAAATGTAATTGCCAGGTTTCTGAACAAATGATGATTCCTCAATAGAAATGATTAACCATCCCTCTGATAATTCATGTGGGAATATGGTATTCATCATTCTCTGATAATGAGAGGGTGCATTTTTAATACCAAAAGGTATCCTCAAATATTCATAAATACCACAATGAGCAATTATTCTCAATAATTTCTTTGCATGAGGTGTTCAAACATTCTGATGGAAGCCTCTAAGAGCATCCATGGAATTAATGAATCTTGCTTTGAATAATTGAGTCAAAGTCTCATGGATTCTAGGGATTGGATACCTGTCTGGAATAGTATAGGTATTCAGTGCTCTAAAATCACCAACCATCCTTGACTTATCATTATGCCAAGTAATGATTACTGGAGCTGTGACTTCTAATTACTCATTGTGTCCAACCTTTCTAAGAACTCCCAGTTTCATTATTTCATTAATATGACTTTCTAATGCTTCTCTAGCCCTAGGGCTAGCTGGGTAAGCTGGTCTTCTTAATAGTGGAGGATAAGGTATTTCCACCATAAGCATATTGTCCACTTCAAGGCCTTCTATAGCTCCAAGTGGTTCATTATCAAAAGAAAAGGCTTCCCTGTATTGAAATAAAATTTCAATAAGTTCTTTCTTCATTTCTAGTGTTAATTCAGGACTAGTTTGTGCTTCAATCAATTGATCTGACACAAATTTTTCTTTATTAACATTTTTCACTTGTTTAATGACAGTGATTTCTTTCTTTTCTAGAGGAAAAGCAAATTTTTCTCTTTTATTTTCCCTTATAGTGAAATACCTGTCTTTATGATTATTAATATCAATACCATAAATATTGAGGTAATCATTTCCAAGTATAAAGTGTTGTGATGTACAATTATTCATAACAACAAATTCAACTTTCAATCTGATACTTCCTGCAGGATGAGGAAATATCATTGCTGCTTCAAATATACCCAAGGGGTGCATATTTTGACTAGCACTTCTGAGTTTTAGATCTTCAATTGGCATTATGTTGTCTTGCCAATTTGTATAAATCTTATCAAGATAATTTTCTTCCGACACAAGTGCAAAAAGCACCTGAGTCAAGATGTATCTTGGCTTCTGTGTTGTTTATCACAATATGAGTGATACAAGATGATCCAGCTGTATAACCTTTACCTCTGACAGGCTTGGTTTTTTGAACTTCAGCATCTTGCACATGTATGAGATCCATACAATCATCACTGTACTGTGGTAAGTGAGTATGTACCTCAGTGACCTCAAAAGAAACATTAATATTTTCTATACTAAGCTCCTCTGGTACTTCTTCTTCTGAAGGCTCATAATCACTTTCATGCAAAGATAAAACATTTGTTTTTTTTTGTCTTTCACTTTTTCAATATTCATCTCATTGCTTCTTGTCTTTTTTTGACAATTGTTTGCCAAATTAGATGTACTTCTGCATTTATGGAATTTCAAAGGAAGTCTGTCTTTGTCTTATTTGGTTGGGAACTTGTTTTCCCACTAGTCTTGTTTTCTATTGGGGATTTATACCAATTTCTTCCAATTTTTATTCTAGTAGTGATATCCTCCATGGCATTGATATCATCTTCTGTAGAGCAAGGCTCAATACATCTGCTTCTTATAGCATGCTCAAGGTCACCTCTACACTTTCTTAATATCCTTTGATGTACAATTGTTTCAGACATATCAGGATGAAGGGCAGTCAATCTGTCCTTCTGTTTAAGAAACCAAGACATGGGCCTGTCCCTCTCAATATTAAAAATGGCTGCTTAAAAAGAATTTTCCATTTTAAATCTCCAGGAATCATTTGCCCATTTGGAAATAATTTGTTCTTTCCACCAAGGCTGAGAATGTTTACCATGGTCCTGTATCATTTTGTAATACCATTTCTTTGCTGATTTGGTAAATAATGAGTGTAATCTGGCACTTATGTATTCATCTGGTATGCTAAAGTCTTTAAAAATATCAATTGTTTTCATAGATTCCATATCATTATATTCTCCTTCACCACTGAAGGTTGGCCATTCCTCCAATCTTGGAAGGTATTTAAAATTACAAGCAGTCTCCACATCTGCATTACTTGAAATTGTATGATGTAAGTCATTGTTCAAGTTAAGCACATTTCTGTCAAGAATTGGTGTGGAATGTCTTGGCAATTCATTTTTAGCTATATATTATTAATAATTGATTGAATATCTTCCTTCAATTCAAGTCTTGCTTTATGACTTTTTCCAATTTTTCTTGGAAAAGAGCTGCATTGTGACCAGTTGGACTTTCCAAGTTTTGAACTTATATTCTTAATTCTTTCAACTGTCTAGTTATAAAAGAAATTGAATTGTCATCTGGTTGATTGAGTAAGGTAACTTTAGACTCAATTCTTGCACAAATTTGTGTCAAAGACAAAATATTGTGTTTATTAACATTTTCAAGGCAAACAATGGTCTTTTGTGTTTCTTTCACTTTTAATATTTCATTACCTAACTTCTGTTGGATATACTAAAATGTTTTAAGCTTTTTCATAATTTCTCCATTACAAGAATCAAATTGGGTTAAACGTTTTACAAGATCTATTTCTTTGGGAAATATTAGTTCAATCTTTCCTCTTCCTTGTTTTTGAATTCCATCAGAGTTCTTTCCATATTGAACACCTTGTCCATGGCTGTCTTCTCTTTCTTGGGAATTCTGTAATTCTGAGGGTAAGGCTGGTTCCACTTGGGCTTTGTCTTTCCCTTTGCCTTTTGCTTGCCCTTCTAATTGGTCTTTGGGGTTTTCTTGGGCTTTTTTGGCACTTGTTGAGGTGGAATTTTGCTGGTGGATGCTTGGGGAGCTTCCAATGGGCTGTTGTCCTTGCCTTGGGCCAACTTCTTCTTCTGATCCTCTGATAACATGCTTTGGTTTTTCAACAAAGCTTTTATCTGTTGGAATTGTCCTTTGCAAGACATGGGTGTCCAACCCTTCAGAGCTTCCTCTGTCTTTTCTGGACCCATGAACTTCTTCACTTGAAGATATGACTTCATGGTGCTTATCCAGAGACTTGGGCGAAGCTCCCACTCGTGCTGTTTTGCTGCCATAAACCAGTTTTTGTACTGACACTGGTATATCTCTATTATTGCCTGTTGGAAGTGATTCAGGTCCAACAGTAATAGCAGTTATGTCAGCTTCTGTACTCTCAATGAGAGTGTCCAAGGTGCTGGCTAACCTTTGGGAACTAGTGGAAGCTCTGGAATCCTCCATTTGTGCCTCTCCTCTGGGCTGATATTCTTGTCTTTTGGATTTGTGACAGGAATGTCCTAATCCAGATCCATTAGATTGGATGGAGTAATTGCTTCCACTTCTAGTAGGAGTAATTTCACATCAATTTTAAGAAAAAAATAGACTAAGAATGAGTTAAATTCACCTGCTGGACCTTTAAAAGGTTTTTTGGTTATTAAACCCCTTGGTGCTGGGCTTGTTTGAATTTCAATACTAGACTCTGAGGCTTCAGAGTATTAAGAACTTTTTCTGATGGATGACACTAGAGGAAAATAAAAATATAAGTTATTTTATCAAACAATAAAAATAACTTATAAACTCAGCTTATTGGATAAAGCTGGTTAAATGGAATTTATGGCAAATTACATCAAAAATGAAGAAAAAATGTCTAAGATGAAAGAAAAAATGTTTTTAGTAAAAGATTTTTTTTAATTTTCAAAAAAAAATTTATTTGATTTTTTATTTTCTTTAAAGAAATAATGATTAAGCAATTAATAAATTCTTAATCAAAATTGTATTATTATTCACATTATACTAGAATAACTCAAAGAATAAATCTCAAGTCTGTAATGTAAAAAAGCCACTAGTTAGACAAACAAAATTCATTCAAGTCACTCAATAATATATTGTTTCAAACAATATTCTTAAGAAAAAAAATAACTATATTAATATTATGAAGATTATTTATAAGGTGTCAGATTGAGTCTATGAAGAAGCAGTAATTAGGTTATTTACAACTTTAACTATGACTGTGACATGTGATGAAAAATTTAAAATAAGAGTTTTTATGAAGAAATAAAGTTTTATATTAAAATTAAAGGGCTTTACTATTATAGAATAGTGGTGGTCAGCGCTATGGAAATCCCTGGGTGCAGCTTTACCTGTTGGATTACAATAATTAAGATTATAATTATACCTGATTCTTTTCCAAGAGTATAACTGTTTTTGACAGTTGTACTACGTAGGAATTTAAGATCAGGATGAGGAAAGCTATTCTGGCAGTGAAAAGCCCCCTTTTTATGCTGAAATGGGGTGGAGAGGCTGCTAGACCTTTCCACGTAGAGCTAGTGAAGATTTTTCACTCTCTAGGACAGGCTTGTGGTTTACAAATGACTGGTATAGCCTGTATTAGGCTCAGATGCGGTTTTGAAACCACATCTGGGCAGTTTTCACCAATACAGGGTGAATATTTCATCTGGGGACCACATAGCCTGATTCTGACGTGTATGATGTGTAGAATGCTGTACAGAAACTGTAAGGGACCCCAGTATTGACTGACTTATAAGGTATTTAAGTATAAACATGCTTTCTTGTCTGTTTGACACCTCATAATCATAGTTATGGGATATTATCCAAGGGTAAGGGTGTATTGGCCAAAATGTGGGATTTTGACCTTAAAACAGCCATAACGTTGCCAATTCTTGGTATATCAACCTCAAAATTGGTTCGGTATGTAGCACTGTATGTGCGTTACACAATGGTACTTTATTTGATATGGTTATCATTAGATATGACAAAGGTATTCCATGTACAAGATTTTTTGTACATAGGTGTGTTTTAGGCAAAAGCTGTATTGGGCTTGTTTGCCCCATAACCTCTGTTATAGTTGAGATATGAGGAAATGGATGACACCATCAGATATCCCTGATTGTGCTCTTTCCAAAAAGACCCCACTTTAGGTATCTCACACTAAAACTGTAGAAGGTAGATGAGAGGTGAATGTTTTGTGCAACCTTATTTAGTCTGAATTTCACCATAACTTCAGTAATATTGGTGCTAGCTCATTTGGGCTGTTACCATTGGATAGCCCTGACTTAGAGCTTCATTTTGAATACCCATTTGATGGGTTTGAGCCTCTCCTTCTTGATTCCAGATGAGGTGAAAATTAAGGTTTATGCTCAGCAACAACTTTGAGCAGGAATAACTTTGTTATTCTTGTTCTATGGTTAAGGGACTCACATTTTCAGAAAGAGGTGAGTTTCCTCTTTTGTTTGATACCTTTTGAGCTAATTTGGCTCAGCTCCATGTTTTGGTGGTATCTTGGCTATACAATTGATTTATGGTATTTTGGCTGTCATGCTTGTGCTCTGGTTTTGAGTCACAGGCTGACACTCAGTGAGTGTAGAGAATCATCTTGAGTAATGTGGGTTCTACTACATATTTACTAGGATTCTAAATTTCTCAGCTACATGCAATCCGCAAATTCCTCCACCCACCAAGCTGTTGATAATATCAAATCTAAGTGCTGTATTTGTCTCACTGGAACCACAATCCATAACACCATTAAAGATTTTCTGGGTTTAATATTCTTTATTACCCACCGTCCAAATAGCTCCCAAAAGAACAGGAAACCATATATTTCAAGGATCCTCTCTAAAGGATATTCAGATCCCCTTCTTTGGACTTTAAGGAACCTTGTATTGCACCAAACCAAGTTATCACATCTACCTACACTCCCACAAATATCCTGTGAATAAATTTCTATTTCTTTAAGAAAAGAAGTCAGGAAGGTATATCAAGAGCTGTATAAAGACTTCACTTAAACCAAAAATAAGGCTCTTCTGAAGTGTCAACAAGCTCAGGATATGTTGCAATAATTCAATTATGGTTCATAAAATAGGTGACTTAGGTGATGCAAATGACAATGGAGATCCAGAATTAAACCTAGCCACATATCTCAAATATGTTGATGTTGGCACATGTTTGAATAGTGAAAAAATCAAACACAGGATACAATCCTTGATTGAAAGACATAATGAAACCAAAATGCATCCAACATCTGTTTTATATTCCCAATGGACTCAGTATTTACACTTGTGAGTTAATATTACATAATTGGTAAGTAATATTGAGACCTTGCTTACTAAACATACTTCTAAAGAATTGGGATTTTGTTGGCTTACTATTCAATTGAATAAACCAGTCTAGATGGAAGTCTAACATACACTAAACAAGCTGAATTACTCAAATCCTTCACCAATAATCCCAAAGTTGAGTTTTGGATACCATCCATTGCAGATGCAGGCACAGGACTTAAGATAACCTGTGCTGATGTTGTTTATCTAATGTTCAAATCCACCCTTTTTCAGATGGAGATATCTTATTATAGTTCATTATGTATGTTAATAAAGTAGCCCAACTGGAATCCTTCTGTGGAGGAGCAGGCTACAAATTGGCTACACCATCTTGTACATAAAAACCCTGTCAAGGTCATACATTATATTACCCCAATTTTAATTGAAGTTAATATGTGTAACATTCTCTTTGTCACCTTTTCACCAAACAAAATGATCAACTGAATTCATATGATGATCATGTGTTTGAACACAAATAGGTCCAGGAAACAAAGCTTTTTTTGGTTGAGTGAGTTATGAATTCTTAAAACCAACCAAAACAGAAGGAGCTGAACATTATAATGAACTCAAGAGTACCATTGTTAACACCATGAAATTTCACGAAATATTGGTGTGCTTTCTCAGGGATACATAAATATTTGGTGTATCAATATAAAAAGATAAAGATAAAAAAATCCCAAGGAAGCCAAGAAATACTACCCATTCATTTATTTCTAAGTATTTGTAAAGTGTGGATATGAAACTTTGATTAAAAATCAAGTACTTTTCCTGTCCTCAAAATTTGTATAAGGTAAAAATCAGTTAAAAACAGTAAGAAATATTATTTTTAAGAGAAAACACGCCAATTTTATTGTTTATAACTTTATTAGTATAAAACAATAATATTTTGAATTTTATTTGTTTTACCAACAATAAACATTTATCCAAAAATACTCTACAAGAGATATTTAAGGCTACAAAAGAAATTTCTTCAAGAGCAATTTCAATTGGAATTAATTGAGCAAAGAACTGCAAGCAATTAGTCAAAGAACAAAGTCTTTAAAACGAATATTAAAGAGAAAACACGCCCAAAAGTGACCAGAGTGAATTTGGAAACAAAGTGACAAAGTTTACAGTGATGAAAGATGCTTTAATTCACTTTTGGGGTGGTTCAGGGGTAAAAGTGATTATAAGAGTTACAAACAGTGATTATAACGATTTTTTCACGTGGTTAAAAGGTTTAAAATGATTTAAAAAGGGTGGTTGGAATCTTTTATTGATTGGTTTCACAGTGTTTAAGCTAATTATAAAAGGAAAAGATTCTAACATGAAGAGAAAAGTGGGGCAAAGAAGACATTCTTTTATAGCCATCAATTTTCTCACTCCAAAAGTAAAACTTACTCTTGTCAGTCGTGAAAAACAGTCTGACAACAGAAAAGCCAATTATGGCATCATTGAACCCTGGTTTAGACCAAAAAGGGCTGGTTTAAGCCATTTTTAGCCATTTTAGACCCTTAAATTAGCCATTACTATAGCAATACCTGGCCTAGAGCCCTCAAAACACGTCAGAATGTGTGTCAGAGGCGTAGAAACCAGTTAAAACTGTTTTTAATATTTTTTTTCTATCTTAAGGGTAGTTTTACCCTCTTGGCAACAGCTAAAACTACCCCAGTTGGTATCAAAACCTCATCATCAATTGAGTCCACAGACCCTGTAACTCAATTCCAGGCCAAAAGTGATGAACTTTTGCGTGAATTTTGACATCCCACGCCTGTTAGCAAGGATTTTGGGGGTCTAGCTCCCCCTTAGAGCTGGAGTTCCTTTTCCCCCCCAAATTTAATCTTTCCAATTTATTTTTTCCTTTAATTCCTCATCATGTATTATACTTATAATTTACATATGTAATTCAATTGAATTGTACAGTAAAATACATTAATAATTGATACCTCATATGTAAATCAAAGTTCACTTATGTAATACATGCCCACATTTTGACATTTCAATTGAATTCAATTGAAAATACTTCAATTCCTCGAAACTTCTAAACTAAACACAACACCTCAATTTTAACACAAAAATTGATGGTTAACACCACATGTGGTGTGAATTAAATTAAAGTTTTGAGGATTTTCAACTTTTGTATTGAAAATACTAAAAACTTAATTTAAGCTTATTTAGAGTTGAGTTACAAGAATTTCACTCAGAGGTGACCCCACCTGATTTTTTATGAGGAATCCAATGGTGAAATAATTTTTATATGTTTATTTATTGGATAAAAAGTTATAATAATTTTTCTTAACTTTTTTCCAAATTTATTTATTTTTTACAATTTTGTTAAAATTTCATTTTTACTTAATTTTTTCAAGTATCAATGTAATTTTATAATTCCAAAATTTAATGTAATTTTATTTTTAAATTGTAATTAAATTTTTTATTTTGAATATAATTTTATATTTATATTTTGATTTTTATTTTAATAATATAAATAAATTTATTTTATTTATATTTATATGTTAATTTTGTATTTGTGGTCTTTTGGGTATATGAAATTACCTCTAAGGCTCACAGTATCAGTAAATTCCCATTGTTTATTCATTGAAAAGCATCACCAGTTTTGCTAATAATTGGCATATCCAAAATTTACAATGCTTAAAGGTTTTTCCTGCTTAATCTTGAAAGCCATTAAATTCTGAATACCTGCTTTCAAAGTATTTTGGTAATATCACCTTCATCCACACAGTTGAGTGGTTGCAGCCTACCTAAAGATTGATCATTTTTCCTTTTATGGATCTGGTTAGACATGACAATACACCAGGGCGAATAAGGATTCAAGCACCAGCACTTGACTTCAAGTCAAGAAGGTGTAAGTCTCAATCCTCCCTCTTTTAAATCAGTGGGAAGTCCTATTTCAGGGTTAATGGACATTCACTTCACACTCATATAAAAGGATCTATCAAGAACTTGAAATACTCTTATATATGAAATGTATATGTCACAATGGCTTAGATGCTATTACTCGAGATCATTTAAGCCCTTAATCTCAATCACTAAAATTAAAATCATTTCAAAATAAGATAAATAAATCCTGCACTTTTGAAAAAAAATAATCTGCGAATGAAGGAAAAAATAATTCCTCATTGGAATCAAATAAACTCCACATTTCTAATAAGAAAAATGCCAAATTAAGACAAAAAGAATTCCTTGTTGCTACCAAAAATTCCTTATTACAGAAAAACCCAATGCACATTGTTATTGGGTCAATCCCACAGTTATATCAAGATAATTGACCTAATGGAGAAAAAGAAAAAGCCTTGTTTGTATCAAAAAATTCCCAGTTTGACAAAATAAAATCCCTAATTCAGAAATAGAATGAGGCACATGAGGACTGAAGATATCCCACATTTTTATCAAGATGATTTCCCAATTTTAGAAAAACAAAAAGCTTTGTTTTTCTCCAAAAATCACCAGTTTTAAAAAAGAAGATCCCTAATCCAGAAAAATAAGGAGGCATATGAGGACTGAAGAAATTCTGGCATTTCTATCAAGATAATTTCCCTATTTGAGAAAAAGCAAAATCCTTGTTTGTATAAAAAAATTCCTATTTTCAAAAAATAAAATCCCCAATCCAGCAGAAGAAGGCACATGAGGACAGAAGAAATACCACATTTTTATCAAATTAATTTCCCTATTGGAGAAAAAGAAAAGTCCTTTTTGTTATAAGAGAATTTCCTTTTTAAAAAAAATTCATCATTCAGAAGAAGAAGTCACATGGGGAGTGAAGAAATCTCACATTTCTATCAAGATGATTTCCCTATTGGAGTAACAGAAAAGCTTTGTTGGTTTCAAAAAATTCCAAAGATAAAAAAGGAGGATTCCAGAGGTAACAAAAAGAAAGTAAATTGTCCTTCATTTTTTGAATAATTATTTCCCAAACCACCACAAAAGAAAATCCCTAATGGAGCAAAACCATAATGCACATTAGTGCAGCAAAGCCTGCATTTTTAACACAATGATTCCATAAGTGAATCAAAAGAAATCCATTTCCACAAGATTCATTTTCTAATGAAGAAAAGAAAGAATTGAAATTGGTACTAAATACTTTCTGCATTTTTATTTCAGTCATGAAGCCAAAAATATTCTCTTGTTGGTATTGAGAAAACCCTGCCATTTCAAAAAATATGATTTTGTTATTTTTTCTAATTGATCTACCTATTTCATAATTGGACCTATTAATTTTGAAGTTCATTGATTCATTTTAAAATAATCTTTCTAATATTTTGATAAATTAATTGATTTGATAATTGATTTATTAATTTTGTACTTGAGTGATTAATTTTGAAATTTAATTACTAATTTTAGAAATAATTTCTTAATATTATGATTGACTTACTAATTTTATGATTGTTAGAAGAATTAATCAACTTTATAATTCATTTCTCAATTCCAAAATTCACATATTAATTTTTTGATTAATTCAATAATTCTATAATTAACTTATTAAGCTCATGATTAATTTATGAATTTTATAATTAATTGATTAATTTTATAACTAATTGATTAATTTTATAATTGATTTGTTAATTATATAATTAATTTACTAGTTTATTAATTTATTTATTAAATTTGAAAAAATATGTTTATTTCCAAATTAACTTATTAATCCTAGAACCAATTTGTTAATTTTATACGTAATTTAATAATTTAACAAGTTCTTTATGAATTTTCTAATTGTTTTAATAATTCTACAATCAGTTTATTAATTTGATAGTTCATTTATTAGTTTTACAGTTGATTTATGAATTTTTCATTTAATGTAAAAGTTTTAAAGCCAGGTTTGAAATTTTAAAATGAATTTAGTAATATTAGAGTCAATTTATTCATTTTATAAAGAATATTTTAATTTTGTAATAAACTCAATAATTACAGAATTGATTTACTAATTGTTTGAGTAGTTCAAGAATTTTATGATTAATTTATGTATGTTATAATTCATTGGTAAATTTTGTACTTAATTTGTTAATTTTATAATTATTTTATGAATTTTATAATCAATTTGTAGATTTTATAATCAATTCATTAATTTGATAATTAATTTATTAATTTTATAATTCATTTATTAATATTATAATTTATTTATTAATTTTATAATTCATTTCTTAATTTTATAATTCATTTATTAATTTTATAATTCATTTTTAATTTTATAATTAATTTATTAATTTTATAATTAATTTATTAATTTTATAATTAATTTATTAATTTTATAATTAATTTATTAATTTTATAATTAATTTATTAATTTTATAATTAATTTATTAATTTTATAATTACTTTATTAATTTTAGAACTGATTTATTAATTTTATAATTCAATTATTAATTTTATAATTAATTTATTAGTTTTATAATTAATTTATTACTTTTATAATTATTTTATTAATTTTATAATCAATTTATTAATTTTATAATTAAGTTATTAATTTTATAATTCATTTATTAATTTTATAATTAATTTATTAATTTTATAATTAAGTTATTAATTTTATAATTCATTTATTAATTTTATAATTAATTTATTAATTTTAGAATTAATTTATTAATTTTATAATTAATTTATTAATTTTATAATTAATTTATTAATTTTATAATTAATTTATTAATTTTATAATTAATTTATTAATTTTATAATTAATTTATTAATTTTATAATTAATTTATTAATTTTATAATTAATTTATTAATTTTATAATTAATTTATTAATTTTATAATTAATTTATTAATTTTATAATTAATTTATTAATTTTATAATTAATTTATTAATTTTATAATTAATTAATTAATTTTATAATTAATTTATTAATTTTATAATTAATTTATTAATTTTATAATTAATTTATTAATTTTATAATTAATTAATTAATTTTATAATTAATTTATTAATTTTATAATTAATTTATTAATTTTATAATTAATTTATTAATTTTATAATTAATTAATTAATTTTATAATTAATTTATTAATTTTATAATTAATTTATTAATTTTATAATTAATTAATTAATTTTATAATTAATTTATTAATTTTATAATTAATTTATTAATTTTATAATTAATTTATTAATTTTATAATTAATTTATTAATTTTATAATTAATTTATTAATTTTATAATTAATTTATTAATTTTATAATTAATTTATTAATTTTATAATTAATTTATTAATTTCATAATTAATTTATTAATTTTATAATTAATTTATTAATTTTATAATTAATTTATAAATTTTATAATTAATTTATTAATTTGATAATTAATTTATTAATTTTATAATTAATTTATTAATGTTATAATTAATTGATTAATTTTATAATTAATTCATTAATTTTATAATCAATTTATTAATTTTGTAATTGATTTATTAATTTTATAATTGATTTATTAATTTTATGATTAATTTATTAATTTTATAATTAATTTATTAATTTTATAATTAATTTATTAATTTTATAATTAATTTATTAATTTTAAAATTAATTTATTAATTTTATAATTAATTTATTAATTTTATAATTAATTGATTAATTTTATAATTAATTTATTCATTTTATAATTAATTTATCAACTTTATAATTAGTTTATTAATTTTTCAATTTCATTTATTAATTTTTGAGCCAATTTATTAATTTTGGAGTTAATTTATTAATTTTGGAATTAGTTTATTAATTTGTTAATTTGGAATTCATTTATTAATTTTGTAATTTGATTTTATAATTTTTTTATTAATTTTGTATTTCATTTAGCAATTTTAGACTCAATTTGTTACTTTTACAATTGATTAATTAACGTTATGATTTTTTTATCAATTTTCTAATTAATTTATTAATTTTGTAAATATATATTAATTTTAGAATTGATTTAATGCTTTTCGAATGAATTTATCAATTCTGAAATTAATTTATTTTTTCATAATCAACTTATTAATCTTACAATTAATTCTGTAATTTGATAATCAATTTCTTAGTTATATTATTAATTCATTAATTTTATTATTAAATCATTGATTTTATAGTAAGTCCATTAATTTCATAATCAATTCACTAATTCTATCATCAATGTAATAATTCTATAAGTAATCCATTAATTTCAAAATTAATTTATTACTTTAAGGGTTAATTTATTAATTTTATAATTCATTTACTACGCTTGCAATATTTTATTATCTTTGTATCAATTTGATAATATTATGGTTGATTTATCAATTTTATAATGAATTTATAGATTTTCAAATCAATTTATTAGTCTTATAGTTAAATCATTAATTTGTAGATTAACTTCATAATTCTATATTGAACATAACAATTTTGTAATCAATTCGTTAATTTTATAATCCATCAAATATTTCTATAATTGATTTATTAATATCATTTGTAATTTCTTTATTTTAAAGTTAACACATTAATTTTCTGAATCATTTATTAATTCTATCACCAATGTATGAATTTTCTAGATAATTCTTCAATTTTAATATTAATTATTTAATTCTCTAACTTATTTTTTAACTTTATAATAGGTATATGAGTATTATTATTGATCTATTCATTTTGAAATTAATTCAATGATTTTTCATCAATTTAGTAATTTTATATTTGATGGATTGATTTTTAAATTAATTCAATAATGTGATAATCAATTTGTGAGTTTAATAAGTCATTTAATCCTTTCAAGATTCATTTATTAACCTCTTAATTTTCAATTTGTTTTATTAGTTTTCTAATTAAATTATCAGTTTTAGAATCTATTGATTGAATATCTAATTAATTTCTCAATTCATAAGCATTATTATTGATATATTCATCATGAATTTAAATTCTTGATCTTATAATTAGGTGATGAAATGCCTAATTAATTTTTGAAATTTCAATCTCAATTATTAAATTTATAATTATTTTATCATTTTTAAAAAATGAAAGTAATTCAACAGGAAAATATTGTTAACAAGAAATCCTATTTTGAAGTAGAGGCTAATCTAGTTACAATTCGGGTATGAAAATCTACACTAAAAGTAGATCTTTTCTCTTGATCCAATTTTTAAAGAATTTTGTATGTCTTTCTAGAAATTTTTAATGACCTTGATAATCTTGTGAAGAAACCTGTCAGCCTGTGACTCAAAACCAGAGCATGAGCATGACAGCCAAAATACCATAAATCAATGGTATAGCCAAGATACCACCAAAACATGGAGCTGAGCCAAATGAGCTCAACAAGTATCAAACGAAAGAGGAAACTCACCTCTTTCTGAAAATATAAGTCCCATCACCATAGGACAAAGAATGGAAAAGCTATTCCTGCTCAAAGTTATTGTGGAGCATAAACCTTAATTTTCACCTCTAATCTAAAATCCAGAAGAAGAGGCTTGAGCCCATCAAATGGGTATTCAAAATGAAGCTCTAAGCCAGGGCTATCCAATGGTACCAGCCAAACTGAGCTAGCAACAATATTACTGGAGTTATGGTCAATTTCAGGCCAAATGAGGGTTAACAAAACAATCACCTCCCATCTAAATTCTACAGTTTTGGTGTGAGATACTTAAAGTGGGGTCTTTTTAGAAAGAGAAAAATCAGGGCTATCTGATGGTGTCATCCATTTCCCCATATCTCAGCTATAGCAGAAGGTATGGGGCAAACAAGCTCAATACAGCTTTTTGCCTAAACCACGCATAGGTACAAAAACCTTGTACATGGCATAACTTTGCCATATTTAATGATGCCATATCAAATAAGGTACCATTGTGTAGATCACATACAGGGCAACACACTGGTTCAGTTTTGAGGTTGATATCTCAAAAACTGAAAAAGCTATAGCTGTTTTAAGGTCAAACTCCCACATTCTGACCAATACAGCCTCACCATGGGATAATATCCCATAACCATGAATATGAGGTGTCAAATAGACAAAGAAGCTTGTTTTTACTTCAATACCTCATATGTCAGTCAATTCTGGGGTCCCATAAAGTTTCTGTACAGCATTTTACATGTCATACACGTCAGAATCAGGCTGTGATCTCCCCAGAGGAATGTTTTCACCCTGTATTGGTAAAAGCTGCCCAGATGTGGCTTCAAAACCACATCTGAGCCCAATAAAGGCTATAAAGGCTGTTTGTAAACCACAAGCCAGTCCCAGAGAGTGAAAAATCTTCACTTCCTTTATGTGGAAAGGTCTAGCACCCTTTCCACCCCATTTCAGAATAAAAAGGAGGCTTTTCACAGCCAGAATTGTTTCCTCATCCTGCTCTTGAATACCCTATGTAGTAAACTGTCAAAAACAGTTTTACTCTTGGGTAATAATTAGGTATAATTATAATTCTAATTATTGTAGCTCTTATTATAGTAATTCAACTGGTAAGACTGCACTCTGGGTTCTCAATAGCGCGCACCACCACTATTTTTGAATAGTAGAACCCTTTGATTATATTATAAATCTTTATTTTACTCCAAACACTTATATCTTAAATCATTTTCTACGTGTCACAGTCAAAGTTCTAGTTGTAAATAGCCTAATTACTGCTTCAACATAGACTCAACCTGACATTTTGGGGGCCTGGCCGTGTTTTTAACTTTTTTTGGACCTTTATAAGTTAGTTTTTTCTCTTATTTCTCACTTTCTGGAAATTGTTTTATTCTTTTTTAGCCGTACATTTTCTTAAAAAATATATATTATATATATATTTCCTTTTTTTGATGTATATACCACCTTTTAACTCATATTATAAGAAAACTTGCCACGTGGTTAATACCCACAAAAACATTTATTTTTTGCATGTTTCACATATAAAAGCACATAAGCCATCAATAAGTCCTGTATTATTGATTGAATAAGGACACCTCTGACTGTAAAGCCAACAGTTGAGGCGTGGTTAAGTGTATTGTTAACTAAATTACACTTATACAGAGCCACTTGTACAGATTACACTTGAAAACCACAAGTGAATCTGTGAGCCTTAGAGGTAATTTCATATACCCCAAAGACCACAAATATAAAAAATAACATATTAATATAAATAAAAAAAATAACAAAATATAAATATAAAATTATATTAAAAATGAAAAATTAATTACAAATTAAAAATAAAAATACATTAAATTTTGTAAGTATAAAATTACATTTATACTTGAAAAAATTAAGTAAAAATGAAATTTTAACAAAATTGTGAAAAAAGAAATAAATTTGGAAAAAAGTTAAATAAAAATTATTATAACTTTTTATCCAATAAATAAACATATAAAATTTATTTCACCATTGGATTCCTCATAAAAAATCAGGTGGGGTCACCTCTGAGTGAAATTCTTGTAACTCAACTCTAAATAAGCTTAAATTAAGTTTTTAAGTATTTTCAATGCAAAAGTTGAAAATCCTCAGAACCTTAATTTAATTCACACCACATGTAGTGTTAACCATCAAATTTTGTGTTAAAATTGAGGTGTTGTGTTTAGTTTAGAAGCTATGAGGAATTGAAGTATTTTCAATTGAATTCAATTGAAATGTCAAAATGTGCGCGTGTATTACATAAGTGAACTTTGATTTACATATGAGGTGTCAATTATTACTGTATTGTAATGTACAATTGAATTGAATTACATATGTAAATTATAAGTATAATACATGATGAGGAATTAAAGGAAAAATAAATTGGAAAGATTAAAATTGGGGGGGAAAAGGAACTCCAGCTCTAAGGGGGAGCTAGGCCCCCAAAATCCTTGCTGACAGGCGTGGGATGTCGAAATTCACGCAAAAGTTCATCACTTTTGGCCTGGAATTGAGTTACAGGGTCTGTGGACTCAATTGATGATGAGGTTTTGATACCAACTGGGGTAGTTTTAGCTGTTGCCAAGAGGGTAAAACTACCCTTAAGATAAAACAACCATAGTAAAAAACAGTTTTAACTGGTTTCTACGCCTCTTACACAAATTCTGACGTGTTTTGAAGGCTCTAGGCCTGGTATTGCTATAGTAATGGCTGATTTAAGGGTCTAAAAATGGCTAAAAATGGCCAAAAATGGCTTAAACCAGCCCTTTTTTGGTCTAAACCAGGGTTCAATGATGCCATAATTGGCTTTTCTGTTGCCAGACTGTTTTTCACGACTGACAAGAGTAAATTTTACTTTTGGAGTAAGAGAATTGATGGCTATAAAAGAATGTCTTCTTTGCCCCACTATTCTCTTCATGTTAGAATCTTTTCCTTTTATTAATTAGTTTAAAACTGTTAAACCAATCAATAAAAGATTCCAACCACCTATTTTAAATCATTTTAAACCTTTTAACCACGTGAAAAAATCATTATAATAATTGTTTGTAACTCTTACAATCATTTTTACCCCTGAACCACCCCAAAAGTGAATTAAAGCATCTTTCATCACTGTTAACTTTGTCACTTTGTTTCCAAATTCACTCTGGTCACTTTTGGGCGTGTTTTCTTTTTAATATTCTTTTTAAAGACTTTGTTCTTTAATTAATTGCTTGCAGTTCTTTGCTTAATTAATTCCAATTGAAATTGCTCTTGAAGAAATTTCTTTTGTAGCCTTAAAATATCTCTTGTAGAGTATTTTTTGGATAAACTTTTATTATTGGTAAAATAATAACTTTTTATAATATTATTGTTTTATACTAATAAAGTTATAAACAATAAAATTGGCGTGTTTCCTCTTAAAAATAATACTTCATACTATTTTTGACTGAATTTTACCTTATACAAATTTTGAGGACAGGAAAAGTACTTGATTTTTAATCAAAGTTTCATATCCACACCTTACATTTGGGGGCCCAGCCGTGATATTTTACCTGTGACATATTTTTTTTAAAAAAACATATAAAAAATACTTATAATTCAAAAAATCAATAAAAAATAATTTTTTTCATATTATAAGTGAGGCTTTAATTTTCATTTCTTTTTTGAAATAACCTTTTTTTTACTTAATTATTTGGCTTTTTCATTGATTTTAGTGTCTGACAACGTGGTAAGACAAGAAAACATTGAAACAGTCTCAACAGTAACCAGCATTGTTCCTGCCAGTACTGTTAATTTTGACCATAATAGTACTATTATTGTGACTCAGAATATTCAACCTGAACCAATATCTTCTGAATTAATTAACTTGGACATAAGTAATACTCTTCATGAAGCCAAAGATTTGGCCAATAGTAAGTTTTTTGACATAAAATTACTATTTTAAGCCTTTTTTAACCATAATTATGCCTTCAACCAGGTCAGGAGCCAGCTATAACCCCTCAAGCAGCTCCCAGAAAGGTAATAGACGTGATTATGGCAGAGGCCAATCAGGTACAGAAGGAAAAGGGTCAGTTGATGACTTCCAAACAACTAAAATGGGTCATTCTGAAGCTGATAATACCATTTTACCTTCAAAAAGAGCTGACACCGCCACAACAAGCCTCTGTGGACATATACAAAGCCAGCCACAGTGCATACAACAATGCACTCCAGTTCAAGGAGTACCAGATCCTTGCAGACCTGTGGAAGAATTGCATGAATTCTTACCTGACAGTGAGAAAATTCCTGGGCCATCCCAATACTTGCAAATTGCTCAATGGATGGCATCCATTGATGGAGAAGAAAAACATGATGCTTTTGACACTAGAATGGAGGAAAAACAACCCTCCACAACCCAAACAGTGCCAAAAACAGCCCCAGTGGCCAGAAGCAGAAATTCCAATGTGAAAAAGCAGACACAAGCTCCAAAAAAGGGCAAAGGGAGGGCACCAGCTCCAAAACCTTACAGCCAGGGCTACAGAATCCCAAAGATTCAACAGGATGCCATGGAAAATGTATTTCAGATGGCCAGAACCATGATGGAATTACAGAAGAAGGAGGAAGCCAGATTAAAATATCAAAAATGATTTCTGATACTTTTAATTGTATTCCAGAGTTGTATAAAGCTATTTCTGACGTAAAAAGTCATCTTTCTGATAAAAATACATCAATTTGTGACAATCTTAAAACAAATAACTTGAGTCTGAGCCAAATAAATGATACACTTAAATGCTTTGAAAGAGTTTTAAGAACAATAAAAACTTCCAATAATGATAATTCTTTTTGCACTAAGATAAATGAACAATCTACCATTATTAAAGAATTAACAGACAAATATTCTAAATTCAATATTGATGACATAATTGAAACAAGAATAAAACAAGCCATAAACACTATCAAAGAAGATAATAAAAAATCTCTTGATGATATCTCAAAATCATTTGCAGAAGTAAAGACAAATACAATTGCCTTGAAAAAGCATTTCGATACCTCAAAAGAGGAAATATCAAAATTAACAATAAAGTTAAATGAAGTTATATCTGATAATACTAAACAAACAGAATTATGGAATGAGCTTACATACAAAGAAGATGATCATAAAAAGAATGTCATAGACTCTATACAAAGCCTGCAACATGAATTAAGAAATTCACAGAGGTGTAACAACAGTAAAATGAATGATATTGAACAACTGCTGAACACCTTGCCAAGAATGTCTACACCTCTGAACCAAAATGAGGGGGCAAGGATTCCTAATCCACAAGTATTGGATATTGAAAATTCACAGTTAAAAGATGAATTTTCTACTTCTCTTCATAACTTGGAACCATCAATGGGCCAAGCACTCTTGAAGGAGGTTCCAAAACTTAAAGAATGGCCTCACTTCAGTGGTGAAGGAGAATATGACCATATGGAATTCATTAGAGGTATTGACATGATAAAAGAGGATTTTGAATTACCAGACAGATTGGTAACAGCCAGGTTTAACACCTTGTTTACCAGATCAGCTCACAGATGGTACATCAAAATAAGACAAGCACATGGACACCAGAGTTGGACTTGGTGGAAAACCCAAATCATCAACAAATGGGCAAATGATGCTTGGAGGTTTAAAGTTGAAACAGCCTTTGAATCTGCCAAATTCAATGCTGATAAAGACAAAGCTTTACCATGGTTTTGCCAACAAAAAGACAGATTAACAGCATTATATCCAGACATGTCAGAATTTATGATCCATAGAAAAATTCTGAGACAATGTGGAGGTGACTTAGAGCATGCTGTCAAAAGCAGGACTACTGAACAATCTTCAGCAGAGGATATTATCAATATATTAGAAGAAGTAACCACCAGAACCAAAATTGGTTCTAGTAGGGTGAATCTCAAAACAAGGTTTAATACACCTTGGAAAGATTCTGTGGACAAAAACCCCAAAGAAAATTCTAATAATATTAAGTATAAATCTGCAGATACAATCAGAAAGTGCCATATTTGCCAAAGCACCACCCATTTAGCCAATACATGTCCAAAAAGGGGGAAAATCAATGAAATTGACATTGAAAAAGAACCAGATGTTGAAAAAGAAGACATAATTGAAGACAATTCAGATGATAAGTCATCCATATTTTCTGAATCTTCAAAAGATATAGAAAATATCAATGCCACTTTTGACATCATGGAATCTTATTCCAACTTGCCACAATTGAGCAATGGTCAACTTGATTTATCAAAAATCCAAGATGCACAACTCATGAAAACCAAACCAAACCGAGGAAAAGGTTATACAGCTGGTAACTCCTGTATAACAGAAGTGGTGATTAACAACAAACCCACTAAACGTTTGCTTGACCCAGGAGCCTTCTGCTCTTGTGTTGGAAAATCTTTCCTCAAAACCTGTGTACCAAATTTTGAAGACCAATTGTTACCAATTGATGGTATAAAATTCAATAGTGCAAGCAATCCAATCAAAGCATTAGGAATTTTTGAGACCAATGTCATATTCCCACACATAAATGGGAATTTAAGAATCACTGTTGAATTTGTTGTTATGGAAAATTGCTCCAGTACCCATTTCATATTGGGAAATGATTATTTAATCATGTGTGGCATAGATTTACACAACAACAAAGACAGATACTTTACTATTGGAGACAATAAGCGCCAAAAATTTGCCTTTTTACCATTTAAAAGACAAATTACAGTAAACAAAGTATCACCAGTCAACTTAGAGTTAGAGAAATTCAAGTCTGAACACTTAAATGAAGCTGAAATAAGCCTTCATTTGAGTGATAAACAAGAAAATGAACTCTATTCTCTTTTATATGACCATAAAGAAGCATTTGCCTCAGATAAAGAACCCCTAGGGGCAATTATTGGTCATGAAGTTGATATTATCCTTAATATTGAGAGACCTTATCCACCACTCTTAAGAAGACCTGCATATCCAGCAAGTCCAAAATCAAGAGAAGCTCTAGAAAGCCATATTAAAGAACTTCTAGACCTTGGTGTAATAAGAAAAGTGGGCCACAATGAGGAAGTAGAAATAACTACACCAGTCATAGTGGCTTGGCATAATGGAAAATCTAGAATGGTTGGGGACTTTAGAGCTATGAACACTTATACTGTTCCAGACAGATACCCAATTCCAAAGATCCAAATTGCCCTCACTCAAATATCTCAAGCAGTATAAATAAGCACTATGGATGCTCTCAAAGGATTTCATCAGAATGTGGTGACACCAAGAGCAAGAAAGTATTTGAGAATCATTGTTCATTGTGGAGTTTATGAATATTTAAGAATGCCCTTTGGTATCAAAAATGCACCTTCACACTTCCAAAGAATGATGAATGAAATCTTCCCTGAAGAACTTTCAGAAGGATGGTTAATCATTTACATTGATGACATTATAGTCTGCTCCAAAACTTGGGAAGAACATATGTACAGATTGTCCAGGGTTTTGACAAAAATTCAATCTGTCAATATGAAAATTTCTTTAAAGAAATGCCATTTTGGATTTAAGGAGCTTAAAGCACTAGGGCATGTAGTATCTGGTTTATCTCTTGGAATTGACAAAAACAAAGTTGCAGCAGTATTGCTTAAGCCCATGCCTCAAAACAAAAAAGAAATTCAGTCATTTTTGGGTTTTGCAGGGTATTACAGGCAGCACATTAAAGATTTTGCATCCATGGCAAGACCTCTTTATAAGCTATGTGACAAAGACACAGTCTTTGAAATGACAGTTGACAGAGTAAAAGCCTTTGAATCTTTGAGACAAGCCTTGACCACTGCTCCACTCTTACTGATGCCAGACTTTAAGCTGCCCTCTAAGCTTTATATTGATGCATCAGGAGATGGGCTAGGTGCTGCACTTCACCAAGTTCAGATCATAAATGATAAACCTGTAGAAGGACCCATATGCTTCATATCTAGGCAAATCAAACCTACTGAAGCCAGATATGGAGCAAGTCAGATGGAGTGTTTATGCCTTGTTTGGGCTCTAGAAAAGCTAAATTACTTTCTAGAAGGATGTGTCTTTGAAGTAATAACAGATTGTACCGCTGTTAAATCACTTCTGAACATGAAAACACCCAACAGACATATGCTTAGATGGCAAATAGCCATACAAGAATATAGGGGAAATATGACTATTGTTCACAAAGATGGCAATATTCATAAAAATGCAGATGGACTAAGCAGATGGCCATTACCAAATGATATTGATAATCCTGCTTATGTACCAGAAGAAGCCTCCCCACAAATTCCAATAGAAGGGATAAGTGTTACAGACTTAAACACCACCTTCTTTGAAGAAGTCAGAAACAGTTACACTCAAGATAAGAATTGTAGCATCTTATGCCAATTACTTAACAAGGACTGTAAAGACAACTCTCTTACACATGCCTTGGATGAAATATGGAAAAAAACTTATGATGAAGGAAGATTTCACCTACTGGATGGTATAATTTACCACAGAACAAAACACACATGTGTTATGACAGTTGTGGACAGGTCACTAATCAATCTTGTGCTGAAAGAATGCCATGACAGCCCCTTTTCAGGACATCTGTCTGAAGACAGAACAAAAGAAAAGGTAAAAACCTGTATATGGTGGCCAATGTGGCAAAAAGAAGTGACAGAGTATTGCAAAACCTGTGACAGATGTCAAAAAGCAAACAAATCCACTGGCAAGAGACTTGGAAATATGATAAAAATCCAAGAACCCAGCAGACCTTGGGAAATTGTCCATATGGATTGGTAACAGGACTACCACCAGGTGGTGACAGAAGTTATAATGCTTGCCTAGTAATTGTAGACAGGTTCAGTAAAACTCCAATCTTTTTACCATGCCACAAAGATGATACAGCCATGGATACAGCTCTTCTGATATGGAATAGAGTAGTATCATGGACTGGAATATTTACAAATATCATTAGTGACAGAGATCCTAAATTCACCTCAGCACTGTGGACAAATCTTCACCAACTATTTGGGACAAAATTATCCTTCTCCACAGCCTACCACCCATAAACTGATGGTCTGGCTGAAAGAATGATTCAAACCTTAGAGGATATGATGAGAAGATTCTGTGCATATGGCCTTGAATTTAAAGATAGTGATGGTTTCACCCATGATTGGTGTACTCTTCTTCCTGCACTGGAACTGGCATACAAAACATCCATTCATGCCAGTACCAATGAGACTCCTGCTATTCTGGAAAAAGGATGGAATCCCAAACTACCCCAAGATTCTTTGAGGAAAGATTTAGTTGGGATACATCCTACAGCTGCCAGCTTCAAAGGAATGCTAGACAGAGCCAGAAAGCATGCAGTAAGATGCATGGAAGACTCATTTGCATATGCTAAAGATAAATGGGACAAATCTCATGCCACTCCAGATTTCAAGGCAGGAGATTTAGTACTAGTATCCACCACCAACTTCAATAACATCAAAGGATGTAAAAAGCTCAAAGACTCCTTTGCAGGACCTTTTGTTATTAAAGCCCTCCATGGAGACAATGCTGTTGAAGTACAGTTATCTGAAGAACTTAGTAATAAGCATCCTACATTTCCAGTGAGCTTAGTGAAGCCATATAAATCTAGTGATGCTGAGAAATTTCCCTTGAGGAATAAAGCTCCCCAAGTTATACCTCCTATTGAAACATCTGGTACTAAGAGAATTACCAAAGTTCTTAAAGAAAGGAAATTAAGAACCAAGAAAGTGAGGGAATACCTTGTTAGGTACAGTGACCCAACTTGTGAAGATGAATGGTTAGAAGAAAAAGTTATACCAGAAGCTACCAAACTCCTCAGGAGATTCAGACACACTAGAAATACCAATATTACAAAGTAATATTCTTTTTTTAGGGGGAGGGAATGTGAGCCTTAGATGTAATTTCATATACCCAAAAGACCACAAATATAAAAAATAACATATTAATATAAATAAAATAAATTTATTTATATTATTAAAATAAAAATCAAAATATAAATATAAAATTATATTAAAAATGAAAAATTAATTACAAATTAAAAATAAAAATACATTAAATTTTGTAAGTATAAAATTACATTTATACTTGAAAAAATTAAGTAAAAATGAAATTTTAACAGAATTGTGAAAAAAGAAATAAATTTGGAAAAAAGTTAAATAAAAATTATTATAACTTTTTATCCAATAAATAAACATATAAAATTTATTTCACCATTGGATTCCTCGTAAAAAATCAGGTGGGGTCACCTCTGAGTGAAATTCTTGTAACTCAACTCTAAATAAGCTTAAATTAAGTTTTTAAGTATTTTCAATACAAAAGTTGAAAATCCTCAAAACCTTAATTTAATTCACACCACATGTAGTGTTAACCATCAAATTTTGTGTTAAAATTGAGGTGTTGTGTTTAGTTTAGAAGTTATGAGGAATTGAAGTATTTTCAATTGAATTCAATTGAAATGTCAAAATGTGCGCGTGTATTACATAAGTGAAATTTGATTTACATATGAGGTGTCAATTATTACTGTATTGTACTGTACAATTGAATTGAATTACATATGTAAATTATAAGTATAATACATGATGAGGAATTAAAGGAAAAATAAATTGGAAAGATTAAATTTGGGGGGGAAAAGGAACTCCAGCTCTAAGGGGGAGCTAGACCCCAAAATCCTTGCTGACAGGCGTGGGATGTCAAAATTCACGTAAAAGTTCATCACTTTTGGCCTGGAATTGAGTTACAGGGTCTGTGGACTCAATTGATGATGAGGTTTTGATACCAACTGGGGTAGTTTTAGCTGTTGCCAAAAGGTAAAACTACCCTTAAGATAAAACAACCATAGTAAAAAACGGTTTTAGCTGGTTTCTACGCCTTTTACACACATTCTGACGTGCTTTGAAGGCTCTAGGCCTGGTATTGCTATAGTAATGGCTGATTTAAGGGTCTAAAAATGTCTAAAAATGGCCAAAAATGGCTTAAACCAGCCCTTTTTTGGTCTAAACCAGGGTTAAATGATGCCATAATTGGCTTTTCTGTTGCCAGACTGTTTTTCACGACTGACAAGAGTAAATTTTACTTTTGGAGTAAGAGAATTGATGGCTATAAAAGAATGTCTTCTTTGCCCCACTTTTCTCTTCATGTTAGAATCTTTTCCTTTTATTAATTAGTTTAAAACTGTTAAACAAATCAATAAAAGATTCCAACCACCTATTTTAAATCATTTTAACCCTTTTAACCACGTGAAAAATCATTATAATCATTGTTTGTAACTCTTATAATCATTTTTACCCCTGAACCACCCCAAAAGTGAATTAAAGCATCTTTCATCACTGTTAACTTTGTCACTTTGTTTCCAAATTCACTCTGGTCACTTTTGGGCATGTTTTCTCTTTAATATTCGTTTTAAAGACTTTGTTCTTTAATTAATTGCTTGCAGTTCTTTGCTCAATTAATTCCAATTGAAATTGCTCTTGAAGAAATTTCTTTTGTAGCCTTAAAATATCTCTTGTAGAGTATTTTTTGGATAAACGTTTATTATTGGTAAAATAATAAATTTTTATAATATTATTGTTTTATACTAATAAAGCTATAAACAATAAAATTGGTGTGTTTTCTCTTAAAAATAATATTTCATACTATTTTTGACTGAATTTCACCTTATACAAATTTTGAGGACAGGAAAAGTACTTGATTTTTAATCAAAGTTTCATATCCACACCTTACAGAATCTGTGGGATACTGGCACACAAACAGTGTGACAGGGTACCAAAAGGTGTAATTCTGACGTGGAATTGTTGATTAAATTACACTGTCATTATACAGGGCATATTGTAGTAACATACAAGCCCAGAAGCCATTCTTAGATGTGCAAAACCAGCATTTTGAGAAGTCTTAACTGACATAAGCCCTCTTTTTCCAACCTTGATTCAGTGGAAGAAATTACATCCCACTTGAGACCCAGTCACAGGCCAACACACCAGTAACACCCTCAGAACCAGAGGGAAGCAAGGGCAAAGGAAAGAGGCTAAGTGAAGGCGGTATCACAGCCAAGAAGTGGACACCAACAGCCACTCAGAGGAGTAGAAAACTACCAAACTCTGCATCAATACAAGTTAAGGCAACCTTAACCACTTGTACAGGGAAGATTACTATAATTAACCCAGTTGTAACCTCTAAAGGTAAACTGCCCAAATCAGCAGACAGCAAATTTGTACAAGGCACAATCAAAGGTAAATACCCTAAGAAAATAAAGTTTTTGACTGCTTGCAAACACTGATATGTCACCTGTATACCTCAGAGACCTTGGCTTCCAAAGGAACCAGCCAGAGGACAGAGAAGGCTTGTCCAGAACCAGAAGACCTGGAAGAGGACCCTCTGGAAACAGTGGTGGATGGCAAAACAATGAGGGAGATAATATCAACCTTGCCATTCAAACCCCAATTCAACAGGAACCTCAAACCAGAGGACTGGAAGGATATGGATCAAGTTCTTCAGCTCCATCAGCTCCTCAAAGATTTGTTTCAATTGAGCATGGACAATAAGAGGTTCAACCTGGCATCTCATTGGGCAGAACTTGGAACAAGTTGCCAGAAGATATGTCTCAAGGAGATAGACTTCAAGGAACGTATGGTAATCACCAAAGGTTGGAATCCTACCAGGCAGTTCAGACTCCTGGAGGCAAGGGAGAATCAAGCCACTATCCAAGCTATAGAAGAACAGTTAACCCAGACAGGGCCTACTCAGATTCCTTCAAGCTCACAAGGAGCAGGCCAAATCAGCTCTCCACGGGCTTCACACCATTAAGAAACCAGAAGATCAGTAGCCAAGAGTCACCATTCTTCACAATTCCAGGAATTTTCCAGGAGAAGAAAAGGAAACAAGGGCAAGAACAAAGCCTCCATCAACCAGAGGAGGGAAGAGTCAGACCCCATGATCCAGAAGCTGTTAGATTTGGTAAAAGAAGTACACAAGAACCAGAAGTAATTGTAAACCACTCTAGGATCAGTAGTCCTAGTAATAGAAACATTACCCCAACTCAGATTGAACATAACATTGTCACACCTGAGAGTAACTTGAACAGTGATGCACTGTGGTTCCAAATGTCCCAATATTCTGAGCAATCTGCAACGCAGTTTTCAGAACTTGAAGCTGGCCATGAGAGGATGAAAAAACTACAAGCCTCCATGGAACAAATAGTTAAAAATCTTCAAGAAGGACATTCTCAGTTGAGCAAAGATTCTGATGAAACTAACAAAAGACTGAATCTAGTATTTGAAGACCAACACAACAGCAAAAGGGACAGGGATTGTCTGGATCAAGACATAAACAAATTGTTTAATGTCTACCATAGCTTGAAGCCCCAACCACAAGGCCAAGCCATGGATAATACATATCAAACAGATGACATCAAACCAGGTGCCATGTTGATGAATAAGGCATGATCTCCATCACAATAGCAGGATGGAGATGGCATATCTTATTCAGAAAAAGAAGCCTTGAAACAGCTTCCTGAGGCCTCAAGCTGGCCCAAATTCTCTGGATCAGGAGAATATAATCATATGGAACTCAGATTATATTGATGGACTCTTCATTGATGTGCCAAGCATACAAGATTACTGGATTACTGCTATACTAAATACAGCATTTAAAGTTAATGCTAGTATATGGTACACAGAAATGAAAGAAATCCATGGCAGAAGAAACTGGCCATGGTGGAAGAGTCAAATCATCCAAAAGTACAGTAATGGAACTTGGATATGGCAAAAGACCATGTCATTTGAAAATGACAAATACTCTGTGGACAAAGATCCATATGAGTGGTGTCTTAGAAAGTTTAAAAGACTTAAAGCCATTGATCCTCAGATGAACATACAAATGAGGAATCAAAAACTGCTGACACAACTGCCAGGAGAACTAGAGCATGCAGTGAAATGCAGATGCAACCAAAATTGCACTCTATTTGACCTTGCCAACACCTTACAAGACAGAAGGAAGAGGACTAATATAGGGAAATTCACCCCATATAGAAGCAGTGGTTTCAAAGAGAAACAACCTCTCAGGGTAGAGTTTAAACACAAACCCAGAGAAAGGGTGGCAGAAGTGGCAAAGAAGAAGAATTCTTGTCACAATTGTGGTTCAACAGACCACTATTCCAACAACTGTCCAAAGGCAAAGAAAAAAATCTATGCCATTGAGAAAGTCCCAGAGGAGGAATACCCAACAGAGGATTCTGAATCAGACTCTATGGGTGATGCCATCAGAGAACCATCTGATGATGACCAAGACCCAAGAGAAGAATTCCTAGTGGAATACCAAGAGGAAGCCCCACTAGAAATTTAGGACATACAGTTGGAAGCAGGCATGCTACAGGACACTGCCAACAAGAACTTGTGAAAACACACACAAGATGCACAAATATTCCTGGTTACACCAACCAAAGGAATGGCATATATACATGGGACACAGCCACAAAAATGACTGTATGTATTGACAATGCTCAGAATCCACTGATCATTGATAGTGGAGCACACTGCTCCATAGTGGCCAGAAATTATCTGGATAACCACTTCCCAAACTGGAAAAACAGCTCTTTCCCACTAAGGCAAAGAACTTTAAAAGTGCATCAGGGAAGATGACTTCCATTGGGACAGTTATCAAAGAGATAATTATACCCCACAGGAAGGGTAATATCAGACTCAACCCAGAGCTTGTAGTGCTTGATAATGCCCACATCAAAGGGTTCTTACTGGGGACAGATTATCAGAGGATGTATGGAATAGATATTTACAACAGTAAAAATAGGCACATTAACATTGGTACTAACAAGGAAAAGAAATTATCACTTGATATATGCCAGATATCTTCTCAGGACCCACTAGAAGACCTTCTGAAGGAATTCAGAGAGGGACAGTTTAGCACTACCCTCACCAGTAAACAAAAACTAAGTTTACTGAAGATGCTGAGGAAGAACAGACCAGCATTTGCCATTGGTGAAGAACCACTAGGCAAGATCAAAGGCCATGATATAGAACTATATCTGGATGTGGAAAGACCCTATACACCCATGCTTACGAGACGTCCTTATCCAGCAAGTCTGGAAACCAGGAAAGAAATTGAAAAACATATCAATGAACTACTGGACATGAATATCATCAGGAAGATTGGACATAATGAAATAGTAGAGGTAACCACTCCTGTCCTAATCACCTGGCATGATGGCAAGTCTAGATTGTATGGAGACTTCAGAGCTCTGAATAAATACACAAAAGCAGACAGGTACCCTATACCGAGGATACCTCATTCCCTGGATAAGCTGGCAAAAGTCAAATATATAACCAAAATGGATTGTATGAAGGGCTTCCACCAATGTAGAGTTAAACCAAACTCCATGAAATTACTCAGAATAATATGCCATATGGGCAGATATGAGGACACCAGGATGCCATTTGGCATCAAGAATTCCCCAGCCCATTTCCAAAGGATGATGGACACAATATTTCAAGAAGAAATATTGGAAAGCTGGATGGTAGTATATATTCATGATATAATTATATACTCAGAGACATGGGAAGACCATGTACAATACATAGACAGAGTGCTAAGTAAATGTACACCCATCAATCTGAAAATTTTACTCAAAAAGTGTAATTTTGGCCAACAAGAGCTACTATCTCTAGGACATAAAGTCTCAGGTCTTAGTTTGGCACTTGACCGGAATAAAGTAGCATCAGTACTGAAAAAGCCAGTACCAAAGACCATCAAAGAGATGTGATCCTTCCTTGGGTGTGCTAGCTACTATAGAAACCACATCAAATATTTTGCCCACATAACCAGTAGTGTGGGAACTCCTCTTGTGTGGGATAAGATGAGGCAGTACCTGGAAGGGGAAATTACAAGAAAACAGTTTTGAATTGCTGTTCAAGCTTGTAACCCTTGCTCTGCTTGTGTGTCAGAATAATCTGAACTTCCCTTCCTAAAAATGCTGAATTATCTTAACTTGAGTTCACAATCAATTTATTTATTGATGGTGGCTAATTCAGAAAAGTGTATTCAACAGACTCAATCAGACTTTGCTTGATCTCAAAATATTTATTTAAAATTTTTAAATATAACACTATTTAATTAACCAAAAGAAATAAGACTAGCACAAATCACACAAAATACTAATACAACAACAATTCAATATAATAAGCTGACACTAGGCTAATAATAATACTGAACAAACAATCAAACACTTTTTTTTATATATGATTTATGATTTTTTATGAAATGAAATTCTGATATGACCAAACTGGTAATAGTCACTCTTTGATAGTTTGGTTTGATAATAATTCTTTCTTTTTAATAAGAATAACACTATTTTATTCCTATAATAGGTATTTTCCTTTATAATTAATAAAAGAATGTCCCTGTAGTAACCAAAGTATGATTTTATGAAATTAAATAATAATGATAATTTATGAATAAAATGACTAAATGACCCTTCTTTCCTTTATTTAAAGCCTTGATTGTTTATGATAAGGTGAAATTATTTTTTTTAAGATACTATTTTATTTATTTTAAGCTCAATAGACTATTATATAAGACCTTTTTATCCTTTATATAATAAGATTCTATTATAAGGTTTAATCTTTTTTTTATAAGACTTTTTTTTATTAGACTTATTCTTTATTTTAAGACTTTTTCTTATTATAAGACTGATTCTTTATTTTAAGACTTTTTCTTATTATAAGACTAATATATAAGGCCTTTTTATGCTTTATATAATAGAATTATATATTTGTAGACTAGTTAACCTGATAGTCAGGGATGAATTTAAATCCACTTTCCACTTTTTGGGGGGATAAAAGACATGAGGGAAAGAGGAAAAATTTTGGGGAGAGAGGCCCTCTATTTATAATTTTTGGGCTCTCCATAGGAGGTGTTCAAAAAGAGGGACTTAGAATTTTTCAGTTTCTTTTTGCTGGGAAAATTCTTTTCTGGTGGTCCCACCTAAATGATGTCATTTATGTAAATCATTGCATCATTTGTTTGCTTGATGATGTCATTTGTTGGGTTGCTTACTAATCTGAGGTATTTTTGCTGGTGCTTATTTGAACTTGATTACTAATCCTTAGACTTGCTGACTAATCCTTAGCTCCCTAAGTATTACTAATCAAGTAATCTGATTACTAATACTTTCTTAACTCCTTCCTGCTTATGTAATCTGTTTATGTATCCTCCTTCTGCTATCTTGAATTTAGAATTTTGGTTTTTTTTTTTTTTTTATTTCTTCAATGTGGCTTGAACCAATGACATGGCCAGTTTCCTTGACACAAGGCATCACCTTACCAACTGGGACAAATCTCCTTTTCTTTTGTTTCCAACAGAAGCTACCCATAGGGGTACTTCTACTTTTCACTCCCCTCCAAAAAAAAATTTATTAAGCTGATATGGTATGGCATACCACAGTAGTTTATACAAGTTATGTTCAAAAGATGTAGTCTTTGAAATAACCAAGGAAAGGAGGGATGCATATGAGAGGATCAAACATGAACTCACCAATTTACCAGTGCTCATCTTGCCTGACTTTGAACTACCATTCAAGTTATACATAGATGGAGCATGTAGCCAAGGCTTAGGAGCAGCCCTTCACCAAATACAAATTGTGGATGGTGAACCAAGAGAGGGTGTAATATGTTACATCTCTAGGCAACTGAAAGATTCAGAAGCCAGGTATGGGGCCACCCAGACTGAATGCCTATGCTTAGTCTGGGCTCTGGAGAAACTCCATTATTATTTGGAGGGTGCAGTCTTTGAAGTCTATACAGACTGCACAGCCTTGAAGTCTTTACTAAACATGAAGACCACAAATAGACACATGTTGAGATGGAAAAAAACTATCCAGGAGTATAGAGGGAACATGACCAATATATACAAGGAAGTTAAAAGCCATACCAATGCAGATGGCCACTAGACAAGGTCAAAAGCAATCCAGCTTATGACCCTGAAGTTTCAGCCAAGATCCCTATCCATTTCATGGAAGTGGATAGGAAGATGGACTTCAGATTTTCTGAATGGGCACCAGAGAGTGGTACCCTTGACAGTGGAAACACTGATTCAGAAGGAACAGAAACTCCCATACTGGGGATAAGTTCCTCAAAACTGCACATTGAATTTTTTAGTGCAGTTCTGAAGTCTTATTCCAAACACAAACATTGTGGCATATTACTACAACTCCTTCAACAAAAGTACAGGAGTCCAGAACTGGAATCCCAGCTGGAAGAACCCTGGTTGAGGGCCTTTAAGGACAACAAATCTATTCTTATAGATGGCCTGCTCTACCACAGAGGAAAACACACTAGTGCACTCACAGTGGTAGACAGAGACCACATCTGTCTGATCCTGCAAGAATGCCATGACTTCCCCTATATGGGACACATGAGTGAAGACAGGACCAAAGAGAGGGTAGCAAGCACAGCTTGGTGGCCCAGGAGGGAACAAGAGTTGAGTGAATACATCAACACTTGTGAAAGATGCCAAAAGGCAAATAGGAAACATGGGAAGAAGTATGGGTTACTTCAAGATATAGAAGAACCCAAACACCCATGGGAAACCATCAACAAGGACTGGCTTACAGGACTTGTCCTAGGAGGCAAAGAAAACTAGAATGCCTGCTTGATCATAGTTGATAGGTTCAGCAAGAGCATGAGGTGTCTACCATGCCACAAAGAGGACACAGCCATGGATACTGCTCTGTTATTTTGGAATAACTTCATATCTACCTGTGGAGTCCCAAAGATCATCATTAGTGATAGGGACCCAAAATTCACATCTGGAATTTGGACCAACTTGTATGACATGCTTGGCACCAAGCTTGCTTTTTCCACAGCTTACCATCCACAAACAGATGGCCTAGCTGAAAGGATGATCCAAGCAATGGAGCACCTCCTCAGAAGGTTCTGTGCTTATGGCATGGAATACAAGGACCATGAGGGCTACACCCAGGATTGGGTTACCCTTTTACCAGCTGTCCAACTGGCTTATAATACAAGTCAGCACTCTACCACGCGAAAAACACCTGCACTGGTAGAGAAAGAGTGGAATCCCTTGTTGCCTGTGGATCACTTGAAGAGGAATCTTCTGACCATTCACCCCACATCCAAAGACTTCCATGATATGTGGAAGAGGGCTTGTGACACAGCTGCTAAAGGCATAGCTGAGGCAAAAGATTATAATAAGGAGAGGTGGGACAAGACACACATGGAACCTGACTTTAAGGAAGGGGACCAGGTGTTAGTGTCTACACTAAACTTCAACAATCTTAAAGGACACAAGAAGATGAGAGACTCATTTGTAGGACCTTTCACTATTATTAAGTTGGTAGGCAAGAATGCAGTGGAAGTCACACTCACGGAGGAATTTTCTAGGAAACACCCAGTCTTTCCAGTGAGTTTGGTCAAGCCATACTTCCAAACAGAGGCGGGTAAATTCTCCTGCAGGAAGAAGAGCCTCACACTGTGGTATTCCATACCATTTTTTTCCCCAGGCTTAAGCTCATAGTACCCCAAAACAGCAGTAAATCCAGCCTACAGGCAGACTTAAACTCAAATCTTACACCAAAAGGTCAATTTTACAGCAAGAAGCTGGAGTTAACTCATAAAACCATGGCACAGGCACCAAAGGGCAGTGTATGTGTTTAAATAAATTATTCAATTTCATTATGCATGTGTAAAAATCAAGTTACATATAGCAAACTAGTTACAACAAAGAAGGTACCACCCTTCAAATTACACACCCCACCCAGCTTTACACCCCCTTAGAGCCACAGGAGTACCTTATCTTATATCCAAAGTAACCCCACTTGAAACCTTAAAACAGAATCAGCTTGATTTACACCACTCATCACCTCATGCAAATCAAAGCTAGTTACAACAGGCTGCATGCAGTACACAATGTTAATTAAAACTCAACCACATGACTATGCACAGCATGTGTCAAACTAAAACATCACATAATCTCATACATAACAGTAAATTCATCAGTACAAGGAATTATCACCTGACTTCATTTTGAAGTTAAAAAAGAAGAAAAACAACCATGACACCAGCATAAATTACACAGCCACTTCTACCAAGCCTAAAATAAGACATATGCAAAGGAATTACAAGGTCATCATGTGATACTGCATCCACCAAGAGAATATCATGTGACAAGAAAGAGCCTGGGAACAACAAAAATCCCCAGCCAAAATTGAATCACCTCATGTATGCAAGGAAAATTCAAGAATATCACATCATAATTAGTTTACCAAAAGACAATCATGTGATAAATGGAGGCTGTGCAGAGAGAAAATTATCAACAAACCTTAAATCATCTGAACCATGCAAGAAAGGTCCTTACCAAAAGCAGAGTCACATGATGAGATCAAGAGGACTTAAAGTGGATAAAGAAAGCTCCCATGGAGGGCCCTCTAGGCTCCCAAAAGGTATAAATAGAGGGGCTCTCTCTCCCCAAATTTCAAATTCCCCCGATGCAAATTATATCCCATGCAAATTATATCCACTGCACAGTAGGAGCATAGGAATAATTCATCCCTCACCTGGGAGGTAGTCCAGCATATTATAGTAAATTTACTTGCCCAGTAGCTAAGCTCAGTGGAAGTATAGTGTTGAAGATTACCCAGTAGCTAAGCTCAGTGAAATCTTATTATTAAAAAAAAGAGAAATTATCCAGTACCCAAAATTAGGGTTACTACTCTATTGAAATATTTTAACTGGTAAAATTAACACCATTTAACAATACTTAAAAAATAACTTACCCCTTTAAAAAAAATATTAAATATCAAAGATTCTTACCTCTTAAATTTAAAAAATACAATTCTATCTTATTATTAAACACTCTTAAGAAAATAACAAACCTTTAAAAGATTATTTTACTATATTATAACTTTAACTTAACAAAATTACCTTTATCAAACTCATCAAATTTTCCAGAAAGCTTAAATAACTCATCTTACCAAGGATTTATCACCAAGAAGAAACCACTCACCTCAATTTAACGAAAAGAAATATCAAAATTCAACAGACAAGTATTTCATTAAAATCGCAAATTTAACCAGAATAACTGACATTTCTTTTTATTATTATTTATTGAATAGGTCTGATCTGAGACTGCTGAATTTTGTCTTCTGCAGTTGTAAAGCCACTTACTAATTTTATTTTGGTTTGTGAGCTCCAAGGAAGAGTTTGTTCAGTATTTTAGGAGGGGCAGGCAATACACCCTTGCCACCCTTGGTTACAGGAGTTATTAGCAATTCAAAACTAGTTACCTGTGATTTCCCCCTCCAGGTACTGCCTCATTTTAATCCCATGCAAGAGGAGTTCCCACAACACCACCAGAGATAGTGGAAGTGGAGGACTCCCCAGGACCTGTGAGTAAAATCATAAGGGCCAGGAAGATCAGACTCAATGGGAAGGATCAAAGACAGTACTTAGTCAGATTCAAGAACCAAACAGCTGATAAAGACAAATGGTTGTCAGAAGATGCCCTACCAGATGGGAACCTTCATCTAAGGAGATTCACAGCCTCTAGGAGGACTGAAAAGTCTCAACAATGATGAGCCTTTTTTAGAGGGAGGGTATGTCAGCCTGTGACTCAAAGCCAGAGCACAAGCATGACAGCCAAAATACCATAAATCAATGGTATAGCCAAGATACCACCAAAACATGGAGCTGAGCCAAATTAGCTCAAAAGGTATCAAACGAAAGAGGGAACTAATCTCTTTCTGAAAATATAAGTCCCATCACCATAGGACAAAGAATAACAAATTTATTCCTGCTCAAAGTTATTGCTGAGCATAAACCTTAATTTTCACCGCTCATCTAAAATCCAGAAGAAGAGGCTTAACCCCATCAAATGGGTATTCAAAATGACTCTCTAAGCCAGGGCTATCCAATGGTACCAGCCAAACTGAGCTAGCACTAATATTACTGGAGTTATGGCCAATTTCAGGCCAAATAAGGGTGAACAAAACATTCACCTCCCATCTAAATTCTACAGTTTAAGTGTGAGATACTTAAAGTGGGGTCTTTTTAGAAAATGCACAATCAGGGCTATCTGATGGTGTCATCCATTTCACCATATCTCAACTGTAGCAGAAGTTATGGGGCAAATAAGCTCAATACAGCTTTTTACCTAAACCACGCATATGGACAAAACCTTGTACATGGCATAACTTTGCCATATTTAAAGATAACCATACAAAAAAGGTACCATTGTGTAGAACAAACAAAGGGCTACACACTGCATCAGTCTTGAGGCTGATATCTCAAAAACCGACAAAGTTATAGCTGTCTGAAGGTCAAAATCCCACATTCTGACCAATACAGCCTTACCATGGGATAATATGCCATAAACATGAATATGAGGTGTCAAATAAATGAAGCAGATTGTTTTTACTTCAATACCTCATATGTCAGTCCATACTGGGGTCCCATACAGTTTCTGTACAGCATTCTATGCGTCATACACATCAGAATCAGGCTGTGAGGTCCCCAGATGAAAATCTTCACCCTGTATTGGTGAAAACTTCCCAGGTGTGGCTTAAAAACCACATCTGAGCCCAATACAGGCTATACAGTCTGTTTGTAAACCACAAGCCAGTCCCAGAGAGCGAAAAATCTTCACTTTCTCTATGTGGAAAGGTCTAGCACCCTTTCCACCCCATTTCAGAATAAAAAGGAGGCTTTTCACAGCCAGAATTGTTTCCTCATCCTGCTCTTGAATACCCTATGTAGTAAACTGTCAAAAACAGTTTTACTTCTGGGTAATAATCAGGTATAATTCTAATTTTAATTATTGTAGCTCTTATTATAGTAATTCAACTGGTGATACTGCACCATGAGTTCTCAATAGCGCTCACCACCACTATTTTTGAATAGTAGAGCCCTTTAATTATATTATAAATATTTATTTTACTCCAAATCCTCTTATTTCAAATCATTTTCTACGTGTCACAGTCAAAGTTCTAGTTGTAAATAGCCTAATTACTGCTTCAACATAGACTCAACCTGACAAAACCAGAGGATGAACCTTCTGGATAAAGTGCAAAATGGCAAACAATTTTTGCTTTCCAAACCATTTAGACACTTACTTGTTGTCTTCCTATCAAGTTGAGATTTATTTACTAGTCTGAAAATACAAAAGATTCATTAAAAAGATCATAGTTATTGAAAATAATACTACAATTTTCTTTGGAGATTGGAATAGAGAGAAAATAAGCAAATTCTGAATGATCAGTTTTTTCACAATGTGAAAAGTTTTAAGAATAATTTATTTTATATGTTAATTTATTTGAAAAGGATTCAGTTGAGAATCACAAAAATACAACATTTCAAAACAGGGAATTCCAAATTCATTCATATCTTTGTTGTTGTTTGTGAAGATTGTTAAAGAGAGGCTTTGGAGAAGTTTCTTCAGAATTTTGGCCACTTCAGGAATTTTTTGCATCAGTGATCATAAATTGAGATTTCTTTGGACACATATGAAGAAGAGATATACTGTCCAATGGTTACTTGACCAATTCTTGCAGGATTCCAGCCAGTAGAAAACATAGAACCAGTGATTTTGTTTCCTGATTCTTGAAGCTTTGACAAGAAAGGGATGTATTCAATTAAAAACTGAGGGACAAAATTCACTTTTTCTTTCTCATTATCAGTAATTTCTCTATATGGAATGAAATTAATAAGAGAAAATAGTTGATCTGAGGAAGGAGAGATTGATTTATCATAAAGTATTGTAAGGCCTGAATAAATGGAATGGTAATAGGTTTTAATTAAATCTCTAAAAACAGGTGTTTTTTCTACAAAAAGCATCTCAATTCTTTTCTTTAAGTCTCATTAGAAGGAAACAGGTTGAAAAATTTTTTAACAGAAAATTAACAAGATCTAAAATAATGATTTGAGCTTGAAAAACCTAGTTTTTTCTTATTAAGAGGCTGAGACTGATTCTATGATTGAGAATGGCTCTTTCCTTTTCCATGATATCTACCTTCTCTTTGCTTTCTAGGGATAGCTCTAAGGAGGGCACAATTTTTCAAAAAAGTGGTTTTTTGATATTAGTTTTCAGATATGAAGGAGTATTTTTTGAAAATGTGTATTTATTGGAGGTTGGAGACAAGATACATGGGTACAATCAATATATAAGTCTCAAAGTATGTTTGGTTGGAGTGTAAGTCACTAGAGCTTTTTAAACAAAATAGACAAAAAATTCCAAAGATTATCAATTTAGTATTATTATTCCTAATATAAGGGAAGGATTCACTTTTATTCTGGGTAATGTCTTACAGCCCCAAAAATGGGTTTAGCAAGTTTTTCACAGGCAAGCATCCACCCAGAATATATTACTAAATTTATGGACGGAATGGAACTAACAGTATAAAGTTAACAAAGAGGAAGGTTTTTGAGGTGTAAATGTTTGAAAAAAAGTGGTTTTTTTGATATTACTTCTGGGATATGAAGGAGAAATTTTGGAGAAATGTGTATTACTCAGAATTTGGAAACAACATTCAGGGTTAAAATATATGTATAACTCTCACACTATGTTTAGTTGGAGAGTAAGCAAAGAATTCCAAAAATTATCAAGTTAGCATTACTATTCCTAACATGAGGGAAGGATTCCATTTTATTTTGGGTAATGCCTCATAGCCCCAGAAATGGGTTTAGCTAGTGTTTTACAGGCAAACATCCACCCAGAATATAAAGAAAGGGTTAATTAGATTGGCACTGACTAACAGAAAGAATAGATTATAAGATTCTTAAAGTCTCACGTTTTGGAAAAAAGTGGGGTTTTTGAAAGCCTTTTTGAGATAGGAAGGTTAATTCTGGGAAAAAGATAAATTAATTATAAATTTTGGCTGAGAGGCAGGGCCACAATTGCTATCTAACTCCAAAATGTATGTTTTCTTGGTAGGTAAGACACTAGAGCTGTTTGGAAAAAGAGCAAAAAATTCCAAAAATTTCAATCTAGACTACCTAGTGTATCTAACATAAAACCAATAAAGACAAAAAAATAAAAGGTTTTCATCCTATATTAGCTGGTTTGTCTAACATAAAACCAATAAATCTTTCACTTGGCAGGTAAGGGCCTATAGGTATTTCAAATGAAGAGCAAAAGAATCTGAAAATTTTGATATACACTAGCTGGTGTAGCTTAGATATAACCAATCCAGACAGGATACATAACTCTTTTGGAAATGGCTGAGATTTTTAACTTAGGAAATAAGGGCTGGCTTTTAAAATTAGCAACAATGAAGTGAAAAAAAAAATGAAATACAAGGTCAGATGATAAAAATACAGTTTTTGGAATATCCTGTGTAAACCTTAAAGGTTAAGTTTTGGTAAGGTGTGTAATAAAAAACAAAGATGGATAAGCAGGCTCCTTTAATTCATACGTTTTGGCACCCAAAATGGCTAATATTTATCCATCTCATGAATACTTGATGTGATCTCATTACAATGAGAAATATTGCATTAAGTATATAAACTTCATTCAATGGACTAGATGTTAAGAATCCAAATTTGACAATTCCATAAATTTATATAGTGAAACAATACCTGATACTTCACAAATAAAAACTCCCTGTCACAATCATAAGATAAATGTCAGTCTGAGTCTATGATGAAGCAGTAATTAAGCTATTTACAGCTTTAACTATGACTGTGAAACGGTGATAAAGGTTTAAAATGAAGGTATTTATTGATAATCAGGATTAATAATAAGAATAAAAGGGCTTTACTATTGTTGAATAGTGGTGGTGAGCACTGTTGAAAGCCCTGGGTGCAGCTTTACCTGTTGGATGACAATAATAAAGACTAAAATACTTAAATTCAAAGTTTACCTGACTAATTTCCAATAGTATAACTGTTTTTGACAGTTTTAATATGTAGGAATTAAAGAGCAGGCTGGGGATTCCTTTTCTGGGAGTGAAAAGGCCTCCTTTTATCCTGAAATGGGGTGAAAAGGCTTCTAGATCTTTTCACGGAGAGGAAGTGAGTATTTTTCACTCTCTGAGGCAGGCTTGTGGTTTGCAAAAGGCCTGTATAGCCTGTATAGGGCTCACATGTGGTTTTGAAGCCACATCTGGGCTGTTTTCACCAATACAGTGTGAAAATTTTCATCTGGGGACCACATAGCCTTCTTGTGAGCCTTTGAGATATGACCACATACCCAATAAGGTCACAAGAATTACTTAGAATAATTATACATTAAAAATAATTACTTTAAAAATACAAAAATACCATAAATTGGTACAAAACTTGGTTTAACTTAAAACCCAATGAATCAACATGTGAAATAAATTATACTATTGGATTCCCCATTGTAAAATACACATATACCATTTTTATGGAATATCTGTAAAGTCAATATTTAATGAATTATAAGGTATAATACCTGATAAAAACCATAAAACCTTTTTTTATCTCAAGAACGAATGAAACAACATGTAAAATAGATTGTACCATTGGATTCCCCACGAAATTCCACACATAGAACAATTAATGAGCTAATTTCCAAAGTTAATACTTAAGGAACTAACCTGAATATATGCACTTTTTTGGTCAACGCATATATTCAAGGATCATAGCTAATATCTCTTAAACTATACATGATAGAGTGATGAACCAAAAATAAGGTTACCACTTAATTACTGTAAGAAAACAGATATGAACTTTATTTCACAAATTCTAAAATAGGTTAAAACCTATGATGAAATATTGAGAAAAATCAACAGAGCTGTTGACCACTTTGTTGTGAAAGTGGTCCAAACTTAAAAAAAAGTATACAGTTGGATTCTACTAGTTTATTCGTGAAGAATGATGTAATTTGTATTATTAAATTCAGGGTATAACCCCCTGAAATCATAGTTTGAAGATTAAAATATTGAATTTCGACAGAAAAGATGAGTTACACGAAAAATCATCAAAATTAGAGTTTTGATGATGTAATGAAAAGCTCTTGGAAGAATAATGAGGTTATGTCAGGCTATCAGAATTCACTCTCTGAATTTCTGTAGCGTGTAAAAATTAAAAGATATTAAAGATCAAAGTTTGAGCTTAAATTGAGCAGTTATGATCACCTACTGTAACCTTAAATTAAGTTTAACAGTCATATGGGTGATCAAATTGGTGAATACTATTAGTTTATGATCAAAAATAATAAAATCCACGAAATTTGGGGTTCTGCCACGCCTCTGATGTCATCAAACTTAGAGTTATAGTGATAACTCTAAATAATGGTGTAATAATGATGTAATCATCTCCAAACCTTAAAGTATTGATCAATTCCAGTGGATATGATCAGTAAACGTCTACTCGAAGCCTGTTGGACTCTAGGAGGGAGGTATTTACTATAAATAGAGCTCTTTTTACTCTATTTTCCCCTCAGACGCATCAAAAACATTAAATCAACTAAATCAAAGGTAATTTCTTTATTCTTTATATATAAAACTATTATATTATTAAAGACCAAAGATCACTTTATTATAATCATCCATTTTGACGTGATTAAATCAGTTATTTAATTGTTTTTGTTAAAAATCTCTATAAAAACTCATTTCCATGTAAAAATCCAGAATAATTTGTAATTTTCTTTATTTTTATTGTAAATACAATTTGAAAAGGTTGTATTTATATTCTTTGGCGTAAATTATTTCAAAATTATTATACTAAGTGTTAAAAGTAGGTTATTTTCTCTTATTATAATAATTTTCTCTATTATTACTCTTTTAATAATTCTTCAATGAATATAAATAGTATTTATATTAATTTATAACTTTAATATTAGTAATATTATTGTTATTAATTGTTTTTTATTAATAAAAAACAATTTTTTACGCCTTTATCATTTTTTGGTAACAATAATAAAGTGCTTTTAAATATATTAATTATTATATATTAATATATTTATTTATTATATTATATTTTTATAATATAAATTATATTATTACATTTATTTAATAATATAATTATTTTACGCCTTAATAATAATAAATATTGATTATTATTATAATTTTTAATCTTATTTATTCAATTCATAAGGACATTCAGAGTACAATAAGTAAAAAATTAGTAATTTTTACTTATTTTTTCATAGTCAAACCTTACACTTCTTGTCAGGCTGAGTCTATGATACAGGTGTATAATTGTATTTACAAGCTTTAACTGTGACCTTGACATGGTAAAAAATGATAATAAAAAGATTGGTTGATAATGATAAGGGTTTCAATTCAAGATAATAAGGGATTTACTATAATATTATAGTGGTGGTGAGTGCTGCTGGAAGCCCTGGGTGCAGTCGTACCAGTTAGATTACTATAATAAGAACTACAATACTTAATATTTAAAGTATAACCTGATTATTTACAAGAGTATAGCTTTTCTTTACAGTTGTACTACGTAGGAATTCAAGAGCAGGAAGAGGAAAACCTTTCTGGCTGTGAAAAGGCCCCTTTTTATCCTAAAATGGGGTGAAAAGGTTCTAGACCTTTCCACGTAGAGGAAGTGAAGATTTTTAACTCCCAAGTACTGGGTTGTGGGTTTCACAGATCTTGTATAGCCTTTATTGGGCTCAGATGTGGTTTTGAAACCACGTCTGGGCAGTTTTTATCAATACAGGGTGAAAACATTCATCTGGGGACCACACAGCTTGATTCTGGCATGTATGACATGTAGAATGCTGTACAGAACCTGTATGGGACCCCAGTATTGAATAAACTATGAGTTATTGAAGTAAAAACAAGCTTCTTTGTCAGTTTGACACCTCATAATAATGGTTATGGGATATTATGCCATGGCAAGGCTGTATTGGCCATAATGTGGAGCTTTCACCTTAAAACAGCCATATATTTGTCAGTTCTTGAGATATCAACCTCAAAATTGGTTCGGTGCGTAGCCCTGTATGTGTTCTACACAATGGTACCTTATTTTATAGGCCTATTATTAAGTATGGCAAAGGTATCCCATGTACAAGATTGTTTTGTACATATGTGTGTTTTAGGCAAAAGCTGTATTGGGCTTGTTTGCCCTATACCTTTTGTTCTACTTTAGATATGAGGAGATGAATAACACCATCAGATAGACCTGATTGTCCTCTTTCCTAAAAGACCCCACTTCAGGTATCTCACACTAAAACTGTAGAAGCTAGATGGGCGGTGAATGTTTTGTTCACCCTCATTTGGCCTGAATTTGGCCATATCTTCAGTAATATTGGTGCTGGCTCAGTTTGTCTGGTACCAATGGATAGCCTTGACTTAGAGCTTCATTTTGAATACCCATTTGATGGTGCTAAGCCTCTTACTCTGTATTTCAGATGAGAAGTGAAAGTTAAGGTTTATGCTCAGCAACAACTTTGAGCAGGAATAACTCTGTTATCCTTTTTCCTTTGATTAAGGGATTTATATATTTGGAAAGGGGTGAGTTTCCTCTTTTGAGCTGATTTGGCTCAGCTCCATATTTTGGTGGTATTTTGGCTATACCATTGATTTACGGTATTTGGCTGTCATCCTTGTGCCCTGGTTTTTAAACAGGCTGACATAACCTCCCTCTAAAAAAGGCTAATCATTTGTGAGACTTTTCATTCCTCCTAAAGGCTCTGAATCTCTCTACATGAAGGTTCCCATCTGGTATGGCATCTTCTGTCAACCACTTATCTTTGTCAGCTGTCTGTATGAGCCTGTGATGTATTTATAACATACCCATAAGGCCATAAATGACTTTATATACAGTTAAATTTGTCTTCAACAGACTTTTTAAATGAATTTAAAATAGAAAATAAGTATAAATTTTTTTTGGATAAACAAAGTTATAAATATTATTTCTTTTTGGATTATACACCAAAAATAACCTAGGGTACATCCATAGGGTGTTATACCCAAAAATACTTATTTCTTATGTTATTGGAAGATTTAAGAAGCTCAGAGTACTAATTTAACTTTGTTAACATTTTTTAAAATTGTTGAATTTAAGCTTAAATAAGCTTAAATTTAAAGTTGCATAAGGATTTTGCAAACTTACCAAAATTTTAGTTAAAATTGAGGTTTTTTGTATATTTAATGAATTAGCCAAGAATTTTCCATACAGGATGTAAATCCTGCGTGGGCTCAATTTAGAAGGGTTTAAGGCCATAGTATGGTTTTCAATAAATAAAAGGGCCAAATCCACGCAAAAATGTGGGACAAAGGAAAAAGACCAAATAGAGCTGGGCACCCAACTTTTTGGATCTGCAAGGATTCAATTGAGGTTGTCCAACTGTATTGGAGAATTTTCAATCTTAGTCAAAATTCAAGATTAGACTTTGATTCAACCTTAAAGTTTAAGCTAGTTTTATTCCAATTTGGACAGGAATTTCAAGTGGCCAAAGGGTAAATCACAATTTACAGGCTTGAAATTAAGGTTCTAAGAACTTTTAAAACTTAATTAAGCTTAAAAAGCTTAAATAAGCTTAAAACGTTAAGTCTACAAGCATTAAAACCTTATCAAAAGTTAAGGTTTAGTGTGTATTTCTATTTTACGTGGAAAAATAGCAATAACTTCAAAAATTCATTCAAAATCCAATTCTTAATGGATTTGCTTGCAAATTTCACACAAGCTACAGTTTAATATTACCTATGTATAAATTAAGCTTTGAATATCTTTTATACATAAATTTCCTTGGTAATTAGCCTGGAAATGTACTCTTTTAATTAAGCTCAAAGAAAATTATAATTTCTTTAAAAATGGATAAAAATTGAGTTTAAGAGATCTCTGCTTGAAACTCTATCTTTAAGTTGTTCATGTGATGAACGTTAATATAAATAAACTTATTTTATATCAAAACTTAAAATGATTAGTTTAAATGAGGATTAAAGTTACATGTAGCTAAGAATAACACTGGTAACTTTCAATTAGAAGTAAAAATTAAGTTGCCTTAAGTTAAGAACATTCTTTTAAAGCATGGTTTCTCAGTTTTGACCTGAGAATTCCCTCTATATTCATTATGAATCAGGAGAGTTGCCCTGTAGATATAAAAGGAGTCTTTTCATCACTGTTGTTGTCCATAATCATTACTCAATCAAATTATATTAGACATTTAAACAGGTAAAGTTTCATTATATATAAAATATTATTATTAAAAGTAATTCTTAAGTTATTTTCTTTTTTATCAATTGAAATTAAAGAATTGAAATCATAGAATTCAGATTGTTGTTTTAATGACCAATCATATATTTTATTTTCTAAAATTATCATCTTAAATATCTTTTAAAGTCAACAATTCCTCTCAAAAACTCTTTAATCATAATTTTTATTATAGAGAGTTGTTTTATCTTTAAAAAAATTGATTTTTGCTGTGTTTTGAACTTATAATTATTACTTAATATAATAACTGTTGTTGTTTGACTTGTTATATTAAATAAATATTATAAGTAAGTTTTCTCTAAAGTTCTATATCTTTTTTATCTAGTATTAGTTTTTTTATATAGAATTTTTCTATAAGAATTATTTCTGCACAGTGTGTGTTTTAATTATTTTATAAATAATATTTATATATTATTTATAAGTGGTTAAATATTTATATTTTCCACATCTAATTGTCTCATTAAGAGCTTTACACTCCTTATTTTTCTAATTGTCAGTGACTATAACAATAATAGAATATATTATAATTTATTATAATCATTATATTTTGTTTATTATGTTATATAATAAGAATTAATTTTTTTTATATAATTATTTTTAATAATTATATTTAAATTTGTGGCTATAATATTTTATTATATTATATTTTTCTACTGAGGACAGTCATAGTTCTCTTGACATTGCTACCCTTATCAAGGGTTTCATAGACACACCTTACATTTGTGGGCCTGGCCATGATTTTAACCATTTTTTGGGACATAAATCATATTATAGACCTTATTTTACTATTTTTGATGTACAATTACCATATTTGGTGTAATATTGGCTTTTTTGGGACTTATGCCTTATAAATATGATTTATAATATTAATAAAGTTATTTTTTTCTTAAGAATATTGTTTGAAACAATATACTATTGAGTGACTTGGAATAACTTTCTTTTGTATAATAGTGGCTTTTTCACATTGCAGACTTGAAATTATTCTTTGAGTTACTCTAGTATAAAGTGAATAATAATACAATTTTGATTAATAACTTATTAATTGCATAATCTTTGTTTCTTTGAAGAAAATAAAAAATCAAAGAAATAATTTCTGAAAACTAAAAAAAATCTTTACTAAAAACATTTTTTCTTTCATCTTAGACATTTTTCTTTATTTTTGACGTAATTTGCCATACCTTACACTCAATAAACTTTATCCAATAAGTTGAGTTTATAAGTTATTTTTATTGTTTGATAAAATAACCTATATTTTTATTTTTCTCTAGTGTCATCCATCAGAGAAATTTCTTCAGACTCTGAAGCCACAGAGTCTAGTATTGAAATTCAAAATACCCCAGCGCCAAGTGTTTTAATAACCAAAAAACCCTTCCAAGGTCAAGCAGGTGAATTTAATTCATTATTAGTCTATTTGATTCTTAAAATTGACGTTAAATAACTCCTACTAGAAGTGGAATTAATTACTATATCCAATCTAATGGATCTGGACCAGGACATTCCAGTCACAAATCCAAAAGACAAGAATGTCAGGCCAGAGGAGAGGCACAAATGGAGGATGCCAGAGCTTCCACCAGTTCCCAAAGGTTAGCCAGCACCTTTTACACTCTTATTGAGAGTCCAGAAGCTGAAATAACTGCTATTGCTGTTAGACCTGAATCACTTCCAACAGGCAACAATAAAGAGATACCAGTGTTGATACAAAAACTGGTTTATGGAAGCAAACAGCATGAGTGGGAACTTCTCCCAAGTCTTTGGATAGGTACCATGAACTCATATACTCAATTGAAGAAGTTCATGGGGCCAGCAAAGACAGAGGAACTTCTGAAGGGTTGGACACCCATGTCTTGCAAAGGACAAGTCCAACAGATAAAAGCTTGGTTGAAAAACCAAAGAATGTTATCAGAGGATCAGAAGAAGAAGTTGACCCAAGGCAAGGAGAAAATCCCAGTGGAAGCTTCCAAAGCATCCACCAGCGAAAATCCACCTCAAAAAGTGCCAAACAAGCCCAAGCAAACCCCAAAGACCAATCAGAAGGGCAAGCAAAAGGAAAAGGGAAAGGAAAAGGTCAAGTGGAAAAAGCCTTACCCTCAGAATTACAGAATTCCCAAGAAAGAGAAGACAGCCATGGACAATGTGTTCAATATGGCAAGAACTCTGATGGAATTCAAAAACAATGAAGAGGAAAGATTGAACCAATCTGTCCCCAAGAAATAGATCTTGTAAAACCTTTAACTCAATTTTAATCTTGTAATAAAGAAATTTTGAAAAAGCTTCAAACATTTGAGTATATCCAACAGAAGCTGGGTAATGAGATATTACAAGTGAAAGAAACACAAAAGAGCATTGTTGGGCTTGAAAATGTTAATAAAGAAAATATTTTGTCTTTGACACAAATTTGTTCATGAATTGAGTCTAAAGTTACCTTACTCAATCAACCAAATGACAATTCAATTTCTTTTATAACTGGACAGTCAAAAGAATTAAGAATAAAAGTGCAAAACTTGGAAAATTCAACTGGTCACAATGCAGATCTTTTCCAAGATCAAGTATTAATAATATATCACTAAAAAATGAAATGCCAAGACTGTCCACACCAATTCTTGACAGAAATGTGCTTAACTTGAATAATGACTTACATCAGACAATTTCAAGTAATGCAGATGTGGAGACTGTTTGTAATTTTAAAGACATTCCAAGATTAGAGGAAGGGACAACCTTCAGTGGTGAAGGAGAGTATAATCATATGGAATTTATGAAAACAATTGATATTTTTAAAGACTTTAGCATACCAGATGAATACAGAAGTGCCAGATTACACTCATTATTTACCAAATCAGCAAAGAAATGGTATTACAAAATGAGACAAGACCATGGTAAAACTTCTTGGCCTTGGTGGAAAGAACAAATTATTTCCAAATGGGCAAATGATTCCTGGATATTTAAAATGGAAAATTCTTTTGAAGAAGCCATTTTTAATACTGAGAGGGACAGGCACATGTCCTGGTTTCTCAAACAGAAGGACAGATTGACTTCCCTTCATCCTTATATGTCTAAAACAATGGTACATCAAAGGATATCAAGAAAGTGCGGAGGTGACCTTGAGCATGTTCTAAGAAGCAAATGTATTGAGCCTTGCTCTACAGAAGATTATATCAATGCTATGGAGAACATCACTACTGGAACAAAAGTTGGAAGAAATTGTTATAAATCCCCAAGAGACAACAAGACTGGCAGGAAACCTATTTCAAAACCAAATAAGCCACAAGACAGACTTCCTTTGAAATGCCATAAATGTGGAAGTACATCTCATTTGGCAACTACTTGTCCAAAAAAGACAACAATCAATGAGATAAATATTGAAAAAGTGAAAGACACAAAAGGAACAAATGATGTATCTTTACATTTAAGTGATTCTGAGCCTTCAGAAGAAGAAGAAGTACCCGAGGAGCTTAGTATAGAAAATATTAATGTTTATTTTGAGGTCACTGAGGTACATACTCACTTACCACAGTACAGTGATGATTGTATGGATCTCATACACATGCAAGATGCTGAAATGCAAAAAGCCAAGCCTGTCCAAGGTAAAGGGTATACAGCTGGATCATCTTGTATCACTAATATTGTGATAAACAACACAGAAGCCAAGATACATCTTGACTCAGGTGCGTTTTTCACTTGTGTTGGAAAATATTATCTTGATAAGATTTATAAAAATTGGCAAGACAACATAATGCCAATTGAAGGTATAAAACTCAGCAGTGCTGGCCAAAATATGCACCCCTTGGGAATATTTGAAGCAGCAATGATATTTCCTCATCCTGCAGGAAGTATCAGATTGAAAGTTGAATTTGTTGTTATAAATAATTGTACATCACAGTAATTTATACTTGGAAATGATTAACTCAATATTTATGGTATTGATATTACTAATCATAAAGACAGGTATTTCACTATAAGGGAAAATAAAAGACAAAAGTTTGCTTTTCCTCTAGAAAAGAAAGAAATCACTGTCATTAAACAAGTGAAAAATGTTAATAAACAGAAATTCGTGTCAGATCAATTGATGGAAGCACAAATTAGTCCTGAGTTAACCCTAAAAATGAAGGAAGAACGTATTGAAATTTTATTTCAATACAGGGAAGCCTTTGCTTCTGATAATGAACCACTTGGTGCTATAAAAGGCCATTAAGTGGACATTATGATTAATGTGGAAAGACCGTATCCTCCACTATTAAGAAGACCAGCTTGCCCAGCTGGCCCTAGGGCTAGAGAAGAATTAGAAAGCCATATTAATGAACTAATGAAACTGGGAGTTCTTAGAAACGTTGGACACAATGAGGAAGTAGAATTCACAACTCCAGTAATCAGTACTTGAAATTATGATAAGTCAAGGATGGTTGGTGATTTCAGAGCACTGAATACCTTTACTATTCCAGACAGGTATCCAATCCCTAGAATCCATGAGACTTTGACTCAATTATCCAAAGCAAGATTCATTACTTCCATGGATGCTCTTAAAGGCTTCCATCAGAATGTTTTAACACCTCATGCTAGGAAAGTATTGAGAATAATTTCTCATTGTGGTATTTGTGAATATTTGAGGATGCCGTTTGGTATTAAAAATGCACCCTCTCATTATCAGGGAATGATGAATACCCTCTTCCCACATGAATTATCAGAGGGATGGTTAATCATTTATATTGATGACATTATCATTTGTTCAGAAACCTGGTAATTACATTTAGAGGGACTTTCATTAGTACTGAAGAAAATTCTTCAAGTGAACATGAAAATATCTCTTAAGAAATGTAATTTTGGGTTTCATGAGTTAAAAGCTCTAGGACATGTAGTCTCAGGACTGAGCCTTGGTGTTGATAAGAACAAAGTGGCTGCAGCTTTACTGAAAGAAATGCCCCAGAACAAAAAAGGAATGATGTCTTTCTTGGGGTTTGCCAGTTATTACAGGCAACAGCTTAAACATTTTGCAATCAATGCCAGATCATCATACAGAATTTGTGATCAACAAACTGTTTTTGAAATGACACAGGAGAGGATTAAAGCATATAGTAAAATCAAGTATGCCTTGACCAATGCACCTTCATTATTGAGGCAATACTGGAAACTTTGTTTCAAGCTGTATATTGATTCAGGTGGTGAAGGTTGAGGATCTGCTCTTCAACAAGTTCAAATTGTCAATGACAAACCCTATGAAGGTCCAATTTGTTTTATTTCAAGACAAATTAAGCCTACTGAGACCAGATATGGGGCTAGCCAAATGGACTGCCTTTGCCTTGTTTGGGCTCTGTAAAAACTTCATTAATATCTTGATGGTGGTGTGTTTGAAGTAATTACTCATTGTAAGGCAGTAAAATCACTTCTTAACATGAAACCCCCAAACAGACACATGTTAAGATGGAAGATTGCTATACAGGAGTTTAGAGGCAATATGACCATAGTACATAAAGCTGGAAATATTCACAAGAATGCTGATGGCGTAAGAAGATGGGCATTGCCCATTACACCTGACAATCCTGCCTATGTAGCTACAAGTGCAGAACCTCAAATTTCAATTGAAGGAATCAACATCACAGATGTTGGAACAGAATTCTTTCAAGAAGTTAGAGAAAGATATAAGCAAGATAAGAATTGCCATATTCTTACTTCTCTAGTTGACAAAGATTTCAGAGATGCAGCATTGGCTAATTCTCTGGATGATATTTGGAAAACCTCTTATGACAATTGAAGATTACATTTATTTGATGGTATATTATATCTTAGATCTAAGCACACATGTGTGATGGTCCTATGTAGTAGAATGTTAATTAACACAATACTACTAGAATGCCATGATAACATTTATTCCGGACATCTATCTGGAGACAGACCTATTGAAAGAATTAAGACATGTGCCTGGTGGCCATCTTGAATAAAAGATGTCATTGAGTATTGCCATAGTTGTGATAGATGCCAGAAAGCCAATAAAGCTATTGGTAAAAGATTTGGTTTAATGATCGATATCCAAGAACCAAGTACCCCATGGGTAGTGGTTCACATGGATTGGGTAACTGCCTCACCACCTGGAGGTGATAAAAGTTACAATGCATGTCTTGTTATTGTAGACAGATATAGTAAAACACCAATCTCTTTACCAGGTCATAAAGATGACACAGCTATGGATACAGCTCTTTTGATCTGGAATAGAGTCATATCCCATACTGGTCTCGTTAAAAATATAATTAGTGATAGAGACCAAAATTCACATCAGCCTTATGGACTAATTTACATAAGCTTTTTGGTCCAAAAATATCATTCTCAACAGAATACCATCCACAAACAGACGGGTTGGCAGAAAGAATGATTCAAACCCTTGGGGACATGATCAGAAGATTTTGTGCTTATGGCCTGGAGCTTAAAGATTCTGATGTCTTTACCCATGATTGGTGTACTCTTATACCAGCATTGGAATTAGCCTACAAGACGTCTATCCATTCGTCAACAGGCAAAACTCCTGCGATGTTGGAGAAAGGATGGAACCCAAAACTTCCAGTTGATACTTTGAAAAACCATATGGTTGATATTCATCCCACTGCCTCAAGCTTTAAGTTATTGCTTGATAAAGTGAGAATTCATGCAAATCAAAGCATTAATGATGCCTTTGAATATGCTAAACAGAAATGGGATAAGAGTCATAAAACCCCAGAATTCAAAGTTGGGGACCTAATACAAGTTTCAACGTTGAGATTTAACAGTACTAAAGGCCCAAAGAAATTGAAAGATTCCTTTGCAGGACCATTTATTATTAAAGCCCTTCATGGGAAAAATGCAGTGCAAGTAGAACTGTCAGGAGAATTGGAAAAAAAAATCCAACTTTCCCTGTCAGTCTGGTAAATCATTACACTTCAAGTGATAAGTAATTGTTTCCTTTAAGAAATGAAACACCCTTAGAAGTACCCCCACTTGATCAAAGTGAGGACAAAAAGGTACTAAAAGTCTTGAAAGAAATAGGACTTAGGGGAAAAAATGAAAGAGATTACTTAGTCAGGTACAAAAATCCACAACTATTCAGACATGAGAGACAACCAATTCCTCAATGAAAAATTTTGATCTGTGTGCTTTAAATACTTGAGGAGTATAAGTAGAGAGGTTGGACAGTGGATTATACCCCCCCCAAAGAACTTGGGGGAATACTGCAAAAGAAAATTGTAGTACAATTGTTTTTTGGTGGTAGGGAATCCGAGCCTGTGAGGTAGGTATAACATACCCATAAGGTGACAAATGACTTTATATACAGTCAAATTTGTCTTCTAAAGACTTTTTAATTAAATTTATAATAAAAAATAACAACAAATAAGTATAACTTTTTTTTGGATAAACAAAGTTATAAATATCATGTGATTTTTTCATTCTACACCAAAAATAACCTAGGGTACACCCATAGGGGTTTATACCCAAAAATACTTATTTCTTATGTTATTGGAATATTTATGAATCTCACAGTACTAATCTAGCTTTTTTAACATTTTTTAAAATTGTTAAATTTAATCTTAAATAAGCTTAAATTTAAAGGTGCATAAGGTGTATGCAAACATACCAAAATTTTTGTTAAAAGTGGGGTGTTGTGTATATTTACTGAATTGGATAAGGATCTGACATACAGGAAAATCCACCCAAAAAGGTGGGACAAAGGAAAAAGACCAAATAGAACTGGGGTACCCAACTCTTTGGATCCACAAGGATTCAATTAGGTTTGTCCACCTGTATTGGAGAATTTTTAATCTTATTTAAAATTTAAGATTAGACTTTGATCCAACCTTAAAGTTTAAACTGGTTTTATCCCAATTTGGACAGGAATTTCAAGCAGCCAAATGGTAAATCCCAATTTACAGGCTTGAAATCAAGGTTCTAAGAACTGTTAAAACTTAATTAAGCTTAAAACGTTAAGGTTACAAGCATTAAAACCTTATCAAAAGTTAAGGTTTAGTGTGTAGTTCTATTTTACGTGGTAAAATAGCAATAAATTCAAAAATTCATTCAAATTCCAATTCTTAATGGATTTGCTTGGAAATTTCACACAGCTTACAATTCAATATTACCTATGTATAAATTAAGTTTCAAGTATCTTTTATAAATGAATCTCCTGGGTAATTAGCCTGGAAATTAACCCTTTTAATTAAGCTCAAAGAAAATTATAATTTCTTTAAAAATTAATTAAAAATTGAGGTTAAGAGATTTCTGCTTGAAACTCTATTCTTAAGTTGTTCATGTGATGAACGTTAATATAGATAAACTTATCTTATATTAAAACTTAAAATAATCAGCTTAAATTAGGATTAAAGTAACTTGGAGTTAAGAATAACATGGTTATAAGTTGCCTTAAGTCAAGAACTTTATTTTTAAGTGTGGTTTTTCACTTTTGACCTGAGAACGCCCTCTATATTCATTATGAATCATGCGAGCTGCTCTGTAGACATAAAAAGAGTCTTTTCATCACTGTTTGTGTCCATACTAATTAATCAATCCAATCATATTAGACATTTAAACAGGTAAAGGTTTATTATATATAAAATCTTATTATTAAAAGTAATTCTTAAGTTATTTTATTTTTTATTAATTGAAATTAAAGAATTGAAATCATGGAATTCAGATTATTGTTGTAATCACCAATAATATATTTTATTTTATAAAATTATCATCTTAAATATCTTTTGAAATCCGAAAATTCCTCTCAAAAACTCTTTAATCATAATTTTCATTATAGAAAGTTGTTTTATCTTTAAAAGTATTGATTTTTTGGCGTGTTTGTAACTTATAATTATTACACAATATAATAACTGTTGTTGTTTGACTTGTTATATTAAGTAAATATTATAAGTAAGTTTTCTCTGGAGATCTATATCTTTTTTATCTAAAATTAGTTTTTTTATATAGAGTTTTTCTATATGAATTATTTTTGCACTGTTTATCTTTTAATTCTTTTCTAAATAATACTTATATATTATTTATAAGTGGTTAAATATTTATATTTTCCACGTCTAATTGTCTCGTTGAGAGCTTTACACTTCGTATTGTTATGATTGTCAGTGACTATAGCAATAATAGAATAATTATAATTTATTATAATTATTATATTTCTTTATTATTATTTTATATAATAATAATTGAATTTCATTTATATGATTATTTTTAATAATTATATTTAAATTTGTGGTTATAATATTTTATTTTATTATATTTTTCTACTGAGGACAGTCATACTACTCTTGATATTGCTACTATTATCAAGAGTTTCATAGACAAACCTTACAGTCTGGTTATTGAATCTGACCAAATAGTGTCTTTGATCCATACCAATAAGTCTGATCTTCCTGGCCTTGATGATTTTCATCACAGGTCCAAGGGAGTCCTCCACTTCCACTAATTCTGGTAGGGTGGGGTTCTTCTTCCTGGAGGGGAATTTATCCTCCTCTGTCTGGTAGTATGTCTTGACTAAACTCACTGGAAAGACTGGGTGTTTCCTGGAAAATTCCTCTGTGAGTTCAACTTCCACTGCAGTTTTTCCTATCAACTTCATGATAGTGAAGGGCCCTACAAATCAGTCTCTCATTTTCTTAGCTCCTTTGAGATTATTAAAGTTCAGTGTAGACACTGATAATTTGTCGCCTTCTTTAAACTTAGGTTCCATGTGTGATTTTTCCCACCTCTTCTTATTATATTCTTTTTCCTCAGCTATGCATTTGGATGCTGTGTCACAATCCCTCTTTCTCATTTCATGGAAATATTTGGCTGTCGGGTGGATGGTTAGAACGTTTTGCCTCAGGTGATCCATAGGCAGTAGGAGATTCCACCCCTTTTGTACCAGTGCAGGTGTCTTTCCTGTGGTAGAGTTCTGGCTTGTATTATAGGCCAGTTTGACTGCTGGTAGAAGGGTAAACCATTCATGAGTGTATCCTTCATGGTCCTTGTATTCCATGCCATACGCACAGAATCTTCTAAGGATGTCCTCCAGTTTCTGGATCATCCTTTCAGCTAGTCCATCTGGTTGGGGATGGTAATCTGTGGAAAATGCAAGCTTGGTGCCAAGAATGTCATAAAAGTTGGTCCAAAATTTAGATTTGAACTTGGGGTCCCTATCACTAATGATGATCTTAGGGACTCCACAGGTAGATATTGTGTTATTCCAGAATAACAGAGCATTATCCATGGCTGTGTCCTCTTTATGACATGGTAGTCACCTCAAACTCTTTCTGAACCTATTGACTATGATTAAGAAGGCATTGTAGTTTTCTTTGCCTCCTGGGACAAGTGCTGTGAACCAGTCCATATTGATGGTCTCCCATGGGTGTTTGTGTCAGCCTGTGACTAAAACCAGCGCACAAGCATGACAGCCAAAATACCATAAATCAATGGTATAGCCAAGATACCACCAAAACATGGAGCTGAGCCAATTTGGCTCAAAAAGTATCCAAAAAAAGATGAAACTCACCTCTTTCTGAAAATGTAAGTCCCATCACCATAGGAAAAAGAATAACAAAGTTATTCCTTCTCAAAGCTGTTGCTGAGCATAAACCTTAATTTTCACCTCTCATCTAAAATCCAGAAGGAGAGGCTTAACCCCATCAAATGGGTATTAAAAATGAAGCTGTAAGTCCGGGCTATCCGATGGTACCAGCCAAACTGAGCTAGCACCAATATTACTGGAGTTATGGTCAAATTCAGACTAAATAAGGGTGAACAGAAAAATCACCTCCCATCTCACTTTCACAATTTTAGCGTGAGATACCTAAAGTGGGGTCTTTTTGGACAGCGCACAATCAGGGCTATCAGATGGTGCCATCCATTTCCCCATATCTCAACTATGACAGAAGTTATGGGGCAAACAAGCCCAATACATCTTTTGCCCAAAACACGCCTATGTACAAAATATATTGTACATGGGATAGCTTTGTCATAATTAATGATAGCCATATCAAATTGGGTACATTGTGTAGAGCACACACAGGGCTATCTACCGAACCGATTTTGAGGATGATATCTCAAGAATTGACAAAGCTATAGCTGTTTTAAGGTCAAATTCCCACATTTTGACCAATACAGCCTTACCATGGGATAATATCCCATAACTATGATCATGAGGTGTCAAACAGAGGAAGAAGAATTTTTATACTTCAATACATCATAAGTCAGTCAATACTGGGGTCCCATACAGTTTCTGTACAGCATTCTACGTGTTGTACACATCAGAATCAGGCTATGTTGTCCCCAGATGAAAATTTTGACCCTGTATTGGTGAGAACTGCCCAGATGTGGTTTCAAAACCACATCTGAGCCCAATAAAGGCTATACAGGCTGTTTGTAAGCTACCAGTCTGTCCCAGAGAGTGAAAATTCTCCACCTCCTCTACCTGGAAAGGTCTAGCACCCTTTCTACCCCATTTCAGGATAAAAAGGAGGCTTTTCACAGCCAGAATTGCTTTCGTCATCCTGCTCCCGAATACCCTACTTAGTGAACAGTCAAAAACAGTCTTACTCTTGGGTAATGAACAGGTATAATTATCATTTTGATTATTGTAGCTCTTATTATAGTAATCCAACTAGTAAGACTGCATCCAGGGCTTTCAAAAGCGCTCACCACCACTATTTCATGATAGTAAAGCCCTTTTATTTTAATTAAAATACCCTTATTATTATATAACCCTTATTTGAAACCTTTTATCCATGTCACAAACATAGTTAAAGATTGTAACTAGCCAATATTACATCTTGATCAAAGTTTCACCCTGACAGTTTGGGTTCCTCTATATGCTGAAATAATCCATACTTTTTCCCATGTTTCTTATTTGCCTTCTGGCATCTTTCACAAGTTTTGAGGTATTCACTCAACTCTTGTTCCCGCTTGGGCCACAAAGCTGTGCTTGCTACCGTCTCTTTGGTCTCGTCTTCACTCATGTGTCCCATGTAGGGGCAGTCATGGAATTCCTGAAGGAGCAGAGAGATGTGGTCTCTGTCTACCACTGTAAGTGCACTTGTGTGTTTTTTCTGTGGTAGAGCAGGCCATCTATAAGGAAGAACTTGTTATCCTTACAGGCCTTCAACCAGGGTTCTTCAAGTTGGGATTCCAGTTCTGGACTCCCATACTTTTGTTGAAGGAATTGCAGTAATATGCCACACTGTTTGTATTCAGCATAAGACTTTAGTACTGCACTAAAAAATTCATTTTGCAGTTCTGAGGATCTTATTCCCAGTATGAGAGTTTCTGTTCCTTCTGAATAAGTGTTTCCACTTTCAAGGGTACCACTTTGAGCTGCCCATTCAGAAAATGTGAAGTTCTTCTTCCTATCTATTTCCATGAAATGGATAGGGATCTTGGCTTCAGTTTCAGGTTCATAAGCTGGATTTCTTTTTTTATTATCCAGTGGCCATCTGCTAAGGCCATCTGCATTGATATGAATTTTACCTTATTTGTAGATGATGGTCATATTCCCTCTATACTCCTGGATAGCTATTTGCCATATCAGCCTGTGTTTATTTGTAGTATTCATGTTTAGTAAAGACTTAAAGGCTGTTCAATCTGTGTAGACTTCAAAGACTGTAACCTCCAAATAATAATGGATTTTTCCAGAGCCCAGACTAAGCATATACATTCTGTCTGGGTGGCCGCATACCTGGCTTCTGAATCTTTCAGTTGCCTAGAGATGTAACATATTACTCCCTCTCTTGGTGCACCATCTACAATTTGTCTCTTGTGAAGGGCTGCTCCTGAGCCTTGGTTACATGCTGTATCTATGTATAACTTGAATGGTAGTTCAAAGTCAGGAAACATGAGCACAGGTGCATTTGTGAGTTCATGTTTAATCCTCTCAGATGCATCCCTCCTTTCCTTGGTAATTTCAAAAACTACATCTTTTGAACATAATCTGTATAAACTACAAGCTATGTGGGCAAAATTTTTGATGTGGTTTCTAGAGTAGCTATCAAACCCAAGGAAAGATTGCATCTCTTTGATGTTGCTTGGTACTGGCTTTTGCAGTACTGCTGCTACTTCATTCTGGTCAATTTCCAGACTGAGACCTGAGACTTTATGTCCTAGAGCTAGTAGCTCTTGTTGGCCATAATTGCACTTGTTAAGTGAAATTGTAAGATTTATGGGTGTACATTTACTTAGCACTCTGTCTATGTATTTTACATGGTCTTCCCATTTCTCTGAGTATATAATGATATCATCAATATATACTACCATCCAGCCTTCCGGTATTTTATCCTGAAAAATTTTGTCCATCATCCATTTGAAGTGAGCTGGTGCATTTTTGATGCCAAATGGCCTCCTGGTGTACTCATATATGCCCATATGGCATATGATTCTTAGTAACTTAATGTAGTTTGGTTTAACTTCATTTTGGTGGAAGCCTTACATACAATCCATTTTGGTTATGTATTTGGCTTTTGTCAGTTTGTCTAATCCATGAGGTATCCTGGGTATAGGGTACCTTTCAGCTTTTGTGTAGGTATTCAGAGCTCTGAGATCTTCAAACAGCCTAGACTTGCCATCATGCCAGGTGATCAGGACAGTAGTGGTAATTTCCACTATGTCATTGTGTCCAATCTTCCTGATGACATCCATGTCCAGGAGCTCATTGATATGTCTTTCAATTTCCTTCCTGGTTTCCAGACTTGCTGGGTAAGGAGGTCTCCTGAGCATGGGTGGGTAAGGTCTTTCCACATCCATATATAACTCTATATCATGGACATTAATTTTTTCTAATGGTTCTGCACCAATGGAAAATGCTGGTCCATTTTTTCTCAGCATCTTCAGTAGACTTAGTTTTTGTCTACTGGTGAGGGCAGTGCTAAACTGGCCTTCTGTGAATTCATTCAGTAGTTTTTCAGGTGGATCCTGAGAAGACATTTGGTATATATCAAGTGAAAACTTCTTTTCCTTGTTGGTGCCAATGGCATTGTGCCTATTTTTACTGTTGTAAATATGTATGCCATACATCCTCTTGTAGTTTGTTCCCAGTAAGAACCCTTGGATGGTGGCATCAAGCACTACAAACTTTGGGTTGAGTCTGATCTTACCATTCCTATGGGGTATAATTATATCCTTGATAATTGTCCCAATGGACGTCATCTTTGCTGATGCACTTTTGAAGCTCTTTGCCTTGGTGGACAAGAGATGTGTTTCCCAGTTTGGGAAATGGTTGTCCAGACAATTCCTGGCCACTATTGAGCAGTGTGCTCCAATGTCAATGATCAATGGATGTTGGGTATTGTCAAAACAGACAGTCATCTTTGTGGCTGTTCCATGTATGTATGCCATTCCTTTGGTTGATGTGACCAGGAATGTTTGTGAATCATGTGTGTGTTTGCACAAGCTTTTGTTGGAAGTATCTTGTGGCATTCCTGCTTCCAACTGTATGTCCTGGATTTCTAGTGGGGTCTCCTCTTGGTATTCCACTAGAAATTCTTCTCTTGGGTCTTGATCATCATCAGATGGTTCTCTGATGGCATCAGCCATAGAGTCTGATTCAAAATCCTCTGTTGGGGATTCCTCTTCTGGGAATTTCTCAATGGAATAGACTTTTTTCTTTGCCTTTGGACAGTTTTTGGCATAGTGGTCTGTTGAAACACAATTATGACAAGAATTTTTCTTCTTAGTCAGTTCTGCCACTCTTGCTTTGGGTTTGTCTTTAAACTATACCCTGAAAGGGTGTTTCTCTTTGAAACTACTGCTACTATATGGAGTGAATTTCCCTATTTTAGTTATTTTCCTTACATCTTGTAAGGTATTTGCAATGTCAGATGGAGTGCAACTTTGGTTCATCTGCATTTTACGGCATGCTCCAGTTCTCCTGGAATTTGTTTTACAAGTTTGTGATTCCTCATTGAACTGTTCATCTGAGGATCAATGGCTTTAAGTCTTTTAGACTGTCTAAGACACCACTCATATGGATCTTTGTCCACAGATTACTTGTCATTTTCAAATGACATGGTCTTTTGCCATATCCAAGTACCATTTCTGTACTTATAGATGAGTTGACTCTTCAACCATGGCCAGTTTCTTCTACCATGGATTTCTTTCATTTCTGTGTACCATATACTAGCATGTCCTTTAAATGCTGTATTAAGTCTAGCAGTAATATAGTAGTCTGGAATGCTTTGGACATCAATGAAGAGTCCATCAATGTAATCAATTAGTTGCATATGATCATATTCTGCAGTTACAGACAATTTGGGACAGCTTGAGGCCTCAGGAAGCTGTTTCAAGGCTTCTTTTTTGGAATAAGACATAGATCTTGCCTTATTAACCAACATGGAATCATATTTGATGTCATCTTGGTAATATGAATTATCCATAACATGGACTTGTGGTTGGGGCTTTGTGAGCCTTAGAGGTAAGTTCATATACCCAAAAGACCACAAATACAAAATTAACATATAAATAGAAATAAAATAAATTTATTTATATTATTAAACTGAAAATCAAAATATAAATATAAAATTATATTCAAAATAAAAAATTTAATTACAATTTAAAAAGAAAATTACATTAAATTTTGGAATTATGAAATTACATTTATACTTGAAAAAATTAAGTAAAAATGAAATTTTAACAAAATTGTAAAAAATAAATAAATTTGGAAAAAAGTTAAGAAAAAATTATTATAACTTTTTATCCAATAAATAAACATATAAAAATTATTTCACCATTGGATTCCTCATAAAAAATTAGGTGGGGTAACCTCTGAGTTAAATTTTTGTAACTCAACTCTAAATAAGCTTAAATTAAGTTTTTAGTATTTTCAATACAAAATTTGAAAATCCTCAAAAATTTAATTTAATTCACATCACATGTAATGTTAATCACCAAAATTTGTGTTAAAATTGAGGTGTTGTGTATATTTTAGAAGTTATGAGGAATTAAAGTATTTTCAATTGAAATCAATTGAAATGTCAAAATGTGCGCGTGTATTACATAAGTGAACTTTGATTTACATATGAGGTATCAATTATTACTTTATTGAACTGTACAGCTCAATTGAATTACATATGTAAATTTTAAGTATAATACATGATGAGGAATTAAAGGAAAAATAAATTGGAAAGATTAAATTTGGGCGGGAAAAGGAACTCCAGCTCTAAGGGGGAGCTAGACCCCCAAATTTCTTGCTGACAGGCGTGGGATGTCAAAATTCACGCAAAGGTTCATCAATTTGGGCCTGGAATTGAGTTACAGGGTCTGTGAACTCAATTGATGATGAGGTTTTGATACCCACTGGGGTAGTTTTAGCTGTTGACAAGAGGGTAAAACTACCCTTAAGATAAAACAATCATAGTAAAAACAGTTTTAACTGGTTTCTACGTCTTTTAAACACATTCTGACGTGTTTTGAAGGCTCTAGACCAGGTATTGCTATAGTAATAGCTGATTTAAGGGTCTAAAATGGCTAAAAATGGCCAAAATGGCTTAAACCAGCCCTTTTTTGGTCTAAACCAGGGTTCAATGATGCCATAATTGGCTTTTCTGTTGTCAGACTGTTTTTAACGACTGACAAGAGTAAATTTCACTTTTGTAGTAAGAAAATTGATGGCTATAAAAGAATGTCTTCTTTGCCCCACTTTTCTCTTCATGTTAGAATCTTTTCCTTTTATAATTAGTTTAAACACTGTTAAACCAATCAATAAAAGATTCCAAACACATTTATTAAATCATTTTAAACCTTTTAACCACGTGAAAAAATCATTATAATCATTGTTTGTAACTCTTATAATCATTTTTACCCCTGAACCACCGCAATAGTGAATTAAAGCATCTTTCATCACTGTAAAATTTGTCACTTTGTTTCCAAATTCATTCTGGTTACTTTTGGGCGTGTTTTCTCTTTAATATTCTTTTTACAGACTTTGTTCTTTAATTAATTGCTTGCAGTTCTTTGCTCAATTAATTCCAATTGAAATTGCTCTTGAAGAAATTTCTTTTGTAGCCTTAAATATCTCTTGTAGAGTATTTTTGGATAAATTTTTATTGTAGGTAAGACAATAAATCTTTATAATATTATTGTTTTATACTAATAAAGTTATAAACAATAAAATTGCCGTGCTTCCTCTTAAAAATAATATTTCTTACTATTTTTAATTGATTTTTACCTTATACAAATTTTGAGGACAGGAAAAGTACTTGATTTTTAATCAAAGTTTCATCTCCACACCTTACATTTGGGGACCAAGCCATGCTATTTTACCTGTGACATATTTTTTTTACTCTTTTTAAATCTTTTTTTCTTATATTGAAAAACTTAAAAACATATAAAAAATACTTATAATTCAAAAAATCAATAAAAAAAATAAATAAATAAATAATTTTTTTAATATTATAAGTGGGGCTTATATTTTTTTTTTTTTTGAAATATCCTTTTTTTACTTAATCAATTTGTTTTTTCATTAATTTTAGTTTCTGACAACGTGGTAAGGCAAGAAAACATTGAAACAGCCTCAACAGTAACCAGCATTATTCCTGCCAGTACTGTTAATTCTGATCATAATAGTACTATTATTGTGACTCAGAATATTCAACCAGAGCCAATTTCTTCTGAATTAGTCAACTTGAAAATCAGTAATTCTCTCCAGAAAGCCAAAGATTTGGCCAATAGTCAGTTTTTTAATGTAAAATTACTATTTTAAGCCTTTTTAACCATAATTATGCCTTCAACCAGATCAGGAGCCAGGTGTAACCCCTCAAGCAGCTCCCAGAAAGGTAATAGACATGATTATGGCAGAGAACAATCAGGTACAGAAAGAAAAGGGTCAGTTGATGATTCCAAACAACTAAAATGGGTCATTCTGAAGCTGATAATACCATTTTACCTTCAAAAAGAGCTGCAACCGCCACAACAAGCCTCAGTGGACATATACAAAGCCAGCCACAGTGCATACAACAATGCACTTCAGTTCAAGGAGTACCAGATCCTTGCAGACCTGTGGAAGAATTGCATGAATTCTTACCTGACTGTGAGAAAATTCCTGGGCCATCCCAGCACTTGCAAATTGCTCAATGGATGGCATCCATTGATGGAGAAGAAAAACATGATTCTTTTGACACTAGAATGGAGGAAAAACAACCCTCCACCAGCCAAACCAGTGCCAAAAACAGCCCCAGTGGCCAGCAGCAGCAATTTCAACGTGAAAAAGCAGCCACAAACTCCAAACAAGGGCAAAGGGAAGGCACCAGCCCCAAAACCATAGAGCCAGGGCTACAGAATCCCAAAGATTCAAGAGGATGCCATGGAAAATGCATTTCAGATGGCCAGAACCATGATGGAATTACAAAAGAAGGAGGAAGCCAGATTGAAATATCAAAAATGATTTCTGATACTTTTGATTGTAGTCCAGAGTTGTATAAAGCTATTTCTGACGTAAAAAGTCATCTTTCTGATACAAATACATCAATTTGTGACAATCTTAAAACAAATAACTTGATTCTGAGCCAAATAGATGATACACTTAAATGCTTTGAAAGAGTTTTAAGAACAATCAAAACTTCCAATAATGATAATTCTTTTGGCATTAAGATAAATGAGCAATCTGCCATTATTAAACAATTAACACACTGTGAGCCTTTGAGATATGACCACATACCCAAAAAAGGTCGCAAGAAATATTTAATATAATTATACATTAAAAAGAATTACCTTAAAACTACAAAAATACCATAAATTGCCATAAAGCTTGGTTTAACTTAAACACCGACGAGCAAACATTTGAAATAAATGATACCATTGGATTCCCCATGGTAAAATACACATATACCATTTTTATGGCATATCTGTAAGGTCAATATTCAATAAGTTATAAGTAATAATACCTTATAAAAAACACAAATCCTTATTTATTTCAAAGAGCAATGAAGAAAAATGTGAAATAAATGGTACCATTGGAATTTTAATAAAATTCCACATATAAAACAATTAATAAGCTAAGCTTCAAAGTCAATACTTAAGGAATTAACCTGAATATATGCACTTTTTTGGTCGACGCATATATTCAAGGATTTTAGCTAATATCTTTTGAAATATCCATGATAGAGTGATGAACCAAAAAAAAAGTCATCACTTAATTACTGTAGGAATACAGAAATGAAGTTTATTTCACAAGTTATAAACAAGGTTAAAACCTGTAAGGGATTATTGATTAAAATCAACAGAGCTGTTGACCACTCTGTTGTGAAAGTGGTCCAAACTTAAAAAGAAGTAGAAAGTTGGATTCTACTAGCTCATTTGTGAAGAATGATGTATTTTTCATTATGATATTCAAGGTATAACCCCTTGAAATCATAGTTTGAAGTTTAAAATATTAAATTTCAACAGAAAAGATGAGTTACAAGAAAAATCATCAAAAATAGAGTTTTGATGATGTAATGAAATGCTCTTGGCAGCATAATACGGTTATGACGAGCTATTGGAATTCACCCTCTGAATTGCTGTAGCGTGTAAATCTCTAATTTTCGTAAGGATCAAATTTTGAGCTTAATTTGATCATTTATGATCACTCACTGTAACCTTAAATTAAGTTTAACAGTCATATGAGTGATAAAATTGGTGAATACTATTATTTTATGATTAAAACTAATGAAATCCACGAATTTTGGGGTTCTGCCAAGCCTTTGACGTCATCAAATTTATAGTTATAGTGATAACTCTAAATAATGGTGTGATAATGATGTAATATGGTTTGATCATGATGTAATCAGCACCAAACCTTAAAGTATTGATCAATTCCAGTGGATATGATCAGTACACGTCTACTGGAAGCCTGTTGGACTCTAGGAGGGAGGTATTTACTATAAATAGAGCTGTTTTACTCTGTTTTCCCCTCAGACACAGCAAAAACATTCAATCAATTCAATGAAAAGGTAATATCTTTATTCTTTATATATAAATCTTTTATATTATTAAATACCGAAGATCTTCTTATTATAATCATCAATTTTGACGTGATTAAATCATTTATTTCATTGTTTTTGCAAAAATCTCTCTAAAAATCTCATTTCCACGTAAAAATCAAGAAGATTTGTAATTTTCTCTATTTTGTATTGTAAATACAATTTGGATAAGTTGTATTAACATTATTTGGCGTAAAATACTTCAAAATTATTATATTAAGTGTTAAAAGTAGGTTGTTTTCTCTTATTATAATAATTTTCTCTTTATTATCACTTTAATAATTCTTTAATTAATATAAATAGTATTTATATTAATTTATAACTTTAATATTGGTAATATTATTGTTATTAATTGTTTTTTATTAATAAAAAACAACTTTTTACGCCTTTATTATTTGTTGGTAACAATAATAAAGTGCTATTAAATATATTAATATATTTATTTTATTTTATTATATTTTTTAATATAAATTATATTATCATATTTAATTGATAATATAGCTATTTTTACGCCATAATTATAATAATTCTTTATTATTATAATTATTTTTATCTTAGTTATTTCATTTATAAGGACATTCATAGTACAATAAGTAAAATATTGGTAATTTTTACTTATTGTTTCATAGTCAAACCTTACATTTGGGGGCCTGGCCATGATATTTACTCTAAAAGACCTTGAAAAAAATTCTAATTGGGCTTATCCAATAATAAATTATACTTGTAATCATAAAATTATATAATAAGTTTATATCTTATTGATTTTCAAAGCTATTGAGGCATTTGGAAAGCAATTGTATTGTCTTACACATGGTTTTTCACATCCTTAGACTTGCAAAAACTTTCTTTGAGTGACTCTAGTGATTCAAAAATATATTTTATAAATTAAAAAAATAATTTTATATTATAAATTAATTTTTTAAAAGAATCATATTCATTTTTTTTTATTCTTTAAGAAAAAGCATAAAAATATAAAAAAAAAAATATTAAAAACCAATAAAAAAGTTATTTTATTCATTTTAATTTCATTTCTTTAATTATTTTCACTTTTTAAAGGATATAAAAGCAATTTTTACGTGGAAAATTGCCATATCTTACCAAAAATAAAACTTTATATAAAAGACTTATATTTATTTGTCTTTTTTAGTGTTTGAAGACAACCCAACAGAGGACAAGCAAGCCACTGTTGAAAGATTGATGGAAGAAACTTGCCAAAGTTCTCCAACACCAATAATTACCAAGAAAAAGAAAGCCGAGAAATTGGACTTTCCAGGACCCACCATTCAGGACTCTGAAGGTAAGTACCTCATTTATAAATTGCCATAAGAAAAATTCCTGTTCTGAAATCCTCTTATTTCTTATTTTTCTTATAATATGACTACCAGAAGAGGCTCCCACTACTCCATCCAATCAGATGGAGCTGGACTCAGAGGTAGAATTGATTCCTCAAAAGGGAAAAGGAAGGGCAATATCCCAGTGGAACAGAATCAACACAAGGAAGTGCCTTATCCCAAAGGCAAGTCCCAGAAATGCCCATGATATCTGAACCTGAATTGGAACTAAGTATGAGTAACTCAAACAGGTACAAATCATATTCAGAGGGCTCAAATAGACATTTACATGAGCCAATACAAACAGTACTACACAGTGTACAAGGACAAAGATTGGGAAATGTTGCCCCAAATACACCAAGGAGTGATGAACTCCTGGCACATCCTGAAAACATTCCTCAAAGAGGAGGAAATAGTGAGATACTCCAATGGATGGAATCCACTATCAGCCAAACCTCGTAGCAAAAAGATCAAGGAGTATTGTCAGGCTGAGTCTATATTGAAGCTGTAATAAGAGTATTTAAAACTAGAATTATGACTGTGACATGTAGAAAATTGGTTTAAAGCAAGGATTTTGCGTTTAAAAAATGATTTATAATATAATTAAGGGGTTCTACTATTGAATAATAGTGGTGGTGAGCGCTATTGAGAACCCAGGGTGCAATCTTACCAGTTGGGTTACTATAGTAAGAGTTACAATAATTAAATATATAGTTATACCTGTTTATTACCCAAGAGTAAAGCTTTTTTTGACAGTTTACTACGTAGGGTATTCAAGAGCAGGATGAGGAAACAATTCTGGCTGTGAAAAGCCTCCTTTTTATCCTGAAATGGGGTGGAAAGGGTGCTAGACCTTTCCACGTAGAGGAAGTGAAAATTTTTCACTCTCTAGTAATGGCTTGTGGTTTGCAAACAGCCTGTATAACCTGTATTGGGCTCAGATGTGGTTTTGAAACCACATCTGGGCGGTTTTCTCCAATACAGGGTGAAAATTTTCATCTGGGGACCTCACAGCCTGATTCTGACGTGTATGACGCGTAGAATGCTGTACAGAAACTGTATGGGACCCCAGTATTGACTGACATATGTGGTATTGAAGTAAAAAACATGCTTCTTTGTCTATTTGACACCTCATATTCATGGTAAGGCTGTATATGACAGCAGGTGGGAGTTTGACCTTAAAACAGCCGTAACTTTGTCAATTCTTGAGATATCAACCTCAAAATTGGTTCAGTGTGTAGCCCTGTATGTGCTCTACACAATGGTTTCTTATTTGATATGGGTATCATTAAATATGGCAAAGTTATCACATGTACAAGATTCTTGTACATTTGCGTGTTTTAGGCAAAAAGCTGTATTGAGCTTGTTTGCCCCATAACTTCTGCAGTAGTTGAGATATGGGAAAGTGGATGACACCATCGGATAGCCCTGATTGTGCCCTTTTCAAAAAGACCCCACTTTAAGTATCCCACACCAAAACTGTAGAAGTTAGATGGGAGGTGAATGTTTTGTTCACCCTTATTTGGCCTGAAATTGGCCATAACTCCAGTAATATTGGTGCTAGCTCAGTTTGGCTGGTACCATTGGATAGCCCTGGCTTAGAGCTTCATTTTGAATACCCACCAAGGAAAGAAGGGATGCATATGAGAGGATCAAACATGAACTCACAAATGCACCTGTGCTCATCTTACCTGACTTTGAACTACCATTCAAGCTGTATATAGATGCAGCATGCAGTCAAGGCCAAGGAGCAGCCCTTCACCAAAGACAAATTGTAGATGGTGAACCAAGAGAAGGAGTAATTTGCTACATCTCAAGGCAGCTGAAAGATTCAGAAGCCAGGTATGGGGCTACCCAGACTGAATGCCTATGCCTAGTCTGGGCTCTAGAGAAACTCCATTATTATTTGGAGGGTGCAGTCTTTGAAGTCTACAAAGACTGCACAGCCTTGAAGTCTTTACTAAACATGAAGACTACAAATAGACACATGCTGATATGGCAAATAGCCATCCAGGAGTATAGAGGGAACATGACCATCATATACAAAGAATGTAAAAGTCATACCAATGCAGATGGTCTTAACAGATGGCCACTGGACAATGTCAAAAGCAATCCAGCTTATGACCCTGAAGTTGCAGCCAAGATTTGTATCCATTTCATGGAAATAGATAGGAAAAAGAACTTCAGATTTTCTGAATGGGCACCAGAAAGTGGCACCCTTGACAGTGGAAACACTGATTCAGAAGGAACAGAAACTCCCATACTGGGAATAAGCTCCTCAGAACCGCACAATGAATTTTTTGGTGCAGTACCCAAGTCTTATGCCAAACACAAGTAGTGTGGCATATTACTACAACTCCTTCAACAGAAATACAGGAGCCCAGAACTGGAATCCCAGCTGGAAGAACCCTGGTTGAGGGCCTATAAGGAGAACAAGTTTTTCCTTATAGATGGCCTGCTCTACCACAGAGAAAAGCACACAAGTGCACTCACAGTGGTAGACAGAGACCACATTTCATTGGTCCTGCAAGAATGCCATGACTGCCCCTACATGGGACACATGAGTGAGGACAGGACCAAAGAGAGGGTAGCAAGCACAGCTTGGTGGCCCAAGTGGGAACAAGAGTTGAGTGAATACATCAACACTTATGATAGATGCCAAAAGGCAAATAGGAAACATGGGAAGAAGTATGGGTTACTTCAACACATGGAAGAAGCCAAGCACCCATGGGAAACCATCAACATGCACTGGGTTACAGGACTAGTCCCAGGAGGCAAAGAAAACTAAAATGTCTGTTTGATCATAGTTGATAGTTTCAGCAAGAGCATGAGGTGTCTACCATGCCACAAAGAGGACACAGCCATGGATACTGATTTGATATTTTGGAATAACATCATATCTACCTGTGGAGTCCCTAAAATCATCATTAGTGATAGGGACCCAAAATTCACATCTGAATTTTGGACCAACTTGTATGACATGCTTGGCACCAAGCTTCCTTTTTCCACAGCTTACCATCCTCAAACAGATGGCCTAGGTGAAAGGATGATCCAGACTATGGAGGACATCCTTAGAAGGTTCTGTGGCTATGGCATGGAATATAAGGACCATGAAGGATACACCCATGATTGGGTTACCCTTCTACCAGCTGTCCAACTGGCTTATAATACAAGTCAGCACTCTACCACAGGAAAAACACCTGCACTGGTAGAAAAAGGGTGGAACCCCTTATTGCCTGTGGATCATCTGAAGAAGAATCTTCTAACCATCCACCCCACAGCCAAAGACTTCCATGATATGTGGAAGAGGGCTTGTTACACAGCTGCTAAATGTATAGCTGAAGCAAAAGCTTATAATAAGCAGAGGTGGGACAAGACACACATGGAACCTGACTTTGAGGAAGGGGACCAGGTGCTAGTGTCTACACTGAACTTTAATAATCTTAAAGGACCCAAGAAGATGAGGGACTCATTTGTAGGGCCTTTTACTACCATTAACTTGATAGGAAGGAATGCAGTGGAAGTCAAACTTACAGAGGAATTTTTCAGGAAGCACCCAGTCTTCTCAGTAAGTTTGGTCAAACCATACTTCCAAACAGAGGAGGATAAATTCCCCTCCAGGAAGAAGAACCCCACACCACCTAACAAAGTGGAAGTGGAAGACTCCCCAGGACCTGTGAGTAAGATCATCAGCGCCAGGAAGATCAGACTCAATGGGAACGATCAAAGACAATATTTAGTCAGATTTAAGCACCAAACAGCTGATAAAGACAAATGGTTGGCAGAAGATGCCATACCAGATGGGAACCTTCATCTCAGGAGATTCAGGGCCTCTAGGAGGACTGAAGAGTCTCATCAATGATGAGGCTTTTTTAGAGGGAGGGTATGTCAGCCTGTGACTCAAAACCAGAGCACAAGCATGACAGCCAAAATACCATAAACCAATGATATAGCCAAGATACCACCAAAACATGGAGCTGAGCCAAATTAGCTCAAAAGATATCAAAAGAAAGAGGAAACTAACCCCTTTCTGAAAATATAAGTCCCATCAACATAGGACAAGAAATAACAAAGTTATTCCTTCTCAAAGCTATTGCTGAGCATAAACCTTAATTTTCACCTCCCATCTAAAATCTAGAAGGAGATGCCTAACCCCATCAAATGGGTATTCAAAATGAAGCTCTAAGCCAGGGCTATCCAATGGTACCAGCCAAACTGAGCTAGAACCAGTATTACTGGAGTTATGGCCAATTTCAGACCAAATAAGGGTGAACAAAACATTCACCTCACATCTAACTTCTACAGTTTTAGTGTGGGATACTTAAAGTGGGGTCTTTTTGGAAATAGCACAATCAGGGCTATCTGATGGTCCCATCCACTTCCCCATATCTCAACTACTGCAGAAGTTATGGGGCAAACAAGCTCAACACAGCTTTTTGCCTAAAACACGCAAATGTACAAAAGTCTTGTACATGGGATAGCTTTGCCATATTTAATGATGCCCATATCAAATGAGGTACCATTGTGTAGTGCACATACAGGGCTACACACTGAACCAATTTTGAGGTTGATATCTCAAGAATTGACAAAGGTATGGCTGTTTTAAGGTCAAAATCCCACCTGCTGTCATATACAGCCTTACCAAGGGATAATATCCCATAACCATGAATATGAGGCGTCAAATAGACGAAGAAGCATGTTTTTTACTTCAATATATATTCCTATATGGCATATTATTCTGAGTAATTTCATGGAGTTTGGTTTAACTCCATTTTGGTGGAAGCCTTTCATACAATCCATCTTGGTTATGTATTTGGCTTTGGCCAGCTTATCCAAGGCATGAGGTATCCTTGGTATAGGGTACCTGTCTGCTTTTGTGTAGTTATTCAGGGCTCTGAAGTCTCCACGCAATCTAGACTTGCCATCATGCCAGGTGATGAGGACAGGAGTGGTGATTTCCACTATTTCATTGTTTCAAATCTTTCTGATAACATCCATGTCCAGGAGCTTATTAATATGTTTCTCAATCTCCTTCCTGGTTTCCAGGCTTTCTGGATAAGGAGGTCTCCTCAGCATGGGTGGATAAGGCCTTTCCACATCCAGATATAGTTCTATATCATGGCCCTTGATCTTGCCTAATGGTTCTTCACCAATGTCAAATGCTGGTCTATTCTTTCTCAGCATCTTCAGTAAACTTAGTTTTTGTTTACTGGTGAGGGTAGTGCTAAACTGTCCCTCTCTGAATTTCTTCAGGAGTTCTTCTAGTGGGTCTTGAGAAAATATCTGTTAAATATCAAGTGAAAATTCCTTTTCCTTGTTAGTACCAATGGTGATGTGCCTATTTTTACTGTTGTAAATATCTATTCCATACATCCTCTGGTAATCTGTTCCCAGTAAAAATCCTTGGATGTGGGCATTATCAAGCAGTACAAACTCTGGGTTGAGTCTGATATTACCCTTCCTGTGGGGTATAATTATCTCTTTGATAATTGTCCCAATGGAAGTCATCTTCCCTGATGCACTTTTAAAGTTCTTTTCCTTAGTGGGCAAGAGCTGTTTTTCCCAGTTTGGGAAGTGGGTATCCAGATAGTTTCTGGCCACTATGGAGCAGTGTGCTCCACTATCAATGATCAGTGGGTGCTGAGCATTGTCAATAAATACAGTCATCTTTGTGGCTGTTGCATGTATGTATGCCATTCCTTCAGTTGGTGTAACCAGGAATGTTTGTGCATCTTGTGTGTGTTTGCACAAGTTCTTGTTTTCAGTGTCTTGTGGCATACCTGCTTCCAACTTTATGTCCTTAATTTCTAGTGGGGTTTCCTCTTGGTATTCCACTAGAAAGTCTTCTCTTGGGTCTTGGTCATCATCAGATGGTTCTCTAATGGCATCGCCCATAGTGTCTGATTCAGAATCCTCTGTTGGAGGTTCTTCCTCTGGGACTTTCTCAATGGCATAGACTTTTTTCTTTGCCTTTGGACAGTTGTTGGCATAGTGGTCTGTTGAACCAGAATTGTGACAAGAATTCTTCTTCTTAGCCACTTCTGCCACTCTTTCTTTGGGTTTGGCTTCAAACTCTACCCTGAAAGGTTGTTTCTCTTTGAAACTACTGCTCCTATATGGGTTGAATTTCCCTATATTAGTCCTTTTCCTTATGTCTTGTAAGGTGTTGGCTATGTCATCTAGAGTCCAATTTTGGTTGCATCTGCATTTTACTGCATGCTCTAGTTCTCCTGGCAGTTGTCACAGAAGCTTGTGATTCCTCATTTGGATGTTCATCTGAGGATCAATGGCTTTAAGTCTTTTAGACTGTCTATGACACCACTCATACGGATCTTTGTCCACTGAGTATTTGTCATTTTCAAATGACATTGTCTTCTGCCATATCCAAGTTCCATTACTGTACTTTTGGATGATTTGACTCTTCCACCATGGCCAGTTTCTTCTGCCATGAATTTCATTCATTTCTGTGTACCATATACTATCATGACCTTTAAATGCAGTATTCAATCTAGCAGTAATCCAGTAGTCTGGTATGCTTGGTACATCAATGAAGAGTCCATCAATATAATCTATGAGTTCCATATGATCATATTCTCCTGATCCAGAGAATTTGGGCCAGCTTGAGGCCTCAGGAAGCTGTTTCAAGGCTTCCTTCTCTGAATAGGACATGCCATCTCCATCCTGCTATTGTGATGGAGATCTTGCCTTATTCAACAACATGGCATCTGGTTTGATGTCATCTGGTTGATATGGATTATCCATAACTTGGCCTTGTGGTTGGGGCTTCAAGCTATGGTAGGCATTAAACAATTTGTTAATGCCTTGATCTAGACACTCCCTGTCCCTTGTGCTGTGGTTTTGTTCTTCAAAGACTATATTCAGTCTTCTGTTGGTTTCTTCAGAAGCTTTGCTCAGTTGAGCATATCCTTCTTGAAGATTTTTAACTATCTGTTCCAAGCAGGCTTGAGTTTGTCTCATCCTCTTTTGGCCAGCTTTAATTTCTGCAAACTGCTTTGCAGATTGTTCAGCATATTGGGACATCCGTAACCACAGTGTATCACTGTTGATGTTACTCTCAGATGTGACAATGTTATTTTCGGTCTGAGTGGGGGTAATGTTTCTATTACTAGGACTACTGATTCTAGAGTGGTTTACAACTACTTCTGGTTCTTGTGTACATCTTTCACCAAGTCTAACAGCTTCTGGATCATGGGGTCTGACTCTTTCCTCCTCTTGTTGAAGAATGTTTTGTTCTTGCCCTTGTTTCCTTGTCTTCTCCTGGAAACTTCCTGGAATTTTGAAGAATGGTGACTCTTGGCCACTGATCTGCTGGTTTCTGAGTGGTGTGAAGCCACTGGAGAGCTGATTTGGCCTGCCCCTTGTGAACCTGAAGGAATCTGAGTAGGCCCTGTTTGGGTTAACTGTTCTTCTATAGCTAGGATAGTGACTTGATTCTCCCTTATCCTCTGTGCCCTTGCCTCCAGGAGTCTGTGCTGCCTGGTAGGATTCCAACCCTTGGTGATTACCATAAGGTCTTTGAAGTCTATCTCTTTGAGACAGATCTTCTGGCAACTTGATCCCAGTTCTTCCCAGTGGGTTTCTAGGTTGAACCTCTTGTTGCCCATGCTCCATTGAAATAAATCTTTGAGGAGTTGGTGGATCTGAAGAACTTGATCCATATCTTTCCAGTCCTCTGGTTTGAGGTTTCTGTTGAATGGCAAGGTTGATATTATCTCCCTCATTGTTTTGCTATCCACCACTGTGTCCAAGGTGTCTTCTTTCAGGTCTTCTGGTTCTGGACAATCCTTCTCTGTCCTCTGGCTGGTTCCTTTGGAAGCCAAGGTCTCTGAGGTATGCAGGGGACATATCAGTGTTTGCAAGCAGTCAAAAACTTTATTTTCTTAGGGTATTTAACTTTGACTGTGCCTTGTACAAATTTTTTATCTGCTGATTTGGGCAGTTTGCCTTTGGAGGTTAAAACTGGGTTAATAATTGTAATCTTCCCTGTACAAGTGGTTAAGGTTGGTTTACCTTGTATTGAAGCAGATTTTTGTGGTTTTCTACTCCTCTGAGTGGCTATTTGTGTCCACTTTTTGGCTGTAATGAGGCCTTCACTAAGTCTTTTTCCTTTTCCCTTGCTGCCCTCTGGTTCTGAGGGTGTCACTGGTATGTTGGCCTGTGATTGGGTCTCAAGTGGTATGAAATTTTCTTACACTGAATCAAACAGGAAAAAGACAGCTTATGTCAGTTAAGACTTCTTAAAAGGCTGGTTTTGCACGTCTAAGAATGGCCTCTGGGCTTGTATATTATTACAATATGCCCTTGTATGATGACAATACAATTGAATTGACAATTCCATGTCAAAAATACAGCTTACTGATATGTGGTATACTGTTTGTATACCAATATCTTACAGAGTACTTGTATTTAGCAAGTATAATCTGTCAAACAATGGTGTATTACAGGGTAATTGAGTTAACAATATGCCCAAACATGCCTCAACTGTTGGTTTATCAGTATGAGCTGTCTTAATTCAATTAAGAATCAGGACTGTATTAGTGGCTTAAAGTTTTTTCATATACAAAACACGCCAAAAATACTGGTCTTGTGGTTATTAGCCACTTGACAAATACTCTTTAAAATATGAGTATAATTGAAATTTCAAAGAAATATATATATGAAATATAAATTTTAAAAGAGAAATGACGCCTAAAAAAGATAAAACGGGTGTTAATAAATGATAAAAAAGAGAAAAACTTACTTGTAAAGGTCCAAAATAAGTTAAAAACACAGCCAGGCCCCCAAAATGTCAGGCTGAGTCTATATTGAAGCTGTAATAAGAGTATTTACAACTAGAATTATGACTGTGACACGTAGAAAATTGGTTTAAAAGATGATTTCAAATATAATTAAGGGGTTCTACTATTGAATAATAGTGGTGGTGAGCACTATTGAGAACCCAGGGTGCAATCTTACCAGTTGGGTTACTATAATAAGAGTTACAATAATTAAATATATAATTATACCTGTTTGTTACCCAAGAGTAAAGCTGTTTTTGACAGTTTACTACGTAGGGTATTGGAGAGCAGGATGAGGAAACAATTCTGGCTGTGAAAAGCCTCCTTTTTATCCTGAAATGGGGTGGAAAGGGGGCTAGACCTTTCCACGTAGAGGAAGTGAAAATTTTTCACTCTCTAGTACTGGCTTGTGGTTTGCAAACAGCCTGTATAACCTGTATTGGGCTCAGATGTGGTTTTGAAACCACATCTGGGAGGCTTTCTCCAATACAGGGTGAAAATTGTCATCTGGGGACCTCACAGCCTGATTCTGACGTGTATGACGCGTAGAATGCTGTACAGAAACTGTATGGGACCCTAGTATTCACTGACATATGTGGTATTGAAGTAAAAAACATGCGTATTCATCTATTTGACACCTCATATTCATGGTTATGGGATATTATCCCATGGTAAGGCTGTATATGACAGCAGGTGGGATTTTGACCTTAAAACAGCCATAAATTTGTCAATTCCTGAGATATCAACCTCAAAAGTGGTTCAGTGTGTAGCCCTGTATGTGCTCTACACAATGGTACCTCATTTGATATGGGTATCATTCAATATGGCAAAGTTATCTCATGTACAAGAGTTTTGTACATTTGTGTGTTTTAGGTAAAAAGCTGTATTGAGCTTGTTTGCCCCATAACTTCTGCAGTAGTTGAGATATGGGGAAGTGGATGACACCATCAGATAGCCCTTATTGTGCTCTTTCCAAAAAGACCCCACTTTAAGTATCCCACACTAAAACTGTAGAAGTTAGATGTGAGGTGAATGTTTTGTTCACCCTTATTTGGCCTGAAATTGGCCATAACTCCAGTAATATTGGTGCTAGCTCAGTTTTGCTGGTACCATTAGATAGCCCTGGCTTAGAGCTTCATTTTGAATACCCATTTGATGGGGTTAGGCCTCTCCTTCTAGATTTTAGATGAGAGGTGAAAATTAAGGTTTATGCTCAGCAATAGCTTTGAGCAGGAATAACTTTGTTATTTCTTGTCCTATGGTGATGGGACTTATATTCTCAGAAAGGGGTGAGTTTCCTCTTTCTTTTGATACCTTTTGAGCTAATTTGGCTCAGATCCATGTTTTGGTGGTATCTTGGCTATACCATTGGTTTATGGTATTTTGGCTGTCATGCTTGTGCTCTGGTTTAGAGTCACAGGCTGACAAGTATCATTCCAAAAAGAAGGAGGCAACCAAGGAAGAAGCCCCAGTAGCTTCTACCAGAAATCCCCAAGTCAACCCACTTCCCCAAGAAGGGAAGAAGAACAAGAAAAAGAACTGGAGAAAACCATATTCCCCAAGCTACAGGATCCCCAAAATCCAAAACGATGCCATGGACAATGTCTTCAACATGGCCAGAACTTTGATGGAATTCAAAGACAAAGATGAACAAAGAATGAGACAACCCCATTTCCCAAAGAAATAACCTTGTCTCCTGATGTTGTAAATGCTTTAACAGAGCTTAAAAATAGTATTTTACCTCGTAAAGAAATTAAAAATAGTTAATTATCTTTCCAACAAATAAATAATAGCTTATCATCTTTAAAAAAAACTTGTTACCCAAAATAAGAAAGAAATTGACAACATAAAATTTATAATTGAAAATAATAAACCAAAAGTATTAATTGACAATACTCAGAAGTTAATACAAGGACAACAAGAGTTGTACAAATACGTAAGTGATATCAAAGAAAAACCTTTGAAACTCAATTATGATGTGAGTATTGACAATCTTACAGAAAAATTAAACAAATTAAGTATTTCTGTAGAAACATTTGAAGAAAAGACTTCATCGCACCAAAAATTACTTTTGGACCATGTGGAAAAGAGTGATGAAGCAAGAATGCATCTGAAAGATGACATTCAAAGTGAAATAAGGCTTATTACTGAAAAAATGGACAAAATTAATGAGGCTAACTTAAATATTCCAAAGTTATCAACACCATTTTCTCACATAAGAAGCCCTCTTAAACCAAAGGAGGAAATAACAAATCCATTCATAACAGACTTAAGTCACCAAGACAATAACCAAGTCTTAATGAAGGAAGAACCTCAACTGAAAGAATGGCCAACATTCACAGGGGAAGGTGAATATGACCACATGTCATTTATCAAAACAATTGACATGCTACAAGAAGATTATGCCATACCAGATTAATTAATCACTGCAAGATTACATTCATTGTTTGAGAAATCTGCAAAAAGATGGTATTATGGAATAACGCAAACAAATGGCAAAAATACCGGGTCTTGGTGGAAACAAGAAATAATCACCAAGTGGGCTAATGATGCCTGGAGGTACAAAATAGAAAATGCATTTGAAAATTCTCTCTTTGACCCAGACAAAGACAAAACTTTAACTTGGTTCTTAAAACAAGTTGAAAGACTTAATGCATTGTACCCAGAAATGTCACAAAAAATGGTGCACATGAAAATACTCAAGAAATGTGGAGTAGAGCTAGAACATGCCCTAAGAAGCAGGTGTATAGAACCATGCTCCACAGAAGAGTATATTAATGCACTAGAAGACATAGTGACAAGAACAAAAGTTGGCAGGACTTGGAAGAAATTGGACATTAAAAGCCCAAATAAACCATTTATCAATAAAGATAAATCAAAGGAATCCTTCAAGCCCAATACATCCAACAATAATGAGCAAAGAAAATGCCATAAATGTGGAGGTATTGGACACTTAGCCAATCATTGCCTCAAAAAGGAAAAGGTTAATGAAATTGTGGAAACAGAAAACCACAATGACAAAGAAGAGGAATCTGACTCCGAAAAAGAGACAGAATAATCAGAAAGTTCTGAAAGTGATGAAATCAATATAATTAATGCACAAATTAATAATATTGATATAATTTATGAAGTACTGGATTTTAACTCAAACTTACCACAAGTTGGGACATCTGACACAAACCTGACAAATATACAAGATGCCAAAATGTATAGAACCAAACCTGCAAAAGGAATGGGATACACAGCTGGAAAATCAAGTATAAGTATTGTTATGGTTGATAACCAAGAAGGAAAAGTTAACTTAAATACAGGAGCATATTGCACCTGTGTTGGCAAAAGTTATTTAAAAACCATTGTCCCAGACTGGCAAGAAAAACTTATTCCAATACAAGTTGTCAACTTTAGTAGTGAAAGTGAGAGCATGAAGCCCCTTGGAATAATTGATTTAACACTGATTTTTCCTCATCCCTCACAATGTGTCAGAATTGAAGTAGAGTTTGTAGTAATGGACAACTGTACTAGTAATCACTTCATACTTGGGAATGACTACTTATCAATTTATGGTATAGATATCTCTAACCAAAAGGATAGATATTTTACCATAGGAGACAACAAAAGACAAAAATTTGGCTTCTTAAATAACAAAAAACAAATTACAGTTATTAAGAATGAAGAAAAAATTCCAGAAAAGGAACTTTTTATATCTGAACAGCTTAAAGAGGAAGAATTCGATCAAGAATTAACAGAAAAAATGAAAGAAAAATTGATTGACCTCTTATTTAAGTAAAAAAATGCCTTTGCAACTGACAAAGAGCCACTAGGTGCCATAATTGGACATGAAGTGGATATAATTCTTAATGTGGAGAAACCTTACCCACCTTTACTAAGGAGACCTGCTTACCCAGCTAGTCCAAGGGCTAGAGAAGCCTTAGAGGTACACATTAAAGAATTAATGGACCTTGGAGTACTAAGAAAGGTAGGACATAATGAACAGGTAGAAGTCACTACACCTGTCATTATAACTTGGCATAATGGAAAATCAAGGATGGTAGGAGACTTCAGAGCCCTGAACACCTATACCATTCCAGACAGGTATCCAATACCCAGGATCCATGAGACATTGACACAATTGTCACAAGCTAAGTTCATCACATCCTTGGATGCCTTAAAGGGTTTTCACCAAAATGTCTTAACAGACAATTCCAAAAAACTACTGAGGATAATAGTCCACTGTGGAATTTTCAAATACTTAAGAATGCCATTTGGCATAGAAAATGCACCTTCCCATTATCAAAGAATGATGAATACCGTATTTCCTGAAGAATTATCAGAAGGATGGTTAATTATCTATATTGATGATATCATAGTTTGCTCAGAAACTTGGGAAAATCACCTTACAAGACTAGAAAGGGTACTACAAAAAATAGCCCAAGTGAATATGAAAATTTTCTTGAAAAAGTGTCATTTTGCATACAGTGAATTAAAAGCACTAGGACATGTTGTATCTGGAATTAGTCTAGGAATAGACAAGAATAAAGTAGCAGCAGTACTACTTAAGCCAATGCCTCAAACCAAAAAAGAAATGCAATCATTTCTAGGATTTGCTGGTTACTATAGACAGCATATAAAGGACTTTGCAAAAATTGCTAAATCCTTGTATAAGCTATGTGACCAACAAACAGTCTATGAAATGGCAGAAGAAAGAGTCAAGGCATATGAAGAATTGAAAAATTCCTTAACAAATGCCCCATTTCTTCTAATCTCAGATTGGAAACTACCCTTCAAACTTTACATTGATGATTGTGGAGAAGGACTGGGTGCTGCACTACACCAGACACAAATTCTCAATGATAAAACAATGGAAGGACCAATTTGTTTTATTTCAAGACAGATAAAGCCAACATAATCAAGATATGGAGCAAGCCAAATGGAATGCCTCTGCTTAGTGTGGGCTTTAGAAAAATTACATTACTATTTGGATGGAACAGTATTTGATGTGATTACAGACTGTAATGCTGTAAAATCTCTCTTAAATATGAAAACTCCAAATAGACATATGCTGAGATGGCAAATTGCTATCCAAGAATATAGAGGAAATATGAATATTGTTCATAAATCTGGTAATATTCATAAAAATGCAGATGGTCTTAGCAGATGGGCTCTAGCAAGTACCCCTGACAATCCAGCATGGGTACCACAAGAAGAACACCATATAGAAGGAATATGTGTTACAGACATTGGGACAGAATTCTTTAACCAAGTTAAAGAAAGCTATAAGATAGACAAAAATTGCCATATCTTAAGCCAACTTCTAATGAAAGACTGCAAAGACCCATCACTTTCACAAAGAATGTAAAGACAACTCTCTCATACATGCCTTGGATGAAGTATGGAAGAAATCTTATGATGAAGGAAGATTTCACCTACTCAATGGTGTAATTTACCACAGAACCAAGCACACATGTGTCATGACAGTTGTTTACAGGTCATTAATCAATCTTTTACTGAAAGAATGCCATGACAGCCCCTTCTCAGGACATCTGTCTGAAGACAAAACAAGATAAAAATTGAAGACCTGTATCTGGTGGCCAATGTGGCAGAAAGATGTTGCAGAGTATTGAAAAACCTGTGACAGATGTCAAAAAGCAAATAAATCCACTGGCAAAATACTTGGAAATATGATCAAAAGTCAAGAACCCAGCAGACCTTGGGAAATTGTCCATATGGATTGGATAACTGGCCTACCACCAGGGGGTGACAGAAGTTACAATGCTTGCCTAGTAATTGTAGACAGATTTAGTAAAACTCCAATATTTTTACCATGTCACAAAGATGATACAGCCATGGATACAGCTCTTCTGATATAGAATAGAGTAGTATCATGGACTGGCATATTTACAAATATCATTAGTGACAGAGATCCTAAATTCACCTCAGCACTGTGGGCAAATCTTCACCAACTATTTGGGACAAAATTCTCCTTCTCCACAGCCTACCACCCACAAACTGATGGTCTGGCTGAAAGAATGATTCAAACCTTAGAAGATATGGTGAGAATAATTTGTGCATATGGCCTTGAATTTAAAGATAGTGATGGTTTCACCCATGATTGGTGTACTCTTCTACCCGCACTGGAACTGGCATACAAAACATCCATTCATGCCAGTACCAATGAGACTCCTGCTATTTTGGAAAAAGGATGGAATCCCAAATTACCCCAAGTTTCTTTAAAGAAAGATTTGCTTGAAATACATCCTACAGCTTCCAGCTTCAAAGGAATTCTAGACAGAGACAGAATGCATTCAGTAAGGTGCATGGAAGACTCATTTGCATATGCTAAAGATAAATGGGACAAATCTCATGCCACTCCAGATTTCAAGGTAGGGGATTTAGTACTAGTATCCACCACCAACTTCAATAACATCAAAGGATGTAAAAAGCTCAAAGACTCCTTTGCAGGACCTTTTTTTATTAAAGCCCTCCATGGGGAAAATGCTGTTGAAGTAGAATTATCTGAAGAACTTAGTAATAAGCATCCTACATTTCTAGTGAGCTTGGTGAAGCCATATAAATCTAGTGATGCTGAGAAATTTCCCTTGAGGAATAAAGTTACCCAAGTTATACCTCCAATTGAGACATCTGGTACTAAGAAAATTACCAAATTTCTTAAAGAAAGAAAATTAAGAACCAAGAAAGTGAGGGAATACCTTGTTAGGTACAGTGACCCAACTTGTGAAGATGAATGGTTAGAGGAAAAAGATATACCAGAAGCTACCAAACTCCTCAGGAGATTCAGACACACTAGAAATACCAATATTACAAAGTAATATTCTTTTTTAGGGGGAGGGAATGTGAGCCTTAGAGGTAATTTCATATACCCAAAAGACCACAAATACAAAATTAACATATAAATATAAATAAAATAGATTTATTTATATTATTAAAATGAAAATCAAAATATAAATATAAAATTATATTCAAAATTAAAGATTTAATTACAATTTAAAAATAAGATTACATTAAATTTTGAAATTGTAGAATTACATTTATACTTGAAAAAATTAAGTAAAAATAAATTTTTAACAAAATTGTAAAAAATTAAATAAATTTTGAAAAAGTTGAATAAAATTTATTATAACTTTTTATCCAATAAATAAATATATAAAAATTATTTCACCATTTGATTCCTCATAAAAAATTAGGTGGGGTAACCTCTGAGTGAAATTTTTGTAACTCAACTCTAAATAAGCTTAAATTAAGTTTTTAGTATTTTCAATACAAAATTTGAAAATCCTCAAAACTTTAATTGAATTCACATCACATGTAATGTTAATCACCAAAATTTGTGTTAAAATTGAGGTGTTGTGTATATCTTAGAAGTTATTAGGAATTAAAGTATTTCCAATTGAATTCAATTGAAATGTCAAAATGTGCGCGTGTATTACATAAGTGGGCTTTGATTTACATATGAGGTATCAATTATTACTGTATTGAAATGTACAACTCAATTTGATTACACATGTAAATTATAAGTATAATACATGATGAGGAATTAAAGGAAAAATAAATTGGAAAGATTAAATTTGGGGGGGAAAAGGAACTCCAGATCTAAGGGGGAGCTAGACCCCCAAAATCCTTTCTGACAGGTGTGGTATGTCAAAATTTACGCAAAGTTTCATCACGTTTGGCCTGGAATTGAGTTACAGGGTCTGTGAACTCAATTCATGATGAGGTTTTGATACCAACTGGGGTAGTTTTAGCTGTTCCCAAGAGGGTAAAACTACCCTTAAGATAAAACAATCATAGTGAAAACAGTTTCAACTGGTTTCTACGTCTCTTACACAAATTCTGACGTGTTTTGAAGGCTCTAGACCAGGTATTGCTATAGTAATGGCTAATTTAAGGATCTAAAATGGCTAAAAATGTCTACAACCAGCCCTTTTTTGGTCTAAACCAGGGTTCAATGATGCCATAATTGGTTTTTCTGTTTTCAGAGTGTTTTCCACGACTGACAAGTGTAAATTTCACTTTTGGAGTAAGAAGATTAATGGCTATAAAAGAATGTCTTCTTTGCCCCACTTGTCAGGTTGAGTCTATGATAAAGGTGTATATAAGTATTTACAAGCTTTAACTATGACTGTGACACGGTAAAAAAGGTTTTTAAAGGTGATAAAGTTTGTAATAAATGTTTTAAGTTAAGATATTCAGGGCTTTAATATAGAGATATAGTGGTGGTGAACGCTGTTGAAAGCCCTGGGTGCAGCTTTACCTGTTGGGTTACAATAATAAAGACTACAATACTTTTAATTTAAGAGTATACCTGATTATTAACCAAGAGTAAAACTCTTTCTGACAGTTTACTACGTAGGTTATTCAAGAGCAGGATGAGGAGAGGATTTTGGCTGTGAAAAGCCCTCCTTTTATCCTGAAATTGGGGTGGAAAGGCTGCTAGACCTTTCCACGTAGAGGAAGTGAAGATTTTTCACTCTCTATGACAGGATTGTGGTTTGAAAACAGACTGTATACCCTGTATTGGGCTCAGATGTGGTTTTGAAACCACATCTGGGCAGTTTTCACCAATACAGGGTGAAAAATTTCATCTGGGGACCACACAGTCTGATTCAGACGTGTATGACGCGTAGAATGCTGTACAGGAACTGTACAGGACCCCAGTATTGAATGAATTATGAGGTATTGAATACTAATAAAGCTTTTTCATACATTTGACACCTCATAATCAAGGTACAACTGTTTGCTGTCATAATACAGCTGTATTTGCTGTATTGTGGGATTATGACCTTTAAATGGTCATAACTCTGTCAGTTTATGAGATATCAAGCTCAAAGTTGGTTCATTGAGTAGCTCTGTATGGGCTCTACACAATTGTTCCAAGCTTGACATGGTTATCATTAAATCTGACAAAGCTATCCCATGTACAAGTATTTTTGTACATTGGTGTGGTTTGGGCAAAAGCTGTATTAACCTTGTTTGGCCAATAACTTCTGTTGTAGTTGAGATATGAGGAAATGGATGGCACCATCAGATAGCCCTGATTGTGTTCTTTCTAAAAAGACCCCACTTTAATTATCTCACACTAAAACTGTAAAAGTTAGATGAGAGGTGAATGTTTTGTTCACCCTTATTTGGTCTGAATTTGACCATAACTCAAGTAATACTGGTGCTAGCTCAGTTTGACTAGTACCATTAGATAGCCCTGGCTTAGAGCTTCATTTTGAATACCCATTTGATGGGGTTAAGCCCCTTCTTCTAGATTTTAGATGAGAGGTGAAAATTAAGGTTTATGCTCAGCAACTACTTTGAGCTGGAATAACTTTGTTATTTTTGGTCCTATGGTGATGGGACTTATATTTTCAGAAAGAGGTGAGTTTCCTCTTTCTTTTGATACTTTTTGAGCTAATTTGGCTCAGCTCCATGTTTTGATGGTATTTTGGCTATACCAATGGTTTATGGTATTTTGGCTGTCATGCTTGTGCTCTGGTTTTGAGTCACAGGCTGACATACCCTCCCTCTAAAAAAGGCTCATCATTGATGAGACTTTTCAGTCCTCCTAGAGGTTCTCAATCTCCTTAAATGAAGGTTCCCATCTGGTATGGCATCCTCTGCCAACCATTTGTCTTTGTCAACTGTCTGGTTCTTGAATCTGACTAGGTATTGTCTTTGATCCTTCCCATTAAGTCTGATTTTTCTGGCCCTGATGATTTTACTCACAGGCCCAGGAGAGTCTTCTACTTCCACTACTTCTGGTGGAGTGATGTTTTTCTTCCTGGAGGGGAATTTATCCTCCTCTGTTTGGAAGTATGGTTTGACCAGACTTACTGGAAAGACTGGGTGTTTCCTAGAAAACTCCTCAGTGAGCTTGACCTCTACTGCATTCTTCCCTATCAACTTAATGATAGTGAAGGGCCCTACAAATGAGTCTCTCATTTTCTTGGGTCCCTTGAGATTATTAAAGTTCAGTGTAGACACTAACACCTGGTCCCCTTCCTTAAAGTCAGGTTCCATATGTGATTTGTCCCACCTCTGCTTGTTATACTCTTTGGCCTCAGCTATGCATTTGGCAGCAGTGTCACAGGCTTTCTTCCACATATCTTGGAAGTCTTTGGGTGTGGGGTGGATGGTCAGAAGATTCTTCTTCAAGTGATCCACAGGCAACAGGGGATTCCACCCTTTCTCTACCAGTGCAGGTGTTTTTCCTGTGGTAGAGTTCTGGCTTGTATTATAAGCCAGTTGGACTGCTGGTAAGAGGGTAACCCAATCATGGGTGTATCCCTCATGGTCCTTGTATTCCATGCCATAGGCACAGAACCTCCTGAGGATGTCCTCCAGTGTTTGGATCATCCTCTCAGCTAGGCCATCTGTTTGTGGATGGTAAGCTGTGGAAAAAGCAAGCTTGGTGCCAAGCATGTCATATACGTTGGTCCGAAATTCAGATGTGAATTTTGGGTCCCTGTCACTAATTATGATCTTAGGGACTCCACAGGTGGATATGACGTTATTCCATAATAACAGAGCAGTGTCCATGGCTGTGTCCTCCTTATGGCATGGTAGACACCTCATGCTCTTGCTGAACCTATGAACTATGATTAAGCAGGCATTGTAGTTTTCTTTGCCTCCTGGGACTAGTCCTGTGACCCAGTCCATGTTGATGGTTTCCCATGGGTGTTTGGGTTCTTCTATGTGTTGAATCAACCCATACTTCTTCCCATGTTTTCTATTTGCCTTTTGGCATCTTTCACAAGTGTTGATGTATTCACTCAACTCTTGTTCCCACTTGGGCCACCAAGCTGTGCTTGCTACCCTCTCTTTAGTCCTGTCCTCACTCATGTGTCCCATGTAGGGGCAGCCATGGCATTCCTGCAGGATTAAAGAGATGTGGTCTCTGTCTATCACCTTGAGTGCACTGGTGTGCTTTTCTCTGTGATAAATCAGGCCATCTATAAGGAAGAATTTCTTGTCCTTATAGGCCCTCAACCAGGGTTCTTCCAGCTGGGTTTCCAGTTCTGGGCTCCTGTATTTTTGTTGAAGGAGTTGAAGTAGTATGCTACACTGTTTGTGTTTAGCATAAGATTTCAGTACTGCATTGAAAAATTCATTGTGCAGCTCTGAGGAGCTTATTCCCAGTATGGGGGTTTCTGTCCCTTCTGAACCAGTGTTTCCACTGTCAAGGGTACCATTCCCTGGTGCCCATTAAGAGAATCTGAAGTTTTTCTCCTATTTATTTCCATAAAATGGATAGGAATTTTGGCTGCAACTTCAGGGTCATAAGCTGGATTGCTTTTGACATTGTCCAGTGGCCATCTGCTAAGGCCATCTGCATTGGTATGGCTTTTACCTTCCTTGTATATGGTGGTCATGTTCCCTCTATACTCCTGGATAGCTATTTGCCATCTCAGCATATGTCTATTAGTAGTCTTCATGTTCAGTAAAGACTTCAAGGCTGTGCAGTCTGTGTAGACTTCAAAGACTGCACCCTCCAAATAATAATGGATTTTTTCTAGAGCCCAGACTAGACATAGACATTCTGTCTGGGTGGCCCCATACCTGGCTTCTGAATCTTTCAGCTGCCTGGAGATGTAACACATTACACCTTCTCTTGGTTCACCATCCACAATTTGTCTTTGGTGAAGGGCTGCTCCTAAGCCTTGGCTGCATGCTGCAACTATATATAGCTTGAATGGTAGTTCAAGGTAAGGCAAGATGAGCACAGGTGCATTTGTGAGTTCATGTTTGATCCTCTCATATGCATCCCTCCTTTCCTTGGTTATTTCAAAAACGACATCCTTTGAGCATAACTTGTATAAGCTACTAGTTATGTGGGCAAAGTTTTTGATGTGATTTCTATAGTAGCTAGCAAACCCAAGGAAAGATTGCATCTCTTTGATGTTCTTTGGTACTGGCTTTTGCAGTACTGCTGCTACTTTGTTCTGGTCAATTGCCAGACTAAGACCTGAGACTTTATGTCCTAGAGCAAGTAGCTCTTGTTGGCCAAAATTACACTTTTTTAGTGAAATTTTGAGATTAATGGGTGTACATTTACTTAGCACTCTGTCTATGTATTGTACATGGCCTTCCCATGTGTCTGAGTAATAATGATATCATTAATATATACTACCATCCAGCCTTCTAGTATTTCTTCTTGAAATATGGTGTCCATCATCCTTTGGAAGTGGGGTGGTGCATTCCTGATTCCAAATGGCATCCTGGTGTGCTCATATATGCCCATATGGCATATTATTCTGAGTAATTTCATGGAGTTTGGTTTAACTCCATTTTGGTGGAAGCCTTTCATACAATCCCTCTTGGTTATGTATTTGGCTTTGGCCAACTTATCCAAGGCATGAGGTATCCTTGGTATAGGGTAACTGTCTGCTTTTATGTAGTTATTCAGCGCTCTGAAGTCTCCACACAATCTAGACTTGCCATCATGCCAAGTAATTAGGACAGGAGTGGTGATTTCCACTATTTCATTATGTCCAATCTTCTTGATGAAATCCATGTCCAGGAGTTCCTTGATGTGTTTTTCAATTTCTTTCCTGGTTTCCAGACTTGCTGGATAAGGAGGTCTCCTCATCATGGGTGGATAAGGTCTTTCCACATCCAGATATAGTTCTATATCATGGCCTTTAATCTTGCCTAGTGGTTCTTCACCAATGGCAAATGCTGGTCTGTTCTTTCTCAGCATCTTCAGTAAACGTAGTTTCTGTTTACTGGTGAGGGTAGTGCTAAACTGTCCCTCCTTGAATTCCTTCAAGAGTTCTTCTAGTGGATCCTGTGAAGATATGTGGTATATATCAAGTGAAAATTTCTTTTCCTTGTTGGTGCCAATGGTAATGTGCCTGTTTTTACTATTGTAAATATCTATGCCATACATCCTCTGGTAGTCTGTTCCCAGTAAAATCCCTTGGATGTGGGCATCTTCTAGCACTACAAACTCTGGGTTGAGTCTGAAATTACCCTTCCTGTGGGGTATAATTATCTCTTTGACAATTGTCCCAATGGAAGTCATCTTCCCTGATGCACTTTTGAAGTTCTTTGCCTTAGTGGGAAAGAGTTCTTTCTCCCAGTTTGGGAAGTGGTTATCCAGATAATTTCTGGCCACTATGGAGCAATGTGCTCCACTGTCAAAGATCAGTGGGTTCTGAGCATTGTCAATACATACAGTCATTTTTGTGGCTGTTCCATGTATATATGCCATTCCTTTGGTTGGTGTAACCAGGAATGTTTGTGCATCTTGTGTGTGTTTGCACAAGTTCTTGTTGGCAGTGTCTTGTGGCATTCCTGCTTCCAATTGTATATCCTGAATTTCCAGTGGGGTTTCCTCTTGGTATTCCACTAGAAGTTCCTCTCTTGGGTCTTGTTCATCATCAGATGGTTCTCTGATGGCATCACCCATAGAGTCTGATTCAGAATCCTCTGTTGGGGATTCCTCCTCTGGGATTTTCTCAATTGCATAGACTTTTTTCTTTGCCTTTGGACAATTGTTAGCATAGTGGTCTGTTGAACCACAATTATGACAAGAAGTAGAGCTCCTTTTACTCTATTTTCCCCTCAGAAGCTTCAAAAACAATACAACACTAAACAAAAAGGTAAACTCTTTATTTTTTATATATATATCTTTTATATTATCAGAGAAAAAAGGTAATCTTCATTATAATCATCAATCTTGACGTGATTACTTGAATTGTTTAATTGTTTTGGTTATATTTCTCTATAACTCCTATTTTCCATGTAAAATTAAGAATATTTGTTATTTCTCTTATTTTATTTTGTAAATACAATTTAAAATAGTTCTATTTACATTTTTTGGCATAAAATCTTTCAAAATTATTATATTAAGTGTTAAAAGTAGGGTTTTTCTCTTTTATAATGATCTCTCTGTATTATTACTTTTACTAGTTCATTCGTGAATATAAATAGTATTTATATCAATATATAGCATCAATATTGGTAATTCTATTATCATTAATTGTTTTTATTATTGAAAAAAAATTCTTATGCCTTTATTATTTGTTGGTAACAATAATAAAGAGCTTTAAATATATTAATTATTATATATTAATATATTTACTTTCTATTATATTATATTTTTATGATATTTTACGGAGATTTTTTTATCTTACAGGCAGTTTTACCCTCTTGGCAACAGTTTAAGCTGACCTGGTTGGTATCAAATCCTCATCATCAGTTGAGTCACAGACCCTGTGACTCAATTTCAGGCCAAAAGTGATGAAGTTTTGTGTGAATTTTGACAACCCATGCCTTTCAGAAAGCAATTTGTGTGAGTGTGTCACCCTTGGAGCCAAAATTCCTTCCCCCCAGAATTAATCTTTCCAATTGGTTTTTTCTTTAATTCCTCATCATGTATTATAATTGTAACTTACCTATGTAATTCAATCGACTTTTTACAGTACACAACTGTAATAATTGATACCTCATATGTAAATCAAAGTTCACTTATGTAATACACACACACATTTGACATTTCAATTGAAAATACTTCAATTCCTAATAACTTCTAAACTACATAACACACCTCAATTTTGACTCAAAAATTGATTGTTATCACCACAGTTGGTGTTAGTCAAATCAAGATTTTGAGGATTTTCAATTTTAATAAAGAAAATACTCAAAACTTAATTTAAACTTATTTAGAGTTGAGTTGCAGAAATTTCACCCAGAGGTGATTCCACCCTATTTTTTATAAGGAGTCCAATGGTGATAAAATTTTTATACCTTTCTTTGTTGGGAAAAAAGTTATAATAATTTTTTTTAATATTTTTCCAAAAATATTTCAATTTCAATGTTTTTGTTGAAAATTTATTTTTACTTAATTTTTTCAATGAAAAATGTGTTTTCACAATTTTAAATTTCAATGTAATTTTGATTTTAGAATATAGCTAGAACTTCAGCTTCAAATATAAATTTTATATTTTAATTCTTCGTTTTATAATGAAAATTCATTTATAATTATAACATTATTTGTTATTTTTGGTGTTTTGGGTATTTTCACATGGTGGAATGTGATCTACAACTTGACAGTATTAACCAGTCTTTCAACCAGTCTAATAGCCTTTTTGGCAATAGTTCCCTTTGCTGAGATCTGGCAGACAGCATTGTGACTATAAACCAGTTACCAATGTCATGGGTTTGATTCTGGTTGGAGAGAAGTGGAGGTCTCAATCAAACAACCAGAAATTTCTGGGTTTTCTACTCCATTGGAATATAAGGGTTCTGCCCTTTGGGGGTTCCTTGTAGTCTCCTGTTGTGACTAATGTAACTCCATGAGGGTGACATGGGTAATACCATCAATTACCTGAACTTTGGGATGCAGTGCTCTAAACCCAGGGGTACTGTAACATGGTGGAATGTGATCTACAACTTGCCAGTATTAACTGTTCTGTCAACCAGTTTGATAGCCTTTTTGGAAAGAGTTCCCTTTTCTGAGGTCTGGCAGACAGCATTGTGACAGGTATATAAAAATACCTGTAAGGCTCACACTTGGGCTTTTTCAAGTTCTATCATATGAATTCTTTTTTTAGTAGGAAATTTATTAGCTGAATGAAATTTACTTCCACATTTATGACATTTGAAAGGAGCTCTGTTTTGTGGTTTTTTTGGTCTTTCTCTGGAAATTGGTTTCCCACTAGCCTTATTGTCTGTTGGGGCTTGAAACCAATTTCTTCCGATTTCTGTCCTGGTATTTATGTCTTCTATGGAATTTATATAACCTTCTGTAGAGAAAGGATAAACGCATCGGCTTCTTATACAATTCGCTAGGTAACCACCACAATTGCGTGAAATCCCTTTCTGTACCAATTTTTCAGACATATCAAAATGGAGGGCAATTGATCTGTCCTTTTGCTTATGAAATGAGGACAGGGGCCTGTCCCTCTCAATTTTAAGGATGGCTTCTTCAAAAGAATTTTCCATTCCAAAGCTCCAGAAAGTATTAGCCCATTTGGAAATAATCTGTGCTTTCCACAAAAGCACAAAGTGTTTACCATGTTATTGTCTCATTTTATAATACCATTCCTTGGCTGTGTTGGAAAATATTGAGTGTAATCTGGAATTTACTTATTCATCTGGTATACTAAAGTTTTCTTTAAGGATATCAATTGTTTTGATAAATTACATATGATTATATTCTCCTTCACTACTGAGAGTACTGAATTCCTCTAATCTTGTAAGGTATTTAAGCTTCAAGGCAATTTCCAACTCTTTATTTCTTGAAATTTCAGTATTTAAATCATTACTATTCAATTTAAACAAATTTTTGTCCAAAATTGGTGTAGACGTTTTTGGCAACTTATTTTTCAATAATATATTTTGGATAGTTTATTTAATATCTCATTTTAATTGAAGCCTTCCTTCATCACTTTTTTCTAAATGTTCTTGGAAAAGAGCTTCATTGTGATAAGCTGAATTTTCCATGTTTTTGAGTTTTATTCCTAAGTATTTTGATTGTTTAGTAATAAAAGGAATAGAGCTATACTATGGCTGATTAAGCAATGTAACCTTGGATTATATCCTCTCAAAAGTATATGTAAAAGACACAACATTTTCTTATTTACATTTTACAGACCCATAATGGTCATTTGCAACTAGTATATACTTGTAGGACTTGTTTACCCAATTTCTTTTGGATATACTCAAAATTTCTAAGCTTTATTAAAACATTTTTATGACAAGTTTCAAAGTAGGCTGAAGGTTTGAAAAATCTCCTTCTTTGGGGGTATTTGTTCATTCTTTCCTCCTTCTTGTTTTTTAATTCTATAAACGTACTTGCCACATTGAGCACATTGTCCATTTCTCCCCTTTCTTTCTTTAGAATTATGTGATATTGAGAATAAGTCTTGTTCTATTTAGAATTGCCCTTTCCCTTTGTCTTTTTCTTGCCCTTCTGTTTCGTCTGTGGGGCTTGCTTGTCTTTTTTTTGGCAACTTTGGAGGTTTATTCTTGCATGTAGAGGCTTTGGGGTGGTTCCACAGGGGTTTTTTCCTTTGGGGCCAGCTCCTTCCTCTGATTCTCTGATAAAATGCTTTGGTTTTTCAACCAAGCTGTTATATTTTTGACTTACCCTTTTCAAGAAGTTGAATTCCATCCTTGTAGAAGCTCTTGTGTCTTTTATAGGCCCAAGAACATTTTCACTTGAAGATCTAAGTTCATTTTCCTGAAAAAGATTATTGGATGAAGTTCCCCCTCCTAATTCTTTTCCACCATAAGCCGGCTCTTCTACTGAGACTGGTATATCTCTATTGCTTCTTCCTGGAAGTTGTTCAGATCTTAAAACAGTAATAGTAGCTATTTCAGCTCTGGTACTCTCAATAAGAGTGTAAAGGGTGCTGGCTAGCCTTTGGAAACTGGTTGAAGCTCTGGCATCCTGCATTTGTTCCTCTCTGCTCAGGTGGCATTTTTGTATTTTGGATTGATGACTTGAAACTCCTAGTCCAGATCCATTTGATTGGATGAAGTAATTGCTTCAGTTTCTAGTAGCAGTCATGAAATGTCAGTTTAAATCAAATTTGACTGAGAAATAGGTTAAATCCAACTCATGAACCTTCAAAAGGTTATTTTTGGAGTAAACCTATTGGTTGTGGTCTGGTTTGAATTTCTACACTTGACTCCAAACTTCCAGTGTCATTGGAACTCTCTCTAACAAATAGCAATAGAATAAAAATAAAAGTGATTTTCTTAAAAATTAAGACTAATGAAAACAAATTAATTACTCAAATTGTTGAATAAAGGTTTTATAAAGTCATTTATGTAAAAGCAGGTCAAAAAATAAATAAAAATGTCTAAAGAGTAAAAAAATGTTTTTAAGTAAGCAATTTTTCAATTTTTTAGTTTCTCTTTTACTTTTTGTTTTCTAATAAATTTATTAATCAAAACTATATTATTATCCACATTATACTATAATAACCCAAAGAATAAATTTCAATTCTGTTTCTTGGAAAGCAATTAGTTAGACAATAGAAATTTACTCCAAATCATTAAATATTATTTTTTTTTTCAAAAAGTAATCTTAAGGATAATAATTTCATAAACGCTATATAAATTATTCAGGAGGGATAGGTCTGAAAAAAGCCAAAATTCAAGTAAAAATAGAAATTTTATGTCAAAATCAAGTAATATAAGGTGTAGAATATGTTTTATGTCCCAAGAACTGGTTAAAATCATGTTTAGGCCCCCAAATGTGAGGTTAGTCTATTCAAAATTTTATAATATTAATTATAATCAAGATTACTATGACTATCCCCAGTAGGAAATATAAGATAATTAGATTCTATAACAACAAATGAATATAATTATTGGAAATAACTATAAAAAATAATAATTGATTATTATTAAATAACTTTATAATAAAAAAATTCCTAATATATATAATAAATTATAATTATTCTAGTATTATTCTTGTTACTGAGAGTTATACTAATAATAAGTATAAAAGATCTCAACGAGACAATGATATGCAGAGAATAATAATATTCATCAAGTTATTAATAATGATAGTATTATTTATGAATTAAATCATCACACAAACTGTTCAGAGATAAATTTAATAAAGAAATTCTATATAAGAAAACTAATATTAGATAAAATAATATAGAATATTCAGAGAAAAACTTACTTAGAATACTTATTTCATACAATAAGTCAAATAACAACAGTTATGTATTAAATAATTTCTATAGGCTGAAAATATGGCAAAAATAAATATTCTAATGGAAGGAAAAAACTGTTTTATTACAAAATAAGATTTAAGAGTTTTTAGAGGAGATTTGTGGATTCCAAAATATATTTAAAATAATTTCATTAAATAAAACCAAGTATTGATGCTTAAAAAAAAATAATTTTAATTCTATAAGTTCATTTATTTTATTTGAAATTTATAAATAATAAAATAACTCAAAAATTAATCTTAATAATATAAGATTCTATATATCATAAAATATTACCTGTTATAAAATGTCTGAGTGATTGAATGATGATGATGATGGACAAAAACAATGATAAAAGGGGTTCTTTTATGCCCTCATAGAAGCTCTCATGATCCACTATGTATATAGAGGAAATTCTCAGATTAAAACTGAAAAATAATATTTAAAAATAAGGCTCTTAAGGTAAGGTAGCTTTTTTAATTTCTATTTTAAGTTAACAGTGTTATTCTTCACTCCAAGTAGCTTTAATCCTCATTTGAGTTTATTATTTTTAGTTTTAATAGAAAATTGATTCACTCATCACAAAGGCTATCACATGAACAACTTCAAAATAAACATTCAAGACAAAGAAATTTAGATAAGATTTTTGATTCAATTTTGAATATATCTTAATATTATCAAGGAGAATTGAAAGAGGTTTTTTCAAGGATAAATACCAAGGAATAGTACTGATGAAAAATAATTTAAACATATTTTTATACAGGAAAAATTGATTTCTAAGCTGTGTAAAATTTTCAAAAAAATCAATTGAGAATTGGTTTCTCTATAGATTTTTGAAGTTATTGCTATTTTTACATGTAAAGATAACAATCCACACCAAACCTCAACTTTTGATAAGGTTTGAATTCTTTTAGAATTAATTTTAAGCTTAAATAAACTTTCCAAGCTTACAAAACCTGGATTACAAGTCTGCATATAGGGATTTACCCTTTGGCAGCTTGGAATTCCTGTCCAAAAGAGAAATGAACCAGTTTACACTTTAATTTGCAGTTGAAGTATAATATTAATATTTGAACAAGGTTAAAAGTCTTTCAATACAGGCGGAAAACCATATTTGGGTTGTCTAAGATGCCAAAAGCTGGCTAACTTGGCTCTCTTTGCCTTTCTTCCTTTGTCCCAACTTTTTTTGTGAATTTCTCCCTTCTATTTTATTGAATCCATAAAATGGCTTTCAAATACTTTGAATTGAGCTCATGCAGGATTTACAGCCTGTAACATAAATTTTTAGCCAAGTTTGTAAATATACACAACACCTCAATTTTAACTAAATTTTCTCAAGCTTTTATAAACCTTATGAAACTTTGAAATTGAGCTTAAAATTAACAATCTATAAGTCTCAATAAAATTGTGAACATGTGTAATTTTACTTCAACATTCTTGAACCTTTCAATAACAGAGGAAATTACCATTTTGGGTATAACACTCTATGGGTCTACCCCAGGTTATTTTTGGTGTATAATCCAAAAATGACATAATATTCATAAATTTTCTTATCAAAAAAAATATACTTATTTCTTGCTGTTTTTTTATATTCATTTGAAAAATCTGTTTATGGTTCAATCTAATGTATACATAGTAATTTGTGTCATACATACCTCACAAGCTCACACTTCTCCTCATCAAAATAAGAGGGTATCTTGCTTTAATTTGGAATGATTATGTGGTAAAGCTATCACAAATGGAAGTCCTGATAGACTGAAACAGATATAAGTATAATATGGATCATTGTTAGCCAATAAATAATCAGGACAACCAGGACTTTCAGTAGCCTCATCACCACTATATCACTAAATTAGAGCCCTTCTTAGTTATTTTTAAATATAAATTTTGTGTCAAACCCATAGCCTAAGAATAATTATTACTATATCATAGAGTCATCCTGATCAGACCAATTAGTCTTAAACTTTTCTTTTTTGTTACATTTAACCCTTTTTAAGTATCTAGCCAACATTGTGTTAGCTAGCTCAGCCTTCTCAACTGGAAAGGCTTTCCTGAAAGAATCATGCATGTATCTATCACTCGTAGTCTCTAGCTACCTGTATTTTTCTAAATCCTTATTAGCACATCTTACACAAATATTTTCTGTTTTCTCCATATCACAGTCTCTTGTATTCTATTCTCTTCTAGAATTTTGTAAAAATTGGAGAATGATTTCAATAATGTACAACATGAACTACTTTCAAGCAAAGAAAAAACTCTGGTTCTCCAGGGCAAGAGACTCAATGGTAGTGAGGTGAGTCATGTAGTAGACTAAATAACCTTTGATAATCCCTTTTTAAAGTGTTTTTATCAGTCAAGTGCATTACAATTGCCTCCTTTTATTCATCTTTGCAAGTGGTTCCCCATCAATTTCATCCTTTTAATGGTTTCTCTAATAATCCCATTCTTGTCACATACTTGTTGGATTTGGATTTAATCTGAAGGCTCAAGATGTTTTTGAATGAAATGAGCTCAAAATAGATATAATTCTTGGGTGTCATAAAATAAGGGGTCAGCTAGGTGATTCTGCAGGTGTCCAATCTCTAATAGGTTTCTGGGCTTCATTCTGTATTTGGTGTAAGATCTCACATTTCCTGATACATATATTATTACTGACTTACTTTTGCTTTCTTCTCCATTTACCTTTAAATTAATTGATTTGAGTGCTATAACAGCTTTTCCTACTATCTGTACCATGCTCAAATTGTGAAATGGTCAATCTCCACCTCTCTTTTCTTGAATCACTACATAAACTTGTATACATGTATTGATGACTCTGATGAGGAGGGAGGCTTGGGGCTGAAAGTGGACGAACTATTCTCCATATAACTGTTGATTTTCTTTGCTTCAGATGGTTGATTAATTCTTCAGAAAAAATTGGTTGTCTTATTTCATCTTTGACTTTCTTCTTATCTTCTATTATCTTGTGTAGTTCTTCAATTTGTTGTGTTACTGCTGTTGAGAATTAATTCCCACGCGCGCATGTCAATCAAATTCATGCGCATGTGCTCTTAAAACCAATCATGTGAATGTGCTCTCAACCAAAGGACATCAGTCAATCATGACATCATGATCAACTGACCACAATGCCCCTGCTGTCAGCTATTTAAGGAAGCTCCTCTTCACTGTTCCTTTTGTTTCCTTTTCTTTGGAGAACTCCTGTGTTAAGCTACTGTAGATAATCTTCTTTGTTAAATTACCGTAGTCAACTCTTCTTCTTTTAACTCCTATTTTATTATCCCTGTTCGCCCTGGTACAAGCCACCGTAAAAGTGCTTCATCACTTAATGAGGAGTAGCCAGGTAATACTACTTCTGCTTAAGCACAATAGTATTACCAAACTTATTAAATAATCTTCTCATAGATCCAAATCCAGATATTTCTTACTCAACCATTCACTCAGTAAAATTGTATATTGTAGTTCTGTCCACCTTTAGGTAGATCTCAATTTGTCTCTCTTAAAACATAGCGCATGATTATTGAAATAATAAACCCCACCTTTAGTTTGGTTTCTTTACATATTTACAGTCTTGAGGCTCTATTGAACCATCAATACGGTGGACAACACCTCCTAAATACAACAAATGTCAGACAAGGAATTCAAGGACAATAGCAATATTCCCATATTGAACAGGACAAACTATAGTGAATGGTACAGACATACTCGAATTTACTTGCGGTCAAAAGACCTGCTGGACCTCTGCCTAACTAGTATCCCATCAGAAGCCACACCTGCCATCGTCAACAAATGAAAAAAAGCAAGCTAAGATGCTATCAGCTTCATCTCCAGATCCCTCCTTATTCATAGAGCTTGTTGATAATGAGACCATGGAAGATGCTCATCTCCTCTGGGAAAAGATAAATGAGAAGTATGCCTCAAAAACTGCAATAAATCGTGGTCGTGTGGTGATGAATTGGGTGTCTATTGCCTACAAAGGTAATCTGGATGAATTCATGAAAAAATGCCAACAATCACTTGTTGACATTTCCCCAGTAAACATCAAAATTCCTCCTGATGTACTATCATACATGATTCTTGGCAAATTATGTGATCATAAAAGCATGTATCATATAGCTGATAGTTTAGCCACGAGTACAGAAGAAGCCGAAAATCCCTCAAACACTCTTAACCGGCTACAAAATTATGCCAGGCATCTTGAATCAAAACAAAAAGCTCACAAGGATTAACAGCAGAGCACAGCACTGATTTCTAGCAGCTCAAATCATCCTAGCCGTTTAGTGTACTACTGTGCTAATGGAGTACACAACCCACTTAACACCACTCACAAACCTAATCGATGCTATGTTGAATCTCCACACTTATGACCAAAAAAGAAAAATGAAAAGGATGAGTGATCAAATTCCTCTCCGTCAACCGATCTCTCAGCTGCTCATGCACTTATGACTTGTTCTTCAAAGTCATTGTGCAAAATCATCGTAGACAGTGCTGCTACACATCATATGTTCAACAATAAGCTTATTTTTTGGCAGTCTGGAACAATGCAATCCTTTTGTCATATCAACTGGTGACCCTGCGAGTAACCTGAGTGCTGAAGGGAGAGGATCTATCAATCTTCACGTAAATGGGAAATTGTTACATCTAGAAAACTTCCTTTATGTTCCCCGTATCTCTGACAATCTTGTTAGTATGATAAAATTGCTCAAAGATTCAAGTACTATTGAGAAGCTTCCGGAAGAAAGATTCCAGATGATAATAAACCATGATACAACAATGACTGGTCAAGTCATTAATGGCTTAATTTCATTAGTTCACACTGAACCCAGGGCACTCATTTCCACTGGCGATATCTGGCATTGCAGACTCGGGCATCCATCTAATCAAGCTATCAAAATTCTTGGCTTACCACCTTCCTCCAGTACGTGCGAAACATGCATGATGGGTAAATCAACTCTTTTACCTTTCTCCAGTGGTTTTGAAAAGGTCTACAAACCTCTTGAATGCGTACACATAGATCTAGTTGGACCGATCACGCCACAATCAAACAGTGGATATCATTATTTTATGACTATAGTTGACCAATTTACTGCTTTTAAATTTGTCAAATTTTTAAAGACAAAGGATGAAGCATTCAAAGAATTTGTGGAATGGAAAATTTACGCTTAAAACTTTCACTCTCTTAAAATAAAAAAACTTGTTAGCAATAGAGGTGGTGAATTTGAAAATAAAAACTTCGCAGAATTGGCTGCATCCTGCGGCTTTGTTCACCTATTTGCACCAACCTCAACTCCTGAACACAATGGTTTTGCTGAACGTGCAAATTGTACCATACTCAATAAGGCAAGATGCTTGTTGCTGACTTCAAAGTTGCCCAGGTCATACTGGGCTGGAGCAGTGAATACTGCTTTGTTCTTATCAAACTTGATGCCCACTCCATCTAGAGACAATCTATCACCTTTTTGGGCATCGTCTTCAAAGCCCAGTCGAATCAAAAGCCTGAAAACCTTTGGCTTCAAGGCCTTCATTCTGGTGCACAAGAATAGAAGAGAATGGAAGTTATCCCCAACAAGTGAAGAAGGCATCTTACTAGGCTTCATCAATGATAACTCAGCCTACACAATTCTTTGAATAAGAGACAAGGCAGTAATAATCACAAGGCACGCATTATCCGTTGAAGACAGTTTTCCCTCCCTTGCTGCAAACCCTGAAATCCATGATTGTTCCAGATGGGTAGATATCAATAAAGAGAACAATGAAGCATTCTTTGATTGTGAATACATCGAACCTGAACACATTAATGATACAAGTGACGTTTGTCATTTGGACTCCTCACCCTCTGTTGAGCAGGCTCCTAAAATCTCTGAAAATCCAAATCCCTGTCATCCCAAGAACCATTGCAGGAGAAAGGTTATTGGCCCTTGACACCCTACAGTAATACAAGGTGACATAGCTTCCAAGAATATATTACCTTACTCGAGAAGACCCAAGGCTTTTGTGCCATCTGGCACAACTGACCCAATCTCCTATTCAAAGGCTATCTCTGGGAGCAAATCCTCTTTTTGGTTAGAGGCAATTCGTCGAGAATTGAATGCCATGCAGAAACTAGAAGTCGGGGATGTAATTCCTCTGGAGAAGGACTTCAATCTGGCTGGAACCACGTGGGTCTTTAGGCAAAAGCGCAATGAATTGAATGAAGTCATTGAGTACAAAGCAAGATTATTTGCTCAAGGTTTTTCACAAAAATTTGGGCAGGACTACTTAAAGACCTTTGCACCTACCGGTTGTCTTCATTCTCTGCAAACATTAATTGCATTCTCAGCAGCCCACAATTTGGACTTCCAGCAGCTAGAAATTCAAAGTGCCTTTCTGAATGCACCGTTGGATGAGAAAGTCTATCTATCAATCCCTCAAGGACTCCAAATGTGCAGAAAGACCCATTGTCTAAGACTTAAAAAGCCTATATACGGACTCAAGCAGGCTCCTCTTGGCTGGTACAAAAGGTTGACCTCTTGGCTTGAGGGCTTGGGCTTCAATGCCTCCATCTCTGATCCATGTGTATTCTTTCGAAAAACTCATCCTCCAATCTGGCTCTTTTTTCATGTTTACGACATCACAGTCTTTGGAAGCGATCTATTCTCTTTCAAGGAGGACATCAAGAAAGAATTTGAGGTGAAAGACCTTGGAAAAGCTGACCAAATGCTAGGTATCAAATTGATCCACTCTGACAATAGTGTAATCCTATCTCAAGCCCATTATGCGGAATCAGTACTGGCACTGTATGGCAGGAGCGAATGCAAGCCAATGATGACACCAATGGTTCCAAACACTCACCTGGAAGAAAGTAATCCGAAGGAGTGCAGTCGATTTGAAGCCTTGAATACCAATTATAGAAGTGCAGTGGGCAGTTTGAACTATCTCAGTGTGCCCACGCGACCAGACATTTCCTTTGCTGTCAGTTTCCTATCTCAGTTCCTCAAAAAACCTGGGATTCATCACTGGAATGCTTTTCTTCACGTACTGCGCTATCTTAGGGGTACTGTTGATTACAGTCTGCATTACATGGCTCATGGAGTTGGTGGTCTCTGTGCCTACTCAGATGCCGATTGGGGAAATTGTAGGCAGACACGGCGCTCAATCACTGGTTTTGTGATATCCTTCAAGGACTTCCTGGTTATCTGGAAGACCCACAAGCAACCTTCGGTCTCCCTGTCTACAGCAGAGGCGGAGTACAAGGCTTTAACGGACTTAAGCACTGAGGTACTATGGTTGCGACAGTTTGTAAAAGAACTTTCCTTGTGTGTATTGAATATGATATTAGAAAGAAATAAGAGAAGAGGCAAATCCTCTTCCAAAATCAAAAGGCACTCTTAGACGGTAGATACAAAAAGGCTCTATCATAGATACAAAAATATTATCGCATAGCTAAATCATGTATTCAGTTATTTCCCACAACATAAATATAGTCAATGGCACTTGTTCCATTCACCCATTGACTCTTAACCATTTTTGTATCTTACACCTCTCTAGGTGTGCTCATTGTCTCTACTGTTCTTCCTTGCTTATTCTAATCAAAGGTATTAATACCTTATCATTCAGGTTGGTTCTGTCAGACCTATTGAACATGCAATACCATTGACTCTTAACCATTTTTGTATCTTACACCTCTCTAGGTGTGCTCGTCATCTCTACTTTTCCTCCTTGCTTATTCTAATCAAAGGTATTGATACCTTGTCATTCAGGTTTGTTGCACTTTCATAGGTTATGGGCCCAGACGCGCAAACCGGATCTGCTGCTTCCAGAAATGGCATTCCCATGCTCTCGGACAACAACTACACCAACTGGCATGCTTCATTCCAAGCGTACGTTTTCTTCATAGGATTTTTAGACTATGTTGACGGTGATATGTCCCCTCCTGCTGAGGACAGAGGGGATTTACACCTTGAATACTGTGAACAAAAGCAAAAGGCAGTAGGTGTGATCTTTCAATCCCTGAACACAAATAATCGTGCAAAGTTTCTTAAAAGGAACAATGAGAAAGACCCCATTGCATTGTATAACGTAATAATCAACTACTATCAGTCCAATCAAAGCACAAATCAGGCTAGGGTCTTTTGTAACCTACTTTCAATAAACTTCAAGGACAATGTAATTAACAACTTCATAAGCAAATTAAGAATACAATTAATGTCTCTGAACTCAGTCGGTATCAGGGTTGGCAACCCTACTACATCATCAGTAGTAGACATCTCTGACAAATTGCGTGCCGAAATCATAGTAAGCAAACTATCTCAGGGATATGACGGGTTAAACCACCTGATCTATGAACAGAGACCCCTACTTACAGATAAAATAATAGAAAAGATCAATGACTATATCCGAGACAGTGGCAACTCATTAAACACTTCCAGCAACCACATCAAGAATGAAAGCGCTTTCTTCAACAAAAGAGGACCATTCTGTAAAAATGAAGTACACAATCCACTCACAAAGAACTGAGCTGAGGACTGCTGTCAGTTAAAGAAAAAGAAAGGAAAAAAGAACTCATTTGACAAGTCCGAAAAGGTCAAACATACTAAAACCACACCATTTAAGGATAGTGATTCATCCGATAATGAAAGTCCTGTAGTTAAATTTTACAAAGCCTTTAAGGCTAGCAGTAATTCTTTGGACGCTTCCTTCTATCTTGATTCTGCCGCCTCTTGCCATATGGTAGGATCTCTAGACTCGTTTCGTAACCTTAAAGAGGGATATTTTAGAGTAGAAACAGCCAATGGATCATACATTGCTTCTTTGGGAAGTGGTGATTTATCTTTTGTATACCAAGGGAAAATCATCACTCTCAAATGCATATATGTCCCCAACATTAAGGAAAACCTAATTAGTATGGGGAAGCTGTGGAAACATGGTTTCCTTATCAAGAAACTACCAAATGATCAATTCTCAATTAGAAAAGGAGACTTTACCCTTATGGATGGGTATGTCAAAGACAATATGTTCCACTTAAATATCTCATTAACCAAGGTTTAGCAATTGCATGTGTCCAAGATTTCTGAATGTACCCTACATAATGGAGCTGGACATCCCAACAATGTAGTACTCAGACATATGTTCCTGCAAGTAAAGAATCCACCTTTTTGCAAAGCCTGCGCTGTTGGGAAATCTCACCAACTGCCATACAAAGGCAAATTAAGAAAAGCACCTTATGCTGGACATACAGTTCATTCGGACTTATCAGGAAAAATATCTCCCTCAACCATTGGCGGAGGCCAATACTATTTGAAATTTTCCAATGATTTTTCAAGATTTAAAGCCATGTATATCCTTAAAAACAAGTCAGAAACATGTGAAGCAATCAAAAATTACGTTAATCAGGTTAAAACAACTCAAAACAAACCTGTTAAAGTAATGGTAAGTGACAATGGTGGAGAATATGTATGAGGAGATGTCCAAGAATTTATCTACAAAGAAGGAATAAGAATGGAGTTCACAGCTCCAGACTCACCACAGCAAAACTCGGTATCAGAAAGAGGGAATAGAGCTGTCACCCTGTGACTCAAAACCAGAGCACAAGCATGACAGCCAAAATACCATAAACCAATGGTATAGCCAAGATAGCACCAAAACATGGAGCTGAGCCAAATTAGCTAAAAAGGTATCAAAAGAAAGAGGAAACTCACCCCTTTCTGAAAATATAAGTCCCATCACCATAGGACAAGAAATAACAAAGTTATTCCTGCTCAAAGCTATTGCTGAGCATAAACCTTAATTTTCACCTCTCATCTGAAATCTAGAAGGAGAGGCTTAACCCCATCAAATGGGTATTCAAAATGAAGCTCTAAGCCAGGGCTATCCAATGGTACCAGCAAAACTGAGCTAGCACCAATATTACTCGATTTATGGCCAATTTCAGGCCAAATAAGGATGAACAAAACATTGACCTCTCATCTAGCTTCTACAGTTTTAGTGTGGGATACTTAAAGTGGGGTCTTTATGGAAAGAGCACAATCAGGGCTATCTGATGGTGTTATCCACTTCCCCATATCTCAACTACTGCAGAATTTATGGGGCAAACAAGCTCAATACAGCTTTTTGCCTAAAAACACGCAAATGTACAAAATCTTGTACATGGGATAACTTTGCCATATTTAATGATACCCATATCAAATGAGGTACCATTGTGTAGAGCACATACAGGGCTACACACAGAGCCAATTTTGAGGTTGATATCTCAAGAATTGACAAAGTTATGGCTGTTTTAAGGTCAAAATCCCACCTGCTGTCATATACAGCCTTACCATGGGATAATATCCCTTAACCATGAATATGAGGTGTCAAATAGACAAAGAAGCATGTTTTTACTTCCATACCTCATATGTCAGTAAATACTGGGGTCCCATACAGTTTCTGTACAGCATTCTACGTGTCATACACGTCAGAATCAGGCTGTGAGGTCCCCAGATGAAAATTTTCACCCTGTATTGAAGAAAACCGCCCAGATGTGGTTTCAAAACCACATCTGAGCCCAATACAAGTTATACAGGCTGTTTGCAAGCCACAAGCCAGTACTAGAGAGTGAAAAATTTTCACTTCCTCTACGTGGAAAGGTCTAGCACCCTTTCCACCCCATTTCAGGATAAAAAGGAGGCTTTTCACAGCCAGAATTGTTTCCTCATCCTTCTCTTGAATACCCTATGTAGTAAACTTTCAAAAACAGTTTTACTCTTGGGTAATAACCAAGTATACTCTTACTTTAAAGTATTGTAGTCTTTATTATTGTAACCCAACAGGTAAAGCTGCAGCCAGGGCTTTCAACAGCGCTCACCACCACTATATTTATTATAGTAAAGCCCTCTTATTATTAAATTAAACCATCTTTATCTCTTATAAAACTCTATTGAATCCTTATTCACCGTGTCACAGTTATAGTTAAGAGTTGCAAACACTTTTTAATACTCTCATCATAGACTCAGCCTGACATTTTGGGGGCCTGGCCATGTTTTTAACTTATTTGGGACCCTTACAAGTAAGTTTTTCTCTTTTTTATCATTTATTGAAACCTGTTTCATCTTTTTTAGGCGTCATTTATTTTTTAAAAATATATTTTATATATATTTTCTTTCAAAATTTTAAATTATACTCATATTTAAAGAGTATTTTTCAAGTGGCTAATAACCACAAGACCAGTATTTTTGGCGTGTTTTGTATATAAAAACACTTTAAGCGACTAATACAGTCCTGATTCTTAATTGAATTGAGACAGCTCATACTGATAAACCAACAGTTGAGGTGTGTTTGGGCACATTGTTAACTCAATTACCCTGTAATACACCATCTTTTGAGAGATTATACTTGCTAAATACAATTACTCTGTAAGATATTGGCATACAAACAGTATACCACATATCAGTAAGCGGTATTTTTGACGTGGAATTGTTAATTCAATTACATTGTCATCATACAAGGGCATATTGTAATAATATACAAGCCCAGAGGCCATTCTTAGACGTGCAAAACCAGCCTTTTAAGAGGTCTTAACTTACATAAGTCCTCTTTTTCCTGTTTGATTCAGTGGAAGAAAACTTCATACCACTTGAAACCCAGTCACAGGCCAACATACCAGTGACACCCTCAGAACCAGAGGGCAGCAAGGGAAAAGGAAAGAGACTTAGTGAAGGCCTCATTACAGCCAAAAAGTGGACACCAATAGCCACTCAGAGGAGTAGAAAACCACGAAACGCTGCTTCAATACAAGGTAAACCAACCTTAACCACTTGTACAGGGAAGATTACAATTATTAACCCAGTTGTAACCTCCAAAGGCAAACTGCCCAAATCAGCAGATAACAAATTTGTACCAGGCACAGTCAAAGGTAAATACCCTAAGAACATAAAGTTTTTGACTGCTTGCAAACACTGATATGTCCCCTGCATACCTCAGAGACCTTGGCTGCCAAAGGAACCAGCCAGAGGACAGAGAAGGATTGTCCAGAACCAGAAGACCTGAAAGAACACACCTTGGACACAGTGATGGATGGCAAAACAATGAGGGAGAAAATATCAACCTTGCCATTCACACTCCAATTCAACAGAAACCTCAAACCAGAGGACTGGAAGGATATGGATCAAGTTCTTCAGATCCACCAACTCCTCAAAGATTTATTTCAATGGAGCATGGACAACAAGAGGTTCAACCTAGCATCTCACTGGGAAGAACTGGGATCAAGTTGCCAGAAGATCTGTCTCAAAGAGATAGACTTCAAAGACCTTATGGAAATCACCAAGGGTTGGAATCCTACCAGGCAGCACAGACTACTGGAGGCAAGGGCACAGAGGATAAGGGAGAATCAAGCCACTATCCTAGCTATAGAAGAACGGTTGACCCAGACAGGGCCTACTCAGATTCCTTCAGGTTCACAAGGAGCAGGCCAAATCAGCTCTCCAGTGGCTTCACACCATTCAGAAACCAGCAGATCAGTTGCCAAGAGTCACCATTCTTCACAATTCCACGAAGTTTCCAGGAGAAGACAAGGAAACAAGGGCAAGAACAAAACCTCCTTCAACCAGAGGAGGAAAGAGTCAGACCCCATGATCCAGAAGCTGTTAGATTTGGTGAAAGAAGTACACAAGAACCAGAAGTAGTTGTAAACCACTCTAGAATCAGTAGTCCTAGTAATAGAAACATTACCCCCACTCAGACTGAAAATAACATTGTCACATCTGAGAGTAACATCAACAGTGATACACTGTGGTTACAAATGTCCCAATATGCTGAACAATCTGCAAAGCAGTTTGCAGAAATTGAAGCTGGCCAAGAGAGGATGAGACAAACTCAAGCCTGCTTGGAACAGATAGTTAAAAATCTTCAAGAAGGATATGCTCAACTGAGCAAAGCTTCTGAAGAAACCAACAAAAGACTGAATATAGTCTTTGAAGAACAACACCACAGCACAAGGGACAGGGAGTGTCTGGATCAAGGCATTAACAAATTGTTTAATGCCTACCATAGCTTGAAGCCCCAACCACAAGGCCAAGTTATGGATAATCCATATCAACCAGATGACATCAAACCAGATGCCATGTTGTTGAATAAGGAAAGATCTCCATCACAATAGCAGGATGGAGATGACATGTCTTATTCAGAGAAGGAAGCCTTGAAACAGCTTCCTGAGGCCTCAAGCTGGCCCAAACTCTCTGGATCAGGAGAATATGATCATATGTAACTCATAGATTATATTGATGGACTCTTCATTGATGTACCAAGCATACCAGATTACTGGATTACTGCTAGATTGAATACTGCATTTAAAGGTCATGCAAGTATATGGTACACAGAAATGAAAGAAATCCATGGCAGAAGAAATTGGCCATGGTGGAAGAGTCAAATCATCCAAAAGTACAGTAATGGAACTTGGATATGGCAAAAGACCATGTCATTTGAAAATGACAAATACTCTGTGGACAAACATCCATATGAGTGGTGTCTTAGACAGTCTAAAAGACTTGAAGCCATTGATCCTCAAATGAACATTCAAATGAGGAATCATAAACTTCTGACACAACTGCCAGGAGAACTAGAGCATGCAGTAAAATGGAGATGCAACCAAAATTGCACTCTAGATGACATAGCCAGCACCTTACAAGACGTAAGGAAAAGGACTAATATACGGAAGTTAACCCCATATAAGAGCAGCAGTTTCAAAGAGAAACAACCTTTCAGGGTATAGTTTAAAGACAAACCCAAAGAAAGAGTGGCAGAAGTGGCTAAGAAGAAGAATTCTTGTCACAATTGTGGTTCAACAGACCACTATGCCAACAACTGTCCAAAGGCAAAGAAAAAAGTCTATGCCATTGAGAAAGTCCCAGAGGAAGAACCTCCAACAGAGGATTCTGAATCAGACTCTATGGGTGATGCCATCAGAAAACCATCTGATGATGATCAAGACTCAAGAGGAATTTCTAGTGGAATACCAAGAGTAAACCCCACTAGAAATCCAGGACATACAGTTGGAAGCAGGCATTCCACAGGACACTTCTAACAAGAACTTGTGCAAACACACACAAGATGCACAAACATTCCTAGTTACACCAACTAAAAGAATGGCATACATACATGGAACAGCCACAAAAATGACTGTATGTATTGACAATGCTCAACATCCATTGATCATTGACAGTGGAGCACACTGCTCCATAGTGGCCAGAGATTATCTGGATAACCACTTCCCAAACTGGGAGATACAGCTCTTGCCCACTAAAGCAAAGAACTTTAAGAGTGCATCAGGGAAGATGACTTCCATTGGGACAATTATCAAAGAGATAATCATACCCCACAGGAAGGGTAATATCAGACTCAACCGAGAGTTTGTAGTGCTTAATGATGCCCACATCCAAGGGTTCCTACTGGGGACAGATTACCAGAGGATGTATGGCATAGATATTTACAACAGTAAAAATAGGCACATAACCATTGGTAATAACAAGGAAAAGAAATTCTCACTTGATATATACCAGATATCTTCTCAAGACCCACTAGAAGAACTTCTGAAGGAATTCAGAGAGGGACAGTTTAGCACTACCCTCACCAGTAAACAAAAACTAAGTTTAATGAAGATGCTGAGAAAGAATAGACCAGCATTTTCTATTGGTGAAGAACCATTAGGCAAGATCAAAGGCCATGATATAGGACTATATCTGGATGTGGAAAGGCCTTATCCACCCATGCTGAGGAGACCTCCTTATCCAGCAAGTCTGGAAACCAGGAAGGAAATTGAGAAACATATCAATGAACTCCTGGACATGGATGTTATCAGAAAGATTGGACATAATGAAATAGTGGAAATCACCACTCCTGTCCTCATCACCTGGCATGATGGCAAGTCTAGATTGTGTGGAGACTTCAGAGCTCTGAATAACTACACAAAAGCAGACAGGTACCCTATACCAAGGATACCTCATGCCTTGGATAAACTGGCCAAAGCCAAATACATAACCAAGATGGATTGTATGAAGGGCTTCCACCAAAATGGAGTTAAACCAAACTCCATGAAATTACTCAGAATAATATGCCATATGGGCATATATGAGTACACCAGAATGCCATTTGGCATCAAGAATGCACTAGCCCACTTCCAAAGGATGATTGACACCATATTTAAATAAGAAATACTAGAAGGCTGGATGGTAGTATATACTGATGATATCATTATATACTCAGAGACATGGGAAGACCATGTACAATACATAGACAGAGTGCTGAGTAAATGTAAACCCATCAAGCTGAAAATTTCACTTAAAAAGTGAAATTTTGGCCAAAAAGAGCTACTAGCTCTAGGACACAAAGTCTCAGGCCTTAGTCTGGCAATTGACCAGAATAAAGTAGCAGCCGTACTGCAAAAGCCAGTACCAAAGAACATCAAAGAGATGCAATCTTTTCTTGGGTTTGCTAGCCACTATAGAAACCACCTCAAGAATTTTGCCCATATCACTAGTAGTTTATACAAGTTATGCTCAAAAGATGTAGTTTTTGAAATAACCAAGGAAAGAAGGGATGCATATGAGAGGATCAAACATGAACTCACAAATGCACTTGTGCTCATCTTACCTGACTTTGAACTACCATTCAAGTTGTATATAGATGCAGCATGCAGTCGAGGCCTAGGAGCAGCCCTTCACCAAAGACAAATTGTGGATGGTGAACCAAGAGAAGGAGTAATTTGCTACATCTCAAGGCAGCTGAAAGATTCAGAAGCCAGGTATGGGGCTACCCAGACTGAATGCCTATGTCTAGTCTGGGCTCTAGAGAAACTCCATTATTACTTGGAGGGTGCAGTCTTTGAAGTCTACACAGACTGCACAGCCTTGAAGTCTTTACTGAACATGAAGACTACAAATAGACACATTCTGAGATGGCAAATAGCCATCCAGGAGTATAGAGGGAACATGACCATCATATACAAAGAAGGTAAAAGTCATACCAATGCAGATGGCCTTAGCAGATGGCCACTGGACAATGTCAAAAGCAATCCAGCTTATTACCCTGAAGTTGCAGCCAAGATTCCTATCCATTTCATGGAAATAGATAGAAAAAAGAACTTCAGATTTTCTGAATGGGCACCAGAAAGTGGCACCCTTGACAGTGGAAACACTGATTCAGAAGGGACAGAAACTCCCATACTGGGAATAAGTTCCTCAGAACTGCACAATGAATTTTTTAGTGCAGTACTAAAGTCTTATGCCAAACACAAGCAGTGTGGCATATTACTACAACTCCTTCAACAGAAATACAGGAGCCCAGAACTGGAATCCCAGCTGGAAGAACCCTGGTTGAGGGCCTATAAGGATAACAAGTTTTTCCTTATAGATGGCCTGCTCTGCCACAGAGAAAAGCACACAAGTGCACTCACAGTGGTAGACAGAGACCACATTTCTTTGGTCCTGCAAGAATGCCATGACTGCCCCTACATGGGACACATGAGTGAGGACAGGACCAAAGAGAGGGTATCAAGCACAGCTTGGTGGCCCAAGTGGGAAAAAGAGTTGAGTGAATACATCAACACTTGTGACAGATTCCAAAAGGCAAATAGGAAACATGGGAAGAAGTATGGGTTACTTCAACACATAGAAGAACCCAAGCACCCATGGGAAACCATCAACATGGACTGGGTTACAGGACTTGTCCCAGGAGGCAAAGAAAACTAAAATGCCTGCTTGATCATAGTTGATAGGTTCAGCAAGAGCATGAGGTGTCTACCATGTCACAAAGAGGACACATCCATGGATACTGCTTTGTCATTTTGGAATAACATCATATCTACCTGTGGAGTCCCTAAAATTATCATTAGTGATAGGGACCCAAAAATCACATATCAATTTTGGACCAACTTGTATGACATGCTTGGCACCAAGCTTGCTTTTTCCACAGCTTACCATCCTCAAACACATGGCCTAGCTGAAAGGATGATGCAGACTATGGAGGACATCCTTACAAGATTCTGTGCATATGGCATGGAATATAAGGACCATGAAGGATACACCCATGATTGGGTTACCCTTCTACCAGCTGTCCGACTGGCTTATAATACAAGTCATCACTCTACCACAGGAAGTACACCTGCACTGGTAGAAAAATGGTGGAACCCCTTATTTCCTGTAGATCATTTGAAGAAGAATCTTCTAACCATCCACCCCACAGCCAAACACTTCCATAATATGTGGAAGAGGGCTTGTGACACAGCTGCTAAATGCATAGCTGAAGCAAAAGATTATAACAAGCAGAGGTGGGACAAGACACACATGGAACCTGACTTTAAGGAAGGGGACCAAGTGCTAGTGTCTACACTGAACTTTAATAATCTTAAAGGACCCAAGAAGATGAGGGACTCATTTGTAGGGCCTTTTACTACCATTAACTTGATAGGAAAGAATGCAGTGGAAGTCAAACTTACAGAGGAATTTTCCAGGAAGCACCCAGTCTTCCCAGTAAGTTTGGTCAAACCATACTTCCAAACAGAGGAAGATAAATTCCCCTCCAGGAAGAAGAACCCCACACCACCTAACATAGTGGAAGTGGAAGACTACCCAGGACCTGTGAGTAAGATCATCAGGGCCAGGAAGATCAGACTCAATGGGAAGGATCAAATACAATACTTAGTCAGATTTAAGCACCAAACAGCTGATAAAGACAAATGGTTGACAGAAGATGCCATACCAGATGGGAACCTTCATCTCAGGAGATTCAGGGCCTCTAGGAGGACTGAACAGTCTCATCAATGATGAGCCTTTTTTAGAGGGAGGGTATGTCAGCCGGTGACTCAAAACCAGAGCACAAGCATGACAGCCAAAATACCATAAACCAATGGTATAGCCAAGATACCACCAAAACATGGAGCTGAGCCAAATTAGCTCGGAAGATATCAAAAGAAAGAGGAAACTCACCCCTTTCTGAAAATATAAGTCCCATCACCATAGGACAAGAAACAACAAAGTTATTCCTGCTCAAAGCTATTGCTGAGCATAAACCTTAATTTTCACCTCTCATCTAAAATCTAGAAGGAGAGGCTTAACCCCATCAAATGGGTATTAAAAATGAAGCTCTAATCCAGGGCTATCCAATGGTACCAGCCAAACTGAGCTAGAACCAATATTACTGGAGTTATGGCCAATTTCAGGAGAAATAAGGATGAACAAAACATTCACCTCTCATCTAACTTCTACAGTTTTAGTGTGGGATACTTAAAGTGGGGTCTTTTTGGAAAGATCACAATCAGGGCTATCTGATGGTGTCATCCACTTCTCCATATCTCAACTACTGCAGAAGGTATGGGGAAAACAAGCTCAATACAGATTTTTGCCTAAAAACATGCAAATGTACAAGATCTTGTACATGGGATAACTTTGCCATATTTAATGATACCCATATCACATGAGGTACCATTGTGTAGAGCACACACAGGGCTACACACCGAACCAATTTTGAGGTTGATATCTCAAGAATTGACATAGTTATGGCTGTTTTAAGGTCAAAATCCCACCTGCTGTCATATACAGCCTTGCCATGGGATAATATCCCTTAACCATGAATATGAGGTGTAAAATAGACGAAGAAGCATGTTTTTACTTCAATACCTCATATGTCAGTCAATACTGGGGTCCCATACAGTTTCTGTACAGCATTCTACACGTCATACATGTCAGAATCAGGCTGTGAGGTCCCCAGATGAAAATTTTCACCCTGTATTGTAGAAAACCGCCCAGATGTGGTTTCAAAACCACATCTGAGCCCAATACAGGTTATACAGGCTGTTTGCAAGCCACAAGCCAGTACTAGAGAGTGAAAAATTTTCACTTCCTCTACGTGGAAAGGTCTAGCACCCTTTCCACCCCATTTCAGGATAAAAAGGAGGCTTTTCACAGCCAGAATTGTTTCCTCATCCTGCTCTTGAATACCCTACGTAGTAAACTGTCAAAAACAGTTTTACTCTTGGGTAATAACCAGGTATACTCTTAATTTAAAGTATTGTAACCCAACAGGTAAAGCTGCACCCAGGGCTTTCAACAGCGCTCACCACCACTATATTTATTATAGTAAAGCCCTCTTATTATTCAATTAAACCATCTCCATCTCTTATAAAACTCTTTTAAATCCTTATTCACCGTGTCACAGTCATAGTCAAGAGTTATAAACACTTTTTAATACTCTCATCATAGACTCAGCCTGACAAGATCAACATCGGAAAAGGCTTGATTGCTATTGTTCAACTGCAAACTCCCTGCATCTTTTTGGGGCGAAGCCATTGTCACTAGCGTCTTCCTTGAAAATATCACACCCTCACTACCAGCTTATACAAAAACTCTGTTTGAAATTTGGCATGTAAGCCATTTGGCTTATCAAGACTTCTATCTTTTAGGTGTCTTTGTTTCGTCAACATCCCAAAAGCCAAATGACATGGAAAGTTTTCTCCCACAGCAACAAAGGGCCTCTTCCTTGGCTACAACAATTACAGAGTCATGTTGCCAAATGGAAAGATCACTTACAGTCACGATGTAATCTTTGATGAAGACAAATTCCCTCCACCACCCTCCGAATTGGCTATTGTCCCCAGCTCTATGGCAGATGAAGACTATTTCTTGAAAGCTACATCTTACAATTCAAACAACCTTGTCCCATCAGTTGTAAATGAAGAAGCAACTGTACACCAATCATCACTGTAAGCTCCTCAGCAACCAGGCTGGGATATCCTACTAACATCAAACACTGCACCAAAGAACATCTCCTCGAATCTTTCTCAGGCAAATATCTTGGAAGGAAAACGCAGGTGAGCAAAAATCACAATTAGCAATCATCTATCAAAAAATCCCAAATCATGGGACGATGAAATGAGACAACCCGATAAAAAGGAAAGGGTTAATGCTTTGAACAAGAACTTCAAAATTTGACATCTAGAGGAGTTATGGAGACAGTTCCTCTACCTTCAGGAAAACGGGCTATTGGTTTTTCAGTACAATTCAAGGGCAAATTTGATTCAGATAATAATTTAGTAAAAAACAAGGTTAGGATCTGTGCTCAAGGCTTTTCACAACAGCCTGGAGTGCACTATGATAACACATTCTCACCCACGGGAAAGTTTAGTTCTTTAAGGGCTCTACTATCCAACGCTAGCAACAGAAAACTTGAGGTACATCATATAGACGCTGTGGCAGCCTTTCTTAACCCATCCTTAAATGAAGAAATCTACATGAAAATACCAACATTTATAAAAGGGACAAATAAAAACGAAGTTTGGAAGTTTCATCAACCCTTTACGGCTTAAAACAATCATCAAGATACTGGTATCTTGGCATTTCCAACTTTTTTGTTTCGATCCGACTAAAACCCAGAAATGCTGATCCAGGTCTATTCATCTCCACCTTGAGAGATTGGCAGTGTTTTGTCCACATACATGTGGATGATCTAACAGTAGCTTCAAATGATATCAGTAGATTTAAAACGCTGATAAGTAAACGATTCGAAATGGAGGATCTGGGTCCAGCCACCTCCCTGTTAGGAATGAAAGTAAAAAAAAAGGATGACTGTTATTTTTTGTCCCAGTGCTCATATATTGTTGATTTATTAGACAACTATAACATGAAAAATTGCAAATCTGTTTCCACCCCCATGGTACCAAACTCAAGGTTACAAGAGTCGACTGATAAAGAAACAAAGGAATTTGAAATACTGAACATCAAATATTGACAAGCAGTGGGTAAGATAAGCTATCTCCAGGTGGCAACCAGAGGAGATCTTGCTTTTGTTACTTCTCATCTATCTCAATATCTTCAAAAGCCAGGAATCAAGCACTGGTTGGCATTTAAGCACCTGCTCCAATATTTACAGGGAACAAAGCAACTGAGGCTCCGGCTAGGCAGAGACTAATTGTCTTTATCCGTCTTCTGTGATGCTGACTTTGCTAACTGTAAGGATACCAGAAAATCAGTCAGCGGTTTCATGACGAAAGTTGGTGATTCTTGCATTACATGGAAAAGTAGAAAGGAATCCACTGTGTCTACTTCATCTTGCGAAGCTGAGTACAAAGCTCAGTATGAAGGTGGAAAGGAGGCAATTTGGACCGGCCTTCTACTCAAAGATCTTGGTGTAACTGTTGTTTACCCACTAGAAATTTGTGCAGACAACCAGGTAGCGATTGCGCTGGCAGGTAATTCTCAAATAACCGACTGAAACAAGCACTTTGACATAATCTTTCACTGGACTCAAGAACAGATAAATAAAAATAAATTACAACTATCATACATACCTTCTCAGGAAATGCCTGCTGATGGCTTGACAAAGGCTTTGGCAAAACCAGCTCATCTCAGATTTGTTACAAACCTGGGACTCGTGAATCCTAAGAATGAGGGGGGGTATTGAATATTATATTAGAAAGCAATAAGAGAAGAGGAAAATCCTCTTCTAAAATCAAAAGGCACTCTTAGATTGTAGATACAAAAAGGCTCTATCATAGATACAAAAATATTATCGCATAGCTAAATCATGTATTCAGTTTTTTTCACAACATAAATAGAGTCGATGGCACTTGTTCCATTCACCCATTGACTCTTAACCATTTTTGTATCTTACACCTCTCTAGGTGTGCTTGTTGTCTCTACTGTTCCTCCTTTCTTATTCTAATCAAAGGTATTAATACCTTATCATTCAGGTTGGTTCTGTCAGACCTATTGAACATGCACTACCATTGACTCTTAACCATTTTTGTATCTTACACCTCTCTAGGTGTGCTCGTCAGCGCTACTGTTCCTCCTTGCTTATTCTAATCAAAGTTATTAATTGTTGAAAAAGGATCAGAAGTGTTGAAATCATATCAAAAAGGAAAATAAAACTGATTTAACCGAATCATTTAGTAAGAAGAAATTAAGTTTATTCAACTCATGTGATAAGATCACAGTAATCTTATCACGTGAATAGCTCTATTAACGTATATTTAAGGACTGCGTTGGAGGAGAAAACATTTAATATCTATCTGACATCCTACTCTAGTCTTGCATCCCAATTCTATTTCGTATCTCCAATCGTATTTTGTTTCTCATCAAAACACGAAGTTCAGCTTTAACTGACATTAAGGTAGACAACACATTGTATACCCTATCATCATTCCTATTAGTAAACTAACTCATTATTCAAACAGCTCACTCTGAAGAGCTGTTGCCCGTCTGTTTCTCTCCAACGTAAGAAGGAGTTTAAGTAGACTGTTGAGGTACATATCATTCATTTTATTGAGCCATTGCACACTCATTGATCACGAATTTGTTAATTAGTATACAGTAGCACAAACCGACATAGTGACTTAATCAGCTGATCCATATATATATATATATATATATATTTAATTACCATCAGGTTAATCTCTTTGTTCTATATAACGTATTAAACTATGAACTAATGTCTAGAATTTGTTAGTTATTGCTACTGGTTAATTCTTATTGCAATAGAAAGACACTATTAACTAAACTCTTGCATGGTAGCGAGAGTTAGTTGCTTCTATCTGCGATAAGAGCCAGAGTCAAAACACAGGTATCAGCTACACTATGTCGAATCCATCCTCTGCCCATCCATCAAACATAACACAAACCACTGAAGACGACTATTCAGATTCAGGGTCACTGAAAGTCAAGGTAAACCAACTAACCCGAACAAACTGGGTGCAGTGGAAATGCCACATGACAAACTAGCTAAATGGATGCGGCTATGGATGCCTGTTTCGTGCACCATCTGAAAAAGAGAAGGCCACAACAAAATACCAACGCAAAAACAGCGCTGGACTGGCTATTCTCTGGACGACAGTCAGTGAAGAACTTCAAGGCATTCTCCTTGAGAATGACGAATTGTTTCTCACCGCCTGGAATGCTCTGGGAGATGCGTGTGGAAAAAACTCAACAGTCACTATCTGTCGAGCATTGACTCGACTCACCTCACTTATGTATGAACCAGGATCCTCCCTTGATAGTCACATAGACTTATTTCTAAAGCTATATGCAAGTTATAAGTCACTTGTTGGAAGCTCAAGCACTAAAATGGAGCTAAGCAAGGAGATGGCTGCTGCTTTTTTCCTTCAAAGTTTAGATCGAGATCGAGACCTAAGCAGCCTGGTTCAAAATCTTTATGATGTTCAACCCTTTGACGTCACAACAATCACCAAGAGAGTTGCGCTGGAACAGTCCAGACCTGATAATGTTGCCACTGAAGCACTGTTTACCAACAACAGAACACCAACAAATCAAGGAAATTTAAAGAAACCAAGTGGTAATAACACATCGAACTCACCAACAACTCAACGTGAAGGTGACAATAAGAAGAGACAGCATCACAAAAAAAAGAGGAGAGAAAGAATGGGAAATCACACTGAGAGCGTGTCCAAACGATTGGAAAAGTTAGAAAAGCTATTACTGAATAATTCACTAACCACTTCTGCTAATGCCATGACGACCAGACCAAGTCTAGATCAAAGTCCTGAAAAGGAACACTGCTCGTCAGACAGTGATGCATACTACCTTTCGCCAGAGAACATATTCGCCACCGATTATCAAGATAGACAAACACTATATCTCGATACGGGATGTGGACGCTCAGTAGTCAACAATCTTGCATTACTATCAAATGTCATTAGTGTGAAAAAGAATATCAGAACTTTTGGGAGTCCTGTCGAAATAACCCATCAAGGAACAATGAACTTATATGGGTATCACATAGCCCCAGTGTCCTTTGCACCAAAGGGACCTGTAAATCTCATATCCGTATCGCAGCTAGTGGATCATGGTATTAGGCCACACTACAAGAACGATAACTTCCTGATAAAGCAAGGAAATTCAATTGTTGCCGCATTTACAAGAGATGGAAATCTGTATTCAAATCGAAATCAACCTCAAGTAAATTTGGCAGATGCCATCGAAGGAAGAGACTGGCACGTCCTGATGGGACACCCAAGTGATAAGTATCTGGAAAGTTTGCTCACTAAATTATGTATATCTGAACCATTCACATCGTCAAAGCATTGTGAAGTATGCTCAAAGGCTAAGATCCAAAGAAAACCACACAAAAACACATTGCCTCAAACAAGCTCACCGTTTTTCAAAATCCATTCAGACACCCTTGAAATATCCCCAGTAACACGCAAGGGATATAGATATGTCTTAGTACTAATAGATGACTACACGAGGTTTAATCGCATTTATCTACTGAACAGCAAAGACCAATCAGAAAACATGATCATTTCTTATTTCACTGAGATAAAGAACAAGTTGAATATAACCCCAGCTTATTTTCACTCAGATCGTGGTGGAGAATTCACCTCTGCTAGGTTAAAACGCTACTTCCTCCAGTCAGGAACGTCAATCGAACAAGGTGCTCCTAATTCACCCCAAACCAATGGAGTCGCTGAGCGATTCAATAAAACGCTACTGTCCAAGATACGATGCCTGCTGTGTCAATCCAACATTCCCATAACATACTGGGATGAGGCAGCACAACATGCCTCACGGTTACTCAATCACACTCCTCACCGTTTCCTGAATTTTCGCACCCCATTGAGCATGCTTAAAGAGCATAGCATGTGGCTTGAGCCAGAGCTAGACTACTTTAAGTTAATACCGTTCGGGCACAAAGTTCATGTGCTTAAACTCACTAACATATCAAAAGTAGCAGACAAAACAACAACGCTCCGTGCACTAACTCATGAGCAGTACTCAGATGCTATGAGATTTCTAGAAATCGAGTCAGGGAAAATAATCATAAGTCGCGACTTCATTGTCCCATCCAGTATTGGATCAAGCAAAGCACACAAGCAGATGGAAACCCTACCCAACGAAGTGGGAGGACAGCAGTACTGCAGCGTACAGCTACCCTTACCTAAATCACCAAACTCGTCCGACAGGAATACGGATAACTTAACTGTCACATCTAGTGAAGTGGATCCAGAACCAGCTACAAGAACCCGGAGGTCGCAAGTGAAAGGATGGGATTATGTTCCGCACTATGACACTGCCCCTCAAAATATTAGCAGTAATATTGACGAACAAAATATACTCAAAGACTCACGTCGATCAACCAGAAGGAGCAACCAAGCCCTCCTTACGGATGTGGTACCATATTCCAAGGCCATGGGAGACACCCAGGAAAAGGAAAAATGGCAGAATGCGATGAACGCGGAATTTAGCTCTCTAATGCAACACAACACTGGACATCTAGTGCCTTACTCAAAAGATGGTTCCAAAGTGATCGGCGGCATGTGGCGGTTGACTAAGAAGAGAAATGAGTTTGGCGAAGTATACCGTCATAAGGCAAGGTGGGTGGTGCTTGGAAACCACCAGATACACATGCTCCACTATTTTGATACATGGTCGTCAGTAGGTCGAAACGAGACGTTCAAGATACTGCTGTCTATGGTAGTGAATTTCAACTTCATAGCTTACCAATTTGATGTAGAGACGGCATTTCTGCACGGAGACATGGATGCAGTTGTCTATGTTAAGCAAGTGAAAGGATTTGAAGCCCCAGGCAAAGAAAATTGGGTATGGTTGCTAAATCGATCCTTGTATGGTACTAAACAAGCCCCTAGGATGTGGAAGGTGAAATTCACCAAGACACTCAATGAGCTCAATATGTTCAGCGCTCAATTTGATGACTCGCTGTTCATAAATAAGGAAAAGACACTTTTCCTTCATTTACATGTTGACGATGGGTTCCTAATATCGCAACAAGAAGCAGAAATAGAAACCTTTTTAAAACAACTCAGCAAGGCTTTTACACTAAAAATGAAGCGCTATCCAACACAACACCTGGGCTATAAGATAGACTGGCTAAAGAATGGAAATCTGTTTTTGTCTCAAGAACCGTTTGCAAGAAAGATATTACAACAATTTGATATGAACGACTGTCGACCAGTCAAAACACCTTGCAATGGCAACTTTGCTGTAATCATCAATGAGGAATCCAAGTTGTTTGACAAGACTATGTACCAGCGAGCGATCGGATATTTAAATTACCTATCTCAACATACAAGACCAGACCTAGTGTACACAGTAAATCAGTTAGCACGTTTCTCCACTAAACCCAATGTGAACCATTGGAATGCCCTGAAGCATGTATTTCGATACATTAAGGGAACTGCTGACTGGGGTATACATTACCAGTCTAGAGTCAAAGCTAATGAGTCTAAGCCAGTGTTAGAAGGGTGGGCTGACTCAGACTATGCCAACTGCAGTGTTGATCGAAAATCAATCTCAGGTAACATAGTAATGGTGTTCGGTAATCCGATCTCGTGGCTAAGCAAACGGCAGACAATTATAGCTCAGTCCACTACTGAGGCCGAATTTGTGTCAATGAACATCTGCAGCAAACAACTGCGATGGTTGTCAATGCTGATGGTTAATGATATGAATATTAAAATGGGAAAGCCAGTTCTCTACAACGACAATTCCGGATCGATAACTATTTCTAAACAGGCTACGTTAAATCCACAAACCAAGCACATAGAAGTCAGGTATCAATACCTACGACAGCTCGTTCTCAACAATACGCTTGAAGTACGACAGGTATCAACTAATGACATGATTGCGGATGTTCTCACGAAACCTTTGTCAATCACAAAACTAAATGAGCTGCTACCCCAAATGAATCTAGTAAATCAAGAAGGAGTGTTGAAAAAGGATCAGAAGTGTTGAAATCATATCAAAAAGGAAAATAAAACTGATTTAACCAAATCATTTAGTAAGAAGAAATTAAGTTTATTCAACTCATGTGATAAGATCACAGTAATATTATCACGTGAATAGCTCTATTAACGTATATTTAAGGACTGTGTTGGAGGAGAAAACATTTAATATCTATCTGACATCCCAATTCTATTTCGTATCTCCAATCGTATTTTGTTTCTCATCAAAACACGAAGTTCAGCTTTAACTGACATTAAGGTAGACAACACATTGTATACCCTATCGTCATTCCTATTAGTAAACTAACTCATTATTCAAACAGCTCACTCTGAAGAGCTGTTGCCCGTCTGTTTCTCTCCAACGTAAGAAGGAGTTTAAGTAGACTGTTGAGGTACATATCATTCATTTTATTGAGCCATTGCACACTCATTGATCACGAATTTGTTAATTAGTATACAGTAGCACAAACCGACATAGTGACTTAATCAGCTGATCCATATATATATATATATATATTTAATTACCATCAGGTTAATCTCTTTGTTCTATATAACGTATTAAACTATGAACTAATGTCTAGAATTTGTTAGTTATTGCTACTGGTTAATTCTTATTGCAATAGAAAGACACTATTAACTAAACTCTTGCATCAATACCTTATCATTCAGGTGTGCTCGTCGTCTCTACTGTTCCTCCTTGCTTATTCTAATCAAAGGTATTAATACCTTATCATTCAGGTTTGTTGCACTTTCATAGTGTGAGCTTGATGGACCAACCATTATCTTTGACGACAATCAAGGTTGCATCAGCATAGTGAATAGTGACAGCAACTCCAACACCCGTCGCATGAAGCACATGGATATTCGGCTGCAATTCATTAGAGAGGTAATTCGGAATGAGCTAATCAAAGTCATATACATCCCATCACACAAAATGCTGGCGGATTTTATGACTAAGTCGGTATGCAGGCCTGCACTAATAAAGTGCCTTAATGCCCTTGGTGTCCTCAGTTTGAGAGCAAGGGGGGATGTTGAGAATTAATGCCCACGCGCGCATGTCAATCAAATTCATGCGCATGTGCTCTTAAAACCAATCATGTGAATGTGCTCTCAACCAAAGGACAGCAGTCAATCATGACATCATGATCAACTGACCATAATGCCCCTGCTGTCAGCTATTTAAGGAAGCTCCTCTTCACTGTTCCTTTTGTTTCCTTTTCTTTGGAGAACTCTTGTGTTAAGCTACTGTAGATAATCTTCGTTAAATCACCGTAGTCAACTCTTCTTGTTTTAACTCCTATTTTATTATCCCTGTTCTCCCTGGTACAAGCCACCGTAAAAGTGCTTCATCACTTAATGAGGAGTAGCCAGGTAATACTACTTCCGCTTAAGCACAATAGTATTACCAAACTTATTAAATAATCTTCTCATAGATCCAAATCCAGATATTTCTTACTCAACTATTCACTCAGTAAAATTGTAGATTGTAGTGCTGTCCACCTTTAGGTAGATCCCAATTTGTCTCTGTTAAAACATAGCGCATGATTATTGAAATAATAAACCCCACCTTTAGTTTGGTTTCTTTACAACTGCTTTATTTTTTTGCTATCAATCTATTTATTAAATCTTCCCCCCTTGAGATCTTGTAATGTTATTGTTGTCCTTTGTTTTTCCGTTCTTTCAGAAAGTCCTTCAATCTTCTCTGGAAATCTTCTCAAGTAATCAATTGTTCATGAATCTCCATCTGAATGTGAATTTATGACATGATTTGAACATTTTGACGTGTCTTTTTCGCTTTTTTTGAAGTGGAGGTTTTCTCACTGCAAGCTAGGCTAAGGCTCACACTCATTTGAGAATTTAAATAGTTTTTAAAATTTGATATTTTTTATTTTATAATCGGAGTTGTAAAAAGAACTGTATTGAGACGCGAGTGAGTGGCAGAGGTTAGGAAGCCCCGATTGTTGCGTTGTGGGCGGTGATGGGTTCTTAGTAAGAGTTCTTAGTTGTGGTTGAAGTGGGAAAGTCCTTTTTTTACCTACTGGTCACGTATTTAGGATGTGTATTGTCTCACCAGGTAATGATTAGCGCCAGGTGTGGGTAACTTGCTTATTCTTGGCATAATCGCTATCTGCTACTTGTCCCTCCCTGTGTCATATTGGGACTTTCCGTATCCCACCCACTCCGGGTCTGTGTGACAGTGTGATTGTGACTTGTTATTTCCTTAAAGACTCTCTTTTCTCAGGCCCGTTGGGTAGCATTCGTGCTACGTCCTCTGAAAATATTTACAAAGCCCAACAATCATTCATTGGAGTAAAAAGATTCCTTCATAAAGAAATATTGTTCACAGCTCCTCTTCACCCCTATCCCAGCACCATTTTAAGCTTCTTTCCGTTCTTTTATTTATAAAATTCTAACAATGCTTTCTTTGGTTTATATTTTCATCCTGGGATTGTTTTCTCATGCTATCTGTGTCGAATACACGCCCTTTAACTTGGAAAATTGCTCCCAGGATCCAAAAACCACCTTGTCTGCAGATAAACATCGCGCCGACCCGATATGTCCACGAAGCCCACACTCTGCTGATATAAGAGCAATGCTTAACAACCAAACAGGATGCTTAAATCCAACATCTCCTCATTTTCCCCTAAAAAAAGTGGAATGCATGGGGTGAGTCTTTCTCAAATTGTAAACATTCTAAACAACTGAAAGCTGTGGTTCCATAATGATTTATTTAGCGTTTATTTGTTCATTTTCAATAGTGCATTTAACAAGTTCAATTTTTTTTCAACGAATTACAGCAAGACCCTGATATACAAGGACACTCACGTCTGTGGATCGTGTCTCGTGCACTTTTCCTCAAGTCTACACTTACAGTCAGTTTTCTTGACATTATGATTGGAAGTCTTGTTGCAATTTTTTTTAATTTACTTAGCGGATTCTTTTTGCCTCTTCAGTCACCCTACGCTACGCTATGTTCTCAGTGATGTGGACGGCCTGGTAAAAAAATCAATCAAATTGCAATTTCAGATAATGATAAGCGTTGAAGTTTTTGTTCGGTTTGCTTCCACAGGGTTTTGAGGCGCTAATCGATACCTGTTGTCCAAACGTAAGTAATTGTTAGTATAGTTTGAGCTATGCTTAAAAGCATATTCACAGGCTACTTTTTGTAACTTTTTTTGGCGCGAAAAGGGAATGGCTTGGCTTGTGGGCGGTATCGACAGAAAGAAAAACTGGTATAAAGCTTATGTGACCCGTCGTCCAGGTGGTGTTAAGGATGAATGCCTGAAGAAATAGGAATACTACACATTAGGGGGATTTAGCCATTAGCGGGGTTCATTCGCTGGCGGAAATGACTTTCTGATTTCACCAAATCCGTCAACCTGATTTGGCATTTCAGCCATGACGGATTTGGTGAACTCTCACACCCATATAGGCTGTTGAGCTACCCCCCGAACCCCGCCAGACCTCATCTTTTGATCAATTTTTCCTTAATCGATTACAATTTTAAATAAGTTGTTGGCCAGATTTTGTTAATTTTTTGCAGCTTCATTCATTTCTAAGCTATTGAGCATTGATATTCTTGTCTTTTTCTTCACCTTCCGGTGATTTTTTGTGAATTTTGTCTCAAAGGTGCCCTGCACGACTGAAATGACCCTCTCTCACCCCGGCTTTTTTTGCCCCAAATCAGACAGCATTTTTTCCAAAAGCTGTCAGTTGCGGCAGGGAATGACCTTCCCTGTAGGGGGATTCAGTATTGAGCTGAAATGCCCTTTTTTTTCTTAAATGCCTTTCTGATTTGGGGCACTTTTTGTGCGTGGGATATGGCCATTTTGTTGATATTTGTGGCAAAGCCACTATGAGCTACCAGTTTCGATCAAACTCAATCCATCAGTGTGTCTAATCACAGAGCACGGTCATCTCTATCCAATGGCTTTGGACAAAGCTGGAGGAACCCATTTCTTTGTGTGCTATAAGAACGTATACTACTCATATTCTCCTAGTATTCTATCACATCAATCCTTATACTTATTCTCTCTTTAGTTATTTATTTGTTTTTACTTTTCTTAATCTTCTTATCTCCCTACATCGTCTTGTGTGTGTCGTGGTAAGATTTCTCAAATCTCGCTGTACTAATGTTATCAACCTTCTCGTTAATTATGTGTGCTTTTACTAGTATTACGTCAAGGGATTACCCTACTATTCTCAGTCTCATTACTAATTAGCATAGTTGTACTATCCTTTAGGTATTTCTAACAGTCTCTTTGTTCTTACTGCTTCCATGTCACTGAAATATATCTTTAGATTATACATTAAAATTTATCAGATTTACAGTCTCGAAATCAAAACAAGAAACTTAAACTAAAGGGTAGGACAGTCAATAATGACATCAGAAGCTGACAACAAAAATAGAAGTAAACCTCTCCCAACCCTCTCAGAAAATAATTACCCTGAATGGAGAAGGCGGGTCGTTATGCTCTTAAAACAGAAGAAACTGTATCAACACTTTGTCGATGAAACATTGCCATCCATGAACAGTGATACCAGGCCTTCAGCAGCTGATAATAAGATCATAGATGCCAATGCAGAAACCTGCAATCTAATAGCTGGAACTCTAGGTTCAAATACGTTTACTGAAATTTTTGAAGATGATGAGACAATGGAGAATGCTCACCTTCTATGGAATAAGCTGACAAAGCGCTTTGCATCGTCCACTTTCAACAATCAAGCTAGAATTTGGATGAGATTCTGTAGAATTACTTACAATGGCAGTCTACAAGGCTTTATCTCAGAAGTCAGAAAATGTTTGAACAAAGTATTAAGTGTCAAAGTTGAAGTTGGTACTCCAACGTTAGCCTTCACTATCCTAACAAAACTGCCAGAAGAATATCACAACATCGTGGAAAAAGTAACGGCAAACACTGAAACACTGGGGAATCCCAATGCCGTCCTGAACCTACTACATGATGTAATGCTGAAAAAAGAAGCTCTCAATCTCCAGAGCACTAATCAATACTTAGCACTAAACAGGGAGATATTTTGCTCAAAGACAATACACTACTGTAGAGATGGGAAACACAACCCACTAGCAAGTGCTGGCAGCTTCATCCCAACCATCGACCAGAAAGACAACACAGAGAACCAAAAAGCAACCTAACAATTGCTCGGGCACTGATTACAATAACAAAACGGGCCAATGACACCACATGTACTATTGTGTTGGACACAGGCGCTTCCAACCACATGTTCAATGATATGCGGTTCTTCACTGACTTAATGCACAGTGTAAATATGGCGATATCAACTGGGTGTGACAAGTCAACCTTGAGAGAAGTGGGAGAAGGAACGGCTTGGTTGATGGACAAGAATGGAAAGATCTGCTCCTTAAAAAATTGCTTGTACATCCCAGATCTAACTACAGATCTGGTGGCACTTTCTCAACTAGCCAGGCATATAACAATCAAAAATGAAGAAAATAGCTACAAGGTATTCTTAAACAATTCCAATAAACCAGCTTTCACTTGCAAAACAAACAGAAGAATACTTGAAACATACGGAACACTGCCAAGGTCAATAGGGCTATACACGGCAAATGAAGACTGGTACGAACAATTGGGGCACATGCATGAGGAAGGTATGAAGAGACTTATTCCCTCCTTCAAGCAGAGAAAATCTGCAACATCTGCACTAGCAGTAAGTTCCCAAAACTCTCCTTTCAACACATCTTTCAAAAAGCAATGCAACCATTGGAAAATATCCATATGGACATATGTGGGCCAATACAAACTGCTTCAATCAGCAGAGCAAAATATTTTATGATAATTGTAGACCAATTCACAGGCTACATCAACATCAAATTCTTGACGCAAAAAAACAAGGCTTACATGCATTTCCATGATTTCAAGGAGCAAGCAGAGAACAAGCAGCAAAGAAAAATCCAGAACATCACAACAGACGGAGGAGGGGACTTTGTAAGCAGTAATTTCAAAAAGTTAACAGACAAATACGGGCGCAACCACGTAATCAGCCCTCCATAAACCCCCCAGAATAATGGCATAGCCAAAAAGGGGAACCATTCAATCATTGAAAAGACGCACTGTCTCTTATTGCAGTAAAAGCTACCTCCGCAATTTTGGGAAAAGGGTGCAATGACTGCATCAATTCTGTGCAACTTGGTGCAACAGCAAGAGAAGACTCCTTATCAACTGTGGAATAAACAAGCACCTCCAATAAACAAGCTACAACCATTTGGGTGTAGAGCATGGGTGCAAATACCAGAGGCCAACAGAAAAGGGAAATTTTACCCTGTGGCATGGGAGGGAATATTTATAGGATATACCAATCAAACAACAGCATATAAGGTTCTAAGAGTAGTGGATAAAGCAGTAATCATAAGCAGGCATGTCAAATTTGATGAATCTTGCTTTCCTGCTCTCTCTATAAGTTCTACGAATACCCCTTTACCATTTCCAATTTTCAATTTCTCATTCCAAGAAAATCATCAGAATCAGAATTTAGATTCTGAGACTTCTGAATTACCCTCTAACAGTGCTACCGAAGGAAACATCTTTCATGATGCTTTGGAAGAGCTGCCTAGGAAGGTCAGAGTGATAAGACCTAGACACCTCACTCTAATCTCCAGTGAGGTCACAACCAATGACATACTTCCATTCAGTTGAAGAGCACACAAAACCAACCTTACGATAAAAAAATTGGCCCCAAGCAGCTACAAAACAGCAAGTGAGAGAAAAAACAAAGAAGAATGGATTCAAGCAATCAACAAGGAACTATTAAACATGAAGAAGCTGAGAGTCTGGAGTATTTAGGACAAGAAAATAAACAATCATCCAATCATGACGACCTGGGTCTTCAAGGTAAAAAGAGATCACAATGATGAAGTACTTGAACACAAGCATGGCTATGCGCACAAGGTTTCCACCAGATAGAGGGCCTTGACTACCTCAATACCTTCTCACACACCAGGAGAATAAGCTCACTGAGGGTATTAATTTCTCATTCAGCAGCTCAAGGCTTCCAATTCCACCAGATGGATGTGAAAGGCACATTCCTCAATGATCCTCTGGACGAAGATCTTACCCTGAAAATTCTGGAAAGAATAAAGGAAGACCCAAAGACAAAGGTATTACAACTGAATAAGGCAATCTATGGATTATAACAGGCTCCACTTTCCTGGTACAACCATCTATTGAAGTGGCTAAAAAAACAGGATTCATAGTTGTGGTATCAGACCCATGTGTGTTCTTCAGGAAGGGAGATAAACCTATAGGGCTCTATGTGCATGTTGACAACCTTGAAATATTCGGGCCCAATCTCACTGATTTCAAAACAGAGAGAAAGAGGGCTTTTGATATGAAAGATATAGGCAAAGCTGGCCTACTACTTGGCATGAAAATTACCCATGAAAACATTGGATTTACTCTATCACAAGAACACTACATCAATACCTTGGCTCAAGAATATGAGCTGGAACGATACTCACCAGTTAACACCCCACTTAAGCCAAATATCCAACCCAATATTGCCACCAAAGAAGAAGAAACAGCTTTTGCTGAACTCAACATTAAATAGCAAAGGGCCATAGGTGCTCTTAACTACATAAGTACCAATACCAGGCCTGACATAACATTTGCAGTAAGCCACTTATCTTGTTTTTTGGAAAAACCTGTAATCACGGACTGGAATGCGTGCTTTCAAGTCCTAAGGTATCTATATAACACAAGAAAGCTATTGCTGCACTCTTCCAAAGTGGGTAAGGAGAGCATAGTGGCATATGCAGAGGCCAACTGGGGGAACTCAGTAGTCGACAGAAGATCAACATCAGGCTACACTGTAAAAGTGCACAGAAACTTGTTCTATTGGAGAACTAAGAAACAACCTACTGTATCAAACTCAAAAACAGAAGCGGAGTACAAGGCTCTGCGCAACATGACAAAAGAAGTGGAATGGCTGATGCAACTTCTTAAAGAAATCAATTTAAATGGAGGTAATCCTACTCCCCAAATTTTCAATGACAACAAGGGAGCCATCAATTTGGCTTTGTCCAATGCAAACCACAATGGATTAAAAACCAAGAATATGGACATCAAATATCACTACATATGCGATCTAATCAAGAACTCAGTCATAAACCTAGATGATGTCTCAACTAAGCTCATGGGTGCTGACTTCCTCACTAAGTCATTTGTAAAAGCAATCTTATTACAATCTCAAAGATTCCTCAGCCTCAAGTAAGTGCTTAACTCTGGAGTCGTTTGCAAGAGGGGCTGTTGATATTTGTGGCAAAGCCACTATGAGCTATCCGTTTTGATCAAACTCAATCCATCAGTGTGTCTAATCACACATCAGGTGACAGAACAATCATCTCTATCCGATGGCTTTGGACAAAGCTGGAGGAACCCATTTCTTTGTGTGCTATAAGAAGGTATACTACTCATATTCTCCTAGTATTCTATCACATCAATCCTTATACTAATTCTCTCTTTAGTTATTTATTTATTTTTACTTCTCTTATTCTTCTTATCTACCTATGACGTGTTGTGTGTGTTGTGGTAAGATTTCTCAAATCTTGCTGTACTAATGTTATCAACCTTATTGTTAATTATGTGTTCTATTACTAGTATTATGTCAAGGGATTGCCCTACTATTCTCAGTCTCATTACTAATTAGCATAGTTGTAATATCCTTTAGGTATTTCTAACAGTCTCTTTGTTCTTACTAATTCCATGTAACTGAGATATATCTTTAGTTTATACGTTGAAATTTATCATATTTCAGACACCCAATCAAATCAGACATGTCATGACAGGTGGGAAGCTTATTTTGATGTGGGTATCCCCCTTATTTTTTGTGTTTGGTCAAATTTGCTCTTGTATCCTCAACTTTTTACCGTTTCCATCATTTTTTTTGTATTTATCCATTGCTCATATTTTGGCTGTTGGAGTTGTCACACGTTTCTTTTTTTTAAACATTTTTTCACTTCTTCTGCTGCCTTCCCAAGCTCTAGCTATTTCAAATAACAATTTCCTTAAGGTTGGACAAGAAGGAGGTTTGGATTTCTCGTAAACGGTGAGGAATGTCAGTGTCTGCGCTGCATTGGAAACATTTGTGCGCTTGTGAGATATTTATGACATACCCATAAGGCCACAAATGATTTTATAAACAGTTAATTTTGTCTTAAACAGACTTCTTAGTTTAATTTAAAATAAAAAATAATAAAAAATAAGTATAACTTTTTTTGGATAAACAAAGTTATAAATTATATGCCATTTTTGGATTCTACACCAAAAATAACCTAGGGTACACCCATAGGATGTTACACCCAGAAACACTTATTTTTTATGTTATTGGAAGATTTAAGAATCTCACAGTACTAATGTAACTTTTTTAACATTTTTTTAAATTTTTTAAATTTAAGCTTAATTAAGCTTAAATTTAAAGTTGCATAAGGTTTACGCAAACTTACCAAAATTTCAGTTAAAATTGAGGTGTGGTGTATATTTACTGAATTGGCTAAGAATTTGCCATACAGAATGTAAATCCTGCGTGAGCTCAATTTAAAAGGGTTTAAGGCCATAGTATGGCTTTAAATAAGTAAAAGGGCAAAATCCACGCAGAAAGGTGGGACAAAGGAAAAAGACCAAATAGAGCTGGGGTACCCAACTTTTTGGATATGCAAGGATTCAATTGAGGTTGTCCACCTGTATTGGAGGATTTTCAACCTTATTTAAATTTTAAGATTAGACTTTGATCCAACCTCAAGGTTTAAACTGGTTTTATCCCAATTTGGACAGGAATTTCAAGCTGCCAAAGGGTAAATCCCAATATGCAGGCTTGAAATCAAGGTTTTAAGAACTTTCAAAGCCTAATTAAGCTTAAAACTTTAAGGTTTCAAGCATTAAAACCTTATCAAAACTTAAGGTTTGGTGTGTATTGCTATTTTACGTGGAAAATAGCAATAACTTCAAAAATTCATTACAAATCCAATTTTTAATGGATTTGCTTGAAAATTTCTTACAGCTTACAATTTAATATTATCTACATATAAATTAAGTTTTGAGTATCTTTTATAAATAAATTTCCAACATAATTAGCCTGGAAATTTACTCTTTTAATTAAGCTCAAAGAAAATTATGATTTGTTCAAAAATTAATTCAAAATTGAGTTTAAGAGACTTCTGCTTGAAACTCCATTTTTAGGTTCTTCATGTGATGAACTTTAATATAAATAAGTTTATTTATATTAAAAACTTAAAATAATTAGTTTAAATGAGGATTAAAGCTGTCAGGATGATACTATGATAAAGGTATAACTAGGCTAATTACAACTTTAACTGTGTATGTGACACGGCAGAAAATGATTTAAAAGAGATTTATAAAGGTTTATAATAAGATAAAAGGGTTCTACTATTGAGAAATAGTGGTGGTGAGCGCTATTGAGAACCCTGGGTGCAGGCTTTATCTGTTGGATTACAATAATAAAGTCTACAAAAATTAAAGATTATAATTATACCTGATTATTTAACCAAGAGTAAAACTGTTTTTGACAGTTTACTATGTAGGTTATTCAAGAGCAGGATGAGGAAAGGTTTTTGGCAGTGAAAAGCCCTCCTTTTATCCTGAAATTGAGGTGAAAAGGCTGTTAGACCTTTTCACATAGAGGAAGTGAAGATTTTTCACTCCTCATGACAGGCTTGTGGTTTGCAAACCGCCTGTACACCCTGTATTGGGCTCAGATGTGGTTTTGAAACCACATCTGGGCGGTTTTCACCAATACAGGGTGAAGATTTTCATCTGTGGACCTCACAGCCTGATTCTGACGTGTATGACACGTAGAATGCTGTACAGAAACTGTATGGGACCCCAGTATTGACTGAACTATGAGGTATTGAAGTAAAAACATGCTTCTTTGTCTATTTGACACCTCATATTCATGGTTATAGGGTATTATCCCATGGTACAGCTGTATATGACAGCAGGTGGGATTTTTACCTTAAAATGGTCATAACTCTGTCAGTTTTTGAGATATCAAGCTCAAGGTTGGTTCATTGAATAGCCCTGTATGAGCTCTACACAATGGTACCCAACTTGAAATGGTTATCATTAAATATGGCAAAGTTATCCCATGTACAAGTATTTTTATACATTGGCGTGGTTTGGGCAAAAGCTGTATTAAGCTTGTTTGGCCAATAACCACTGTTCTAGTTGAGATATGAGGAAATGGATGACACCATCAGATAGCCCTGATTGTGCTCTTTACAAAAATACCCCACTTTAAGTATCTCACACTAAAACTGTAAAAGTTAGAAGGAGGTGAATATTTTGTTCACCCTTATTTGGTCTGAATTTGACCATAACTCAAGTAATACTGGTGCTAGCTCAGTTTGGCTAGTACCATTGGATAGCCCTGACTTAGAGCTTCATTTTGAATACACATGTGATGGGGTTAAGCCTCTCCTTCTAGATTTTAGATGAGAGGTGAAAATTAAGGTTTATGCTCAGCAATAACTTTGAGCAGGAATAACTTTGTTATTTCTTGTCCTATGGTGATGGGACTTATATTTTCAGAAAGAGGTGAGTTTCCTCTTTCTTTTGATACCTCTTGAGCTAATTTGGCTCAGTTCCATGTTTTGGTGGTATTTTGGCTATACCATTGGTTTATGGTATTTTGGCTGTCATGCTTGTGCTCTGGTTTTGAGTCACAGGCTGACATACCCTCCCTCTAAAAAGGCTCATAATTGATGAGACTGATGAGACTGTTCAGTCCTGCTAGAGGCTCTGAATCTCCTTAAATGAAGGTTCCCATCTGGTATGGCATCCTCTGCCAACCATTTGTCTTTATCAGCTGTCTGGTTTTTGAATCTGACTAGGTATTGTCTTTGATCCTTTCCATTAAGTCTGATTTTTCTGGCCCTGATGATTTTACTCACAGGTCCAGGAGAGTCTTCTACTTCCACTACTTCTGGTGGAGTGATATTTTTCTTCCTGGAGGGGAATTTATCCTCCTCTGTCTGGAAGTATGGCTTGACCAGGCTCACTGGAAAGACTGGGTGTTTCCTAGAAACCTCCTCAGTGAGCTTGACTTCTACTGCATTCTTCCCTATCAACTTAATGATAGTGAAGGGCCCTACAAATGAGTCTCTCATTTTCTTGGGTCCCTTGAGATTATTAAAGTTCAGTGTAGACACTAACACCTGGTCCCCTTCCTTGAAGTCAGGTTCCATATGTGATTTGTCCCACCTCTGCTTGTTATACTCCTTGGCCTCAGCTATGCATTTGGCTGCAGTATCACAGGCTTTCTTCCACATATCATGGAAGTCTTTGGCTGTGGGTGGATGGTCAGAAGATTTTTTTTCAAGTGATCCACAGGTAACAGGGAATTCCACCCTTTCTCTACCAGTGCAGGTGTTTTTCCTGTGGTAGAGTTCTGGCTTGTGTTATAAGCCAGCTGGACTGCTGGTAAGAGGGTAACCCAATCATGGGTGTATCCCTCATGGTCCTTGTATTCCATGCCATAGGCACAGAACCTTCTGAGGATGTCCTCCATTGTTTGGATCATCCTCTCAGCTAGGCCATCTGTTTGGGGATGGTAAGCTGTGGAAAAGGCAAGCTTGGTGCCAAGCATGTCATATAAGTTGGTCCAAAATTCAGATGTGAATTTTGGGTCCCTATCACTAATTATGATCTTTGGGACTCCACAGGTGGATATGATGTTATTCCAAAATAACAGAGCAGTGTCCATGGCTGTGTCTTCTTTATGGCATGGTAGACACTTCATGCTCTTGCTGAACCTATCAACTATGATTAAACAGGCATTGTAGTTTTCTTTGCCTCCTGGGACAAGTCCTGTAACCCAGTCCATGTTGATGGTTTCCCATGGGTGCTTGGGTTCTTCTATATGTTGAAGTAACTCATATTTCTTCCCATGTTTTCTATTTGCCTTTTGGCATCTTTCACAAGTGTTGATGTATTCACTCAACTCTTGCTCCCACTTGGGCCACCAAGCTGTGCTTGCTACCCTCTCTTTAGTCCTGTCCTCACTCATGTGTCCCATATAGGGGCAGTCATGGCATTCCTGCAGGATTAAAGAGATGTGGTCTCTGTCTATCACTGTGAGTGCACTGGTGTGCTTTTCTCTGTGATAAATCAGGCCATCTATAAGGAAGAATGTATTGTCCTTATAGGCCCTCAACCAGGGTTCCTCCAGCTGGGTTTCCAGATCTGGGCTCCTGTATTTTTGTTGAAGGAGTTGGAGTAGTATGCTACACTGTTTGTGTTTAGCATAAGATTTCAGTACTGCATTGAAAAATTCATTGTGCAGTTCTGAGGAACTTATTCCCAGTATGGGAGTTTCTGTCCCTTCTGAATCAGTGTTTCCACTGTCAAGGGTACCAGTCCCTGGTGCCCATTCAGAGAATCTGAAGTTTTTCTTCCTATCTATTTCCATAAAATGGATAGGAATTTTTGCTGCAACTTCAGGGTCATAAGCTGGATTGATTTTGACATTGTCCAGTGGCCATCTGCTAAGGCCATCTGCATTGGTATGGCTTTTACCTTCCTTGTATATGATGGTCATGTTCCCTCTATACTCCTGGATAGCTATTTGCCATCTCAGCATATGTCTATTAGTAGTCTTCATGTTTAGTAAAGATTTCAACGCTGTGCAGTCTGTGTAGACTTCAAAGACTGCACCCTCCAAATAATAATGGAGTTTTTCTAGAGCCCAGACTAGACATAGACATTCTGTCTGGGTGGCCCCATACCTGGCTTCTGAATCTTTCAGCTTCCTGGAGATTTAACATATTACACCTTCTCTTGGTTCACCATCCACAATTTGTCTTTGGTGAAGGGCTGCTCCTAGGCCTTGACTACATGCTGCATCTATGTATAGCTTGAATGGTAGTTCAAAGTCAGGCAAGATGAGCACAGGTGCATTTGTGAGTTCATGTTTGATCCTCTCATATGCATCCCTCCTTTCCTTGGTTATTTCAAAAACTACATCCTTTGAGCATAACTTGTATAAGCTACTAGTTATGTGGGAAAGGTTTGTGATGTGGTTTCTATAGTAGCTAGCAAACCCAAGGAAAGATTGCATTTCTTTAATGCTCTTTGGTACTGGCTTTTGCAGTACTGCTGCTACTTTGTTCTGGTCAATTGCCAGACTAAGGCCTGAGACTTTGTGTCCTAGAGCTAGTAGCTCTTGTTGGCCAAAGTTACACTTTTTAAGTGAAATTTTTAGATTTATGGGTGTACATTTACTTTGCACTCTGTCTATGTATTGTACATGATCTTCCCATGTCTCTGAGTATATAATGATATCATCAATACATACTACCATCCAGCCTTCCATTATTTCTTCTTGAAATATGGTGTACATCATCCTTTGGAAGTGGGCTGGTGCATTCTTGATGCCAAATGGCATCCTGGTGTACTCATATATGCCCATATGGCATATGATTCTGAGTAATTTCATGGAGTTTGGTTTAACTCCATTTTGGTGGAAGCCCTTCATACAATCCATCTTGGTTATGTATTTGGCTTTGGCCAATTTATCCAAGGCATGAGGTATCCTTGGTATAGGGTACCTGTCTGCTTTTGTGTAGTTGTTCAGGGCTCCGAAGTCTCCACACAATCTAGACTTGCCATAATGCCAGGTGATTAGGACAGGGGTGGTGATTTCCACTATTTCATTGTGTCCAATCTTCCTGATGACATCCATGTCCAGGACTTCATTGATATGTTTCTCAATCACTTTCCTGGTTTCCAGGCTTGCTGGATAAGGAGGTCTCCTCAGCATGGGTGGATAAGGCCTTTCCACATCCAGATATAGTTTTATATCATGGCCTTTGATCTTGCCTAATGGTTCTTTACCAATGGCAAATGCTGGTCTATTCTTCCTCAGCATCTTCAGTAAACTTAGCTTTTGTTTACTGGTGAGGGTGGTGCTAAACTGTCCCTCTCTGAATTCTTTCAGAAGTTCTTCCAGTGGGTCCTGAGAAGATATCTGGTATATATCAAGAGAAAATTTCTTTTCCTTGTTAGTACCAATGGTAATATGCCTATTTTTACTATTGTAAATATCTATTCCGTACATCCTCTGGTAATCTGTTCCCAGTAAAAACCCTTGGATGTGGGCATCTTCAAGCACTAAAAACTCTGGGTTGAGTCTGATATTACCTTTTCTGTGGGGTATAATTATCTCTTTGATAATTGTCCCAATAGAGGTCATCTTTCCAGATGCACTCTTAAAGTTCTTTGCCCTGGTGGGCAAGAGTTCTTTTTCCCAGTTTGGGAAGTGGTTATCCAGATAATTTCTGGCCACTATGGAGCAGTGTGCTCCACTGTCAATGATCAGTGGGTGCTGAGCATTGTCAATACATACAGTCATTTTTGTGGCTGTTCCATGTATATATGCCATTCCTTTGGTTGGTGTAACCAGGAATGTTTGTGCCTCTTGTGTGTGTTTACACAAGTTCTTGTTGGCAGTGTCTTGTGGCATGCCTGCTTCCAACTGTATATCCTGGATTTCTAGTGGGGTTTCCTCTTGGTATTCCACTAGAAATTCCTCTCTTGGGTCTTGATCCTCATCAGATGGTTCTGTCATGCCATCACCCATAGAGTCTGATTCAGAATCCTCTGTTGGAGGTTCTTCTTCAGGGACTTTTTCTATAGCATAGACTTTCTTCTTTGCTTTTGGACATTTGTTGGCATAGTGGTCTGTTGAACCACAATTGTGACAAGAATTCTTCTTCTTTGCCACTTCTGCCACTCTTTCTCTGGGTTTGTCTTTAAACTCTACCCTGAAAGGTTGTTTCTCTTTGAAACTATTGCTTCTATATGGGGTGAATTTCCCTATATTAGTCCTTGTCCTTATGTCTTGTAAGGTATTGGCTATATCATCTAGAGTGCAATTTTGGTTGCATCTGCACTTTACTGCATGCTCTAGTTCTCCTGGCAGTTGTGTCAGAAGTTTATGATTCCTCATTTGAATGTTCATTTGAGGATCAATGGCTTCAAGTCTTTTAGACTGTCTAAGACACCACTCATATGGATGTTTGTCCACAGAGTATTTGTCATTTTCAAATGACATGGTCTTTTGCCATATCCAAGTTCCATTACTGTACTTTTGGATTATTTAACTCTTCCACCATGGCCAATTTCTTCTGCCATGGATTTCTTTCATTTCAGTGTACCATATACTTGCATGACCTTTAAATGCAGTATTCAGTCTAGCAGTAATCCAGTAATCTGGTATGCTTGGTACATCAATGAAGAGTCCATCAATATAATCTATGAGCTCCATATGATCATATTCTCCTGATCCAGAGAATTTGGGCCAGCTTGAGGCCTCAGGAAGCTGTTTCAATGCTTCCTTTTCTGAATAAGACATGCCATCTCCATCCTGGTATTGTGATGGAGCTCTTGCCTTATTCAACAACATGGCATCTGGTTTGATGTCATCTGGTTGATATGGATTCCCCATAGCTTGGCCTTGTGGTTGGGGCTTCAAGCTATGGTAGGCATCAAAAAATTTGTTGATGTCTTGGTTCAGACACTCCCTGTCCCTGCTGCTATGGTGTTGTTCTTCAGAGACTTGATTCAGTCTCTTGTTGGTTTCTTCAGAGGCTTTGCTCAGTTGAGCATATCCTTCCTGAAGGTTTTTAACTATCTGCTCCAATGAGGCTTGAGTTTTTCTCATCCTCTCTTGGGCAGCTACAAATTCTGCAGCCTGCTTTGCAGATTGCTCAGCATATTGGGACATTTGCAACCACAGTGTGTCACTGTTGATGTTGCTCTCAGATGTGATAATGTTATTTTCAGTCTGAGTGGGGGTAATGTTTCTATTACTAGGACTACTGATTCTAGAGTGGTTTACAACTACTTCTGGTTCTTGTGTACTTCTTTTACCAAATCTAACAGCTTCTGGATCATGGGGTCTGACTCTTTCCTCCTCTGGTTGAAGGAGGCTTTGTTCTTGCCCTTGTTGCCTTGTCTTCTCCTGGAAACTTCCTGGAATTGTCAAGAATGGTGACTCTTGGCCACTGATCTGCTGGTTTCTGAATGGTGTGAAGCCACTGGAGAGCTGATTTGGCTTGCTCCTTGTGAACCTGAAGGAATCTGAGTAGGCCCTGTCTGGGTTAACTGTTCTTCTATAGCTAGGATAGTGGCTTGATTCTCCCTTATCCTCTGTGCCCTTGCCTCCAGGAGTCTGTGCTTCCTGGTAGGGTTCCAACCCTTGGTGATTACCATAAGGTCCTTGAAGTCTATCTCTTTGAGACAAATCTTCTGGCAACTTGATCCCAGTTCTGCCCAGTGAGTTGCTAGGTTGAACCTCTTGTTTTCCATGCTCCATTGAAACAAATCTTTGAGGAGTTGGTGGATTTGAAGAACTTGATCCATATCCTTCCAGTCCTCTGGTTTGAGGTTTCTGTTGAATTGGAGTGTGAATGGCAAGGTTGATATTATCTCCCTCATTGTTTTGCCATCCACCACTGTGTCCAATGTGTCTTCTTTCAGGTCTTCTGGTTCTAGATATTCCTCCTCTATCCTCTGGCTGGTTCCTTTGGAAGCCAAGGTCTCTGAGGTATGCAGGGGACATATCAGTGTTTGCAAGCAGTCAAAAACTTTATGTTCTTAGGGTATTTACCTTTGACTGTGCCTTGTACAAATTTGTTATCTGCTGCTTTGGGCAGTTTGCCTTTGGAAGTTACAACTGGGTTAATAATTGTAATCTTCCCTGTACAAGTGGTTAAGGTTGGTTTACCTTGTATTGAAGCAGAGTTTCGTGGTTTTCTACTCCTCTGAGTGGCTATTGGTGTCCACTTCTTGGCTGTAATGAGGCCTTCACTAAGCCTTTTTACTTTACCCTTGCTGCCCTCTGGTTCTGAGGTTGTCACTGGTGTGTTGGCCTGTGACTGGGTTTCAAGTGGGATGTAGTTTTCTTCCACTGAATTAAAACAGGAAAAAGAGGGCTTATGTCAGTTAAGACTTCTTAAAAGGCTGGTTTTGCACGTCTAAGAATGGCCTCTGGGCGTGTATATTATTACAGTATGCCCTTGTATAATGACAGTGTAATTGAATTAACAATTTCACGTCAAAAATACAGCTTATGGTGTCCTGTCACACTGTTTGTGTGTCAGTATCCCTCAGATACACTTGTGGTTTGCAAGTGTATTCTGTAAAAGTGGTTTGTATACAAGTGTTATTGAATTAACAATACACTTGACCATGCCTCAACTGATGGTTTTTTAGTCAGAGGTGTCCTTATTCAGTCAAGAATACAGGACTTTATTAGTGGCTTATGTGTTTTTATATGCAAAACACGCCAAAAAAAATAAATTACTGTGGGTGTTAACCACGTAAAAAATTCTCTTATAATATGAGTATATATAAACAAAAGGTAAAAATATATAAAATATATATATTTAAATAGCAATTACGCCTAAAAAGCATAAAACAATGTGTTAATAAGTCATAAAAAAGAAAAAGACTTACTTGTAAGGTCCAAAAAAGTCAAAAACACGGCCAGGCCCCCAAAATGTCAGGATGATACTATGATAAAGGTATAACTAGGCTAATTACAACTTTAACTGTGTATGTGACACGGCAGAAAATGATTTAAAAGAGATTTATAAAGGTTTATAATAAGATAAAAGGGTTCTACTATTGAGAAATAGTGGTGGTGAGCGCTATTGAGAACCCTGGGTGCAGGCTTTATCTGTTGGATTACAATAATAAAGTCTACAATAATTAAAGATCATAATTATACCTGATTATTTAACCAAGAGTAAAACTGTTTTTGACAGTTTACTACGTAGGTTATTCAAGAGCAGGATGAGGAAAGGTTTTTGGCAGTGAAAAGCCCTCCTTTTATCCTGAAATTGAGGTGAAAAGGCTGTTAGACCTTTTCACGTAGAGGAAGTGAAGATTTTTCACTCCTCATGACAGGCTTGTGGTTTGCAAACAGCCTGTACACCCTGTATTGGGCTCAGATGTGGTTTTGAAACCACATCTGGGCGGTTTTCACCAATACAGGGTGAAAATTTTCATCTGGGGACCTCACAGCCTGATTCTGACGTGTATGACGCGTAGAATGCTGTACAGAAACTGTATGGGACCCCAGTATTGACTGACATATGACGTATTGAAGTAAAAACATGCTTCTTTGTCTATTTGACACCTCAGATTCATGGTTATAGGGTATTATCCCATGGTACGGCTGTATATGACAGCAGGTGGGATTTTTACCTTAAAATGGTCATAACTCTGTCAGTTTTTGACATATCAAGCTCAAGGTTGGTGCATTGAATAGCCCTGTATGAGCTCTACACAATGGTACCCAACTTGAAATGGTTATCATTAAATATGGCAAAGTTATCCCATGTACAAGTATTTTTATACATTGGTGTGGTTTGGGCAAAAGCTGTATTAAGCTTGTTTGGCCAATAACCACGGTTCTAGTTGAGATATGAGGAAATGGATGACACCATCAGATAGCCCTGATTGTGCTCTTTACAAAAATACCCCACTTTAAGTATCTCACACTAAAACTGTAAAAGTTAGATGAGAGGTGAATGTTTTGTTCACCCTTATTTGGTCTGAATTTGACCATAACTCAAGTAATACTGGTGCTAGCTCAGTTTGGCTAGTACCATTGGATAGCCCTGGCTTAGAGCTTCATTTTGAATACACATTTGATGGGGTTAAGCCTCTCCTTCTAGATTTTAGATGAGAGGTGAAAATTAAGGTTTATGCTCAGCAATAACTTTGAGCAGGAATAACTTTGTTATTTCTTGTCCTATGGTGATGGGACTTATATTTTCAGAAAGAGGTGAGTTTCCTCTTTCTTTTGATACCTTTTGAGCTAATTTGGCTCAGCTCCATGTTTTGGTGGTATTTTGGCTATACCATTGTTTATGGTATTTTGGCTGTCATGCTTGTGCTCTGGTTTTGAGTCACAGGCTGTCAAAAGCTACATGCAGTTAAGAATAACACTGGTAACTTTAAATTGGAATTAAAAATAAGTTAACTTAAGCTAAGAACTTTATTTTTAAAGCATGGTTTTTCAGTTTTGACCTGAGCACGCCCTCTATATTCATTATGAACCATGAGAGCTGCTTTGAAGACATAAAAAGAGTCTTTTCATCACTGTTTTTGTCCATCATTCATTATCAATCCAATCATATTAAAAATTTAAACAGGTAAAGTTTTATTAAATATAAAATCTTATTATTAAAAGTAATTCTGGAGTTATTTTTATTCTTTATTTATTAAAATTAAAGAATTGAAGTCATAGAATTCAGATTATTGTTGTAATCACCTATAATTAATTTCATTATATAAAATTATCATCTTAAATATCTTTCAAAATCCACAAATTCCTCTCAAAAACTCTTTAATAATAATTTTTATTATGAAAAGTTGTTTTATCTTGAAAAATATTGATTTTTGGCATGTTTTTAACTTATAATTATTATTCAATATAATAACTGTTGTTGTTTGACTTGTTGTATTAAATAAATATTATAAGTAAGTTTTCTCTAAAGTTCTATATCTTTTTTTATCTAGTATTAGGTTTTTTATATAGAATTTTTATTCTATAAGAATTATTTCTGCACAGTGTGTGTTTAATTCTTTTTATAAATAATATTTATATTATTTATAAGTGGTTAATATTCATATTTTCCATGTGTAATTGTCTCATTAAGAGCTTTACACTTCTTATTGTCATAACTGTCAGTGACTATGCCAATAATAGAATAATTATAATTTATTATTATTATTATTATTATTATATTTTTCATAATAATAATTAAATTTCTTTTTTTATATAATTATTTTTAAGAATTATATTTAAATTTGTGTTTATAATATTTTATTATATTATGTTTTTCTACTGAGGACAGTCATAGTACTCTTGATATTGCTACTCTTATCAAGAGTTCCATAGAAAAACCTTACATTTGGGGGCCTGGCCGTGATTTTAAACCAATTTTTGGGACATAAATCATATTCTAGACCTTATTTTACTATTTTTTGACGTAAAATTGGCATATGTGTCTTAATATTGGCTTTTTTGGGACTTATCCCTTATAAATAATCTTTATAATATTAATGAAGTTAGTTCTTCTTAAGAATATTGTTTGAAACAATATACTATTGAGTGACTTGGAATAAATTTCTTTTGTGTAACTAATGGCTTTTCAACATCACAGACTTGAAATTTATTCTTTGAGTTATTCTAGTATAAAGTGAATAATAATACAATTTTCATTAATTAACTTGTTAATTGCATAATTATTATTTCTTTAAAGAAAATAATAAATCAAATAAAAAATCTTTACTAAAAACATTTTTTTCTTTTATCTTAGACATTTTTCTTTATTTTTAACGTAATTTGCCATATAATTACATTAAACAACTTTATTTAATAAGTTGAGTTTATGAGTTATTTTTATTATTTGATAAAATAACTTATATTTTTAATTTCTCTAGTATCTTCCATCAGAGAAAATTCTTCAGACTCTGGAGCCTCAGAGTCCAGTATTGAAATTCAAACCAGCCAAGCACCAAGGGGTTTGATAACCAAAGAACCCTTTAAAGGTCCTGCATGTGAATTCAATTCAATTCTACTCTATTTTTTATTGAAATTGCTGTGAAATGACTCCTACTAGAAGTGGAAGTAATTACTCCATCCAATCAAATGGATCTGGACCAGGACATTCCAGCCACAAATCAAAAAGGCAAGAATGTCTTCCCAGAGGAGAGGCAAAAATGGAGGATGCCAGAATTTCCACCAGTTCCTAAAGGTTAGCCAGCACCTTTGAGCCTATTATTGAGAGTCCAGAAGCTGACTTAACTGCTATTGCTGTTAGACCTGAACCATTTCCAACAGGCAACTGTGGAAATTTATCAATCCCAATGGAAGAACTGGTTCCTGGCCTCAAAACAACAAGAGTGGGAACTTCTCCCCAGTATTTGGATAGGCACCATGAATTCTTATCTTCAAGTGAAGAAGTTCATGGGGCCAGAAAAGACACAAGATCTTCTGATGGGTTGAACACCCATGTCTGTCAAAGCACAAGTCCAACAGATAAAAGCTTGGTTGAAAAACCAAAGCATGTTATCAGAGGATCAGAAGGAGAAGTTGGCTCAAGGCAAGGAAAACAGCCCAGTGGAAGCTCCCCAAGCATCCACCAGCAAAAATCCGCCTCAACAAGTGCCAAACAAGCCCAAGCCAGCCCCAAAGACCAACCAAAAGGGCAAACAAAAGGCAAAGGGAAAGCCCAAGCCCAAGTGGAACAAGCCTTACCCTCAGAATTACAGAATCCCAAAGAAGGAAAAGACAGCCATGGACAATGTGTTCAATATGGCAAGAACCTTGATGGAATTCAAAAACAAGGAGGAGGAAAGATTGAACCAATCTTTCCCAAAGAAATAGATCTTGTAAAACTTGTGACTCATTTTGAATCTTGTAATAAAGAAATTATGACAAAATTTAAAGAATTTGATTATGTCCAACAGAAGTTGGGTAATGACATTTTAAAAGTCAAAGAGCAACAAAAGACCATTATTGGCCTTGAAAATGTTAATAAAGAGAATATTGTGTATTTGACGCAAATATGTGAAAGACTTGCATCTAAAGTTACCTTACTCAATCAGACAGACGAGAATTCAATTTCTTTTATAACTGGACAGTTAAGAGAATTGAAAATACAAGTTAAAAACTTGGAAAATTTGACTGGTCACAATGCAGCTCTTTTTCAAGAACAATTGGAAAAAAGTGATAAAGCAATACTTGAATTGGAAGAAGATATTCAATCAAGTATTAATAATATATCACCAAAAAATGAATTGCCAAGGCAATCCACACCATTTCTTGACAGAAATGTTCTTAACTTGAATAATGATTTAAATCATACAATTCCAAGTCATGATGTGGAAACTGCTTGGGATTTTAAGGACATTCCAAGATTAGAGGAATGGCCAAACTTCAGTGGTGAAGGAGAATATAATCATATGGAATTTATGAAAACAATTGATATGTTCAAAGAAGACTTTAACATACCAGATGAATACATAAGTTCCAGATTACACTCATTATTTACCAAATCAGCAAAGAAATGGTATTATAAAGTGAGAAAAGACCATGGTAAACATTCTTGGCCTTGGTGGAAAGAACAAATTATTTCCAAATGGGCAAATGATTCCTGGAGATTTAGAATGGAAAATTCTTTTGAAGAAGCCATTTTTAATATTGAGAGGGACAGGCCCATGACTTGGTTTCTTAAACAGAAGGACAGATTAACTGTCATTCATCCTGATATGTCTGAACCAATGGTACATAAAAGGATATTAAGAAAGTGTGGTGGTGACCTTGAGCATGCTATAAGAAGCAGATTTATTGAGCCTTGCTCTACAGAGGATTATATCAATTCTATGGAGGATATCACTACTAGAACAAAAATTGGAAGAAATTGGTATAAACCCCCAATAGACAACAAGACTAGTGGGAAACCAATTTCAAAACCAAATAAACCACATGACAGACCTCCTTTGAAATGTCATAAATGTGGAAGTACATCTCATTTAGCAAACACTTGTCCAAAAAAGACAAGAGTCAATGAGATAAATGTTGAAAAAGTGGAAGACACAAAAGAAACTGATGTAACTTTACATGAAAGTGATTCTGAACCTTCAGAAGAAGAAGAAGCATTAGAAGAACTTGGTATAGAAAATATTAATGTTTCTTTTGAGGTCACTGAGGTACATACTCACTTACCACAGTACAGTGATGAATGTATGGATCTCATACATGTGCAAGATGCCAAAATGCAAAAAACCAAACCTGCCAGAGGTAAAGGTTATACAGCTGGGTCATCTTGTATCACTAATATTGTGATAAATAACACAGAAGCCAAGATACATCTTGACTCAGGTGCTTTCTGCACTTGTGTTGGAAAAGATTATCTTGACAAAATTTATACCAATTGGCAAGACAAGTTGATGCCAATTGAAGGTGTAAAATTCAGAAGTTCTAGCCAGAACATGCACCCTTTGGGTATATTTGAAGCAGCAATAATATTTCCTCATCCTGCAGGGAGTATAAGATTGAAAGCTGAATTTGTTGTTATGAATAATTGTACTTCACAACACTTTATACTTGGAAATGATTATCTCAATATCTATGGTATTGATATTAATAATCATAAGGACAGGTATTTCACTATAGGGGAAAATAAAAGGCAAAAATTTGCTTTTTCTCTAGAAAGAAAAGAAATTACTGTCATTCAACAAGTAAAAAATGTTAATAAAGAAAAATTTGTGTCAGATCAGTTAAGTGAAGCACAAATTAGTCCTGAATTAACACCAGAAATGCAGGAAGAACTTATTGAAATTTTATTTCAATATAGAGAAGCCTTTGCTTCTGATAATGAACCACTTGGGGCTATAAAAGGCCATGAAGTGGATATCATGCTTAATGTGGAGAGACCTTATCCTCCAATATTAAGGAGACCATCTTACCCAGCTAGCCCTAGGGCTAGAGAAGCATTAGAAACTCATATTGATGAACTAATGAAACTGGGAGTTCTTAGAAACGTTGGACACAATGAGGAAGTGGAAGTCACAACTCCAGTGATCATTACTTGGCATAATGATAAGTCAAGGATGGTTGGTGATTTTAGAGCACTGAATACCTATACTATTCCAGACAGGTATCCAATCCCTAGAATCCATGGGCTTTGACTCAATTATCCAAAGGAAAGTTTATTACTTCTATGGATGCTCTTGGAGGCTTCCATCAGAATGTTTTAACACCTCATGCTAGGAAAGTATTGAGAATAATTGCTCATTGTGGTATTTATGAATATTTGAGGATGCCTTTTGGTATTAAAAATGCACCCTCTCATTACCAAAGAATGATGAATACTATCTTCCCATATGAATTATCAGAGGGATGGTTAATCATTTATATTGATGACATTATCATTTGTTCAGAAACCTGGAAATTACATTTAGAGAGACTTTCATTAGTACTTAAGAAAATTCAACAAGTGAACATGAAAATTTCTCTTAAAAAATGTAATTTTGGGTTTCATGAGTTAAAAGATCTAGGACATGTAGTCTCAGGACTAAGCCTTGGTGTTGATAAAAACAAAGTGGCTGCAGTTTTACTGAAACAAATTCCCCAGAACAAAAAAGAAATGATGTCTTTATTAGGATTTGCCAGTTATTACAGGCAACACCTTAAATATTTTGCAATCCATGCCAGATCATTATACAGAATTTGTGATCAACAAACTGTTTTTGAAATGACACAGGAGAGAATTCAAGCATATGATAAAATCAAGTATGCCTTGACCAATGCACCATTATTATTGATGCTAGACTGGAAACTTCCTTTCAAGCTGTATATTGATGCATGTGGTGATGGTTTAGGAGCTGCTCTTCATCAAGTTCAAATTGTCAATGACAAACCTTATGAAGGTCCAATTTTTTTTATTTCAAGACAAATTAAACCTATTGAGGCCAGATATGGAGCTAGCCAAATGGAGTGCCTTTGCCTTGTTTGGGCTCTGGAAAAACTTCATTAATATCTTGATGGTAGTGTGTTCGATGTAATTACTGATTGTAATGCAGTAAAATCACTTCTTAACATGAAGACTCCAAACAGACACATGTTAAGATGGCAGATTGCTATACAGGAGTATAGAGGCAATATGACCATAGTACATAAAGCTGGAAATATTCACAGGAATGCTGATGGGTTAAGTAGATGGGTATTACCAAAAACACCTGATAACCCTGCCTATGTTCCTACAAGTGCAGAACCTCAAATTCCAATTGAAGGAATTAATATCACAGATGTTGGAACAGAATTATTTGAAGAAGTTAGAGAAAGCTACAAGCAAGATAAAAAATGTCATATTCTTACTGCTCTACTTGACAAAGATTGTAAAGAGGTAGCCTTGGCTAATTCTCTGGATGATATTTCGAAAACATCTTATGATAATGGCAGATTCCATTTGTTTGATGGTATACTACAGAAGAAAAATTGTAGTACAATTTCTTTTTGGTGGTAGGGAATGTGAGCCTGTGAGGTATGTATGACATACCCATAAGGCCACAAATGATTTTATAAACAGTTAATTTTGTCTTAAACAGACTTTTTAGTTGAATGTAAAATAAAAAATAATAAAAAATAAGTATAAATTTTTTTTGGAAAAACAAAGTTATAACTATTATGTCATTTTTGGATTCTACACCAAAAATAACCTAGGGTACACCCATATGGTGTTACACCCAAAAACACTTATTTTTTATGTTATTGGAAGATCTAAGAATTGCACAGTACTAATGTAACTTTTTTAACATTTTTTTGAAATTGTTAAATTTAAGCTTAATTAAGCTTAAATTTAAAGTTGCATAAGGTTTATGCAAACTTACCAAAACTTTAGTTAAAATTGAGGTGTGGTGTATATTTACTGAATTGGCTAAGGATTTGCCATACAGAATGTAAATTCTGCGTGAGCTCAATTTAAAAGGGTTTAAGGCCATAGTATGGCTTTAAAGAAATAAAAGGGCAAAATCCAGGCAGAAAGGTGGGACAAAGGAAAAAGACCAAATAGAGCTGGGGTACCCAGCTTCTTGGATCTGCAAGGATTCAATTAAGGTAGTCCACCTGTATTGGAGGATTTTTAACCTTATTTAAATTTTAGTATTAGAATTTGATCCAACCTCATGGTTTAAACTGGTTTTATCCCAAATTGGACAGGAATTTGAAGCTGCCAAAGGGTAAATCCCAATAATCAGGCTTGAAATCAAGGTTTTATGAACTGTCAAAGCTTAAATAAGCTTAAAACTTTAAGGTTTCAAGCATTAAAACCTTATCAAAACTTAAGGTTTGGTGTGTATTGCTATTTTACATGGAAAAATAGCAATAACTTTGAAAATGCATTAGAAATACAATTCTTAATGGATTTGCTTGAACGTTTCACACAGCTTACAATTTAATATTATCTACATATCAATTAAATTTTAAGTATCTTTCATATATAAATTTCCAAGATAATTAGCCTGGAAATTTACTCTTTTAATTAAGCTCAAAGAAAATTATGATTTCTTTAAAAATTAATTAAAAATTGAGTTTAAGAGATTTCTGCTTGAAACTCTATTTTTAAGTTGTTCATGTGATGAACTTTAATATAAATAAGCTTATTTATATTAAAAACTTAAAATAATTAGTTTAAATGAGGATTAAAGTTACATGGAGTTAAGAATAACACTGGCAACTTTAAATTGGAATTAAAAAAAAGTTACCTTAAGTTAAGAACTTTATTTTTAAAGCATGGTTTTTCAGCTTTTACCTGAGCACGCCCTCTATATTCATTATGAATCATAAGAGCTGCGCTGAAGACATAAAAAGAGTCTTTTCATCAATGTTTTTGTCCATCATTCATTATCAATCCAATCATATTAGAAATTTGAACAGGTAAAGTTTTATTAAATATAAAATCTTATTATTAAAAGTAATTCTTAAGTTATTTTTATTCTTTATTTATTAAAATTAAAGAATTGAAGTCATAGAATTCAGATTATTGTTTTAATCATCTATAATAAATTTTATTATATAAAATTATCATCTTAAATATCTTTTAAAATCCACAAATTCCTCTCAAAAACTCTTTAATCATTATATTTATTATAAAAAGTGGTTTTATCTTTAAATTTATTGATTTTTGGTGTGTTTTTAACTTATAATTATTATTTAATATAATAACTGTTGTTTTTGACTTATTGTATTAAATAAATCTTATAAGTAAGTTTTCTCTAAAATTCTATATCTTTTTTTATCTAGTATTAGTTTTTTTATATAGAATTTTTCTATAAGAATTATTTCTGCACAGTGTGTGTTATAATTCTTTTATAAATAATATTTATATTATTTATAAGTGGTTAAATATTTATATTTTCCACGTGTAATTTTCTCATTAAGAGCTTTACACTTCTTATTGCTATAATTGTCAGTGACTATAACAATAATAGAATAATTATAATTTATTATAATTATTATGTTTTTTTTCATTATTATATTTTTTATAATAATAATTAAACTTATTTTTTTATATAATTATTTTTAATAATTATATTGAAATTTGTGGTTGTAATATTTTATTACATTATATTTTTCTACTGAGGACCATCATAGTACTCTTGATATTGCTACTATTATCAAGAGTTTCATAGACAAATCTTACAACATTTGTCTGCTAACTTACTCTTGTGTGACATTTGAAGATCAATAGAATTCTTGAAGATGGAGGAAATAAGGGTGCCTCCCAAACCCAATAGTTCAAGTAATGCCTGTCGGAGGGGCTGTCTGTGAAAAAACCCCTACTCCCAGACCAGGAAAGGCTCAGTATAAGCTTCAAGAGTCAACAGGGACCCTCTATGTTTCAAAGCATCATAGAATGCTTGCACTTTTAGCTCTATTTTTTTCACAATTATTTTTTTGTATCTAAAATGTACAGCTCTGCTGTGTACTATTGTGTTGTACAGTGCCCTGCCAAAAGTATGAAAACAATTAAAAAAAAGTGCATTGTATTTTTTTGGCTGGGAAGCCAAAAGTCTCATGGGCACAAGTCAAAGTAAAGATTTCAATTTCCAAAAAACCCCAAAAAAAATAAGTAAAAAAGACAATATTCAAGTCAAGAAACCTTAATTTTTGGGTTTCTAAACAATATGTGTGCAAGAGTTTAGTTAAAAATTTCTTTCTATTGCAATGAAAGATAGCCAGTAGCAATAACTGACATTATACATATATTGGTCTAAATTTATATACCTTATAGAATAGAATAGATAGAAATAGAATTAACCTGGTCTTTTTGCTTAATGTATTTATAAATTAATTTAATAAGTCACTATGTTGTTTTATACTAAAATGTATACTAATTAATAAGCTCATAGGTTAATAAGCATTGTGAGAACTCCCTTTGTGTGGGATAAAATGAGGCAGTACCTGGAAGGGGAAATTACAAGTAAATGGATTTGAATTGCTGTTCAATCTTGTAACCATTTCTCTGCTTGTATGCTAGAATACTCTAGAATTCCCTTTCTAATAATGCTGAATTATCTTAACTTGAGTTCAAAATCAACTTATTTATATGATGGTGGTTAGTCAGACAAGTATGATCAACAGACTCTATCAGAATTTGTTTGATCTGGAAACAATGGTTCAGTAAACCTTAACACAAATAAATAATAAGTTAAAACTAGGGAAAAGACTTTTTTTAATTCCTTTAATTAGAACAGTAACACCTTGAGGGATTTTCAATATTGATGATAACACTGTTTATAATATGATAAACTAATAATAAAAAGACACTGCTATTTTTTTGAGTGTTCAATAATTTTATCATGATAACTTGGGATAACAGACACTACTACTACTTTTTTAAGGGGATAATCAATGGGATGAATTTATGAATTAATTTAGATCAACTGTTAGCTACTATTAATTGTAAATTAATCAGACAATGCTACTGAGCTTGGACACTGAGAAAAATTCAGGAATGGGGATAACACTATTAAAGGGATAGGCAATGAGAAGAATTTATGAATGAATGTAGACCAACTGTTAACTACCATCAACTAAGAATTACTCAGAAAATTCTACTGCGCTCGGCTACTGAGAAAAATTTAGGAATGGGGATGGGATAACTATGCTTCAAAGCTTAGCTACTGAGCATTTCTAAAACAAGTCAGGATAATGTGGATAGATGGAGGGGATTTCCCTCAGAAAAAATATTGAGAATTTATGTTTTTGTGATGAGCCTCTGTCTGGGCCATGAGAGAAAAAAAATTTGAGGGGGGAAAGGACCTCTACTTATAGTGTTTGGGGCTCCAGGGGAGTGTTGAAAAATAGGGGACTTGGAATTTTTCCAAGTCTCAAGTTTGGGTTTTTGTCATGTGATGTTATTATGAAATAAGGTTTGGTGGTGTTGAATCATGTGACCTATATTTTGATTGAGTTTTTTTAGATTGTGAGGAAGTTTTGGGAAATGATGTCATTGATTATGTAGTCCTAGTTTTTTTTTACATTACACTCTTGTGAAACCTCTGTAAACACCTTCTTTAATACTACAGTGAGACTTGTACTGTCTAATTTCTTCTTTATAACCCATTTTATTTCCACCTTTCACCCCATTCTATCAACTCTTTATTGTATGTGATTAAAAATCCCTTCTGAATTCAATTTTTTAAAAAAATAAAATACTACTTGTAATTTTTATATCTTTATTTTTTCATTAAGACAAACTGAAAAAAATAGTATGGAATACCACAGCATACAATGGGTTTAGTAAAGAGAATAGTAAGTACCTCAACAGTACACTTATTCTCCTCCTTACATTGTAGAGGAATAAAAGAATACCAACTTTTTAGAGCAAAGCTGTTTGAACAATGGGTCAGTTAACTGATCAAAATAATAGTACAATGTGGGATATATTGGTTTCAGTCATGAACTGAAATAATTCTTAACTTCATTAATAATAATTAAGATATGAAATGTAAAGGAAGTAAAAATTGGAATAAGAAATATTTTCTAATATGGCTCAAGTAGAAAGTAGTGCTCAGTTATATGCTAAATGAAACATCAATGTGACAAGATCACTGTGACCTTATGATGTAGCTTTCCAAAAGTCAATTTACGTTCTCAAAGTGTTTTGGTTAAATCATTTCATTTTATCTGATTTCAACAACACAAGGGTAAGAAAAATACTTAATAATGACAAAAGCTAAACAAAATAAAAAACAAACTCATTAGTTAAATTAAAGTGAAATAAGTTAACAGAGCAAGAGAAAACCAACCATAAAAGGGTGGTGGTCCTAGTAAGATGTTAGATCACCATTTCCATTTTCTGTTGCATGGAGAGTAGCAAGTTGTCCAAATCTCCATGAGGAGAATTCTCCCATTCTGATTGGATGGTGACCTGTAATACACCAATCATTTGTGGTTGATAGAGTTTTCTGATGGCACTCTTTATGATGTTCCACAACTTCTCTATTTGGTTTGGATTGGGTGAGTGAGTGGGCCATTGCATCTTTTGGATTCCATGTCATTGATGCCATTGATTATTGAGAGTTTCTGTGTGGATTGGGGCATTGTCTTCTAATTATTCAGGGTGCTTGATACATGTGACTGATGAAAAGGAGAAGAACTGGTCAATAAACCTGTAGAATGAGTTGAGCCAATGTCATTCATCCATAAAAAAACACAATTCTTGATTGTTCTGCTGCACAAATTGCGCCCCAGAACATGATTGTTTGGAATCCAGAGAGATTATTAATGGCTAAGTTCTCCAAATTCAACTTCTCTTAAGGAGTGCCCCATATGTGGCCTCAGTTGACTTTATTTCCTAGCTCTAAAGCTGATTTGTTGCTCAACAAAAACTTTGCCCAATTTTCAATGCCCCAGTGCACATGAGTTTGAGCAAATAGCAGTCAGGCTTGAAAGTCTTGTGGTTGAGGGTAAGGCTTCCTTGGTTCTATTCTTGATGCCTTACCTAGCTTTTGACTCTCTCTGGATTGTTCTGGTTGATACAATTTCAGTCATCAAGGCTGTAAGCTGAGCAAAAGTAAGACAACAGCAACAAGTAGCAATATGGCTAAAATGATGTTGGTCATTATCCTTTAAGATGGTAGGCCGTCCTGTTTTTTTTGGGTTTTCACTGTGCCAATTTGTTGATACTTTGAGATGGTACTGTCGATTCTCATAAGAGGGACCCCAGCTAATTGAGAAATGGCTTGGTACCATAGCCCGGCTTTAGGCATTCCACAAATTTGTCCACAAGTTTCAATATCAAGATACAGCATTATATAAATTAAAGAAAAGAAAGTCAAGTGGAAAAAGAACAAACTATTTGGCAGTTATTGGTTGGGTCTTTGCAAGGCATCAGGAGATGGTCTTTAAACAGTCAAATCTTCATGATTGGACTATTTGTTAAAGTGAATTGAGGTTTGATAGAAAGAAAGAATAAGAAAAAACAAAATAAAATGAGATTGAATAAGGAAAAAGAGATTTCAGAAAAAAGAACAAGTTGAGAAAAGAGAAGCCCAAGTAGAGACAAGATTTGAGTAATAGGATGGCAGGAAGAGGGAATGCTGTTTGTAGCCAGTTATGAACTTGAGCCCTGACCCGCATTCACATACTCTTGAATTTTTTCTGTACAGGTTTTACCCCATTAGCCCTGCCTGATCCGTCTTTTCCCCTCTGTGACAGGTTTGGCGTTGAAAAAAGAGAAGAAAACTCAGTTTTATGGCCAAGGCAAGGAGTGGGATGGCTTGGAGGCCTGGGAATTCCAAGGGAAGAACCCTTAGGAGGAAATAATTGGCCAGCTTATGACATTCATAATAGGAGGGATAATTCATTGACTGTTTTGGCCCTGGGAAATCACCAAATCTGAATGACTTAGTTTGAAATCAGGAATTCAGGATCTTCAGAACTCCCAGGGGATTACAAGCCTATGTGTTCCCTTTAAAAATCTTTTCTGGGCTGGGTTCCACAAGGTTAAAAACACCAAAAGACCCATATCCTCCTTATTTATTTTTTATCATTTTTTAACACTTTCTCATTTTCGGTTTTTTATGCTCTTCTTCAGGCACCTGCTCTCAAAATTATCAATTTAAATTTATATTCCACAATAACCAACTGGTTAAACACATTTCTAAATGCCCAAGAAATCTGAGAAAAAAAAGTTCCTTCATCAACTCTTCAGGAAAAAAGAATCCATTCATGAGGAATTGTCACTTAATTTTCTGGAAATGTTCTTGGTCCCAGATGTGCCAACCATTGGTCTGATCCTTGGTGAGGAATGCCCAATTACTGTCCTCATATTGGGATGGCTAATGTGTGATGAGGAAAGTGTCAATAGGACAATCACCATGTTAATAAATAATTGGTAGGTTATTGATGTTTTTTCTTTAATTTGGAAAGCTTATGTATTCATGATTTACTTTAGGTATTTGTAATATTGTGGTCCACACCATATATGCACAGAATAAAGCTTGAGGACTTTGGTGGACACATAGAGGTGAACTTCAAGAAGGTTTTTAGGACAAACACAAGAGGTTCTTACATCTCGTCAAATGGATCAAGGACAACTTTTCTTTCCAAAACAATTGTAAATGTCCTTGAATTTACATATTCCTGAAATTAGCATTTACTTTGGAGTGGCTGGGAAGCAATGGAAATGGGGAATAATCAGGTTGCTTTTAAAGGACTTACTAAGTGAGTAGGGATATTTTTGTGATGCTAGTGCACCAAGTTCTTGGGCTACCCCTCACCTCTAATGGCCCAATAAATCCAGACAATGGGAAATCTCCTTTCAAATGGCACATGAGGGATTGGGTTGGTGTGTGAGTTTTTTAAATCGCACTACTATACGAAGGTATCAGCAACTGGGTATGGATAGAGAGCTTTTTTGATTGAAAATGTCAGTATTATTTAAATTCTCAATTGAGTTATGACCATTGAAAGAAGATCACAGCTCTATTTGGTGGATGGACAGGGTCTTGTGCCAATACTAAAATGTACAAAAAATGGGGCTCTTTGAATGTCCTGAAGACTTTTTTGACAAAGGAAATTTTGGCTCTTGTTGACTTGTAGCTTATGGGAAATTGAGTACTGATAGTATTTTCAGGTGAGTACATATCAATAGACCAAGCATATCCCTTGCTAAAATGCAGGGGCCTCTGACATTCCACTGAATGGCTGGTTCAATTACTACATATCGAAATCACAAGTCCTGATTGAACATTGCATTGGCCTTTTAAGAACATGCTGGGCTTCTCTTCAACACTTTTTGTTATCTTGTAAAACGTGTGCTGACATGAAGCACAGAAACTATTGAATTTGAACCTATGTATTTTTACACAAGACATTAATTGATATGGGGGAAAATTGGAAAGAGATAAATATGCCTCAATATGAATGTGGTGTACCCTTAAAAAATGAAGATTTACATGAGGGATCTCCTGCACAATTGCATAGGAATAGGATTCAAAATGACTATTTGTCTTTTAATGAAGGAATATAACTGCTCATGTGAAGTGTTGAAAGTTATCAACTGTGAGTTTCCAAATATTTATTTATGTTTTAAAATTTGTTGAATGATTTGTATGAACTGCATAGCTTTTTTTTTCTATAAGGAACCAAATTACAACTCACATTTTGTTTTTTTTATGGGAATTAAGAGATGATGATAATTTCATCATGCATTGATGAATAAAATTCTTAAGGAAAAGGTTTAAGCAAAAAACTACTATTTATATAGTTCAATAATAAATATTTGTGTTTTTTTTTGCAAAGAAGAGTCATTAACCCTTTATTTTGAAATTATTGAATTAGTTTAGAAAACGAAGAGCTTGAGTATTAGATCAACATTATTCAGGTAACTGTAGTAAAATCAACTTAAAAATTTAAAGATAAAGAAATGAATAAATAAAAATATTTTATTATTGTTGATTTTTTTCATTTTCCATTTTCTTTTGTTGCATATTTTGTTTTTTTTTTTCATTCAAAACCCAATAAATGATTAAAAAGAAGAATTATTTGTATTCTCATATGCAAAATAAACAGTACTTAAAAATATTTTCATACAACCACAATATGCTTTTTTTAAAAAAAGGAAAATGATTCATGGAAAAAATATCTACCCTCAAATAAGCAAAAGAATCAAGGCTAAGATTTACCTTGTGAAATGAGCATTCCAGGCAAAAAATCAGGAATAGACTAAGATAAATTTCCTAATAACACAATTATACTTAAAAAGCTCACAACAAGATTTTAAAAAATGAAACAGTTTCCTCATGGAATCTACCAAAAAAACACAATTATTTTTTAGTGGCTAGTTTGGCCTCCTTTTCTGCAAGAGCTACCTCACATTCCCAATATTATTGCTCAAGGTTAACACTTTCCTTGTTCAAACTATGGTTCCTTTCACTATACTCGTTACTGATCTGTTTTTCTTTGGTATCTTTGCATACTTTCAAATCAAACCTTTCCTTGTCTGATTCATATTGACAATTGGCTATAACCTTCTCCTCAGTGCTCTTTACTGTCTGAATGGACATGGTTTTGTCCAATGTCTTTAACCTCAAGTCCGTATTTGCTTTTTGTTATTTTTTGTGTGCCTCCTTCAAGTTTGGATTTTTGTTCTTTGTTAATACCAATTCATTTTTCTGATTGATTTCCAATTTCAACATATTATTCATGTCATTTGGTATGCCAGCTTTCAATTCCCCCTTCTCCTTTTCATTCTCTGGCTTCTCTCTCTTTTTTGCATGAACCTCATAAGCTGATAATCCCAAGTCAACATACATATTGTTTATTTAAATAAAATTTTCTTCACGTTTGGTAATATTCAAGTCTATGAGTCCCTGGGTGGAATTAACTTTGGCCATTGATTTCAAATTTGCCTTTGACCAAAAAATGGCTTCCTTTTTCTCATAGAATGGGAACATTGATTCTAATTTTTGAGCCATTTTAATGCCTAATTCTTCTTCAGTCAATCCTCCGCCAGTATTTTGAGACCACACCCAAGTGATTAAGCATTTTTTCTTATATGTGCTGAATAATTAGCACCTTCATTTCCATTTAACTTCAATCCTGGGCTCAATGAATTTAGATGGCCAAAAAGTTGTTCATATGCCCCAGCCCTAGTAATAAAGCTCTCCCAAACATTAGTTTTTGTGTGTTTTCCAAAGTGGTGATTGTGATTATCCTGATCTTCCATTTAAGAACAAATATTTTGATAATAAGCTAAAGTAAAGCTGTGGTTACTATCACTCTTTGCTCTATACTCTCAGTGTAGCTTCTTCTTTTTTAGTGCTATTTGGATCATAGCCCTCATGTTATACACACTGAGCTGTGTTGGTGTTTGAATAACCCCACTGGTAGAGCTTGAAGTTGTTATATTTAATCCCTCAACATGCCAAAGTAGAAATAAAGCCTCTCTTCTCAACATCTCAATTTGAGTATTTGCCTGAGTAATTCTTGTCAAACATTGAGACTCCATTGCCTGATAATCTGGACATTGAGAGCTGTTTGACCCAGGGGTCATTGGAGCTACACCTGAAGTCTTCTGATATGACTCCCTGCATGTGAGAAGTCTAGAATCCCCCCATGGTGATGCATGACCAGGTGATTTCACTGGAGCACATGAATATGGCCAGTTGTTATCTTGAAAATGGGGCCCATTTCTGATGCCATGTGGTGAGCCAAGCTTGCTTATGTAAGATGGTGGTGTGATCCTCCATGTGGATTCACTATTACTGGCCCCAATGGTACAGGATTAGCATTCACATTGAATCCTGTCTGTTGTTGGTTTTTATTTGGATAGTGCAGGTGTTGATCTTTATCCTCTAGACCAATTTATCTCAATGGATTCTCTAGCTCTGGTAATAGTTGGGGTTCAATGCTGATGGCCCCAGATGTAATAAAATAAGGTCACAAGTCAAATGTTAACATTGAAGGGAATCAAAAATCTGGAAAAATTGGGAACATTAAGAGGTTGGAATGAAGTTGAGTTTGCCCTTGTGCAGCAAAAAGATATAATTTTTGATTTCAAAAGCCTTTGGTCAAATTTCAGCACATGGATGAAGTTTTTTTTGAGCAAAACCTTGACTGATAATCTTGTCTTTGAATCTGATATGGTGGTCTCTCAGGAGGCTTTGAGGGCCAAATCAGAAATGACAAATATGGAAAAAAATGGCAACACTGAGCACCCCTAATGAATACATGCATCATCCTAATTAATGGGAGTGTTTTGGCACCCAGGACTCCTTCAATGAAAGATTGGACAAAAATATCTCCTACAAATGCAAAAGGATCACCATTTAATTTCCCTTTTCAGCTTACAAATGTGCCTGAAAATCAACCACCAAGAAGTATGAAGTTCAATACCTTATACATACCAAACCATAAACATTTTGATGTGAGAGCACTCCCACCAGCATTTCTAAATCGTGTGATTTCAAATTTTTGTGAGCCTTTGAGATATGATTACATATTCAAAAAGGTCACAAAAAAACTTTACAAAACTTATTTCAAAAATAAAAATTGAAATTATAATCTTAAAAAAAGTAACAACGTCATAAAAACGTATAAATTCTTGATTATCTCAGAAACCAATGAATAAAAATGTGAAATAGATCACACCATTTCAGCCCCCATCAAAAACTAAAAATATTGCATTTAAATTTCATATCTGTAAAATCAATACTTGATGAGATAACCTGAATATATACACTTTTATGATTAGTGAATATATTCATGTTTTTTTAGCTTATATCTTTTTAATTATAGGGGAGGGAGAATTGATCCAAAAATAAATTTACCAGGAAATAACTGTAGGAATACATAGATGAGCTTTATTTGAAAAGATATAAATAACTTTAAATCTTACAAGGGTTTATTTAGAAAAATGGGAATAGCTATTGACCACCTTATATTAAAAGTGCTCCAAGCTGAAATAAAAGTGGTTGTTCGAATTCTACTAGCTCATAGGTGAAGAAGTATGTAATTTCTATTATGATATTCAAGGTAAAGCCCTATGAAATCATGATTTAAAGTCCAAAAATAATAATTTTTGACAGAAGGGATGAGTTACAAGAAAAAAAATGAAAGCAGAGGTTTTATGTTGTAAGGAAAACTCTCTCAGAATATTGGTAAGGAAATCCTAAGCTATAATAATTTATTCTCTGAATGGCTTTAGTGTGAATACCTGAAAAGTTCTTAATGATCAAAGTGATCACTAACTGTAATCTTCTTTCCAGCTTAACAGTTAAATGAGTGATAAAACTGGTAAAAACTAGTTTAATATTATTAAAGCTAATTCAATACACAAATTCCAACCCTTTTCCAAGCCTATGAGATCAGAAAACTTAAAGTTACAGTGATAAGTCTAAATAATGGCATAATAATTAGAGAAGAAGGTTTAATTAAAATGTAATCACCACTAAACTTATAAATATTGATCAATTCCAGTGGATACCATCATCAAAAGTCTACTGGAAGTCATTTGGACTCTACGAGGGAGGGTATCAATATAAACACAGCTCCTTTTCCTCTATTCCCCCTTAAATGCATCAAAAACATCAAAACCTTTAGTTTAAAGGTAATTTCTTTATTCTTTACCTATAAAAGTATGATTATATTAAGAAAAGATAATACTTGCATTAATAACCAACTTTGAGGTGATTAATGAAATATTTTGTTGTTTTTGTTGAATTCTCTTTAAAAATCCACGATTCCACATAAAATCAAGGAAAATTGTAATTTTTCTTATTTTTTATTTGTGAATACAATTTAGAAGATTTGTATTTAGCTTCTTCTGTTTAGAATAATTCAAAAATATTATATTACATTTTGAAAGTAGGTCATCTTATCTTATTATAATATTTTCTCTTTATTATCATCCTTAATACCTTTTCCTTCATATAAATAGTATTTATATTAATATATGACTTCAATATTTGTAATATTATTGTTATAAATTGTTTTTATTAATAAATAAATTTTCTTCCTGCATTGATTATTTTTTTTTAACAACAATAAATTTCCATAAATATATTTATTGGTGTGTTTTCTCTTAAAAATACTATTTCTTACTATTTTTAATCATTTTTTACCTTATACAGATTTTGAGGAAAGGAAAAGTGCTTGATTTTGAATCAAAGTTTCATAACCACACCTTACCTATTATCAGCAGTGACTTGATTCAATTTCATTGTTAATTTTGATACTTCTTCTTGTGAAGAATCAAAACACTTTTTCAAGGCAATTATATATGTCTTTACTTCAGTAAATGAATTTTAAATGTCATCAAGAACTTCTTTGTTATCTGTATTGATAATATTTATGACTTGATTAATTCTTGTTTCAATTATTTCATCAATATTGAATTCAAAATATGTGTCTGTTAATTTTTTGATAAGGGCAGATTGTTCATTTATCTTATTGCCAAAAGAATTGTCATTATTAGAAGTTTTAATTGTTCTTAAAACTTTCTAAAAACACATAAGCGTTTCATTTATTTGGATCATAATTTGGTTTTTTGTCTTAGGATTGTTACAAATGGATGAGCTTTTATGTCATTTATAGCTTCATACAACTCTGGGATAGAAACAAAAATATGAGAAATCATTTCTGATATTTTAATCTGGCTTCCTCCTTGTTCTGTAATTCCATCATTGTTCTGGCCATCTGAAATACCTTTTCCATGGAATCCCACTGAATCTTTGGGATTCTGTAAGCATGGCTGTAGGATTTTGTGGCTGGTGCCTTTCCTTTGCCCTTGTTCTGAGCTTGTGGCTGCTTTTTCATGTTAGAATTTCTGCTGCTGGCCAGTGGGGCTGTCTTTGGCACTTGCTTGGGTGGTGCAGGGTTGTTTTTCCTCCATTCTGCTGTTAAAAGAATCATGTTCTTATTTTCCATCAATGGATGCCATCCATTGAGCAACTTTCAAGTGTTGGGATGGCCCAGGAATTTTCTCACAGTCAGGTAAGAATTCATGCAGTTTTTCCACAGATATGCAAGGATCTGGTACTCTTTGTGATGCAATGCATTGTTGTAAGCCTTCTGGCTGGCTTTGTATATGTCCACTGAGGCTTCTTGTGGAAGTGTCAGCTTGTTTTGAAGGTAAAACAGTATTATAAGCTTCAGAATGACACAATTTATTAATTTGGAAGTAATCAACTGACCCTTGTCCTTCCTTAGCTGATTGGCTTCTTCCATAATCATGTCTATGACCTTTTTTGGAGCTGCCTGAGGGGTTATAACTCGCTCCTGATCTAATTAAAGAGATATCTTATGATTAAAAAGCTTGAAATAGTAATTTTATGTCAAAAAACTTACTATTTGCCAGATTATTTGCCTTCTGAAGGGTATTACTTATATCCAAGTTAATTAATTCAGCAGAAATTGGTCCTGGCTGGTTTTCTGAGCTAAGAGAATTGTTTTATTATGGTCAGAATCAATAGTAATTGCAGGAATAATGCTTGTTACTGTTGAGGCTGTTTTAATATTTACTTGTCTTCCCACATTGTCAGACACTAATATCAATGAAAAAGCCAATTAATTAAGTTAAAAAAGGTATCTAATAAAAAGAATTTGAAAAGGATCTAAAAAGAGTAAAAATTAATTTCACAGGTAAAATATCATGGCTGAGCCCCCAAATGTAAGGTGTGGATATGAAACTTTGATTAAAAATTAAGTACTTTTCCTGTCCTCAAATTTGTATAAGGTCAAAAATGATTAAAAATAGTATGAAATTGTATTTTCAAGAGAAAAAACGCCAGCTTTATTGCTTTTCTCTTTATAAGTATAAAACAATAATATTATAAAAATTCATTGTTTTAACAACAATAAAAATTTATCCAAAAATACTCTACAAGAGATATTCAAGGCTGCAAAAGAAATTTCTTCACGAGAAATTTAATTTGCAATTAAGTGATCAAATAACTGCAAGAAATTGATTAAAGAACAATTTCTTTTAAAAATGTATCTTAAAGAGAAAACATGCAAAAAAGTTACCAGAGTGAATTTGGAAACAAAGTGACAAAGTTAACAGTGATGAATAATGCTTTAATTCACTTATGCGGTGGTTCAAGGGGTAAAATGATTATAATGATTTTTTCACGTGGTTGAAAGGCTTAAAAAAATATGAAAATGGTGGTTGGACTCTTTTATTAATTGGTTTAACCGTGTTTAAACTAATCATAAAAGGAAAAGATTCTAACATGAAGAGAAAACTGGGCAAAGAAGGCATTCTTTTATAGCCATCAGTCTTCTTTCTCCAAAAGTAAAATTTACTCTTGTCAGTCTTGGAAAAACCTCTGACCCCAGAAACGCCAATTATGGCAACATTGAACCCTGGTTTAGGCCAAAAAGTACTGGCTTTAGTCACTTTTGGACCCGTAACTCAGCCATTACTATAGTAATACCTGGTCTAGAGCCTTCAAAAACCGTCAGAATGTGTGTAAGAGACGCAGAAACCAGTTAAAACTGTTTTTACTAAGATTGCTTTAGCTTAAGGGTAGTTTCACTCCCTTGGAAACAGTTAAAACTGCCATGGTGGGTACCAAAACCTCATCATAAATTGAGTCACAGACCCTGTGACTCAATTTCAGGCCAAAAGTGATCAACTTTTGCATGGATTTTGAAATCCCATGCCTGTCAGCAAGGCATTTGGGGGTCTGGCTCCCCCTTAGAGCTAGAGTTCCTTTTCCCCACAGAATTAATCTTCCCAATTTATTTTTTCCTTAATTCTTCATCATGTAATACATTTGTAATTTACACATGCAATTCAATTGAATTTTTACAGTAAACAACTGTAATAATTGATACCTCATATGTAAATTAAAGTTCACTTATGTAATACACGTGCACATTTTGACATTTGAATTGAAAATACTTCAATTCCTCATAGCTTCTAAGCTACACCCAACACCCCAATTTCAACACAAAAATTGATGCTTAACACCACATGTGGTGTGAATTAAATTAAGGTTTTGATTATTTTCAACTTTTGTACAGAAAATATTAAAAACTTAATTTCACCTTATTTAGAGTTGAGCTACAGAAACGTTACCCAGAGGTGACCCCACCTTATGTTTTATGAGGAATCCAATGGTGAAGTAATTGTCTTATGTTTGTTCCTTGGATAAAAAGCTATAAGATATTTTATAAAACCTTTTACCAAAAATATTTCAATTTCATTTATTTTAATAAGAAATTCATTTTTACTTAATTTTTTTTCAAGTAAAAATGCATTTTCATAATTTTAAAATTCAATGTAATTTTCATTTTAAATTATAATTACATTTCTATTTTTATATATAGATTTGTATTTATATTTTTATTTTTATTTTGATAATATAAATAAGTTCATTTTATCAATATTTGTATCTTATTTTGTTATTTATGGTCTTTTGGGTATTTGAAAATACCTCCAAGGCTCACACATTTACAATAGTAAAAATAGGCACATTACCATAGGTAAAAACAAGGAAAAGAAATTTTCCCTTGAGATATACCAGTTGTCCAACCAAGACCCTTTAAAGAAATTACTAAATGAATTAAAAGAAGGGCAGTTCAATTCTAACCTGACCAGTAAAAAAGCTCAGTTTACTGAAAATTCTGAGGAAAAACAGACCAGATTTTGCCAATGGTGAAAAACCCTTGGGAAAGATTTGAGGCCATGATATAGAGCTATATGTTGATGTGGAAAGACCTTATCCACCCATACTCAGAAGACCTCCATTTTCAGAAAGCCTGGAAACTAGGAAAGAAGTTGAAAAACGTTTCAATGAACTCCTAGATATGGATTTAATCATGAAGATAGGACACAATGAAAGAGTGGAAGTAAACACACATTTCCTTATCACTTGGCATGATGGCAATACTAGGTTGTGTGGAGATTTCAGAGCACTGAATAACTACAACAAAGGAGATAGGTACCCTATACCAAGGATATGCCACACTATAGAAAAATTGGCAAAGGCCAAATACATAACTAAGAGGGATTGCATGAAAGGCTCTCACCAGAATGGAGTTAAACCAAACTCCATGAAATTTCTCAGATTCATATGCCATATGGGTATATATCAGTACACCAGAATGCCTTTTGGCACCAAAAATGCACCAGCCCACTTCCAAAGGATGATGGACACAATATTTGAGGAAGAAATATTGGAAGATCGAATGGTAGTATATATTTATGAGATCATTGTATACTCTGAGTCATTGGAATACCATGTGCAATACATAGACAGAGTACTAAGTAAATGCACACCCATCAATCTGAAAATTTTACTCAAGAAGTGCAATTTTGGGAAAAAGGAACTATTGTAGCTAGGACATAAAGTCTCAGGCATTAGCCTGGCCATAGACCAAAACAAAGTAGCAGCAGTACTGCAGAAACCAGTACCTAGAAAAATCAAAGAGCTGAAATCCTTTCTTGGATTTTCTAGCTACTACAGAAACCACATCAAACAATTTGCTCATAAGACTAGTAGTTTATGCAAGTTATGCTCAAAAGATGTAGTTTTTGAAATAACCAAGGAAAGGAGAGATGCATATGAGAGGGTCAAACATGAACTCACCAATGCACCTTTCCTGATACTCCCTGACTTTGAATTACCATTCAAGTTGTACATAGATGCAGTTTGCAGTGAAGGCTTGGGGGCTTCCCTGCACCAAAGACAAATTGTAGAAGGTGAACCAAGGGAAGGGGTAATGTGCTAAATCTTGAGGCAACTGTAAGACTCATAAGGTATGTATGGAGAAACTCAGACTGAATGCTTATGCCTAGCCTGGGCCCTAGAAACACTCCAGTATTATCTGGAGGGTTCAGTCTTTGAAGTCTACACAGACTGCACAGCACTCAAATCTTTACTCAACATGTAAACTAATAATGGACACATGTTGAGATGGAAAATAGCCATTCAAGATTAGAGAGTTAATATGAACATAATATACAAAGAGGAACAGATTCACACTAATTCTGATGGCCTCAGAAGATGGCCATTGGATGATGTCAAAAGCAACCCAGGTTATGACCAAGAAGTAGCTGACAAAAGTCCTATCCATTTCATGGAAAGAGACAGGCAGAAGAACTTCAAATTTTCTGAATGAGCAACAGAATTGAGTACCTCAGACAGTGATAACACTGAAACAGAGGGAACAGAAAATTTCATATTGGGAATAATTTCCTCAGAACTGTATAATTAATTTTCCAGTTCAAACACCAAAAAATATTCCAAACAACAACAGTTTAGCATATTGTTCCAAATCCTTCAACAAAAATACAGGAGCCCCGACCTGAAATCTCAATAATAGGGACCCTAGTTGAGGGACTTCAAGGAAAACAATTTTTCCTCATAAATGGACTTCTTTACCACATATAGAAGCACACCACTGCACTCACAGTGATGATCATAGACTATATCTCCCTAATCTTAAAACAATGCCAAGATTTCCCCTATATGAGACACAAGAGTAAAGACAGGAAAAAAGAGAGGGTAGCTAGCACAGCTTGGTGGTCTCAATTGGAACAAGAGTTGAGTGAATAAATCAACACTTGTGAATATTCCCGAATGAAAACAGGAAACAGGGGAAGAAGTATGGGTTCCTTCAACACATAGAGGAACCTAAACACCCATGCAAAACCATTAAAATGGGCTGGGTAACAGGACTTGTCCCAGGAGGTAAAAAAACCTCAAAGCTTTCCTAGTCATAGTGGACAGGTACACCAAAAGGTTTGGATGCCTGCCATTCCACAAATACGATACAGCCATGTACACGGCATTGATATTTTGGAATAAGATAATAGCCACTTGTGGAGTCCCAAAAATCATTATTAGTGATAGGGACTCAAAATTCACCTCAGAATTTTTGACTAAGCTTCATGATATGCTTGGAAAAAAACTTACATTTTATAAATCCTACCACCCACAAACAGATGGTTTGGCTAAAAGGATTATCCAAACAATGGAGGAAATCATGAGAAGATTATGTGCATATAGCATGGGATACAAAGACCATGAAGGGTACACCCCTTACTGGGTTACACTCCAACCAGAAATTCAGCTGGCTTAAAATACCAGCCTACACTCCACCACAGGGCAATAACCCTCACTTGTGTGAAAAGGAGGGAATCCATTATGTCCTATGGACTACTTGAAGAAAAAGCATCTTACCATCCACCCCACTGCCAAAGCCTTCCATGGTATGTGGAAGAAGGCATGCAACACAGCTGCTAGATGCATAGCTGAGGAAAAGGAATACAACAAGCAGAGATATGAGAAGACCCACAAGTAACCATACTTCAAGGAAGGAGACCAAGTGCAAGTTTCTACTCTGAACTTCAATAATCTGAAGTCCCAAAGAAAATGAGAGACTCATTTCTGGGACCATTCAATACCATTAAATTGATAGGAAAAAATGCAGTGGAAGTCCAACTCACAGAGGAATTCTCCAGGAAACACCCAGTGTTCCCAATGAGTTTAGTGAAATCTTACCACCAAACAGGAGTGGATAAGCTCCCCTTCATAAGCAAGAAGCCTAATCCTTGAGAGATGGTGGAAGTAGATGACTCCCTGTCATAGTGAAGGAAATCATTAAGGCCAGGAAGATTGGACTTAATAGAAAGGACAATAGACAATATCTGATCATATTTAAAAACCAAACAGCTGATAAAGATAAATGGCTAGCTGAAGATGCTATAGCAGATGGTGACCTTTACATGAGAATATTCAGAGCCTCTAGGAGGGCAGAAACGTTTCCTCAATGATGAGCCTTTTTTTAAAAGGAGGGTATGTCAGCCTGTGACTCAGAACCAGAGTACAAGCATAACAGCAAAATACCATAAACTAATGGTAGAAAAAAAACCACCAAAAGATTTATCTCAGACAAGCCACCTCAAAAGGAATCAAAAAAAGAGGAAACTCACCTCTTTCCAAATATAAAAGTCCCATAATCATAGCACAAAGAATGAAAGAGTTATTCAATCTCAAAGCAGTATCTGAGCATAAAAATTAATTTTTGCCTCTACTCTAAAATCCAGGGAAAGATGATTAACCCCATCAAATGGGGGTTAAAATTACATACTTAAATTAGGGCTAACCAATGGTACTAGTAAAATTGAGCTAGCACCAAAATTACAGAAGGTATTGCCAAAATAAGGTCAAATAAGGGTGAATAAAATATTCACCTCTCATCTAACTTATGCAGTTTTAGTGTGAGATACCTGAAGTTGGGTCTTTTTGGAAAGAGCTAAATCAGGAATATGTGATGGTGCCAACCATTTCCTCATAACTCAACTAGAAAAAAAGTTATGGAGCAAACTAGTTCCATACAGGTCTGGAGAAAAATAAATATCTGGATAATACAAATTGAACATGGTATAGCTTTTCCATATTCAATGATACCAATACCAAATAAGGTGCCATTGTGTAGATACTATTCAGGGCTACTTAATGAGCCAAATTTGGGCTCAATATATCAAAACCTGACAAAGACCAAAGGTATGGTAGCTTTGAGGTTGAAATCCCACAGTTTGGCAAATACACCTTTACTGTGGGATGCTTTCCCATATCTTTGATTATGGGGTATCAAATAGTCAGGTTAGCTTGTTTGTACTTGAAATACTCATAGTTCATTAAATAATGGGGTCCATACAGGTTTTGTACAGCATCCTACGCGTCAGAAGAGGATTATGTGGTCCCCAGATGAAACCTTTCACCCTGTATTGGTGAAAACTGCCCAGATGTGGTTTTGAAACCACATATCAGCCCAATATAGAGTATAAAGATTGTGAGAAAACCAAAACGAAATCCTTGGAAGTGAAAATTCTTCACTTCCTTTACTTGAAATGGTCTAGAGGACCTTTTCACCCAATTACAGGCTAAAAATGGACCTTTCTCAAACCAAAAGAGAAATCTCCATCCTCTGCTTGAATTCCTACATAGTACAGCTGTCAAAAACAGTTATAATATTGGAAAATAATCAGGTATACCTATAGTTTAATGTATTTTTGTCTTTATTAAAATAACCCAATTGGTACAGCTGCATCCAGGGTTTTCAATAGCACTCACCGCCACTATTATTCTATAGTAAAACCCTTAATATTCTCTACAATGCTTTTATTATGATACACTGTGTTGAAGATATATTTTAAGTTTTAAATACTCATATCACAAATTCTTCATAGACTCATCCTGACACTTGATATTGTGTGCACACACATGGTGTGGAAGAAGTTTCTCTGCTTTAACCTTGGAAAATAAATTCAAATATTTGTGATAGGCAGGAGGGACTACCTTCAGCACAGTTTAAATTTCTTTTGGCTCTGCCACCTTATCCCACTGCTCCTCCAGGGAGGCATGAAAATATAAAGGGCCAATGTCCATATCCCCTTGAAAGAGATGAAGTGAAGATATAGAAACATCTTCTCCAAAATCTTTTATCTCTTTGAAAAATTCAACTCTTCATTGAAATAATGACTGAGAGGGCATTATGGAAGGGATATGGACAGAAGAAGGAAGGGAAGGTGTCCTAAGCTCACCAACCAGAGAAACACTGTTGGCAGAAGTGGAAAATTCATTAATAGTAGAAGAATTGATACCACTAGAATAATTATGACTTGCATGATAGGTGATCAATCCATTTTTCTAATCAATAATGGGATTAAAACAGTAAAGGAAATCATATCCCAATATCAGGTCTTCGCCCTTAGGTGAATCTATGATAAAGAAATCCCATTAATAGCTTGGGAAAGAAGGAAAGTCAACAACCCACTTGTTATAATGGGTGATAAAAAAGGAAGTGGATTCATTGGAATCCAAGATGAAAGGAGGAATCTTTTCAAGGAGCTCTGACATAGTCAATTAGTACTTGAGAACAAAATTTCTTGCAACAAAAGAGTTTGTAGCACTAGAATCAATGAGAATACTATAAAAATATCAGAGACTGAAGAAAAAATAAGAGCTTTCAAAGATTTTTTGACATTAGTATTCAGAGTGCACAAATGTGCTCTTGAATGAAATAAGTGAGAACCATTGAACACATCATCATTCCCACTGAGGCATATGCCTGATTTTTAGGGAAGCCTCTTGAGGATCCTTGCCTATTTTTAGGCCTCTTGAAGCATTTTTAAATTGGGTGTTTTCCACCACAAGAAGTGCATAAGCCTTCTTCAATCCTGCTCTCCTTTTCAGAACTAATTGATTTATTGTCCTTATTGAGGAGAGAGGCATGGGGAGTATCCTTTGAAACTTGAACATTCTTGTAAGGTTTGTCTATGAAACTCTTGATAATAGTAACAATATCAAGAGTACTATGACTGTCCTCAGTAGAAAAATATAATATAATGAAATATTATAACCACAAATTTAAATATAATTATTAAAAATAATTATATAAAAAAATAAATTTAATTATTATTATAATAATATAATAATAAAAAAAAATATAATAATTATAATAAATTATAATTATTCTATTATTGTTATAGTCACTGACAGTTATAACAATAAGAAGTGTAAAGCTCTTAATGAGACAATTACACGTGGAAAATATGAATATTAACCACTTATAAATAATATAAATATTATTTATAAAAAGAATTAAACACACACTGTGCAGAAATAATTCTTTATAGAATAAAATTCTATATAAAAAAACTAATAATAGATAAAAAAATTATAGAACTTTAAAGAAAACTTACTTATAATATTTATTTAATACAACAAGTTATAAAACAACAGTTATTATATTAAATAATGATTATAAGTTAAAAACACGCCAAAAATCAATAAAATCAAAGATAAAACAACTTTTTATACTAAAATTTATGATTAAAGAGTTTTTGAGAGGAATTTGTGGATTTTAAAAGATATTTAAGATGAAAATTTTATATAATAAAAGTTATTATAGATGATTACAACAATAATCTGAATTCTATGACTTCAATTCTTTAATTTAATAAATAAAGAATAAAAATAACTTAAGAATTACTTTTAATAATAAGATTTTATATTTAATAAAACTTTACCTGTTTAAATGTCTAATATGATTGGATTGATTATTAATTATTGACAAAAACAGTGAAGAAAAGACTCTTTTTATGTCTACAGAGCAGCTCTCATGATTCATAATGGATGTAGAGGGCGTTCTCAGGTCAAAACTGAAAAACCATGCTTAAAAATTAAGTTCTTAACTTAAGGCAACTTATTTTTACTTCCAATTTAAAGTTACCAGTGTTATTCTTAACTCCAAGTAACTTTAATCCTCATTTAGTTTAATTATTTTAAGTTTTAATATAAAATAAGTTTATTTATATTAAAGTTCATCATATGAACAACTTAAAATTAGAGTTTCAAGCAGAAATCTTTTAAACTCAATTTTTAATTAATTTTTGAAGAAATCATAATTTTCTTTAAGCTTAATTAAAAGAGTAAATTTCCAGGCTAATTACCCAGGAAACCTATTAATAAAAGATACTTAAAATTTAATTTATATATTGATAATATTAAATTCTAAGCTGTGTGAAATTTTCAAGCAAATCCATTAAGATTTGGATTTTTAATGAATTTTTGAAGTTATTACTATTTTTCCACGTACAATAGCAATACACACAAAACCTTAAGTTTTGATAAGGTTTTGATGATTGAAACTTTAAAGTTTTAAGCTTATTTAAGCTTTTTAAGCTTGATTAAGCTTTGACAGTTCTTAAAACCTTGATTCCAAGCCTGCTTATTGGGATTTACCCTCTTGGCAGCTTGAAATTCCTGTCCAATTTAGGATAAAACCAGTTTAAACCTTAAGGTTGGATCAAAGTCTAATCTTAAAGTTTAAATAAGGTTGAAAATCCTCCAATACAGGTGGACAACCTTAATTGAATCCTTGCAGATCCAAAAAGTTGGGTACCCCAGCTCTATTTGGCCTTTTTCCTTTGTCCCACCTTTTTGCGTGGATTTTGCCCTTTTATTTATTTAAAGCCATACTATGGCCTTAAACCCTTTTAAATTGAGCTCACGCAGGATTTACATTCTGTATGGCAAATCCTTAGCCAATTCAGTAAATATACACCACACCTTAATTTTAACTAAAATTTTGGTAAAGTTGCATAAACCTTATGTAACTTTAAATTTAAGCTTAATTAAGCTTAAATTTAACAATTTTAAAAAAATGTTAAAAAAGTTACATTAGTACTGTGAGATTCTTAAATCTTCTAATAACACAAGAAATAAGTGTTTTTGGGTATAACACCCTATGGGTGTACCCTAGGTTATTTTTGGTGTAGAATCCAAAAATGACATAATAATTATAACTTTGTTTATCCAAAAAAAAGTTATACTTATTTTTTATTATTTTTTATTTTAAATTCAACTAAAAAGTCTGTTTAAGACAAATTTAATTGTTTATAAAATCATTTGTGGCCTTATGCGTATGTTAAACATACCTCACAGGCTCACATTCCCTACCACCAAAAAAAATTGTACCACAATTTTCTTTTGTAGTATACCCCCAAGTTATTTGGGGGGGTATAATCCACTGTCAAACCTCTCTACTTATACTGTTCAAGTATGTAAAGCACACAATTCAAACTTTTATTGAGGAATTGGTCTTCTCTCATGTCTGAATCTTCTGAGAAACTTTTGGGAATCAGGTAGCTTACTTTCTTCAACCCACTCATCTTCATGTTGTGGATTTCTGTATCTGACTAAGTATTCTCTTTCATTTTTACCCCTAAGTCTTCTTTCTTTTAAGACTTTCAGTACTTTCTTTTCCTCACTTGGTTCAAGTGGGGGTACTTCTAAGGGTGTTTCATTTCTCAAAGGAAATAATTCCTTATCACTTGATGTTTAATGCTTTACAAGACTGACGGGAAAAGTTGGGTGTTTGTTTCCTAACTCTCCTGACAGTTTTACTTGTACTGCATTTGTCCCATGGAGGGCTTTAATAATAAATGGTCCTGCAAAGGAATCTTTCAATTTCTTTGGACCTTTAATATTATTAAAGTTCAAGGTTGAAACTAGTATTAAGTCCCCTACTTTGAATTCTGGTGTCTTATGACTTTTATCCCATTTCTGCTTAGCATATTCAAAGGCATCATGCATGCTTTGATTTGCATGATGTCTCACTTTATCAAGCAGCAGCTTAAAGCTTGAAGCAGTTGGATGAATGTCAACCAAATCTTTTTTCAAAGTATCAACTGGAAGTTTGGGGTTCCATCCTTTTTCCAACATTGCAGGAGTCTTGCCTGTTGAAGCATGGATGGAGGTCTTGTAGGCTAATTCCAATGCTGGTATAAGAGTACACCAATCATGGGTAAAGCCAACAGAATCTTTAAACTCCAGGCCATAAGCACAAAATCTTCTGATCATGTCCTCAAGGGTTTGAATCATTCTTTCTGCCAGTCCATCTGTTTGTGGATGGTAGGCCGTTGAAAATGATAATTTTGTACCCAAAAGCTTATGTAGATTAGTCCATAAGGCTGATGTGAATTTTGGGTCTCTATCACTAATGATATTTTTAAAGAGACCAGTATGGGATATGACTCTGTTCCAAATTAGAAGAGCTGTATCCATAGCTGTGTCATCTTTATGACATGGTAAAAAGATTGGTGTTTTGCTATATCTGTCCACAATAACAAGACATGCATTGTAACTTTTATCACCTCCAGGTGGTAATGCAGTTACCCAATCCATGTGAACCACTTCCCATGGGGTACTTGGTTCTTGAATATGGATCATTAAACCAAACCTTTTACCAGTAGCTTTATTGGCTTTCTGGCATCTATCACAACTATGACAGTACTCAATGACATCTTTTCTCCAAGATGGCCACCAGGCACATGTCTTAATTCTTTCCATTGTTCTGTCTTCAGACAGATGTCCAGAATAAATGTTATCATGGCATTCTAGTAGTATTGTGTTAATCAACATTCTACTACATAGGACCATGACACATGTGTGTTTAGATCTATGATATAGTATACCATCAAACAAATGAAATCTTCCATTATCATAAGATGTTTTCCAAATATCATCCAGAGAATTAGCCAAGGCTACATCTTTACAATCTTTGTCAAGTAGAGCAGTAAGAATATGACAATTCTTATCTTGCCTGTAGCTTTCTCTAACCTCTTCAAGGAATTCTGTTCCAACATCTGTGATATTGATTCCTTCAATTGGGATTTGAGGTTCTGCACTTGTAGGAACATAGGCAGGATTATCAGGTGTATTGGGTAATGCCCATCTACTTAAGCCATCAGCATTCTTATGAATATTTCCACCTTTATGTACTATGGTCATGTTGCCTCTATACTCCTGTATAGCAATCTGCCATCTTAACATGTGTCTGTTTGGAGTCTTCATGTTAAGAAGTGATTTTACTGCGTTACAATCAGTAATTACTTCAAACACACTACCATCAAGATAATAATGAAGTTTTTCCAGAGCCCAAACAAGGCAAAGGCACTCCATTTGGCTAGCTCCATATCTTGCCTCAGTAGGTTTAATTTGTCTTGAAATAAAACAAACTGGACCTTCATAAGGTTTGTCATTGACAATTTGAACTTGATGAAGAGCAGCTCCTAAACCATCACCACATGCATCAATATACAGCTTAAAAGGAAGTTTCCAGTCTGGCATCAATAATAATGGTGCATTGGTCAAGGCATACTTGATTTTATCATATGCTTGAATTCTCTCCTGTGTCATTTCAAAAACAGTTTGTTGATCACAAATTCTGTATAATGATCTGGCATGGATTGCAAAATCTTTAAGGTGTTGCCTGTAATAACTGGCAAATCCTAAGAAAGACATCATCTCTTTTTTGTTCTGGGGCATTTGTTTCAGTAAAACTGCAGCCACTTTGTTTTTGTCAACACCAAGGCTTAGTCCTGATACTACATGTCCCAGAGCTTTCAACTCATGAAACCCAAAATTACATTTTTTAAGAGAAATTTTCATGTTCACTTGTAGAATTTTCTTAAGTACTAATGAAAGTCTCTCTAAATGTGATTGCCAGGTTTCTGAACAAATGATAATGTCATCAATATAAATGATTAACCATCCCTCTGATAATTCATGTGGGAATATGGTATTCATCATTCTTTGATAATGAGAGGGTGCATTTTTAATACCAAAAGGCATCCTCAAATATTCATAAATACCACAATGAGCTATTATTCTCAATAATTTCCTTGCATGAGGTGTTAAAACATTCTGATGGAAGCCTTTAAGAGCATCCATGGAAGTAATAAACTTTGCTTTGGATAATTGAGTCAAAGTCTCATGGATTCTAGGGATTGGATACCTGTCTGGAATAGTATAGGTGTTCAATGCCCTAAAATCCCCAACCATCCTTGACTTATCATTATGCCAAGTAATGATTACTGGAGTTGTGACTTCCACTTCCTCATTGTGTCCAACTTTTCTAAGAACTCCCAGTTTCATTAGTTCATGAATATGACTTTCTAATGCTTCTCTAGCCCTAGGGCTAGCTGGGTAAGCTGGTATTCTTAATAGTGGGGGATAAGGTCTCTCCACGTTAAGCATGATATCCACTTCATGGCCTTTTATAGCCCCAAGTGGTTCATCATCAGAAGCAAAGGCTTTTTGAAATTGAAATAAAATTTCAATAAGTTCTTCCTTCATTTCTGGTGTTAATTCAGGACTAATTTGTGCTTCACTTAATTGATCTGACACAAATTTTTCTTTATTAACATTTTTTACTTGTTGAATGATAGTAATTTCTTTTCTTTCTGGAGAAAAAGCAAATTTTTGCCTTTTATTTTCCCCTATAGTGAAATATCTGTCCTTATAATTATTAATATCAATACCATAGATATTGAGATAATCATTCCCAAGTATAAAGTGTTGTGAAGTACAATTATTCATAACAACAAATTCAGCTTTCAATCTCATACTTCCTGCAGGGTGAGGAAATATTATTGTAGCTTCAAATATACCCAAAGGATGCATATTCTGGCTAGCACTGCTGAATTTTACACCTTCAATTGGCATCAACTTGTCTTGCCAATTGGTATAAATTTTGTCAAGATAATACTTCCCAACACAAGTGCAAAAAGCACCTGAGTCAAGATGTATCTTGGCTTCTGTGTTATTTATCACAATATTAGTGATACAAGATGACCCAGCTGTATAACCTTTACCTCTGGCAGGTTTGGTTTTTTGCATTCTGGCATCTTGCACATGTATGAGATCCATACATTCATCACTGTACTGTGGTAAGTGAGTATGTACCTCAGTGACCTCAAAAGAAACATTAATATTCTCTATACTAAGTTCTTCTGATGTTTCTTCTTCTTCTGAAGGTTCAGAATCACTTTCATGTAAAGCTACCTCAGTTTCTTTTGTGTCTTCCGCTTTTTCTACACTTATCTCATTGACTCTTGTCTTTTTTGGACAAGTGTTTGCTAAATGAGATGTGCTTCCACATTTATGACATTTCAAAGGAGGTCTGTCATGTGGTTTATTTGGTTTTGAAATTGGTTTCCCACTAGTCTTGTTGTCTATTGGGGGTTTATACCAATTTCTTCCAATTTTTGTTCTAGTAGTGATATCTTCCATAGCATTGATATAATCTTCTGTAGAGCAAGGCTCAATACATCTGCTTCTTATAGCATGCTCAAGGTCACCACCACACTTTCTTAATATCCTTTTATGTACCATTGGTTCAGACATATCAGGATGAAGGGCAGTTAATCTGTCCTTCTGTTTAAGAAACCAAGTCATGGGCCTGTCCCTCTCAATATTAAAAATGGCTTCCTCAAAAGAATTTTCCATTCTAAATCTCCAGGAATCATTTGCCCATTTGGAAATAACTTGTTCTTTCCACCAAGGCCAGGAATGTTTTCCATGGTCTTGTCTCATTTTATAATACCATTTCTTAGCTGATTTGGTAAATAATGAGTGTAATCTGGCACTTATGTATTCATCTGGTATGTTAAAGTCTTCTTTGAACATATCAATTGTTTTCATAAATTTCATATGATTATATTCTCCTTCACCACTGAAGGTTGGCCATTCCTCTAATCTTGGAATGTCTTTGTAATTGCAAGCAGTTTCCACATCATTACTTGAAATTGTATGATGTAAATCATTATTCAAGTTAAGATCATTTCTGTCAAGAAATGGTGTGGATTGCCTTGGCAATTCATTTTTTAGTGATATATTATTAATACTTGATTGAATATCTTCTTTCAATTCAAGTCTTGCTTTATCACTTTTTTCCAATTGTTCTTGAAAAAGAGCTGCATTGTGGCCAGTTGAATTTTCCAAGTTTTGAACTTGTATTTTCAATTCTCTTAACTGTCCAGTTATAAAAGAAATTGAATTCTCATCTGGTTGATTGAGTAAGGTAACTTTATGCTCAAGTCTTTCACAAATTTGCGTCAAAGACAAAATATTTGCCTTATTAACATTTTCAAGGCCAATAATGGTTTTTTGTTGGTCTTTAACTTGTACTATCTCATTGCCCAGCTTTTGTTGGACATGATCAAATGCTTTAAATTTTGCCATAATTTCTTTATTACAAGATTCAAAGTAAGTTACAAGCTTTACAGGGTCTATTTCTTTGGAAAGGATTGGTTCAATCTTTCCTCCTCCTTGTTTTTGAATTCCATCAAAGTTCTTGCCATATTGAACACATTGTCCATGGCTGTCTTTTCCTTCTTTGGAATTCTGTAATTCTGAGGGTAGGGCTTGTTCCACTTGGGCTTTGCCTTTCCCTTTGCCTTTTGCTTGCCCTTCTGGTTGGTCTTTGGGGCTTGCTTGGGCTTGTTTGGCACTTGTTGAGGCGGATTTTTGCTGGTGGATGCTTGAGGAGCTTCCACTTGGCTGTTGTCCTTGCCCTGGGCCAACTTCTTCTTCTGGTCTTCTGATAACATGCTTTGGTTTTTCAACCAAGCTTTTATCTGTTGGACTTGTCCTTTGACAGACATTGGTGTCCAACCCAATAGAAGATCTTCTGTCTTTTCTGGCCCCATGAACTTCTTCACTTGAAGATAAGAGTTCATGGTGCCTATCCAAAGACTTGGAAGGAGTTCCCACTCTTGTTGTTTTGACGCCAGGAACCAGTTTTTCCATTGGGATTGATAAATTTCCACAGTTGCCTGTTGGAAATCGTTCAGGTCTAACAGCAATAGCAGTTATGTCAGCTTCTGGACTCTCAATAAGAGGTTCAAAGGTGCTGGCTGACCTTTGGGAACTGGTGGAAGTTCTGGCATCCTCCATTTGTGCCTCTCCTCTGGGAGGACATTCTTGCCTTTTGGATTTATGGCTGGAATGTCCTGGTCCAGATCCATTTGATTGGATGGAGTAGTTGCTTCCACTTCTAGTAGGAGTCATTTCACGTCAATTTTAATAAAAATTAGAGTAAAAGTGGATTGAATTCACCTGCAGGACCTTTAAAGGGCTCTTTGGTTATTAAACCCCTTGGTGCTGGGCTGGTTTGAATTTCAATACTGGACTCTGAGGCTTCAGAGTCTGAAGAACTTTCTCTGATGGAAGACACTAGAGAAATTAAAAAATATAAGTTATTTTATCAAATAATAAAAATAACTTATAAACTCAACTTATTGAATAAAGTTGTTTTTATGTAATTTATGGCAAATTACGTCAAAAATAAAGAAAAATGTCTAAGATAAAAAAATGTTTTTAGTAAAGATTTTTATTTTTAAAGATTTTTTATTTGATTTATTATTTTCTTTAAAGAAATAATAATTATGCAATCAATAAGTTATTAATCAAAATTATATTATTATTCACTTTATACTAGAATAACTCAAAGAATAAATTTCAAGTCTGTGATGTGAAAAAGCCACTAGTTAGACAAAAGAAATTTATTCCAAGTCACTCAATAGTATATTGTTTCAAACAATATTCTTAAGAAAAAATAACTTTATTAATATTATAAAGATTATTTATAAGGGATAAGTCCCAAAAAAGCCAATATTAAGACAAATATGGCAATTTTACGTCAAAAAACAGTAAAATAAGGTCTAGAATATGATTTATGTCCCAAAAATTGGTTTAAAATCACGGCCAGGCCCCCAAATGTAAGGTTTGTCTATGAAACTCTTGATAATAGTAACAATATCAAGAGTACTATGACTGTCCTCAGTAGAAAAATATAATATAATGAAATATTATAACCACAAATTTAAATATAATTATTAAAAATAATTATATAAAAAAATAAATTTAATTATTATTATAATAATATAATAATAAAAAAAAATATAATAATTATAATAAATTATAATTATTCTATTATTGTTATAGTCACTGACAGTTATAACAATAAGAAGTGTAAAGCTCTTAATGAGACAATTACACGTGGAAAATATGAATATTAACCACTTATAAATAATATAAATATTATTTATAAAAAGAATTAAACACACACTGTGCAGAAATAATTCTTTATAGAATAAAATTCTATATAAAAAAACTAATAATAGATAAAAAAATTATAGAACTTTAAAGAAAACTTACTTATAATATTTATTTAATACAACAAGTTATAAAACAACAGTTATTATATTAAATAATGATTATAAGTTAAAAACACGCCAAAAATCAATAAAATCAAAGATAAAACAACTTTTTATACTAAAATTTATGATTAAAGAGTTTTTGAGAGGAATTTGTGGATTTTAAAAGATATTTAAGATGAAAATTTTATATAATAAAAGTTATTATAGATGATTACAACAATAATCTGAATTCTATGACTTCAATTCTTTAATTTAATAAATAAAGAATAAAAATAACTTAAGAATTACTTTTAATAATAAGATTTTATATTTAATAAAACTTTACCTGTTTAAATGTCTAATATGATTGGATTGATTATTAATTATTGACAAAAACAGTGAAGAAAAGACTCTTTTTATGTCTACAGAGCAGCTCTCATGATTCATAATGGATGTAGAGGGCGTGCTCAGGTCAAAACTGAAAAACCATGCTTAAAAATTAAGTTCTTAACTTAAGGCAACTTATTTTTACTTCCAATTTAAAGTTACCAGTGTTATTCTTAACTCCAAGTAACTTTAATCCTCATTTAGTTTAATTATTTTAAGTTTTGATATAAAATAAGTTTATTTATATTAAAGTTCATCATATGAACAACTTAAAATTAGAGTTTCAAGCAGAAATCTTTTAAACTCAATTTTTAATTAATTTTTGAAGAAATCATAATTTTCTTTAAGCTTAATTAAAAGAGTAAATTTCCAGGCTAATTACCCAGGAAACCTATTAATAAAAGATACTTAAAATTTAATTTATATATTGATAATATTAAATTCTAAGCTGTGTGAAATTTTCAAGCAAATCCATTAAGATTTGGATTTTTAATGAATTTTTGAAGTTGTTACTATTTTTCCACGTAAAATAGCAATACACACAAAACCTTAAGTTTTGATAAGGTTTTGATGATTGAAACTTTAAAGTTTTAAGCTTATTTAAGCTTTTTAAGCTTGATTAAGCTTTGACAGTTCTTAAAACCTTGATTCCAAGCCTGCTTATTGGGATTTACCCTCTTGGCAGCTTGAAATTCCTGTCCAATTTAGGATAAAACCAGTTTAAACCTTAAGGTTGGATCAAAGTCTAATCTTAAAGTTTAAATAAGGTTGAAAATCCTCCAATACAGGTGGACAACCTTAATTGAATCCTTGCAGATCCAAAAAGTTGGGTACCCCAGCTCTATTTGGCCTTTTTCCTTTGTCCCACCTTTTTGCGTGGATTTTGCCCTTTTATTCATTTAAAGCCATACTATGGCCTTAAACCCTTTTAAATTGAGCTCACGCAGGATTTACATTCTGTATGGCAAATCCTTAGCCAATTCAGTAAATATACACCACACCTTAATTTTAACTAAAATTTTGGTAAAGTTGCATAAACCTTATGTAACTTTAAATTTAAGCTTAATTAAGCTTAAATTTAACAATTTTAAAAAAATGTTAAAAAAGTTACATTAGTACTGTGAGATTCTTAAATCTTCTAATAACACAAGAAATAAGTGTTTTTGGGTATAACACCCTATGGGTGTACCCTAGGTTATTTTTGGTGTAGAATCCAAAAATGACATAATAATTATAACTTTGTTTATCCAAAAAAAAGTTATACTTATTTTTTATTATTTTTTATTTTAAATTCAACTAAAAAGTCTGTTTAAGACAAATTTAATTGTTTATAAAATCATTTGTGGCCTTATGGGTATGTTAAACATACCTCACAGGCTCACAATTCTCCCCCTTCTTGCTCTTCTTTTAATGAGGCCTTTCAAAGGATTAATCTTGAGGAGGCCTGGAAGGGTTAAATCCAGTTACTGGAGGCTTCTTGTCTTGATTACTGCCCGTTTCCCTATGCCTCTCATGGTAACTTGTATCTAACTCCACATTAATTTCCATGAGTTCTTGAAGGCTATCAAAGTTTCCAGAAGGAGAATCCAATTGTTCAAACAGTCTTGATGCCAATCCACTTCTATAAATATGAATATAAGCCCTTTCCCCCAATCTCTAATTCTTGACATTAAACTTCTAAAATCAGCAATTTACAATGATACATGACCACTTTCCTTCATCCTGAGTTTTTCCAACTCTTGCTCAGCTTTTCTTACTTCATTGGGGTCACCAAACAGAGTGAATAATTGGGTTTCAAAGAACTGCCTGTTTTTGAGGAGACAAGATGAGTCTTCATTGGAGATATTTGAGAGGTAAGGTTCAATCCATTTTCCAGCTCTTTCACAATGACTCTATGACACAGTAAATAAAATGGTATATAAAACTCTAACTGTGACTGTGACACAGATAAAAATTGATTAAAAAGGGTTTTAGAGAGTATTTGAGGGCTTTTCTAAAGATGTTAGTGGTGGTGAGGGCTGTTGAAAGTCCTGGGTGCAATGATTATCTGTTAGGTTACAATAATAACTACTAGAATACTTAAGATTAGAAGTATACCTGATTCTTTTCCAATATTATAGCTGTTTTGGACAGTTTTACTAAGTATGAATTCAACAGAAGGATGCGGAAATCTTTTCTGGTGGATAAAAGGCCTCCTTTTATCCTGAAATGGGGTGGAAGGGCCCTTTAGACCATCCATGCAGAGTAAATAAAGATTTGATTACTTCAGAGTACTGGCTTGTGGTTTCCAAAAGGCCTTTATACACTGTATTTTTTTCAGATGTGGTTTTGAAACCACATCTGGGCAGTTTTAACCAATACACGGTGAGAATTTTCATCTGTGGACCACGCAGCCCTCCTCTGAAGTGTATGCCACATAGAATTCTGTACAAAACCTTGATGTGACCCCAGTATTGAATGAGCTATGAGGTATTGAAGTATAAAAATTCTTATTTTTCTGTTTGACACCTCATAATCATGGTTATGAGTTATCATCCCACAGGAAAGGTGTATTGGTTCAATTGTGGGATTTTAAACTTAAAACTGCTATAGCTTGGTCAGTTTTTGATATATTGAGCTCAAGGTTAGTTCATTGTGTAGCCCGTGATGGAATATACAAAATGGTACCTCATTTGCTATGGGTAACATTAAATATGGCAAAGTTATTCCATGTACAAGTTTTGTTATTCAGATATATGATTTTCTCAATATCTATATGAAACTTGTTTGCTCCATAACTTTTGATATAGATGAGATATGGGGAAGCCAAACGCACCATAAGATAGACCTGATTGGCTTCTTTCCAAAAAGACCCCACTTTAAGTATCTCACACTAAAACTGTAGAAGATAGATGGGAGATGAATATTTTGTTCACCCTTATTTGAACTTATTATGGACATAACTTCTGTAATTTTGGTTTAACTCAATTTGGCTGGTACCAATGGATATCCCTGACTTAGAGATTCAATTCAAATACCCATTTTTGGGGGTTAAGCCTCTGACTCTGGATGTCAGATGAGAGGTGTAAATTAAGGTTTATGCTCAGAAACAACTGTGAGCAGGAATAACTTTGTTATTCTTTGTCCTGTGATGATGGAACTTGTATATTTGGAAAGTGGTGAGCTTCCTCTTCCTTTTGAAAACCTTTTAGCTGATTTGGTTCAGCTCTATTTTTTGGTGGTATCTTAGCTTTACCATTGGTTTATGATATTTGGCTGTCATGCTTGTGCTCTGGTTTTGATTCACAGGCCAACAAGCTCTACCAGTGAGAAATGAAGTTTAGTAAAGAATTTTCTTCCTTTCAGAGAAGAAGTTTGCTGGATCATTATGGAAAACTAAGTGACAGGATTGGATGAATCATCTCAATTCATGGGCTTGAGTACCATCAAAAGAATCAGGTTCCTTCATGGATGGAGTCTTTAATTCTGAGGCTCTTGAATTTTCACTGGGCACAAATTCTTGAGTGATATATCCCATTAGTTTAGTCATTTGCTCCATCATTTTAAGGAAATTTGGTTCAACTTAACAGAAAAGAGGTGGATTAGAATGGACTAGGTTTGCAACTTCAGGGGCCCCAGGGGCACCTACCAAGGCAGAAACCAGTTCAGTTTCCTCAGACCCTTCCCCCTCTTCACATTCAGCTTCTCTTAATCTACTTCTAGGACCTTCAGAAATGCTTGGATAGCCACACAAAAAGCCAGAGAATGATCTTGATCTTCTTGACTTCGCACCTCCTCCTCTGGAGGGTGCTGCTCCTTCCATTGGTGGTCCTCTGTCCAAATTTGCACTCAGTTGATGAACTGATGGTGTGTGTTAAAGAGGATCCCTTGCTTTAGAAGTGAGAACAGCTTGATGTCTTTGAGATGTTTTATTCTTTCCTGAAGGGCTATGCTGAACTTGCAATATTGAAGAATAAGTAAAAAATTACTTGATGATACTTTGAGAGCCAATAAATAAGGCTTGACCAAATATAATAAAATGAGAATCTTCAGGAATCAATCAAAATATTGAAGAACTTCAATTAAATGTCAATCAACAAATCAATCAATTCAATTCAAAATCAAAATCTGTCAGCCTGTGACTCAAAACCAGAGCACAAGCATGACAGCCAAAATACCATAAATCAATGGTATAGCCAATATACCACCAAAACATGGAACTGAGCCAAATTAGCTCAAAAGGTATCAAACGAAAGAGGAAACTCACCCCTTTCTGAAAATATAAGTCCCATCACCATAGGACAAGAAATAACAAAGTTATTCCTGCCCAAAGTTATTGCTGAGCATAAACCTTAATCTTCACCTCTCATCTAAAATCTAGAAGGAGAGGCTTAACCCCATCAAATTGGTATTCAAAATGAAGCTCTAAGCCAGGGCTATCCAATGGTGCCAATCAAACTGAGCTAGCACCAATATAACTTGAGTTATGGTCAAATTCAGGCCAAATAAGGGTGAACAAAACATTCACCTCTCATCTAACTTTTACAGTTTTAGTGTGAGATACCTAAAGTGGGGTCTTTTTAGAAAGAGCACAATCAGGGCTACCTGATGGTGTCATCCATTTCCCCATAACTCAACTACAACAGAAGTTATTGGCCAAACAAGCTTAATACAGCTTTTTGCCCAAACCACGCCAATGTACAAAAATACTTGTACATGGGATAACTTTGTCATATTTAATGATAACCATGTCAAGTTGGGTACCATTGTGTAGAGCTCATATAGAGCTATTCATTGAACCAACTTTGAGCTTAATATCTCAAAAACCGACAGAGTTATGACCATTTTAAGGTCAAAATCCCACCAGCTGTCATATACAGCCTTACCATGGGATAACACCCCATAATCATGAATATGAGGTGTCAACAGACAAAGAAGCATGTTTTTGCTTCAATACCTCATATGTCAGTCAATACTGGGGTCCCATACAGTTTCTGTACAGTATTCTACGCGTCATACACGTCAGAATCAGGCTGTGAGGTCCCCAGATGAAAATTTTCACCCTGTATTGGTGAAAACTGCCCAGATGTGGTTTCAAAACCACATCTGAGCCCAATACAGGTTATACAGGCTGTTTGCAAACCACAAGCCAGTACTAGAGAGTGAAAAAATCTTCACTTCCTCTACGTGGAAAGGTCTAGCACCCTTGCCACCCCATTTCAGGATAAAAAGGAGGCTTTTCACTGCCAGAATTGCTTCTTCATCCTGCTCTTGAATAACCTACGTAGTAAACTGTCAAAAACAGTTTTACTCTTGGTTAATAATCAGGTATACTCTTAATTTAAAGTATTGTAGTCTTTATTATTGTAATCCAACAGGTAAAGCTGCACCCAGGGCTTTCAACAGCGCTCACCACCACTATATTTCTATAGTAAAGGCCTTTAAATTCTTAAATTAAAAACTTTTATCATCAATTATATCCTCTTTAAAATCATTTTTACCGTGTCACAGTCATAGTTAAAGCTTGTAAATACTCTTATACACCTTTATCATAGACTCAGCCTGACATTTTGGGGGCCTGGCCGTGTTTTTTTTACTTTTTGGACCTTACAAGTGAGTTTTTTTCTCTTTTTTATATCTTATTAACCATTGTTTTATCTTTCTTTAGGCGTAATTTCCACTTTAAAAAATATATTTTATATATTTTTATCCTTCTTTATATACTCATATTATAAAAAGAGTATTTTTCACGTGGCTAATACTCACTGAAAACAATTATTTTTGGCGTGTTTTGTATATAAAAACACATTAGCCACTAATAAGTCCTGTATTCTTGACTGAATAAGGACACCTCTGACTGAAAAACCATCAGTTGAGGCGTGGATTAAGTGTATTGTTGACTCAATAACACTTATATTAAACCACTTATACAGAATACACTTGAAAACCACAAGTGTATCTGTGGGATACTGGCACACAAACAGTGTGACAGGGTACCAAAATCTGTAATTCTGACGTGAAATTGTTGATTCAAATCACACTGTCATTATACAGGGGCATACTGTAGTAATATACAAGCCCAGAGGCCATTCTTAGACGTGCAAAACCAGCCTTGTAAGAAGTCTTAACTGACATAAGCCCTCTTTCTCCTGTTTTAATTCAGTGGAAGAAAACTACATCCCACTTGAAACCCAGTCACAGGCCAACACACCAGTGACAACCTCAGAACCAGAGGGAAGCAAGGGTAAAGTAAAAAGGCTTAGTGAAGGCCTCATTACAGCCAAGAAGTGGACACCAATAGCCACTCAGAGGAGTAGAAAATCACGAAACTCTGCTTCAATACAAGGTAAACCAACCTTAACCACTTGTACAGGGAAGATTACAATTATTAACCCAGTTGTAACTTCCAAAGGCAAACTGCCCAAAGCAGCAGATAACAAATTTGTACAAGGCACAGTCAAAGGTAAATACCCTAAGAACATGAAGTTTTTGACTGCTTGCAAACACTGATATGTCCCCTGCATACCTCAGAGACCTTGGCTTCCAAAGGAACCAGCCAGAGGATAGAGGAGGAATGTCTAGAACCAGAAGACCTGAAAGAAGACACATTGGACACAGTGGTGGATGGCAAAACAATGAGGGAGATAATATCAACCTTGCCATTCACACTCCAATTCAACAGAAACCTCAAACCAGAGGACTGGAAGGATATGGATCAAGTTCTTCAAATCCACCAACTCCTCAAAGATTTGTTTCAATGGAGCATGGACAACAAGAGGTTCAACCTAGCAACTCACTGGGCAGAACTGGGATCAAGTTGCCAGAAGATCTGTCTCAAAGAGATAGACTTCAAGGACCTTATGGTAATCACCAAGGGTTGGAACCCTACCAGGCAGCACAGACTCCTGGAGGCAAGGGCACAGAGGATAAGGGAGAACCAAGCCACTATCCAAGCCATAGAAGAACAGTTAACCCAGACAGGGCCTACTCAGATTCCTTCAGGTTCACAAGGAGCCAGCCAAATCAGCTCTCCAGTGGCTTCACACCATTCAGAAACTAGCAGATCAGTGGCCAAGAGTCACCATTCTTGACAATTCCAGGAAGTTTCCAGGAGAAGACAAGGCAACAAGGGCAAGAACAAAGCCTCCTTCAACCAGAGGAGGAAAGAGTCAGACCCCATGATCCAGAAGCTGTTAGATTTGGTAAAAGAAGTACACAAGAACCAGAAGTAGTTGTAAACCACTCTAGAATCAGTAGTCCTAGTAATAGAAACATTACCCCCACTCAGACTGAAAATAACATTATCACATCTGAGAGCAACATTAACAGTGACACACTGTGGTTGCAAATGTCCCAATATGTTGAGCAATCAGCAAAACAGGCTGCAGAATTTGCAATTGCCCAAGAGAGGATGAGGAAAACTCAAGCCTCATTGGAGCAGATAGTTAAGAATCTTCAGGAAGGATATGCTCAACTGAGCAAAGCCTCTGAAGAAACCAACAAGAGACTGAATAAAGTCTCTGAAGAACAACACCATAGCAGCAGGGACAGGGAGTGTCTGAACCAAGACATCAACAAATTGTTTGATGCCTACCATAGCTTGAAGCCCCAACCACAAGGCCAAGCTATGGAGAATCCATACCAACCAGATGACATCAAACCAGATGCCATGTTGTTGAATAAGGCAAGATCTCCATCACAATACCAGGATGGAGATGGCATGTCTTATTCAGAGAAGGAAGCCTTAAAACAGCTTCCTGAGGCCTCAAACTGGCCCAAATTCTCTGGATCAGGAGAATATGATCATATGGAACTCATAGATTATATTGATGGACTCTTCATTGATGTACCAAGCATACCAGACTACTGGATAACTGCTAGATTGAATACTGCATTTAAAGGTCATGCAAGTATATGGTACACTGAAATGACAGAAATCCATGGCAGAAGGAACTGGCCATGGTGGAAGAGCAAAATAATCCAAAAGTACAGTAATGGAACTTGGACATGGCAAAAGACCATGTCATTTGAAAATGACAAATACTCTGTGGACAAAGATCCATATGAGTGGTGTCTCAGACAGTCTAAGAGACTTAAAGCCATTGATCCTCAGATGAACATCCAGATGAGGAATCACAAACTTCTGACACAACTGCCAGGAGAACTAGAGCATGCAGTGAAATGCAGATGCAACCAAAATTGCACTCTAGATGAGATAGCCAATACCTTACAAGACATAAGGAAGAGGACTAATATAGGGAAATTCACCCCATATAGAAGCAGTGGTTTCAAAGAGAAACAACCTTTCAAGGTGGAGTTTAAAGACAAACCCAGAGAAAGAGTGGCAGAAGTGGCAAAGAAGAAGAATTCTTGTCACAATTGTGGTTCAACAGACCACTATGCTAACAACTGTCCAAAGGCAAAGAAAAAAGTCTATGCCATAGAGAAAGTCCCTGAGGAAGAACCTCCAACAGAGGATTCTGAATCAGACTCTATGGGTGATGCCATCAGAGAACCATCTGATGAGGATCAAGACCCAAGAGATGAATTTCTAGTGGAATACCAAGAGGAAACCCCACTAGAAATCCAGGATATACAGTTGGAAGCAGGCATGCCACAAGACACTGCCAACAAGAACTTGTGTAAACACACACAAGAGGCACAAACATTCCTGGTTACACCAACCAAAGGAATGGCATATATACATGGAACAGCCACAAAAATGACTGTATGTATTGACAATGCTCAGCACCCACTGATCATTGACAGTGGAGCACACTGCTCCATAGTGGCCAGAAATTATCTGGATAACCACTTCCCAAACTGGGAAAAAGAACTCTTGCCCACCAGGGCAAAGAACGTTAAGAGTGCATCTGGAAAGATGACCTCTATTGGGACAATTATCAAAGAGATAATTATGACCCACAGAAAAGGTAATATCAGACTCAACCCAGAGTTTTTAGTGCTTGAAGATGCCCACATCCAAGGGTTTTTACTGGGAACAGATTACCAGAGGATGTACGGCATAGATATTTACAATAGTAAAAATAGGCATATTACCATTGGTACTAACAAGGAAAAGAAATTTGCTCTTGATATATACCAGATATCTTCTCAGGACCCACTGGAAGAACTTCTGAAAGAATTCAGAGAGGGACAGTTTATCACTACCCTCACCAGTAAACAGAAACTAAGTTTATCAAAGATGCTGAGGAAGAATAGACCAGCATTTGCCATTGGTGAAGAACCACTAGGCAAGATCAAAGGCCATGATATAGAACTATATCTGGATGTAGAAAGGCCTTATCCACCCATGTTAAGGAGACCTCCTTACCCAGCAAGTCTGGAAACCAGGAAAGAGATTGAGAAACATATCAATGAACTCCTGGACATGGATGTCATTAGGAAGATTGGACATAATGAAATAGTGGAAATCACCACCCCTGTCCTAATCACCTGGCATGATGGCAAGTCTAGATTGTGTGGAGACTTCAGAGCCCTGAATAACTACACAAAAGCAGACAGGTACCCTATACCAAGGATACCTCATACCTTGGATAAACTGGCTAAAGCCAAATACATAACCAAGATGGATTGTATGAAAGGCTTCCACCAAAATGGAGTTTAACCAAACTCCATGAAGTTGCTCAGAATAATATGCCATATGGGCATATATGAGTACACTAGGATGCCATTTGGCATCAAGAATGCACCAGCCCACTTCCAAAGGATGATGGACACCATATTTCAAGAAGAAATAATGGAAGGCTGGATGGTAGTGTATATTGATGATATCATTATATACTCAGAGACATGGGAAGACCATGTACAATACATAGACAGAGTGCTAAGTAAATGTACACCCATCAATCTAAAAATTTCACTTAAAAAGTGTAATTTTGGCCAACAAGAGCTACTAGCTCTAGGACACAAAGTCTCAGGTCTTAGTCTGGCAATTGACCAGAACAAAGTAGCAGCAGTACTGCAAAAGCCAGTACCAAAGAACATCAAAGAGATGCAATCTTTCCTTGGATTTGCTAGCTACTATAGAAACCACATCAAAAAGTTTGCTCACATAACTAGTAGTTTATACAAGTTATGCTCAAAGGATGTATTTTTTGAAATAACCAAGGAAAGGAGGGATGCATATGAGAGGATCAAATATGAACTCACAAATGCACCTGTGCTCATCTTGCCTGACTTTGAACTACCATTCAAGTTATATATAGATGCAGCATGTAGCCAAGGCTTGGGAGCAGCCCTTCACCAAAGACAAATTGTGGATGGTGAACCAAGAGAAGGTGTAATATGTTACATCTCCAGGCAGCTGAAAGATTCAGAAGCCAGGTATGGGGCCACCCAGACAGAATGTCTATGTCTAGTCTGGGCTCTAGAAAAACTCCATTATTATTTGGAGGGTGCAGTCTTTGAAGTCTACACAGACTGCACAGCCTTGAAGTCTTTACTAAACATGAAGACTACCAATAGACATATGCTGAGATGGCAAATAGCCATCCAGGAGTATAGAGGGAATATGACCATCATATACAAAGAAGGTAAAAGCCATACCAATGCAGATGGCCTTAGCAGATGGCCACTGGACAATGTCAAAAGCAATCCAGCTTATGACCCTGAAGTTGCTGCAAAAATTCCTATCCATTTTATGGAAATCAATAGGAGGAAGAACTTCAGATTCTCTGAATGGGCCCCAGGGAGTGGTACCCTTGACAGTGGAGACACTGATTCAGAAGGGACAGAAACCCCCATACTGGGAATAAGTTCCTCAGAACTGCACAATGAATTTTTTAATGCAGTACTGAAATCTTATGCTAAACACAAACAGTGTAGCATACTACTCCAACTCCTTCAACAGAAATACAGGAGCCCAGAACTGGAAACCCAGCTGGAGGAACCCTGGTTGAGGGCCTATAAGGAAAATAAATTCTTCCTTATAGATGGCCTGATTTATCACAGAGAAAAGCACACCAGTGCACTCACAGTGATAGACAGGGACCACATCTCTTTAATCCTGCAGGAATGCCATGACTGCCCCTATATGGGACACATGAGTGAAGACAGGACTAAAGAGAGGGTAGCAAGCACAGCTTGGTGGCCCAAGTGGGAGCAAGAGTTGAGTGAATACATCAACACTTGTGAAAGATGCCAGAAGGCAAATAGAAAACATGGGAAGAAATATGGGTTGCTTCAACACATAGAAGAACCCAAACACCCATGGGAAACCATCAACATGGACTGGGTCACAGGACTTGTCCCAGGAGGCAAAGAAAACTACAATGCCTGCTTAATCATAGTTGATAGGTTCAGCAAGAGCATGAGATGTCTATCATGCCATAAAGAGGACACAGCCATGGACACTGCTCTGTTATTTTGGAATAACATCATATCCACCTGTGGAGTCCCTAAGACCATAATTAGTGACAGGGACCCAAAATTCACATCTGAATTTTGGACCAACTTATATGACATGCTTGGCACCAAGCTTGCTTTTTCCACAGCTTACCATCCACAAACAGATGGCCTAGCTGAGAGGATGATCCAAACAATGGAGGACATCCTCAGGAGGTTCTGTGCCTATGGCATGGAATATAAGGACCATGAGGGATATACCCATGACTGGGTCACCCTCTTACCAGCAGTCCAACTGGCTTATAATACAAGCCAGCACTCTACCACAGGAAAAACACCTGTACTGGTAGAGAAAGGGTGGAATCCCCTGTTACCTGTGGATCACTTGAAGAAAAATCTTCTGACCATCCACCCCACAGCCAAAGACTTCCATGATATGTGGAAGAAAGCCTGTGATACTGCTGCCAAATGCATAGCAGAGGCCAAAGAGTACAATAAGCAGAGGTGGGACAAATCACATATGGAACCTGACTTCAAGGAAGGGGACCAGGTGTTAGTGTCTACACTGAACTTTAACAATCTCAAAGGACCCAAGAAAATGAGAGACTCATTTGTAGGGCCCTTCACTATCATTAAGTTGATAGGGAAGAATGCAGTAGAAGTCAAGCTCACTGAGGAGTTTTCTAGGAAACACCCAGTCTTTCCAGTGAGCCTGGTCAAGCCATACTTCCAAACAGAGGAGGAAAAATTCCCCTCCAGGAAGAAGAACATCACTCCACCAGAAATAGTGGAAGTAGAAGACTCTCCTGGACCTGTGAGTAAAATCATCAGGGCCAGAAAAATCAGACTTAATGGAAAGGATCAGAGACAATACCTAGTCAGATTCAAAAACCAGACAGCTGACAAAGACAAATGGTTGGCAGAGGATGTCATACCAGATGGGAACCTTCATTTAAGGAAATCAGAGCCTCAAGGAGGACTGACCAGTCTCATCTATGATGAGCCTTTTTTAGAGGGAGGGTATGTCAGCCTGTGACTCAAAACCAGAGCACAAGCATGACAGCCAAAATACCATAAATCAATGGTATAGCCAATATACCACCAAAACATGGAGCTGAGCCAAATTAGCTCAAAAGGTATCAAAAGAAAGAGGAAACTCACCCCTTTCTGAAAATATAAGTCCCATCACCATAGGACAAGAAATAACAAAGTTATTCCTGCCCAAAGTTATTGCTGAGCATAAACCTTAATCTTCACCTCTCATCTAAAATCTAGAAGGAGAGGCTTAACCCCATCAAATGGGTATTCAAAATGAAGCTCTAAGCCAGGGCTATCCAATGGTGCCAACCAAACTGAGCTAGCACCAATATAACTTGAGTTATGGTCAAATTCAGGCCAAATAAGGGTGAACAAAACATTCACCTCTCATCTAACTTTTACAGTTTTAGTGTGAGATACCTAAAGTGGGGTCTTTTTGTAAAGAGCACAATCAGGGCTACCTGATGGTGTCATCCATTTCCCCATAACTCAACTACAACAGAAGTTATTGGCCAAACAAGTTGATACAGCTTTTTGCCCAAACCACGCCAATGTACAAAAATACTTGTACATGGGATAACTTTGTCATATTTAATGATAACCCTGTCAAGTTGGGTACCATTGTGTAAAGCTCATATTGAGCTATTCAATGAACCAACTTTGAGCTTGATATCTCAAAAACTGACAGAGTTATGACCATTTTAAGGTCAAAATCCCACCAGCTGTCATATACAGCCTTACCATGGGATAACACCCCATAATCATGAATATGAGTTGTCAACAGACGAAGAAGCATGTTTTTGCTTCAATACCTCATATGTCAGTCAATACTGGGGTCCCATACAGTTTCTGTACAGTATTCTATGCGTCATACACGTCAGAATCAGGCTGTGAGGTCCCCAGATGAAAGCTTTCACCCTGTATTGGTGAAAACTGCCCAGATGTGGTTTCAAAACCACATCTGAGCCCAATACAGGTTATACAGGCTGTTTGCAAACCACAAGCCAGTACTAGAGAGTGAAAAAATCTTCACTTCCTCTACGTGGAAAGGTCTAGCACCCTTGCCACCCCATTTCAGGATAAAAAGGAGGCTTTTCACTGCCAGAATTGCTTCTTCATCCTGCTCTTGAATAACCTACGTAGTAAACTGTCAAAAACAGCTTTACTCTTGGTTAATAATCAGGTATACTCTTAATTTAAAGTATTGTAGTCTTTATTATTGTAATCCAACAGGTAAAGCTGCACCCAGGGCTTTCAACAGCGCTCACCACCACTATATTTCTATAGTAAAGCCCTTTAAATTCTTAAATTAAAAACTTTTATCATCAATTATATCCTCTTTAAAATTATTTTTACCGTGTCACAGTCATAGTTAAAGCTTGTAAATACTCTTATACACCTTTATCATAGACTCAGCCTGACAAAATCAATTATGTCTTGAGGAATTCAATCAATCAGTAAATATCTTGAGGAATCAAATTAAACCAATAAATTAAATCAGTCTTGAGGATGAATCACAGTTATCTTGAAAATCAAATTCAAAGCAATCAATAGAATCTTGAAGTGAAAATTAATGTTCTGATAATTGCCAATCACAGTAACCAATCAATCAAAAACATTCAAAACCTGAATTAAGAAAAAAAAGAAATTAATGATTGATTAAGACTTAAGAATGAAATGAAGGGGTCAGCAAATTCAAGAAATGAAAAAGAAAATTCAATTTTCATATGAATGAAATGAATGGGATGAAAATTGCTGAGAGATAATAACGTCATAAAAGCATCATAGAATCATGAAAATTCACAAAGAAGAATAATTGATTGATGAAAGAAATGAATTTCAAAATAATGAAAAGAAAGAAGCAATTATGATTTAATTCATATGATGTCACAGGGGCTCTTCTAAGTGAAATGAGCCTGGAACTCAGTAAACTGGGACTTACTTATGGAGGGTTCAAGATATGGTAAGACGGAATACACCTAATAGTGTAATAAGGATAGAATTTCTAATAATAAATATAAGAAAAGCTGCAACAAATAAAAGAGCCAACCAAAAACACAGCCAAGTCCACTGTTTCATCCTATCAGAAAGAAAGAAAAGGGCTAATAAGTATATGGCTACCACGACTCATAATGTACAGGCCAAGAAGAAATGCAAAGAATAACTTATTACCAATGAACATAATACCCAAAAGAAGGGTCCCAAGAGGGAGAAAGAGGGGCTGGTATATGTGAGAATCCACCAGCCTGATGCAAAGAGTGAAATTTCTTGAGAATAATCTTCATTTGAATTTATTTGAATAATACAGTCCCTGTATAGCTGTATAGGGTCTATACAAGCAGTGTGGTGAAGCTGGATGATCATACAGTTTCAGTATTGTGAAACCAAGCTCTATATGGGAATATCCAGCCTGTACAATTATTGACAGGCTGTATTGAAGAACCAAGCTGTATGAAGGTTTCAGAAAGAAGATTTTCTGAAACTGATTCCTGATGTGCATACTAGATATGTTTGTTTCATGTTTTTGAGTGGGTTTAAGGTTGAATACCCTTACGCCTGATAGTGGCTGTGACACAACCACCACCAATACTGACTATTCTACACATGTATCTTGAGCCAAAATATTGAAATGAAGCAAATGATTTTGGGTATGGAAATACCTTCCAATTCTTTGCAACCAATATGGGAAATGAAAATTTAATAATTGTGGAGGTTTTTTCTGCAATAAAAAGGTTGAAAATGAGAACACAGCAAGCACCAAACGCATTATTCAACACTTGAAGATTTTTGTCAGCCTGTGAATCAAAGCCAGAGCACAAGCATGACAGCCAAAATACCATAAACAAATGGTTTAGCCAAGATACCACGAAAACATGGAGCTGAGCCAAATCACCTCAAAAGGTATCAAAGGAAAGAGGAAACTCATCTCTTTTCGAAAAAATAAGTCCCATCACCATAGGAAAAGGAATAACAAAGTTATTCCTGCTCAAAGTTATTGCTGAGCATAAACCTTAATTTTCACCTCTCATCTAAAATCTAGAAGGAGAGTCTTAACCCCATCAAATGGGTACTCATAATAAAGCTCTAAGCCAGGGATATCCAATGGTACCAGCCAAACTGGGCTGGCACCAGTATTACTGAAGTTATGGTCAAATTCAGGCCAAATAAGGGTGAAAAAAAAATTCACCTCTCATCTAACTTCTACAGTTTTAGTGTGAGATACCTAAAGTGGGGTCTTTTTGGAAAGAGCACAATCAGGGATATGTGATGGTGTCATCCATTTCTCCATATCTCAACCACAGCAGAAGGTATGAGGCAAACAAGCTCAATACAGCTTTTGCCTAAAAACACACATATGTAAAAAAATCTTGTACATGGCATAACTTTGCCATATTTAATGATAACCATATCAGATAAGGTACCATTGTGTAGAACACATACAGGTCTACACACCGGTTCAGTTTTGAGGTTGATATCTCAAGAACTGACAAAGCTATAGCTGTTTTGAGATCAAAATCCCACATTTTGACCAATACTGCTTCACCATGGGATAATATCCCATAACCCTTAATATGAGGTGTCAAATAGACAAAGAAGCTTGTTTTTAATTCAATACCTCATATGTCAGTCAATACTAGGGTCCCATAAAGTTTCTGTACAGCATTTTACGTGTCATACACGTCAGAATCACGCTGTGAGGTCCCCAAATGAAAGTTCTCACCCTGTATTGGTGAAAACTGCCCAGAAGTGGTTTCAAAACCACATCTGACCCCAATACAGGTTATACAGGCTGTTTGAAAACCACAAGCCAGTACTAGAGAGTGAAAAAACCTTCACTTCCTCTACGTGGAAAGGTCTAGCACCCTTTCCACCCCATTTCAGGATAAAAAGGAGGCTTTTCACAGCCGGAATTGTTTCCTCATCCTGCTCTTGAATACCATACATAGTAAACTGTCAAAAAAAAATTTATTCTTGGGTAATAACCAGGTATACTCTTAATTTAAAGTATTGTAGTCTTTATTATTGTAACTGTGAGCCTGTGAGGTATGTATAACATACCCATAAGGCCACAAATGATTTTTTAAACAATGAATTTTGTCTTAAACAGACTTTTTAGTTGAATTTAAAATAAAAAATAATAAAAAATAAGTATAAATTTTTTTTGGATAAACAAAGTTATAAATATTATGTGATTTTTGGATTCTACACCAAAAATAACCTAGGGTACACCCATAGGGTGTTATACCCAAAAACACTTATTTTTATGTTATTGGAAGAATTAAGAATCTCACAGTACTAATGTAACTTTTTTAACATTTTTTTAAAATTGTTAAATTTGAGCTTAATTAAGCTTAAATTTAAAGTTGCATAAGGTATTTGCAAACTTACCAAAATTTTAGTTAAAATTGAGGTGTGGTGTATATTTACTGAATTAGCTAAGATTTGCCATACAGAATGTAAATCCTGCGTGAGCTCAATGTAAAAGGGTTTAAGGCCATAGTATGGCTTTAAATAAATAAAAGGGCAGAATCCAGGCAGAAAGGTGGGACAAAGGAAAAAGACCAAATAGAGCTGGGGTACCCAACTTTTTGGATCTGCAAGAATTCAATTAAGGTTATCCACCTGTATTGGAGGATTTTCAACCTTATTTAAACTTTAAGACTAGACTTTGATCCAACTTTAAGGTTTAAACTGGTTTTATCCCAAATTGGACAGGAATTTCAAGCTGCCAAAGGGTAAATCCCAATATGCAGGCTTGAAATCAAGGTTTTAAGAACTGTAAAAGCTTAAATAAGCATAAAACTTTAAGGTTTCAAGCACTAAAACCTTATCAAAACTTAAGGTTTGGTGTGTATTGCTATTTTACATGGAAAAATAGCAACAACTTCAAAAATTCATTAAAAATCCAATTCTTAATGGATTTGCTTGAAAGCTTCACACAGTATACAATTTAATATTATCTACAAAAAAATTAATGTTTAAGTATCTTTTATAAATAAATTTCCAAGATAATTAGCCTGGAAATTTACTCTTTTAATTAAGCTCAAAGAAAATTATGATTTTTTAAAAATTAATTAAAAATTGAGTTTAAGAGATTTCTGCTTGAAACTCTATCTTTAAGCTGTTCATGTGATGAACGTTAATATTAATAAGTTTTTTTATATTAAAAACTTAAAATAATTAGTTTAAATGAGGATCAAAGTTACATGGAGTTAAGAATAACACTGGTAACTTTAAATTGGAATTAAAATTAAGTTACCTTAAGTTAAGAACTTTATTTTTAAAGCATTTTTTTTCAGTTTTGACCTGAGCACGCCCTCTATATTCATTATGAATCATAAGAGCTGGTCTGAAGACATAAAAAGAGTCTTTTCATCACTGTTTTTGTCCATCATTCATTATCAATCCAATCATATTAGAAATTTAAACAGGTAAAGTTTTATTAAATATAAAATCTTATTATTAAAAGTAATTCTTAAGTTATTTTTATTCTTTATTTATTAAATTAAAGAATTGAAGTCATAGAATTCAGATTATTGTTGTAATCACGTATAATATATTTTATTATATAAAATTATCATCTTAAATATCTTTTAAAATCCACAAATTCCTCTCAAAAACTCTTTAATCATAATTTTTATTATAAAAAGCTGTTTTATCTTTATAAATATTGATTTTTGGCGTGTTTTTAACTTATAATTATTATTTAATATAATAACTGTTGTTGTTTGACTTTTTGTATTAAATAAATATTATAAGTAAGTTTTCTCTAAAGTTCTATATCTTTTTTATCTAGTATTAGTTTTTTTATATAGAATGTTTATTATATAAGAATTATTTCTGCACAGTGTGTGTTTAATTCTTTCTATAAATAATATTTATATTATTTATAAGTGGTTAATATTCTTATTTTCCACGTGTAATTGTCTCATTAAGAGCTTTACACTTCTTATTGTTATAACTGTCAGTGACTATAACAATAATAGAATAATTATAATTTATTATAATTATTATTTTTTATTATTATTATATTTTTATAATAATAATTAAATTTTCTTTTTATATATAGTTATCTTGAATAATTATATTTAAATTTGTGGTTATAATATTTTATTATATTATATTTTTCTACTGAGGACAGTCATATTACTCTTGATATTGTTACTATTATCAAGAGTTTCATAGACAACCCTTACATTTGGGGGCCTGGCCGTGATTTTAAACCAATTTTTGGGACATAAATGATATTCTAGACCTTATTTTACTGTTTTTTGATGTAAAATTGCCATATTTGTCTTAATATTGGATTTTTTGGGATTTATCCCTTATAAATAATCTTTATAATATTAATAAAGTTATTTTTTCTTAAGAACATTGTTTGAAACAATATAATATTGAGTGACTTGGAATAAACTTCTTTTTTCTAACCAGTGGCTCTTTCACATCACAGACTTGAAATTTATTCTTTGACTTATTCTAGTATAAAGTGAATAATAATACAATTTTGATTAATTAACTTGTTAATTGCATAATTATTATTTCTTTAAAGAAAATGATAAATAAAATAAAAAATCTTCAAAAAATAAAAAATCTTTACTGAAAAAATTTTTTTCTTTCATCTTAGACATTTTTCTTTATTTTTGACATAATTTGCCATAAAATTACATTAAACAACTTTATTTAATAAGTTGAGTTTATAAGTTATTTTTATTATTTTTTGACAAAATAACTTATATTTTTAATTTTCTCTAGTGTCTTCCATCAGAGAAAATTCTTCAGACTCTGAAGCCTCAGAGTCCAGTATTGAAATTCAAACCAGCCCAGCACCAAGGGGTTTGATAACCAAAGAACACTTTAAAGGTCCTGCAGGTGAATTCAATCCAATTTTACCCTATTTTGTATTGAAATTGACGTGAAATGACTCCTACTAGAAGTGGAAGTAATTACTCCATCCAATCAAATGGATCTGGACCAGGACATTCCAGCCACAAATCAAAAAAGGCAAGAATGTCTTCCTAGAGGAGAGGCACAAATGGAGGATGCCAGAACTTCCACCAGTTCCCAAAGGTTAGCCAGCACCTTTGACCCTCTTATTGAGAGTCCAGAAGCTGACATAACTGCTATTGCTGTTAGACCTGAACCATTTCCAACAGGCTACTGTGGAAATTTATCAATCCCAATGGAAGAACTGATTCCTGGCCTCAAAACAAGAGTGGGAACTTCTCCCCAGTCTTTTGATAGGCACCATGAGCTCTTATCTTCAAGTGAAGAAGTTCATGGGGCAAGAAAAGACAGAAGATCTTCTGATGGGTTGGACACCCATGTCTTTCAAAGGAAAGGTCCAACAGATAAAAGCTTGGTTGAAAAACCAAAGCATGTTATCAGAGGATCAGAAGAATAAATTGGCTCAAGGCAAGGAAAACAGCCCAGTGGAAGCTCCCCAAGCATCCACCAGCAAAAATCCACCTCAACAAGTGCCAAACAAGCCCAAGCAAGCCCCAAAGACCAACCAGAAGGGCAAACAAAAGGCAAAGCCCAAGTGGAACAAGCCTTACCCTCAGAATTACAGAATCCCAAAGAAGGAAAAGACAGCCATGGACAATGTGTTCAATATGGCAGAAACCTTGATGGAATTCAAAAACAAGGAGGAGGAAAGATTGAACCAATCTTTCCCAAAGAAATAGATCTTGTAGAGCTTGTGACTCACTTTGAATCTTGTAATAAAGAAATTATGAAAAAAATTTAAAGAATTTGATTATGTCCAACAGAAGTTGGGTAATGAGATTTTAAAAGTCAAAGAGCAACAAAAGACCATTATTGGCCTTGAAAATGTTAATAAAGAGAATATTGTGTATTTGACGCAAATTTGTGAGAGACTTGAGTCTAAAGTTATCTTACTCAATCAGCCAGATGAGAATTCAATTTCTTTTATAACTGGACAGTTAAGAGAATTGAAAATACAAGTTCAAAACTTGGAAAATTCAACTGGTCACAATGCAGCTCTTTTTCAAGAACAATTGGAAAAAAGTGATAAAGCAAGACTTGAATTGAAAGAAGATATTCAATCAAGTATTAATAATATATCACTAAAAAATGAATTGCCAAGGCAATCCACACCATTTCTTGACAGAAATTCTCTTAACTTGAATAATGATTTACATCATACAATTTCAAGTCATGATGTGGAAACTGCTTGCAATTTTCAGGACATTCCAAGATTAGAGGAATGGCCAACCTTTAGTGGTGAAGGAGAATATAATCATATGGAATTTATGAAAACAATTGATATGTTCAAAGAAGACTTTGACATACCAGAAGAAAACATAAGTGCCAGATTACACTCATTATTTACCAAATCATCAAATAAATGGTATTATAAAATGAGACAAGACCATGGTAAATATTCTTGGCCTTGGTGGAAAGAACAAATTATTTCCAAATGGGCAAATGATTCCTGGAGATTTAGAATGGAAAATTCTTTTGAAGAAGCCATTTTTAATATTGAGAGGGACAGTCCCATGACTTGGTTTCTTAAACAGAAGGACAGACTAACTGCCCTTCATCCTGATATGTCTGAACCAATGGTACATAAAAGGATATTAAGAAAGTGTGGTGGTGACCTTGAGCATGCTATAAGAAGCAGATGTATTGAGCCTTGCTCTACAGAAGATTATATAAATGCTATGGAGGATATCACTACTAGAACAAAAATTGGAAGAAATTGGTATAAACCCCCAATAGACAACAAGACTAGTGGGAAACCAATTTCAAAACCAAATAAACCACATGACAGACCTCCTTTGAAATGTCATAAATGTGGAAGTACATCTCATTTAGCAAACACTTGTCCAAAAAAGACAAGAGTCAATGAGATAAATGTTGAAAAAGTGGAAGACACAAAAGAAACTGATGTAACTTTACATGAAAGTGATTCTGAGCCTTCAGAAGAAGAAGAAGTATCAGAAGAACTTGGTATAGAAAATATTAATGTTTCTTTTAGGGTCACTGAGATACATACTCACTTACCACAGTACAGTGATGAATGTATGAATCTCATACATTTGAAAGATGCCAAAATTCAAAAACCAAACCTGCCAGAGGTAAAGGTTATACAGCTGGGTCATCTTGTATCACTAATATTGTGATAAATAACACAGAAGCCAAGATACATCTTGACTCAGGTGCTTTTTGCACTTGTGTTGGAAAAGATTATCTTGAAAAAATTTATACCAATTGGCAAGACAAGTTGATGCCAATTGAAGGTGTAAAATTCAGCAGTGCTAGCCAGAACATGCACCCTTGGGGTATATTTGAAGCAGCAATAATATTTCCTCATCCTGCAGGGAGTATAAGATTGAAAGCTGAATTTGTTGTTATGATTAATTGTACTTCACAACACTTTATACTTGGAAATGATTATCTCAATATCTATGGTATTGATATTAATAATCATAAGGACAGGTATTTCACTATAGGGGAAAATAAAAGGACAAAATTTGCTTTTTCTCTAGAAAGAAAAGAAATTACTGTCATTCAACAAGTAAAGAATGTTGATAAAGCAAAATTTGTGTCAGATCAGTTAAGTGAAGCACAAATTAGTCCTGAATCAACACCAGAAATGAAGGAAGAGCTTATTGAAAATTTATTTCAATATAGAGAAGCGTTTGCTTCTGATAATGAACCATTTGGGGCTATAAAAGGCCATGAAGTGGATATCATGCTTAATGTGGAGAGACCTTATCCTCCACTATTAAGAAGACCAGCTTACCCAGATAGCCCTAGGGCTAGAGAAGCATTAAAAAGTCATATTGATGAACTAATGAAACTGGGAGTTCTTAGAAACGTTGGACACAATGAGGAAGTGGAAGTCACAACTCCAGTGATCATTACTTGGCATAATGATAAGTCAAGGATGGTTGGTGATTTGAGAGCACTGAATACCTATACTATTCCAGACAGGTATCCAATCCCTAGAATCCATGAGAATTTGACTCAATTATCCAAAGCAAAGTTCATTACTTCAATGGATGCTCTTAAAGGCTTCCATCAGAACTTTTTAGCACCTCATTCTAGGAAATTATTGAGAATAATTTCTCATTGTGGTATTTATGAATATTTGAGGATGCCTTTTGGTATTAAAAATGCACCCTCTCATTACCAAAGAATGATGAATACTATCTTCCCACATGAATTATCAGAGGGATGGTTAATCATTTATATTGATGACATTATCATTTGTTCAGAAACCTGGAAATTACATTTAGAGAGACTTTCATTAGTACTTAAGAAAATTCTACAAGTGAACATGAAAATTTCTCTTAAAAAATGTAATTTTGGGTTTCATGAGTTAAAAGCTCTAGGACATGTAGTCTCAGGACTAAGCCTTGGTGTTGATAAAAACAAAGTGGCTGCAGTTTTACTGAAACAAATGCCCCAGAACAAAAAAAATGATGTCTTTCTTAGTATTTGCCAGTTATTACAGGCAACACCTTAAATGTTTTGCAATCCGTGCCAGATCATTATACAGAATTTGTGATCAACAAACTGTTTTTGAAATGACACAGGAGAGAATTCAAGCATATGATAAAATCAAGTATGCCTTGACCAATGCACCATTATTATTGATGCCAGACTGGAAACTTCCTTTCAAGCTGTATATTGATGCATGTGGTGATGGTTTAGGAGCTGCTCTTCATCAAGTTCAAATTGTCAATGACAAGCCTTATGAAGGTCCAATTTCTTTTGTTTCAAGACATATTAAACCTATTGAGGCCAGATATGGAGCTAGCCAAATGGAGTGCCTTTGCCTTGTTTGGGCTCTGGAAAAACTTCATTACTATCTAGATGGTAGTGTGTTGGAAGTAATTACTGATTTTAATGCAGTAAAATCACTTCTTAACATGAAGACTCCAAACAGACACATGTTAAGATGGCAAATTGCTATACAGGAGTATAGAGGCAATATGACCATAGTACATAAAGCTGGAAATATTCACAGCAATTCTGACGGCTTAAGTACATGGGCATTACCAAATACACCTGATAACCCTGCCTATTTTCCTACAAGTGCAGAACCTCAAATTCTAATTGAAGGAATTAATATCACAGATGTTGGAACAGATTTTTTTGAAGAAGTTAGAGAAAGCTACAAGCAAGATAAGAATTGTCATATTCTTACTTCTCTACTCGACAAAGATTGTAAATATGTAGCCTTGGCTAATTCTCTGGATGATATTTGGAAAACAACTTATGATAATGGAAGATTTCATTTGTTTGATGGTATACTATATCATAGATCTAAACACACATGTGTCATGGTCCTATGTAGTAGAATGTTGATTAACACAATACTACTAGAATGCCATGATAACATTTATTCTGGACATCTGTCTGAAGACAGAACGATGGAGACAAGTAAGACATGTGCCTGGTGGCCATCTTGGAGAAAAGATGTCATTGAGTACTGTCATAGTTGTGATAGATGCCAGAAAGCCAATAAAGCTACTGGTAAAAGATTTGGTCTAATGATCCATATTCAAGAGCCAAGTACCCCATGGGAAGTGGTTCACATGGATTGGGTAACTGCATTACCACCTGGAGGTGATAGAAGCTACAATGCATGTCTTGTTATTGTGGACAGATATAGCAAAACACCAATCTTTTTACCATGTCATAAAGATGACACAGCTATGGATAAAGCTCTTTTGATTTGGAACAGAGTCATATCCCATACTGGTCTCTTTAAAAACATCATTAGTGACAGAGTGTCAGCCTGTGACTCAAACCCAGAGCACAAGCATGACAGCCAAAATACCATAAACCAATGGTATAGCCAAGATACCACCAAAACATGGATCTGAGCCAAATTAGCTCAAAAGGTATCAAAAGAAAGAGGAAACTCATTCCTTTCTGAAAATATAAGTCCCATCACCATAGGACAAGAAATAACAATGTTATTCCTGCTCAAAGCTATTGCTGAGCATAAACCTTAATTTTCACCTCTCATCTAAAATCTAGAAGGAGAGGCCAAACCCCATCAAATGGGTATTCAAAATGAAGCTCTAAGCCAGGGCTATCCAATGGTACAAGCCAAACTGAGCTAGCACCAATATTACTGGAGTTATGGCCAATTTCAGGCCAAATAAGGGTGAACAAAACATTCACCTCTCATCTAACTTCTACAGTTTTAGTGTGGGACACTTAAAGTGGGCCTTTTTGGAAAGAGCAAAATCAGGGCTATCTGATGGTGTCATCCACTTCCCCATATCTCAACTACTACAGACGTTATGAGGCAAACAAGCTCAATACAGCTTTTTGCCTAAAACACGCAAATGTAAAAATTCCTGTACATGGGATAACTTTTCCATATTTAATGATACCCATATCAGATGAGGTACCATTGTGTAGAGCACATACAGGGCTACACCCCGAACCAATTTTGAGGTTGATATCTCAAGAATTGACAAAGTTATGGCTGTTTTAAGGTCAAAATCCCACCTGCTGTCATATACAGCCTTACCATGGGATAATATCCCATAACCATGAATATGAGGTGTCAAATAGACGAAGAAGCATGTTTTTACTTCAATACCTCATATGTAAGTCAATACTGGGGTCCCATACAGTTTCTGTACAGCATTCTACGCATCATACACGTCAGAATCAGGCTGTGAGGTCCCCAGATGAAAATTTTCACCTTGTATTGGTAGAAACTCCCCAGATGTGGTTTCAAAACCACATCTGAGCCCAATACAGGTTATACAGGCTGTTTGAAAACCACAAGCCAGTACTAGAGAGTGAAAAAATCTTCACTTCCTCTACGTGGAAAGGTCTAGCACCCTTTCCACCCCATTTCAGGATAAAAAGGACGCTTTTCACAGCCAGAATTGTTTCCTCATCCTGCTCTTGAATACCCTACATAGTAAACTGTCAAAAACAGTTTTACTCTTGGGTAATAAACAGGTATAATTATATATTTAATTATTGTAACTCTTATTATAGTAACCCAACTGGTAAAATTGCACCCTGGGTTCTCAATAGCGCTCACCACCACTATTATTCAATAGTAGAACCCCTTAATTATATTATAAATCATCTTTCAAACCAAATACCCTTATTGTAAATCAATTTTCTACGTGTCACAGTCATAATTTTAGTTGTAAATACTCTTATTACTGCTTCAATATAGACTCAGCCTGACATTTTGGGGGCCTGGACGTGTTTTTAACTTATTTTGGACCCTCACAAGTAAGTTTTTTCTCTTTTTATCATTTATTGACACCTGTTTTATCTTTTTTTAGGCGTCATTTCCCTTTTAAAATATATATTATATATATATTTCTTTTAAATTTTAATTATACTCATATTTTAAAGAGTATTTGTCAAGTGGCTAATAACCACAAGACCAGTATTTTTGCCCTGTTTTGTATATAAAAACACTTTAAGCCACTAATACAGTCCTGATTCTTAATTGAATTGAGACAGCTCATACTGATAAACCAACAGTTGAGGCGTGTTTGGGCACATTGTTAACTCAATTACCCTGTAATACACCATCTTTGACAGATCATACTTGCTAAATACAAGTACTCTGTAAGATATTGGTATACAAACAGTATACCACATATCAGTAAGCTGTATTTTTGATGGGGAATTGTTAATTCAATTACATTGTCATTATACAAGAGCATATTGTAATAATATACAAGCCCAGAGGCCATTAGTAGACGTGCAAAACCAGCCTTTTAAGAAGTCTTAACTGCCATAAGCCCTCTTTTTCCTGTTTGATTCAGTGGAAGAAAATTTCATACCACTTGAGACCCAGTCACAGGCCAACATACCAGTGACACCCTCAGAACCAGAGGGCAGCAAGGGAAAGGGAAAAAGACTTAGTGAAGGCCTCATTACAGCCAAAATGTGGACACCAATAGCCCCTCAGAGAAGTAGAAAACCACAAAACTCTGCATCAATACAAGGTAAACCAACCTTAACCACTTGTACAGGGAAGATTACAATTATTAACCCAGTTGTAACTTCCAAAGGCAAACTGCCCAAATCAGCAGACAGCAAATTTGTACAAGGCACAGTAAAAGGTAAATACCCTAAGAACATAAAATGTTTGACTGCTTGCAAACACTGATATGTCCCGTGCATACCTCAGAGACCTTGGCTTCCAAAGGAACCAGCCAGAGGACATAGAAGGATTGTCCAGAACCAGAAGACCTGAAAGAATACACCTTGGACACAGTGGTGGATGGCAAAACAATGAAGGAGATAATATCAACCTTGCCATTCACACTCCAATTCAACAGAAACCTCAAACCAGAGGACTGGAAAGATATGGATCAAGTTCTTCAGATCCACCAACTGCTGAAAGATTTATTTCAATGGAGCATGGACAACAAGAGGTTCAACCTAGCAACTCACTGGGCAGAACTGGGATCAAGTTTCCAGAAGATCTGTCTCAAAGAGATAGACTTCAAAGACCTTATGGTAATAACCAAGGGTTGGAATCTTACCAGGCAGCACAGACTCCTGGAGGCAAGGGCACAGAAGATAAGGTAGAATCAAGCCACTATCCTAGCTATAGAAGAACAGTTAACCCAGACAGGCACTACTCAGATTCCTTCAGGTTCACAAGGAGCAGGCCAAATCAGCTCTCCAGTGGCTTCACACCACTCAGAAACCAGCAGATCAGTGGCCAAGAGTCACCATTCTTCACAATTCCAGGAAGTTTTCAGGAGAAGACAAGGAAACAAGGGCAAGAACAAAACCTCCTTCAACCAGAGGAGGAAACAGTCAGACCCCATGATACAGAAGCTGTTAGATTTGGTGAAAGAAGTCCACAAGAACCAGAAGTAGTTGTAAACCACTCTAGAATCAGTAGTCCTAGTAATAGAAACCTTACCCCCACTCAGACTGAAAATAACATTGTCACATCTGAGAGTAACATCAACAGTGATACACTGTGGTTACAAATGTCCCAATATGCTGAGCAATCTGCAAAGCAGTTTGCAGAAATTAAATCTGGCCGAGAGAGGATGAGACAAACTCAAGCCTCCTTGGAACAGATAGTTAAGAATCTTCAAGAAGGATATGCTCAACTGAGCAAAGCCTCTGAAGAAACCAACAAAAGACTGAATATAGTCTTTGAAGAACAACACCACAGCACAAGGTACAGGGAGTGTCTGGATCAAGAAATTAACAAATTGTTTAATGCCTACCATAGCTTGAAGCCCCAACCACAAGGCCAAGCTATGGAGAATCCATATCAACCAGATGACATCAAACTAGATGCCATGTTGTTGAATAAGGCAAGATCTCCATCACCATACCAGGATGGAGATGGTATGTCTTATTAAGAGAAGGAAGCCTTGAAACAGCTTCCTGAGGCCTCAAGCTGGCCCAAACTCTCTGGATCAGGAGAATATGATCATATGGAACTCATAGATCATATTGATGGACCCTTCATTGATGTACCAAGCATACCAGATTACTGGATTACTGCTAGATTAAATACAGCATTTAAAGGTCATGCTATTATATGGTACACAGAAATGAAAGAAATCCATGGCAGAAGGAACTGGCCATTGTGGAAGAGTCAAATCATCCAAAAGTACAGTAATGGAACTTGGATATGGCAAAGGACCATGTCATTTGAGAATGACAAATAATCTGTGGACAAAGATCCATATGAGTGGTGTCTTAGACAGTCTAAAAGACTTAAATCCATTGATACTCAGATGAACATCCAAATGAGGAATCACAAGCTTCTGACACAACTGCCAGGAGAACTAGAGCATGCAGTAAAATGCAGATGCAACCAAAATTGCACTCTAGATGACATGGCCAACACCTTACAAGACATAAGGAAAAGTACTAACATAGGGAAATTCACCCCATATAAGAGCAGCAGTTTCAAAGAGAAACAACCTTTCAGGGTAGAGTTTAAAGACAAACCCAAAGAAAGAGTGGCAGAAGTGGCTAAGAAGAAGAATTCTTGTCACAATTGTGGTTCAACAGAACACTATGCCAACAACTGTCTGAAGGCAAAGAAAAAAGTCTATGGCATAGAGAAAGTCCCTGAGGAAGAACCTCCAACAGAGGATTCTGAATCAGACTGCATGGGTGATGCCATCAGAGAACCATCTGATGATGATCAAGACTCAAGAGAGGGATTTCTAGTGGAATACCAAGAGGAAACACCACTAGAAATCCAGGACATACAGTTGGAAGCAGGCATGCCACAGGACACTGCTAACAAGAGTTTGTGCAAACACACACAAGATGCGAAAACATTCCTGGTTACACCAACCAAAGGAATGGCATACATACATGGAACAGCCACCCAAATGACTGTATGTATTGACAATGCTCAACATCCATTGATCATTGACAGTGGAGCACACTGCTCCATAGTGGCCAGAGATTATCTGGATAACCACTTCCCAAACTGGGAGATAAAGCTCTTGCCCACTAAAGCAAAGAAATTTAAAAGTGCATCAGGGAAGATGACTTCCATTGGGAAAATAATCAAAGAGATAATTATACCCCATAGGAAGGGTAATATCAGACTCAACCCAGAGTTTGTAGTGCTTGATAATGCCCACATCCAAGGGTTTTTACTAGGAACAGATTACCAGAGGATGTATGGCATAGATATTTACAACAGTAAAAATAGGCACATCACCATTGGTACTAACAAGGAAAGGAAATTTTCACTTGATATATACCAGATATCTTCTCAAGACCCACTAGAAGAACTCCTGAAGGAATTCAGAGAGGGACAGTTTAGCACTACCCTCACCAGTAAACAAAAACTAAGTTTACTGAAGATGCTGAGGAAGAATTGACCAGCATTTGCCATTGGTGAAAAACCATTAGGCAAGATCAAAGGCCATGATATAGAACTATATCTGGATGTGGAAAGGCCTCATCCACCCATGCTGAGGAGACCTCCTTATCCAGCAAGCCTGGAAACCAGAAAGGAAATTGAGAAACATATCAATGAACTCCTGGACATGGATGTTATCAGAAAGATTGGACATAATGAAATAGTGGAAATCACCACTCCTGTCCTCATCACCTGGCATGATGGCAAGTCTAGATTGTGTGGAGACTTCAGAGCCCTGAATAACTACACAAAAGCAGACAGGTACCCTATACCAAGGATACCTCATCCCTTGGATAAGTTGGCCAAAGCCAAATACATAACCAAGATGGATTGTATGAAAGGCTTCCACCAAAATGGAGTTAAACCAAACTCCATGAAATTACTCAGAATAATATGCCATATGGGCATATATGAGTACACCAGAATGCCATTTGGCATAAAGAATGCACCAGCCCACTTCCAAAGGATGATGGACACCATATTTCAAGAAGAAATAATGGAAGGCTGGATGGTAGTATATATTGATGATATCATTATATACTCAGAAACATGGGAAGACCATGTACAATACATACACAGAGTGCTAAGTAAATGTACACCCATCAATCTAAAAATCTCACTAAAAAAGTGTAATTTTGGCCAACAAGAGCTACTCGCTCTAGGACATAAAGTCTCCGGTCTTAGTCTGGCAATTAACCAGAATAAAGTAGCAGCAGTACTTCAAAAGCCAGTACCAAAGAGCATCGAAGAGATGCAATCTTTTCTTGGGTTTGCTAGCTACTATAGAAGCCACATCAAGAATTTTGCCCATATAACTAGTAGTTTATACAAGTTATGCTCAAAAGATGTAGTCTTTGAAATAACCAAGGAAAGAAGGGATGCATATGAGAGGCTCAAAAATGAACTCACAAATGCACCTGTGCTCATCTTAGCTGACTTTAAACTACCATTCAAGTTATATATAGATGCAGCATGCAGCCAAGGCCTAGTAGCAGCCCTTCACCAAAGACAAATTGTGGATGGTGAACCAAGAGAAGGAGTAATTTGCTACAGCTCAAGGAAGCTGAAACATTCAGACGCCAGGTATGGGGCTACCCAGATTGAATGCCTATGTCTAGCCTGGGCTCTAGAGAAACTCCATTATTATTTGGAGGGTGAAATCTTTGAAGTCTACACAGACTGCACAGCCTTGAAGTCTTTACTGAGCATGAAGACTACAAATAGGCACATGCTGAGATGGCAAATAGCTATCCAGGAGTATAGAGGGAACATGACCATCATATACAAGGAAGGTAAAAGCCATACCAATGCAGATGGCCTTAGCAGATGGCCATTGGACAATGTCAAAAGCAATCCAGCTTATGACCCTGAAATTGCAGCCAAGATTCCTATCCATTTCATGGAAATAGATAGGAAAACAAACTTCAGATTTTCTGAATGGGCACCAGGAAGTGGCACCCTTGACAGTGGAAACACTGATTCAGAAGGAACAGAAACTTCCATACTTGGAATAAGTTCCTCAGAACTACACAATGAATTTTTCAGTGCAGTACTGAAGTCTTATGCCAAGCACAAACAGTGTGGAATATTACTACAACTCCTTCAGCAAAAGTACATGAGTCCAGAACTGGAATCCCAGCTGGAAGAACCCTGGTTGAGGGCCTATAAGGACAACAAGTTTTTCCTTATAGATGGCCTGCTCTACCACAGAGAAAAGCACAAAAGTGCACTCACAGTGGTTGACAGAGACCAGATTTCATTGGTCCTGAAAGAATTCCATGACTGCCCCTACATGGGACACATGAGTGAGGACAGGACCAAAGAGAGGGTAGCAAGCACAGCTTGGTGGCCCAAGTGGGAACAAGAGTTGAGTGAATACATCAACACTTGTGATAGATGCCAAAAGGCAAATAGGAAACATGGGAAGAAGTATGGGTTACTTCAACACATAGAAGAACCCAAGCACCCATGGGAAACCATCAACATGGACTGGGTTACAGGACTTGTCCCAGGAGGCAAAGAAAACTACAATGCCTGTTTGATCATGGTTGATAGTTTCAGAAAGAGAATGAGGTGTCTACCATGCCACAAAGAGGACACAGCCATGGATTCTGCTTTTTTATTTTGGAATAACATCATATCTACCTGTGGAGTCCCTAAAATCATCATTAGTGATAGGGACCCAAAATTCACATCTGAATTTTGGACCAACTTGTATGACATGCTTGGCACCAAGCTTGCTTTTTCCACAGCTTACCATCCTCAAACAGATGGCCTAGCTGAAAGGATGATCCAGACTATGGAGGAAATCCTTAGAAAGGTCTGTGCCTATGGCATGGAATATAAGGACCATGAAGGATACACCCATGATTGGGTTACCCTTCTACCGGCTGTCCAACTGGCTTATAATACAAGTCAGCACTCTACCACAGGAAAAACACCTGCACTGGTAGAAAAAGGGTGGAACCCCTTATTGCCTGTGGATCATCTGAAGAAGAATCTTCTAACCATCCACCCCAAAGCCAAAGACTTCCATGATATGTGGAAGAGGGCTTGTAACACAGCTGCTGAATGTATAGCTGAAGCAAAAGATTATAATAAGCAGAGGTGGGACAAGACACACATGGAACCTGACTTTAAGTGTAAGGTTTGTCTATGAAACTCTTGATAATAGTAACAATATCAAGAGTACTATGACTGTCCTCAATAGAAAAAAATAATATAATTAAATATTATAACCACAAATTTAAATATAATTATTAAAAATAATTATATATAAAAAAAAATATAAATTTAATTCTTATTATAAAAATATAATAATAAAAAAAATATAATAATAATTATAATAAATTATAATTATTCTATTATTGTTATAGTCACTGACAGTTATAACAATAAGAAATGTAAAGCTCTTAATGAGACAATTACATGTGGAAAATATAAATATTTAACCACTTATAAATAATATAGATATTATTTATAAAAAGAATTAAACACACACTGTGCAGAAATAATTCTTTATAAAATAAAATTCTATATAAAAAAACTATTACTAGATAAAAAAATATATAGAATTTTAGAGAAAACTTACTTATAAGATTTATTTAATACAACAAGTGAAATACAACAGTTATTATATTAAATAAACATTTATAAGTTAAAGACACGCCAAAAATCAATAAATTTAAAGATAAAACAACTTTTTATACTATAGATTATGATTAAAGAGTTTTTGAGAGGAATTTGTGGATTTTAAAAGATATTTAAGATGATAATTTTATATAATAAAATTTATTATAGATGATTACAACAATAATCTGAATTCTATGACTTCAATTCTTTAATTTAATAAATAAAGAATAAAAATAACTTAAGAATTACTTTAATAATAAGATTTTATATTTAATAGAACTTTACCTGTTTAAATGTCTAATATGATTGGATTGGTAATTGATTGATTAACAAAAACAGTGATGAAAAGACTCTTTTTATGTCTACAGAGCAGCTCTCATGATTCATAATGGATGTAGGGGGCGTGCTCAGGTCAAAACTGAAAAGCCATGCTTAAAATTTAAGTTCTTAACTTAAGGCAACTTATTTTTACTTCCAATTTAAAGTTACCAGTGTTATTCTTAACTCCAAGTAACTTTAAGCCTCATTTAGTTTAATTATTTTAAGTTTTAATATAAAGTAAGTTTATTTATATTAAAGTTCATCACATGAACAACATAAAATTAGAGTTTCAAGAAGAAATCTCTTAAACTCAATTTTTAATTAATTTTTAAAGAAATCATAATTTTCTCTAAGCTTAATTAAAAAGATAATTTTCCAGGCTGATTACCCAAGAAACTTATTGATAAAAGATACTTAAAATTTAATTTATATGTAGATAATATTAAATTCTAAGCTGTGTGAAATTTTCAAGCAAATCCATCGAGATTTGGATTTTTAATGAATTTTTGAAGTTATTGCTATTTTTCCACGTAAAATAGCAATACACACCAAACGTTAGCTTTTGATAAGGTTTCAATGCTTGGAACCTTAAAGTTTTAAGCTTATTTAAGCTTTTTTAAACTTAGTTAAGCTTTGACAGTTCTTAAAACCTTAATTTCAAGCCTGCATATTGGGATTTACCCTTTGGCAGCTTGAAATTCCTGTCCAAATTGGGATAAAACCAGTTTAAACCTTAAGGTTGGATCAAAGTCTAATCTTAAAGTTTAAATAAGGTTGAAAATCCTCCAATACAGGTGGACAACCTTAATTTAATCATTGCAGATCCAAAAAGTTGGGTACCCCAGCTCTATTTGGTCTTTTTCCTTTGTCCCACCTTTTTGCGTGGATTTTGCCCATTTATTTATTTAAAGCCATACTATGGCCTTAAACCCTTTTAAATTGAGCTCACGCAGGATTTAAATTCTGTATGGCAAATCCTTAGCCAATTCAGTAAATATACACCACACCTCAATTTTAACTAAAATTTTGGTAAAGTTGCATAAACCTTATGTAACTTTCAATTTAAGCTTAATTAAGCTTAAATTTAACAATTTTAAAAAAATGTTAAAAAAGTTACATTAGTACTGTGAGATTCTTAAATCTTCTAATAACACAAGAATTAAGTGTTTTTGGGTATAACACCCTATGGGTGTACCCTATGTTATTTTTGGTGTAGAATCCAAAAATGACATAATAATTATAACTTTGTTTATCCAAAAAAAAGTTATACTTTTTTTTTATTATTTTTTATTTTAAATTCAACTAAAAAGTCTGTTTAAGACAAATTTAATTGTTTCTAAAATCATTTGTGGCCTTATGGGTATGTTATACATACCTCACAGGCTCACATTCCCTACCACTAAAAGAAATTGTACTACAATTTTTCTTCTGTAGTATACCCCAAGTTATTAGGGGGGGTATAATCCACTGTCCAACCTCTCTACTTATACTGTTCAAGTATGTAAAGCACACAATTCAAACTTTTTATTGAGGAATTGGTCTTCTCTCATGTCTGAATCTTCTGAGAAACTTTTGGGAATCAGGTATTTTACTTCCTTCAACCCACTCATCTTCATGTTGTGGATTTCTGTACCTGACTAAGTATTCTCTTTCATTTTTACCCCTAAGTCTTCTTTTTTTTAAGACTCTCAGTACTTTGTTTTCCTCACTTGGTTCAAGTGGGGGTACTTCCAAGGGTGTTTCATTTCTTAAAGGAAATAATTCCTTATCACTTGATGTGTAATGCTTTACAAGACTGACAGGAAAAGTTGGGTGTTTGTTTCCTAACTCTCCTGAAAGTTCTACTTGTACTGCATTTGTCCCATGAAGGGCTTTAATAATAAATGGTCCTGCAAAGGAATCTTTCAATTTCTTTGGACCTTTAATATTATTAAAGTTCAAGGTTGAAACTAGTATTAAGTCTCCTACTTTGAATTCTGGTGTTTTATGACTCTTATCCCATTTCTGCTTAGCATATTCAAAGGCATCATTCATGCTTTGATTGGCATGATGTCTCACTTTATCAAGCAGTAGCTTAAAGCTTGAAGCAGTTGGATGAATGTCAACCAGATCTTTTTTCAAAGTATCAACTGGAAGTTTGGGGTTCCATCCTTTTTCCAACATTGCAGGAGTCTTGCCTGTTGAAGCATGGATGGAGGTCTTGTAGGCTAATTCCAATGCTGGTATAAGAGTACAACAATCATGGGTAAAGCCATCACAATCTTAAAACTCCAGGCCATAAGCACAAAATCTTCTGATCATGTCCTCAAGGGTTTGAGTCATTCTTTCTGCCAGTCCATCTGTTTGTGGATGGTAGGCTGTTGAAAATGATAATTTTGTACCCAAAAACTTATGTAGATTAGTCCATAAGGCTGATGTGAATTTTGGGTCTCTATCACTAATGATATTCTTAAAGAGACCAGTATGGGATATGACTCTGTTCCAAATCAAAAGCGCTGTATCCATAGCTGTGTCATCTTTATGACATGGTAAAAAGATTGGTGTTTTGCTATATCTGTCCACAATAACAAGACATGCATTGTAACCTTTAGCACCTCCAGGTGGTAAGGCAGTTACCCAATCCATATGAACCACTTCCCATGGGGTACTTGGTTATTGAATATGGATCATTAAACCAAATCTTTTACCAGTAGCTTTATTGGCTTTCTGGCATCTATCACAACTATGACAGTACTCAATGACATCTTTTCTCCAAGATGGCCACCAGGCACATGTCTTAATTCTTTCCATTGTTCTGTCTTCAGACAGATGTCCAGAATAAATGTTATCATGGCATTCTAGTAGTATTGTGTTAATCAACATTCTACTACATAGGACCATGACACATGTGTGTTTAGATCTATGATATAGTATACCATCAAACAAATGAAATCTTCCATTATCATAAGATGTTTTCCAAATATCATCCAGAGAATTAGCCAAGGCTACATCTTTACAATCTTTTTCAAGTAGAGCAGTAAGAATATGACAATTCTTATCTTGCTTGTAGCTTTCTCTAACTTCTTCAAAGAATTTTGTTCCAACATCTGTGATATTAATTCCTTCAATTGGAATTTGAGGTTCTGCATTTGTAGGAACATAGGCAAGATTATCAGGTGTATTGGGTAATGCCCATCTACTTAAGCCATCAGAATTCTTATGAATATTTCCAGCTTTATGTACTATGGTCATATTGCCTCTATACTCCTGTATAGCAATCTTCCATCTTAACATGTGTCTGTTTGGAGTCTTCATGTTAAGAAGTGATTTTACTGCATTACAATCAGTAATTACTTCAAACACACTACCATCAAGATAGTAATGAAGTTTTTCCAGAGCCCAAACAAGGCAAAGGCACTCCATTTGGCTAGCTCCATATCTTGCCTCAGTAGGTTACATTTGTCTTGAAATAAAACAAATTGGACCTTCATAAGGCTTGTCATTGACAATTTGAACTTTATGAAGAGCAGCTCCTAAACCATCACCACATGCATCAATATACAGCTTGAAAGGAAGTTTCCAGTCTGGCATCAATAATAATGGTGCATTGGTCAAGGCATACTTGATTTTATCATATGCTTGAATTCTCTCCTGTGTCATTTCAAAAACAGTTTGCTGATCACAAATTCTGTATAATGATCTGGCATGGATTGCATAATCTTTAAGGTGTTGCCTGTAATAACTGGCAAATCCTAAGAAAGACATCATTTCTTTTTTGTTCTGGGGCATTTGTTTCAGTAAAACTGCAGCCACTTTGTTTTTGTCAACACCAAGGCTCAGTCCTGATACTACATGTCCCAGAGCTTTGAACTCATGAAACCCAAAATTACATTTTTTAAGAGAAATTTTCATGTTCACTTGTAGAATTTTCTTAAGTCTTAATGAAAGTCTCTCTAAATGTAATTTCCAGGTTTCTGAACAAATGATAATGTCATCTATATAAATCATTAACCATCCCTCTGATAATTCATGTGGGAATATGGTATTCATCATTCTTTGATAATGAGAGGGTGCATTTTTAATACCAAAAGGCATCCTCAAATATTCATAAATACCACAATGAGCAATTATTCTCAATAATTTCCTAGCATGAGGTGTTAAAACATTCTGATGGAAGCCTTTAAGAGCATCCATGGAAGTAATAAATTTTGCTTTGGATAATTGAGTCAAAGTCTCATGAATTCTAGGGATTGGATACCTGTCTGGAATAGTATAGGTATTCAGTGCTCTAAAATCACCAACCATCCTTGACTTATCATTATGCCAAGTAATGATCACTGGAGTTGTGACTTCCACTTCCTCATTGTGTCCAACTTTTCTAAGAACTCCCAGTTTCATTAGCTCATTAATATGACTTTCTAATGCTTTTCTAGCCCTAGGGCTAGCTGGGTAAGCTGGTCTTCTTAATAGTGGAGGATAAGGTCTCTCCACATTAAGCATGATATCCACTTCATGGCCTTTTATAGACCCAAGTGGTTCATTATCAGAAGAAAAGGCTTCTCTAAATTGAAATAAGTTCTTCCTTCATTTCTTGTGTTAATTCAGGACTAATTTGTGCTTCACTTAACTGATCTGACACAAATCTTTCTTTATTAAAGTTTTTTACTTGTTGAATGACAGTAATTTCTTTTCTTTCTGGAGAAAAAGCAAATTTTTGCCTTTTATTTTCCCCTATAGTGAAATATCTGTCCTTATGATTATTAATATCAATACCATAGATATTGAGATAATCATTTGCAAGTATAAAGTGTTGTGCAGTACAATTATTCATGACAACAAATTCAGCTTTCAATCTCATACTTCCTGCAGGATGAGGAAATATTATTGCTGCTTCAAATATACCCAAAGGATGCATATTCTGACTAGCACTACTGAATTTTACACCTTCAATTGGCATCAACTTGTCTTGCCAATTGGTATAAGTTTTGTCAAGATAATCTTTTCCAACACAAGTGCAAAAAGATCCTGAATCAAGATGTATCTTGGCTTCTGTGTTATTTATCACAATATTAGTGATACAAGATGACCCAGCTGTATAACCTTTACCTCTGGCAGGTTTGGTTTTTGCATTTTGGCATCTTTCAAATGTATGAGATTCATACATTCATCACTGTACTGTGGTAAGTGAGTATGTACCTCAGTGACCCTAAAAGAAACATTAATATTTTCTATACCAAGTTCTTCTAATGCTTCTTCTTCTTCTGAAGGTTCAGAATAACTTTCATGTAAAGTTACATCAGTTTCTTTTGTGTCTTCCACTTTTTCAAAATTTATCTCATTGACTCTTGTCTTTTTTGGACAAGTGTTTGCTAAATGAGATGTACTTCCACATTTATGACATTTCAAAGGAGGTCTGTCATGTGGTTTATTTGGTTTTGAAATTGGTTTCCCACTAGTCTTGTTGTCTATTGGGGCCTTATACGAATTTCGTCCAATTTTTGTTCTAGTAGTGATATCCTCCATAGCATTGATATAATCTTCTGTAGAGCAAGGCTCAATACATCTGCTTCTTATAGCATGCTCAAGGTCACCACCACACTTTCTTAATATCCTTTTATGTACGATTGGTTCAGACATATCAGGATGAAGGGCAGTTAGTCTGTCCTTCTGCTTAAGAAACCAGGTCACGGGCCTTTCCCTCTCAATATTAAAAATGGCTTCTTCAAAAGAATTTTCCATTCTAAATCTCCAGGAATCATTTTCCCATTTGGAAATAATTTGTTCTTTCCACCAAGGCCAGGAAAGTTTACGATGGTCTTGCCTCATTTTATAATACCATTTCTTAGCTGATTTGGTAAGTAATGAGTGTAATCTGGCACTTATGTATTCATGTGGTATGTTAAAGTCTTCTTTGAACATATCAATTGTCTTCATAAATTCCATATGATTATATTCTCCTTCACCACTGAAGGTTGGCCATTCCTCTACTCTAGGAATGTCTTTGAAATTGCAAGCAGTTTCCACATCATTACTTGAAATTGTATGATGTAAATCATTATTCAAGTTAAGAACATTTCTGTCAAGAATTGGTGTGGATTGCCTTGGCAATTCATTTTTTAGTGATATATTATTAATACTTGATTGAATATCTTCTTCCAATTCAAGTCTTTCTTTATCACTTTTTTCCAATTGTTCTTGAAAAAGAGCTGCATTGTGACCAGTTGAATTTTCCAAGTTTTGAACTTGTATTTTTAATTCTCTTAACTGTCCAGTTATAAAAGAAATTGAATTCTCATCTGGTTGATTGAGTAAGGTAACTTTATGCTCAAGTCTTTCACAAATTTGCGTCAAAGACAAAATATTCGCCTTATTAACATTTTCAAGGCCAATAATGGTCTTTTGTTGGTCTTTTACTTGTAAAATCTCATTACCCAACTTCTGTTGGACATAATCAAATGCTTTAAATTTTGTCATAATTTCTTTATTACAAGATTCAAGGTGAGTTACAAGCTTTACAAGGTCTATTTCTTTGGAAAGGATTGGTTCAATCTTTCCTCCTCCTTGTTTTTGAATTCCATCAAAGTTCTTGCCATATTGAACACATTGTCCATGGCTGGCTTTTCCTTCTTTGGAATTCTGTAGTTCTGTGGGTAAGGCTTGTTCCACTTGGGCTTTGCCTTTCCCCTGCCTTTTGCTTGCCCTTCTGGTTGGTCTTTGGGACTTGCTTGGGCTTGTTTGGCACTTGTTGAGGCGTATTTTTGCTGGTGGATGCTTGAGGAGCTTCCACTTGGCTGTTGTTTTGACGCCAGGAACCAGTTTTTCCATTGGGATTGATAAATTTCCACAGTTGCCTGTTGGAAATGGTTCAGGTCTAACAGCAATAGCAGTTATGTCAGCTTCTGGACTTTCAAGAAGAGGTTCAAAGGTGCTGGCTAACCTTTGGGAACTGGTGGAAGTTCTGGCATCCTCCATTTGTGCCTCTCCTCTGGGAGGACATTCTTGCCTTTTGGATTTATGGCTGGAATGTCCTGGTCCAGATCCATTTGATTGGATGGAGTAATTGCTTCCACTTCTAGTAGGAGTCATTTCACGTCAATTTTAATAAAAAAATAGAGTAAAAAAATGGATTAAGTTCACCTGCAGGACCTTTAAAGGGCTCTTTGGTTATTAAACCCCTTGGTGCTGGGCTGGTTTGAATTTCAATACTTGACTCTGAGGCTTCAGAGTCTGAAGAATTTTCTCTGATGGAAGACACTAGAGAAATTAAAAAATATAAGTTATTTTATCAAACAAATAAAAATAACTTATAAACTCAACTTATTGAATAAAGTTGTTTTTATGTAATTTATGGCAAATTACGTCAAAAATAAAGAAAAATGTCTAAGATAAAAGAAAAAAATATTTTTAGTAAAGATTTTTTATTTTTAAAAGATTTTTTATTGGATTCATTATTTCCTTTAAAGAAATAATAATTATGCAATTAACAAGTTATTAATCAAAATTATATTTATTATTCACTTTATACTAGAATAACTCAAAGAATAAATTTCAAGTGTGTGATGTGAAAGAGCCACTGGTTAGACAAAAGAAGTTTATTCCAAGTCACTCAATATTATATTGTTTCAAACAATGTTCTTAAGAAAAAATAACTTTATTAATATTATAAAGATTATTTATAAGGGATAAATCCCAAATAAGCCAATATTAAGACAAATATGGCAATTTTACGTCAAAAAACAGTAAAATGAGGTCTAGAATATGATTTATGTCCCAAAAACTGGTTTGAAATCACGGCCAGGCCCCCAAATGTAAGGTTTGTCTATGAAACTCTTGATAATAGTAACAATATCAAGAGTACTATGACTGTCCTCAACAGAAAAATATAATATAATTAAATATTATAACCACAAATTTAAATATAATTATTAAAAATAATTATATATAAAAAAAAATATAAATTTAATTACTATTATAAAAATATAATGATAAAAAAAATATAATAATAATTATAATAAATTATAATTATTCTATTATTGTTATAGTCACTGACAGTTATAACAATAAGAAATGTAAAGCTCTTAATGAGACAATTACACGTGGAAAATATAAATATTTAACCACTTGTAAATAATATAAATATTATTTATAAAAAGAATTAAACACACACTGTGCAGAAATAATTCTTTATAGAATAAAATTCTATATAAAAAAACTATTACTATATAAGAAAATATATAGAATTTTAGAGAAAACTTACTTATAAGATTTATTTAATACAACAAGTCAAATACAACAGTTATTATATTAAATAAAGATTTATAAGTTAAAAACACGCCAAAAATCAACAAATTTAAAGATAAAACAACTTTTTATACTATAAATTATGATTAAAGAGTTTTTGAGAGGAATTTGTGGATTTTAAAAGATATTTAAGATGATAATTTTATATAATAAAATTTATTATAGATGATTACAACAATAATCTGAATTCTATGACTTCAATTCTTTAATTTAATAAATAAAGAATAAAAATAACTTAAGAATTACTTTAATAATAAGATTTTATATTTAATAAAACTTTACCTGTTTAAATGTCTAATATGATTGGATTGATAATTGATTGATTGACAAAAACAGTGATGAAAAGACTCTTTTTATGTCTACAGAGCAGCTCTCATGATTCATAATGGATTTAGGGGGCGTGCTCAGGTCAAAACTGAAAAACCATGCTTAAAATTTAAGTTCTTAACTTAAGGAAACTTATTTTTACTTCCAATTTAAGGTTACCAGTGTTATTCTTAACTCCAAGTAACTTTAATCCTCATTTAGTTTAATTATTGTAAGTTTTAATATAAAATAAGTTTATCTATATTAAAGTTCATCACATGAACAACATAAAATTAGAGTTTCAAGCAGAAATCTCTTAAACTCAATTTTTAATTAATTTTTAAAGAAATCATAATTTTCTTTGAGCTTAATTAAAAAGATAATTCTCCAGGCTGATTACCCAAGAAACGTATTAATAAAGAATACTTAAAATTTAATTTATATGTAGATAATATTAAATTCCAAGCTTTGTGAAGTTTTCAAGCAAATCCATTAAGATTTGGATTTTTAATGAATTTTTGAAGTTATTGCTATTTTTCCACGTAAAATAGCAATACACACCAAACGTTAGCTTTTGATAAGGTTTCAATGCTTGGAACCTTGAAGTTTTAAGCTTATTTAAGCTTTTTTAAACTTAGTTAAGGTTTGACAGTTCTTAAAAACTTAATTTCAAGCCTGCATATTGGGATTTACCCTTTGGCAGCTTGAAATTCCTGTCCAATTTGGGATAAAACCAGTTTAAACCTTAAGGTTGGATCAAAGTCTAATCTTAAAGTTTAAATAAGGTTGAAAATCCTCCAATACAGGTGGACAACCTTAATTTAATCCTTGCAGATCCAAAAAGTTGGGTACCCCAGCTCTATTTGGTCTTTTTCCTTTGTCCCACCTTTCTGCATGGATTTTGCCCTTTTATTTATTGGAAGCCATACTATGGCCTTAAACCCTTTTAAATTGAGCTCACGCAGGATTTACATTCTGTATGGCAAATCCTTAGCCAATTCAGTAAATATACACCACACCTCAATTTTAACTAAAATTTTGGTAAAGTTGCATAAACCTTATGTAACTTTAAATTTAAGCTTAATTAAGCTTAAATTTAACAATTTTAAAAAAATGTTAAAAAAGTTACATTAGTACTGTGAGATTCTTAAATCTTCTAATAACACAAGAAATAAGTGTTTTTGGGTATAACACCCTATGGGTGTACCCTATGTTATTTTTGGTGTAGAATCCAAAAATGACATAATAATTATAACTTTGTTTATCCAAGAAAAAGTTATACTTATTTTCTATTATTTTTTATTTTAAATTCAACTAAAAAGTCTGTTTAAGACAAATTTAATTGTTTATAAAATCTTTTGTGGCCTTATGGGTATGTTATACATACCTCACAGGCTCACATTAAGGAAGGGGACCAGGTGCTAGTGTCTACACTGAACTTTAATAATCTTAAAGGACCCAAGAGGATGAGGGACTCATTTGTAGGGCCTTTTACTATCATTAAGTTGATAGGCAAGAATGCAGTGGAAGTCAAACTTACAGAGGAATTTTCCAGGAAGCACCCAGTCTTCCCAGTAACTTTGGTCAAACCATACTTCCAAACAGAGGATAAATTCCCCTCCAGGAAGAACAACCCCACACTACCTGACATAGTGGAAGTGGAAGACTCCCCAGGACCTGTGAGTAAGATCATCAGGGCCAGGAAGATCAGACACAATGGGAAGGATCAAAGACAATACTTAGTCAGATTTAAGCACCAAACAGCTGATAAAGACAAATGGTTGGCAGAAGTTGCCATACCAGATGGGAAAATTCATCTGAGGAGATTCAGGGCCTCTAGGAGGACTGAACAGTCTCATCAATGATGAGCCTTTTTTAGAGGGAGGGTATGTCAGCCTGTGACTCAAAACCAGAGCACAAGCATGACAGCCAAAATACCATAAACCAATGGTATAGCCAAGATATCACCAAAACATGGAGCTGAGCCAAATTAGCTCAAAAGGTATCAAAAAAAAGAGGAAAGTCACTCCTTTCTGAAAATATAATTCCCATCACCATAGGACAAGAAATAACAAAGTTATTCCTGCTCAAAGCTATTGCTGAGCATAAACCTTAATTTTCACCTCCCATCTAAAACCTAGAGGGAAAGGCCTAACCCCATAAAATGGGTATTCAGAATGAAGCTCTAAGCCAGGGCTATCCAATGGTACCAGCCAAACTGAGCTAGCACCAATATTACTGGAGTTATGACCAATTTCAGGCCAAATAAGGGTGAACAAAACATTCACCTCTCATCTAACTTCTACAGTTTTAGTGTGGGACAGTTAAAGTGGAGTATTTTTGGAAAGATCACAATCAGGGCTATCTGATGGTGTCATCAACTTCCCCATATCTCAACTACTACAGAGGTTATGAGGCAAAAAAGCTCAATACAGCTTTTTGCCTAAAACACGCAAATGTACAAAATCTTGTACATGAGATACATTTGCCATATTTAATGATACCCATATCAAATGAGGTACCATTGTGTAGAGCACATACAGGGCTACACCCCGAACTAATTTTGAGGTTGATATCTCAAGAATTGACAAAGGTATGGCTGTTTTAAGGTCAAAATCCCACCTGCTGTCATATACAGCCTTATCATGGGATAATATCCCATAACCATGAATATGAGGTGTCAAATAGACAAAGAAGCATTTTTTTACTTAAATACCTCATATGTCAGTCAATACTGGGGTCCCATACAGTTTCTGTACAGCATTCTACGTGTCATACACATCAGAATCAGGCTGTGAGGTCCCCAGATGAAATTTTTCACCCTGTATTTGTGAAAACCGCCCAGATGTGGTTTCAAAACCACATATGAGCCCAATACAGGTTATAAAGGCTGTTTGCAAACCACAAGCTAGTACTAGAAAGTGAAAAAATCTTCACTTCCTCTACGTGGAAAGGTGTAGCACTCTTTCCACCCCATTTCAGGATAAAAAGGAGGCTTTTCACAGCCAGAATTGTTTCCTCATCCTGCTCTTGAATACCCTATGTAGTAAACTGTCAAAAACAGTTTTACTCTTGGGTAATAAACAGGTATAATTATATATTTAATTATTGTAACTCTTATTATAGTAACCCAACTGGTAAGATTGCACCCTGGGTTCTTGATAGCGCTCACCACCACTATTATTCCAAAGTAGAACCCCTTAATTATATTATAAATCATCTTTTAAACCAAATACCCTTATTTTAAATCAATTTTCTACGTGTCACAGTCATAATTCTAGTTGTAAATACTCTTATTACCACTTCAATATAGACTCAGCCTGACACAGAGACCCAAGATTTACATCAGACTTATGGACTAATTTACATACGCTTTTGGGTACAAAATTATCATTTTCAACATCCTACCATCCACAAACAGATGGGCTGGCAGAAAGAATGATTCAAACCCTTGAGGACATTATCAGAAGATTTTGTGCTTATGGCCTGGAGTTTAAAGATTCTGATGGCTTTACCCATGATTGGTGTACTCTTATACCAGCATTGGAATTAGCCTACAAGACCTCTATCCATGCTTCAACAGGGAAGTCTCCTGCAATGTTGGAAAAAGGATGGAACCCCAAAATTCCAGTTGATACTTTGAAAAAAGATCTGGTTGACATTCATCCAACTGCTTCAAGCTTTAAGCTACTTCTTGATAAAGTGAGACATCATGCAAATCAAAGCATGCATGATGCCTTTGAATATGCTAAGTAGAAATGGGATAAGAGTCATAAGACACCAAAATTCAAAGTAGGGGACTTAATACTAGTTTCAAACTTGAACTTTAATAATATCAAAGGTCCAAAGAAATTGAAAGATTCCTTTGCAAGACCATTTATTATTAAAGCCCTTCATGGGACAAATGCAGTACAAGTAGAACTGTCATGAGAACTGGAAAATAAACATCCAACTTTCCCTGTCAGTCTAGTGAAGCATTACACTTCAAGTGATAAGGAATTATTTCCTTTAAGAAATGAAACACCCTTAGAGGTACCCCCACTTGATCTAAATGAGGAAAGGAAGGTACTGAAAGTCTTAAAAGAAAGAAGACTTAGGGGTAAAAATGACAGAGAATACTTAGTCAGGTACAAAAATCTACAGAATGAAGAAGAATGGATTGTAGAAAGCAAAATACCTGATTCCCAGCAGTTTCTCAGAAGATTCAGACATGAGGGGAGACCAGTTGCTCAATAAAAAGTTTGAATTGTGTGCTTTACATACTTAAAAGTATAAATAGAGAGGTTGGACAGTGGATTATACCCCCCCAAATAACTTGGGGGTATACTGCAGTTAAAAATTGTTGTACAATTTTTCTTGGTGGTAGGGAATGTGAGCCTGTGAGGTATGTATAACATACCCATAAGGCCACAAATGATTTTATAAACAGTTAATTTTGTCTTAAATAGACTTTTTAGTCGAATTTAAAATAAAAAATAATAAAAAATAAGTATAACTTTTTTTTGGATAAACAAAGTTATAATTATTGTGTCATTTTTGGATTCTACACCAAAAATAACCTAGGCTACACCCATAGGGTGTTATACCCAAAAACACTTATTTTTTATGTTATTGGAAGATTTCGGAATCTCACAGTACTAATGTAACTTTTTTAACATTTTTTTAAAATTGTTAAATTTAAGCTTAATTAAGCTTAAATTTAAAGTTTCATAAGGTTTATGCAAACTTACCAAAATTTTAGTTCAAATTGAGGTGTGGTGTATATTTACTGAATTGGCTAAGGATTTGCCTTACAGAATGTAAATCCTGCGTGAGCTCAATTTAAAAGGGTTTAGGGCCATAGTATGGCTTTAAATAAATAAAAGGGCAAACTCCAGGCAGAAAGGTGGGACAAAGGAGAAAGACCAAATAGAGCTGGGGTACCCAACTTTTTGGATCTGCAAGGATTCAATTAAGGTTTTCCACCTGTATTGGAGGATTTTCAACCTTATTTAAACTTTAATATTAGACTTTGATCCAACCTTAAGGTTTAAACTGGTTTTATCCCAAGTTGGACAGGAATTTCAAGCTGCCAAAGGGTAAATCCCAATATGCAGGCTTGAAATCAAGGTTTTAAGAACTGTCAAAGCTTAATCAAGCTTAAAACTTTAAAGTTATAAGCATTGAAACCTTATCAAAAGCTAAGGTTTGGTGTGTATTGCTATTTTACGTGGAAAAATTGCAATAACTTCAAAAATTCATTCAAAATCCAATCCTTAATGGATTTATAATCTACATATAAATGAAATTTTAAGTATCTTTTATAAATAAATTTCCACGATAATTAGCCTGGAAATTTACTCTTTTAATTAAGCTCAAAGAAAATTATGATTTTTTAAAAATTAATTAAAAATTGAGTTTAAGAGATTTCTGCTTGAAACTCTATCTTTAAGTTGTTCATGTGATGAACTTTAATATAAATAAGTTTATTTATATTAAAAACTTAAAATAATTAGTTTAAATGAGGATTAAAGTTACATGGAGTTAAGAATAACACTGGTAACTTTAAATTGGAATTAAAATTAAGTTACCTTAAGTTAAGAACTTTATTTTTAAAGCATGGTTTTTCAGTTTTGACCTAAGAACGCCCTCTATATTCATTATGAATCATAAGAGCTGCTCTGAAGACATAAAAAGAGTCTTTTTATCACTGTTTTTGTCCATCATTCATTATCAATCCAATCATATTAGAAATTTAAACAGGTAAAGTTTTATTAAATATAAAATCTTATTATTAAAAGTAATTTTTAAGTTATTTTTATTCTTTATTTATTAAATTAAAGAATTGAAGTCATAGAATTCAGATTATTGTTGTAATCATGTATAATATATTTTAATATATAAAATTATCATCTTAAATATCTTTTAAAATCCACAAATTCCTCTCAAAAACTCTTGAATCATAATTTTTATTATAAAACCTGTTTTATCTTTAAAAATATTGAATTTTGGCGTGTTTTTAACTTATAATTATTATTTAATATAATAACTGTTGTTCCTTGACTTGTTGTATTAAATAAATATTATAAGTAAGTTTTCTCTAAAGTTCTATATCTTTTTTTATCTAGTATTAGGTTTTTTATATAGAATTTTTATTCTATAAGAATTCTTTCTGCACAGTGTGTGTTTAATTCCTTTTATAAATAATATTTATATTATTTATAAGTGGTTAATATTCTTATTTTCCATGTGTAATTGTCTCATTAAGAGCTTTACACTTCTTATTGTTATAACTGTCAGTGACTATAACAATGATAGAATAATTATAATTTATTATAATTATTTTTTTTTTATTATTATATTTTTATAATAATAATTACATTTATTTTTTTATATATAATTATTTTTAACAATTATCTTTAAATTTGTGGTTATAATATTTTATTATATTATATTTTTCTACTGAGGAAAGTCATAGTACTCTTGATGTTGTTACTATTATCAAGAGTTTCATAGACAAACCTTACAGTAACCCAACAGGTAAAGCTGCACCCAGGGCTTTCAACAGCGCTCACCACCACTATATCCCTTATAGTAAAGCCCTCTTATTATCAAATTAAACCATCTTAAACTCTTATAAAACCTTTTTAAACTTCATTTACCATGTCACAGTCATATTTAAGAGTTGTAAATATGTTTTAATACTCTCATCATAGACTCAGCCTGACAATTTTGCATTTTCTGATAAAGTCAAAGAATAATTATCCCAAAGTTGAATGAAACATGTTTCCAAATGAACATTTCAAGGGGAAGGAAAATAACAAGGTAAGGCATTTTGAGATTTAAATTCCTTTGCTATTGGTGTCTGATATCTGCTTGACTTAACAAATTCTGTCTCCTGAATTTCTCAAGACTTCACTGGTCTATTTCATGTGTGAAAATGACCCCCCACCCTCTGTGTCTGAATCTCAATTGTTTCATAATCTCCTGGGACCCTGTAGACCAGAAATTTTATGCATATTGGCTTTTGAAAATTTACTTAAATTTCATTTAGGAAATTTACATTTCTTCATAGGAAAATGAGCCGCAAGTGCCTCACTGAAAGCTGTTAAATAGTATCATTTACAAGCAAAACTGGGAAAAGCGCAAAAAAGCAGCTTTCATTGGAGTCACAGGTCATTACTTGGATGCAAATTTCCAAATTAAATCTCTCCTTCTAGGATTTAACCAAATCAAAGATTTTTTATTTTGTTTTTCTTCCTTGCTGGATTGGCTTTAACTTTTTTATTAATGGGATCACTGGCGATAATACAACTCAAAACCCAAAAACCTCATTTATGGAAATAATCCCTTGATATATATAATATTTAGAGGATTCCTGGTGTATTTGAAACTGAAATTGCATCATTAAGAAATTGGATTGCACAAGCACTTCAAGGCAAAATGGATTATTTTCCTTCATAGCAACAGGAAATTTGTGAGCCTTGAGGTATATTTTACATACCCAAATAGGCCAGAATTTTCTTAAAAAAAATTGTGAATTATGCATAACCCATAAGTCATTCATATATTAAAAATTAATCATTTTTGATTTCAGCAAAGATGAATAACTTTTTATTGAGTAAGAAAATCCATAGATCTAAGGCCAGATTTGGATTCTACACAAAAATTCACCTAGCGTAGCTCCATAGTGTTAATAAGCTCAAATTAACTCTTTGAGGTGGTAATATGGAAAATTCTTCAATATCACAAGAATTTTTGTTTTTCTCTATTTCATGCCAAAATAATGGGAATGTGAGAAATCCCATGTTACATATACACTAAGAATAGTGTTATGCATGTTTTTGTGCACTTAATATTATGGTATTCTTATATGCACTTTTGGTACACCCATAGTGGATATCTCACTTTAAGCTTAAAATTCTATTTTGACGTGAAAAATAGGCAAGGGGGACAAAAGACATCAAAGAGAGCCAGGGTACCAAACTTCTGAGGCCTCTGAGGCATGGACAGCTCCAAAGCTTAGATCCATGGCTGATCTTGGCCCAATTAGTAAGCTTAAACCCTTCGGGAACTTGGTTACCATGTTACAACTACAGTAAATCATAAGAAAATAGCAAATAACCTGCTGTTTTGACGTGCCAAGGAGGTAAAAAGCAACTTTGTCAGGGTGAGTCTATGTAGTAGCTAAAAAATAGTAAATACAAGCTAGTACTATGACTGTGACACGTCGAATATAATAAAAGTGGAATCTTCAGGTCCTACTGCTACGTGGTAACAGTGGTGATGAGTCTATTGAGGACCTGGGTTGCAATGCTCTAATATCTTTGACTGTAAAGAAACACTACAATAATTAAGTTCTAGTTATATCTTTAATTATTCTAAGGACACTACTGATGAATAACAGTCTTGTCACGTAAGAATATTGGTAAGGTAAGATAAGATAAGGGGTTTTCAAGGGAAAAACCCTTCTTTTTATATCTTTCAAAACTGTCAAGAGTTATTAACTCTTCACACGTCAGAGGAGTGAAAATTTTCACTCCAGTGGTCAGTCTGTGGTTCTGGATCCTCAATTCTGACGTCAATATAGACAGAATTGTGGTTTTGGAACCACAAATGATCATTCTGGATCAATACAGGGTGAAAAAACTTTTCACCTGCCACGTCAGCACTTGGATGACGTTGTTCTGGTGTCTGTATGACCAATATTAGTCATTCTGGGCGGGTTTAAGCTTTAAATAACCATTATTTTAAGTATCAAGACTGTACTGGTTGGTACAGGTTTGGTACAGGCCAGTATTGGTCAAAATACTTCCAACCAAGATATCTCAGTCAGTTTTTGAGATATCAAGAAACCAAGAGCACAGAATTGAAGGGCTTAATGAGCTCTTCAATTTGGTATGCTTCATGTTTACCCTTCTTGCAAATAGCAAAAGCTATAAGGGTTTTAAGTTTTTGGATGTAATTTTGTACATCAGTATGAGGCTTCAAAAACTTCCATGCCAGATATCTTCTCCCATTTGGAAGATATCTGTATTCTGATGATACAGTTTTGTAGGGCTTGATTAGCTCTACAGTTTGGTATATTACACTGTACAGTTGTATGAGTGTATGCCAAAGATACAGGGGTTTGTTTATTTTCTTATTTTCAGAATATCTGTATTTTGGTTATTAAACCTTTGAACCAAGATCCCTCAGTCAATTTATGAGATACAGAGGTCTAAGGTGTCTCAAATTAAAGCTCTTGTTGAGATCTTTAATTTGGTTATACTTTTGTACAGTTTTGTACAAGCCCTCTTTGACCTTCAGGGGGACTTGGTTTTAATAATGAGGTTATATGGTATCTCCAGTTGTAGTGGTGTTACAACAACATGGATGATATCATTGTGTAGCTCTCTATGTGAGCTTTAAGAAAAATACCATTTTGGTATAGGATAACTTAAATATGCATAAGTTAGATGAGAGGTGAAAATAAGGGTTTTGACTTGTTTATTCTCCTCTAGGTTTCCTTATTCTGTTTGGATAAGGTTGGTGTTTAATGTAAGAGGATTGTTTTCTCTTAATTATTACCTGTATTGACTATGTTTGTTCAATACTTGTCATACCATTATTTATGGTGTGTTGGATGTCATGCTAGTGCTCTGTTTTGAGTCACAGGCTGACAAACTTAGAATCCTGTAACCATGTCCTTTCTTAATGACTTTCCATGGATAAACCCCAAAAGAGTAATTGAAACCCTTTTTTGACTAGTATCTATTTATTTACCCCATAGCAACCAGTCATAAACTGCTATTTGCAATTCTACATAGAAATGAGGTAAAAGCTTCAAAAATTTATTAAAAATACAATTCTAAATTAATCTTTCTGAAACTTTCAGCACCAATCAAGAACTGTATAATTCATATAAAAACCAAAAAAAATTACACTTTTATATGTAAAACAGAAGGTTTTACTTACTGTCCATTTTTGAGGATTCCACATGAAACACAGAACTTTCAAAAATTTACAGAAAATACATTCTGTGATATAATTTCCAATAACATTGATAAATTTGAGATTTAAATTATTATTTTGGAATGAAAGAAGATTTACAGGTGTTACTCCTTTTATTCTTAACCATAAATGGGTTGGTAGTCATGTAAAAACCTCAATTAAGTAATTATGATAATCTCACATGATAACAGATGATGAAATCAATAATCCAGAAGGGTTTATTGTTTTCTAACTCACTGGCTTTTCAGCTTGCTCCATTGAACGCCTCTGTGAGCTGTCTTAGACTTAAAAGAGGCCTCCTCTTGCTATTTTTCCCAAATCATCACATCATAACATTATTACATTTTATCACTATTACCAACAAGTAAGTATTAGTTAAAACCTTTCTTAAGTGTTTAATTTTTTCGGAATCAATCAGAAAGATGTGAAATCATGGACATCAACTATATACTGCTGTAATCCTGCTATAAAATCATTTTGATCCATTAAATCCACAATTATATGTCAGATTTCTCTACTTATATCTTTCAATAAGTTCTTTGGAGTATTAGTGAGTCATTCATCTTAATTCTTAAAGTTTTTCCCTAGTATTAGTTTTCTTCAAAAATTGTCTTGATAATTATTTTTGCAAAAGATAATTATATATTAAGATAACTTTCATTATTTTAATAAAAGAAGTTTTTATTATTAAATTCTTCTTGTAATTGATTCAAGTAGACAATTACTGCTTACTGTTCTAATCACTAGGAGTTTATAACACATAAAAGAAATAATTCTTTTATTATTTAATTGTGGTTATAATAATTCTTTATTATTATATTTCATAAGAACAGTCATTGTACTGTTGATTAATAGCAATATTATCAACAGTTTCATAGACACATCGTACCTTTGGGGGCCTGGCCGTGATTTTAACCATAGACTTGGCTTTAATCATATTATTGACTTCATTCTTTGTTCTAAAAACTGCCATACATACCCACATCTTACATTTGGGGCCTGGACGTGTTTTTTGAACCTTGGAACCTTAATTAATATATTTCTAAGTTCTGAAATATATTAATTTAATGATATTTTTTTCTTTCAATTTAAAGTTAAAATCATTTTTATTTTTGAAATTGTGTTAAAATCTTTTTCATTGAGGAATTTGGTTTAATTTTATACTGTTTTTACATGTGGCTTTTTCACATCCAAAAACTTATAAAATTATTCTTTGAGTAACTCTGAATTAATTTTCATTCAAATTCTTAAATTTTAATCTTTTTTTCTTTGAAAAAGAATATTTTTTTAATATTGAAAAATAATAAAACTTATAAAAAATCTTTAAAAAATATTTTGAGCATAAAAAAAATAATTTTCTTTTATTTTTTTATCTCTAGTGTCTTTAATCAAATACTGTGCAGCTGGTAACAAGCTCAGTAAAAGATATATTACTAGTCCAGAATCTTCAGAAGCAGAGTCTGAAGAAAGTATTGAAGTGCAAATTGCTAAAAGAGGCACTTTATGCAGCTCTGAGAAAGCTAAATTACCACCAAAAGGTGTGTGTTTTACCTTTGTATTTTCACTCTTTATCTTATAATTGACGTGAAAATGGTGCATACCAGAAATGGAAGAAACTATTCAGTCCAACCAGATGGATGTGGACAAGGAAGATGCAAGACCAAATCCAGAAGTGTCAAATCTTCCTCAAGAAAGACACATATGGAGGATGCCAGAGTTTCCCCCATTCCCCAAGGTCTGTACCCACAAAATTTGATATAAATTCTGAATCTGAACTGATTCATGATAATATTTCAAGGGATGAACCACTCCCAAGTGGAAGAAATAGAAATTTATCAATACCAACACAAAAATTGGTTCAGAGCAGGCAAATAAGAGGAGTGGGAAATATGCCCAAGCCTTTGGCAAGGGGCCATGAACTCTTACTTACACATAAAGAGCTTTCTGGGTCAGGAGAAGACCATAGAACTCTGAGGAGGTTGGAGACCATTGTGTTGCAAATACAAGGTTAAAAAGATAAAGAATTGGTTGAAGAACCAAAGTCTTTCATCCATAGACCAGAAGAAGGAATTGGGAATGACTCCAGAATTGGAGACGGAGGTCCCAGTGCCATCTACCAGCTCCAAATGTCAGCCTGTGACTCAAAACCAGAGCACAAGCATGACAGCCAATACACCATAAATCAATGGTATAGCCAAGATACCACCAAAACATGGAACTGAGCCAAATTAGCTCAAAAGGTATCAAAAGAAAGATGAAACTCACCTCTTTCTGAAAATACAAGTCCCATCACCATAGGACAAGAAATAACAAAGTTATTCCTGCTCAAAGTCATTGCTGAGCATAAACCTTAATTTTCACCTCTCATCTAAAATCTAGAAGGAGAGGCTTAACCCCATCAAATGGGTATTCAAAATGAAGCTCTAAGCCAGGGCTATCCAATGGTACCAGCCAAACTGAGCTAGCACCAGTATTACTTGAGTTATGGTCAAATTCAGACCAAATAAGGGTGAACAAAACATTCACCTCTCATCTAACTTTTACAGTTTTAGTGTGAGATACTTAAAGTGGGGTCTTTTTGGAAAGAGCACAATCAGGGCTATCTGATGGTGCCATCCATTTCCCCATAACTCAACTACAACAGAAGTTATTGGCCAAACAAGCTTAATACAGCTTTTTGCCCAAACCACGCCAATGTACAAAAATACTTGTACATGGGATAACTTTGTCATATTTAATGATAACCATGTCAAGTTGGGTACCATTGTGTAGAGCTCATATAGAGCTATTCAATGAACCAACTTTGAGCTTGATATCTCAAAAACTGACAGAGTTATGACCATTTTAAGGTCAAAATCCCACCAGCTGTCATATACAGCCTTACCATGGGATAACACCCCATAACCATGAATGTGAGGTGTCAAATAGACGAAGAAGCATGTTTTTACTTCAATACCTCATATGTCAGTCAATACTGGGGTCCCATACAGCTTCTGTACAGCATTCTACGCGTCATACACGTCAGAATCAGGCTGTGAGGTCCCCAGATGAAAATTTTCACCCTGTATTGGTGAAAACTGCCCAGATGTGGTTTCAAAACCACATCTGAGCCCAATACAGGGTATACAGGCTGTTTGCAAACCACAAGCCTGTCCTAGAGAGTGAAAAATCTTCACTTCCTCTACGTGGAAAGGTCTAGCAGCCTTTCCACCCCAATTTCAGGATAAAAGGAGGGCTTTTCACAGCCAAAGACCTTTCCTCATCCTGCTCTTGAATACCCTACGTAGTAAACTGTCAAAAACAGTTTTACTCTTGGGTAATAATCAGGTATTATTATAATCTTAATAATTGTAGTCTTTATTATTGTAACCCAACAGGTAAAGCTGCACCCAGGGCTTTCAACAGCGCTCACCACCACTATATCCACTATAGTAAAGCCCTTTTATTATTAAATTAAAACCATCTTCAACTCTTATAAAACCTTTTTAACCTTTATATACCGTGTCACAGTCATAGTTAAAAGTTGTAAATACACTTTATTACTCTTATCATAGACTCAGCCTGACACCAAACCAGCTCCAGAAGTGTCCAAGGACAAGCCCAAGGGACCTCAGAAGAAGCAGAGAGGTCCCAAGAACCATCAAGGCAAAGTCAAAAGCAAAGCCAATTGACACAGACTTTACCCACAAGGGTACAGGATTCCCAAATTGGAGCCTTCAGCCGTGGACAGTGTCACAACCATGAGTTTGGCCCTCCTCCTTGATGGCTGTGGCAATCCAACCTGGAGCCAAGTTGGGGCCAATTGGTCACGTCATACCTTTTATGGCCAATTGCCCCACTTGGGTGTTTTATCGCAACCATGCCATAACACCTTCCAATGGCCATTTTATGGCCTCAACCATCTTTGATGGCCTCAGGCCATATCTTGCCGTCATTGGCCTTCTTGGCCAATTCCCACTTCACCAAGCCCTGGCCTTCATCTTTGATTTTGGGCCTGGGGGGGGTCATTTTGTCTTCTAGGCGCCTCCAGGCCCCCTAGCCCTCATCCTTGGATTCAGGGCCACCCCTTTCATTTTTGGGGTTTTTGCCTAAATGGCCTTTTTGTGCCATTTAGGCCCCCTACGGGCCGCGGTCCGTGGACCGTAGGCCATTTAGGCCCCTTTTGGCATAATCCAATGAGGCCAAAGGGGGCAGCCACCTAGCCCCCAAGGCCAGGTGGGTTCCAAACCACATTTTGACCCACCTGAGCCATTTTTGGCCACCACCTCCTTTCACCCAAAAGTGACCAAAAACTTCATGGACACCATTTTAGCCATAAATCCTGTAGGACCCAATTTTGGCCATGGACCACCATGGACAAATAGTTCAGTCATGCCCTCTGGCAACCACCGGAGGCCACCAGATCAGCTCATTCTGTCTTTCCCCTCAACTCCAGGGGATTTCTTCCTTTCCTTCATACCATCCATACTCAAGGTTTCAGGTATGGTGCATATATAGTATTATATACCATTATGCACCATTTTTGCTCAGTAATCAAGTGGTGACGTTTGCAGGACCCAATTCCACCTTTCCAAATCAAGGTCTCAAATCCCAACACCCATTTTGAAGGAGGATTAATCAGCTCATCAGTCTGACAAGTTATGGCGGCAATCAGAAGACTCTTCAAGGATCCCAACCACCTGTATCTGCAGGAGTTGGGTTGGCACAATTCATTCAGGATTATTCAATGGCAATTCTCAAGAGGTATTACATCATTTCAATCAGTTGTCAAGGCATCAAGTATTCAATACTCCTTGGACAACTCAATTCATCCATACAGGCCTCATTCAATCAACCAGTATGGTCTTGGCCCAATTGGGCCATTTCATATTCCACTGTGTCCATCACACAGTTCAAATTTGTAGAGGGCCAGAACTGTATTTCCCGATTTGGACAATACAGTCATTGATCCACTTTCCAGGATCAATCTTTCAGTCTTCACATATACCAGCTACCTTTCATCACCTGGGGCCTTTTTCCCCAGTCACCGGGGCGAATCTCGTGTCAATCGTCGGCGATTGACTTCACGTCAAGCAAACGTCAAGCAGGATAAAAGTCGAGCTCACGTCAAGCGAAAATCAAGCAAACATCGAGCACACGTCACACTCTGGTCTTACACCAAATCCTGTGACATCCAATAATATTGGTTCCCCTGTGCCTTCAACTCAGATTCCTCACCACCTGATCATCCCACAACCGTCCGATGATTGGTAAAAATTACACCAGACCCGCCTGTTTGCACACACACATCAAAGATGTCCTTCAGCCAGTCTTGATGTAGGCGGGGGGTTTGACTTCACCAGGTCATCCATGAAGTGTGCGTGTGCATGCGCGGGGGCGGGTGGGTGGGTGTGTGCATTGGCGTGTGCGGGTGGGTGGGCGTGTGCATTGGCGTGTGCGGGTGGGTGTGCGGGTGCGTGTGCGTGTGCATGCGCGGGTGCGGGTGGGTGGGTGTGTGCATTGGCGTGTGCGTGTGCGTGTGCATTGGCGCGTGCGGGTGCACATGCGGGTGTGGTTACGCAAAAGCCGATTCCGCTTCCAACATGATGATGGCGCAGTTAGAAATTTTGGATGCTGTGAAGGGTGAGTGTGTGGGTCATTTGATCATTGGACTTGGCTTATTCACACTGTACCCAATGTCAAAATAGTAAGTTCTTTGTGGCAATGTGAAATAATGGGCTTTGCTTGTCACAATGGCATGTCTCTGTCACTAAATTTTGAGGCAATTATTTCACTAGCAAAATTGCTAATGAATCTGAGAGATTTGCATTTTTGTAGACTAAATATCATGAAATAACGGCTTTATCATTACAAGCAGTCCACATGACAGAGCTTTGTTATCATACAATCCACAGTTACCTTCTATTTCTTCTTCAGATATAATCAAGTGTCCATCATCAAAACCAACAGCTTTATAAATATTCAGATGCGGCCAATCTGGTAGGAAATTCACATCAATCTTCAAAGGTTTTAAAATCAGAAAGTTATTGTTCAGTATGCTAGATGGCTCAGAGACTTTGAAAATGCTATCAATAATACCAAATTGTCGTGAGTTGCCCCTCATAAAACATATCACACTGTTGCTGACATTTTTGGATTCAGTTGAAAATATATTGTTCCCAATATTAATGTTTGAAACTGGAAAATACCAAGGTGAGACAATCCTTGAAGTGGGAGGACTTGTGGATTGCACGGTAGTTTCTAAGCTGATCCAATCAACTATTTCCCTTGTTGCATGAAAAGTCTGTAAGTACTCAACCAGGCAATCATAATTTTGTTGGTCATGGCGGGATGGCTTGTTATATTTATGGTGATTGAACACGGCAGGTGGCTGTGATTCGAAAAGCTGTTTTATTTCACATGGCACAGATGGGGATTTCAGGAGAACGGAAAGGTTGGAACATCGACAGATATGTTGAAGTAAGGTTTTATCTATATCATCTATTCAGAGTTGCAAAAAGTTAGTCTTATTCAGTTCAGGTGTTTAATCAATGTGAATATATTGATCTTATTAATTGACGTACATATCTTGTTATTTGTTGGCATCTTTGCAAATACTCCAATCAACCGCTCATAACCCCATGTGGCTGAGGCTTGTGCTGGGCCCCAACGTTGGAAGAGTTCGGGAATATGATCAGCAAAATGATGATTTGGTTTACTTTTCTGTTTTGGGAACAGGTGTTGATTGGAAAGGCGGAATTTTTTCAAATGTTCAGCAAATGCAGTCGCATCATCTATTGAAACAGTCCAGCTTGTGGCAATGTTGATAGCACTAATCAAATGGAATGTATTCTTGGCTAGTTCATTTGCAAGTTCTTCTGACTGACCCATTTTTCTTTGAGTGTTGGCAGATTGGTGTGCATCTAATGACATCTGTTGACTGAGCATTAGAAATGGAATATAGACCTTATATAAGAGAGCCCATTCAGCGGCTTTTAAGCTACCATGAGAGGGGGAACCCATTTTGCGGGGAACTCTTGTCCATGATGAGGGAATTATGGTCTCAGATATGATTTGTCGGAGATGCTCAAGAGCCTCACCCTTGATCTGGTGATCGCTCAGTGCAGTGATATCCAATTCAGAGGGTATTTCAGAAATGGGGATGTAATCGGCATCAAATGAAGGAATCTCCGCAGAACCACTAGATGGATGTTCTGTGTGAAGGGTGGGCATTGGGAAGTAGTTTTTCCGGGTGGAAGTAGTGGGGAGTGGCTCATTTATTATTTTTGCTGTGTCTCTTCTCAGGGAGCGGGCCTCTCTCAATGTGATTTTATCAAGAGAGCTGTTGGAGGTCATGGAATCTGAGTCTGAACTGTTGGTGTCATTGGATTTCCTGTGGGACCTGAAGTAAATTTTTGATTTCGCCTCTGGAATGCACAATTTGAAAGTTGCATGATCCTTCAAAATTCCAAGTATTAAATTATGCATTATGTCAAAATTAACCATTCTGGTTGCATCCCAATACGGAAGGTCTTCCAAAATTGAATATCGCACTCCATACTCAGAGAAAATTGCTTGTCTTTGTTGTGGGGTTGCCCGAAGCCATTTGGCAATGGTTGATTTATGACTTTGGTATGAGCGCGTGTAGTGAAATTGAGGACCAATTTCTTCAATTTGAGCTTTGTGAATGGTGCAAAAATTACAAAAGTGGTTTCCTGAATGGGAAATAAATCCAGTAAGCTTGCGCATGGAAACCACATCCGCAATGGCTGTGAGGATGGCAACACGGATAAAGGATCCTGATGGACCTGTTGAGGTGGGTGCAAAATGGTAACCTTGCCATAGCTCTTTGAGCTCGCTGATGAGTGGCATTAATAGATAATTCAATTGAAGCGCAGTTGGCTCCTTTGGACCAGGGATGATTCCTGCAACATAGACATTCTCGGGCTTCAATCTTTCACTTGGGGGGAGATTAAGACAAATAAGCATGATAGGTCCAATGCTAGCCAACCGGGTTGACTTTCCATGTGCATTAAACCAGTCCACATATATGGAGAAGGCCAATGTACCAGGAATGGACATGAATGGGGGGTCATGGATATTTCTAGTGCCAGTGAAGCGTCTCCAGACCAATCCATCCCAGACGTCACGTTTTGGGGAATCTTCGGGAGTTTGGGATTGTTGATGTTGATGCAGAATGTCCATAATTCCAGCCCGCTGGAGAAATCTGGCAAGCCAATTTTTGAATGGTTGATAAATGAAATGTTTTGTTGGTATAAATTTTTGCTTCATGTTGGTTGTGTTTTGGGTGTGGGGTTCAGATGAATAGATGAATTTGCCTAATGATTGTGTGCAAGGGGGATCATGATCATTTGGGTCATTATGGCGTTGACAGTGGGGTTGGTCAGTTGTGACTGATTCAGTAAGGCCATTAAGAGAGAAACATTGAGGACAACATATATAGTTTTGAATCACTGGCTCCAATTGGAGATGTTCAAATATGGTACTCAGATCTTGAGGTATATGGAATGCAGGAGCGGGGGGACCAGCTGAGCTTGAGATACTGGACTTGATCAGCAGGTTCAGGGCGGGGTTGAGTATGCGTGAAGCCCTGCGGGGTAAATTATACCTTAATGATAGAATGGCAGATATTATCATTCCTAGGTCTTGTGGGGGAAGGGTTTGACTGCCACTATATGGTTTCTGTGCAGTTGAATTGAGACCCGCTGGAGTTGGGAAAGTGCTTTGGGTCAAACGTGAATAATCAGCTGGGAAGATTTGATCCAATAGAATTTGTGGGCACCCAGATCCTGATGCAGAAGTAGGGATGTTTGGAAGAGATTTGGGTGCAATGGTTGATTTGAGCTTTTTAATGTGCTGTTTATATTGGAAAGGTGTGAAGGCAACTCCTTGCCTATCACCCTCAGGGGAAGAGTGTGTTTGAGTTGAGCAGTGTTGACACATGCATATACGCATTGAGGAATATGGCCGGGTTGTCATTGCTGCAGGAATTGGGAGTACGGTTGGTTTGTGTATAAATATCTATGGTTGATGTGAAAGTGTTTAGGAGTGTTATTAATTGGAAATAAAATTCAGTGATTATTTATGAAGGGGGAGATGATTTGAGCCAGCTGAGGATTTTATCCCATTTGTAATGGAGCATGAGCTGCAGTGGATAAAGTTTAACATGTCTCATCTGGATGGCGGAATTGGTTAGGCGTTTAATTGGGTAAAATGCCATGCTGCTCAATGCTCATACATATTCTAGTTTATTTACACATTGTGATAGTGCGGGTTTGACCATTGAGGGGGTTCCATTAGTGAAGTGTTACCATTGAATTGAGGGGATTAACATTTAATCCATGTACGCTGGCACGCCATCGTACATGGTTTAAACCTTATTACAGACATAACTATATAACTCTATTACATAAGGGGTTGGAGTGCAGCTAAAGTCTTGGTATTTGGTTTGAGTGCGGCGGGCTTTGAATCAGTTGGAATGTGATTTGGATTGTCTTGCCTTTCGGGAAAAGGTGATGTCTCTTTTGTGGGTAAATCCTTCATGAATATACCCCTTTAAAGATGTACAATGTTGTGGAATTTCAATGCATATATGGGTAGTTTGGATAATTCACAAAATGTGACAATGGGGAGGCATAAATGGTACTGAATATGATTACTTATGAATGATGGGTCCCCTTTGAGATCAAGGAAATATCACATTATATGCTGGTAGGCCGTGCAGGGTGGTTTCCGACAAAAGCGGAGGAGCTCAAGAGGAGGCAGGGAGGATTCTCCTCAAAAGAGTCTTATCCGACTTCCACACAACACTTAGTTCCAACTATTCATAGAATTTCTCTATTCTAAATTTGAAAAGATTTCATCTCATATCACTCTATTTTATCATAATACTGAGGTGTTTTATCTAGTTAAAAATATTACTGTACTTTTTCGGCCCTTATGTCATCTTTCAAGTAACATAAATCCCGTTCAGGTTCTGTTCATGACTCAAATAGTGAATCTAGCATAGAATATGTTCAAACACAGTCACCATTGAGTCCCAACATTCCTCTCACAACCCCTATCGCATCCTCAATGAATGTATCAGGTCTTAACATTGATGTGGGCAATCCAAAGGCTCCAACTTCAAGCACTTGGTCAATCCCAAATATTTCCGTCACTCCAATTCCCCCGAATCCCACTAATACACAAATTCATGTGTCTCAGGGGCCAGAAGGCACACCTCAAATCTCCTCACACGCTAATCCCCAATCAAAATTTCCACGTGAGTTCCTCCTTAATCCCGGTCGGAATCCAGTCGCATCCCAGGATCCCTTTGGCCAAAGTAAACAGCCAACCCTCAATATTCCATCAGGATCGCAGGTTCATGTGGGTGATGAAAGGCGCGTGGATGGGGGGCGACGAAAAAGACCTTTGGAAAATGTATCTTGGAGCGGTCTGTCGGAGGGAAATCCAGTATTGACGCTTCATCAAAGTAAGTCATTTGAATTTTGGAGTAGAAACTTATTCACAATTTGATATGTTTGTTTCATGGGTTAGATATGGCACCTAAAGGCAAGTCAGTCCGATCTCAGGAGCCAATTGAAGATTGTGAGGATGACCAGTCTTCATTAATGTTTTGATGTGTTAACTGATGATTTGCATAGCAGGGGATGAACTTTATGCGTCTTCACCTCTGGTCCATAAAGAGAAAGTCACTGGACGTCATCATCCATATACCTCCAAACCAAGAACGGGTCATGCCAGTACATCAAGAGCAACAATGGTGGATGATGAGGATGAGAACATGTCTCCGACTCAAAGTGAAAGAAATGATGAACCAAGGAGGGACAATTTCACAGCGCATGAGCAAGGCACTCAATCAAATAGTGAGTTCACCCATCCTCAGCTGGGCCTTGCCCAGAGTATGCTTGAACAATCCGAGGTCAGACAGCAAAGGAACCAGGCCCGCAAAGCTCACAATGTGGCAAAACGTGCAAGCCAGAAGGAGCAACAAAAATGGCTGAAGGCAGAACTTCCAGAGAATGTCCATGGAATGAGATCAGCAGTACACGCACATTGCCTGTTCCTTCTCAAAGTTAGGGATAAGGATTTTTCCTCACTACCAGCACCACCCAGCACAGAAGAGCGTGAAATTGCAATTCAAGTGGCTGGTCATCTCGGATATGTCCCCAAGGATGTGTTCAATGAGCCATCAGCACAGGTTCAGTCTCAGGGTTTCCAAAGCTACTGCAAAAATGAGCTCCACAAGCTAGGACTAAAGCGATTCACTTGGGACTGGGAGAGCTCATGGCAACATCCGTTCAACGAGCTGATGTCTATGGTGTTTTACCGTACATTCCGTCTCGCGCTTGTCAGCACTGAGTATCATCACTACTGTTGGAACAAGGATCATAACAACTATGGGGTCGTGGCGGCTTTAATGGAGCGATATTTCACTTATTTGAAAAGAGAATGGAAGTCTATTCAAAAGGATGCGGAGTATTTGGTAAAAAAGAAGGAGAATTAAAAGCTCGCAAAGATTCGTCAAAGAGTTAGTTACTGTATCTCTTCTTCATTGTGGACCAAGTCTGATGATGATCTACTTGATTATGTGCAGACCTGTGAGCGCCGTCGTGAATGGTGTGATACGGCTAAATTTCCCATTCTAGCATCACAATTCAATGACCCTCGAGTATGCTCAGATACTGAGGAGGTACTGGAAAATGGCCGTCAAGTTTACCGCAAAGTGGGATTACGCTGGCGCTCCCAGTTATTTAATGATTTGGTATTGAAAATGGATAGAGACATAGAGTTTTGTAATCGGATTAAAAAAAAGGGTAAAAAAACTATTGATAGATTGCCAGAATTACGATCGACAGATGATGGTGATATTCCGGAAGGCCTATCATTTCAGGTATTTGATCAAGATTGGCTCAAAGGCTGTAGTAAGATGCAGACTAGCGCCCTCAAGATACTTGACATGCCAGTTATTAGGCCTAATGGTGATGCTCTGCAATAACTTAGTAATTTGTCACGGTATAGCACTGTGACAAATTAAAATTTTGTGAATTATTTGTGCAGGTGTAATAAAATCTGATTATTATCTCTTAAGGATGCCACAACTTGCTAAATATGTTAGAATATAGACAATATGAATTGAAATGTATCACCGTCTCCCTTGAAATAATACTCTATTGCTCATTTTCATTGAGGAAATATTGAAGAAGTTCGATCCAGCTCATGGTGTTCATAATTGTGGACCTGTGCCAGAGTCAACAGGAGTTATCAACTTTGTCAATCACAAATTATATAATATCAGTAAGGCTCACGCAGTTAATGATTTTTTCTTTTCTTGGACCTATTGGTGTTTGGAAAATGGCATTTCCATAAGGAAGGATTTTAGAATAGCAATACAATTAGGGTCAAAGATGATCTTGAAAGGTACCTTCCGCATGTTGACCTCAACTGAATGAGGAGTTATATAGTGGATGACCTTTACAGGTTGTTGTTGGCCAATACGATGGAGTCGATCAACAGCCTGAGCCTCAATGGCTGGGTTCCAATTGGGCTCCTGGAAATGTGGATGTCAGGGGCCGCAAATCAGGGCAGAATTTTGGGGGTCCCCTCACCATTAAATAGACCGTATTAGCACAAGTTATATTGAGGCCAGTTCCAGCTGCGGCAATGGATGCAATCAGTACTTCACATTCAGGATTATTGAAGAAATTATCCAGTGCCTTCTCCTGTGCTCGTGCTGTAATTGTTCCATCAATTTGTGCTGAAAGGATAGAGTGATGGGCAAGGGCAATACCAATTCTACAATATGAAAAAGTCAGATGGAGTCAATTGGTAATGGATGCATATTAGAATTAACGCACAAATCTAGAAATTGGGTCCATTGGGTATAAACCACCGATTTCGTTGGACCACACCTTGTTTGTTTGTTCTTCATTAAGCTTTGTAGGAGGTGTGCAATTTTACTACTCATTATGCATGTTTCCACATCCACAATAGTTTGTGTGATTCTTGGGGAGTTATCCTGAGTGCTCCTGCCCTCGGGGTCTTCCAGCTCCGCCTCCGCAATTGTGTTAAGCATGATGTGATGGTTACAACATATTCGCAGCTTATTAATATTTCTGAAAAACTCTCCTGGTCCTTTGCTTTTGGATGATAGGAATTCTTCATATAATGTGGAATATTCTTGCTGCATGGTCGGGTTGAGTGGGAGCAGCTCATAATGATGGCTAACAGTGGGGAGAGATTCGAGATGTGTGGTTTTGGTGCGGCGCAAACTTAAATGCCGCAATGCCAAATGCAAAATATCATTGCAACCTTTTGAAAGACTACTCAGGATGAATGGTGACCAGTTATCTTGATCGGCGCTCTGGGGTTGAGTGATGAAGGATATTATGCCCAAAAGGTCATAAATGGTGTTGTGAATAGGTGTGCCCGTTAAACATATTCGACGGGATGAAAGGAGGCTATTAATGGCACGGTGAGTGGCAGTGTATTGAGAGCGAATATAGCTATAAGAGGGGGCAAGGGTTATTGAATATAAAAGGTAATTTGAATCATTTAAGCTCAGCCACTCACTGTGCTTCATCCAAGATTATACGATGCCAATTGATTTGAAAAATGAATGATGTAAAGGGATTGGTTTGCTTAAATTCTTGGGTGATAGTATTGTAAGAAGTGATGATGATATCATATTTTAAGATGTTGGCTTGGGATAATGAGTGACGAGTGGGACCATGGTAGATTTTGGCATGCAGTGCTCCAGCCTGAGCATGCTTGGATATTTCTGATTGCCAGTTGGTAATTAAGCGAGGGGGGCAGATGATCATGGTGGGCGTGGAGCGATGGGGGTTTGCAATCATCCGCTCCTTGGAGGTACCAATTAGAGCAATGGCCTGAATGGTTTTACCTAATCCCATATCATCCGCAAGCAGTCCTCCAAGAGGGGTATTGGTCGAAAGGGATTCAAATGAGCTAACGACCTTGTTTGTAATGATGTGCCTGGCATTAAAAGTGGATCCTGGGGGTGAGGTTGCCCAAAGGTTACGGGCTGATTGGCCATTGGGGATTTCTCGATCCCAGAGAAAAGCTAGTCCGGTCTTTTGATGAGGGAGGAGGGGGGTTTGAATAATGGAATGGGGCGGGGTCATCATGGGGAGGTCTGATCCACTGGGTAATTGTATCAGTTTTTGCTTGGAAATCAATGATGAAACAGCAGGATATGAAGCAGGCCTCGAGTTTGAAGCGGGAAATGTCGGAGTAAAGAGTTGACATTGACAATGAGTAGTACAGTCATATTCTTTGGGCATTTTAAGCTTGAAATCTTGTGTTCGAAAGCTTTCCATTATGAATAGAATGTTTGGATACCATGTGAAGAACATCAATGCTAGATTGGGTTTCTGAGATGAGGAGGGATCATTGGCATCAGTCATAAATACTCCCTCAACGAATAATTTTTGAGTAGGATTGGATTGGCAATTTTCAATCCATGCCCCACCAGGACCACAGTGCATGAACGTTTTGGGTGCCCCAAGGAATGGTATCAACGTTTGGGAAAGGGTTCCCGGGAGAGAGCCAATAGCATGCTGGTGATTGGGGAGATATACGAATATGTTGTGTTGATTGTGCCATAGGATAATCCAAGAACCTAAGTGGGAATTCTCAGGCTTTAAGGTTATATCACTATTTATTTGAATACGAATATTAATCATCCCAATGCAAAGTGGTTGTGAAGGGGTTGACATGATGGCTATTTTAAATTATTTGGGGACAGTTGGGAATTATATGATTGGGAAGGGTTAGCTAAAGGGAATGAAGAGGAATAAGCGCAGGTGGGGAACTTATATGAGTGGCAGCAACAGGCCAAAAGGGGGATGGCCTGTGGTTACGTGCATGGTCTTGATGGAGGTGGGCCTCTTGGGCTCATAATTTTCATATCCGATTTGGGGCATATATCAAGGCAAGGTGGCCAAAATGTGGGTGCACCATTATGACTGCTGGATCTGCAGCGAGTTACGAAACATTTGGTGGAACAAGGCTGACATTAGCACATCCAAAATTGGGTGGGTTGTAGCAGCTTATTGTGGAGGGCATATTAGAGGCATGCGGTCATGTTTGCTGGTGTGACAGCGAACAATGAGCGTATCCTCCCCAGTTAATTATTCACAGGGACCTACTGGGCAATGTTGGCAGTTTCAAAGGGCAATCTCACTGTGGGGATGTTTGTGTGTGGGCGGGTGAGATATGTTCGGTGGCATGCCACCAAACATGACTTTGGTTTGGCCTGAAGTTTTTTGCTGACTGATGCATACTGGGCTTTCAGGGGGAATGTGTGGGATGATCAAAGGGGGCGCCAGCCGTGAGCCGTGATCCACATATACATTCACCCCTATGGCGTTTGAGGCGAGTACTAATCCACCGAGATTGGCATCCGGGGCTTTGCCTCACGCGCGTACAGAACTCCGGAGAAAGAGGCCACACGCCCAAGGAATTTTTTGGCTGCAAGCCAGGTGCCACAACTTGCGCGGGGCGTGTGAGAACGTAAAGAAAATGACCCGCGGTGGGAGATAACCACGCCAACATGACCAGCCTCAGCAATCATAGGCTGGGATTGTTAATCTAATGTGGATGAGGCTGAAGCAAATCCACACTGATTGGCCTCAGGATTCCACGCGCAAGCGGGTGAGCGTCTGCAGTCAAGCTGACAACCCGAGCAAGAAAATACGCAGCTGGAAGACTGGCAGTAAAATGTGTTCCAGGCGTGTGAAAGTTGCCTGCGTATGACCCATCGGGGGTGCGTATGAAAGCGTGTGGCTGCCTGACAATGAACAAGCGGGCTAGTCATTGTTTGCCCCAACCATGGCACCGGAGTGAATCAACTCTTTGTGTATGACCCAAATATTAAGTCATCCCATTATGACCCACTTACATTAACTTGGATTACATGCGCATCTGTGCCGTAGTTAGGCAGAGCTGTCCAACAAGGTGCATAAAAGGGATGCAGGTGAGAGATATGACTCGATGGCTTGACGTGATTGCATGTTACATTGTTGAACAGCTTTTTGCTCTGCCCCGCAGTACACATTTACAAAGGTGTACTGCGTACTACAGTGTCGACTGTACTGTGCAGATCAGGAAGGTGTAATACTACTTGAGCCTGCATGCATATAGCAAATGTGCATGCACCTTCCGATCGTTTGCATTTACGTAGCTCATGTGCCACATGCTCAGCATTGCGTTTCACCCGATTTGCACACGCAAGCTGAGCATGTCATGGTCAAAAGCACCGTGTGAAAGTGCTCAGTAAAGCCATGGAATGAACTAATTCTGCAATAGCTCACTGGAAGGCTCAGTTTGGAGCACTTCACCAAAGCGTGTGAAATGCTGCACCTTGCTGAAATGTCATCCGATGCTGTGCCAAATGCTCAGAGTGCACGCATACAAAAACGACTGAGCAATGGCTCAGCATGGTGCATTTGATATTGTTATATCTATAGCTCAATCACTGTGCAATTCCAATGTTCAGCCACTGAGCATTTCAATTATGACCCGAAAGCAAACCTGAGCAATGGGTCGAGGCAAGCTCACGCTGTATTCACTTGTCTTACAGCCCCCCCCTTTGTTCACATACTATTACCAGGCCATATGGCCGGTAATGTCGCCGCGGTCACTTGTGACCAAATGCACCGGGTGCTTTTCTGCATGGGTCACTTGTGCATTGCACCCACAATGCACATTCAACATGGGCCTCACGACCACCCTCCTGGGTGATCGCGTGACTATTTAAGGAAACAAAGGGGATGTGACTGAGCTTGACAATTCAATAAATTGCAATACTCAGCGGTGCATTTGATATTGTTATATCAATTGTTCAATTACTGTGCAATTCAAATGTTCAGCCACTGAGCATTTCAATTATGACCCGAAAGCAAACCTGAGCAATGGGTCGAGGCAAGCTCACGCTGTATTCACTTGTCTTACAGCCCCCCCCTTTGTTCAAAGACTATCACCAGGCCATAAGGCCGGTGATCTTGCCGCGGTCACTTGTGCATTGCACCCACAATGCACAATCAATAAGGGCCTCACGACCACCATCCTGGGTGATCGGGTGGCAAATTATGGAAACAAAGGGGATTTGACTCAGCATGACAATTCAATAAATTGCAATACTCAGCTTGACAATTCAATAAATTGCAATACTCAGCCAGACCCCCATTGTTCTTCTGCCTCACGCGAGCATTTCACCTCTCAGTTGCAGCATTCGCTGAGACTCAGCTTCAATTTTGCCCACACGCCTTGAAGCTGAGACTTTTGCGGGTGCTGCAACTGCTGAGACCGTCTCAGCTTCACCTTGGTATAAAAGACCATCTTCACACGACACGCACTTCACTTTCTTTCTCACCCGCTCCACTTCGTTCAACCTCACCCGCGTTTGTCCTTCTTGTGCGTATTCCCCCTCGTCTTCCTGCCTTTCCAGTCTTTTCTTTCGCACTCGACTAACCCCACTCCCCTTCCTGCTCGCTTTTTGTTTTTCCTGCTAATACTTTCAGAACCCCACTTCTATCTACTTTGTACGTTTTCTCCAATTAAACTTTAGTCAACATTATGTACCGATATTAATATTTTTCTTTCTTCACGACTTCCTTCCAGACTTTTAAAAACTTCCAACTAGAGCGTCTTTAATTTGATTCCGTTTTATATTTATATAAATCATCGTATGTCTTCCTTTTCTTTCTTGATTGCTTACTTTCTATTCAGTTACTAACCTGTTTTGTTTTGTTTTTAGATGTCGTGCACGTTATGCACCAAGCGGGGTATCCCCTGCATTCGTTCCTCGACGACGAACAACGCTTGTGATGCTTGCCGACAAGCACACAAGAAATGTTCCTTCGTTGTCCGCCCCTTCCGACCACGAGGCCAGAAGAGTTCTCGCCCAAGACGCCCTCGCGAGGACTCCTTTGTGGTCGACGATGATGAAACCATTTCCGAGCGTGAATGGACGCCGGGCCCCCAAACAGGCCAACGGGAACGATTCTGGACGATTAGCCCTGTCCCCTCCAGTATCGATTTGTCCACTCCCCCTCCTAGGCCACCATCCGATGGTCACTTCACTCCTCGACCGGAGCGAAGTGATTATCCGGCCGATGAAGGATGGCGATGGCGAGAGGACATTTGAGCTTGGGCTGATCGTCACCATGTCTTATCACCGATGGGATTCAAACGCCAAAGTAAGTTTTATTTCTCCTCTTTATCTCATTTCTCTTCATGCAATAATACTGACTTTTTTCCATTACTCATAGAACCAAACCCCCCGAATCCCACCCGACACGACTCTCCCGTTCCCAGTTTGCCTCGCGAGCAAACCCCCCGGCAACCCACTCCAGGCCCGAGTGGCACCCGATGGTCTGAGGAATTATTCCGTGGTAAGCAGCCAAAGTTTCATTTCATTTTCACTTTCACTTTCGAGTCAAGTGAACTGACACTTACTCCTTTTTTAGAACCCTCCCAAACCAAAGAGCCACCTATTCCTGGCCCGAGTCCATTGTCCCAACCACCTGAGGACGATACAACTCGTGAGCCAGAACCTGAGGTGGCTCCTACGCAATCCACGGAGGAACCTTATGGTAAGTCACCCCTTTTTTCTCTTCGATCCATATCCACTTTTCCTCATTTTTTCTTCGACCGTCTCCAGATCGTCCCGCCACTCCTCGCTCGATCATCATCATCGACGATACGCCCGTGGGATCACCCCATCCCCCTCCCCCTTCTTCTTCACCGACTCCACCATCTTCCCCTTCCACTCCAACCCCGGTTCCCTCCCCAGAGATCCCTTCCAGTGCCCCCGAGAACCCCAACACCTCCTCCCCCCCGGTGCCAAGCTCCTCTCATTCCCACGATGACGCTCGCCAGGAATTCACCGACCTGCGACCGACCCTAATGATTCCTCGAGCCATCGTCCACGATTCGATCAACCGAATCTTGTTGGAGCATCGTCGCTTGCTCCACATGATTCCTTTCGTGGATGCAACTCATCGAAATGAGATGCACCGGGAATTCCGGGAGGAACTAAACTCCCTCCTTGCCCAGGCACTGGAGGCTTATCCAAAGGAGGACATAACCGGGATAGTCTCCAAATTCCTCGAAAAATAAAAATTTAAAAAAAATGTCATTATTTCCTCTTTTTATTTTTTGTAATACTTTCTTTTGAATAAAATATTTGTATTCTATTATTATTATGTTCAATTTCTATTACATTCTTTGTTCACTTAAAAAAATATTTATTTCCTCCTTAGAGAAAAACCCTGATTGCGTGAGAATTATTTTGGTAAGTGCCCCACCAAGAGTTTGAGTGAGTATTTGTTTTCGTGAACCTCTTTTTCTCAAAATGCGCCAATAGTTGCCGTTATCCTCTCGTATATTTTATTCTTCCATGGTTTAGAGCCATACCCATTCCTAACTGTAAAAAAGCGGGAGGTTCCCGTATGTGAGCAATAGAGTCCAGATTCGTGAAACATGGCCTTTCCTATGGTCACACGCTATTAGTCTTACTCATGTATTGAATTGTTTAAATTGTCTAGAACCTTCACAAGCGTAAGGATTGGCGTGTGACTTGTCGGGAGGCTGCACAGGCGTAAGGATTGGCGTGTGAATTGTTGGGAGCCTGCACAGGCATAAGGATTGGCGTGTGAATTGTTGGGAGCCTGCACAGGCATAAGGATTGGCGTGTGAATTGTTGGGAGCCTGCACAGGCGTAAGAATTTGTCAGCATTGTTGGCAACCCTCCCATGCGTAAGGATTGGCGTGTGAATCGTCGGAAGCCTGTACAGGCGTAAGGAATTTTAGCACTTTTGGGACCCTCCCCAAGCATAAGGATGGGCGTGTGAATTGTTGGGAGCCTGCACAGGCGTAAGAATTGGCGTGTGAATTCTTGGGATCCTGCACAGGCTAAAGAAAATTTCAGCACTGTGGGGAAGCTTCACAAGCGTAAGAATTGGCGTGTGAATCGTCGAAAGCCTGTAAAGGCGTAACGATTGGCGTGTAAATTTTTGGGAGCCTGCACAGGCCCAAGGATTGGTGTGTGTAGCGTTGGCACCCCGCATAGGCGTAAGGAACTTTCAGCATTGTCAGAACCTGCACAAGCATGAGGATTCGCGTGTGAAGCATTGGCATCCTGGACAATAGCAACAAACCAGGACAGATGTACGATGGCATGCCACCGTACATAATCCACTTCACCCCTTTTTCATGTGAGACACCCCATCTCCCGCACTCGAATCCATCCAATCCTGGTGTATATTGTCCTCTGCCTTACCTCACCATTACTTACCCAACCCACTTGCAAATCTCCTCATTCTTTGAATCGGCATGAGATTGTATTACCATCCCTGATTTGATAGCCCGCTCTCTCGCCAATCTCATAATAGCCATTGCTTTTTTGCCGCATTGTTTTTGCTAACCTGCTTGAGCATTGTGCGGACATACCCACTAGTGTCGTGCTTTCATTGTCCTGTGCTGGATCAGTATAATGAACAAATGTACTACTGGCCCACACTACCTGAATGAGCCCATGACATGCGGATAGATCAATCCAAAAATGCTCATTTGGGAAAATCAATTTTCCCCCTGTACACCGCTTTGACGCATCTCTTTGAATTTGGCCGGTCCGCTTATCAGCTTGAAACCACCATCCCGAAGCATACAGCGATGCATCCTTATCAACATGAGGTGTGTTTTTGAATCCATTCATGGTGAAAGTGAGTGCGGAAGCGAACTCGAATGCACCCTGATTTGCCGGAATATTGCCTTCATAGTTGACTTGATCAAAAGACGGAACCCCCAATGAGTTGTAGCAATTTTGAATCTTCTGAAATAAATTATCCCCAACATATCGTAAGGATTGACCTAGAATGCGACCCACCGAGCTAAGATTGGCACCTCGGTCCCGCCATTCATCTTTTGCATTTTCAATTTTGCCAGCACTACCATACAGACCAAATTGTTCATTCTTCGTGGTGCCTTTGCGCCACCCAATCGCGAACATAAATCCCTCCAGTAATGCTCCATTTGTTGCAATAGGGTCGGTGAAACTCTTTTCGCGAAATAGGAATTGTGATAATTCATCCCATTGATTGACCTCGACTTCACTCATTGTTGTGAATGGTCGGAATTCGACAAGGGCAATGAGTAATCCGGTTGAAGAGAAAATTGCCACACGCCCAAAGTGAATGCGTTTGATCTGATTGACATCCACAAGCCTCTGAATTTCACTTGGGGTGATATTTGCTGATACTGGCATTGATATTTGTGCTGTTGGGCGAGAGGAGGAAAACAACCTATTCATTCGGGTCGTTTTGCGCTCATTTGTCTTTTGCGATCTGCTACTATTCCCGAGTGGTTGAGGGATCACTACGTGTTGAAGCACACAAGATATCAGATACTGCCAAGGAGCTTTCTTCGGCACACATCCTTTGACTTCCCTGTTGGAGCCCACATGACATTGGCACAATCTGAACCGACTAAAGCCCATGTTCTTCAGTGGGGCCCAATGAGGGTGCCACATAAATGTGGAAGCATATATATATATCTATATATATACACTGAGATTAAGCGAGTAACTCACACTTTCCTTCCTCAGCCCGACGCTTTCTCGCGAGTTCCCTTTTACGCTCTTTTCCTTTTTTTGTGAATGGCATGCTTTCAGCAGAAAATGAAATGAAACTGAATGATTACTGATTTCTTAATATCACCTAAATTGGATTGCGGTGGATGAATCTTTTTTAATTGCGGCTAAAAAGAAAGCTCACGCCTGACCTTGGCAAATTCACGATCTCAAATACCTGAACCTGAAAATTGCAGTGGATAGTGCATTATTCAATTTTACACATTGATGTTCCCATGCAATCACTTTCCAATCCAACCATTTGGAATCTTGCAAGCACAGGCAAATGCAATTTGCATCGTGCTGCGGATCCCTAGCTATCCTAGTCCTCTTGAAAGACACAGGAACATTTGGCCTATTATGGGCTGGCGGGAAGTGATAAACGCGACTTCCCGCAATGCCCCGCGTGTGCTACTCGCGGGCACAACGCCTGACTCAGCTTGCGTCTTGTCGGAGTCTTTGCAATGATGTACGGAGGCATGCCGCCGTACAATTACTATTGGTACTCAGACTGTGGCATCCGGGAAGTCGTAGGATAGGAAGTCATGATTATTAAATTCATAAATAACTTTGCAAAATTCAATTACAATCTATCTAGTACAAAGCTAATCTAAAACGGGTCAATCCTGTTTGTGAGTTTAGCTGACCTGGGTACCGTCAAGGTGACCTCATCACTTGAACCAAGCCCGCGATTTGCCACCCAGGCATCACCAAAGTCTAATACTAAGCATCGTGCAAAATCAAATCTAAGAGGTACAGTGGGGTTAAAAGACTCTGATGAGAAGAAACTTTTATTCAGTAAATTACATATATACTTATTAGTACGTAGCCACACTGGCTCCACTAGATTTTTACCCTCTGAAAGTTTTGCGGAAATGTCAATTAGTGCTAAAGCCCCTTTAACTGAGCTTGTTCTCCAGTAATCTGAGCATACCATCAAACCACGAACCCCCGCCGCACAGAATGCCGCTAATATACCATAGCAAATTCGATTGATTCCAAGATTCTTGTGACACGCCAAAAGATCTTTGATGGCCTCATTTTTTTTTGAGTTCGTGAGTTTGCCTTTGATGCCATTAACTTCGACCTTTGTATGTGCACGTACCATGTTGTATGCAATCATCAAATGGATAACTGTATCCATTAGATCCTCCAGGTTCTTGTGCAGCTTTGTGGATATCTCATTGTCAGCCCCGCCACCTTCAATGCTGAGTTGGGTTGCACGTTGCTTCGATTTACTCAAGCAGGAGGCAAGGTATTCAACTGCTCCCCGTTCGAGTCCAAGAGGATTGGTCGAATTTGATGTTGGTGCAACATATGGTTTGGGTGCAATCACATCGTATGAGACTAAACTAATGGATTCAAACATAACATTTGCCCAAAAATGTTTAACTGGATTGGCGGGGTAAAGAAGGCTCTGAACCATTTTGAAGAAGGAGTGTTCAGATTTTGCGAGATTATCTGGAGGTTTAGCTGATTCCTTCATCAATTTGAGATTCCAAATGTTGTGATCAAAAAACGCTTCTGTTTTGGTTGGCTTAAAAAAATCTAACCCTGTATATTGCAATTTATATCACCAGTCAACAGCCAATAATCAAGTATCATGCACAAAGATAAAAAAAAACTCACCTGCCATCTCAAGGTCCTGCAGCCAAGCCGACATTTTAAGATCTTGGTTACTGATCACCTTAATACCAACGGGCAGGAATGTATGAGCATCCTTTGGTGGTAAATTGTCCCATCGATTTTTGTAAATCCTATTGATATTATCAAGCCCCCTTTTCCATGATTGTTGAGAAATATTGGAATGATAATTCAAAATGCCTGCAAACTCTTCCATGCGGGATACAAATATCCCTTGAAAATTCGCAGCGGATGACACTTCGGGGTCAGCGTCGGGAATTATATCAGTCATATCTCGTCCCATTGTATCATGTTTAATTGTTTCCCTTTCTTGAAAGGCTTGAATATTCCGAGGAGAGGCGGGAGGGGTTTCATCATGGATTGTTTCATTGGGTATCGGGGGACTTTCTGTATGTGGAGCTTCATCATGGATTGTTTCATTGAGTATTGGGGGGGGTTCAGTATGCGGAGGTTCATTATCAATATGGTCCACTTCAACATTGATCATTTCATCACCTTGGTCCCGGGAATCCTTTGCGGCTTCAAAGGTACGGCGTTTTTTGTTTGTTTTTTTGGTCGCATGTATATTTGGTCTTTTTCCTAATCCTTTGCCTGGAAATCCAATTACGACTCGAGATCCTTCAGGTAGAGATTCTCCCACCTCCACACCTGCCCATATATTGTAAGCAGCTATTTTTATCAATTTTGTTTTGAATTAGTAATGGACTTACGGTTCAAATCCATTTTGAGCAGGCTCATGGCTTCAGCAATCTTTTGACGCACATAATCAGGAATTTTACTATCATTTTGGATTTTTTCGAGCCTTGGGATTGTTTGAGCAATGTTGGAGACAAATTGTTCCTTGGATATAATTTCCACCTCCCCACTGAAAATTACATCATCTTGCCCATCATCTTCTGTCGGTGCACAAGGTTCAACAGTCTTTTCCTTCTCATAACTTTTAAAATTCGGTTTCTGAGAGCTTGGAGGCTGCCCTGAAATAAAGGCTATGACACAATATCAGGTTTTGAGAGATTTGAAATATTCAAGATGGATGCATACTCACCTTCCGGAAGAACGGGTGGATCTTGATTATCTTCATGTGACTGGCTCTCTACTTCAATGCCTAATTCACGACTACTGGCGATATCAGAGATTTCACTTCCACTCTCTGGGGCTGAAGTTGGTTGTTCATTGAATTCTGTTGAATTTCCCGGGGTTCGGGCCATAGCGGAGGTAGTTTATTAAGCAAATAGATGGTGACGAGTTGATTGATAACTTGTTTGAAAATTTTTTGATAAAAGATCCAAATTCAAGAAGAAAGGTGCAAGTAAAATAATCGCATTTGCAAAATGCAATTTGTCGGGAAATTGAAGGAGGCGATGTTTTGCAAATTATTTCATATCATGCAAATGAAATCACTTCCCTGTGAGACATTGAATAAAGTTGACTAGTGAGAAACCTACTAAAGTCAACTTTTGAACTATTCAATGCTCATGAGGTAAGGACTAAGCAAAGTGTTCATTTGATTGATATGAAATAAAATGGTTTTGTCGGCGAAACAGGAGACACAATTCTTGTCTTAAATAGTCCACTTATTAGGTTTTAATTTGTGAGTCTCATGATTTAAACCCTAACCACAACATTGTGAATATACTGACCAATTTCCCCTGAGGTCCTGTTGGCAGAGAAGGCCACTCAGCATATTTCGGTGATGGCGTCCATTGTGTACGCCAACAAGCCACCGTACACTATGGATGTAATACGGAAGCGTGAGGAGGGTAACTGTTGTCGGAGGCATGTCGGGAGGGCACTACATGAGCGTAAGGATGGTAAGCAGTGTCGGGAGGGTAACTGTTGTCGGAGGCATGTCGGGAGGGCACTACATGAGCGTAAGGATGGTAAGCAGTGTCGGGAGAATGTCGGGAGGGAGGGTAACTGTTGTCGGAGGCATGTCGGGAGGGCACTACATGAGCGTAAGGATGGTAAGCAGTGTCGGGAGAATGTCGGGAGGGAGGGTAACTGTTGTCGGAGGCATGTCGGGAGGGCACTACATGAGTGTAAGGATGGTAAGCTGTGTCGGAGGCATGTCGGGAGGGCACTACACAAGCGTAAGGGTCATCAGTGGTGTCGGAGGCATGTCGGGAGGGCACTACATGAGCGTAAGGATGCTAAGCGTTGTCGGAGGCATGTCGGGAGGGTACTACACAAGCGTGAGGATGGTAGGGGCGGGGGTGTGAAAGCGTAGCAAGTGGTGAGGACGGAGAGGGGCGGGCAGTGTCGGAGTCTCATCCGGATGGAGGGCGGTGCGGGTGCGTAAGCATGCTAAGCGTCGGGTAGGCGGAAGCCAATGAGGTGAAATTACACGAACGTTGCGCATAGTGTTGAAATGGGTTTGGGCTTTGGGTGACATTCTCATGTGACACATGTGACGATTGACGTTGTCTTGACGCTGACGTGACGTGACCCACTAAATCCAGGGACTATAAAGTGACACTAACGCGACTGAAGCAAGATTTTATACTGACCGCGGTGCGACGTGAAGTCAATCGCCGACGATTGACGCGAGATTCGCCCTGGTGAGTTAATTAATATATTGGATTTATTTTTATCCTTATTTTCTTTTACCTTATTAAAGTTAATACTGATAATATTAAGTCAGTCATTAGCACCTTTCTCTTTTCTTTCCTCGCCTGTCAGTGGATATTGGTGGTCATATCCTTTACTAATTCCATTGTTCTTTCTGGCAGGTTGAAACAGTGAATTGAGGATTCACTTGGTTGGCTTCTTGGCCTTTGGCTTTCTTTTATCTTTGGCCTTTGGCTTCATTCTTATTACTCTTTGTTATCTTTGGCAGATTTGTCCTTTCTCTTATTCCTGCTTAAGAAATATATTCCGTAGTATTTCTTATTATCTTTTGGAGCCCTCCAAGTGAGTTCTGGATCCCTGAGTGCCAGGCCCTCTTGTTTCCATAAGAGCCCCTGTGACATTATATTAATTAAATCATAATTTCTTTTCATTCTATTCATTCATTCATTCATTCATCAAAATTATGACTCTTTAACGCTTATGAATTTAATGATTCTTTGTCACCTCTCAATTTTCTCTCATTCATTATTCATTCTGAAAATTGAAAGCTGACCCAAATTTTATTTTCTGTTTATCTTTTTAATCTCAATCTTAATCATCAATCTCATTTTTATCCTTCATTCCGGCATATTATCATTTGATTCTCAGATTATTCATCAAGTTGTTCAGACACGTTCTTCATATCAGGATTCATTTTGATTTTATTCCTCAAGAATTTTGATTTTCAGGAGGAATTCACTTGATAATTGATTTGGTTGACTGATTTGACATAATTGATATTGACTTCAAGATAATTGATTGACCTGTAGATTTTTCATTGATTTTGCTGAATTTCACATCAAGACTTTGACATAAATTGATTTTGACTGATTGATTTTCACTGCAAGATTTCATTTATTGATTTATTGATTGATTTTATTGACTTCAAGATTTTCATTGATTCATTGATTTTTTCCTCAAGATTTGATTGGATTTGATCCTCAAGACTATTTTGGTTTTGCCTCAAGTTTTTATTCAAGTTTTGGTTCATTTTATTTAAATTTTATTCTTATTCAATCATGCCACTCCAACATTCACCTCCTGCAAGACAGACCAGATATCAGGCTCGAAATCAAGCTGTTCTTACTCCTACCCCAAGAGTTCCTCTTGACGGCACCCCAGCAGTTCCTCAACTGAGGGCCCAATTAGATAGAGGACCCCGCATGGAAGGAGCAGCACCATCCAGGAAGGAAGGAAGAGTGCCAAGAAGATCAAATTCTTTTTCAGGAGTAGTTGGCGGTTTTCCAGGCATGTCAACGACTAGTTTCAAAGGTCCAGGTGAAGATGGTGAAGAGGAGGAGGAGAATTCTGTGGAAGAGGAAGAGTCTGAAGGTACTGAAGGTGTTCCTTCTCCGGTGGGGGCATCCCAAGGTACTGGAAGACCAACTCTAGCCCAGTCTGATCAGCCTGTCGCTCGTCAATCTGAACCATCTTTATTGGCCATTATGCAGCAAATGACTCAGATCATGGCTAATCTTCAAGCAGCTTCTTCTTCTGAATCATCAAGACCACCAGCCTTCAAGACTCTATCTATGAAGGCACCAGAATGCTTTGATGGGACTCAGCCCTTCAGAGTCAGAAGCTTTATTCAGTCATGCCAGCTTATCTTTCATAATGATCCGGCAAACTTCTCTCAAGACAGGAAGAAGGTTCTTTATGCCAATTCATTTCCTATTGACAGGGCTGCAAAATGGATTGAGCCTTATCTTTCTAATCTCACCAATCAAGACTCAAGTTATCTTCTCAATTCTTGGCCATTGTTTGAATCCCAACTCTTCACTTTATTTGGGGACCCGAATGAAGTTAGAAAAGCTGAAGCAGAGTTGGATGGCCTTAGAATGAAAGAAGGTGGCCATGGTCCACTATACATAGCCGGTTTCAGGAGTTTGGTTTCAAGAATCGGGGATTGGGGAGAAAGAGCTCTCATACATTATTTCAGGAAGGGATTGCCATCCAGGATTTTGGATCAATTGGCCTCCCATCCTTCAAATATTGATTCTCTTCAAGACTTAATGGACTTTACCCTGGAACTTGATACCAGGTACCATGAGAGGCAAAAGGAGAAGAATCATCATCAAGAGAGGAAGCCTGAAACCTCAAAGTCAAACTCTTCTCATCATCAAAATTCTTCAAGCTCAAGTCATAAGAAGAAGAATTTTCATGCTCAAAAGTGGGACAAGCCCCATTCTTTCTTGTTGAATAAGGACTTCAAGTTGAGAGGTTCTGAAAAGGAAAGAAGAATCAAGGAGGGCTTGTGTGCTTATTGTGGTGGGAAGAATAGTCTTGAGTCCTGTGTCAAAAGGCCTCAAAACAAGCTTTCCCAACCGTCAGGCCAATTTCCCATCCAGGGAAAAGCCTGAGTGAAGATCATGTTGTGTTCAATGGTCTTCACAGTTTTCCTTCCAGAGCACAATTGTGCATTCTGAATACTGGTGTCGAGAATTCTCTGAAATGTTTTGTTTTTTCTTCTCTTTCTGATGTTTTTTACAGTATTCTCATTGATTCTGGTGCTACACACTCATTTATTGCAAAGCAGTTTGTTCACAAGTACTCATTGACTACGTCAGAACTTCCAGAGAAGATTCCCCTTATCATTATTGAATCCTCTGAGTCTCCTTCCTTATTTGTGACTCACCATACCAAATATATGGTTGAGCTCCCTTCCTTCCCAAACTTTGAATGGGACTTTTTAGTCATTGATACTCCCAAGGGAGAATACCTAATATTGGGCTTTGACTTTCTCAATCATTTTAATCCTTCTATTGATTGGAGGCAAGGGCTGATAACCTTTAATCCTGATCATTTGGACTATTCTGATCCTTCTAAATCTGTCCGTAATGACCTTTCTTCTGCCAAATCATGTGCAGCTCGGGTTGGTGATTCTAGAGCACCATCATTTCCGTCTTCTGTCCATATTCCTTCCCTTAATTCCCCACAGTCATTACTATCTCCTAGGGCTGAAGTCTTCAAAGAGATTCAAGATGTTGGAGAAGATAATTCTGTATCTTACCTTCACCTCTTATTTGGGAATATGGACCTTCCTCCTTCATCTTATCATGACTCCCTGGAGGAGTTGTGGGATGAAGAGGAAGAGCCAGAAGAAGTAGAAACCGTGATGAAGGTTGTTCCTTCTGTCTATCACCAATACTTGGATGTATTCTCCAAGGTGAAAGCAGAAAAACTTCCTCCTCACCGCGCCTGTGATCATTATATTGAGCTGGAGGGGTCTCTACCTCCAGTTGGGGTGATCCACGCTTTATCAAAACAAGAGTCAGATACACTCAGGGCCTACATTTCAGAGAATGTAGAGAAAGGTTTCATCCGGCCAAGCTCCTCTTCAACAGGAGCACCTGTTCTTTTTGTCAAAAAGAAAGATGGTGGCCTCCGTTTGTGTGTTGATTACCGCAAACTCAATGCTGTTACTAGGAAGAACAAGTATCCTGTTCCTCCTATGAATCAGCTTCTCAATGTGTTTATTGGTTCTTCTATCTTCTCCAAGATTGATTTGTGTGGTGCATATAACCTGCTCAGAATCAAGGAGGGTGATGAAGATTTGACTTGTTTTAGGACTAAATATGGCAGTTATGAGTACTTAATTATACCGTTTGGGCTCACCAATGCTCCTGCTTCTTTCCAAAATCTTGTCAATGATATATTTCAAGATCTTCTCGATGTCTACGTTGTGGTTTATTTGGATGACATTGTGGTCTTTTCCAAATCTGAGGAAGAACATGTCACTCATGTGTCCACGGTTCTTTCCAGACTCAGAGCCAATTATCTTTTTGCTAAGGCATCCAAATGCCTATTCCATGTTTCTAGTGTGGAATATCTTGGTTATGTAGTTTCTTCTGAAGGCCTCAAGATGGACCAAGCAAAAGTCCCGCAGATTCTCAATTGGCCGCCTCCAAGAAACCTCAAGGCTCTTCAATCCTTCCTTGGCTTTGCCAATTTCTACGGCCATTTCATCAATAATTATTCAAAGAAAATCAGTTCACTCACCAGTTTCCTCAAGAAAGATTCATGTTTTCCCCTCAATGAGGAAGCTCTCAGTCAGTTTCACCAACTCAAAGAGGCTTTCACCACCGCTCCAATCCTATTCCACTTCATTCCTTCTCTACCCACCATTGTAGAGACCAATGCATCAGATTATGCTTTGGGTGCTGTACTGAGTCAGGTCTCTGATTAAGGAAAGCATCCCATTGCATTCAACAGCTGCAAGCGTATTCCTGCAGAGATCAAGTATGAAATTCATGACAAGGAACTCCTTGGAATCGTCTGGGCTCTCAAGCGCTGGAGGGCTTTTCTTCTTTCACTGTCTTCCCCTTTTGAAGTTCTCACCAATCACTCTTCCCTTCAATACTTCATGACCTCCAAAGTACTCACCCGCTGTCAAGCCTGTTGGGCTGAATTCCTTTCCGAATTTCATTTCTCAATCACTTACCGCCCTGGCTGCCTGGCTACTCTTCTGGATGCCTTATCACGTCGGGACGACGTCTATCCGGAGAGGGGGGAGGATTTCATCAGCAAGAATCCAATGAATTTTCAACAACTCATTAAGCAAGATGAAGTTCAACCCTCAAGGTATTTTGCAGTCAAGGTGGAATCTTTTTCAAATTTGATTTACTCCATTCAGAAGCAATTATGGCAAGATCCTAAGTACAGAAGTATCCTTGAAGATTTGGGTAAAGGTAAATCTGTCCAAGATTATTCTCTTGATTCCTCTTCCCAACTTCTTCTCTTCAAAGATCGGGTGGTAGTCCGAAATGACTCCACAATTCAACTTAGTATTCTTCAAAAGCGTCACAATTCTCCTCTAGCTAGCCACCCTGGCCAAGAGAAGACTCTCAAACTTGTCAAGCAGGATTTCCACTGGTCCGGCATGACTCAATTTACTAAGGATTTTGTTTCATCCTGTCAACAGTGCTCAAGAAACAAGAACATTTACCATAAGAAGTTTGGATTACTCAAACTTCTTCCAATTCCAAATGGTCCTAGGATTTGTCTTTAAATGGATTTTATCACTCAACTGCCGCTGTCCAGTTCCTTTCATTCAATCCTGGTCATAGTGGACAGTTCTCAAAAATTGTGAGCATGTGAGGTATGTATAACATACACATAAGGCCAAAAATGATTTTATAAACAATTAATTTTGTCTTAAACAGACTTTTGAGTTGAATTTGAAATAAAAATAATAATAATAAAGAATAATAAAAAATAAGTATAGCTTTTTTTTGGATAAACAAAGTTATAAATATTATGTCATTTTTGGGTTCTACACCAAAAATAACCTAGGGTACACCCATAGGGTGTTATACCCAAAAACACTTATTTTTTATGTTATTGGAAGATTTCGGAATATCACAGTACTAATGTAGCTTTTTTAACATTTTTTTAAAATTGTCAAATTTAAGCTTCATTAAGCTTAAATTTAAAGCTGCATAAGGTTTATGCAAACTTACCAAAATTTTAGTTAAAATTGAGGTGTGGTGTATATTTACTGAATTGGCTAAGGATTTGCCATACAGAATGTAAATCCTGCGTGAGCTCAATTTAAAAGGGTTTAAGGCCATAGTATGGCTTTAAATGAATAAAAGGGCAAAATCCATGCAGAAAGGTGGGACAAAGGAGAAAGACCAAATAGAGCTGGGGTACCCAACTTTTTGGATCTGCAAGGATTCAATTAAGGTTTTCCACCTGTATTGGAGGATTTTCAACCTTATTTAAACTTTAAGATTAGACTTTGATCCAACCTTAAGGTTTAAACTGGTTTTATCACAAATTGGACAGGAATTTCAAGCTGCCAAAGGGTAAATCCCAATATGCAGGCTTGAAATCAAGGTTTTAAGAACTGTCAAAGCTTAATCAAGCTTAAAAACCTTAATTAAGCTTAAAAATTTAAAGTTATAAGCATTGAAACCTTATCAAAAGCTAAGGTTTGGTGTGTATTGCTATTTTACGTGGAAAAATAGCAATAACTTCAAAAATTCATTCAAAATCCAATTCTTAATGGATTTGCTTGAAAATTTCACACAACTTAGAATTTAATATTATCTACATATAAATTAAATTTTAAGTATCTTTTATAAATAAATTTCCTGGGTAATTAGCCTGGAAATTTACTCTTTTAATTAAGTTCAAAGAAAATTATGATTTCTTTAAAAATTAATTAAAATTTGAGTTTAAGAGATTTCTGCTTGAAACGCTATTTTTAAGTTGTTCATGTGATGAACTTTAATATAAATAAGCTTAATTATATTGAAAACTTAAAATAATTAGTTTAAATGAGGATTAAAGTTACTTGGAGTTAAGAATAACACTGGTAACTTTAAATTGGAAGTAAAAATAAGTTGCCTTAAGTTAAGAACTTTATTTTTAAGCAGGGTTTTTCAGTTTTGACCTGAGCACGCCCTCTACATTCATTATGAATCATGAGAGCTGCTCTGCAGACATAAAAAGAGTCTTTTCAGAACTGTTTTTGTCCATAATCAATTATCAATCCAATCATATTAGAGATTTAAACAGGTAAAGTTTGATTAAATATAAAATCTTATTATTAAAAGTAATTCTTAAGTTATCTTTATTCTTTATTTATTAAATTAAAGAATTGAAGTCATAGAATTCAGATTATTGTTGTAATCATCTATAATAAATTTTATTATATAAAATTATCATCTTAAATATCTTTTAAAATCCACAAATTCCTCTCAAAAACTCTTTAATCATAATTTATATCATAAAAAGTTGTTTTATCATTAAATTTATTGATTTTTGGCGTGTTTTTAACTTATAATCTTCATTTTAATATAATAACTGTTGTATTTGACTTGTTGTATTAAATAAATCTTATAAGTAAGTTTTCTCTAGAATTCTATATTATTTTTTATCTAGTATTAGTTTTTTTATATAGAATCTTTCTATAAGAATTATTTTCTGCACAGTGTGTGTTACAATTCTTTTATAAATAATATTTATACTATTTATAAGTGGTTAAATATTTATATTTTCCACGTGGAATTGTCTCATTAAGAGCTTTACACTTCTTATTGCTATAATTGTCAGTGACTATAACAATAATAGAATAATTATAATTTATTATAATTATTATGTTTTTTTATTATTATATTTTTATAATAATAATCAAATTTATTTTTTTATATAATTATTTTTAATAATTATATTTAAATTTGTGGTTATAATATTTCATTATATTCTATTTTTTCTACTGAGGACAGTCGTAGTACTCTAGATATTGTTACTATTATCAAGAGTTTCATAGACAAACCTTACATTTGGGGGCCTGGCCGTGATTTTAAACCAGTTTTTGGGACATAAATCATATTATAGACCTTATTTTACTGTTTTTTGACGCAAAATTGCCATATTTGTCGTAATATTGGCTTTTTTGGGACTTATCCCTTATAAATAATCTTTATAATATTAATAAAGTTATTTTTCTTAAGAATATTGTTTGAAACAATATACTATTGAGTGACTTGGAATAAGTTTCTTTTGTCTAACTAGTGGCTTTTTCACATCACAGACTTGAAATTTATTCTTTGAGTTATTCTAGTATAAAGTGAATAATAATACAATTTTGATTAATTAACTTGTTAATTGAATAATTATTATTTCTTTAAAGAAAATAATAAATCAAATAAAAAATCCTTTAAAAATAAAAAAATCTTTGCTAAAAACATTTTTTTTTCTTTTATCTTAGACATTTTTCTTTATTTTTGACGTAATTTGCCATAAATTACATAAAAACAACTTTATTCAATAAGTTGAGCTTATAAGTTATTTTTATTGTTTGATAAAATAACTTATATTATTAATTTCTCTAGTGTCTTCCATCAGAGAAAATTCTTCAGACTCTGAAGCCTCAGAGTCAAGTATTCAAATTCAAACCAGCCCAGCACCAAGGGGTTTGATAACCAAAGAGCCCTTTAAAGGTCCTGCAGGTGAATTCAATCCAATTTTACTCTATTTTTTATTAAAATTGACTTGAAATGACTCCTACCAGAAGTGGAAGTAATTACTCCATCCAATCAAATGGATCTGGACCAGGACATTCCAGCCATAAATCCAAAAGGCAAGAATGTCCTCCCAGAGGAGAGGCACAAATGGAGGATGCCAGAACTTCCACCAGTTCCCAAAGGTTAGCCAGCACCTTTGAACCTCTTCTTGAGAGTCCAGAAGCTGACATAACTGCTATTGCTGTTAGGCCTGAACCATTTCCAACAGGCAACTGTGGAAATTTATCAACCCCAATAGAAAAACTGGTTCCTGGGCTCAAAACAACAAGAGTGGGAACTCCTTCCAAGTCTTTGGATAGGCACCATGAACTCTTTACTTCAAGTGAAGAAGTTCATGGGGCCAGAAAAGACAGAAGATCTTCTGTTGGGTTGGACACCAATGTCTGTCAAAGGACAAGTCCAACAGATAAAAGCTTGGTTGAAAAACCAAAGCATGTTATCAGAGGATCCAAAGAAGAAGGTGGCCCAAGGCAAGGACAACAGCCAAGTGGAAGCTCCTCAAGCATCCACCAGCAAGAATCTGCCTCAACAAGTGCCAAACAAGCCCAAGCAAGCCCCAAAGACCAACAAGAAGGGCAAGCAAAAGGGAAAGGGAAAGGCAAAGCCCAATTGGAACAAGCCTTACCCCCAGAATTACAGAATTCCAAAGAAGGAAAAGACAGCCATGGACAATGTGTTCAATATGGCAAGAGATTTGATGGAATTCAAAAACAAGGAGGAGGAAAGATTGAACAAATCCTTTCCAAAGAAATAGACCTTTTAAAGCTTGTAGCTTACTTTGAATCTTGTGATTATGGCAAAATTTAAAGCATTTGATCATGTCCAACAAAAGCTGGGTAATGAGATAGTACAAGTAAAAGACCATCAAAAGACCATTATTGGCCTTGAAAATGTCAAGAAGGCAAATATTTTGTCTTTGACGCAAATTTGTGAAAGACTTGAGCATAAAGTTACCTTACTCAATCACCCAGATGAGAATTCAATTTCTTTTATAACTGGACAATTAAGAGAATTGAAAATACAAGTTCAAAACTTGGAAAATTTAACTGGTCACAATGCAGCTCTTTTTCAAGAACAATTGGAAAAAAGTGATAAAGCAAGACTTGAATTGAAAGAAGATATTCAATCAAGTATTAATAATATATCACTAAAAAATGAATTGCCAAGGCAATCCACACCAATTCTTGACAGGAATGTTCTTAACTTGAATAATGATTTACATCATACAATTTCAAGTAATGATGTGGAAACTGCTTGCAATTTCAAAGACATTCCTAGATTAGAGGAATGGCCAACTTTCAGTGGTGAAGGAGAATATAGTCATATGGAATTGATGAAGACAATTGATATGTTCAAAGAAGACTTTAACATACCAGATGAATACATAAGTGCCAGATTACACTCATTATTTACCAAGTTAGAAAAGAAATGGTATTATAAAATGAGACAAGACCATGGTAAACATTCTTGGCCTTGGTGGAAAGACCAAATTATTTCCAAATGGGCAAATGATTCCTGGAGATTTAGAATGGAAAATTCTTTTGAAGAAGCCATTTTTAATATTGAGAGGGACAGGCCCATGACTTGGTTTCTTAAACAGAAGGACAGATTAACTGCCCTTCATCCTGATATGTCTGAACCAATGGTACATAAAAGGATATTAAGAAAGTGTGGTGGTGACCTTGAGCATGCTATAAGAAGCAGATGTATTGAGCCTTGCTCTACAGAAGATTATATCAATGCTATGGAGGATATCACTACTAGAACAAAAATTGGAAGAAATTGGTATAAACCCCCAATAGACAACAAGACTAGTGGGAAACCAATTTCAAAACCAAATAAACCACATGACAGACCTCCTTTGAAATGTCATAAATGTGGAAGTACATCTCATTTAGCAAACACTTGTCCAAAAAAGACAAGAGTCAATGAGATAAATGTTGAAAAAGTGGAAGACACAAAAGAAACTGATGTAACTTTACATGAAAGTGATTCTGAACCTGCAGAAGAAGAAGAAGTATCAGAAGAACTTGGTATAGAAAATATTAATGTTTCTTTTGAGGTCACTGAGGTACATACTCACTTACCACAGTACAGTGATGAATTTATGGATCTCATACATGTGCAAGATGCCAAAATGCAAAAAACCAAACCTTCCAGATGTAAAGGTTATACAGCTGGGTCATCTTGTATCACTAATATTGTGATAAATAACACAGAAGCCAAGATACATCTTGACTCAGGTGCTTTTTGCACTTGTGTTGGAAAAGATTATCTTGACAAAATCTATACCAATTGGCAAGACAAGTTGATGCCAATTGAAGGTGTAAAATTTAGCAGTGCTAGCCAGAACATGCACCCTTTGGGTATATTTGAAGCAGAAATAATATTTCCTCATCCTACAGGGAGTATGAGATTGAAAGCTGAATTTGTTGTTATGAATAAATGTACTTCACAACACTTTATACTTGGAAATGATTTTCTCAATATCTATGGTATTGATATTAATAATCATAAGGACAGGTATTTCACTATAGGGGAAAATAAAAGGCAAAAATTTGCTTTTTCACTAGAAAGAAAAGAAATTACTGTCATTAAACAAGTAAAAAATTTTAATAAAGAAAGATTTGTGTCAGATCAGTTAAGTGAAGCACAAATTAGTCCTGAATTAACACAAGAAATGAAGGAAGAACTTATTTCAATTTAGAGAAGCCTTTGCTTCTGATCATGCACCACTTGGGGCTATAAAAGGCCATGAAGTGGAAATCATGCTTAATGTGGAGAGACCTTATCCTCCACTATTAAGAAGACCAGCTTACCCAGCTAGCCCTAGGGCTAGAGAAGCATTAGAAAGTCATATTAATGAACTAATGAAACTGGGAGTTCTTAGAAAGGTTGGACACAATGAGGAAGTGGAAGTCACAACTCCAGTGATCATTACTTGGCATAATGATAAGTCAAGGATGGTTGGTGATTTTAGAGCACTGAATACCTATACTATTCCAGACAGGTATCCAATCCCTAGAATCCATGAGACTTTGACTCAATTATCCAAAGCAAAGTTTATTACTTCCATGGATGCTCTTAAAGGCTTCCATCAAAATGTTTTAACACCTCATGCTAGGAAATTATTGAGAATAATTGCTCATTGTGGTATTTATGAATATTTGAGGATGCCTTTTGGTATTAAAAATGCACCCTCTCATTATCAAAGAATGATGAATACCATATTCCCACATGAATTATCAGAGGGATGGTTAATCATTTATATTGATGACATTATCATTTGTTCAGAAACCTGGCAATTACATTTAGAGAGACTTTCATTAGTACTTAAGCAAATTCTACAAGTGAACATGAAAATTTCTCTTAAACAATTTAATTTTGGGTTTCATGAGTTAAACACTCTGGGACATGTAGTATCAGGACTGAGCCTTGGTGTTAATAAAAACATAGTGGCTGCAGCTTTACTGAAACAAATGCCCCAGAACAAAAAAGAAATGATGTCTTTCTTAGGATTTGCCAGTTATTACAGGCAACACCTTAAAGATTTTGCAATCCATGCCAGATCATTATACAGAATTTGTGATCAACAAACTGTTTTTGAAATGACACAGGAGAGAATTCAAGCATATGATAAAATCAAGTATGCCTTGACCAATGCACCATTATTATTGATGCCAGACTGGAAACTTCCTTTCAAGCTGTATATTGATGCATGTGGTGATGGTTTAGGAGCTGCTCTTCATCAAGTTCAAATTGTCAATGACAAGCCTTATGAGCGTCCAATTTGTTTTATTTCAAGACAAATTAAACATACTGAGGCCAGATATGGAGCTAGCAAAATGGATCGCCTTTGCCTTGTTTGGGCTCTGGAAAAACTTCATTACTATCTTGATGGTAGTGTGTTTGAAGTAATTACTGATTGTAATGCAGTAAAATCACTTCTTAACATGAAGACTCCAAAAAGACACATGTTAAGATGGCAGATTGCTATACAGGAGTATAGAGGCAATATGACCATAGTACATAAAGCTGGAAATATTCACAAGAATGCTGATGGCTTAAGTAGATGGGCATTACCAAATACACCTGATAATCCTGCCTATGTTCCTGCAAGTGCAGAACCTCAAATTCCAATTGAAGGAATTAATATCACAGATGTTGGAACAGAATTCTTTGAAGAAGTTAGAGGAAGCTAAAAGCAAGATGAGAATTTTCATATTCTTACTGCTCTACTTGACAAAGATTGTAAAGATGTAGCCTTGGCTAATTCTCTGGATGATATTTGAAAAACATCTTATGATAATGGAAGATTCCACTTATTTGATGGTATACTATATCATAGATCTAAATACACATGTGTCATGGTTTTATGTAGTAGGATGTTGATTAACACAATACTACTAGAGTGCCATGATAACATTTATTCTGGACATCTGTCTGACGACAGAACAATGGAAAGAATTAAGACATGTGCCTGGTGTCCATCTTGGAGAAAAGATGTCATTGAGTACTGTCATAGTTGTGATAGATGCCAGAAAGCCAATAAAGCTACTGGTAAAAGATTTGGTTTAATGATCCATATGCAAGAACCAAGTACCCCATGGGAAGTGGTTCACATGGATTGGGTAACTGCCTTACCACCTGGAGGTGATAAAAGTTACAATGCATGTCTTGTTATTGTGGACAGATATAGCAAAACACCAATCTTTTTACCATGTCATAAAGATGACACAGCTATGGATACAGATCTTTCGATTTGGAACAGAGTCATATCCCATACTGTCCTCTTTAAAAACATCCTTAGTGACAGAGACCCAAAATTTACATCAGCCTTATGGACTAATTTACATAAGCTTTTGGGTACAAAATTATCATTTTCAACAGCCTACCATCCACAAACAGATGGGCTGGCAGAAAGAATGATTCAAACCCTTAAGGACATTATCAGAAGAGTTTGTGCTTATGGCCTGGAGCTTAAAGATTCTGATGGCTTTACCCATGATTGGTGTACTCTTATACCGGCATTGGAATTAGCCTACAAGACCTCCATCCATGTTTCAACAGGCAAGACTCCTGCAATGTTGGAAAAAGGATGGAACCCCAAACTTCCAGTTGATACTTTGAAAAAAGATTTGGTTGACATTCATCCAGCTGCTTCAAGCTTTAAGCTACTGCTTGATAAAGTGAGACATCATGCCAATCAAAGCATGAATGATGCCTTTGAATATGCTAAGCAGAAATGGGATAAGAGTCATAAAACACCAGAATTCAAAGTAGGAGACTTAATACTAGTTTCAACCTTGAACTTTAATAATATTAAAGGTCCAAAGAAATTGAAAGATTCCTTTGCAGGACCATTTATTATTAAGGCCCTTCATGGGACAAATGCAGTACAAGTAGAACTTTCAGGAGAGTTAGGAATCAAACACCCAACTTTTCCTGTCAGTCTTGTAAAGCATTACACATCAAGTGATAAGGAATTATTTCCTTTAAGAAATGAAATACCCTTAGAGGTACCCCCACTTGATCTAAGTGAGGAAAAGAAAGTACCGAAAGTCTCAAAAGAAAGAAGACTTAGGGGTAAACATGACAGAGAATACTTAGTCAGGTACAGAAATCCACAACATGAAAATTAGTGGGTTGAAGAAAGTAAAATACCTGATTCCCAAACGTTTCTCAGAACATTCAGACATGAGAGAAGACCAATTCCTCAATAAAAAGTTTGAATTGTGTGCTTTACATACTTGAACAGTATAAGTAGAGAGGTTGGACAGTGGATTATACCCCCCCTAATAACTTGGGGTATACTACAAAAGAAAAATTGTGGTACAATTTTTTTTGGTGGTAGGGAATGTGAGCCTGTGAGGTATGGATAACATACCCATAAGGCCACAAATGATTTTATAAACAATTAATTTTGTCTTAAACAGACTTTTTAGCTGAATTTAAAATAAAAAATAATAAAAAATAAGTATAACTTTTCTTTGGATAAACAAAGTTATAAATATTATGTCATTTTTGGATTCTACACCAAAAATAACCTAGGGTACACCTATAGGGTGTTATACCCAAAAACACTTATTTTTTATGTTATTGGAAGATTTAAGAATCTCACAGTACTAATGTAGCTTTTTTAACATTTTTTTAAAATTGTTAAATTTAAGCTTAATTAAGCTTAAATTTAAAGTTGCATAAGGTTTATGCAAACTTACCAAAATTTTAGTTAAAATTGAAGTGTGGTGTATATTTACTGAATTGGCTAAGGATTTGCCATACAGAATGTAAATCCTGCGTGTGCTCAATTTAAAAGGGTTTAAGGCCATAGTATGGCTTTAAATAAATAAAAGGACAAAATCCATGCAGAAAGGTGGGACAAAGGAAAAAGACCAAATAGAGCTGGGGTACCCAACTTTTTGGATCTGCAAGGATTCAATTAAGGTTTTCCACCTGTATTGGAGGATTTTCAACCTTATTTAAACTTTAATATTAGACTTTGATCCAACCTTAAGGTTTAAACTGGTTTTATCCCAAGTTGGACAGGAATTTCAAGCTGCCAAAGGGTAAATCCCAATATGCAGGCTTGAAATCAAGGTTTTAAGAACTGTCAAAGCTTAATCAAGCTTAAAACTTTAAAGTTATAAGCATTGAAACCTTATCAAAAGCTAAGGTTTGGTGTGTATTGCTATTTTACGTGGAAAAATAGCAATAACTTCAAAAATTCATTCAAAATCCAATTCTTAATGGATTTGCTTGAAAATCTCACACAACTTAGAATTTCATATTATCTACATATAAATTAAATTTTAAGTATCTTTTATAAATAAATTTCCTGGGTAATTAGCCTGGAAATTTACTCTTTTAATTAAGTTCAAATAAAATTATGATTTCTTTAAAAATTAATTAAAAATAGAGTTTAAGAGATTTCTGCTTAAAACTCTATTTTTAAGTTGTTCATGTGATGAACTATAATATAAATAAGCTTATTTATATTGAAAACTTAAAATAATTAGTTTAAATGAGGATTAAAGTTACTTGGAGTTAAGAATAACACTGGTAACTTTAAATTGGAAGTAAAAATAAGTTGCCTTAAGTTAAGAACTTTATTTTTAAGCATGGCTTTTCAATTTTGACCTGCGCACGCCCTCTACATTCATTATGAATCACGAGAGCTGCTCAGAAGACATAAAAAGAGTCTTTTCATCACTGTTTTTGTCCATAACCAATTATCAATCCAATCATATTAGAAATTTAAACAGGTAAAGCTTTATTAAATATAAAATCTTATTATTAAAAGTAATTCTTAAGTTATTTTTATTCTTTATTTATTAAATTAAAGAATTGAAGTCATAGAATTCAGATTATTGTTGTAATCATCTATAATAAATTTTATTATATAAAATTATCATCTTAAATATCTTTTAAAATCCACAAATTCCTCTCAAAAACTCTTTAAACATAGTTTATATTATAAAAAGTTGTTTTATCTTCAAATTTATTTATTTTTAGCGTGTTTTTAACTTATAATCTTTATTTTAATATAATAACTGTTGTATTTGACTTGTTGTATTAAATAAATCTTATAAGTAAGTTTTCTCTAAACTTCTATATTATTTTTTATCTAGTATTAGTTTTTTTTATATAGAATCTTTCTAAAAGAATTATTTTCTGCACAGTGTGTGTTATAATTCTTTTATAAATAATATTTATATTATTTATAAGTGGTTAAATATTTATATTTTCCACGTGTAATTGTCTCATTAAGAGCTTTACACTTCTTATTGTTATAATTGTCAGTTACTATAACAATAATAGAATAATTATAATTTATTATAATTATTATATTTTTATAATAATAATTAAATTTATTTTTTTATATAATTATTTTTAATAATTATATTTGAATTTGTGGTTATAATATTTCATTATATTATATTTTTTCTACTGAGGACAGTCATAGTATTCTTGATATTGTTACTATTATCAAGAGTTTCATAGACAAACCTTACAAAAATGGCGGTTTTTATTCCAACAATGTCTTCAATCACTTCCCTGGATTTGGCCCATTTATTCATCAAGAATATCTTTTCAAAGCATGGCCTCCTGTTAAGCATTGTCAGTGATAGAGGTTCACTCTTTGTTTCTTCTTTTTGGACCAATCTTTGTCAGCAGCTCAAGATTTCAAGAGATTTGTCAACTGCTTACCATCCAGAAACTGATGGACAGACAGAGAGGGTAAATAAGATACTAGGACAGTATCTTTGGATGTATTTCAATTATCATCAAGATGATTGGAACACCTGGCTCCCTCTGGCTGAGTTTTCCTACAATAATTCTGATCACTCTTCAACCAAGCAATCCCCGTTTTTCACTGTTTATGGAAGAGATCCACAATTTGATTCAGTTCACATCACTCAAGATACTCCTTCTGGAAAGTTATCAACAAAAATCCAATCAGTAAAGCAAGATGTCAAGCGAGAACTTGAAGCTGCCATAAACCGGTTTAAGAGGTATGCAGATAAAGGTAGAGCAAGTCCACCTATTTTCAATCCCGGTGACATGGTATGGCTTTCCTCCAAGAACATCAAATCAACCAGACCCACTGAAAAACTATCCGAAAGATGGTTGGGTACATTTCCAATCTTGAAGAAAGTCAGTTCTCATGCTTACCACCTCAAGCTTCCATCTCAATGGAAATCCATCCACCTAGTCTTCCATATTTCACTCTTGGAACCAGTCAAGACATCAGCAATCCCAAATCAGCATCAAGAGCCTCCTCCTCCAATTATCATTGAAGAAGAAGAGGAATGGGAAGTCTCTCAAATACTGGATTCAAAGCTCAAGAGAGGAAAATTATGGTATCTGGTGGAATGGAAAGGTTTCAGTCAAGACCCAGAAAGATCTACTTGGGAACCAGCCAAAAACCTCAAGAATTGCCCTGAACTTGTCAAAGATTTCCATTCTTTGTATCCTGACAAGCCAGGACCCAATTCTTCAAAAGCTTGATCATTTTATGGTGATTGGTGGGGAGAGGAATTACCAAAAGTAAGTCCCACTCCTGGTATGCACCTTTGGGGGTATTCTACTCTTCTTTGTTGTAAGCATCACCTTGGCCACTCTGTGAGAACTTTGCAATTTGGACACAGATTCGTTGGCCTGGCTTTCAACATCAATTCCAAAATTATGGCCTATTTTCACTTGGGAAAATGGACCATTCACTTTCATTCTCCTTTCCAAGTTTTCCAATTCAAGACATTCCTTCATCAAATTTATATTCTTATTTATGGCACTGGCGGGATTGGCAGCTTCTAAAAGTAAGTTCCTCTCCTGGTGTGCACTTCCCTGAGGGGTCTACAATCTTTTCAAAACATCACCTTGGCCACTCTGTGAGCACCTGTCATCAAATTGTTTTATCAAGGTCCTTGGCCACTTTGAAAATCAACCATCAAAATCAGTGATGAAGATGGGATCCCCCTCCAAAACTTTTTCTTTTATTTTCTTTTTCTGTTTTTTTATCTTTACTTTTCTTTGAATTTCTTTTATTATAATCTTTTATGCCAAAATTCTATGTCAAATTCAATCCTTCAACATTTCCAAAGCCAAATGTCAAGAGAAGACTACGTCACCCTCAATTCATATGCGAACATTATTATCAGTTCAAAATTTTCTTTGCAAGATTCTAATACCTCTGGGATCCCTCTGTCTAATCCGTCTCAACAGCCTCAACAGGCTTCTACCTTATCTTGGTGCTCAGGAGCTCACCATTAAAGGTAGGGGGGTACTGGCACAACCACAAGTTTGGCCCTCCTCCTTGATGGCTGCAGCAATCCAACCTGGAGCCAAGTTGGGGCCAATTGGTCACGTCATACCTTTTATGGCCAATTAGTCCCCTTGGGTGTTCTATGGCATCCACACCATAACACCTTCCAATGGAGGTTTTATGGCCTCAGGCCATATCCTGCCGTCATTGGCCTTCTTGGCCAATTCCCACTTCACCAACCCCCAGGCCTTCATCTTTGATTTTGGGCCTGGGGGGGTCATTTTGTCTTCTAGGGGCCTCCAGGCCCCCTAGCTTTCATCCTTGGATTCAGGGCCACCCCTTTCATTATTGGGGTTTTTGCCTAAATGGCCTTTTTGAGCCATTTAGGCCCCCTACGGCTCCTATGGCCTGTGGGCCGTGGGCCACGGTCCGCGGACCGTACGCCATTTAGGCCCCTTTTGGCCTAATCCAATGAGGCCAAAAGGGGCCAAAGGGGGCAGCCACCTAGCCCCCAAGGCCAGGTGGGTCCCAAACCAAATTTTGACCCACCTGAGCCATTTTTGGCCACCACCTCCTTGCACCCAAAAGTGACCAAAAACTTCATGGACACCATTTTGGCCACAAATCCTGTAGGACCCAATTTTGGCCATGGACCACCATGGATCAATAGTTCAGTCATGGCCTCTGGAAACCACTAGAGGCCACCAGATCAGCTCAGTCTTTCTTTCCCCTCAACTCCAGGGGATTTCTTCCTTTCCTTGATACCATCTGTACTCAAGGTTTCAGGCATGGTGCATATATGGTATTATATACCATTATGCACCATTTCTGCTCAGTAATCTAGTGGTGATGTTTTCAGGACCCAATTCCACCTTTCCAAATCAAGGTCTCAAATCCCAACACCCATTTTGAAGGAGGGTTAATCAGCTCATCAGTCTGACAAGTTATGGCGGCAATCAGAAGACTCTTCAAGGATCCCAACCACCTGTATCTGCAGGAGTTGGGTTGGCACAATTCATTCAGGATTATTCAATGGCAATTCTCAAGAGGTATTTCATCATTTCAATCAGTTGTCAAGGCATCAAGTATTCAATACTCCTTGGAAAACTCAATTCATCTGTACAGGCCTCATTCAATCAACCTGTATGGTCTTGGAACAATTGGGCCATTTCATATTCCACTGTGTGAAATCCATCACACAGTTCAAATTTCAAGATGGCCAGAACTGTATTTCCCTATTTGGACAATACAGTTATTGATCCACCTTCCAGGATCAATCTTTCAGTCTTCACATATACCAGCTACCTTGCATCACCTGGGGACTTTTTCCCCAGTTAATTAATATAGTGGATTTATTTTTATCCTTATTTTCTTTTACCTTATTAAAGCTAATACTGATAATCTTAAGTCAGTCATTAGCACCTTTCTCTTTTCTTTCCTCGCCTGTCAGTGGATATTGGTGGTCATATTCTTTAATAATTCCATTGTTCTTTCTGGCAGGTTGAAACAGTGAATTGAGGATTCACTTGGTTGGCTTCTTGGCCTTTGGCTTTCTTTTATCTTTGGCCTTTGGCTTCATTCTTATTACTCTTTGATATCTTTGGCATATTTGTCCTTTCTCTTATTCCTGCTAAATAAATATATTCCGTAGTATTTCTTATTATCTTTTGGAGCCCTCCAAGTGAGTTCTTGGTCCTTGAGTGCCATGCCATCTTGTTTCCATAAGAGCCCCTGTGACAGACAGTGTGTTCAACATGGCCAGGACCTTGATGGAATTCACAGCCAAAGAGCAGGAAAGGATGAACAGGACCTTTCCACACAAATAATACAAGAAATACATTTTGTGAAGCATATTCTTGATGTAGACATTTTTAAACTTGATGCAAAGCTAAATAAAATTACATCAGATATAAGTGAATTAAAAAGAAATGACAAAAAGAATACTGAATGGTATCAGTTGACAAATGTCAGACTTGATTCAATTGTCAATACATGTGACAGAATTGAGAGTCAAGTTCAAAATAATGAGATAGAAGATCTTTCATTTTGAACATTAATTATTAACTTAGAATTCTGAAGGATCATGTCTTAGAAATAACTAGAAATACCAATCAGTTTGCCACACATTTGGCAAAGAGTGACAGTGAAAGGCAGAAATCAAAAGATGAAATCATTGGAAATGTGGATCAAATTCATAAAAATTAGGAGCCACATATGCCAAGACATTCTACACCTTTGACTCAAGATAAACCTTCTGTTAAAGGAAGTTTGACCCCACTTTTAGGAGAAAATGTTATCTCTGCAAAAGATATTCCCAAATTGGAGGAATGGCCAACATTCTCTGGTGAAGGAGAATACAACCATATTGAGCTCATCAGAACTATTGATATGTTGCAAGAAGGCTTTCATATAACTGATGAGATTATAGTGGGAAAATTTCACTCTCTGTTTACCAAAACTGCAAAGAAATGGTATCACAAGATGAGGATAGAACATGGAAAATATGAGTGGTCTTGGTGGAAATCTGAAGTGATTACCAAATGGGCCAATAATTCTTGGAGGTTTAAAATGGAAAATGCTTTTGAAAGTGCCATTTTTCACTCAGAAAAGGATAAACCACTTACTTGGTTCTTCAAGCAAAAAGACAGATTATCTGCTTTACACCCAGATATGTCTGACACTATGATTAATATGAAAATATTAAGAAATTGTGGAGAAGCCCGAGAATATGCTATCAAGTGCAGATGTGTGGAGCCCTGTTCAACAGAGGACTACATTAATTCAATGGAAGATATCATTACTAGAACAAGAATGGGTAAAACTTGGATTAAAAACCCAATAGAGTCCAAGATGATCCCAAAAAAATCCCAGGGAAGACGGGAAACCTGAAATACCTGTCTTAAAGTGTCATAAATGTGGAAGTACTTCACATTTGGCCAACACTTGCACCAAAAAGCCAAAAATTAATGAAGTTCAAATCATTGAAAAAGTACAGGTTACTGAAGAGAAAGAAGAATGTGTCCTAGATTCTGCAATATCTGAAGACACACCAATAGAGGACCATCCCATTGAGAACATTACAGCTTTCTTTGAGATCACAGAAGTAAATACTTACTTGCCACAGTACAATGAGGATTTTTACACCCCAATCAATATCCAAGATGCCAGAATGTGTAGAACCAAGCCTGCTAGAGGCAAATGCTATACTGCTGGAGCACCTTGTATCACATCAGCTTTGATGAATGATACTGAATCCAAAGTAAACTTGGATACAGGAGCATTTTGCACTTGTGTGGGAAAAGAATACCTCCAAGTTATACTTCCTTAATGGAAACATCATCTATTACCAATATAAGATGTGCAAGTTGGTAGTGCCAGTAATAATATGTACCCCTTGGGAGTTTTGGACACTAATCTTGTATTTCCACACCCAGCAGGAAGTTTAAGAGTGAAAACTGAAATTGTAGTAATGGATAATTGCACATCTCAGCACATTATTCTTGGGAATGATTACTTGAATATTTATGGCATTGACCTCAATAACCATAAAGACAGATACTTCACAATTGGAGATAGCAAAAGAGAAATATTTGCTTTTTCCAATATTCCAAAGAAAATATCTGTAATATCTTCTGTTAAGAATAGTCATAAGGAAGGATTTGTGGATAATCATCTTATTGAAGCACAAATCAATCCATCATTGTCACCCAAAATGAGACATGAACTTATTGATGTGTTATATACATACAATAATGCACTTGCATCTGATAATGAACCATTAGGTGCTATAAGAGGACATGAAGTTGATATTACCCTCAATATTGACAGACCATATCCTCAAGTACTTAGAAGACCAGCTTATCCAGCCAGTCCCAGAACTAGAGAAGCCTTGGAAAAGCATATCCAAGAGTTGAGTCAACTGGGTGTACTAAGGAAAGTAGGCCATAATGAAGAAGTTGAAGTGACAACACCTGTTATTATTGCCTGGTATAATGATAAATAAAGGATGGTTGGAGATTTCAGAGAATTGAATACCTAAACAGTTCCAGATAGGTATCCAATTCCTAGAATCCACAAAACCTTGACCCAATTTTCCAAAGCCAAATATATAACAGCAATGGAGGCATTGAAAGGCTTTCACCAAAGTTTTTTGACGCCTAAAGCTAAGAAATTACTTGGAATTATCACTCACTGTGGTATTTATGAGTATATTAGAATGCCATATTGTATTAAAAATGCACCATCTAATTATCAAAGAATGAGGAATACCACCTTCCCCACAGAATTATCTGAAGGATGGCTTATCATTTATATTGATGATATCATCATATGTTCTGATTGTTGGTCTTTGCACCTTGAAAGACTTGCAAGAGTACTTCACAAAGTTTCAAAAGTGAATATGAAAATTTCACTCAAGAAATGCAATTTTGGTTTTGAAGAGCTCAAAGCATTAGGACATATTGTTTCTGGTTTAAGCTTGGGTATTGAAAAGAATAAAGTGGCAGCAGTTTTACTTAATCCAATACCCCAGAAAAAGAAAGAAATGATGTCTTTTCTAGGGTTTTCTAGTTATTATAGGCAAAACTTGAAAGAATTTGCAATTCTAGCCAAGTCACTCTATAGAATATGTGAGCAACAGACAGTATTTGAGATGACACAGGAGAGAATTAAAGCTTATGAGAAAATAAGGAAAGCTCTTACAAAAGCACCTTTACTCCTCATGCCTGACTGGAATATACCTTTTAAATTGTACATTGATGCATGTGGAGATGGATTAGGGGAAGTCCTTCATCAAACCCAATTTATTGATGAAAAACCTACAGCAGGACCAGTTTGTTACATCTCAAGACAAATCAAACCAACAGAAGCCAAAGATGGTGCAAGCCAAATGGAGTCCTTATGTTTGGTATGGGCACTTGAGAAATTGCACTTTTACCTTGATGGCAGTGTTTTTGAAGTAATAACTGACTGTAATTCTGTGAAATCACTTCTTAACATGAAAACTCCCAAAATACATATGTTGAGATGGCAAATAGCCATTCAAGAGTATAGAGGAAACATGACTATAGTCCATAAAGCAGGAAACATTCACAAGAATGCTGATGGGCTTAGAAGGTGGGAATTAGCCAACACTCCTGATAACCCAGCTTATGTACCTTTGAAAGCTGAACCACAGATTCCAATTGAAGGAATTAATATAACTGATATTGGGACTGAATTCTTTGCAGAAGTCGGAGAATCTTATAAGCAAGAAAAGAATTGCCATATCTTGACTTCTTCATTAGATAAAGACTGCAAAGATATATCTTTAGTCAAGGCACTGGATGAAGTTTGGGAAAATTCCTATTCTGAAGGAAGATTTCACTTGTTTGATGGGATTATTTACCACAGAAGCAAACATTCTTGTGTAATGACATTGTGTAGCAGATTGCTTATCAATACCATTCTTCATGAATGTGATGATAGCATATACTCTGGACAGCTATCAGAATACAGAACACTTGAAAAAGTGAAGAAATGTGCATGGTGGCCATCTTGGAAAAAGGAGAACATTGAATATTGCCATACCTGTGACAGATGTCAAAAGACAAACAGGGGTACAGGCAAGAAATTTGGACTTATGATCCATATTCAAGAAAAAAAATCCCTTTGGGAGGTTGTTCACATGGACTGGGTCACAGCACTTCCTTCAAGTGGTGACAAAGGTTATAATGCTTTCTTAGTCATTGTAGAAAGATATAGCAAGACTCCCATATTCTTACTATGTCATAAAGATGACACAGCGATGGATACAGCTCTTCTTTTATGGAGTAGAGTTTTCTCATACAGGATTATTTAAGAATATCATAAGTGACAGAGATCCCAAATTCACATCTGCACTTAGGAACAATCTTCATATATTATTTGGGACTAAGCTATCATTTTCTACAGAATATCATCCTCAAACAGATGGACTGGCAGAGAGAATGATTAAAACTTTAGAAGACATGATCAGGAGTTTTTGTGCTTATGGATTAGCATTCAAAGACTCAGATGGCTTTACCCATTACTGGTGCACTCTGATACCTGCATTGGAATTGGCATATAAGACATCAGTCCATTATTCCACAGGTCAAACTCCTGCTATGTTAGAAAATGGATGGAATCCAAGACTCCCAGAAGACACACTGGAGAAAGACTTGATTGAAATTCATCCTACAGCTTTCAGCTTCAAGATAATGCTTGATAAAGTGAAACATCATGCAAAACAAAGTATGAATGATGGTTTTGATTATGCAAAACAGAAGTGGGACAAGAGTCACAAAGTACCAGACTTCAAATTAGGGGACTTAGTTCTAGTTTCAACCTTGAGTTTTAATGATATCAAAGGCCCAAAGAAACTAAAAGATTCTTATGTAGGACCTTTTGTTATTGTTGCCTTACATGGAACCAATGAAGTCCAAGTGGAATTGAGTGGTTAATTGGAAAATAAACACCCCACTTTTCCATTAAGCTTGATAAAACCTTATCAACCCGCTGACAAAGAATTGGTTTTTTTAAGGAACCCAACTACTTTGACTGTACCACCATTGGAACAGAATGATGACAAAAAGATAAAGAAAGTCATTAAATAAAGGAGACTTGGGGGTAAAACTCAAAGAGAATATCTTGTCAGACATATAAATCCGGTACATGAGGATGAATGGATAGCAGAAGCAGCAATACCTGACTCAGATAAGCTCTTGAGAAGATTTAGACATGAAAAAAGGCCACAGGCCTGAATATGTCTATAAATGTGCTTTAAATTTCTTGATCTGAGTAATTTAAAGAGGTTCGAAAGTGGACATTAACCCCCTTTGGGCCTTTTTTCTTCTTTATACCATTGATGAACTTGTAGTACAATTTTATTTTTTGGTGGGGGGTAATGCGAGCCTTGCGGTATATTCTACATACCCAAATAGGCCACAATTATCTTAAAAATAAGTTCTGAATTATGCATAACCCATAAGTCATGCATATATTCAAGATTCATAATTTTTGATTTCAGAAAAGATTATGAGCTTTTTGTTGAGTAAGTAAATCCATGGATTTAAGGCCAGATTTGGATTCTACACAAAAATTTGCCAAGGGTAGCTCCATAGAGTGAATAAGCTCAAATTAACTCTTTGAGGTGGTAATATGGAAAATACTTCAATACGACATCATCAATACCACATAAAGGATCTGTGAAAAGTTTTGTTTTTCTCTATTTCATGCCAAAATAATGGGAATGTGAGAAATCCCATGTTACATATACACTAAGAATAGTGTTATGCATGCTTTGGGCACTCAATATTATGGTATTCCTCTATGCACTTTTGGTACACCCATAGTGGATATCTCACTTTAAGCTTAAAATTGTATTTTGACGTGAAAAATAGGCAAGGGGGACATAAGACATCAAAGAGAGCCAGGGTAACCAACTTCTGAGGCCTCTGAGGCGTGGAAAGCTCCAAAGCTTAGATCCATGGCTGATCTTGGCCAAATTAGTAAACTGAAACCCTTTGGGAACTTGGTTACCATGTTACAACTACAGTAAATCATAAGAAAATAGCAAATAACCTGCTATTTTGATGTGCCAAGGAGGTAAAAAGGAACTTAGACTCCTGTAACCATGTCAATTCTTAATTACTTTCCATGGATAAGCCCCAAAAGAGTAATTAAAACCCTTTTTGGACTAGTATCCATTGATTTACCTCATAGCAACCAGTCATAAACTGCTATTTGCAATTCTATGTAGAAATGAGGTAAAAGCTTCAAAAATTCATTAAAAATACAATTATTTATGAATATTTCTGAAACCTTCAGGAACAATTAAAAACTGTATAATTCATCTAAAAACCAAAAAGAATTACACTTTTATATGTAAAATTAAAAGTTTTACTTACATTCCAATTTTGAGGATTCCACATGAAACATAGAATCTTTAAAAATTTACAGAAAATACATTAGGTGATGAAATTTCGAATAAAATTTATAAATTTGAGATTTCAATGATTATTTTGGAATAAAAGAAGAGTTAAAGGTGTTACTCCTTTTATTCGTAACCATAAATGGGTTGGTAGTCATGTAAAAACCTCAATCAAGTAATTATGATAAGCTTATGTGACAACAGATGATGCAATCAATAATACAGAAGGGTTTATTGTTTTCTCACTCACTGTTTTTTCAGTTTTCTCCATGGAACGCCTCTTTGAGCTGTCTTATACTTAAAAGAGGCCTCCTCTTGCTTTTTTTTCCAAATCATCACATCATCACATTATTACATTATATCATTATTACCAACATGTAATTATTAGTTAAAACTTTTCTTTGGTGTTTTATTCTTTCAGAATCAATCAGAAAGACGTGAAACCATAGAAATCAACTATATACTGTTGTGATCCTGCTATAAAATCATTTTAATCCATTAAATCCACAATTCTACATCGTATTTCTCTACTTATATCTTTCAATAAGTTGTTTGGAGTATTAGTGAGTCATTTATCTTAATTCTCAAAATTTTTCTCTAGTATTAGTTTTCTTCAAGACTTATCCATATAATTATTTTTGCAAAAGATAATTATATAGTAAAATAATTTTCATTATTTTAATAAAAGAAGTTTTTATTATTAAAGTCTTCTTGTAATTGATTCTTGTAGACAATTACTGCTTATTGTTATAGTAACTAGTAGTGTATAACACGTGAAAGAAATAATTCTCTAATTATTGAATTGTTGTTATAATAATTTTTTATTATTATATTTCATAAGGACAGTCATAGTACTGTTGATTAATAGTAATAGTATCAACAGTTTCATAGACACATCTTACACAATTGGTTATATGGCACATATGATACACCTGGCTGCATGTTAAGGAGTCAAAGCCCTTGGTGATGGAAGGCCTTCAATTTAAAATCAGGAAGGACTTTTAGAGGACTTCCTAATTGTGCTGATCCCAATTAGATCACAATCACCACCCAAAAAAAGGACATTACCCCTACTACCTGCAACATAGTCCCCAAAGGAAACAAGTTTAGTGCACTGGTGAACTTAATTTACAATGAACAAAGCCCAAAAAATACAAAAATCCCTGTCCCATGTTTGAAAAGGATGGAACTCCACTTAAACAATTATTCAAAAATCAAGAAGCCCAAAGGGAACCTAAAATAAATTCTGTATACCCAAAAACATGCATGCTTATTTTCTCTCTCCACTTGAACAGGAAAAGGCACAGGTAAAGGTAAAATTTCTCCAACCTCTTGATGAGGCAAAAATGATCATTTGCGGGGCAAATTATCCAGAAATCAATAGATAATTTTCACTTCATATGTTGCTTATTAAAAGAATAAATAAGGTGGGTCTCTTAAATTTTCATACTTATCTCATTTTTATAATTTCATTATTTACCATTGGTAGGCTTGCTAGATATATGATGCAGGTTTGATGGTGCCAGCTTCAATGGCCATGATATCCAAGGTAATGACATATGTCACCAGCTTACTATTGAAGACCACAGCAATCTGTGCAGCTATTCTGGATCTACACCTTAAATTGAATTTTTCACAACAAACAAAGCAACTATGCTGCAAATTGGGACATCTTCAAACAAAGGCAAAGCACATTTTGATGAAAATGCCAAAAAAAATTTCCAAAGAAAAGATTTGGTGCAAGACGCTGATGGAATTGAAAAATTTACATGTTTATTTGGAAATCTTTACCCTTTGTAGGGTATGTCTAGGACAAGCTTGATAATAGTAACAAATATCAAAAGTACTTTGACTTTCCTGAGTGGAAAGTATAATTGAATGGAATGTTATAACCACAAATTAATATAATTATCAAAAATAATTGTATAAAAAGGGAATCCAATTATTATTAGATGATTTGATAATAAAGAAATCTGAATAATTATAATGAATTCTAATCATTCTATTACTATGAAAGTAACTGACAGTTATTGTAAGGTGTGGATATGAAACTTTGATTAAAAATCAAGTACTTTTCCTGTCCTCAAAATTTGTATAAGGTAAGAATTAATTAAAAATAGTAAGAAATATTATTTTTAAGAGAAAAAAAATCAATTTTATTGTTTATAGGTTTGTTAGTATAAAACAATAATATTATAAAGATTTATTGTTTTACCAACAATAAAATGTTAGCCAAAAATACTCTACAAGAGATATTTGAGGCTACAAAAGAAATTTCTTCAAGAGCAATTTCAATTGGAATTAATTGAGAAAAGAGCTTCAAGAAATTAATTAAAGAACAGAGTCTTTAAAAAAGATATTTAAAGAGAAAACATGCCCAAAAGTGAGCAGAGTGAATTTGGAAACAAAGTGACAAAGTTTACAGTGATGAAAGATGCTGTAATTCACTTTTGGGGTGGTTCACGGGTAAAAAAGATTATAAGAGTTATGAAAAATGATTATGATGATTTTTTCACGTGGTTAAAAGGTTCAAAATGATTTGAAAAGGTTGGTTGGAATCTTTTATTGATTGGTTTAACAATGTTTAAAGTAGTTATAAAAGGAAAAAGATTTTAACATGAAGAGAAAAGTGGGGCAAAGAAGACAGTCTTTTATAGCCATCAATTTTCTTGATCCAAAAGTGAAATTTACTCTTGTCAGTCATGAAAACAGTCTGACAATAGAAAAGCAAATTATTGAATCATTGAACCCTGGCTTAGACCAAAAAGGGCTGGCTTAAGCCATTTTTTGCCATTTTTAGCCATTTTAGACCCTTATATCAGCCATTACTATAGCAATACCTGGTCTAGAGCCTTCAAAGCACGTCAGAATGTGTGTAAGAGGCGTAGAAACCAGTTAAAACTGTTTTTTATCAAGATTGTTTTATCTTAAGGGTAGTTTTACCCTCTTGGCAACAGTTAAAACTACCCTGTTTGGTGTCAAAACCTCATCATCAATTGAGTCACAGACCCTGTGACTCAATTCCAGGCCAAAAGTGATGAGCTTTTGCATGAATTTCGACATCCCACACCTGTCAGCAAGGATTTTGGGGGTCTGGCTCCCCCTTGGAGCTAGAGTTCCTTTTCCCCCCCAATTTTAATCTTTCCAATTTATTTTTTCCTTTAATTCCTCATCATGTATTATACTTGTCATTTACATATGTAATTCAATTGAACTGTACAGTAAAAGAAAGTACTAATTGATACCTCATATGTAAATCAAAACTCACTTATGTAATACAAGCGCACATTTTGACATTTCAATTGAATTCAATTGAAAATACTTCAATTCCCCATAACTTCTAAACTAAACACAACACCTCAATTTTAACACAAAAATTGATGGTTAACACCGCATGTGATGTGAATTAATTTAAAGTTTTGAGGATTTTCAACTTTTGTATTGAAAATACTGAAAACTTAATTTAAGCTTATTTAGAGTTGAGTTACAAAATTTTCACTCAGAGGTGACCCCACCTAATGTTTTATAAGAAATCCAATGGTGAAATAAATTTTATATGTTTATTTATTAGATAAGAAGTTATAATATATTTTATATAAATTTTTACCAAAAAAGTTATAATTTCATAATTTTTTATTAAAAATTCATTTTTACTCAGTTTTTACAAGTAAAAATGAATTTTCATAATTTCAAATTTTATTGTAATTTTATTTTTGAATTATAATTAAGTTTTCATTTTGAAATATAAATTTGTATTTTTATTTCAATTTTTATTCTGATAATATAGATAAATCTATTTTATTTATATTTGTATTTTAATTTATCATTTTTGGTCTTTTGGGTATATGAAAATACCTGCAAGGCTCACATTCCCTCCCCCTAAAAAAGAATACTACTTTGTAATATTTTTATTTCTAGTATGTCTGAATCTTCTGAGGAGTTTAGTAGCTTCAGGTATGTCCTTTTCTGCTAACCATTCATCTTCACAAGTTGGGTCACTGTACCTAAGGAGGTATTCCCTTACTTTGTTGGTTCTCAATTTTCTTTCTTTGAGAACTTTGGTAGTTTTCTTACTACCAGATGACTCAATAGGAGGTATAACTTGGGGAACTTTATTCCTCAAGGGCAATTTTTTCAGCATCACTAAATTTATATGGCTTTATCAAGCTCACTGGAAATATAGGATTCTTATTGCTAAGTTCTTCAGATAACTCTATTCAAACAGCATTTTCTCCATGGAGGGACTTATTAACAAAAGGTACTGAAAAGGAGTCCTTCAGTTTTTTACATCCCTTGATGTTATTGAAGTTAGTGGTGGATACAAGAACTAAATCCCCCACTTTGAAATCTGGAGCTGCATGTTATTTATCCCATTTGTCCTTAGCATATGAAAAAGAGTCCTCCATGCACCTTAATGCATGATTTCTAGCTTTGTCTAGCATTCCTTCGAACCTAGCAGCTGTAGGATGTATTTCAACCAAATCTTTTCTTAGAGAATCTTGAGGTAACTTGGGGTTCCATCCTTTTTCTAGAATAGCAGGAGTTTGATTGGTACTGGCATGGATTGATGTTTTATATCCTAATTCCAGTGCTGGAAACAGAGTACACCAATCATGGGTAAGTCCATCACAATCTTTGAATTCAAGGCCATATGCACAAAATCTTCTTACCATGTCCTCTAAGGTTTGGATCATTCTTTCAGCCAGACCATCAGTTTGTGGGTGGTAGGCTGTAGAGAAGGACAGCTTAGTGCCAAATAATTTGTGAATATTTGTCCATAGTGCTGAAGTTAATTTGGGATCTCTGTCACTAATGATATTTGCAAATAGTCCTGTCCATGACACTACTCTATTCCATATCAGAAGAGCTGTATCCAAGGCTGTATCATCTTTGTGAAATGGTAAAAAGATTGGAGTTTTACTGAATCTGTCTACAATCACTAGGAAAGCATTATAACTTCTGTCACCCCCTGGTGGTAGCCCAGTTACCTAAGCTATATGGACAATTTCCCAAGGTTTTCTGGGTTCTTGGATTTTTATCATATTTCCAAGTCTTTTGCCAGTGGATTTATTTGCCTTTTGACATCTGTCACAGGTTTTGCAATAATATGCAACATCTTTCTACCACATTGGCCACCATATACAGGTCTTTTTTTTTCTTGTTCTGTCTTCAAACAGATGTCCTGAAAAGGGGCTGTCATGGCATTCTTTCAGTACAAGATTGATTAATGACCTGTCCATAACTTTCATGACACATGTGTGCTTGGTCCTGTGGTAAATTATACCCTCCAGTAGGTGAAATCTTCCTTCATCATAAGATTTCTTCCATACTTCATCCAAGGCATGTATTAGAGATTTGTCTTTACAGTCTTTGTTGAGTAATTGGCATAAGATGCTACAATTCCTATCTTGAGTGTAGCTATTTCTGACTTCTTCAAAGAAGGTGTTGTTCAAGTCTGTAACACTTATTCCTTCTATTGGGATTTGTGGGGAAGATTCCTCTGACACATAAGAAGGATCATTGATATCATTTGGTAATGGCCATCTGCTTAGTCCATCTGCATTTTTATGAATATTACCATCTTTATGAACAATGGTCATATTGCCCCTAAACTCCTGTATGGCTATTTGCAACCTGAGCATCTTTCTGTTGGGTGTTTTCATGTTTAAAAGTGATTTAACAGCAGTACACTCTGTTATTACTTCAAAAAAACATCCTTCCAGAAGGTAGTTGAGTTTTTCTAAAGCCCAGACAAGGAATAGGCACTCCATTTGACTGGCTGCATATCTGGCTTCAGTTGGTTTGATCTGCCTGGATATGAAGCATATGGGTCCTTCCACAGGTTGATCATTGAGAATCTGAACTTGATGAAGTGCAGCACCAAGTCCATCCCCTGATGCATCAATATAAAGCTTAAAGGGAAGCTTAAAGTCTGGCATCAGTAAGAGTGGAGCAGTGGTCAAGGCTTGTCTTAAATATTCAAAGGCTTTTACTGTGTCAACAGCCATTTCAAATACTGTGTCTTTGTCACATAACTCATAAAGACATCTTTCTATGGATGCAAAATCTTTAATGTGTTGCCTGTAATATCCTGCAAAACACAGAAATGACTGAATCTCTTTCTTGTTCTGAGGCATGGGTTTCAGCAATACTTCTGCCACCTTGTTTTGGTCAATTTCAAGGGATAAAACAGATACTACATGTCCTAGTGCTTTCTGCTCTGCAGATCCAAAATGGCATATCTTTAAGGAAATTTTCATATTGACAGATTGAATTTTTGTCAAAACTCTGCACATTCTGTACATGTGCTCTTCCCAAGTCTTGGAACAGACAATTATGTCATCAATGTAAATGATTAAACATCCCCCTAAGCTTTCTTCAGGGAAGATTTCATTCATCATTCTCTGGAAGTGTGAGGGTGAATTCTTGATACCAAAGGGCATTCTTAAATATTCATACACCCCACAATGAACAATGATTCTCAAATATTTTCTTTCTCTTGGTGTCACCACATATTGATGGAATCCTTTAAGGGTATTCATAGTGGTTATATACACTGCTTGAGATAGTTGGGTGAGGGCAATTTGGATTTTTGGTATTGTGTATCTGTCTGGAACAGTGTAAGTGTTTAGATCTCTGAAGTCCCCAACCATCCTAGATTTTCCATTATGCCATGCCACTATGACTGGTGTAGTTATTTCTATTTCTTCATTGTGGCCTAATTTTTGTATTACACCAAGGTCCAGAAGTTCTTTGATATGAATTTCTAGAGCTTCTCTTGATTTTGGACTTTCTGGATATGCAGGTCTTCTTAAGAGTGGTGGATAAGGCCTCTAAATGTTAAGAATGATGTCAAATTCATGACCAATAATTGACCCTAGGGGTTCTTTGTCTGAAGCAAATGCTCCTCTGTGGTCATATCAAGGACTAGAAAGTTCATTTTCTTGTGCATTAGTCAGATGAAGGCTTATTTCAGCTTCATTTAACTGTTCAGACTTGAATTTTTCTAACTTTAAGTTGACTGGTGATACTTTGTTCACTGTAATTTGTCCTTTAAATGGTAAAAAGGCAAATTTTTGGCGCTTATTGTCTCCAATAGTAAAGTATCTGTCTTTGTTTTTATGTAAATCTATGCCATACATTATTAAATAATCATTTCCCAATATGAAAAGGGTACTAGAGCAATTTTATATAACAAAAAATTCAACAATGATTCTTAAATTTCCATTTATATGTGGAAATATGACACTAATTTCAAATATTCCCAATGCTTCCATTTGGTTACTTGCACTATTGAATTTTATGCCATCATTTGACAGCAACTGATCTTCAAAGCTTGGTACACAAGTTTTACGAAAGGATTTACCAACACAAGAGCAGAAGGCTCCTGGGTCAAGCAAACGTTTAGTGGGCTTGTTGTCAATAACCACTTCTGTTATACAGGAGCTACCAGCTTTATAACCTTTCCCTCTGTTTGGTTTGGTTTTCATAAGTTGTGCATCTTGAACTTTTGATAAATCAAGTTGACCATTTCTCAATTGTGGCAAGTGGGAATAAGATTCCATGATATCAAAAGTGGCATTGATATTTTCTATATCTTTTGAAGATTCAGAAAATATGGATGACTTAGAATCTGAATTGTCTTCAGTTATGTCATCTTTTTCAACATCAGGTTCCTTTTAAATATCAATTTCATTGATTTTTCCTTTCTTGGACATGTATTAGACAAATTTGTAGTGCTTTGGCAAATATGGAATTTACTGATTTTATCGGCAGATTTATACTTAACAGTATTAGAATTTTCTTTGGGGTTTTTGTCCACAGAATCTTTCCAAGGTAGATTAAACCTTGTTTAGAGATTCACCCTACTAGAACAAATTTTGGTTCTGGTGGTGACTTCTTCTAATATATTGATAATATCTTCTGCTGAAGATTGTTCAGTAGTCCTGCTTTTGACAGCATGCTCTAAAGCACCTCCAAATTGTCTCAGAATCTTTCTATGGATCATAAATTCTGACATGTCAGGATATAATGCTGTTAATCTGTCTTTTTGTTGGCAAAACCATGGTAAAGCTTTGTCTTTATCAGCCTGAAATCTGGAAGATTCAAAGGTTGTTTCCACTTTAAACCTCCAAACATCATTGGCCCATTTGTTGATAATTTGGGTTTTCCACCAAGTCCAACTTTGGTGTCCATGTGCTTGTCTCAATTTTATATACCATCTGTCAGCTGATTTGGTAAACAAGGTGTTAAACCTGGCTGTTACCAATCTGTCTGGTAATTCAAAGTCTTCTTTGATCATGTCAATACCTCTGTTGAATTCCATATGGTCATATTCTCCTTCAACACTGAAGTGAGGCAATTCTTTAGGTTTTGGAACTTCTTTCAAGAGTTCTTGGCCCATTGATGGTTCCAAGTTATGAAAAGAAGTAGAAAATTATTTTTTAACTGTGAATTTTCAATATCCAATACTTGTTGATTGGGAATCCATGTACCCTTATTTTTATTCAGAGGTGTAGAAATTCTTGGTAAGGTGTTTATAAGTTGTTCAATTTCATTCATTTTAATGTTGTTACACCTTTGGGAATTCCTGAGTTCATGTTGGAAGGCTTGTATTAAATTTATCACTTCAATTTTCTACATGTCTTCTTTATGTGTCAATTCTTGCCATTAATTTGTTTTTCTGGTATTATCAGCAGTGACTTGATTCAATTTTATTGTTAATTTTGATACTTCTTCTTGTGAAGTATCAAAACACTTTTTCAAGGCAATTATATTTGTCTTTACTTCAGTAAATGATTTTGAAATATCATCAAGAGCTTTCTTATTATCCTCTTTGATAGTACTTATGGTTTGCTTTATTCTTGTTTCAATTATGTCATCAATAAGGAATTTAGAATATTTGTTTGTTAATTATTTAATAATGGTAGATTGTTCATTTATCTTATTGCTAAAAGAATTATCATTATTAGAAGTTTTAATTGTTCTTGAAACTTTTTCAAAACATAAAAGTGTTTCATTGATTTGGCTCAGACTCAAATTATTTGTTTCAAGATTGTCACAAATTGGGGTATTTTTATCGGAAAGATGACTTTGTACATCAGTTATAGCTTCATACAATTCTGGAATAGAAGCAAAAATATCAGAAATCATTTCTGATATTTTAATCTGGCCTCCACCTTCTTTTGTAATTCCATCATTGTTCTGGCTATCTGAAACACATTTTCCATGGCCTCCTGTTGGATTTTTGGAATCCTGTATCCCTGGCTGTAAGGTTTGGTGGCTGGTGCCTTTCCTTTGCCCTTTTTTGGAGCTTGTGGCTGCCTTTCATGTTGGAATTTCTGGTGTTGGACACTGGGGCTGTTTTTGGCACTTGCTTGGGTGGTGGAGGGTTGTTTCTCCTCCATTCTAGTGTCAAGAGCATCATGTTTTTCTTCTCAATCAATGGATGCCATCCATTGAGTGATTTGCAAGTATTGGGATTTCCCAGGAATTTTCTCACAGTAAGGTAAGAATTCATGCAGTTTTTCCACAGATCTGCAAGGATCTGGTACTCGTTGTACTGTAAGGCATTGTTGTATGCTTTGTGGCTGGCTTTGTATATATCCACTGAGGCTTCTTGTGGCGGTGTCAGCTCTTTTTGAAGTTAAAATGGTATTGTCAGAATTAGAATGACCTATTTTAGTTGTTTGGAAGTCATCAACTGACCCTTTTCCTTCTGTACCTGGTTGGCTTCTGCCATAATCACGTCTATTACCTTTCTGGGAGCTCCTTGTCAGCCTGTGACTCAAAACAGAGCACTAGCATGACATCCAACATACCATAAATAATGGTATGACAAGTATTGAACAAAAATAGTCAATACAGGTAATAAATAAGAGGAAAAAAACTCCTCTAAAATTAAACACCAACCTTATCCAAACAGAATAAGGAAACCTAGAGGAGAATAAACAAGTCAAAACCCTTATTTTCCCCTCTCATCTAACTTATGCATATTTAAGTTATTCTATACCAAAATGGTATTTTTCTTAAAGATCACATAGAGAGCTACACAATGGTATCATCCATGTTGCCGTAACACCACTACAACTGGAGATACCATATTACCTTTATTTTAAAACCAAGACCCCCCTGAAAGTCAAAGAGGGCTTGTACAAAACTGTACAAAGGTATAACCAAATTAAAGATCTAAACAAGAGCTTTAATTTGAGACACCTTAGACCTCTTTATCTCTTAAATTGACTGAGGGATCTTGGTTCAAAGGTTTAACAACCAAAATGCAGATATTCTGAAACAAACCCCTGTATCTTTGGCATACACTCATACAACTGTACAGTGTAATATACCAAACTGTAGAGCTAATCAAGCCCTACAAGACTGTATCATCAGAATACAGATATCTTCCAAATTGAAAAAGATATCTGGTATGGAAATTTTTGAAGCCTCATACTGATGTACAACAATACATCCAAAAACCTAAAACCCTTATAACTTTTGCTATTTTAAAGAAGGGTAAACATGAAGAATACCAAACTGAAGAGCTCATTAAGCCCTTCAATTCTGTGCTCTTGGTTTCTTGATATCTTAAGAACTGACTGAGATATCTTGATTGGAAGGTTTTTCTAGCAATACATGACTGTATCAAACTTGTATCAAACAGTATTGCTCTCATACTTAAAATAATATACTTATGAAGATATAACCTCTCTAAAATCATCATAAAGACACCAGAACAACATCATCCAAGTGCTGACGTGGCAGGTGAAAGGTTTTTTCACCCTGTATTGATCAAGAATCATCATTTGGGGTTCCAAAACCACAATTCTGCCTGTATTGACGTCAGAATTGATGATCTAGAACCACAGACTGATCATTGGAGTGAAAATTTTCACTCCTCTGACGCGTGAAGAGTCAATAACTCTTGACAGTCTTGAAAGATATAAAAAGAAGGGATTTTTCCTTGAAAACCCATTATCTTTATCTTATTATCCATATTCTTACATGACAAAACTGTTATCAATCAGTAGTGTCCTTAGAATTATTATTAAAGATATAATTAGAATATAATTATGGTAGTACTTCTTTATATTCAAAGATATTAGAGTATTGCAACCCAGGTCCTCAACAGACTCATCACCACTGTTACCACGTAGCAGTAGGACCTGAAGATTTAAGTTTATTTGTTTTTTTGACGTGTCACAGTAATAATACTAGCTTGTAACTACATTTTATAGCTACTATATAGACTCACCCTGACATTTTGGGGGCCTGGCCGTGGGTTTTCAACCTTTTTGGACGTGTTTTGAACTGAATTAGGCGTAAAAATTCAGTTATTTAAAAGGTATTTTACTAACAGTGAGTAAAACTTTGAATTTATCTTATTTTCTATTATTATCATGTTTTATATATATATAATATAGCATCATATATTATATACATATTTTTTTTTCTCCAAAAATATATATTACAAATATTTTTGTTGATAGTAAGAGTACAAATCCTCTTTATTTCATTATATTGCAATAATTTTCACGAAATTTGATAATAATACAACAGTATTATTTAAATTTCAATATAAATAATAATATATAAGCAGTATATTACTTATTTTTTACTATTATTTTTACCAAAGTGCGTGAAAATTAATAAAGAAACATTTATTAATGAATAATTAATAAATATTAAACGATAAAGTATTTTTTTATTATTTATAAGGAATATTTTAATTAAATATTTCCTTTAAAACAAGACATAACTCAAATTGACGTGAAAACTTTTAATTGATTGATATTTTAATCAAAAATCAAGTGTAAAAATAAATATTATTTATAATATTTATAATAACAAATCAGATTTATTATAATTTAATAAATATAACGTGTTTTTTTAGAAGAAGCACAATAGTATCCAAGTGAATCATTCACAAAACACTTGGATATTAAAGTTTTAATTCATAAAAACTCACATTAAGAAATATTAGTAATAATATTTATAACCAAATTTATTATAATTTAATCAATTTGACGTGTTTATACAAGAACATAATAATATCAAAGTGAATCATTCACAAAACACTTGGATATTACAGTTTTCACTTATAAAACATAAGTGAAAAACTCAAAAACTGTTATTTTTCAATAAAAAACATATAAAAAAAAATTATAATAAGAATACTTAAAAATTTCAAAAATAACAATAGAATTGAATAAAATCATTTTGTTTTATCATAAAATACTGATATACAATTTGAAATATCTCTTCTGAATAGTGGAAAAAGACTATATTCTATTAGAAACCCAGTCACAAGGAAATCCATCTGTGACAGCCTCAGAAGACAGAGAGGTGCTGCCAAAAACCAAGGGCAAGCAGAAAAGACACAGTGAAGTGACAATCAACTCAAAAGATCGGACACCAATAGCCATGCCAAGGGCCAAAAAACCAGAAAAGCTCCAACAAAACCAGTTGGATCACCTAAAGAAATTGAAAAACAGAAAATCACTGTTATCAACCCAGTTGTAAACTCTAAAGGCAAATTTCCAAAGCGTATAAATCATAAATTTGTACAAGGGCCTGCTAAAGGTAAATAAACCTTGAAACATACAACATTTTTCATTTTCTGTCATTTTTTAACATTGTTAACATGACACCTCCAATTCTTAGAGATCTTGGATTCCCAAGAAATCAACCAGAACACTGGCCAAGAAGACACAGAGGAAGAAGACAGCCAATCACTGGATCAAATGACCAGCAAAGGACTTACCATCAGGGAACTCCTACCCAAGGTCTTATTCCAAATCAGATTCAACCCAGAAGTCCAACCAGGAGATTGGAAAGATGCAGAACAGGTCCTTCAAATACACAAACTCCTGAAAGGCCTCTTCACATGGAGCATGGACAACAAAATGTTCACTATGGCAGAATCATGGGCAGAAGTGGGGATAACAACTCAGAAGATCTGTCTCAAGCAAATGGCTTGGATGGAACTTGTGACAGAAATGCAAGGTTGGAATCCCAACAAGAATTTCAAACTCTTAGAAGAAAGAGAAATCAGAATCAAAGAGAACCAGGCAGCCATACAAGCCATAGAGAGATCATGGCATAAGGAAGAGCCCAGTCAGATTCAGGTACCCCCAGAAATGGAAGGAGAAGTCCTATCTTCCCCACAACAATCCAGCAGTTCCAGGCCTTACAAGCCAAAGGAAACTTCATCCAAGGCTCCCCAACCATCCCAGGTGGTTTCCAACAGGAGAAAAGGAGCCCAAGGGAGAAACAAAACTTCTTTCAACCAGAGGAAGAAAGAAGCAGAACCATTGATGAAAAAGCTGATGGACTTAGTCCAAGAAGTACACAAAAGCAAAAAATAGTTGTACCTACAAATAGTTTTGATATTTCTGACTCAATTGATCCAGAATTAATAACTGAGACTACAATCCACACTCATGAGTTTGAAAACAAATTCACATGGACCAAATTGGCCCAATTCATGGATTGGACACATGAAACCTCAGAAAAAATGAGGACAGAAGTGGAAACATTGAAAGAAGAAAATTCTTTCCAAGCAACAGTCATAAAAGATTTGAATACAAATCTGGCCAAAATTTGGACAGAATTTGAAAAAACTAACAGACAGTTGAATTCAATTCTAGAAGAACAACAACCTGTGAGGAGAGATCTGAGGAGTATCCAGCAGCAACAGGATAGCTTTGATAAAGAAATTGATTACCTCTATGACAGAGAAGACAATCAATAACCTCCAACACGAGGTCAACCAACTACCTCTACAAAATTGAAAGAAGAGGATAAAGACTATGACCAGGAACCTGAATATCAGATTCCAAAGTCAAGATCAGAGTCAATGTACCAAGATGGGGAAAATCTCAGCTATTCAGAGAAAAAGGCACTAAAACAGTTACCAGAAGTGGAAAACTGGCCAAAGTTCTCAGGAATTGGGGAATATGACCATATGGAAATCATTGACTATATTGATGGACTCTTTGTTGATGTCCCAAGGATACCAGACTACTGGATCACAACAAGACTTAACACAGCATTCAGAGGCCATGCAAACATATGGTATACTGAGATGAAAGAAATACATGGAAGGAAAAGCTGGCCATGGTGGAGGAACCAGATTAGACAAAAGTATAGCAATGGTAGTTGGATCTGGAAAAAGACCATGTCCTTTGAAAGTGATAGATACTCCACAGAAAAAGACCCATATGAATGGTGTCTCAAACAAACAAAAAGGCTAAAAGCTATTGATCCCAATATGACAATAGAAATGAGAAACCATAAACTCCTAACAAAATTGCCAGGAGATCTAGAACATGCAGTCAAATGCAGATGCAACAACATCAGAAGCATTGATGACATAGCAAATGTCATACAAGGTATGAGGAAAAAAACCTCCATAGGAAGGTACACATCCTATAAACCAAACTTCAAAGACAAGAAGTCTGAAGTTAAAGAAACAAACAAAGAGAAAGGGAAAGAAACCCCAAAAAAGAAATACGTGTGCCACAACTGTGGATCACCAGACCACTATGCCAAGAATTGCACAAAACCAAAAAAGAAAATATATGCAATTGATGAAGAATCAGAAGAAGAACAAACAGGTGACAAATATGATTCTGACAGTATGGGAAATGGTATGAGAGCAGAATCACAAAGTGAACCTGATACCATAGAAGAATACATAGTGGAATGCAATGAAGAAAGTTCACTTGACATACAAGACATTGAATTAGATTCAGGAACACCACAAATAACAGCAGACAAACAGCTCTGTAAGCACACACAGAATGCACAAACATTCCTGGTAACCCCAAATAGAGGGATGGGATTCATTCATGGAACACCTACAAAATTGACAGTTTACATTGAGAACTGTAAACATCCAATGATCATTGACACAGGAGAAAGTTGATCCATAGTGGCAAAAGAATACTTAAAACAAAACTTCCCCAAATGGGAAGAGGATATAATCCCAACAAAAGCTAGAAACTTTAAAAGTGCATCAGGCAAAATGAACTCACTGGGGACAATAATCAAAAAGATAATTATCCCACACCAAAAAGGAAATATCAGACTAGAACCTGAATTTGTAGTTCTAGAGACTGCATATGTACAAGGATTCTTACTAGGTACAGAGTACCAAAGGATGTATTGTATGGACATTTGCAATAGTAAAAATAGATATCTTACCATAGGTCCAAGCAAAGACAAAAAAATTTCCTTTGACATAAATCATATAACAAATGATAACACCCTGAAAGAACTAGTGGAAGAATTCAAAGAATCCCAATATTGAACTCAACTCACCAGTAAAATGAAACTCAGCTTACTGAAAGTATTGAGGAAGCATAGAGGAGCTTTTGCAATAGGAGATGAACCACTAGGAAAAATCAAAGGACATGATATAGAATTATATCTGGATGTAGAAAGACCATATCCACCTATGCTTAGGAGACCATCATACCCAGCCAGCATGGAAACTAGGAAAGAAATTGAGAAACATAACAATGAACTCCTAGAAATGGGGGTCATAAGGAAAATAGGACACAATGAGATAGTAGAAGTCACTACACCAGTCCTTATAACTTGGCATGATGGTAAATCCAGACTATGTGGGGACTTCAGGGCTTTGAATAATTACACCAAAGCAGATAGGTACCCCATCCCAAGGATACCACATGCACTAGATAAGCTAGCAAAAGCCAAGTTTACTACAAAAATGGATTGCATGAAAGGCTTTCACCAGAATGGGGTGAAGCCATATTCCATCAAATTGCTAAGAATTATATGCCATATGGGCATATATGAATATACTAGAATGCCATTTGGCATTAAGAATGCACCAGCCCATTTTCAGAGGATGATGGATACCATATTTAAAGATGAAATATTGGAAGGGTGGATGGTAGTGTACATTGATGATATCATAATATACTCAGAAACATGGGAAGACCATGTGAGGAAAACTGATAAAATATTGGGAAAATGTACACCAATCAACATGAAAATATCTCTCAAAAAATGTAACTTTGGACAGCAAGAACTGCTAGCCCTAGGACACAAATTTTCAGGTTTAAGTCTAGCCATAGACCAAAATAAAGTTGCTGCAGTACTGAAGAAACCAGTACCAAAGAACATTAAAGAAATGCAATCTTTTTTGGGTTTTGCTAGTTACTCCAGGAGCCACATAAAAAACTTTGCACACATCACAAGTAGCCTATACAAACTGTGCTCAAAAGATGTAGTCTTTGAAATTACCAAAGAAAGAAGAGATGCATTTGAGAATATCAAATATGAACTGACCAATTCCCCTGTCCTAATGATGCCTGATTTTGAACTACCATTCAAACTATATATAGATGCAGCATGTAGCCAAGGACTAGGAGCAGCACTACACCAGAGGCAACTAGTGGATGGAATACCCAAAGAACTAGTAATTTGCTATATATCAAGACAACTGAAAGACTCAGAAGCCAAATATGGAGCTACTCAGACAGAATGTCTCTTTTTGGTATGGGCATTAGAAAAACTCCATTACTACTTAGAAGGAGCAGTATTTGAAGTTTTTACTGATTGCACAGCCCTCAAATCACTGTTGAACATGAAGACAACAAACAAAAACATGCTCAGGTGGCAAATAGCCATACAAGAATACAGAGCGAATATGACTATTATCTATAAAGAAGGGAAAATTCATACTAATGCAGATGGTCTCAGCAGGTGGCCACTGAAGAATGACCAAGAGAATCCAGCATATGACCCAGAAAATGGGGCCAAAATACCCATACAATGCATGGAGATAGATAGGAGAAAGAACTTCAAAATATCAAACTGGGCATTAGGGAATGACCCATCAAACCCAGAACAGAGCTATGGGGAGAGCAAAGAGATACCCATATTGGGAATCATCTCCTCTAATGTAAATACAGAGTTCTTTAGTATAGTACAATCATCATACAATAAACACAAACAGTGTAGTATATTGATACAACTATTAAAACAAAAGTACAGGAGTCCTGAACTAGAGAGCCAATTGGAAGAGCCATGGCTCAAAAACTTCAAAGAGAATAGATTTTTTCTGATAGATGATCTACTATACCATAGGGAAAAACACACAAGTGCCCTGGTAATAATAAATAGAGAACATATTTCCCTGATACTACAGGAATGCCATGACTGCCCATACATGGGACATATGAGTGAAGAAAGAACTAAAGAAAGAGTCTTTAGCACAGCTTGGTGGCCAAAGTGGGAACAAGACTTGAGTGAGTACATCAACACTTGTACCAGATGCCAAAAAGCCAACAAAGATCATGGCAAAAAATATGGATTACTCCAGAGTATAGAGGAGCCCAAACAACCCTGGGAAATAATAAACATGGATTGGGTGACAGGCCTGGTCCCTGGAGGGAAAGACAGCTTTAATGCATGCCTAGTAGTAGTAGACAGGTATAGCAAGAGTGTCAGATGTCTCCCCTGTCACAAAGAGGACACAGAAATGGACACAGCCATATTGTTCTGGAACAATGTGATAGCAAACTGTGGAGTTCCAAGAATTATAATTAGTGACAGAGACCCTAAATTCACATCAGAATTTTGGACTAATCTATATGAGATGCTGGGAACCAAACTAGCATTCTCCACAGCTTACCATCCACAAACAGATGGTCTAGCAGAAAGAATGATTCAAACATTAGAAGACATCATTAGAAGATTTTGTGCATATGGCATGGAATATAAAGACAATGAGGGATATACCCATGACTGGGTAACCCTCCTACCAGCTGTACAATTGGCATACAACACAAGTATACACTCAGTGACAGGAAAAACCCCTGCCACATTAGAGAAAGGATGGAACCCACTACTTCCAGTAGACTACTTGAAGAAGAACCTCCTCTCAGTACACCCCACAGCTAAAGACTTCCACACAATGTGGAAAACTGCCTGTGAAGAAGCAGAACAATGTGTGGCTGAAGCTAAATTATACAACAAACAGAGATATGATAAAAGTCACCAAGAACCTGATTTCAAAGAAGGAGACCAACTTCTAAACTCAACTCTTAACTTCAACAATCTAAGAGGACCCAAGAAGATGAGAGACTCATTCATAGGACCATTCACCATTATTAAATTAAGAGGAAAGAATGCATTAGAAGTCAACCTGACCAAAGAGTTTTCTAGGAAACACCCAGTTTTCCCTGTAAGCCTGGTCAAACCTTATCACCAAACAGATGAGGAGAAATTCCCTGATAGAAAGAAGACAGTCACCCATGAAAGATTGGTAGAGGAAGATGACTCACCTGGACCAGTGAAAAAGATAATTAAAGCCAGGAAAATAAGAATTAATGGGAAAGAAAACAGGCAATATCTGGTTAGATTTAAGAATCAACCAGCAGATAAAGATAAATGGCTAACTGAGAATGAAATCCCAGATGGAAAAATACACCTCAGAAGATTCAGAGCCTCCAGAAGGGCTGAAGAGTCTCATCAATGATGAGCCTTCTTTTGAGGGAGGGTATGTCAGCCTGTGACTCAAAACAGAGCACTAGCATGACATCCAACATGCCATAAATAATGGTATGACAAGTATTGAACAAACATAGTAAATACAGGTAATAAATAAGAGGAAAAAAACTCCTGTTAAATTAAACACCAACCTTATCCAAAAGGAATAAGGAAACCTAGAGGAGAATAAACAAGTCAAAACCCTTATTTTCACCTCTCATCTAACTAATGCATATTTAAGTTATTCTATACCAAAATGGTATTTTTCTTAAAGCTCACATAGAGAGCTACACAATGGTATCATCCATGTTGCTGTAACACCACTACAACTGGAGATACCATATGACCTTTATTTTAAAACCAAGACCCCCCTGAAAGTCAAAGAGGGCTTGGACAAAACTGTACAAAAGTATATCCAAATTAAAGATATAAACAAGAGCTTCAATTTGAGACACCTTAGACCTCTGTATCTCTTAAATTGACTGAGGGATCTTGGTTCAAAGGTTTAACAACCAAAATACAGATATTCTGAAAACAACAATGTAAACAAACCCCTGTATCTTTGGCAAACACTCATACAACTGTACAGTGTAATATACCAAACTGTAGAGCTAATCAGGCCCTACAAGACTGTATCATCAGAATACAGATATCTTCCAAATTGAAGAAGATATCTGGTATGGAAGTTTCTGAAGCCTCATACTGATGTACAAAAATACATCCAAAAACTTAAAACCCTTATACCTTTTGCTATTTTAAAGAAGGGTAAACATGAAGCATACCAAATTGAAGAGCTCATTAAGCCCTTCAATTCTGTGCTCTTGGTTTCCTGATATCTTAAGAACTGACTGAGATATCTTGATTGGAAGGTTTTTCTAGCAATACATGACTGTATCAAACTTGTATCAAACAGTATTGCTCTCATACTTAAAATAATATACTTATGAAGATATAAACTCTCTATAATCATCATTATTGATCATACAGACACCAGAACAACGTTATCCAAGTGCTGACGTGGCAGGTGGAAAGTTTTTTCACCCTGTATTGATCCAGAATGATCATTTGTGGTTCCAAAACCACAATTCTGCCTCTATTGACATCAGAATTGATGATCAAGAACCACAGACTGATCATTGGAGTGAAAAGTTTCACTCCTCTTACGCGTGAAGAGTTAATAACTCTTGACAGTCTCGAAAGATATAAAAAGAAGGGTTTTTTCCTTGAAAACCCATTATCTTTATCTTATTATCCATATTCTTACATGACAAAACTGTTATCAATCAGTAGTGTCCTTAGAATTATCATTCAAGATATAATTAGAATATAATTATTGTAGTAATTCTTCACATTCAAAGATATTAGAGTATTGCAACCCAGGTCCTCAACAGACTCATCACCACTGTTACCACGTAGCAGTAGGACCTGAAGCTTTAAATTTATTTGTTTTTTTGATGTGTCACAGTCATAATACTAGCTTGTAACTACATTTTATAACTACTATATAGACTCACCCTGACACTCCTTGAGGGGTTATAGCTTGCGCCTGATCTGGTTGAAGGCATATGTTATGATTAAAAAGGTTTAAAATAGTAATTTGACATCAAAAACTTACTATTTGCCAAATTTTTAGCTTTCTGAAGAGTATTACTGAGATCCAAGTTGATCAATTCATAGGAAATTGTCTCTTGTTGGTTATTCTGAGTTAAAATAACAGTGCTGTTATGATCAGAAATCACAGTGCTTGCAGGAATAATTTTAGTACCTGTGGAGGCTTTTTCAATGTTTTCTTGTCTTACCACATTGTGAGAGAATAAAATTAATGAAAAAGCCAATTAATTAAGTAAAGAAAGGTATTTCAAAGAAATAAAATATATGCCTCACTTATGAGATGAAACAATTTATTTTTTATGTATTTTTTTGAATTATAAGTATTCTTTATATGTTTTTTCAATTTTTCAATATGAGAAAAAGGTTTAAAAAGAGTAAAAAAAATATGCCACAGGTGAAATATCACTGCTGGGCCCCCAAATGTAAGGTGTGGATGTGAAACTTTGATTAAAAATCAAGTACTTTTCCTGTCCTCAAAATTTGTATAAGGTAAAAATCAATTAAAAATAGTAAGAAATATTATTTTTAAGAGGAAACACGCCAATTTTATTGTTTATAACTTTATTAGTATAAAACAATAATATTAGAAAGATTTATTGTTTTACCAACAATAAAAAGGTATCCAAAAATACTCTACAAGAGGTATTTGAGGCTACAAAAGAAATTTCTTCAAGAGAAAGTTCAATCGGAATTAATTGAGCAAAGAACTGCAAGAAATTAATTATAGAACAGAGTCCTTAAAAAAATATTTAAAGAGAAAACACGCCCAAAAGTGAGAAGAGTGAATTTGGAAACAAAGTGACAAAGTTTACAGTGATGAAAGATGCTTTAATTCACTTTTGCTGTGGTTCAGGGGTAAAAATGCTTATAAGAGTTACAAAAAATGATTATACTGATTTTTTCACGTGGTTAAAAGGTTCAAAATTATTTGAAAAGGTTGGTTGGAATCTTTTATTGATTGGTTCAACAGTGTTTAAACTAGTTATAAAAGGAAAAAGATTCTAACATGAAGAGAAAAGTGGGGCAAAGAAGACATTCTTTTATAGCCATCAATTCTCTTACTCCAAAAGTAAAATTTACTCTTGTCAGTCGTGAAAAAAAGTCTGACAACGAAAAAGCCAATTATGGCATCATTGAACCCTGGTTTAGACCAAAAAAGGGCTGGTTTGCGCCATTTTTAGCCATTTTTAGCCATTTTTAGCCATTTTAGACCCTTAAATCAGCCATTAATATAGCAATACCTGGTCTAGAGCCTTCAAAACACGTCAGAATGTGTTTAAGAAGCGTAGAATCCAGTTAAAATTGCTTTTAATAAGATTTTTTTATCTTAAGGGTAGTTTTACCCTCTTGGCAACAGTTAAAACTACCCTGTTTCGTGTCAAAACCTCATCATCAATTGAGTCACAGACCCTGTGACTCAATTCCAGGCCCAAAGTGATGAACTTTTGCATGAAATTTGACATCCCACACCTGTCAGCAAGGACTTTGGGGGTCTGGCTCCCCCTTGGAGCTAGAGTTCCTTTTCCCCCCCAATTTTAATCTTTCCAATTTATTTTTTCCTTTAATTCCTCATCATGTATTATACTTGTAATTTACCTTTGTAATTAAATTGAATTGTACAGTACAATACAGTAATAATTGATACCTCATATGTAACTCAAAGTTCACTCATGTAATACATGCGCACATTTTGACATTTCAATTGAATTCAATCAAAAATACTTCAATTCCTCATAACTTCTAAACTAAACACAACACCTCAATTTTAACAAAAAAATTGATGGTTAACACCACATGTGATGTGAATAGAATTAAAGTTTTGAGGATTTGCAATTTTTGTAATGAAAATACTGAAAACTTAATTTAAGCTTCTTTAGAGTTGAGTTACAAAAATTTCACTCAGAGGTGACCCCACCTAATTTTTTATAAGGAATCCAATGGTGAAATGAATTTTCTATGTTTATTTATTGGATAAAGAGTCATAATATATTTTATATAGCTTTTTACCAAAAATATTTTAATTTCATAATTTTTTATCAAAAATTCATTTTTACTCAATTTTTAGAAGTAAAAATGAATTTTTATAATTTTAAATTTTATTGTAATTTTATTTTTAAATTATAATTCAATTTTCATTTTTAAATATAAATTTGTATTTATATTTCAATTTTTATTTTGATAATATAAATAGATTTATTTTATTCATATTTGTATTTTAATTTATCATTTGTGGTCTTTTGGGTATATGAAAATACCTCTAAGGCTCACAGTTATAATGATAATAATCTATAAAGCTCCTAATGAGAAAATCATATGTGGAAAATAATAATATTTAGCAACTTATAAATAATATAAATATCACACACACTGTGCAGAGATAAATTTTCGAGAAAAATTTCATATAAAAAAGCTAATAATAGATAAAAAAGATATAGAACTCTAGAGGAAAATTACTTATCATATTTATATAAGACAAGAAGTCAAAAAACAACAGTTATAGTATTAAATTATTTTTATAAGTTAAAAACATAACAAAAATCAGTATTTTCAAAGATAAAACAACCTTTTTTGAAAAAATATAATATTTACAAGTTTTGAAGAAGAATTTTTAGATTTTGAAAGATATTTAAGACAATAAGTTTATATAAGGAAATATATTATTGGTGATTACAACACAAATTTAATTTTTACAATTTCTATTCTTCAATATAAGATTGATAAAGAATAAAATATTTCAGAAATACTTTAATCATAATATTTCATATTTAATACAATGATTGGAAGGAGAATTGGTTATTGGCCAAAACAGTGAGCAATGATGGATATAGAAGACTGCTCAGCTCAAAACTGAAAAACAATGCTGAAAAATTTGGTTCTTAGCTTAAGGTAACTTATTTTTGATTCCAATTCTAATTTACCAGTGTTATTGTTAACTCCAACAAACTTTAATCCTCTTTTGTATTGAATTTTTCATGTTTAAATATAAAATTACTTTATTTATATTAGAATTTATCACATGAACAACTTAAACTTAAAGTTTCAAGCAGAAATCTCTTAAACTGAATCAGAATTTCTTTTCAAAGAAATATTAACTTTATTTCAGAATAATTAACACAAGGCAATTTCAAGGCTAATTACCACTTAATCCTGTTTAAAAGAATACATCAAATTTCATTTACACACAAATAATGTTAAATTTTAACCTGTGTGAAAGCTACAAGAAAATCCAGTCAGCATTGGATTCTTAATAAATGTCTGAAATTATTGCTATTTTTCCACATGAAATAGTAATAAAAACCAAAACGCAACTCTTGATAAGGTTTTAACACTTATAGGTGCAACGTTGTAACAACCATCCATCAGGGGTAAGGGTATTCATTCATACACCCACTCAAACACCTCAAATCAGCAAATCCAGTATCTGCATCAGCAGTCAGTTTCAGCAATCTTCATTCTGAAACATGCATACAGTTTGGTACATCAATACAGCCTGTAAATACTTGTACAGGATGGATTCACCCTAATACAGTTTCAATACACCAGTATGAAACTGTATGATCACTCCAATACACCACACCTCTTGTACAGGTCCTGTACAGCTGTACAAGACCTGTATTGGCCAGACTCAATTCAACAATCAATTATTCTCATGAAAATTCTTCTCTGGATCAGGGCTGGTGATTCTCACATATACCAGCCCCTCTTTCTCCCCCCTGGGGACTTTTCCCCAGTTAATTAATTTAGTTGATTTATTATTATCTGAATATTCTTATCCTTATATTTTGGGTATTATATTTATTTAATCTTAAGTTAGTCTTTGCCTTTTTTCTTTCTTCGCCTGTACAGTATGAGTTGGGTGGCCATATCCTTATTAACCCTTCTCTTTCCATTCTGACAGGTTGAAACAGTGGACTTGGACTTGTTTGTGGTTGGCTCTTCTATTTCTTATTCTTATTTCTTTTGTTGCTGCTTTTCTTATATTCATTCTTTTAGTAATTCATCTTTAACACTCTTAAGTGTATCTCATCTTATCCTATCCTTGAGCCCTCCATAAGTGAGTCCCAGTTTACTGAGTGCCAGGCCCTCTTCACTTCGAAGAGCCCCTGTGACATTAAATTAATTAACTCATATTTGATTCTTTCTTTCATTCATTTATATTCATTTCCTCTCATTCATCAATTATGACCTTTTCATGATTTTATGATTTTTATGATTTTTTATGAATTTCCTCTCTTATCAATTTTCATCTCATTCTTTTCATTCTTATGAAAATTGATTCTTTTCCTTTCTTAATCATTGCTGACCATTTCATCACTTCATTTTATTTTTATCAAATCAAATTTTCTCTGTGTTTTTATTCAGGTCTTATTCAGGAGTAATTGATTGGTCATTTAATTGGATTATTCATTGGGATTCATTGGTTGATTGGGTTATTGATTCAGGATTTCATTTGGATTATTGACTGACTTTTGAACTCTCAAGATATTGATTGATCCTCAAGAATTGATTTTGATTATTGATTTGATTTAACTTATCAAGATATTGAATTGATTTCTGAAGATTTTGAACTGATTGATTGATTCCTCAAGACTTGATTTCATATTGAAGACACTTATTGATTGATATTGGATTTGAATTGATTGTTGATTGATTGAATTGATTTGATTGTTGATTGAATTTGATTCCTCAAGATTTGAATTGATTCCTCAAGATTCATCAAGATTTTATTGTGATTGATTTGGCCAAATCTGATTATTCTTCTTAATACCATCAAGTTATTTTAATTCTTTTCATAATGCCAGTTCAGCATAGCCCCCCAGCCAAGAACACTAGATCCCAGAAAATTCCAGCTGTTCTCACTCCTACAGCAAGGGCTCCTCTTGACCGCACACCATCAGTTCATCAACTGAGTGCAAACTTGGACAGAGGACCACCAATGGAAGGAGCAGCACCCTCAAGAAGAGGTGGAATGAAATCTAGAAGATCAAGATCCTTTTCTGGACTTTTGGGTGGCTACCCTGGCATGTCTGAAGGTGCAAGAGCAAGATTAGGGGAAGTTGAAGATGAAGAGGGGGAAGAGTCTGTGGAAGAGGATGATTCTGGGGAAACTGAAGTGGCAGATGCCTTGGCAAATGCTCCAGAGGTGCCTCAGGGTTCTAATCTAGCCCTTTCTAGTCAACCTCCTGTCTCTCAAACTGATCCAAGTCTCCTCAAGATGATGGAGCAGATGACTCAATTCATGGGACAACTCACTCAAGCAGTTGCCCCCAGGGACAATTCCAAAGCCCCTGCTTTCAAGACTCCATCCATGAAGGCACCTGATTCTTTTGATGGTACTCAAGCTCATAAGTTGAGAGGATTTATCCAATCCTGTCAACTAATTTTCCATAATGATCCAGCAAACTTCTTCTCTGACAGGAAGAAGGTTTTGTACTCAACTTCTTTTCTCACTGGTAGAGCTGGCAAATGGATTGAACCTTACCTCTCAAATATTTCAAATGAAGACCCTTCCTACCTCCTCAATAATTGGCCATTGTTTGAATCTCAGTTATTCACTCTGTTTGGTGACCCCAATGAAGTCAGGAAAGCTGAACAAGAGTTGGACAATTTGAGGATGAAGGAAAGTGGTCATGTTTCCTTGTACATAGCAGATTTCAGAAGCTTAATGTCAAGAATTGGAGATTGGGGGGAAAGAGCTTATATCCATGTTTACAGAAGAGGATTGGCATCAAGATTATTGGATCAGTTGGCTTCTCACCCTGGAACTTTTGATACTCTTCAAGAACTTATGGATGTCACTCTAGAATTAGACACAAGATATCATGAGAGGCAAAAGGAAAAGGGTGGCAATCAAGAAAAGAAGCCTCCAGTCATTGGATCCAATCAGTCTAGGCCTCCTCAAAACTCATCTTCAAAGAGGCCTCACCAGAAGAAGAATAAGAAGGGCAAGCAATTTCAATCTTCAAAGGACAAACCCCATGCTGCTCTCCTCAATAAGGACAATAAATTAATCGGTTCTGAAAAGGAGAGGAGGATTCAAGCAGGGTTGTGTACTTATTGTGGTGGCAAACACCCAATTGAAAAATGCTTCAAGAGACCTCAGAACAAGCCTGGGTCATCATCAAAAGGCTTCCCTAGCAAGCAGGGAAAAGCCTGAGTGGGGATCATGATGTGTTCAATGGTTCTCACTTATTTCCTTCAAGAGCACAATTGTGCACTCTGAATACTAGTGTTAAGAAATCTTTAAAATTTCTTATTTTTTCTTCTGTCTCTGATATTTTTTATAGTATTCTCATTGATTCTGGTGCTACAAACTCTTTTATTGCAAAGAATTTTGTTCTCAAGTACTCATTGACTCTGTCAGAGCTCCCTGAAAAGATTCCTCTTTTCATTTTGGATTCTAATGAATCCCCTGCCTTGTTCATCACCCATTATACCAAGTGGGTAGTTGACTTGCCTTCCTTCCCAAGCTTTGAATGGGATTTCTTTATCATAGATTCACCCAAAGGAGAAGACCTGATATTGGGCTATGATTTCCTTTACCATTTCAATCCCATTATTGATTGGAAAAATGGATTGATCACCTATGATTCTAATCATAAGGATTCTAGTGGTATTATTCCTTCTACTAGTAATGACTTAGCCACTGCTGTCAACAGTGTTGCTCTGGCTGGTGAACTTAAGACACCTTCCATCCCTTCTTCTGTCCATATCCCTTCCATGATTCCCTCTCAGTCATTACTTCCATCAAGAGATGAAGTCTTCAAAGAGATAAAGGATGTTGGAGAAGATGTTGCCATATCTTCACTTCATCTCTTCCAAGGGGATATGGACCTTCCTCCCTTATCTTTTCATGCATCCCTGGAGGAGCAGTGGGATGAGGAGGAAGAGCCAGAAGAAATTGAAACTGTGTTGAAGGTTGTTCCTCCTGCTTATCACCAATATTTGGATGTATTCTCCAAGGTGAAAGCAGAGAAACTTCCTCCACACCGCGCCTGTGATCACCATATCGAATTGGAGGGTCTTCTACCTCCAATTGGTGTTATCTACTCATTATCAAATCAAGAGTCAGAAACACTACGGGCCTACATTTCAGAGAATGTAGAGAAAGGTTTCATTAGACCAAGCTCCTCTTCAACAGGAGCACCTGTCCTTTTTGTCAAGAAAAAGGATGGAGGTCTTCGTTTGTGTGTTGACTACCGCAAACTCAATGCTGTCACTAGGAAGAACAGATACCCTGTTCCTCCTATGAACCAGCTTCTTACCGTATTCAACGGTTCCACTATCTTCTCCAAGATAGATTTGCGTGGTGCATATAACCTTCTGAGAATCAAAGAGGGGGATGAGCACTTAACTGCCTTTAGAACCAAATATGGCAGTTATGAGTATTTGGTCATGCCATTTGGTTTGACCAATGCTCCTGCTTCTTTCCAAAATCTAGTAAATGATATCTTTGCAGATTTCTTGGATGTGTTTGTTGTGGTTTATTTAGATGATATTATGGTCTTTTCCAGTTCTGAGGAGGAACATGTCAAACATGTGGCCTCTGTCCTCCAAAGACTGAGGGACAATAATTTGTTTGCCAAAGCCTCCAAGTGTGTATTCCATGCCTCAAGTGTGGAATACTTGGGCTATGTTGTTTCAAGTGATGGCCTCAAGATGGACTCTTCAAAAGTTCAGCAAATACTCAATTGGCCTCAGCCCAAAAACATCAAGGCTCTTCAATCTTTTCTTGGCTTTGCCAATTTTTATCGTCGCTTCATTAAAAATTATTCCAAAAAAATCACTTCTCTCACTTCCCTTCTCAAAAAAGATTCTCCCTTCATCTTCAATGAGGAAGCTCTTAGTCAGTTTCAAGCACTCAAAGAAGCTTTCACCTCTGCTCCTATCTTATCTCACTTTAATCCTTCTCTACCTACTATAGTAGAGACTGATGCTTCTGATTATGCATTGGGCGCCGTACTGAGTCAGGTGAATGACTCTGGAAAGCACCCCATTGCATTTGATAGTCGCAAGCTCTTACCAGCTGAGCTCAACTATGAGATTCATGACAAGGAACTCCTTGGCATAGTTTGGGCTCTCAAGCGCTGGAGAGCATTTCTTCTTTCTCTTTCCAATTCTTTCGAGGTCTTGACAGACCACTCTTCCTTGCAGTATTTCATGTCTTCCAAAGTTCTTACTCGTCGTCAGGCCCGCTGGGCTGAGTTTCTCTCTGAGTTTCATTTCACTATCACTTACCGCCCAGGCAGGCTGGCCACTTTACCAGATGCCTTGTCACGTCGGGACGACGTGTACCCAGAGAGGGGGGTGGACTTCATCATCAAGAATCCTCAAAATCTTCATCAAGTACTTAAGCAAGATGGAATTCAAGAGTCAAGATTCTTCTCAATCAAAGTGGAAATTTTCTCAGATTTAGTTGACAAGATTCAAAAAGAAGTATGGCAAGACAAAGACTATAAAGAAATACTCAAGCAACTAGCAAGAGGTGAATCAGTTCCAGATTATTCTCTTGAACCTCAAGCCAAGTTATTATTATTCAAAGATAGAGTGGTAATCCCAAGCAATGAAGAACTTCAACTCAATATTCTTCAAAAGCGTCATGACTCACCATTGGCTGGCCATCCTGGCCAGGAGAAGACCCTCAAGCTCATCAAGAGGGATTTTTATTGGGCTGGCATGAATCAATTCATCAAGGACTATGTGTCCTCATGTCAGCAATGTTCAAGAAACAAGAACATCCATCACAAGAACTTTGGATTACTCAAGCCTCTTTCAATTCCATCTGGTCCTTGGAATTCCTTATCAATGGACTTTATCACTCAATTGCCACTGTCCAACAACTTTGATTCAATTTTAGTAGTTGTGGACAGATTCTCAAAAATGGCAATCTTCATTCCAACTTATGGCACAATCACTGCTCTGGATTTAGCTCAAATATTCATTAGCCATGTATTTTCCAAGCATGGACTCCCAGTCAGTATTGTCAGTGATAGAGGATCCTTATTTGTTTCATCATTCTGGACTCAATTGTGTCAGCAGCTCAAGATATCAAGAGATCTTTCAACTGCTTTCCACCCTGAAACAGATGGACAGACAGAGAGGGTAAATCAGATACTAGAACAGTACCTTCGGATGTATGTCAGCTATCATCAAGATGACTGGTACACCTGGCTCCCTCTGGCTGAATTTGCCTATAATAATGCAGAACATTCATCAACCAAGCAATCACCTTTTTTCACCATTTATGGAAGAAATCCCAGCTTTGACTCAATCCATATTTCTCAAGACTCACCTGCTGGAAAGTTATCAACAAAACTCCAATCAGTACAGCAAGTTGTCAAAGAAGAATTAGGGTCAGCAATAAGGAGATTCAAGAAGTATGCAGATAGAAATAGGGCAATTCCACCTGATTTCCAACCTGGGGACAAAGTATGGCTAGCTTCCAAGAACATCAAGACAACAAGACCCACCAAGAAATTATCAGAAAGATGGTTGGGACCCTTTGAAGTTCTTAAGAAGATTGGCAGCCATGCATATCACCTCAAGTTGCCTCAGCAATGGAAGACAGTTCACCCTGTATTCCATGTGTCCTTATTAGAACCAGTCAAGCATTCAACTATCCCAAATCGTCATCAATTGCCGCCACCACCAGTTTTAGTGGAAGAGCAAGAAGAATGGGAAGTGGCTCAGGTTCTGGACTCAAAACTCAAAAGAGGTAAATTATGGTATCTTGTAGAGTGGAAAGGATTCAGTGAAGACCCAGAAAGAACCACTTGGGAACCAGCTTCCAACCTTACCAACTCACCAGACCTTGTCAAGGATTTCCATTCATTGTATCCAGACAAGCCTGGTCCAAATACCTCAAGAGTTTGATTTTATGGTGCTTGGTGGGGAGAAGAAGTTATGAAAGTAAGTTCCTCTCCTGGCATGCACCTTTAAGGGGGTATTCTACCCCTATGTTGTTGTAAGCATCACCTTGGCCACTTTGTGAGCACTTGTCAAATCTTTGGACAGGTTCAGGAAGCATACAACATCAATACCCTCCGATTTGGACCTTATCAAGATATGGCCCAATGTTTTCTTTCTTTATATTTCATTTTCTTTCTTTATTATCTTTTCATTTTATGCCAATCATCATAATTCAAGACATTCATTTACTTCAAGTCATTTATGGCAATTCATCTCAGAAGTCATTTATGGCAATTCTTTTCAGTTTTATGGTGCTTGGTGGGGAGTGGAAGTTATGAAAGTAAGTTCCATCTCCTGGTATGCATCCCTGAGGGTTCTACTTCTTGTAAAACATCACCTTGGCCACTCTGTGAGCATCAAATGTTTGGTTTTCATTTTTCAGACACTTCTTGGCCAGAATCAAGCAACTCACCACAAGAAGGACCAGCCATCAGGAAATTTTCTTTATTTCTTTCTTTACTCTCATTTTCTCTTATTATTTTCTTTCTTTCTTTACTTGTATAATTTTCTTTCTTTTATTTCTTTAAAGCAGCAGCATCCCCTCCCCAAATCATGTATTGGGAGGTTCCATTATCTTTTTTATTTTTTATTTTTTAGTAGTTATAAGAGTGGGGATAGAAGTCAAACCAAACACAAACAAGGAAAAGGAAACTAGTTATCTCTACCCAAGTCATCAAAAGTTCTCTGGAAATCATTTATCAACTCATCTTCATACCAGGCAAATTTTGCAGCCATTTCTTCAGAAGCAGTACCTGGAATCGTCCTGTCATTGGCATACATAATCACCTCTCTGCTATTTCTGTCAACTCTCCTGAACAATCTGGCCACAGCATCTTGATTTTCACTAGCCGCTTTGGGATCTTCTCTGGTAACCCGGATAGGCCAACGTTCTCTTCTTTGGAATACTTGAGCGGCAGGAAACGGCAAAGGGGACATCCCATCTCTTCTTCTGCTGGAGCTGGCCACAGGTTGGAGTTGACGGGAGGTGTTTATGGGTGAGTTTCTGGGCTGTTGAACTGGAGATGGTCTTACTGCTGGATTCAAGGCAGGCCTGGTGGTGTGGGAAGTAGTTGGTGATGGAGGAGGAAGGGTTGTAGAAATTGAAGCAAGCATTGGTTGGAAGGTTCTTGGAGTGCTGGGAACCACTTGGCTTTGGAATCTGGGGTTGGCAAGAGGTTGAGAAGAGGAATTGCTGGATGGATGGCCACTTGAATGAGGAATAACTTGAACTTCTTCACCATCCAACTCATCACTTCCTTCAGCATCTGGATCTGATGGGGAATCAACAATTCTTCTTAGCTTCTTCACTACTTTCACCACTCCATCAGCATTGGTCCTTGAAATGGGAATTTCTGAGCTGTAGTGGATGGGCCTACCACCAATCGGAATGGGCCCTCCAACATTAGTCCATCTGGCCACATCCCTCTGCCTAGAACCAGTCACTACATCAAAATATCAGCATCAATTCAACCAAGAAATGCAAATCACTCACATTGAGAAAAGCCAGAAGTGGCATCAGGGGTAGGTTCCTCAAGAATGGGGAATTCCTGCCCATAAGGCCCATCCTTCCTACTCCATAAGTGCCTCCTCACCTGGGACAAAGTTGATCCGGTACGGCGGCATGGCTTCTTCCCAATAAAGCAGAAATGGCATTTTGACGATCGAGGATTGTAATGTTGAAAGCAATCCTTCCCCCTGGCCAAACACTCAGTACAGGCAGGATCAAGAACTTCAACTGCTCTGAACCCATCATATGTTTGGGAGGGGTCAAAATGGCCAGAAGACGCCATGGAGGGAGAAGACAATCGACTGAAGACGCCAGAACCATGAAGAACAGACGGTGGCGGTGCAGAAGGGGAAGATTCAGTGAGTTCAGTCAGTTTGGAACTCATAACTGAAGAAAGTGCAAGCAGAAGATTCAAGACGTCAGAATCATTCCACTCCACATCAAGAAAAAGAAATTTGACTCAAGGAACTGGGGCCATAACTCAATTATGCCCCACCTCAAAGCCTCTAAGGTGAAGGTTCATACCCCTTTGGGGCTGAACTCATCACCCAGGGCCTCCCCTGCAACTTTGGGGGGGCCAAGATCTTGATGGTCCTGGACCCCTTCAATGGATCCAGGCCATATATGGTGAAATTTGGAATGGGGCCATTTTTGGGCCCCTTGGTCACCCTGGGTCCCCAGTAAATTTGGGCCCAGGGGCTCCATTTTGGTCCTGGGGGCCTCCAATAGCCCCCACGGACCGCGGACCGCGGCGTACGGCCCACAGCCCACGGACCGCGGCGTACGGCCCACAGCCCACGGACCGCGGCGTACGGCCCACAGCCCACGGACCGCGGCGTACGGCCCACGGACCGCAGACCACGGCGTACGGTCCACGGCCCACGGACCGCGGCGTACGGACCGCGGCCCACGGCCCACGGACCGCGGCGTACGGCCCGCGGACCGTAGGACCCCAAGACATCAAAAAGGCCTATTATGGCCAAAAAACCCAGAAAATCAAAAAAATGCCCTAATCACCAAAACACCCAGCAAGGCCAAAAAAGGCCATAAAAAGCAAGATACATCAAGATCACTCAAGATGGAGGCCACAGTCCAAAACCCACTGGGAGGGCTGCCTGAGGCCAATTCCTTGGATCATGGGGACAAGACCCCTTGGAGGTGCATTGAATGGATTAAGTCTGGGCCAATGAGTACAAGTCATATACTCATTGGGCACCAATTTTTGAGCACAAGTGCTCAATGGCCTTTATTCTGGGATATATCCCAAGGCCACATCCCAAGACATGGCTGATTGAATCAAAAGAAAGAATTGCATACTCTGGAAGGAATACTCACTCAAATTTGAAAAGAAAGGGGGGAATCAATTGAATTTGGCCGGGAACAAGTAATAAAGGATTTTCAGGATAATGGTCAAGAGGAAAGGAATTTAAAAAGAAATTTTTTTGAAAAATATGTGGGGATATTGAGATGCCACTCAACAGTGGCAGGGTATTATGGTGTTCAGGAGCCCACCAGTTTCAAGAGGGGGATACTGTAACAACCATCCATCAGGGGTAAGGGTATTCATTCATACACCCACTCAAACACCTCAAATCAGCAAATCCAGTATCTGCATCAGCAGTCAGTTTCAGCAATCTTCATTCTGAAACATGCATACAGTTTGGTACATCAATACAGCCTGTAAATACTTGTACAGGATGGATTCACCCTAATACAGTTTCAATACACCAGTATGAAACTGTATGATCACTCCAATACACCACACCTCTTGTACAGGTCCTGTACAGCTGTACAAGACCTGTATTGGCCAGACTCAATTCAACAATCAATTATTCTCATGAAAATTCTTCTCTGGATCAGGGCTGGTGATTCTCACATATACCAGCCCCTCTTTCTCCCCCCTGGGGACTTTTCCCCAGTTAATTAATTTAGTTGATTTATAATTATCTGAATATTCTTATCCTTATATTTTGGGTATTATATTTATTTAATCTTAAGTTAGTCTTTGCCTTTTTTCTTTCTTCGCCTGTACAGTATGAGTTGGGTGGCCATATCCTTATTAACCCTTCTCTTTCCATTCTGACAGGTTGAAACAGTGGACTTGGACTTGTTTGTGGTTGGCTCTTCTATTTCTTATTCTTATTTCTTTTGTTGCTGCTTTTCTTATATTCATTCTTTTAGTAATTCATCTTTAACACTCTTAAGTGTATCTCATCTTATCCTATCCTTGAGCCCTCCATAAGTGAGTCCCAGTTTACTGAGTGCCAGGCCCTCTTCACTTCGAAGAGCCCCTGTGACAAACGTTTTTGTCAGCCTGTGACTCAAAACCAAAGCACAAGCATGACAGCCAAAATACCATAAATCAATGGTATAGCCAAGATACCACCCAAACATGGAGCTGAGCCAAATCAGCTCAAAAGTTATCAAAAGAAAGAGGAAACTCACCTCTTTTTGAAAATGTAAGTCCCATTATCATAGGACAAAGAATAACAAAGTTATCCCTGCTCAAAGTTGTTTCCAAGCATACACCTTAATTTTCACCTCTCATCTGAAATCCAGAAGGAGAGGCTTAACACCAACAAATGGGTATTAAAAATTCAGCCTTAAGTCAGGGCTATTCAATGGTAACAGCCAAACTGAGCTAGCACCAAAATTACTGGAGTTATGGTCAAATTCAGGCCAAAAAAGGTTGAACAAAACATTCACCTCTCATCTAACTTCCACACTTTTAACTTGAGATACCTAAGGTGGGGTCTTTTTGGAAAGGGCACAATCAGGGCTATCTGATGTTGTCATCCATTTCCTCACATCTCAGCTATAACAGAGGTTATGGGGCAAAAAAGCCCAATACATAAAAATACGCCTATGTACAAAAAATATTGTACATGGGAGAGCTTTGTGATATTTACTGATAGCAATATCAAATGAGGTATCATTGTGTAGTGAACATACAGGAATATCCACTGAACAAATTTTGAGGATGATATCTCAAGAATTGTCAAAGTTATAGCTGTTTTAAGGTCAAAATCCCACATTTTGGCCAATACAGCCTTACCATGGGATAATATCCCATAACCATGATTATGAGGTGTAAAGCAGATTAAGAAGCATGTTTATACTTCAATACCTCATAGGTCAGTCAATACTGGGGTCCCATACAGTTTCTGTACAGCATTCTACGCGTCATACACATCAGAATCAGGCTATGGGGTCCCCAGATGAACATTTTCACACTGTATTGGTGAAAACTGCCAAGATTATGTTTGAAAACCACATCTGAGCCCAATAAAGGCTATACAGGTCATTTTTAAGCCACAAGCTGGTATTGGAAGGTGAAAACTCTTCACTTCCTCTACCTGGAAAGGTCTAGCACCCTTTCCACCTCATTTCAGGATAAAAAGGAGGCTTTTCACAATCAGAATTGTTTCCTCATCCTGCTCTTGAATTCCCTACGTAGTAAACTGTCAAAAACAATTTTACTTTTGGGAAGCAAACAGGTATACTATAAAATCTTAGTATTGTAGCTCTTATTAGAGTAATCCAACTGGTAAGACTGCACCCAGGGCTTTCAGAAGCGCTCACCACCACTATCTCTTGATAATAAAGCCCCTTTATTTTAATCAAATACCCTTATTATGTAAAAATCCTTATTTTAAACCTTTTATCCGTGTCACAAACATAATTAAAGATTGTAACTAGCCTAGACTACATTTTAATCATAGTTTCATCCTGACAGAAAAGCTTTCCTCATCCTGCTCTTGATTTCCTATGTAGTACAACTGTCAAAAACAGTTATACTCTTGGAAAATAACCAGGTATAATTATAATTTCAATTATTGTAGTCTTTATTATTGTAACCCAACAGGTAAAGCTGAACCCAGGGCTTTGAACAGCGCTCACCACCACTATATCCTTATATAGTAAAGCGCTTTTATTTTAAATTGAAATCATTTATAAACCCTTAAAATCTTTGAGAACCTTTATTTCCATGTCACAGTCATAGTTACAAGTTGTAAATACATTTATATACCTTTTATCATAGACTCAGCCTGACATTTTGGGGGCCTGGCCGTGTTATTTTGAATTTTTTGGACCTTACAAGTAGGTTTTTCACTTATTTATTACTTTCTGACACTTGTTTCTATATTTTTAGGCATATTGTTTCTTAATAATATATATATATTATATATATTATTTATTCAATTGGTCCATGTACCATTTTATACTCATATTATAAGAGTATTTGTCACGTGGCTGATACCCACAAGACCTTTACTGTTGGCGTGGTTTACATATAAAAACACTTAAGCCATCATTGAGTCCTGTATTTTTGATTGAATAAGGACACCACTGACTGTAAAACCAACAGTTGAGGCGTGGTTAAGTGTATTGTTGACTCAATCACACTTATATAGAACCACTTCATACAGATTTACTTGAAAACTACATGTTAATCTGAGGGATACTGGTACACAAACAGTGTAACAGGGTACCAAAAGCTGTATTTCTGACATGCAATTGTTAATTCAATCACACTGTTATTATACAAGGGCAAATTGTAGTAGTATACAATCCCAGAGGCCATTCTTAGATGGGCAAACAGAATCTTTAGACTTCTTAACTGACATTAAGCCCTCTTTTTCCTACTTTGATTCAGTTGAAGAGAACTATATCCCACTAGACACCCAGTCACAGGCCAACACACCAGTGACACCCTCAGAACCAGAGGGCAGCAAGGGCAAAGGAAAGAGGCACAGTGAAGGCCTAATTACAGCAAAGAAGTGGACACAAATAGCCACCCAGAGAAGTAGAAAACCACAAACCTCTGCATTAATACAAGTTAAACCAACCTTAACAACTTGTACAGGAAATATTACTATAATTAACCCAGTTGTGACCTCTAAAGGTAAATTGCCCAAATCAGCAGACAACAAATTTGTACAAGGCACAGTCAAAGGTAAATACCCTAAGAACATAAAGTCTTTGACTGCTTGAAAACACTGAGATGTCACCTGTATACCTCAGAGACCTTGGCTTCCAAAGGAACCAGCCAGAGGACATAGAAGGCTTGTCCAAAACCAGAAGACCTGAAAGACGACAACTTGGACACAGTGGTGGATGGCAAGACAATGAGGGAGATAATATCAACCCTGCCATTCACACTCCAATTCAACAGGAACCTCAAGCCAGAGGACTGGAAGGATATGGATCAAGTTCTTCAGCTCCACCAACTCCTCAAAGATTTGTTTCAATAGAGCATGGACAACAAAAGGTTCAACCTAGCATCTCACTGGGCAGAACTTGGAGCAAGTTCCCAGAGGATCTGTCTCAAAGAGATAGACTTCAAGGAACTTATGGTAATCACCAAAGGTTGAAGCCCTACCAGCCAGTTCAGACTCCTGGAGGCAAGGGCACACAGGATAAGGGAGAATCAAGCCACTATCCAAGCTATAGAAGAACAGTCAACCCAGACAGGGCCTACTCAGATTCCTTCATGCTCACAAGGAGCAGGCCAAATCAGCTCTCCAGTGGCTTCACACCATTCAGAAACCAAAAAATAAGTGACCAGGAGTCACCATTCTTCACAATTCCAGGAGGTTTCCAGGAGAAGAAAAGGATACAAGGGGAAAAACAAGACTGCTTTCAACCAAAGGCAGAGAGAGTCAGACCCCATGATCCAGAATTTGTTGGATTTAGTGAAAGAAGTGCACAAGAACCAGAAGTAGTTTTAAACCACTATAGGATCAGTAGTCCTAGTAATAGAAACATTAACCCCACTCAGATTGAACATAATTCTGTCTCATCTGAGAGTAAACTGAACAGAGATGCCATGTGGTTACAAATGTCCCAATATGCTGAGCAAACTCAAAATCAGTTTAAAGAACTTGAAGGAAGCCATGAGAGGATGAAAAATTAACAGCCTCCACCGATAAAATTGTCAACACTCTTCAAGAAGGACATGCTCAATTGAGAAAAGCCTCTGAAGAGACCAACGAATGACTGAATCTAGTATTTGAAGAAAAACACCACAACAAAAGGGACAGGGATTGTCTGGATCAATACATAAACAAATTTTATAATGTCTACCATAACATGAAGCCCCAAGCACAAGGACATGTTATGGATAATCCATATCAACCAGATGCCATGTTGATCAATAAGGCAATATCTCCATCACAATACCAGGATGGAGATGGAATGTCTTATTCAGAGAAGGAAGCATTGAAACAGCTTCCTGAGGCCTCAAGCTGGCCCGAAGTCTCTGGAACAGGTGAATATGATCTTATGGAACTCATAAATTATATTGATCGACTCTTCAATGATGTACCAAGCGTACCAGATTCATGGATTACTGCTAGACTAAATACAGAATTTCAAAGTCATGCTAGTATATGGTACAAAGAAATGAAAGAAATCCAGTGCAGAAGGAACTGGCCATGGTGGAAGAGTCAAATCATCCAAAAGTACAGTAATGGTACTTGGATATGGCAAAGGACCATGTCATTTGACAATGATAAATACTCTGTGGAGAAAGTCCCCTATGAGTGGTGTCTTAGACAGTCTAAAAGACTTAAAGCCATTGATCCTCAGATGAACCTCCAAATGAGGAATCACAAACTTCTGACACAACTGCCAGGGGAACTAGAGCATGCCGTAAACTGCAGATGCAACCAGAATTGCACTCTAGATGACATTGCTAATACACTACAAGATATAAGGAAAAGAACTAATATAGGGAAATTCAGCCTATATAGAAGCAGTAGGTTCAAGGAGAAACAACCTCGCAGGGTGGAGTTTAAAGACAAACCCAGAGAAAGAGTGGCTGAAGTGGCAAATAAGAAGAATTCTTGTCACAATTGTGGTTCAACAGACCACTATTGCAACAACTGTCCAAAGGCAAAGAAAAAAGTCTATGCCATTGAAAAAGTCCCAGAGGAGGAATCCCCAACAGAGGATTCTGACTCAGACTACATGGGCGATGCCATCAGAAAACCCTCTGATGATGACCAAGACCCAAGAGAAGAATTTCTGGTGGAATACCAAGAGGAAACCCCACTAGAAATTCAGGACATACAGTTGGAAGCAGGCATGCCACAGGATACTGCCAACAGAAATTTGTGCAAACATACACAAGATGCACAAACGTTCATGGTCACACCAACAAAAGGAATGGCATATATACATGGAACAGCCACAAAGATGACTGTCTGTATTGCCAATGCTCAACATCCACTAATCATTGATAGTGGGGCACACTTCTCCATAGTTTCCAGAATTTATCTGGACAATCACTTCCCAAAATGGGGAAAACAGCGCTTGCCCACCAAGGCAAAGAACTTTAAAAGTGCATCAGGGAAGATGACTTCCATTGGAAAAATTATCAAAGACATAATTATACCCCATAAGAAGGGGAATATCAGACTCAACCCAGATTTTGTAATGCTTGATGATGCCCACATCCAAGGGTTCTTACTGGGAACAGATTACCAAAGGATGTATGGCATGGATATTTACAATAGTAAAAACAGGAATATTACCATTGGTACCAACAAAGAAAAGAAATTTTCACTTTACATATACCAAACATCCTCTCAAGATTCACTAGAAGAACTACTGAATGAATTCAGAGAGGAAAGGTTTAGCACTACCCTCACCAGTAAACAAAAACTAAGTTTACTGAATATGCTGAGGAAGAACAGACCAGCATTTGCCATTGGTGAAGAACCACTGGGCAAGAAGAAGGGCCATGATATAGAACTATATCTGGATGTGGAAAGACCTTATCCACCCATGCTGAGGAGGCAGCCTTATCCAGAAAGTCTGGAAACCAGGAAAGAAATTGAGAAACATATCAATGAACTCCTGGACATGGAGGCCATCAGAAAGGTTGGACATAATGAAATAGTGGAGATAACCACTCTTGTCCTGGTAACCTGGAATGATGGCAAATCTAGACTTTGTGGAGACTTCAGAGCTCTGAATAACTACACAAAAGCAGACAGGTACCCTATACCCAGGATACCTCATGCCTTGGATAAACTGGCAAAACCCAAATACATAACCAAAATTGATTGTATGAAAGGCTTCCACCAAAATGGAGCTAAACCAAACTCCACGAAATTACTCAGAATAATATGCCATATGGGCATATATGAGTACACCAGGATGCCATTTGGCATCAGAAATGCACCATCCAAATTCCAAAGGATGATGGACACAATATTTCAAGATGAGATATTGGAAGGCTGGATGGTGGTATATATTGATGATATCATTATATACTCGGAGACATGGGAAGACCATGTACAATACATAGACAGAGTGCTAAGTAAATTTACACCCATCAATCTGAAAATTTCACTCAAAAAGTGTAATTTTGGGCAACAAGAGCTACTGGCTCTAGGAAATAAAGTCTCAGGTCTTGGTCTGGAATTTGACCAGAATAAAGTGGCAGCAGTACTGCAAAAGCCAGTACCAAGAAACATCAAAGAGATGAAATCTTTCGTTGGATTCGCTAGCTACTATAGAAAACCCATCAAACATTTTGCCCACATAACTAGTAGTTTATATAATTTCTGTTCAAAAGATGTAGTTTTTGAAATTACCAAGGAGAGAAGGGATGCATATGAGAGGATCAAACATGAACTCAAAAATGTACGTGTGCTCCTCTTTCCTGACGTTGAACTAACATTCAAGTTATACATAGATTCAACATGTAGCCAAGGCTCAGTAGCAGCCCTTCACCAAAGACAAATTGTAGATGGTGAACCAAGAGAGGGAGTACTATTCTACATCTCTAGGCAGCTGAAAGAGTCAGAAGCCAGGTATGGGCCACCCAGACTGAATGCCTATGCTTAGTCTGGGCTCTGGAAAAACTCCATTATTAATTGGAGGGTGCAGTCTTTGAAGTCTACACAGACTGCACATGGCAACTAGCCATCCAGGAGTATGGAGGGAATATGACCATCATATACAAAGAAGGTAAAAGTCATACCAATGCAGATGGCCTTAGCAGAAGGCCCCTGGATAATGTTAAGAGCAATCCAGATTATGATGCTGAAGGTGAAGCCAAAATCCCTGTCCATTTCATGGAAATAGCTACAAGGAAGAACTTCAGATTTTCTGAATGGGAACCAGCAAGTAGTACCCTTGACAGTGGAAACATTGATTCAGAAGGAAAATAAACTTCCATACTGGGAATAGGTTCCTCAGAACTGCACAATAGATTTTTCAGTGCAGTACTAAAGTCTTATGCCAAGCACAAACAGTGTGGCATATTACTACAACTCCTTCAACAAAAATACAGGAGTCCAGACCTGGAATCCCAGATGGAAGAACCCTGCTTGAGGGCCTATAAGGATAACAAGTTATTCCTTGTAGATGGCCTGCTTTACCACAGAGAAAAGCACACAAGTGCACTCACAGTGGTAGACAGAGACCACATCTCTTTGATCCTGCAGGAATGCCATGACTGCCCCTATATGGGACACATGGGTGAAGACAGGCCAAAAGAGAGGGTAACAAGAACAGCTTGGTGGCCCAAGTGGGAGCAAGAGTTGAGTGAATACATCAACGCTTGTGAAATATTCCAAAAGGAGAATAGGAAACATGGGAAGAAGTATGGGTTACTTCAACACATAGAAGACCCAAACACCCATGGGAAACCATCAATATGGACTGGGTGAAAGGGCCTTTCCCAGGAGGCAAAGAAAACTACAATGCCTGTTTAATCATATTTGATAGGTTCAGCAAGAGAATGAGGTGTCTGCCATGCCATAAAGAGGACACAGCCATGGATACTGCTCTGTTATTCTGGAATAACATCATATCCAACTGTGCAGTCCCTAGGATAATGATTAGTGATAGGGACCCAAAGTTCACATCTGAATTTGGGACCAACATATGTGACATGCTTGGCACCAAGCTTGCATTTTCCACAGCTTACCATCCACAAACAGATGGCCTAGCTGACAGGAGGAGCCAGACAATGGAGGACAACCTTAGAAAGTTCTGAGCGTATGGCATGGAATACAAGGACCATGAGGGATACACCCATTACTGGGTTACCCTTCTACCAGATTTCCAACTGGCTTATAATACAAGTCAGTACTCTACCACAGGAAAAACACCTGCAGTGGTAGAAAAAGGGTGGAACCCCTTATTGCCTGTGGATCATCTGAAGAAGAATCTTCTAACCATCCACCCCACAGCCAAAGACTTCCATGATATGTGGAAGAGGGCTTGTGACACAGCTGCTAAATGTATAGCTGAAGCAAAAGATTATAATAAGCAGAGGTGGGACAAGACACACATGGAACCTGACTTTAAAGAAGGGGACCAGCTGTTGGTGTCTACACTGAACTTTAATAATCTTAAAGGACCCAAGAAGATGACAGACTCATTTGTAGGGCCCTTAACCATCATCAAGTTGATAGGAAAGAATGCAGTGGAAGTCAAAACCACAGAGGAATTTCCCAGGAAACAGCCAGTCATTCCAGTGAGTTTGGTCAAGCCATACTTCCAGATAGAGGAGGATAAATTCCCCTCCAGGAGGAAGAACCCCACACCACCAGATATAGTGGAAGTGGAGGACTCCCCTGGACCTGTGAGTAAAATTATCAGGGCCAGGAAAATCAGATTTAATAGGAAGGATCAAAGACAATACTTAGTCAGATTCAAGAACCAAACAGCTGATAAATACAAATGGTTGGCAGAAGATGCCATACCAGATGGGAACCGTCATCTAAGGAGATTCAGAGCCTCTAGGAGGACTGAAAAGTCTCATAAATGATTTTACTTTTTTAGAGTGAAGGTATGTCAGCCTGTGACTCAAAACCAGAGCACAAGCATGACAGCCAAAATACCATAAATCAGTGGTATAGCCAAGATACCACCAAACCATGGAGCTGAGCCAAATTAGCTCAAAAGGTATCAAAGGAAAGAGGAAACTCACCTCTTTCTGAAAATGTAAGTCCCATTACCATAGGACAAAAAATAACAAAGTTATTCCTGCTCAAAGTTGTTGCTGAGCATAAACCGTAATTTTCACCTCCCATCTGAAATCCAGAAGGAGAGGCTTAACCCAATCAAATGGGTATTTAAAATGAAGCTCTAGGTCAGGGCTATCCAATGGTACCAGCCAAACTGAGCTAGCACCAATATTACTGATGTTATGGTCAACTTCAGGCCAAACAAGGTTGAACAAAACATTCACCTCACATCTAACTTTTATAGTTTTAGTGTGAGATACCTAAAGTGGGGTCTTTTTGGAAAGGGCACAATCATGGCTATCTGATGGTGTCACGTATTTCCTCATATATCAACTAGAACAAAAGTTATGAAGCAAACAACCCCAACACAGCTTTTGGCTAAAACATGCATATGTACAAAATATCTTGTACATGGGATAACTTTGCTATATTTAATTATAGCCATACCAGATGATGAACCAGTGTGTAGAACACATACAGGGCTACACATTGAACCAATTTTGAGGTTGATGTCTCAAAAACTGACAAAGGTATGGCTGTTTTAAGGTCAAAATCCCACATTTTGGTCAATACAGCCTTACCATGGGATAATATCCCATAACCATGATTATGAGGTGTCAAAAAGACAAAGAAGCATGTTTATACTTCAATACCTCATAAGTACGTCAATACTTGGGTCCCTTACAGTTTCTGTACAGCATTCTACACGTCATACATGTCAGAAGACGGGTATGTGGTCCCCAGATGAAACATTTTACCCTGTATTGATGAAAAATGCCCAGATGTGGTTTCAAAACCACACCTGAGCCCAATATAGGCTATACAAGTCATTTTTAAACCACAAGCCTGATCTCAAGAGTGAAAACCTTCACTTTCTCTACTTGGAAAGGTCTAGCAGCCTTTCCACCCCATTTCAGGATAAAGAGGGGGCTTTTCACAGCCAGAAAAGCTTTCCTCATCCTGCCCTTGAATTCCTAAGTAGTACAACTGTCAAAAACAGTTATACTCTTGGATAATAACCAGGTATAATTTCAATTTTACTCATTGTAGTCTTTATTATTGTAACCCAACAGGTAAAGCTGCACCTATGGCTTTCAACAGCGCTCATCACCACTATATCCTTATATAGTAAAGCCCTTTTATTTTAAATTAAAATCATTTACAAACCGGCATAATCTTTTAGAACCTTTATTTCCATGTCACAGTCATAGTTAAAAGTTTTAAATACATTTTTATACCTTTTATCAAAGACTCAGCCTGACAGTTTTAAACTTATTTAACCTTTTTAAAGCTTTAAAACCTTTGTTACAAGATTTGATATTGGGATTTACCTTTTGGAAGCTTGTAATTCCTTTCCAAATTGGGATAAAACCAATTTGAACTCTAATGTTTGATCAAAGTCTAATCTTCCAGTTTAAATAAGGTTTAAATTCCTCAAATACAGGTGGAAAACCTTAATTGAGTCTTTGGATATCCCAAAAGCTGGGTACCCCATCTCTATTTGTTCTTTTTCTTTGTTCCCACCTTCTGTGTGGGGTTTCCCTTCTAAGTATTTAAAGCCCTACTATGGCCTCAAACCACTTTAAATTGAGCTCACGCGGTGCGGGAACTCCTCTTGTGTGGGATTAAAATGAGGCAGTACCTGGAGGGGGAAATCACAGGTAACTAGTCTTCAATTTCTAATAACTCCTGTAACCAAGGGTGGCAAGGGTGTATTGCCTGCCCCTCCTAAAATACTGAACAAAATCTTCCTTGGAGCTCACAAACCAAAATAAAATTAGTAAGTGGCTTTACGACTGCAAAAGACAAAATTCACCAGTCTCAGATCAGACCTATTCAATAAATAATAATAAAAAGAAATGTCAGTTATTTTGGTTAAATTTGAGATTTCAATGAAATACTTGTCTGTTTAATTTTAATATTTCTTTTGGTTAAATTGAGGTGAGTGGTTTCTTCTTGGTGATAAATCCTTGGTAAGATGAGTTATTTAAGTTTTCTGGAAAATTTCATGAGTTTGCTAAAGGTAATTTTGTTAAGTTAAAGTTATAATATAGTAAAATAATTTTTTAAAGGTTTGTTATTTTCTTAAGATTGTTTAATAATAAGATAGAATTGTATTTTTTAAATTTAAGAGGTAAGATTCTTTGATATTCAATATTTCTTTAAAGGGGTAAGTTATTTTTTAAGTATTGTTAAATGGTGTTAATTTTACTAGTTAAAATATTTCAATAGAGTAGTAACCCTAATTTTGGGTACTGGATAATTTCTCTTTTTTTGAATAATAAGATTCCACTGAGCTTAGCTACTGGGTAATCTTCAACACTATACTTCCACTGAGCTTAGCTACTGGGCAGGTAAATTTACTATAATATGCTGGACTACCTCCCAGGTGAGGGGTGAAGTATTCCTATGCTCCTACTGTGCAGTGGATATAATGTGCATGGGATATAATTTGCATGGGGGGGATTTTGAAATTTGGGGAGAGAGAGCCTCTCTATTTATACCTTTTGGGAGCCCAGGGGGCCCTCCATGGGAGCTGTCTTTTTCAGCTTTAATTCCTCTTGATTTCATCATGTGACTCTGTTTTTTGGTGAGGACCTTTATTGCAGGAGTCAGGTTATTTAAGGTTTGGTGGTAATATTTTCTCTGCACAGCCTTCATTCATCACATGATGGTCTTTTGGTGAACTAATTATGATGTGATATTCTTGGATTTTCCTTGCATGCATGAGGTTATTTCCTTTTGGCTGAGGATTTTTGTTGTGCACAGCCTCTTTTCTATCACATGATATTCTGTTGGTGGATGTAATATCACATGATGACCTTGTAATTCCTTTGCATATGTCATATTTTAGGATTGGTAGAAGTGGCTGTGTAATTTATGCAGGTGTCATGGTTGTTTTTCTTCTTTTTGAACTTTAAAATGAGGTCAGGTGATAATTCTTGCACTGATTAATTTACTGTTTTTTATGAGATGATGTGATTTTTGAGTTTGACACATGGTGTGCATAGTCATGTGGTTGAGATTTAATTAAAAAATTGTGTACTGCATGCAGCTTGTTGTAACTAGCTTTGGTTGGCATGAGGTGATGAGTTGTGTAAATAATTTTGATTCTGTTTGTAGGTTTCAAGTGGGGTTACTGTGGAGATAAGATAAGGTACTCCTGTGGCTGTGTTGTAAATGAATTGCAAGAATTCCATGGAGTTGAGCTTTGCATCATGTGACTTTTCTATGTTGAGTGCTAGGTTGCTGTGTAATTCCTGCAGGTGTCCTTTTATTGCTGCATGAGTCCTGTGGCTATAATGGGGTGTAAAGCTGGGTGGGGTGTGTAATTCAAAGGGTGGTACCTCATTTGTTGTAACTAGTTTGCCATATGTAACTTGATTTTTTTACATATGCATAGTGAAATTGAATAAGTTATTTAAACAAATACAATTCCCTTTGGTGCCTGTGCCATGGTCTTATGAGTTAAATCCAGCTTCTTGCTGTAAAATTGACCTTTTGGTGTAAAATTTGAGTGTAAGTCTTCCTGTAGGCTGGATTTCCTGCTGTTACAGGGTACTATGAGCTTGAGCCTGGTGAAAAAAAATGGTATGGAATACCACAGCGGGATTTCAATTCTGTATGGAAAATCCTTAGCCAATTCAATAAATATACACAACACCATGCTTTTATTTTCATTATTCCCCAATTTATCAAGGTTTAGTTTACAGATTGATTAAGTTGAATGAATATTAACTAAGTCTTTCTCCAAATATCAACTGGAAGCTTAGGGTTCCATCCGTTTTCCAACATTTCAGGAGTTTTTCCTGTGTAAGCATGGATGGAAGTGCTGCAGGCTAATTCCAATTCTGGTATAATGTACACAAATCATGTGTAAAACCATTAGAATCCTTAAAGTCCAGGGTATAAGCACAAAATCTTCTGATCATGTCCTCAAGGGTCTGAATCATTATTTCTGCTAATCCATCAATTTGTGAATGGTAAGATGTTGAAAATGATAGTTTTGTACCCAAAATCTTATGTGAATTTGTCCACAAGGCTGATGTCAATTTTTTGGCCTCTATCACTGATGATGTTTGTGAAGAGACCAGTATTAGATATTACTCTGTTTTCAATTAAAAGAGCTGTATCCATAGCTGTGTCATCTTGATGACATGGTAAAAATATTAGATTTTCACTGTACCTGTATAAAATAAAAATACATGCATTGTAAAGTCTTTTCACCACCCGGTGGTAAGGAAGTTAGCCACTCCATATGAGCCACTTCCCATGGGGACTTGGTTCTTGAATAAGAATTTTCAAATCAAAGCTTTCACCAGTTGATTTATTGGCCATTTGACACCTGTCAAAGCTGGAACAGTATTTAATGACATCTTTTCTCCAAGATGATCACCAAGCAAAAGTCTTAATTATTTCCATTTTTTTTTCTTCAGACAAATATCCAGAAGAAATGTTTTCATGGTACTCTAGTCATATTTTTCTAATAAAAATTTTAATGAATAAGACCATTACACATGTGTGTTTAGATATATGCTACAAGATACCATCAATTAAATGGATTCTTCCATCATCATATGATTTTTTCCATATCTCATCCAAAGAATTGGCCAAAGCTGGATCTTTCACATTTTTGTCAAGTAGAGAAGTAAGAATATGGGAATTCTTATCTTATTTATAGCTTCTTCTAACTTCTTCAAAGAATTCAGTTCCCCGATCTTTTATGTTAATTCCTTCAATTGGAATTTGAATTTCTGCATTTGCAGGAACATAAACAGGATCTTTAAGTGTATATTGTAAATCCCATCTCCTCAAGCCATCAGAATTTTTATGAATGTTTCCAGATATATGCACTATGGTCATATTACCTGTATTCCTCTGTAGAGAAATATGCCAGCTCAACATGTGTATGTTTGAAGTTTTCATTTCAAGAAGTGATTGCACAGAATGTCAATCAGTAATTACCTAAAACACATCATCATCAAAATGATAATTCAGTCTTTCCAGAGCCTAAACAAACAAAGGCACTGCATTTGGATTGCTCCATATCTACCCTGACTAGGTTTTATTTGTCTTGAGATAAAACACACTGGACCTTCATAAGATTTGCTATTGACAATTTGTGATATGTGTCTATAAAAATGTTGATAATATTACTATTATTCAAAATTACAATGACTTTTCTGATGAAATATAATAGAGAAAGCTGCTATAACCAAAATGAAATAATCAATTACTTAATTATTTCTCCTACTTGTTATACACTACTAATGACTATAATACTAAGAAGTCATTGTCTACAAGAATCAATTACAAGAAGTATTTAATATTACAACTTCTTTATTAAAATATTGAAAATTATTCTATTATATATTTATTTTTTGCAACAAGAATTATAAACATGCTCCTGGAAGAAAACTAATACTAGAGAAAAAATTTAAGAATTCATCAAAAACACTCGCTAATACTCCAATAACACCTTGAAAAGTGTTGGTAGAGAGATTTAATGGATTAATTGTGGATCTAAAAGATCAAAAGCTGATTTATTGCATTGATTGAACAAATTATAGTTTATTTCAATGATTTCACACCTTTGTTGTTGATTCTGAAAGATTGCAAATACTCAAGAAAAGATGTAACTAATAGTTCATTGTTGGTATTTAAAGACATAATTGGCTAATAAGATGATTTTAAATAAAAAGAAAGAGGAGAGCTCTTTTGTGTCAACAAAAGCTCACAGAGGCATGCCTTGGAGCAAAATGAAAAACCACTGAGTGAGAAACCAATTATCCTCTTTGGATTATCTATACCTTCATCTGTTGTCATTTAGGATCATCATAGCTACTTAATTGAGTCTTTTATATGACTAACAACCAAGTTATGATTGACTATTTCAATGTAGATCAATGTAGAGCCACAAAGAGTGCAGTGTAGCTGGTTGTCATGAGGAAAATGACTGGATGATAGTCCAAAAAGGGATTTGATTAATATTTAAAGGTTTATCCATGAAAAATAACTAATAATTGACATGGTAACAGGAGTCAGAGTTGCTCTTTACCTCTTTTTCACGTCAAAATAGCAGCTTATTTGAAATTTTATTATCATTTAATGGGAGTTCAACCTGGTAACTATGTAACCAAGCTCCTAAAATCTTTTAACATACTAATTGGGCCATGATCAGCCATAGATACAAGCTTTAGAGATTTCCATGCCTCAGAGTCAGAAGCTGGGTACCCTGGCTCTCTTTGACGTCTTTTCCCCCCTTAGCTATTTTCATGTCAAAAATAGTAATTCAGGCTTAAATACTGATATCCACTATGGGTATGATAAAGCTGTATGAAATAATACTGTATCTTCAAGTGCCACAGAATTAATAACACTAATATTAGTGTATATCTAGCATGGGCTTCCTCACAGCCCCATTATTGTTTTGTGAAATTGAGAAAAACAAAAGTTTCCATAATTATTTTATGTGGTTTTGATGATTTGGTGTTGAAATATTTCCCAAATTACCACCTCATAGAGTTAGCTTAAGCTTCTTCACTCTATGGAGCTACTCTAGGTGAATTTTTGTGTAGAATACAAACTTGGACTTAAATCCATTTACATAATTACTCCCAACAAATTTTTCATTTTTTTTGTAATTCAAAAATGATTCATTTTTTATATATGTATGAGTTGTTGGTTATGTATATTGTAGAATTTTCTTTAACAGTAATTGTGGCCTATTTGGGTATGTAAGATATACTTCAAGGCTCACTTTCCCTCCCACCAACAAAAGAATCTGTACTACATTTCGATTAATAACATCAATAGGAAAAATGCCCCAGAGGGGGTTAATTTCCACTTTCCAACCTCTTTATATTACTCAAATCAAGTAATTTAAAGCCAATTAATAGAAATATTCAGGCTTGTGGCATTCTTTCATTTCTGAATTTTCTAAATAGTGTATCTGAGTCAGGCATGTCTGATTCTTCTAGCCATTCATGTTCTAGCACTGGAGTTTTATATCTGAAAGTATATTCTCTTTGATTTTTACCCATAATTATCCTTTATTTAATTACTTTCTTTATAATTTTGTCTCCATTCTGTTCTACTAGTGGTACAGTTAAAAGATTTAGGTTCCTTTAAGGAAACAACTCATTATCAGCTGGTTGATAAGGTTTCATTAAGCTGAATGGGAAGGTGGGATGTTTATTTTCTAATTCACCACTCAATTCCACTTGAACTGCATTGGTATCTTGTATGGAAACGAAAAAAGGTCCTAAATAAGAATCTCTGAGTTTCTCTGGGCCTTTCATAGTATTAAAATTCAAGGTTTAAACTAGAACTAAGTCCCCTATTTTGAATTCTGGTACTCTATGACTCTTGTCCCATATCTGGTTTTCAAAGTCAAAAGCATCATTAATGTGTTTCTTTGCATGGTGTTTCACTTAATAAAGCATAATTTTGAAGCTGGAAGCTGTAGGATGGATTTCAGCCAAGTTTTTCCTCAGTGTGTCTTCTAGGAGTCTTGGATTCCATCCTTTTTCTAATGTGGAAGGAGTTTGATATGTGGAAGAATGAACTTATGTCTTATATTCCAGTCCTAATAAAGATACTAGAATGCATAAAGAATGGATAAAGAAATCTGAGTCTTTGAATTCTAATCCATAGGCACAGAATCTCCTTAGAATTTCCTCTAGAGTTTGAATCATTCTCTCTGACAGCCCATTGGTTTAAGGATGTCATTCTGTAGAAAATTATAAATAAGCTCTAAAATATCTATGAACGTTGGTCCAAAGTGCAGATGTGAACTTGGGGTTTCGGTCACTTATTATCTTCTTAAAAAGGGCATGTATGAGAAATAACTATATTCCATAGAAGAAGAGCTGTATGCATACAACTGTCATCTTTTTGAAATGGTGAGAATATGGGAGTTTTGCTATAGCTTTCTACAATGACTAAACAAGCATTATAAATTTTGTCACCACTTGGAGGAAGTTCTGTGACCCAATCCATGTGAGCACTTTCCCAAAGGGATTTTGGTTCTTTAATATGGATCATAAGTCCAAATTTCTTGCCTGTACTCCTGTTTGGTTTTTGGAATTTGTCACAGGTATGGAAGTATTCAATTGTCTGTTTCCTTCAGGATGGCCACCATGCACAGATCTTCACTTTTTCAAGTTTTATGTTTTCTGACAGGTTTCCCAAATAGATTCTATCATGAAATGCATGGAGAATGGTATTAATAAGCAATCTACTGAAAAATTTCATTACACAAGAATTTTTGGTTCTGTGGTAGATTATTTGTTAAAACAGGTGATATCTTCCTTAAAAAAAATGGTTTTCCGTATTTCATCCAGTAAATCAACAAGAGCTGTGCCTTTACAGTCTTTATCCAGAAAGGATATCAAGATATGGCAATTTTTGTCTTTTTATAAGACTCTCTGAATTCTTCAAAAAATTTGGTTCCCACATCAGTTATGTTAATTCCTTCAATTAAAAGCCATGGTTCTTCTTTCAAAGGCACATAACCTGGGTTATCAGGGGTATTGGCTAATGCCCAATTGCAAATTCACTAAGAACCCTTAAGTATATTACCTGCTTGATGAACAATATTCATGTTACCTCTATATTCTTGAATGGCTATTTGCCATATAAAAATCTGTCTGTTGGATGTTCTCATTTTCAGAAGTGATTTTGCAAGATTACAGTCAGTTATAGCCTCAAAAAAACTTCCATCAAGATAATGTTTTAATTTCTCAAGTACCCATAGCAAAAATAAGCAATCCATTTGGCTTGCACCATATCTGGCTGCTTTTGGTTTGATTTGATTTGATATATAAAAAACTGGTCCTTCTGTGGATTTGTCGTCAATAATTTGGACTGGATGTAGGGCTTCCCCTAATCCATCTCCACATGCATCAATGTACATTTTGAAACGTACATTCCGGTCTGGAAGGAGGAGTCAAGGTGCTTATTTAAGAGCTTTCCTTATCTTCTAATAGACTTCAATTCTTTCTTGTTTCATTTCAAGTACTGGCTGTTGATCACAGATCCTATAGAGTGACTTGGCTAGAATTGCAAAATCTTTTAAGTTTTTCCTGTAATAACTGGAAAATCAAAGAAAAGACATCATTTATTTTTTATTCTGGGTTATTGAATTAATTAAAACTGCTCCTACTTTATTCTTGTTCATACCAAAGATCAAGCCAGAAACAATATTTCCCAGTTATTTAAGTTCTTCAAAGCCAAAACTGTGTTCCTTGAGTAAAATCTTTATATTCACTTCTCAAACTTTTTCAAGTACTCTTGTAAGTCTTTCAAGGTGCAAATACCATGAGTATGAAGATATAATTATATCTTCAATATAAATGATAAGCTATCCTTCAGATAAATCTATGGGGAAGATAGTATTCATCATTCTTTCATAATGAGATGGAGCACTTTCAATCTCAAAGGAAATTCTAAGATACTTATAACTACCAAGGTGAGTGATAATTCTAAGTAACTTCTTGGCTTTTGGAATCAAGAAATTCTGATCAAAATATTTCAATGCATCCATTGAGTTTATGTGCTTGGCTTTGGATGATTGAGTCAAAGCTTCTTGGATTCTAGGAATTGGATACCTATCTGGAACTGTGTAGGTATTCCAAGCTCTAAAGTATCTAATCATCATTCATTTATCATTCCTCCAAGCAATAATAACAGGAGTTATCACTTCAACTTCCTCATTATGGCCTAAGTTTCTTGATACACCAAGTTGTATCAACTCTTCAATATGTTTTTTCATGACCTCTCTAGCTCTGGGGATTTCTGGGTAAGATGGTCTGTCAATTTTAAGAGTAATATCAGCTTCATGCCCTCTAATAGCACCGAAGGGTTCATTATCTCAATCAAATCTATTTTTTATGTGTATCACACATTGATAAGCTCTTGCCTCATTTTGGCTGATAATTCTGGATTAATGTCAGGATGAAACTATGATAAAGGTGTAATTAGGCTAAATACAACTTTAACTATGTTTGCGACACAGTAAAAATAGTTTGAAAAGATTTAGAAGGTTTTAAAGATGGTTGGATTTAGATAAAAAGGGCTTTACTATATTTGATATAGTGGTGGTGAGCGCTGTTGAAAGCCCTGGGTGCAGCTTTATCTGTTGGGTTACAACAATAAAAGACTACAATAATTAATTTATGATTATACCTGATTATTAACCAAGAGTAGAACTTTTTTTGACATTTTACTACTTAGGTTATTCAAGAGCAGGATGAGGAGACAATTCTGGCTGTGAAAAGCCTCCTTTTTATCCTGAAATGGGGTAGAAAGGGTGCTAGGCCTTTCCACGTAGAGGAAATGAAGAATTTTTCACTCTCTAGTACTGGCTTGTGGTTTTCAAACAGCCTGTATAACCTTTATTGGGCTCAGATGTGGTTTTGAAACCACATCTGGTGTCAGGGTGAGTCTATGTAGTAGCTTAAAAATAGTACATACAAGCTAGCACTATGACTGTGACACACAAAAATTAATTTTTTATAATAGTAAACAGGTTCTACTGTAATATGATAACAGTGGTGATGAATCTATTGAGAACCTGGGTTGCAATGATTTAATATCAATTGACTGTGAAAATCACTACAATAATTAACTATTTTAATTATATCAATATAATCCTAAGAGTACTACTGGTATAAGACAGTTTTACTATGTAAGGATGTTAATTCATGATAAGATGAGTCTTTTCCAGTGAGGAAAGACCTGCTTTTATCTCCTCTGAGGACTGTGAAAGACTGGTAGGCTCTTCACACGTCTACAGAGTGAAAATTTTCACTCTGGAGGCTGGGTTGTGGTTCTGTACCATCAATTCTGACGTCAGCATAGTCAGAATTGTGGTTTTTGGACCACAAATGATCATTCTGGATCAATACAGGGTGAAAAAACTCTTCACAGGCCACGTCAGCACCATTGTGACGTGTCCAGAGTGTCTGGATGACTAATATTAGTCATTCTGGGCGGGTTTAAGCTTTAAACAACCATTATTTTAAGTATCAAGCCAGTACTGGTTGGTTGTCACAGGGGCTCTTGGAAGAAGAGGGCCTGGCACTCAGGAATCAAGAACTCACTTGGAGGGCTCCAAAGATAAAAGAATAATAAGAATGAATTTCTTTAAGAAAGAATAAAGGGGAAAACAAGTATGCCAAAAGATGAGATAAGAAAAAGATGAAGCCAATGACCAAAGATAATAAAGAAGCCAAAAGCCAAGAAGCCAACCAAGTGAATCCTCAATTCACTGTTTCAACCTGCCAGAAAAGGAAATGGAATTAGTATAAGGATATGACCACCAATATCCACTGGACAGGCGAGGAAATAAAAGAAAAGGGTGCTGAATGACTGACTTAAGATTATCAGTATTAACTTTAATAATGTAAAAGAAAATAAGGATAAAAATAAATCCACTATATTAATTAACTGGGGAAAAAGTCCCCAGGTGCTGAAAGGTGGCCAGTATATGTGAAAAGCTGGAAGGTTGATCCTGGAAGGTGGATCAATGACTGTATTGTCCGAATCGGGAAATACAGTTCTGGCCATCTTGAAATTTGAACTGTGTGATGGAATTCACACAGTGGAATAAGAAATGGCCCAATTGGGCCAAGGCCATACAGGTTGATTGAATAAGGCCTGTACGGATGAATTGGGTTGTCCAAGGAGTATTGAATACTTGATGTCTGGACAACTGATTGAATTATGTAATACCTCTTGCGAATTGACCTTAGAATAATCCTGAATGAATTGTACCAACCCAACTCCTGCAGATACAGGTGGTTGGGATCCTTGAATGATCTTCTGAATTACCGCCATGGATTGCCAGACTGATAAGCTGGAAAGTCCTCCTTCGAAAATGGGCGTTGGAATTATGGACCTTGAAATGGAAAGGTGGAATTGGGTCCTGAAAACGTCACCATTGGATTGCTGAGTAAAAATGGTGCATAATGGTATATAATACCATATATGCACCACACCTGCAATCTTGAGTACGGAGTGCATGAAGGAAAGGAAAGAATTCCCCTTAAGTTGAGGGAAAAGCTTGTTGAGATGATTTGGTGGCCTCTGGTGGTTGCCAGAGGCCATGACGGTGAAGTTGGTCTATGGTGGTCAAGGGCCAAAAATGGGTCCTACGGGATTTATGGCCAAAAATGGATCCAAGGTGGTTTTTGGTCCAATTTGGGTCCAAGGGATTGGTGGCCAAAAATGGCTCAGGTGGGCCCAATTGTGGTTTGGGACCCACCTGGCCTTGGGGGCTAGGTGGCTGCCCCCTTTGGCCCCTTTTGGCCTCATTGGATTAGGCCAAAAGGGGCCTAACCCGCCTACGGACCGCGGCGTACGGACCGCGGCTTACGGACCGCGGCCCACGGACCGTACGGACCGCGGACCGCGGACCGTAGAAGCCGTGGGGGGCCTAAATGGCCCAAAAAGGCCATTTAGGCCAAAACCCCCATAATGAAATGGGTGGCCAGGAAACCAAGGAAGGTGGCCATGGGGCCTGGAAGCCCCTGGAAGACAAAGGGACCCCCCAGGCCCAAAAACAGTGATGAAGGCCTGGGGGTTGGTGAGGTGGAAATTGGCCAAGAGGGCCAATGACGCAGGATATGGCCTGAGGCCATAAAGGATGATGGAGGCCATAAGTGGCCAATGGAGTGGGTTATGGCATAAGAGCCATGGAACACCCAAAAGGGGTCAATTGGCCATAAATGATATGACATGGCCAATTGGCCCCAACTTGGCTCCAGGTTGGATTGCCGCCGCCATCAAGGAGGAGGGTCAAAATACGTGGCTGTGACAGTACCCCCCTACCTTGAATGGTGAGCTCCTGAGCACCAAGATAAGGTAGAGGCCTGTTGAGGCTAATGAGACGGATTTGACGTAAGGATTCCAGAGGCATTGAATCTTGAAAAGAGAAATTGAACTGATAAGCTTGTTGGCATATGAATTGAGGTTGACTTGGTCTTCTCTTGACATTTGGCTTTGACAAAGTTGAAGACATGATTTGACGTAAAGATTTTGGCGTTAAAGAGTTATAAGAAAAGAAATTTTGAAAGAATATAAAGAGTAAAAGTGAAACAGATATAAAGAGAGAAACAGAAAAAATAAAGAAAATGAAATTTGAGGAGGAATCCAATCTTCATCACGGGTTACGACAATTGATTTTGAAAGTGGCCAAGGACCTGGATAAAAGAATTTGCTGCCAGGTGCTCACAGAGTGGCCAAGGTGATGTTTTGACAGATTGTAGACCCCTCAGGGAAGTGCACACCAGGAGAGGAACTTACTTTTAGTAGTTGCCACTCCCGCCAGTGCCATAAATAAGGAAGCTCTTGATAAATGAATGTGTTGAAAGAATAAAGTCTTGGGAAGGAGAATGAAAAAGGAATGGTCCATTTGCCCAAGTGTAAATGGCCATAAATTTGGAATTCGGATGTTGAAAGCCGGGCCAAAAGGTCTGTGTCCAAATTGAAAAATGCTCACAGAGTGGCCAAGGTGATGCTTACAACAAAGAAGAGTAGAATACCCCTAAAGGTGCATACCAGGAGTGGGACTTACTTTTGGTAATTCCTCTCCCCACCAAGCACCATAAAAATTCAAGCCATTGAAGAATTGGGTCCTGGCTTGTCAGGATATAACGAATGAAAATCTTTGACAAGTTCAGGACAATTCTTGAGGTTTTCAGCTGGTTCCCATGTGGATCTTTCTGAATCTTGACTGAAACCTTTCCATTCCACCAGATACCATAATTTTCTTCTCTTGAGCTTTGAATCCAGTACTTGAGAGACTTCCCATTCCTCTTCTTCTTCAATAATGATTGGAGGAGGAGGCTCTTGATGCCGATTTGGGATCGTTGATGTCTTGACTGGTTCCAAGAGTGAGATATGGAAGACTGGGTGGATGGATTTCCATTGAGATGGAAGCTTGAGGTGGTAAGCATGAGTACTGACTTTCTTCAGGATTGGAAAGGGACCCAACCATCTTTCAGACAGTTTCTTGGTGGGTCTAGTTGATTTGATATTCTTGGAAGAAAGCCATACCATGTCACCAGGATTGAAAACAGGTGGACTTGCTCTACTTTTATCTGCATACCTCTTAAACCGGTTTATGGCGATTTCAAGTTCTCTCTTGACATCTTGCTGTACTGATTGGATTTTTGTTGATAACTTTCCAGCAGGAGTATCTTGAGTGATGTGAACTGAATCAAATTGTGGATCTCTTCCATAAACGGTGAAAAACGGTGATTGCTTGGTTGAAGAGTGATCAGAATTATTGTAGGCAAATTCAGCCAGAGGGAGCCAGGTGTTCCAATCATCTTGATGATAACTGACATACATCCGAAGATACTGTTCTAGTATCTGATTTACCCTCTCTGTCTGTCCATCAGTTTCTGGGTGATAAGCAGTTGACAAGTCCCTTGAAATCTTGAGCTGCTGACAAAGATTGGTCCAGAAGGAAGAAACAAAGAGTGAACCTCTATCACTGACAATGCTTGATGGAAAGCCATGCTTTGAGAAGATATTCTTGATGAATAAATGGGCCAAATCCAAAGAAGTTATTGAAGACATTGTTGGAATAAAAACCGCCATTTTTGAGAATCTGTCCACTATGACAAGAATTGAGTCAAAAGAATTGGACAGGGGCAGTTGAGTGATGAAATCCATTGAGAGACAAATCCAAGGACCATTTGGAATTGGAAGAGGTTTGAGGAGTCCAAACTTCTTATGGTGGATATTCTTGTTTCTTGAACACTGTTGGCAGGATGATACATAATCCTTAATGAATTGGGTCATGCCGGACCAGTGGAAATCCCGCTTGACAAGTTTGAGAGTCTTCTCTTGGCCAGGGTGTCCAGCTAGAGGAGAGTCATGACGCTTTTGAAGAATGCTGAGTTGAATTGTGGAGTCATTTGGGACTACCACCCGATCTTTGAAGAGAAGAAGTTGGGAGGAGGAATCAAGAGAATAATCTTGGACAGATTTACCTTTACCCAAATCTTGAAGGATACTTCTGTACTGAGGGTCTTGCCATAATTTCTTCTGAATTGAATCAATCAAATTTGAAAAAGAATCCACCTTGACTGCAAAAAACTTTGAGGGTTGAACTTCATCTTGCTTAATGAGTTGTTGAAAATTCATTGGATTCTTGCTGATGAAATCCTTCCCCCTCTCCGGATAGACGTCGTCCCGACGTGATAAGGCATCTGGAAGAGTTGCTAGGCGGCCAGGGCGGTAAGTGATTGAAAAATGAAATTCAGATAAGAATTCGGCCCAACGGGCTTGACGGCGAGTAAGGATCTTTGATGACATAAAGTACTGAAGAGAAGAATGATCGGTGAGAACTTCAAAAGGAGAGGACAGAGAAAGAAGAAAAGCCCTCCAGCGCTTGAGAGCCCAGACTATACCAAGGAGTTCCTTGTCATGAATTTCATAGTTGAGTTCTGCTGGAATAAGCTTGCGGCTGTCAAAGGCAATGGGATGTTTTCCTGAGTCAGAGACCTGACTCAGTACAGCACCCAAAGCATAATCGGATGCATCGGTCTCTACAATGGTCGGTAGAGAAGGATTGAAGTGGGAAAGGATTGGAGCGGTAGTGAAGGCCTCTTTGAGTTGATGAAACTGGCTAAGAGCTTCCTCATTGAGGGGGAAACAGGAATCTTTCTTGAGGAAACTGGTGAGTGAACTGATTTTCTTTGAATAATTCTTGATGAAACGGCGGTAGAAGTTGGCAAAGCCAAGGAAGGATTGAAGAGCCTTGAGGTTTCTTGGAGGAGGCCAATTAAGGATCTGCTGGACTTTTGCTTGGTCCATCTTGAGGCCTTCAGAAGAAACAACATAACCAAGGTATTCTACACTAGAGACATGAAAAAGGCATTTAGAAGCCTTGGCGAAAAGGTTATTGGCTCTGAGTCTGGAAAGAACAGTGGACACATGGGTGACATGTTCTTCCTCAGATTTGGAAAAGACCATAATGTCATCCAAATAAACCACAACAAAAACATCAAGAAGATCTTGGAATATATCATTGACAAGATTCTGAAAAGAGGCAGGAGCATTGGTGAGCCCAAATGGCATAACCAAGTACTCAAAACTGCCATATTTAGTTCTGAAGCATGTCAAATGTTCATCACCCTCCTTGATTCTGAGCAGGTTATATGCACCACGCAAATCAATCTTGGAGAAGATAGAAGAACCATTAAAGACATTAAGAAGCTGGTTCATAGGAGGAACAGGATATTTGTTCTTCCTAGTGACAGCATTGAGTTTGCGGTAATCAACACACAAACGGAGGCCACCATCTTTCTTTTTAACAAAGAGGACAGGTGCTCCTGTTGAGGAGGAGCTTGGCCGGATGAAACCTTTCTCTACATTCTCTGAAATGTAGGCCCTGAGTGTATCTGACTCTTGTTTGGATAAAGAGTAGATCACCCCAACTGGAGGTAGAGACCCCTCCAGTTCGATATGATGATCACAGGCACGGTGAGGAGGAAGTTTCTCTGCTTTCACCTTGGAGAATACATCCAAGTATTGGTGATAAACAGAGGGAACAACCTTCATCACGGTTTCTACTTCTTCTGGCTCTTCCTCTTCATCCCACAACTCCTCCAGGGAGTCATGATAAGATGAAGGGGGAAGGTCCATATTCCCAAAGAAGAGATGAAGTGAAGATACAGAATTATCTTCCCCAACATCTTGAATCTCTTTGAAGACTTCATCTCCAGATGATGGTAATGACAGATGGGAATTAAGGGAAGGAATATGGACAGAAGATGGAACTGATGGTGTTCTAGAATCACCAACCAGAGCTGCACATGATTTGGCAGAGGAAGAGTCATTACGGAAGGAATTGGAAGGATCAGAATAGTCCTTTTGATCAGTATTAAAGGTGATCAGCCCTTGCCTCCAATCAATAGAAGGATTAAAATGATTGAGAAAGTCAAAGCCCAATATGAGGTCTTCTCCCTTGGGAGTATCAATGACTAAAAAATCCCATTCAAAGCTTGGGAAGGAAGGGAGCTCAACCATATATTTAGTATGGTGAGTCACAAATAAGGAAGGGGACTCAGAGGAGTCCAAAATGATAAGAGGAATCTTCTCTGGAAGTTCTGACGTAGTCAATGAGTACTTGTGAACAAACTGCTTTGCAATGAATGAGTGTGTAGCACCAGAATCAATGAGAATACTGTAAAAAACATCAGAAAGAGAAGAGAAAACAAAAAATTTAAGAGAATTCTTGACACCAGTATTCAGAATGCACAATTGTGCTCTGGAAGGAAAACTGTGAAGACCATTGAACACAACATGGTCTTCACTCAGGCTTTTCCCTGGCTGGGAAAGCTGCCTGACGGTTGGGTAAGCTTGTTTTGAGGCCTTTTGACACAGGACTCGAGACTATGCTTCCCACCACAATAGGTACACAACCCCTCCTTGATTCTTCTTTCCTTTTCAGAACCTTTCAACTTGAAGTCCTTATTCAACAATGAAGAATGGGGCTTGTCCCGCTTTTGAGAATGAAATTTCTTCTTTGGTCTTGAACTTGAAGAAACTTGATGATGAGAAGAGTGAGACTTTGAGGCTTCAGGCTTCTTCTCTTGATGATGATTCTTTTCCTTCTGCCTCTCATGGTACCTGGTATCAAGTTCCAGGCTGACGTCCATTAAGTCTTGAAGAGAATCAATGTTTGAAGGATGGGAGGCCAATTGATCCAGAATCCTGGAGGCCAAACCCTTCCTGAAATGATGAATAAGAGCCCTTTCACCCCAATCCCCAATTCTTGAAACCAAACTCCTGAAATCGGCAATATACAAAGCAACATGCCCACCTTCTTTCATCCTAAGGCCATCCAATTCAGCTTCTGCTTTTCTTACTTCATTTGGGTCTCCAAATAAAGTGAACAATTGGGATTCGAATAATGGCCAGGAATTGAGGAGATAATTTGAGTCTTGATTATTGAGATTGGAAAGATAAGGCTCAATCCATTTTGCAGCCCTGCCAACTAAGAATGAAGTGGCATAAAGAACCTTCTTTCTGTCTTGAGAGAAGTTTGCCGGGTCATTATGAAAGATGAGTTGGCAAGACTGAATAAAGCTTCTGACTTTGAAGGACTGAGTCCCATCAAAGCATTCTGGAGCCTTCATAGAGGGAGTCTTGAAGGCTGGTGGTCTTGATGATTCAGAAGAAGAAGCTGCTTGCAGATTGGCCATAATCTGAGTCATTTGTTGCATAATGGCCAATAAAGACGGTTCAGACTGATGAGAGGCAGGCTGATCAGACTGGGCTAGAGTTGGTCCTCTGGTGCCCTCAGATGCTCCCACAGGAGCAGGAGCAGCCTCAGTGCCATTAGACTCTTCCTCTTCCACAGAATTCTCCTCCTCCTCTTCACCATCTTCACCTTGAACCTTGGGACTGGTTCTTGAAAAACCTGGGAATCCGCCAACCACTCCTGATAAAGACATTGACCTTCTTGGCCCTCTTCCTTCCTTCCTGGATGGTGCTGCTCCTTCCATAATGGGTCCTCTGTCCAACCTGGCCCTCAGTTGAGAAACTGCTGGGGTACCGTCAAGAGGAGCCCTTGGAGTTGGAGTCAGAACAGCTTGAGTTCTGGCCTGAGATCTGGTCTGTCTTGCTGGAGGTGAATGTTGAACTGGCATGATTTCAGGAATAGTCCACCAAAATAAATGAAATAAAAATCAAAATTTTCTTGAAGTACAAAATCAACAATCAAATCTTGAGGAAATTGGATAATCAATGAATCAAAATTCTTCAAATACGTCAATCAATCAAATCAGAATGAGTCTTGAAGTAAAAATCAATATCAATGAGAATCTTGAAGTCAATAAAAACAATCAATCAAACAATCAAAATCAAATCAAATCAAAATCTTGCAGAAAAATCAATCAATCAAAATGAATTCTTGAGTCAAAATCAATTTATGTCAAAATCTTGATGTGAATAATCAGCAAAATCAATAAAGTCTTCAGGTCAATCAATTATCTTGAGGTCAATTTCAATTATGTCAAATTAGTCAATCAAATCAATTTTCAAGTGAATTCTTCCAAAAAATCAAAAATTCTTGAGGAATAAATCAAAGTGAATCCTGATATGAAGAACGTGTCTGAATAACCTGATGAATAACTTGAGAACCAAAGATAAAAATGCCTGAATTATGGATAAAAATAGATTGATTAAGATTGAGAATGAGAGTGAAAAGATAACAGAAAAATAAAAAATGGGTCAGCTTTCAATTTTCAGAATGAAGAATGAATGAGAGAAAATTGAGAGGTGACGAAGAATCATAAGATCATAAAACATCAAAGAATCATAATTTTGATGAAATGAATGAATGAATTTAAAATATAAGAATAAAAGAATGAATGAATGAAGAAGAATTATGAGTTAATTAATATAATGTCACAGGGGCTCTTGGAAGAAGAGGGCCTGGCACTCAGGAATCAAGAACTCACTTGGAGGGCTCCAAAGATAAAAGAATAATAAGAATGAATTTCTTTAAGAAAGAATAAAGGGGAAAACAAGTATGCCAAAAGATGAGATAAGAAAAAGATGAAGCCAATGACCAAAGATAATAAAGAAGCCAAAAGCCAAGAAGCCAACCAAGTGAATCCTCAATTCACTGTTTCAACCTGCCAGAAAAGGAAATGGAATTAGTATAAGGATATGACCACCAATATCCACTGGACAGGCGAGGAAATAAAAGAAAAGGGTGCTGAATGACTGACTTAAGATTATCAGTATTAACTTTAATAATGTAAAAGAAAATAAGGATAAAAATAAATCCACTATATTAATTAACTGGGGAAAAAGTCCCCAGGTGCTGAAAGGTGGCCAGTATATGTGAAAAGCTGGAAGGTTGATCCTGGAAGGTGGATCAATGACTGTATTGTCCGAATCGGGAAATACAGTTCTGGCCATCTTGAAATTTGAACTGTGTGATGGAATTCACACAGTGGAATAAGAAATGGCCCAATTGGGCCAAGGCCATACAGGTTGATTGAATAAGGCCTGTACGGATGAATTGGGTTGTCCAAGGAGTATTGAATACTTGATGTCTGGACAACTGATTGAATTATGTAATACCTCTTGCGAATTGACCTTAGAATAATCCTGAATGAATTGTACCAACCCAACTCCTGCAGATACAGGTGGTTGGGATCCTTGAATGATCTTCTGAATTACCGCCATGGATTGCCAGACTGATAAGCTGGAAAGTCCTCCTTCGAAAATGGGCGTTGGAATTATGGACCTTGAAATGGAAAGGTGGAATTGGGTCCTGAAAACGTCACCATTGGATTGCTGAGTAAAAATGGTGCATAATGGTATATAATACCATATATGCACCACACCTGCAATCTTGAGTACGGAGTGCATGAAGGAAAGGAAAGAATTCCCCTTAAGTTGAGGGAAAAGCTTGTTGAGATGATTTGGTGGCCTCTGGTGGTTGCCAGAGGCCATGACGGTGAAGTTGGTCTATGGTGGTCAAGGGCCAAAAATGGGTCCTACGGGATTTATGGCCAAAAATGGATCCAAGGTGGTTTTTGGTCCAATTTGGGTCCAAGGGATTGGTGGCCAAAAATGGCTCAGGTGGGCCCAATTGTGGTTTGGGACCCACCTGGCCTTGGGGGCTAGGTGGCTGCCCCCTTTGGCCCCTTTTGGCCTCATTGGATTAGGCCAAAAGGGGCCTAACCCGCCTACGGACCGCGGCCCACGGACCGTACGGACCGTAGAAGCCGTGGGGGGCCTAAATGGCCCAAAAAGGCCATTTAGGCCAAAACCCCCATAATGAAATGGGTGGCCAGGAAACCAAGGAAGGTGGCCATGGGGCCTGGAAGCCCCTGGAAGACAAAGGGACCCCCCAGGCCCAAAAACAGTGATGAAGGCCTGGGGGTTGGTGAGGTGGAAATTGGCCAAGAGGGCCAATGACGCAGGATATGGCCTGAGGCCATAAAGGATGATGGAGGCCATAAGTGGCCAATGGAGTGGGTTATGGCATAAGAGCCATGGAACACCCAAAAGGGGTCAATTGGCCATAAATGATATGACATGGCCAATTGGCCCCAACTTGGCTCCAGGTTGGATTGCCGCCGCCATCAAGGAGGAGGGTCAAAATACGTGGCTGTGACATTGGTACAGGTTTGGTACAGACCAGTATTGGTCAAAATACTTCCAACCAAGATATCTTAGTCAGTTTTTGAGATATCAAGAATCCAAGAGCACAGAATTGAAGGGCTTAATGAGCTCTTCAATTTGATATGCTTCATGTTTACCCTTCTTTCAAATAGCAAAAGTTATAAGGGTTTTAAGTTTTTTGGGTGTAATTTTGTACATCAGTATGAGGCTTCAAAAACTTCCATGCCAGATATCTTCTCCAATTTGGAAGATATCTGTATTCTGATGATACAGTTTTTAGGGCTTGATTAGCTCTACAGTTTGGTATATTACACTGTACAGTTGTATGAGTTTATGCCAAAGATACAGGGGTTTCTTTATATGGTTAGTTTCAGAAATCCTGTATTTTGAGATGTAAACCTTTAAACCAAGATCCCTCTGTCAATTTGGAAGATAGAGGGGTCTAAGGTATCTAAAATTAAAGCTCTCACTCAGACCTTCAATTTGGCTGTACTTTTGTACAGTTTTGTACAAGCCCTCCTACACCTTTGAGGGGTTGTTGGTGAAAAAAGGTGGTATAATGGTATCTCCTGATTTAGGGGTGCTACAGATGAATAGATGATACCATTGGATAGCTCTACCTTAGAGCTTCAAGAAAAAAACCATTATGGTTGGGGTTTCATGAAATATGTATAAGTTAGATTAGAGGCTAGAATAAGAGTTTTTGCTTATTTGGTCTTATCTTTGATAGGGCATATCTTTGTCCTTTCTTATTATATTTGAGGAGGTTTCCTCTTTATAATTTGCTTGTATTGTCTATATTTGTCCAATACTCCTCATACCATTACTTATGGTATGTTGGATGTCATGCTGGTGCTCTGTTTTGAGTCACAGGCTGACATACCCTCCCTCCAAAAAAGGCTCATCATTGATGAGACTCTTTCGTCCTTATGGAGGCTCTTGATCCTTTCAAAAAAGAATCTTTATCTGAAACATCATCCAGCTTTACCCATTGGTCTTTTTCTGGTGGTTTATTCCTTCTTTCTGTTAAATAATCCCTATTGGAATATCTTTTTATTTGATTGGGGTTGTCAGTTTCAAAGCAGAACTTTCTTTGTTTGTCTTGCCCAATTATCAAGTAGCTCTCTAGGGAATTACGTATGCTTATGCCATAGATTCTATGGTACTCTGTACCCATTAAAAATCCATCAAACTTAGCATTTTCAAGTACCACAAATTCAATGTGTAATCTGAGGTTTCCCATTTTGTGTGGTATTATAATTATTTTTTGGATTATTCCAATTGACTTCATTTTGCCTGCAGCACTTTTAAAGCTTCTTGCTTTTGTTAAAAGTATCTCTGCATTCCACATTGGAAAGTGTCTGTCCAAGTATTCTTTGGCTACTACTGAACAATTTGCTCCTGTGTCAAAAATCAAAGGATGCTTTTTATTTTCAATGTACACATCAAGCTTTGATTTTGCTCCATGAATAAAGGCCATACCAGTTTTGGGTACTTTCAAATACTCTTTAGCATCAATGGTTTTGCCACTTCTGACTTCACCATTTTTGGGTTGAATGAGTTCTGGTTTCAAAGAGTTTCCTAGGACTGATTCTGTTTTCTCATCCTCATACTCTAATAAATATTGTTCAATAGGCTCTGATCCACTGTCTGAATCCTGTCTTAGCCCATTTCCCATGCTGTCAGAGTCAGATTTGTACTCCATGTGTTCTTCTACTGACTCTTCCTCTATTGCAAATATTTTCTTTTTTCCCTTTGGACAATTATTTGCATAGTGGTCAGGTGATCCACAGTTATGGCATGTGTTCCTTCTCCTTGGTGCTTCTTCACCATTAGTAGGTTTGAGGTCTTTTTCCATGAGTATCTTTGGTTTTTCTCTGCTATCATGTGACCTATAGGGTGAACTACTGCCAATTCATGTCTTTTTTCTGACATCTTTTATGACACTTGCTATGTCATCAATGCTGCTCATTTTGCTGCATCTGCACTTTACTGCATGTTCTAAGTCTCCTGGAAGTTTTGTCAGAATCTTATGATTTCTCATCTCTATTGTCATGTTTGGATCAATAGATTTGAGTCTTTTGGTTTGCTGAAGACACCATTCATAAGGGTCTTTTTCTGTAGAGTATCTGTCACTCTCAAAAGAGATGGTTTTCTGCCAAATCCAAGTACCATTGCTGTACTTTTGTATTATTTGGTTTCTCCACCATGGCCAGCTTTTCCTACCATGTATCTCTTTCATTTCAGTGTACCATATATTTGCATGGCCTCTGAATGCAGTGTTGAGTCTTGTGTTGATCCAGTAGTCTGGTATCTTTGGTACATCAACGAAAAGTCCATTAATATAATCAATAAGCTCCATATGATCATATTCTCCAATTCCTGAGAATTTAGGCCAATTTACCACATCAGGTAATTGCTTCAATGCTTGTTTCTCAGAGTAACTGAGGTTCTCACCATCTTGGTAAATAGACTCAGACCTTAACTTTGGATCCTGGGATTCAGGAGCTTGGTTTTCTGATTCTTCCTCTTTTACTTTGGTGATTGGTTTATCATCTTGAGTTGTTTGAGGGAAGAAATTGTCTTCTTTTTCCTCCTTTTTATAGAGAAGATCCACTTCTTTTTCCAGGATTTCCTGTTGATATTGGATATTTCTTAAATCACTTCTCACAGCTTGTTGTTCCTCTAGTATTGAGTTCAACTGTCTGTTTTTAGTTTCAAATTCTGCCCAGATTCTGGATAGATTTGTGTTCAAGTCTTCTATGACTGTTTCTTGGAGGGAATTTTCTTCCTTGAGTGTTTTCATTTCTGAAGTCACTTCTTGAACATGATCATATGTCCAATCCATGAATTTACCCATGTTGGACCATATGAAACTGCTACCTCTGGAATCTGTGGTTTCAAATTTTTTAGGGGGTATTTTATCATCAATAGGCTTAAGCTGAGGATCAATTGATTCTGAGCTAACACTATTGGTAGGTACAGTGTCTTTGAGGATTTGTGTTCCTCTTGGACTAATTTTATTCATTGTTTCATCAAAGGATCTGATTCTATCTTCTCCTTTCTGAAAGAATTCTTGTTTTCTACTAGGGCTCCATGTCCTCTGCTGGAAACCACCAGGGATGACTGGAGAGTCCTGGAAATATTGTCCTTTAGATTTCAAGTCCTGTAGCTGTTGGACTGATGTGGGAAAGATGGCATTTCTTCTTTCATTCCTTGGTGTTCCTGAATCATATTGGGCTCTTCCATATGCCAAGAATTCTCTATGGCTTGGATTTCTGTTTGATTCCCTCTGATTCAAGTCTCTTCTGAGAGTATGAAATGGCTGTTGAGATTCCAACTTTTCATTTATTCCAGAATCTTTTGGCAAGTAATAAGATTGACTTATATTTTTTGCCTCATTATTCCAATTTCCTCCCATGATACTCCCATGGTTAAGGTTTTGTTGTCCATACTCCATGTGAAAAAGTCTTTTAGGAGTACATGAATATGAGTTATTTTCCCTGTATCTGTCCAATTTTTTTGTTGGACTGGGCTGAATTTGGTTTGGGGTGGGACTTTGAGCAGGAGTTTCCTGATAATAAGTCCTTTGTTGGTTATTTGATCCAGAAGGGGGTGGCCTTCTCCCTCTGTTTCTCCTTTGCCAGATTTCTGGCTGATTTCTTGGGTATCCAAGATCTCTGAGAAATGGAGTTGTCATGTTAAAAAATGACAAAAGACAAAAATTCTGTATTTTCCAAGGTTTCTTTACCTTTAAAAGGCCCTTGGACTGATTTCTGCTTTATACTCTTTGGCAATTTGCTTGGGAGTTGGTACTGCCTCCTTGTCTTTGAGGCTGGTACAGGTGAATTTCACTGTGATTTTGTCTCAAATGGAATGTATTTTTTGCACTTTGAAAGAAAATGGAGAAGGTTTGTAATTCAATTTGAATAAACAAAATTTCCAATTCCTTACTGTTATTTCTTCTGAGTTTGGTTTGATATTTGAGTTTTAATTATTTATTTATTATTATTATTTTATTTTTTATTTTTTGAAGAAATAACAGTTTTGTTTCACTTATTTTTATAAGTAAAGTATTTAATATTAAAAGTTTATATTATTAAACTTGAATATTATTGATAAGTTATTTACTTATTTTTTATTTATTTATTTATTTTTTTTTATTTAAAAAAAAAATGATGAATTTTTCCTCAACTTGAGTAGAAAGGATTCTTCTTCAATAATATTCAATTTGAATATTAAAGAATTGAAATAATAATAAAATTATTATTTAAATATTTATTGTTGGTTTACAATAAATATTATGATTTAAATTAATTTTACACAATTTGGTAAAAATTAATTATACTTTCTATTTAAATATAGTATTTGTATATAAAAATAAGTTTGAGAAGTTAATAATAATTACTTATTATTATTAAAATTGATGAATTTTTCCTCAACTTGAGTAGAAAGGATTCTTCTTCAATAATATTCAATTTGAATATTAAAGAATTGAAATAATAATAAAATTATTATTTAAATATTTCTTGTTGGTTTACAATAAATATTATGATTTAAATTAATTTTACACAATTTGGTAAAAATTAATTATACTTTCTATTTAAATATACTATTTGTATATAAAAATAAGTTTGAGAAGTTAATAATAATTACTTATTATTATTAATTTTCGTGAAAAATTGATAATAATGACTTATTATTAAGATTTATTTCTTTTTTTTTTTTGATTATTTATCAAAAAAAGAAAGTTTAATCAATTTTTCCTCAACTTGAGTGAAAAAAGATCTTCTTCAATAATATCCAATTTGAATATTAAAGAATTAAAATAATAAAATTATTATTTAAATATTTATTGTTGATTTACAATAAATATTATGATTTAAATTAATTTTTACACAATTGGGTAAAAAATAATGTTTTTTTTATTTAAATATACTGTTTGTATATAAAAATAACTTTGAAAAATTAATAATAATTACTTATTATTATTAATTTTCGTGAAAATTGCAATTTAAAGCTTTGAAGAGTATAAATACTCAAAAATAAAAAAAATATATTATTTAATATATTTTGATAAAATATAATATATAAAAAATATATATATTATATTTTTATAATATAAGAGATGAAAATTAGTTTAAAAATGAAACAAAACTCAAAATTGTACTTACTTCTATAGTAAGAAAACCTTCAAAAATAGTGAAAATGATCCAAAAATCTCCAAAATAGGTCCAGAATAGGTTAAAACAACGGCCAGGCCCCCAAATTGTCAGGGTGAGTCTATGTAGTAGCTTAAAAATAGTACATACAAGCTAGCACTATGACTGTGACACACAAAAATTAATTTTTTATAATAGTAAACAGGTTCTACTGTAATATGATAACAGTGGTGATGAATCTATTGAGAACCTGGGTTGCAATGATTTAATATCAATTGACTGTGAAAATCACTACAATAATTAACTATTTTAATTATATCAATATAATCCTAAGAGTACTACTGGTATAAGACAGTTTTACTATGTAAGGATGTTAATTCATGATAAGATGAGTCTTTTCCAGTGAGGAAAGACCTGCTTTTATCTCCTCTGAGGACTGTGAAAGACTGGTAGGCTCTTCACACGTCTACAGAGTGAAAATTTTCACTCTGGAGGCTGGGTTGTGGTTCTGTACCATCAATTCTGACGTCAGCATAGTCAGAATTGTGGTTTTTGGACCACAAATGATCATTCTGGATCAATACAGGGTGAAAAAACTCTTCACAGGCCACGTCAGCACCATTGTGACGTGTCCAGAGTGTCTGGATGACTAATATTAGTCATTCTGGGCGGGTTTAAGCTTTAAACAACCATTATTTTAAGTATCAAGCCAGTACTGGTTGGTACAGGTTTGGTACAGACCAGTATTGGTCAAAATACTTCCAACCAAGATATCTTAGTCAGTTTTTGAGATATCAAGAATCCAAGAGCACAGAATTGAAGGGCTTAATGAGCTCTTCAATTTGATATGCTTCATGTTTACCCTTCTTTCAAATAGCAAAAGTTATAAGGGTTTTAAGTTTTTTGGGTGTAATTTTGTACATCAGTATGAGGCTTCAAAAACTTCCATGCCAGATATCTTCTCCAATTTGGAAGATATCTGTATTCTGATGATACAGTTTTCAGGGCTTGATTAGCTCTACAGTTTGGTATATTACACTGTACAGTTGTATGAGTGTATGCCAAAGATACAGGGGTTTCTTTATATGGTTAGTTTCAGAAATCCTGTATTTTGAGATGTAAACCTTTAAACCAAGATCCCTCTGTCAATTTGGAAGATAGAGGGGTCTAAGGTATCTCAAATTAAAGCTCTCTCTCAGACCTTCAATTTGGCTGTACTTTTGTACAGTTTTGTACAAGCCCTCCTACACCTTTGAGGGGTTGTTGGTGAAAAAAGGTGGTATAATGGTATCTCCTGATTTAGGGGTGCTACAGATGAATAGATGATACCATTGGATAGCTCTACCTTAGAGCTTCAAGAAAAAAACCATTATGGTTGGGGTTTCATGAAATATGTATAAGTTAGATTAGAGGCTAGAATAAGAGTTTTTGCTTATTTGGTCTTATCTTTGATAGGGCATATCTTTGTCCTTTCTTATTATATTTGAGGAGGTTTCCTCTTTATAATTTGCTTGTATTGTCTATATTTGTCCAATAATCCTCATACCATTACTTATGGTATGTTGGATGTCATGCTGGTGCTCTTTTTTGAGTCACAGGCTGACATCTGGGCAGTTCTCACCAATACAGGGTGAAAATGTTCATCTGGGGACCTCACAGCCTGATTCTGACGTGTATGACGCATAGAATGCTGTACAGAACCTGTATGGGACCCCAGTATTGACTGAAACATGAGGTATTGAAGTAAAAACAACTTCTTCATCTATTTGACACCTCATATTCATGGTTATAGGATATTATCCAATGGCAGGGCTGTATATGACAGCAGGTGGGAATCTGACCTTAAAACAGCCATAACTTTGTCAATTCTTGAGATATCAACCTCAAAATTGGTTCAGTGTGTAGCCCTGTATGTGCTCTACACAATGGTACCTTATTTGATTTGGGTATCTTCAAATATGGAAAAGTTATCTAATGTACAGGATTTTTGTACATTTGCGTGGTATAGGCAAAAAGCTGTATTGAGCTTGTTTGCCTTATACCTTTTGTTCTAGTTGAGCTATGGAGAAATGGATGACACCATCAGATATCCCTGATTGTGCTCTTTCCAAAGAGACCCACTTCAAGTATCTCACACTAAAACTGTAGAATTTAGATGACAGGTGAATGTTTTTGTTCACCTTTATTTGGTCTGAAATTGACCATAACTCCAGTAATATTGGTGCTAGCTCAGTTTGGCTGGTACCATTGAATAGCCCTAGCTTAGAGCTCCATTTTGAGTACCCATTTGATGGGGTTAAGCCTCTGCTTCTAGATTTTAGATGACAGGTGAAAATTAAGGTTTATGCTCAGCAATAACTTTGTTATTTCTTGTCCTATGGTGATGGGACTTATCTTTTCAGAAAGAGGTGAGTTTCCTCTTTCGCTTGATACCTTTTGAGCTTATTTGGCTCAGTTCCAGGTTTTGGTGGTATCTTGGCTATACCATTGGTTTATGGTATTTTGGCTGTCATGCTTGTGCTCTGGTTTTGAGTCACAGGCTGACAATTAATCTGTTCTTCAAGAAGTTTACGAATCACAAATTCTCTTTTATAAGTATCTTTATTTGGAGATTCTTCTGATATTTATTTGGAAATATTGGAAAAAGAAAATTTTTGTCTTTTAATTTGTCCAATTGTAAATTATCTGTATTTATGATTATTGAGGTCAATAATATAAACATTCAAGTAATCACTTCCAAGAATCATATGTTGAGGTGTAAAATTGTTCATTAATACTACCTTTGTCTTCATTCTCAAATTTGCTGCAGGGTGTGAAAATACAAGATTAGTGTCCAATATTCCCAAAAATGTACATATTATTGCTGGAACCAGAAAATTACACACCTTCTCTTGGTAATAGATGTTTTTTACATTCAGGAAGTTTTGCTCATATTTATTATTTTCCTACAAAAGTGACAAATTCCCCTGTGTCCAAATTGACTTTGGCTTCAACATCATTCATCAGGATTGATGTAATACAAGATTCTCCATAAATCGAGCCTTTTCCCTTAGCACATTTAGTCTTACACATTCTGAAATCCTGGATATTGATCAGGTTAAAGCAATATTAACTATATTATGGAAAGTGATCATGGCCTGCAGTGACTTCAAAGAAAGCTGTAAGTTTTCAGTAGGTTATTGAAAGAAAAGAAAAGATGGTAAACACTAGCCATACACTAAGGGCATACACCAAAATGACGTAAAACTGTGACATAATCAACATAAGATCACATAAATCCCTGTTGACCATTACTAGACTATTTAAACCTGAAATATCCTGTTTCTAGAATCTCTATTGTTTGTGTTTACTACTTTTCCTTTAGGTTCGTTGTGCCTACTTCCCTCCTCACCCTGATCCATTGGCTAAGACCTCCTGTCTTGCCAATCCAAGGTACTTTACTTGATAACTCCTTAATTACAATTAGTGTCACTCAAAGCAATTAAGCCTTATTGTTTGTGTTTACTACTTTTCCTTTAGGTTTGTTGTGCCTACTTCCCTCCTCACCCTGATCCATTGGCTAAGACCTCCTGTCTTGCCAATCCAAGGTTTGTTGTGCCTACTTCCCTTCTCACCCTGATCCATTGGCTAAGACCTCCTGTCTTGCCGATCCAAGTCCCATTTGTCTTACAGATAGTGCTCTACTGGTGTGTCCTCAGATATTTCAGAATTTAAGCTGTATTATTCTTTTTCTTCAGCACACTAAACCTCTTCAATGACTTGAAACTCATTGATTCAAGCCTCTATGGTGCAATTTTTGGCTAAATTTCAGTTACTAACACATTTATGAATCTTCAATACAAGTATTCTATCCTCCTTAGAAGTCTTAGGAATTATATTGTACTCCATAGGATTTCTAGTCCAGGTTTTACCAATTATTGTCCTATCATTGATATATTCCACTTAATTAATATAGTCCTCTGTTGGAAAGGGCTCTAAACATCTGCACTTGATAGTATGTTCTAGTTCTCCTCCACATTTTCTTAAACTTTCATATTAATCATTGAACCAGAGATATCTGGGGGTAAAGCAGATACTCTGTCTTTTTTTTGAGGAACCCAGTACTTACTTTATCCTTTTCTAATTTAAAAATTGCACTTTCAAAAGAATTTTCCTTTTCAATCTTCAGGAATTGTTGGCCCATTTGGTTATTTTTTCAAAGTTCCACCAAGACCAATCATGTTTATGATTTTCTTGTCTCATCTTTTAATACCATTTCTTTGCAGTTCTGGTAAAAAAGGGTTGCAATTCAGCCACTATGATTTCATCAGGTATATGAAAATCTTCCTGCAATATATAAATTGCTCTAATGAACTCAATATGGTCATATCCACCTTCACCCAAGAATGTTGCCCATTCTTCTAGCTTGGGAATAGCTCATGCAGAGATTAAATTTTCTCCTAGAAAAGGGGTCAAACTTTCTTTTACAGGAAGTTTTTCTTCTGTTAAAGGTGTAGAGTTTGTGGGAATTTGCGAATTTGGTTCAAAACTCTTATGACTTTTTGTCATTTTTGAAATTATTTCATCCTTTAATTTTTTTCTTTTATTATCACTTCTTTGTAGATGTCTTGCAAAAAAATTTGTATTATCAAATATTTACAAACCATTTTTTCATATTTTTAGTTGGTCATCAATGTGAGTTTCTAATTCATCATTCCGTACTTAACTTTTTTTTTACAATTCTGTTACATGTCTTGGAAACTGACTCAAGTCTCACATCAGTTACTTTACACCCTTAAGTGAAAAACCTGTCATTGTTTTTCATGTGATTAAAATTTGAAGTTAATTTCTTTAGTTATTTTACAAATTTACCAATTTGGACATCTATGCTGGATTTAATATGTTTTATTTCATCCATCATTTTCTTGAAAAATACCAGCCGATCCTTTCCTTCTCCTTGGTTGTGAATTTCATAAGGGTTCTTGCCATATTGAATACATTATCTCTGGCTGAAGGCTCCAATTTGGGGATCCTGTCCCCTTGTGGGTAACATCTGTGCCAATTGGATTTGCCTTTTCACTGCCCTTGATTTCTCTTGGGACCCATCTGCTTCCTCTGAGGCCCTTTTGGCTTTTCTTTGGATACTTCTGGAGCTGGATTGGAGCTGGTTATCGCCACTGGCCTTGTGAGCCTTAGAGGTAATTTCATATACCCAAAAGACAGCAAATACAAAATTAACATATAAATATAAATAAAATAAACTTATTTATATTATTAAAATATAAATATAAAAATTATATTAAAAAGAAAAAACTTAATTACAATTTAAAAATAAAATTACATTAAATTTTGGAATTATAAAATTACATTTATACTTGAAAAAATTAAGTAAAAATGAAATTTTAACAAAATTGTGAAAAAATAAATAAATTTGGGAAAAAGTTAAATAAGAATTATTATAACTTTTTATCCAATAAATAAACATATAAAAATTATTTCACCATTGGATTCCTCATAAAAAATCAGGTGGGTTCACCTCTGAGTGAAATTCTTGTAACTCAACTCTAAATAAGCTTAAATTAAGTTTTGAGTATTTTCAATACAAAAGTTGAAAATCCTCAAAACTTTAATTTAATTCACACCACATGTGGTGTTAACCATCAATTTTTGTGTTAAAATTGAGTTGTTGTGTTTAGTTTAGAAGTGATGAGGAATTGAAGTATTTTCAATTGAATTCAATTGAAATATCAAAATGTGTGCATGTAATACATAAGTGAACTTTGATTTACATATGAGGTATCAATTATTACTGTATTGTACTGTACAATTCAATTGAATTACATATGTAAATTATAAGTATAATACATGATGAGGAATTAAAGGGAAAATAAATTGGAAAGATTAAATTTGGGGGGGAAAGGAACTCCAGCTCTAAGGGGGAGCTAGACCCCCAAAATCCTTGCCAAAAGGTGTGGGATGTCAAATTTCACGCAAAAGCTCATCACTTTTGGCCTGGAATTGAGTTACAGGGTCTGTGGACTCAATTGATGATGAGGTTTTGATACCAACTGGGGTAGTTTTAGCTGTTGCCAAGAGGGTAAAACTACCCTTAAGATAAAAAAAAATCATAGTAAAAACAGTTTTAACTGGTTTCTACGTCTCTCAAACACATTCTGACATGTTTTGAAGGCTCTAGACCAGGTATTGCTATAGTAATGGCTGATTTAAGGGTCTAAAATGGCTAAAAATGGCTAAAACCAGCCCTTTTTTGGTCTAAACCAGGGTTAAATGATGCCATAATTGGCTTTTCTGTTGTCAGACTGTTTTTCACGACTGACAAGAGTAAATTTTACTTTTGGAGTAAGAAAATTGATGGCTATAAAAGAATGTCTTATTTGCCCCACTTTTCTCTTCATGTTAGAATCTTTTCCTTTTATAATTAGTTTAAACACTGTTAAACCAATCAATAAAAGATTCCAACCACCCTTTTTAAATCATTTTAAACCTTTTAACCACGTGAAAAAATCATTATAATCACTGTTTGTAACTCTTATAATCATTTTTACCCCTGAACCACCCCAAAAGTGAATTAAAGCATCTTTCATCACTGTAAACTTTGTCACTTTGTTTCCAAATTCACTCTGGTCACTTTTGGGCGTGTTTTCTCTTTAATATTCTTTTTAAAGACTTTGTTCTTTAATTAATTGCTTGCAGTTCTTTGCTCAATTAATTCCAATTGAAATTGCTCTTGAAGAAATTTCTTTTGTAGCCTTAAATATCTCTTGTAGAGTATTTTTGGATAAATTTTTATTGTTGGTAAAACAATAAATCTTTATAATATTATTGTTTTATACTAATAAAGTTATAAAAAATAAAATTGGTGTTTTTTCTCTTGAAATTAATATTTCTTACTATTTTTAATTGATTTTTACCTTATAAAAATTTTGAGGACAGGAAAAGTACTTGATTTTTAATCAAAGTTTCATATTTACACCTTACATTTGGGGGCCCAGCGGTGATATTTTACCTGTGACATATTTTTTTACTCCTTTTAAATCTTTTTTTTCTTATATTGAAAAATTCAAAAACATATAAAAAATACTTATAATTCAAAAAATCAATAAAAAAATAATTTTTTTAATATTATAAGTGAGTCTTATATTTTAATTTCTTTTTTGAAATATCTTTTTTTTACTTAATTAATTGGTTTTTTCATTAATTTTAGTGTCTGACAACATGGTAAGACAAGAAAACATTGAAACAGCCTCAACAGTAACCAGCATTATTCCTGCCAGTACTGTTAATTCTGATCATAATAGTACTATTATTGTGACTCAGAATATTCAACCAGAGCCAATTTCTTCTGAATTAGTCAACTTGGAAATAAGTAATACTCTTCAGAAAGCCAAAGATTTGGCCAATAGTAAGTTTTTTGACGTAAAATTACTATTTTAAGCCTTTTTAACCATAATTATGCCTTCAACCAGGTCAGGAGCCAGCTATAACCCCTCAAGCAGCTCCCAGAAAGGTAATAGATGTGATTATGGCAGAGGCCAATCAGGTACAGAAGGAAAAGGGTCAGTTGATGACTTCCAAACAACTAAAATGGGTCATTCTGAAGCTGATAATACCATTTTACCTTCAAAAAGAGCTGACACTGCCACAAAAAGCCTCTTTGGACTTATACAAAGCCAGCAACAGTGCATGCAACAATGCACTCCAATTCAAGGAGTACCAGATACTTGCAGACCTGTGGAATAATTGCATGAATTCTTACCTGACAGTGAGAAAATTCCTGGGCCATCCCAATACTTGCAAATTGCTCAATGGATGGCATCCATTGATGGAGAGGAAAAACATGATGCTCTTGACACTAGAATAGAGGAAAAACAACCCTCCACTACCCAAACCAGTGCCAAAAACAGCCCCAGTGGCCAGCAGCAGAAATTCCAATGTGAAAAAGCAGCCACAAACTCCAAAAAAGGGCAAAGGGAAGGCACCAGCCCCAAAACCTTACAGCCAGGGCTACAGAATCCCAAAAATTCAACAGGATGCCATGGAAAATGTATTTCAGATGGCCAGAACCATGATGGAATTACAAAAGAAGGAGGAAGCAACATTAAAATATCAAAAATGATTTCTGCTACTTTTGATTGTATTCCAGAGTTGTATAAAGCCATTTCTGACGTAAAAAGTCATCGTTATGATAAAAATACATCAATTTGTGACAATCTTAAAACAAATAACTTGAGTCTGAGTCAAATAAATGATACACTTAAATGCTTTGAAACAGTTTTAAGAACAATAGAAACTTCCAATAATGATAATTCTTTTGGCATTAAGATAAATGAACAATCTGCCATTATTAAAGAATTAACAGACAAATATTCTAAATTAAATATTGATGACATAATTGAAACAAGAATAAAACAAGCCATAAACACTATCGAAGAAGATAATAAAAAAGCTCTTTTGATATCTCAAAATCATCTGCAGAAGTAAAGACAAATACAATTGCCTTGAAAAAGCATTTTGATACCTCAAGAGAGGAATTATCAAAATTAACAATAAAGTTAAATGAAGCTATATCTGATAATACTAAACAAGCAGAATTATGGAATGAGCTTACATATGAAGAGGATGATCATAAAAAGAATGTCATAGACCCTATACAAAGCTTGCAACATTAATTGAGAAATTCACAAAGGTGCAACAACAGTAAAATGAATGATATTGAACAATTGCTAAAACCCTTGCCAAGAATGTCTACACCTCTGAACCAAAATGAGGGAGCAAGAATTCCTAATCCACAAGTATTAGATATTAAAAATTCACAGTTAAAAGATGAATTTTCTGCGTCTTTTCATAACTTGGAACCATCAATGGGCCAAGCACTCTTGAAAGAAGTTCCAAAACTTAAAGAATGGCCTCACTTCAGTGGTGAAGGAGAATATGACCATATGGAATTCATTAGAGGTATTGACATGATCAAAGAGGATTTTGAATTACCAGACAGATTGGTAACAGCCAGATTTAACACCTTGTGTACCAGATCAGCTCACAGAGGGTACATAAAAATAAGACAAGCACATGGACACCAGAGTTGGACTTGGTGGAAACCCCAAATCATTAACAAATGGGCAAATGATGCTTGGAGGTTTGAAGTTGAAACAGCCTTTTAATCTCCAAAATTTAATGCTGATAAAGACAAAGCTTTACCATGGTTTTTCCAACAAAAAGACAGATTAACAGCATTATATCCTGACATGTCAGAATTTATGATTCATAGAAAAATTCTTAGACGATGTGGAGGTGACTTAGAGCATGCTATCAAAAGCAGGACTACTGAACAATCTTCAGCAGAGGATATTATCAATATATTGGAAGAAGTAACCACCAGAACCAAAATTGGCTCTAGTAGGGTGAATCTCAAAACAAGGTTTAATACACCTTGGAAAGATTCTGTGGACAAAAACCCCAAAGAAAATTCTAATAATATGAAGTATAAATCTGCAGATACAGTCAGAAAGTGCCATATTTGCCAAAGCACCACCCATTTAGCCAATACATGTCCAAAAAAGAGAAAAATCAATGAAATTGATATTGGAAAGGAACCTGATGTTGAAAAAGATGACATAATTGAAGACAATTTAGATGATAAGTCATCAAGTTTTATGAATCTTAAAAAGATATAGAAAATATCAATGCAACTTTTGACATCATGGAATCTTATTCCCACTTGCCACAATTGAGCAATGGTCAACTTGTTTTATCAAAAGCTCAAGATACACAACTTATGAAAACAAAACAAAACAGGGGAAAAGGTTATACAGCTGGTAACTCCTGTATAACCAAAGTGGTGATTGACAACAAACCCACCAAACGTTTGCTTGACCCAGGAGCCTTCTGCTCTTGTGTTGGGAAATCTTTTCTGATGACTTGTGTACCAAATTTTGAAGACCAATTGTTACCAATTGATGGTAGAAAATTCAACAGTGCAAGTAATCCAATGAAAGCATTAGGAATCTTTGAGACCAATGTCGTATTCCCACACATAAATGGGAATTTAAGAATCACAGTTGAATTTGTTGTTATGGAAAATTGCTCTAGTACCCATTTTATATTTGGAAATGACTATTTAATCATGTATGGGATAGATTTGAATAATAACAAAGACAGATACTTTACTATTGGAGACAATAAGCACCAAAAATTTGCCTTTTTACCATTTAAAAGACAAATTACAGTAAATAAAGTATCACCATTAAACTTAGAGTTGGAGAATTTCAAGTCTGAGCAGTTAAATGAAGCTGCAATAAGCCTTCATCTGACTAATAAACAGGAAAATGAACTTTCTTCCCTTTTGTATGACCACAGAGGAGCATTTGCTTCAGACAAAGAACCTCTAGGAGCAATTATTGGTCATGAAGTTGACATAATTCTTAATATTGAGAGACCTTATCCACCACTCTTAAGAAGACCTGCATATCCAGCAAGTCCAAAATCAAGAGAAGCTCTAGAAATTCATATCAAAGAACTTCTGGACCTTGGTGTAATACGAAAATTAGGCCACAATGAAGAAATAGAAAGAACTACACCAGTCATAGTGGCATGGCATAATGGAAAATCCAGAATGGTTGGGGACTTTAGAGCTCTGAACACTTACACTGTTCCAGACAGATACCCAATACCAAAATCCAAATTGCCCTTACTCAAATATCTCAAGAAGTGTATATAACCACTATGGATGCCCTTAAAGGATTCCATCAGAATGTGGTGACACCAAGAGCAAGAAAATACTTGAGAATTATTGTTCATTGTGGAGTGTATGAATATTTAAGAATGCCCTTTGTTATCAAGAATTCACCCTCACACTTCCAGAGAATGATGAATGAAATCTTCCCTGAAGAACGCTTAGAGGGATGGTTAATCATTTACATTGATGACATTATTGTCTGTTCCAAGACTTGGAAGGAGCACATGTACAGATTGTCCTGAGTTTTGACAAAAATTCAATCAGTCAACATGAAAATCTCCTTGAAGAAATGCCATTTTGGATTTAAAGAACTTAAGGAACTAGGACATTGTCACAACCACAAGTTTTGGCCCTCCTCCTTGATGGCTGCGGCAATCCAACCTGGAGCCAAGATGGGGCCAATTGGTCACGTCATGTCCTTTATGGCCAATTGACCCCCTTGGGTGTTTTATGGGTTTTACGCCATAGCCCCTCTCAACCATCATTTATGGCCTCAGGCCATATCCTGCCATCATTGGCCTTCTTGGCCAATTCCCACCTCACCAACCCCCAGGCCTTCATCTTTTATTTGGGGCCTGGGGGGTCCTTTTATCTTCCAGGGGGTTTTGGACCCCCTAGCCATCATCAGTGACCCTGGCCAACCCCTTTTCATTATGGGGGTTTTGGCCTAAATGGCCTTTTTGGGCCATTTAGGCCCCCTACAGCTTCTACGGTCCGTAGGCCAATTAGGCCCCTTTTGGCCTAATCCAATGAGGCCAAAAGGGGCCAAAGGGGCCAGCCACCTAGGCCCCAAGGCCAGGTGGGTCCCAAACCACAATTGGGCCCACCTGAGCCAATTTTGGCCATGATTTCCTTGGACCCAAAAATGACCAAATCCTCCTTGGACACCCTTTTGGCCATAAATCCCGTAGGACCCAATTTTGGCCATGGACCACCATGGCCTCTGGCAACCACCAGAGGCCACCAGATCAGCTCAGCAAGCCTTCCCCTCAGCTTAAGGGGAATTCTTTCCTTTCCTTCATGCACTCCGTACTCAAGACTGCAGGTGTGGTGCATATGTGGTATTATATACCATTATGCACCATTTTTACTCAGCAATCCAATGGTGACGTTTTCAGGACCCGAATCCACCTTTCCATTTCAAGGTCCATAATTCCAACGCCCATTTGGAAGGAGGACTCTTCAGCTCATCAGTCTGGCAATCCATGGCGGCAATTCAGAAGATCATTCAAGGATCCCAACCACCTGTATCTGCAGGAGTTGGGTTGGTACAATTCATCCAGGATTATTCTAAGGTCAATTCTCAAGAGGTATTACATCATTTAAATCAGTTGTCAAGACATCAAGTATTCAATACTCCTTGGACAACCCAATTCATCCATACAGGCCTTGTTCAATCAACCTGTATGGCCTTGGCCCAATTGGGCCATTTCTTATTCCACTGTGTGAATTCCATCACACAGTTCAAATTTCAAGATGGCCAGAACTGTATTTCCCGATTCGGACAATACAGTCATTGATCCACCTTCCAGGATCAATCTTTCAGCTTTTCACATATACCGGCCACCTTTTATCACCTGGGGACTTTTTCCCCAGTTAATTAATATATTGGATTTAATTTTTATCCTTATTTTCTTTTACATTATTAAAGTAAATACTGATAATCTTAAGTCAGTCATTAGCACCCTTTTCTCTTTTCTTTCTTCGCCTTTCAGTGGATATTAGTGGTCATATCCTTTACTAATTCCATTATTCTTTCTGGCAGGTTGAAACAGTGAATTGAGGATTCACTTGGTTGGCTTCTTGGCTTTTGGCTTCCTTTTATCTTTTGCCTCTGGCTTCATCCTTATTATTCTTTTTATCTTTGGCATATTTGTCCTTTCTTTTATTCCTGCTTAAGAAATATATTCCATAATATTTCTTATCATCTTTTGGAGCCCTCCAAGTGAGTTCTTGATTCCTGAGTGCCAGGCCACTCTTGCTTCCATAAGAGCCCCTGTGACAGACATGTTGTATCTGTTTCATCCCTTGGAATTGACAAAAACAAAATTGCAGCAGTATTGCTAAAACCCATGCCTCATAATAAGAAGGAAATCTAGTCATTCTTAGGTTTTGCAGGATATTACAGGCAACACATTAAAGATTTTGCATCCATAGCAAGACCACTTTATAAATTGTGTGACAAAGACACAGTATTTGAAATGAGTGTTGACAGAGTCAAAGCTTTTGAGTCTCTAAGAGAAGAATTGACCACTGCTCCACTCTTACTGATTCCAGACTTTAAATTGCCTTTCAAACTGTATATTGATGCATCAGGGGATGGACTAGGTGCTGCACTTCACCAAGTTCAGATCATAAATGATAAACCTGTAGAAGGACCCATATGTTTCATATCCAGGCAAATCAAACCAACTGAAGCCAGATATGGAGCAAGTCAGATGGAATGTCTATGCCTTGTCTGGGCCTTGGAAAAATTGAACTACTTCTTAGAGGGAGGTGTTTTTGAGGTGATAACAGATTGTACAGCTGTCAAATCACTTTTAAACATGAAAACACCCAACAGACATATGCTCAGATGGCAAATAGCCATACCAGAATACAGAGGCAATATGACTATTGTTCATAAGGATGGGAATATTCATAAGAATGCATATGGACTAAGCAGATGGCAATTACCAAATAATATTGATAATCCTGCTTATGTGCCAGAAGAAGCTTCACCATAAATTCCAATAGAAGTAATAAGTGTTACAGACTTGAACACCACCTTCTTTGAAGAAGTCAGAAGTAGTTACACTCAAGATAAGAATTGTAGCATCTTATGCCAATTACTTGGCAAAGAATGTAAAGACAACTCTCTAATACATGCCTTGGATGAAGTATGGAAGAAATCTTATGATGAAGGAAGATTTCACCTATTGGATGGTATAATTTACCACAGAACCAAGCACACATGTGTCATGACAGTTGTAGACAGGTCATTAATCAATCTTGTACTGAATGAATGCCATTATAGTCCCTTTTCAGGACATCTGTCTGAAGACAGAACAAGAGAGAAAGTAAAAACCTGCATATGGTGGCCAATGTGGCAGAAAGATGTTTCAGAGTATTGCAAAACCTGTGACAGATGCCAAAAGGCAAATAAATCCACTGGCAAGAGACTTGGAAATATGATAAAGATCCAAGAACCAAGCAGACCTTGGGAAATTGTCCATATGGATTGGGTAACTGGCCTACGACCAGGAGGTGACAGAGGCTATAATGCTTTCCTAGTAATTTTGGACAGATTCAGTAAAACTCAAATCTTTTTACCATGTCACAAGGATGATACAGCCATGGATACAGCTCTTCTGATATGGAATAGAGTAGTGTCATGGACTGGGATATTTACAAATATCATTAGTGATAGGGATCCCAAATTCACTTCAGCACTATGGACAACTCTTCACCAATTATTTGGCACTAAACTGTCTTTCTCTACAGCCTACCACCCACAAAATGATGGTCTGGCTGAAAGGATGATTCAAACCTTAGAGGACATGGTGAGAAGATTTTGTGCATATGGCCTTGAATTCAAAGATTGTGATGGATTTACCCATGATTGGTGTACTCTTCTACCTGCACTGGAACTGGCATACAAAACATCCATTCATGCCAGTACCAATGAGACTCCTGCTATTTTGGAAAAAGGATGGAATCCCAAGTTACCCCAAGATTCTTTAAGGAAAGATTTAATTGAAATACATCTACAGCTGCTAGCTTCAAAGGAATGCTAGACAAAGCCAGAAAGCATGCAGTAAGGTGCATGGAGGACTCTTTTTCATATGCTAAAGACAAATGGGATAAATCACATGCAACTCCAGATTTCAAAGTAGGGGACCTAGTTCTTGTATCCACCACTAACCTCAAAGACATCAAAAGATGTAAAAAGCTGAAAGACTCCTTTGCAGGACCTTTTGTGATTAAGGCCCTCCATGGAGAAAATGCTGTTGAAGTAGAGTTATCTGAAGAACTTAACAATAAGCATCCTACATTTCCAGTGAGCTTGATAAAGCCATATAAATCTAGTGATGCTGAGAAATTTCCCTTGAGGAATAAGATTCCTCAAGTTATACCTCCTATTGAGACATCTGGTACTAAGAAAATTACCAAAGTTCTTAAAGAAAGGAAATTGAGAACCAAGAAAGTAAGGGAATACCTTGTTAGGTACAGTGACCCAACTTGTGAAGATGAATGGTTAGAAGAAAAAGATATACCAGAAGCTACCAAACTCCTCAGGAGATTCAGACACACTAGAAATAGCAATATTACAAAGTAATATTCTTTTTTAGGGGGAGGGAATGTGAGCCTTAGAGGTAATTTCATATACCCAAAATACCACAAATACAAAATTAACATATAAATATAAATAAAATAAATTTATTTATATTATTAAAATAAAAATAAAAATATAAATATAAAAATTATATTCAAAATAAAAACTTAACTACAATTTAAAAATAAAATTACATTAAATTTTGGAATTATAAAATTACATTTATACCTGAAAAAATTAAGTAAAAATAAAATTTTAACAAAATTGTCAAAAAATAAATAAATTTGGGAAAAAGTTAAATAAAAATTATTATAACTTTTTATCCAATAAATAAACATATGAAAATTATTTCACCATTGGATTCCTCATAAAAAATCCGGTGGGGTCACCTCTGACTGAAATTCTTGGAACTCAACTCTAAATAAGCTTAAACTAAGTTTTTAGTATTTTCAATACAAAAGTTGAAAATCCTCAAAACTTTAATTTAATTCACACCACATGTGGTGTTAACCATCAATTGTTTTGTTAAAAGTGAGGTGTTGTGTTTAGTTTAGAAGTTATGAGGAATTGAAGTATTTTCAATTGAATTCAATTGAAATGTCAAAATGTGCACGTGTAATACATAAGTGAACTTTGATTTACATATGAGGTATCAATTATTACTGTATTGTACTGTACAATTCAATTGAATTACATATGTAAATTATAAGTATAATACATGATGAGGAATTAAAGGGAAAATAAATTGGAAAGATTAAATTTGGGGGGGAAAGGAACTCCAGCTCTAAGGGGGAGCTAGACCCCCAAAATCCTTGCCAACAGGTGTGGGATGTCAAATTTCACGCAAAAGCTCATCACTTTTGGCCTGGAATTGAGTTACAGGGTCTGTGGACTCAATTGATGATGAGGTTTTGATACCAACTGGGGTAGTTTTAGCTGTTGCCAAGAGGGTAAAACTACCCTTAAGATAAAAAAATCATAGTAAAAACAGTTTTAACTGGTTTCTACGTCTCTCAAACACATTCTGACGTGTTTTGAAGGCTCTAGACCAGGTATTGCTATAGTAATGGCTGATTTAAGGGTCTAAAATGGCTAAAAATGGCTAAAAATGGCTTAAACCAGCCCTTTTTGGTCTAAACTAGGGTTCAATGATGCCATAATTGGCTTTTATATTGTCAGACTGTTTTTCACGACTGACAACAGTAAATTTTACTTTTGGAGTAAGAGAATTGATGGCTATGAAAGAATGTCTTATTTGCCCCACTTTTCTCTTCATGTTAGAATCTTTTCCTTTTATAATTAGTTTAAACACTGTTAAACCAATCAATAAAAGATTCCAACCACCCTTTTTAAATCATTTTAAAGCTTTTAACCACGTGAAAAAAATCATTATAATCACTGTTTGTAACTCTTAGAATCTTTTGACCCCTGAACCACAGCAAAAGTGAATTAAAGCATCTTTCATCACTGTAAACTTTGTCACTTTGTTTCCAAATTCACTCTGGTCACTTTTGGGTGTGTTTTCTCTTTAATATTCTTTTTAAAGACTTTTTTCTTTAATTAATTGCTTGCAGTTCTTTGCTCAATTAATTTCAATTGAAATTGCTCTTGAAGAAATTTCTTTTGTAGCCTTAAATATCTCTTGTAGAGTATTTTTGGATAAATATTTATTGTTGGTAAAACAATAAATCTTTATAATATTATTGTTTTATACTAATAAAGTTATAAACAATAAAATTGGCTTGTTTTCTCTTAAAAATAATATTTCTTACTGTTTTTAATTGATTTTTACCTTATACAAATTTTGAGGACAGGAAAAGTACTTGATTTTTAATCAAAGTTTCATATCCACACCTTACAGGCCTTCCTTCACCAAAGCTGGGGTCACTTCCAACTATTTCTTCTGGTCTATTGATAAAATACTTTGCTTCTTCAGCCAATTCTTTATTTTTTTGACCTTGCCTTTGCAATACAATGAACTCCATTCTCCTAAGAGCTCTATGGTCTTCTCCGGACCCAAAAATCTCTTTATGTGTAAGTAGGGGTTGATAGCCCCCTTTCAAAGGATTGGGCATATTTCCCACACCTATGACTTGGCTGCTCTATACCAGCTTTTGTACCGGGACTGATATATATCTATGGCTGAAACTTGACAATGGTCCAACCTTTACGAAACTAAATTGAATCAGTTCAGGCTCAGAGCTAATGTCAAAGGTTGTTGGTACAGACCTTGAGGAATGTGGGGAAGCTCTGGAATCCTCCAGATTTGCCTATATTGGGGAAGAACTGCCAGTTCTAGCCCTATTCTTTCCTCTTCCATTCCCATATTCATCTGGTTGGACTGAATAGTTGCTTCCGTTTCTGGTATGAAACCTTTCCATGTAAATTTAAAAGAAAATTGAGTATAAATGGAAAGAGTACACACCTTTTTGAGGTTGTTTGGCTAGTTCTGTTTTAAATAAAGTGCCTCTTTTAGAAATTTTTACTTCAATACTGTCTTCGTATTCTGCTTATGAAGATTTTGAATGGCTAAGGTACCTCTTTCTGAGATTATTAACAGCTGAAATATACTTAATTAAAGACACTCAAGTGAAAAAATGATAAAAGAAAAGTTATTCTTTATACTTCTATAATTTTTATGATTTTTTAAAAGTACATTATTTTTTCATATTAAAAAGATTATTCTTCTTAGATAAAAAAAATTAAGGTTTAACATTTTTAATCACAATTAACTCAGAGTAACTCAAAGAATAATTTTATAAATTTATGGATGTGAAAAAGCCATGTGTAAAGAACTATAAAATCGAACCAAATTCCTCAAAGAAAATATTTTGAAGAAAATTACAGAAATAAAAATAATTTTAACTGTAAATTGAAAGAAAAAATTATGAAATTAATATATTTTAGAACTCAAAAATATATTAATTAAGGGTAGAATGTTCAAAAAACACAGCCAGGCCCCCAACTTTAAGATGTGTCTATGGAACGTTTGATAATACTAGTATTAATCAGCAGTAATATGACTGTTTTTTTGAAATATAATGAAGAAAATTATGATAGGAACAATCCAAAAATGATTACTTAATAATTTATTTTACTTGTTCTACACTACTAGTGATTATAACAGTAAAAAGTAATTGTCTACAAGAATAAATTACAAGAAGTCTTTAATAATAAAACCTCTTTATTAAAAAAAGAAATATTATTTTATTATATAGTTATCTTTTCCAATAGTAATTATAAATACAATTCTTGAAGAAAACTGATAGTAGAGAAAAACTTTAATAATTAATAAAAAACACTTGCTAATACTCCAATAACACCTTGAGAAGAACTTGTAGAGATATTTCATGAATGAATTGTGTATTTAAAGGATCAAAATTGAATTTAAAGAAGTAATATAACAAATTATAATTTATTTCTATGATTTAATGCCTTTCTGATTGATTCTGAAAGATATAACTAATACTTACTTGTTGTTATTTTAAGATATAATTTGATAATAAGAGGATCTTGAAGAAACAGCAAGAGGACGCCTCTTTTAAGTAAACGACAGCTAAAAGAGGCATTATTTTGAGAAAGCTGAAAGAGAAGTTAGTGATAAACGGCTTATCCTCTTTGGATTATTTATTTCATCATCTGTTGTCACATAAGATTATCATAATTACTTAATTGAGTCTATTATGTGACTACCAACCCATTTACGGTAAAGAAAAAAAGGAGAAAAAACTTGAAATATTATTTTATTTCAAAACAAAATCTAATTTCTCAAATTTTTCAATGTTATTGCAAATTTAATCACAGGTTTTATTTTCTGTGAATTTTTGAAGATTCAGTGTTTTGTGCGGAATCATCAAAAACAGACTGTAAGTAAAAGCTTTAATTTGAATTATGAAGTCATAAATATTATTTTTTATTTATGGATAATACCTTCATTCATTGATACTGAAAGTTTCATAAGTATTCATCAAGAATCATATTTTTAATGGTCTTTTGAAATTTTTACCTTATTTCTATGTAGAATTTCAGATAGTGCAGTATAGCTGGTTTCCATGGGGTAAATGGATGCATAATAGTCAAAAAAAGGGTTTTTTATTTCTCTTTTAAGTTTTATCAACGTAAAATAACTAACAATTGAAATCTTTAGAGGATCCAGATTTTCTCTTTACCTCCTTGTCACATCAAAATAAAAGCTTATTTGCAATTTTCTTATGATTAAATGGGACTTTAACTTGGTAACCAAGCTCCCATAAGAGTTTTAGTATAATCACTTTGAAAAAATCAGCCATGGATCCAAGCTTCAGAGCTTTTCACTTCACAGAGGCCTCAGAAGTGGGGTACCCTGCCTCTCTTCAATGTATTTTGTCCCCCTGAGCTATTTTAATATCGAAAATAGTAGTTCAGGATTCAAGACTGATATCTACTATGGTTATAGCAAAGCCTGTATGTAAGAATAATGTATTTTTAAGTGCCAAAAAAATGAATAAAGCTAATCTTGGTGTATATGTAACATGCGGTGTGGAACTCCTTTTAGTGTGGGATCGGATAAGGCAGGCCTTGAGGGGGAAGTCACAGGTAAACAGTTTTGAATTGCTGAAATAATCATGTAACCAAGGGTGCTAATGGTGTTTTAGCTGCCCCTCTGAATATACTAAACAATCTCCTTACAGAGCTCACAAATCAATATTTAAGATTGTGGCTTTACAACTAGAGAAGACTTTTCACCAGTCTCTATCAGACCTATTCAATAATCAGGTAAGTAGCTTATAAGTTAAAAAAATATAAAATATAGTTTTCAAATAATAATATAAGATAATTTTAAGGGTAAAGCCTAAATAATATAAGAGGTTGATTTAATATAATAGTAATAATATATATTTTAAGGGGTAAGTTCAATTTGATGTTATATATGTTATAATACTTAATGGTTTGAGAGGGTAATTTTTAATATAATATAATAATAAGACCTTTAATAATTTATTGGTAAGATATTGTTCAATATATAGAGGATGTTTGTTAAATATATAAAAGATATAATATAATATAAGGGTAGGTTTTTTTATATATAATAATATATAGTCGTAACGTTGGTTTTTTTTTAATATGAAGATATAATAAGACTATTTTTCCTTTATAAGGTAAAGTTTATGGGGATAAACTCAATATTATGAGTATTATTGATAGTATTATAATTATAAGACTAATAATTTAAACATAGGGTGGATTAATAATATTAAGTAGACCTTCTGTTAACTACTATTAATTATAAATCACTATGAATTAAACTTATAAGTCTATAATACTTTAATAAAATAACTGTATTAACCTACTAGTAGGGGATGAATAGTTTTTCTCTGAGGTATCCCCTTCTTCTGAGAAGTTACTCCTTACTGAAGTGCTCTGAGAGTTGATATTGGAAATATGTATGATACTTCTATCTTCTAAGATTGAGGGTGGGCTTACAACCTTCTTTATGTGATCACTTGAATTGGGTTTACTGAATATGCTAGGTATGACTAAAGATTCTGTATTCTTTTCTTTAATTTTATTATTATGTTTTGAATTGGACTGCTTCACTTTAATCTTCTTAATTGAATTGATGATCATATTGTTAATTAAAAATTTTACTTCAAAGTGTTTGGCCTTTTCACTTTTGTAAGTATCCTTCTTTAATGAGCCTTTTTCTTCATCTTCAATCTCAGAATTTGCCTCTGAAATAAACTTTTCTTTCTTTTTAGGTTCCAATAAATTCTCCAATGATTTTGATTTTTGTGTGAATAATTTTTTCATACTCTTGATTCTTTTTGAAATTGAGTTCAATGATCTTAAGGGTGTGAATTTCTTTGAGGACTTCTCATAAAAAACTTTTTCTTTGGGATTTAAACTACAGTTGTTACTTTAAATATAAGCTTTTTCCTTGGAAGTCTGTTTTGATTCCCTAAAAGTTTCACTATGAACTTCCATTTTCTTAGTCTCATTGATGTCTGAAATAAGTGAATTTTCTTCTGTATAAGTCATATCAACTTCTTTCAATTCAGGTTTGTCAGATCAACTATGTCATCTTAATTTTTCTTCATTCATGGTCTTATCAATTTTTCCCATTTCGTTTTGATACTCCTGAGGATTTATCTCTTGTGAATGTGTTCTTTCTTGAATAATTTGTTCATTTTTTATTGAAAACTCCTCCTTTATTTCCACTTTTTTTTTGGATTCTTTCATTTCTTCACTATCAAAACTTTGATGAGGACTTTTCTCTGAATTTGATTGATCTTTGGATCTTGGCTCTTTCTATATTGGTATTTCTTTCCAATCTTCCAATTTAGGAACTGCACATGTTTCCATTCCTGCTGGTGGTTCTTCTCTCCATCCTACTTTCTGTGGTGAACAAATTGGTAAACAAAGTCTTCTTCCATCTGACTCTATGTAACTGAATATTTCCCCTTTCTGTTGAGAAAAGTCTAATCTTATGTTATTATATGCAAGGAAAGGCCTTCCCAATACTGTGTGAACTGCTCCTCTTGCTACAAAAAGATGTATATTTCTTTCTTCCCCAGTGACTAAAGTGATTGTGGTAAATTCTGCTAATCCAACTCTTGAAGTACAATGCCCACCAATTCCCCTTAAGTTCATGTTGAGACATCTTATGGTAAGTACTGCTTTGATTGCTGAATCTTCTGGTATTATATTTAATTCTGATCCTGTGTCAACTAATTCCATTATTTTATGTCCTTCTTCCCCCAAATATACTTGCATAAATCCCAATGGACAGGCATAATGTAGTTTTGGCTGTTCATAATTACCCAAATGATGATTTATGAGTTTGGTTTTAATTTCCTTTGTATCAAGTGAATTAATAGATTTTGTCTCTTCCTCTGACAGGTTCTTTAATTGAGCAAAAGACTTTGGTGACATGACTAAAATTTCTTCCAAGGTAAGATTTATTTTCTGATCCAATACCTTTTTGATAATTTGTGCCATAATTTCTTGAATATCTAATTTCTCCTCTTTTATCATTTTCCTTTCATTGACTTTCTGGATTGGTTCTTGAGTATTTTCAGTTTGATCACTTTTAGGTTCCTGTAGAGGTATTTAATTTTCATTTTGCACCTGTTGAGGTTTCTTGTATTTGGTTGGAATAATTGTTTTCTCTTCTTCCTTTTGATCATCTTCAATATAAGCTCCAGGTATATTTGGTCTTTTGTTTAATGGTGTTTTCACTTTTGAATGTGATCTTAAAGCATCTTGATTGGTATTTTGTGCTCTTGAGTTTCTTTCTTTAGTATTTCTTAATGCATAATTATTTGAAAGTGTCTCATTTGCTGATGAAATAGTTGGTGGCTGCCAGCATCCCCAGTTTTCAACTTTGGATATAGCAGCTGCACTATCATCTTTCTTTAATTGTATTATGTTCATTGGATTAGGTTTGGGTAATGATTCTTTAGCTTCATCTTCTCTCATTTTCTTTGTAAGTTCTTCTTGCTCTTTTGCAAAGTCTTCCACTAACTTCTTTGGAGCTATTTTACCATCAGTTGGAACTCTTTGCCAATTGGGATATAAGAATCCTCCTCCTTGTCTGCTAACCCATTTTTTATCTTGATCATCAAAGAGGTAGTTGCATCTATTCACTTAATGTCCTTCCTCAAGACAGTAATAACATTTTAGATATGGTTTTGGTGCATTTTGGGCTGGTGTATAAGGAACATGCCCTTGTGAGAATGGAGGTAAATCATTTCTTGGTTTGAACTGTTTATTATTGAATTGATTATTGGTAACCCCACCCATTTGGGGTTTGGATAGACTTTTGAATTCTTCCATTTGAGTCATAAATTTCTTGAGATCTTCATTTTCCCCTTGCGCCTGCTTTCTAGTTTCCATTTTTTGTTCTTTGAGGGATTCAGTAATTTCCTTCATCTTATTAAATGCTTCATTCATTCCTGGAAAAACCTCTTCCTTGAAGTGAACTTTCTTTTTATTTTCAGTAACATTCCTTCCTGTATCTCTTGATGATGAGAATCTTTTGGTTACTAATATTCTGGCTTCCAATTCTTGTTCAATGTACTTCTTGAGAATATTCATAGGTGTTATAAGGTATCCTCCATCTTCAGCTCTAACCATGACATTATCTCTTGATCATTTCCTTACTTATGGCTCCTTTAATATCAGCTGCAAGACAGTCAAATAAATCTTCATGAAACATGTTATCTTGAGGAATATACCTGTATCTTAATAATTAAGTAACAATAGTTTCATATTATTCCATAAATTTCTTATATTGTGATAGAATGCCAATTCCTCTATCTTCTTGAGTTTCAGAAAAAAACTTCATTAGTGAGTCTTTTCTTTATCTTCTTTCAGGTTCAACTCTTCCCCATTTTGTTATGAGATCTTTCTTGAGCTGTGTCCAATTTCCTTCTTCATAACCTGGAATAGCTTCAATTTCATCACTAATTCTTGGTTCTGTTGTCCAAAATGCCATTTGCATTGCTAGGTCTTCATCTTTTGCTCCTTCAATTTGAGCTATTCTTTCCACTTTCCCAATAAATTTCTCTACTTCTTCTCCATCAAAATTTAGATTGTAATCTTTTGCTTTAATTTTAACTACAGGTCTTTCTTTTCTTGGAACTTTCTGCTGTAATGGACTTCGATTATTAGGTGTAGTGACAAAAACTCTCCTTGGAATATTTTGAGTTCTTGGTTCTTTTACTGGAGTAGAGGTTGCTCTTGGACCAGGTGTAGGTGATATTGGTGAGTCTTCAGGCTCAACATGCCTTGGTAATGTTTGTTCATTTGGACTGGCTCCAGGTGTGTAAGATGTTTGCTCTCTTCTTTTTCCTTTTTTTTACTTTGTGTTAATAATAAATCTTGCATTTGCTTCATAAGACTTTGTATCTGTACTGTTTGATCTTCCTCTTCACTTTCTTCTGCATACTGTCCTTCTACAGTATCTTCAGGTAGTGGTGGTAAGTCAGATTTTGATTGTTGATTCATTTCTACTTGATAAGCTGATACTTTAAATTCTTTCTTACTTCTCTTTTTTTTCTTGCTTCTTGAATTAACTTGAAGAAAAATCTCCTCAATTATTCCTTTTCCTTCTATTCTGTTCTTGGTGTTGCAATGAGTAAATCAATATCCTGAGGTGTTTGATTTTCTGGTGTTCCTTCTTTTACTAGATAATAAAAATGGTATGATTGATTTGAGGATTGTGATGGTGATGATGATTTGGAATGGGATTTGTTTCCAGATTCCAGATTGTATGAGAGTGTTGATGGTTAATTCTTGATAATCATAATTATTTTGTGAGTTTTGTTGATTTGGGTTTCTTCTTTTATTGATGATTGACTGATTATTGAATATTGAAGTTGAAATTGCCACTGTTGGGACACCAGATGTGCAACTCCTTTTAGTGTGGGATTGGATAAGGCAGTCCTTGAGGGGGAAATCACAGGTAAACAGTTTTGAATTGCTGAAATAATCCTGTAACCAAGGGTGCTAATGGTGTTTTAGCTGCCCCTTTGAATATACTAAAAAATCTCCCTACAGAGCTCACAAATCAATATTTAAGATTGTGGCTTTACAACTAGAAAAGACTTTTCACCAGTCTCTATCAGACCTATTCAATAATCAGGTAAGTAACTTATAAGTTAAAAAAATTTAAAATATAGTTTTCAAATAATAATATAAGATAATTTTAAGGGTAAAACCTTAATAATATAAGAGGTTGATTTAATATAATAGTAATAATATATATTTTAAGGGGTAAGTTCAATTTGATGTTATATATGTTATAATACTTAATGGTTTGAGAGGGTAATTTTTAATATAATATAATAATAAGACCTTTAATAATTTCTTGGTAAGACATTGTTCAATATATAGAGGATGTTTGTTAAATATATAAAAGATATAATATAATATAAGGGTAGGTTTTTTTATATATAATAATATATAGTTGTAAGATTGGTTCTTTTTAATATGAAGATATCATAAGACTATTTTTCCTTTATAATGTAAAGGGTATGGGGATAAAATAAATATTATGAGTATTATTGATAGTATTATAATTATAAGAATAATAGTTTAAACATAGGGTGGATTAATAATATTAAGTAGACCTTCTGTTAATACCATTAATTAGAAATCACTATGAATTAAACTTATAAGTCTATAATACTTTAATAAAATAACTAGATTATCCTACTAGTAAGGGATGCATAGTTATTCTCCTTCTTGGTATATAACTAATTGGATTAATGGGGAATAGAGGAAAAAATGAGGGAGAGAGGACCTTTATTTATATTCTTTGGGATCTCCATAGAGGAACTCAAAAACAAGGGACTTAGAATTTTTCCACTTCTTTTGGCTGGGATAATTTCTTTATAGCGGTGAGATACCATTTGTTTGGTTTATTGCACCATTTTTTTATGTATGATTATGTAATCTGAGATGTTTTTGCTGGTGAGTAATTTTGAGATGGTGTCATTTCTTCCAAGTATTGCACCATATGTTTGGTATATTGCACCATTTCTGAAGCTTTATTTATATTTGAATTAAACCTTAATATTATTATGCACAGCCTTGAGGGTATTTAGCTGGTGAGTAATTTTGAGATGGCGTCAGTTCTTCCAGGTATTGCACCATTTGTTTGGTTTGTTGCACAGCTTTTGGTGGTATGAGATGATTTTGTACAGTTATTGCACCATAGGTATGTGCATTGTTTGAACTGTAGGTGGAGAATGCTGTGTATTGTGGGGATTATATTTGTCCTGTATGAGTTTCTTCTTTTCTTTATCTAACTTAATTCTGCTTTTAATTTATATTTACTGGCTTATCAGGTGGCTGTGCTTGTGTTTCCACAGATATGTTGTGTAATTTAAGGTTTTTGATGCATTTTCCTTGCATAAATTGATTGCTTTCTCTTTCTTTCTGTCTTGTGACTGTTGATTAATACAGTTTTAATTTATTCCTTATTGAACTGTCCTCAGTTTAATAGCTGCATTTCTGAGTAATTCAATGGTTGAGCCAAGCTTGGGTAAATTGCGTGTTACACTACCCCCTTTCACTGGTAACTTTCACATTGCTGCTATCTTGTCATTTTCTTTTCCTTATTTTATTGCTATTCTTGTAATCAAATGGACCATTCTTCCAGGCTTTGCTTATGGGTTTATACATATTGATGAATTTAAATCCATTCTATTGCTGAATTCCTCTATCATAATTGATTAATTATTGATTTTTCTTTGTTATTTCTTCAATTTTATAGCCTTATAAATAAGATTTCACTTGAAACTGGGCCTTTAAGGTATGGAATACCACAGCAGTTTCTTACATTTCCATTATTTTGGTGTGAAATTGAGAAAAGAGAATATGTTTGACAATTTGTTCATGTGGTTTTGAATTTTTTTTCATATTACCACCCCATAGAGTTAATTTAAGCTTATTCACTCTATGGAGCTACTCTGATTGAAGCTTTGTGTAGAATCCAAATCTGGGCTTAAATCAATGGATTCACTTACAAAAAATTTATTCATCTTTTTTTTAATAAAAAAGATTAATTTTGAAGATATTCATGAATTACTGGTTATGAATAGTTCATAATTTGTTTTAATATTAATTATGGCCTATTTGGGTATGTAATACATACCTCGAGTCTTACAAAATTTGAACTTGATGAAGAGCTGCACCTAGGCCTTCACCACATGCATGAAGATAAATCTTGAAAGGAATTTTCCATTCTGTAATAAATACTAAAGGTGCATTGGTTAAGGCATCATTTATCTCTTCATATGCTTGAATTTCCTTGTTTCATTTCAAAGACAGTTTGTTGATCATAAACTCTGTACAATTATCTGTCATGCATTGTCAAATGTTTAAGGTGCTTCCCGTAATAGCTAGCAAACCCTAAGAAAGAAATGATTTCTTTTTTGTTCTTGGGCCTTTGTTTCAGTAATACTTCATCCACCTTTTTCTATCAACACCATGGCTTAGTCCTGAAACTACATGACCTGGAGCTTTCAACTTATGAATCCCAAAATTCCAATTCTTTGGAGATATTTTCATGTTTACTTCAAGAATTGTCTTAAGTACTGTGGGAAATCCTGTTGTGTGGGATAAAATTATGCATTACCTGGAAGGGGAAATTCCAAGAAAACAGTTTTTAATATCTGTTCAAGGTTCTAAAACTTGCTCTTATTGTTTTTCAGAATAATCTGAACAGCCCTTCCTGAAAAATTCTGAATTATCTTGATTTGAGTTGACAATCAATTTTTTTATTTATAGTGGCTAGTTTAGAAAAGTGTGTTCAACAGACTCTATCAGAATTTTCTTGATCTCAAAAAAATTATTATACCTTTCAAATATAACACTATTTATTTAACCAACAGAAACAAAGCTAGCACAGATCACACAAAATACTACTACAAAATTAATTCAATATATTCTGGAAATACTAGACTACTAATAATACCAAAAAAACAAGAAAAAACTCTTTTTATATGATTTTTTCTTTAAAGAAGTTGTGTTATGAACAGACTAAGTAATAGCCACTCTTTAAAAATTTAATTTGGTATTCATAATTACTCTTCTTTTGTTAATAACATAACCCTATTATATTACTGTGATAGTTATTTTCTTTTTGAACTAATAATATTTCCTTGTAGTAACAAAAGCATGGCTTGATGAAGTAAAATAATAATGATATTTTCTTAATAAAACGACTAAATTACTCTTCTTTCTTTTCTTCAAAGCTTGGATTTTTTATAATAAGGTGAAATTTTTTTATACTAATATTTTGTTTATTTATTTTTATTTATCCTTCATATAATAAAAATATATATTCTCAGAATAGTTAACCTGGTAGTCAGGGATGAATTTAAATACACTTTCCACTCTTGAAGGGATAAAAAAAATGAGAAAAAGAGGAAAAAAGTTTTGGAGAGAGGCCCTGTTTCTATAATTTTTTGGCTCTGCATGGGAGGTGTTCAAAAAGAGGAACTTATAATTTTTTAGTTTTTTTTGGATGGGAAAATTCTTTTCTGCTGGTCCCACCAATATGATTTTATTTATGTAGATAATTGCATCATTTTTTTGGTTCATGAGGTCATTTGTTGGGTTGTTTACTAAGTTGAGATATTTTTCCTGGTGCTTATTTGAATTTGGATTACTCATCCCTAAGCGTTCTGACTAATCCTCCTTTGTACCTGTCCTCCTCAATTCCCCAAGTATTACCAATCAAGTCATTTGAGTACTAATACTTTCTTAAATCCTTCCTGCATATGTAATTTATACATGTATATTCCTTCTTCTGTCTTAGCTGTAGAATTTTGATTTTGAGGCCCATTTGTGGGTTGAAACCTAATTTTATTTTAGGTTTAGGTTGCAATTATTTTCCAAACTTTAAAAGTATTTCCCAAAATTTTGACATTTTTCAATTTTTTTCTGTCTTCAATGTGGCTTGATGTCAGCCTGTGACTCAAAACCACACCAGGGCAAATCTCGCGTCAATCTTCGGCGATTGACTTCAAGTCGCACCGCGGTCAGTATAAAATATTGCTTCAGTTTCGTTAGTGTCACTTTATAGTCACTGGATTTAGTGGGTCACGTCACGTCAGCGTCAAGACAACGTCAATCGTCACATGTGTCACATGAAAATGTCACTCAAAGCCCAAACCTGTTTCAACACTATTCGCAACGTTCGGGTAATTTCACCTAATAGCTTCCGCCTCCCCAATGCTTAGCATGCTTACGCGCCCGCACCACCCTCCACATGAGACTCTGACACTGCCTGCCCCCCATCTCCCCCCTCACCACTCCTTACACTTTCACACCCCCATCCTTACGCTTGTGTAGTGCCCTCCTGACATGCTCCCGACACTGCTTACGATCCTTATTCTCGCGCAGTGCCCTCCCGACATGCTCCCGACACTACTTACGATCCTTACGCTCGCGCAGTGCCCTCCCGACATGCTCCCGACACTACTTACAATCCATACGCTCGCGCAGTGCCCTCCCGACATGCTCCCGGCACTGCTTACAATCCTTACGCTCACGGAGGGCCCTCCCGACATGCTCCTGACACTACTTATGATCCTTACACTTGCGCAGTGCCCTTCCGACACTGCTTAAAATCCTTACGCTTGCGCAGTGCCCTCCTGACATGCTCCCGACATTACTTACAATCCTTATGCTCGCGCGTTGCCCTCCTGACATGCTCCCAACACTGCTTACAATCCTTATGCTCACAGAGTGCCCTCCTGACATGCTCCCGACACTACTTACGATCCTTATGCTCGCACAGTGCCCTCCCGACATGCTCCCGACACTACTTACGATTCTTACGCTCGCGCAGTGCCCTCCCGACATGCTTACAATGCTTACGCTCACGGAGTGCCCTCCCGACACTACTTATGATCCTTACGCTCGCGCAGTGCCCTCCCGACGCCACTTATGATCCTTACACCCATGTAGTACCCTCCCGACATGCTCCCGACACTGCCTACCATCCTTCCGCTCGCCTAGTAAGTACCCTCCCAACATGCCTCCGACGCCACTTACCATCCTCACGTTTCTGCATTACATCCACAGTGTACGGTGGCTTGTTGGAGTACATGATGACCGCAATTGCCGAAATATTCTGAGTGGCCTTCTCTGCCAACAGGACCTCAGGGGAAATTGGTCAGTACATTCACAATGTTGTGGTTTGGGTTTAAGTCATGAGACTCACAAATTAAAACGTAATAAGTGGACTATTTAAGACAAGAATTGTGTCTCCTGTTTGGCCCACAAAACCATTTTATTTCATATCATCCAAATGGAACACTTTGCTTAGTCCTTACCTCATGAGCGTTGAATAGTTCAAAAGTTGACTTTAGTAGGTTTCTCACTAGTCAACTTTATTCAATGTCTCACAGGGAAGTGATTTCATTTGAATGAGATGAAATAATGTGCAACACATCGCCTCCTTCAATTTCCCGACAGATTATATTCTAAAATGTATTTTTCTTAGAATATTCAATAAATCTTTAACAGCTTTAAATTGATATTTAACTTCTTTCAAACTTGCCAAAATTCTCCAATATTACCTCAAAAAGAATGAATTATTTTAAACTTATTTTACTTCCACCTTTTTTCTTCAATTTGGATCTTTTTATTAAAAAATTTTCAAACAAGTTATCAATCAACTTGTCACCATCTATTTGCTTAATAAACTACCTCCGCTATGGCCCAAACCCCGCGAAACTCAACTGAATTCAATGAACGACCAACTTCAGCCCCAGAGAGTGGAAGTGAAATCTCTGATATCGCCAGTAGTCGTGAATTAGGCATTGAAGTAGAGAGCCAGTCACATGAAGATAATCAAGATCCACCAGTTCTTCCAGAAGGTGAGTATGCATCCATCTTGAATATTTCTAATCCAAACCTGATATTGTGTCATAGCATTTATTTCAGGTCAGCCTCCAAGCTCTCAGAAACCGAATTTTAAAAGCTATGAGAAGGAAAAGACTGTTGAACCTTGTGCACCAACAGAAGATGATGTAATTTTCAGTGCGGAGGTGGAAATCATATCCAAGGAACAATTTTTCTCCAAAATTGCTCAAACAATCCCAAGGCTCGAAAAAATTCAAAATGATAGTAAAATTCCTGATTATGTGCGTCAAAAGATTGCTGAAGACATGAGCCTCCTCAAAATGGATTTGAACCGTAAGTCCATTACTAATTCAAAACAAAATTGATAAAAATACCTGCTTACAATATATGGGCAGGTGTGGAGGTGGGAGAATCTCTACCTGAAGGATCTTGAGTCGTAATTGGATTTCCAGGCGAAGGATTAGGAAAAAGACCAAATATACATGCAACCAAAAAACCAACAAAAAACGCCGTACGTTTGAAGCCGCAAAGGATTCTTGGGATCATAGTGATGAAATGATCAATGTTGATGGGGACCATATTGATAATGAACCTCCGCATACTGAACCCCCCCATACTCAATGAAACAATCCATGAAGAAGTTCCACATACTGAAAGCCCCCCGATACCCAATGAAACAATCCATGATGAAACCCCTCCCGCCTCTCCTTGGAATATTCAAGCCTTTCAAGAAAGGGAGACAATTAAACATGATACAATGGGACAAGATATTACTGATATAATTCCCAACGCTGAGCCCAAAGTGTCATCCTCTGCGAATTTTCAAGGAATATTTTTATCCTGCATGGAAGAGTTTTCAGGCATTTTGAATTATCATTCCAATATTACTCAACAATCATGGAAAAGGGGGCTTGATAATATCAATAGTATTTACAAAAATCGATGGGACAATTTACCAACAAAGGATGCTCATACATTCCTGCCTGTTGGTATTAAGGTGATCAGTAACCGAGAGCTTAAAATGTTGGCTTGGCTGGAGGACCTTGAGATGGCAGGTGAGTTTTATCTTTGTGCATGATACTTGATTATTGGCTGTTGACTGGTGATATAAATTGGAATATACAGGGTTAAATTTTTTTAAGCCAACAGAAACAGAAGCGTTTTTTGATCACAACATTTGGAATCTCAAATTGATGAAGGAATCAGCTAAACCTCCAGATAATCTCCCAAAATCTGAACACTCCTTCTTCAAAATGGTTCAGAGCCTTCTATACCCCGCGAATCCAGTTAACCATTTTTGGGCAAATGTTATGTTTGAATCCATTAGTTTAGTCTCATACGATGTGATTGCACCCAAACCATATGTTGCACCAACATCAAGTTTGATTGATCCTCTTGGACTTGAACGGGGAGCAGTTGAATACCTTGCCTCCTGCTTGAGTAAATCAAAGCAACGTGCAACCCAACTCAGCATTGAAGGTGGCGGGGCTGACAATGAGCTATCCACAAAGCCGCACAAGAACCTGGATGATCTAATGGATACAGTGATCCATTTGATGATTGCGTACAACATGGTACATGCACATACAAAGGTCGAAGTTAATGGCATCAAAGGCAAACTCACAAACTCCAAAAAAAATGAGGCCATCAAAGATCTTTTGACGTATCACAAGAATCTCGGAATAAATCGAATTTGCTATGGTATATTAGCGGCATTCTGTGCGGCGGGGATTTGTGGTTTGATGGTATGCTCAGATGACTGGAGAACAAGCTCAGTTAAAGGGGCTTTATCACTAATTGACATTTCCGCAAAACTTTCAGAGGGTAAAAATCCAGTGGAGCCAGTGTGGCTACGTACTAATAAGTATATATGTAATTTACTGAATAAAAGTTTCTTCTCATCAGAGTCTTTTGACCCCACTGTACCTCTTAGATTTGAATTTGCACAAGGTTTGGTATTAGACTTTGGTGATGGCTGGGTGGCAAAGCGTGGTCTTGGTTCGAGTGATGAGGTCACATTGACTGTACCCAGGTCAGCTAAACTTACAACCAGGATTGACCCGTTTTAGATTAGTGTTGTACTAGATATATTGTAATTGAATTTTGCAAAGTTATTTATGAATTTAATAATCATGACATCCTATCCTACTACTTCTGGGATGCCACAGTCTGAATACCAATAGTAATTGTACGGCGGCATCCCTCCGTATGTCATTGAAAAGACTTCGACAAGACGCAAGCTGAGTCAGGCAGCTGTGCGCATGAGTAGCACATGCGGGGGCATTGCGGGAGGTCACGTTTATCACTTCCTGACAGCCCATAATAGGCCAAATGTTCCTGTGTCTTTCAAGAGAACTAGGATAACTAGGGATCCGCAGCAGGATGCATATTGCATTTGCGTGTGCTTGCAATATTCCAAATGGTTGGATTGGAAAGTGATTGCATGGGAACATCAATATGTCAAATTGAATAATGCACTATCCACTGAAATTTTTAGGTTCAGGTATTTGAGATTGCAAATTTGCAAAGGTCAGGTGTGACCTTTCTTTTTAGCTGCAATTGAAAAAGATTCATCGACCACAATTCAATTTAGGTGATATTAATAAATCAGTAATCATTTGGTTTCATTTCATTTTCTGCTGCAAGCATGCCATTCACGAAAAAGGAAAAGAGCGTAAAAGGGAACTCGCGAGAAAGCATCGGGCTGAGGAAGGAAAGTGTGAGTTGCTCGCTTAATCTCAGCATATATATATAGATATATATATATGTTTTCACATTTATGTGGCCCCCTCATTGGGCCCCATGGAAGAAAATTGGCTTTAGTCAGTTCAGATTGTGCCAATGTCATGTGGGCTCCAACAGGGAAGTCAAAGGATGTGTGCCAAAGAAAGCTCCTTGGGCATTGGGCACCATTCTGTACTCAAAACTCCTTAGCTTCAAATGGCAGGAAGCAGTATCTGATATCTTGTCTGCTTCAACACAAAGTGATCCCTCAGCCACTTGGGAATAGTGGGAGATCCCAAAAGACAAATGAGGGAAAAATAACCCGAAAGAATAGGCTGTTTTCCTCCTCTCGACCAACAGCACAAATATCAATGCCAGTATCAGCAAATATGATCCCAAGTGAAATTTGGAGCCTTGTGGATGTCAATCAGATCAAACGCATTCACTTTGGCTGTGTGGCAATTCTCTCTTCAACCGGATTACTCATTGCCCTTGTCAAATTCAGACCATTCACAACAATGAGCGAAGTCGAGGTCAATCAATGGGATGAATTATTACAATTCTTATTTCGCAAAAAGAGGTTCACTGACCCTATTGCAACAAATGGAGCATTACTGGAGGGATTTATGTTCGCGATTGGGTGGCGCAAATGCACCACGAAGAATGAACAATTTGGTCTGTATGGAAGTGCTGGCAAAATTGAAAATGCAAAAGATGAATGGCGGGACCCAGGTGCCAATCTTAGCTCGGTGGGTCGCATTCTAGGTCAATACTTATGATATGCTGGGAATAATTTATTCCAGAAGATTCAAAATTGCTACAACTCATTGGGGGTTCCGTCTTTTGATCAAGTCAAGTATGAAGGCAATAATCCTGCAAATCAGGGTGCATGCGAGTTTGCTTTGGCACTCACTTTCACCATGAATGGATTCAAAAACTCACCTCATCTTGATAAGGATGCATCGCTGTATGCTTCGGGATGGGGGTTTCAAGCTGATAAGGAGACCGGCCAAATTCAAAGAGATGCGTCAAAACAGTGTACAGGGGGAAAATTGATTTTCCCAAATGAGCATTTTTGGATTGATCTATCCAAATGTCATGGGCTCATTCAGGTAGTGTGGGCCAGTATTACATTTGTTCATTATACTGATCCAGCACAGGACAATGAAAGCACGACACTAGTGGGTATGTTTGTGCAATGCTCAAGGAGGTTGGCAAAAACAATGTGCCGAAAAAGCCACGGCTAGTATGAGATTGGCAAGGGAGCGGCCTATCAAATCAGGGATGGTAATACAATCTCAGCCCAATTCAAAGAGTGAGGCAGTCTGAATAGCAGCGTGATTGGTGGATAATGGTGGGGTAAGGCAGAGGACAATATACACCAGGATTGGATGGTTTCGAGTGCGGGAGATGGGGTGTCTCACATGAAAAAGGGGTGAAGTGGATTATTTATGGTGGCATGCCATCGTACATATTCCAGGTTTGTTGCTCTTGTCCAGGATCCCAATGCTTCACACGCAAATCCTTATGCTTGTGCAGGTTCCAAAAATGCTAAAAGTGCCTTTTGCCTGTGCAGGCTTCCTACAATTCACACGCCAATCCTTACTCCTGTGCAGGTTCCTGACAGCTCACACGCCAATCCTCATGCCTGTGCAGGTTCCTGACAACTCACACGCCAATCGTTACGCCTGTGCAGGTTCCCGACAGCTCACACGCCAATCCTTACGCCTGTGCAGGCTCCCAACAGCTCACACACCAATCCTTACGCCTGTGCAGGATCCTGACAGCTCACACGCCAATCCTTACGCCTGTGCAGGCTCCTGACAGCTCACACGCCAATCCTTACGCCTGTGCAGGATCCCGACAGCTCACACGCCAATCCTTACGCCTGTGAAGGCTCCTGACAGCTCACACGCCAATCCTTACTCCTGTGCAGGATCCCAACAGCTCACACGCCAATCCTTACGCTTGTGAAAGTGGCCAACAATGCTGACAATTTCTTATGCCTGTGCAGGCTCCCCACAATTCACACGCCAATCCTTACGCCTGTGCAGGCTCCCGACAGCTCACACGCCAATCCTTACGCCTGTGCAGGCTCCTGAAAGCTCACACGCCAATCCTTACGCCTGTGCAGGATCCCAACAGCTCACACGCCAATCCTTACGCCTGTGCAGGCTCCCGACAGCTCACATGCCAATCCTTACACCTGTGCAGGATCCAGACAGCTCACAGGCCAATCCTTACGCTTGTGAAGGTGGCCAACAATGCTGACAATTTCTCATGCCTGTGCAGGCTCCCGACAATTCACATGCCAATCCTTACGCCTGTGCAGGCTCCGACAACTCACACGCCAATCCTTACGCCTTTGCAGGCTCCCGACAACTCACACACCAATCCTTATGCTTGTGAAGGTTCCCAACAATTTAAACAATTCAATACATGACTAAGATTAATAGCGTGTGACCATAGGAATGGCAATGTCTCATGAATCTGGAGTGGATTGCTCACATGCTGGAACCTCCCGCTTTTTTACAGCTAAGATTTGATATGGCTCTAAACAATGGAGGAAGAAAATATAGGAGGCAGGAATGGTGACTATTGGCGCATTTTTGACAAAAGATTTTCTCACAAACAAATACTAACTCAAACTTTTTGGTTGGGCACTTACAAAAATTATTCTCACAAAATACAAGATCCGAACCATTGAGGAATTGTAATAATTTCACGTGAACAAAGAACGTAAGAGAAATTGAAAATATCATTCTTTGAATAAAAATAATTAATTTAAAAGAAAGTATTACAAATAATAAAAAGAGGAAATAATGAGATTTTTTTTTAAATTTTTTTATTTTTCTAAGTATTTCGAGACTATCCCGGTGATGTCCTCCTTTGGATAAGCCTCCATTGCCTCTCCAAGGAGGGAGTTTAGTTCCTCCCAGAATTCCCAGTGCATCTCATTTTGATGAGTTGCATCCACGAAAGGAATCATGTAGAGAAACCGACGATGCTCCAACAAGATTCGGTTGATCGATTCGTGGACAATGGCTCGAGGAATCATTAGTATTGGGTGCAGGTCGGTGAATTCCTGGTGAGCGTCATCGCAGGAATGAGAGGAGCTTGGCACCGGGGGGGAGGAGGCGGTTGGGTTCTCGGCGGCAATGGGAGGGATATCCGGGGATCCAACTGGGGTATCGTGGATGATGATAATCGAGCGGGGAGTGGCGGGACAAGCTGGAGACGGTTGAAGGAGGGGTGAGGAAAAGTTGAGTAGAGTTAAAAAAGTGAAATAGGGACTTACCAAAAGGTTCCTCTGTTGATTGCGTAGGAGCCACCTCAGGTTGTGGCTCACGAGTTGCAATGTCCTCAGGTGGTTCGGAAGATGGACTCGGGCCAGGAATAGGTGGCTCATCGTGCTGGGAGGGTTCTACAAAAGGAGGAAGAGTCAGTTAACTTGATGCGAAAGTGAAAATGAGAAAAGAGAAAGTTGGCTGCTTACTGTGGAATAAGTCCTCCGACCATTGGGTGCCACTCGGGCCTGGCGTGGGCTGCAGCGGGGTTTGCTCGCGAGGCAAACTAGGAATGGGAGAGTCTTGTCGGGGGGGATTTGGGGGGTTTTGTTCTATGAGAAATGGAAAAAAGTCAGTATTATTGCGTGAAGAGAAAGAAAACTTACTTTGGCGTTTGAATCCCATTGGTGACAAGACATGGTGACGATCAGCCCGAGCTTGAATGTCCTCTTTCCATCGCCATCCTTCATCGGTCGGATAATCACTTCGCTCAGGTCGAGGAGTGAAGTTACCATCGGATGGTGGCCTAGGAGGGGGGGTGGACAAATCGATGCTTGAGGGGACAGGGCTAATCGTCCGGAATCGTTCCCGGTGTCTATTTGGGCTCGGATATTGTTTCATCATTGTTGACCACAAAGGAGTCCTCGCGAGGGCGTCTTGGGAAAGAACTCCTCTGGCCTCATGGTTGGAAGGGGCGGACAACGAACGAACATTTCTTGTGTGCTTGTTGGCAAGCATCACAAGCGTCGGTTGTCGTCGAGGAATGAATGCAGGGGATACCCTGCTGGTTTCATAAAGTGCACGACATCTAAAAACAAAACAATTGAGGTTAGTAACTGCATACAAAGTAAACAATCAAGAAAGAAAATGAAGGCGTACGATGATTTATAATTGTAAAACGGAAATGAAATAAGGATGCTCTAGTCGGAGGTTTTTAAAAGTCTAGAAGAGAGTTGTGAAGAAAGAAAATTTTTAATATCGGATCATAATGTTGACAAAAGTTTAATTGGAGGAAACGCACAAAGTAGATAGAAGTGGGGTTCTGAAATGATCAGCAGGAAAAACAAAAAGAAAGAAGGAAGGGGAGTGGGGTTAGTCAAGTGCGAAACAAAAGACCGGAAAGCCAGGAAGACGAGGGGGAATACGCACAAGAAGGAGAACAGTGGGTGATCTGGAAAATTGGAGCGGGTGAGAAAAAAAGTGAAGGGCTTGTTGTGTGAAGATGGTCTTTTATACCATGGTGAAGCTGAGACAAACGCAGCAGTTGCAGCACCCAACAAAGGCTCAGATTCAAGGCGTGTGGGCAAAATTGAAGCTCAGTCGCAGCAGTTGCAGCACCCAACAAAGGCTCAGCTTCAAGGCGTGTGGGCAAAATGGAAGCTCAGTCGCAGCAAATGCTGCAACTGAGCTTCAATTTTGGCATGAGGCAGAAGAACAATGGGGTTCTGGCTGAGTATTGCTATTGATCGAATTGTCAAGTTCAGTCAAATCCCCTTTGTTTCCTTAAATAGCCACCCGATCACCCAGGAGGGTGGTCGTGAGGCCCACAATTGAAGCTCAGTTGCAGCCAGTGCTGCAACTGAGAAGGGAAATGCTCGCGTGAGGCAGAAGAACAATGGGTTTCTGGCTGAGTATTGCAATTGATTAAATTATCCAGCTCAGTAAAATCCCCTTTGTTTCCTTAAATAGCCACCCGATCACCCAGGAGGGTGGTCGTGAGGCCTTCGTTGAATCTGCATGGTGGGTGCAATGCACATGTGCCCCATGCAGAAATGCACGTGGTGCATTTGGTCACAGGTGACTGCGGTGAGCATACCGGCCTTATGGCTGGGTGATAGTGTTTGAACAAAGGGTCGGGCGGCTGTATGACAAGTGAATACAGCGTAATCTTGGCTCGACCCATTGCTCAGGTTTGCTTTTGGGTCATAATTGAAATGCTCAGTGGCTGAACATTTTAATTCCACAGTTATTGAACTATTGATATAACAATATCAAATGCACCATGCTGAGCAATTTCTAGGTCATTTTTGTAAGCACACAATCTGAGCATTTGGCACAGCATCGGATGACATTTCAGCCAGGTGCAGCATTTCACACGCTTTGGTGAAGTGCTCCAAACTGAGCCTTACAATGAACTATTGCAAAAATGGTCCGGACCATGGCTTGACTGAGCACTTCCACACGGTCCTTTTGACCATGACATGCTCAGCTTGCGTGTGCAAAGCGGGTGAAACACAATGCTGAGCATGTGGCACATGAGCTACATATATGCAAACAATTGGAAGGTGGATACCCATTGGCTATATGCATGCAGGCTGAAATTGTATTACACATTCCTAATCTGTACAGCCAACACTGTAGTACGCAGTACACCTTTGTAAATGTATGATGCGGGGCAGAGCAAAAGCTGTTCAACTATTTAACATGCAATCACGTCAAGCCATCGAGTCATATATCTCAACTGCATCCCTTTGATGCACCTTGTTGGACAGCTCTGCCTAACTATGGCACAGATGCGCGTGTAATCCAAGTTAATGTAAGTGGGTGATATTGGGGCAAACTTTGACTGGCCACGCGTGCTCATTGGCGGGCAGCCACATTCTTTCTCATATGCACCACCCGACGGGTCATACGCAGGCAACTTTCACCTTTCACATGCCTGGAAGACAATTTACTGCCAGTCTTCCAATCGGCTATTTTCTTGGTTGGGTGGTCAGCATGACTGCAGATGCTCACCCGCTCGCGCATGGAAACCTGAGGCCAATCAGTGTGGATTTGCTTCAGCCTCATCCGCATTAGAATAATCCCGGCCTATGATTGTGTGGGGATCTCCCACTCCGGTTCATTTTCTGCACGTTCTCAAGTGCCCTGCGCAAGTTGTGGCGCCTGGCTTGCAGCCAAAAAATCCCTTGGGCGGGTGGCCTCCTTTGCCGGACTTTCATACACACGTGAGGCAAAGACCCTGATGTCAATCTTGGTGGTTTAGTACCCGCCTCAAACGCAATAGGGGTGAATGTATATGTGGACCACGGCTCAAGGCCGGCGCCCCCTTGGATCATGCCACACATTCCCCCCTGGAATCCCAGTGCGCATCAGTCAGCAAAAAAATTCAGGCAAAACCAAGCTCTTGTTCGGTGGCACGCCACCGAACATATCTCACCCGCCAACACACAAACATCCCCACAGTGAGATTGCCCTTTGAAACCATCAACGTTGCCCTCTAGGTCCCTGTCCGACGATTAACCTGTGGAAGATACGCTCATTGTTTGCTGTCACACCAGCAAACATGGCCGCATGCCTCTAAAATGCCCCTTTATAATAAGTTGCTACAACCCACCCAGTTTTGGATATGCTAATGTCAACCTTGTTCCACCAAAGCTTTCGTAACTTTCTACAGATCCAGCAGTCATATTGGTGCACCGACATTCTTGCCACCTTGCCTTGATATATGCCCCAAATCGGATATGAAAATTATGAGCCCAAGAGGCCGATGTTCCAAATGACCATGCACATAACCACAGGCCATCCCCCTTTGGGCCCGTTGCTGCCACTCATATAAGTTTCCCACCTGCACTTATTCCTCTTCATTCCCTTTAGCTAACCCTTCCCACTCATATAATTCCCAACTGTCCCCAAATAATTTAAAATAGCCATCATGTCAACCCCTTCACAACCACTTTGCATTGGAATGATTAATATTCGTATTCAAATAAATAGTGATATAACCTTAAAGCCTGAGAATTCCCACTTAGGTTCTTGGATTATCCTATGGCACAATCAACACAACATATTCGTATATCTCCCCAATAACCAGCGTGCTATTGGCTCTCTCCCAGGAACACTTTCCCAAACGTTGATACCATTCCTTGGGGCACCAAAAACGTTCATGCACTGTGGTCCTGGTGGGGCATGGATTGAAAATTGCCAATACAATCCTACTCAAATATTATTTGTTGAGGGAGTATTTATGACTGATGCAAATGATCCCTCCTCATCTTAGAAACCAAATCTAGCATTTATGTTCTTCATATGGTATCCAAACATTCTATTCATAATGGAAAGCTTTCGAACACAATATTTCAAGCTTAAAATGCCCAAAGAATATGACTGTAATACTCATTGTCAATGTCAACTCTTTACTCCGACATTTCCCGCTTCAAACTCGACGCCTGCTTCATATCCTGCTGTTTCATCATTGATTTCCAAGCAAAAACTGATACAATTACCCAGTGGATCAGACCTCCCCATGATGACCCCGCCCCATGCCATTCTTCAAACCCCCCTCCTCCCTCTTCAAAAGACCGGACTAGCTATTCTCTGGGATCAAGAAATCCCCAATGGACAATCAGCCTGTAACCTTTGGGCCACCTCACCCCCAGGATCCACTTTTAATGCCAGGCACATCATTATAAACAAGGTCGTTAGCTCATTTGAATCCCTTTCGACCAATACCCCTCTTGGAGGACTGCTCGCGGATGATATGGGATTAGGTAAAACCATTCAGGCCATTGCTCTAATTGGTACCTCCAAGGAGCGGATGATTGCAAACCCCCATCGCTCCACGCCCACGATGATCATCTGCCCCCCTCGCTTAATTACCAACTGGCAATCAGAAATATCCAAGCATGCTAAAATCTACCATGGTCCCACTTGTTACTCATTATCCGAGGCCGAAATCTTAAAATATGATATCATCATCACTTCTTACAATACTATCACCCAAGAATTTAAGCAAACCAATACCTCTACATCATTCATTTTTCAAATCAATTGGCATCGTATAATTTTGGATGAAGCACAGTGAGTGTCTGAGCTTAAATGAGTCAAATTACCTTTTATATCCAATAATCATTGCCCCATCTTATAGCTATATTCGCTCTCAATACACTGCCACTCACCGTGCCATTAATAGCCTCCTTTCATCCCGTCGAATATGCTTAATGGGCACACCTATTCACAACACCATTTATGACCTTTTGGGCATAATATCATTCATCACTCAACCCCAGAGCACCGATCAAGATAACTGGTCACCATTCATCCTGAGTAGTCTTTCCAAAGGTTGCAATGATATTTTGCATTTGGCATTGCGGCATTTAAGTTTGCGCCAAACCAAAACCACACATCTCAAATCCATCCCCACTATTAGCCATCATTATGAGCTGCTCCCACTCAACCCAACCATGCAGCAAGAATATTCCACATTATATGACAAATTCCTATCATCCAAAAGCAAAGGACCAGGAAAGTCTTTCAGAAATATTAATAAGCTGTGAATATGTTGTAACCATCACATCATGCTTAACACAATTGCGGAGGCGGATTTGGAAGGCCCGAGGGCAGGAGCACTCAAAATAACTCCCCAACAATCACACGAGCTATTGTGGATGTGGAAACATGCATGATGAGTAGTAAAATTGCACACCTCCTACAAAGCTTAATGAAGAACAAACAAACAAGGTGTGGTCCAACCAAATCGGTGGTTTATACCCAATGGACCCAGTTTCTAGATTTGTGCATTGATTCTAATTTGCATCCATTACCAAGTGACTCAATCTGACTTTTTTATATTGTAGAATTGGTATTGCTCTTGACCATCTATCTATCCTTTCATCACGAATTGATGGAACAATTACACCATGAGCGCAGGAGAAGGCGCTTGAGAGTTTCTTCAATAATCCTGAATGTGAAGTACTCATTGCATCAATTGCCGCGGCTGAAACTGGCCTCAATATAACTTGTGCTAATATAGTCTATTTAATGGTGAGGGGCCCCCCAAAATTCACCCCTGATTTTCGGACCCGGACATCCACATTTCCAGGAGCCCAATTGGAACCCAGCCATTGAGGCTTAGGCTGTTGATTGACTACATCATATTGGCCAACAACAACCTGTACAGGTCATCCACTATATCACTCCTCATTCAGTTGAGGTCAACATGCAGAAGGTACCTTTCAAGCTCATCTTTCACCTTGATTGTATTACTATTCTGAAATCCTTCCTTATGGGAATGCCATATTCCAATCACCAATAGGTCCAAGAAAAGAAAAAATCATTAACTGCGTGAGCCTTACTGATATTATATAATTTGTGTTTGACAAAGCTGATAACTCCTGTTGACCCTGGCACAGGTCCACAATTATGAACACCATGAGCTGGATCGAACTTCTTCAATATTTCCTCAATGAAAATGAGCAATAGAATCTTATTTCTAAGGGAGACGGTGATAAATTCCAATTCATATTGTCTACATTCTAACATATTTAGCAAGTTGCCTGCACAAATATTTCACAAGATTTTCATTTGTAAATGTGCTATACATTTGTATTACTAAGTTATTGAAGAGCATCACCATTCGGCCTAATAACTGGCATGTCAAGTATTTTGAGGGCAATAGTCTGCATCTTACTCCATCCCTTGAGCCAATCTTGATCAAATACCTAAAATGATAGGCCTTCCGGAATATCACCATCATCTGTCAATTGTAATTCTGGCAATCTATCAGTAGTTTTTTTACCCTTTTTTTTAATCTGATTACAAAACTCTATGTCTCTATCCATTTTCAATACCAATTCATTAAATAACTGGGAGTGCCAGCATAATCCCACTTTGCAGTAAACTTGACGGCCATTTTCCAGTACCTCCTCAGTATCTGAGAATACTCAAGGGTCATTGAATTGTGATGCTAGAATGGGAAATTTAGCCGTATCACACCATTCATGATGGCACTCACAGGTCTGCACATAATCAAGTAGATAATCATCAGACTTTGTCCACAATGAAGAAGAGATACAGTAGCTAACCCTTTGACAAATCTTTGCGAGATTTTGATTCTCCTTCTTTTTTACCAAATACTCTGCATCCTTTTGAATAGACTTCCATTCTCTTTTCAAATAAGTGAAATATCGCTCCATTAAAGCCACCACGACCCCATAGTTGTTATGATCCTTGTTCTAACAGTATTGATGATACTTGGTGCTGACAAGTGCGAAACAGAATGTACGGTAAAACACCATAGACATCAGCTCATTGAACGGATGTTGCCATTAGCTCTCCCAGTCCCAAGTGAATTGCTTAAGTCCTAGCTTTTGGAGCTCATTTTCGCAGTAGCTTTGGAAACCCTGAGACTGAACCTGTGTTGATGGCTCATTGAAAACATCCTTGGGGACATAACCGAGATGACCAGCCACTTGAATTGCAATTTCACGCTCTTCTGTGCTGGGTGGTGCTGGCAGTGAGGAAAAATCCTTATCCCTAACTTTGAGCAGGAACATGCAATGGGCGTGTACTGCTGATCTCATTCCATGGACATTCTCGGGAAGTTATGCCTTCAGCCATTTTTGTTGCTCCTTCTGGCTTGCACGTTTCTCCACATTGTGAGCTTTGCGGGCCTGGTTCCTTTGCTGTCTGACCTTGGATTGTTCAAGCATACTCTGGGCAAGGCCCAGCTGAGGATGGGTGAACTCACTATTTGATTGAGTGCCTTGCTCATGCGCTGTGAAATTGTCCCTCCTTGGTTCATCATTTCTTTCACTTCAAGTCGGAGACATGTTCTCATCCTCATCATCCACAATTCTTTCTCTTGATGTACTGGCATGACCCGTTCTTGGTTTGGAGGCATATGGATGATGACGTCCAGTGACTTTCTCTTTATGGACCAGAGGTGAAGATGCATAAAGTTCATCACCTGCCATGAAAATCATCGGTTAACACATCAAAACATTAATGAAGACTGGTCATCCTCACAGTCTTCAACTGGCTCCTGAGATCGGACTGACTTGCCTTTAGGTGCCATATCTAACCCATGAAACAAACATATCAAATTGTGAAAAGGTTTCTACTCCAAAATTCAAATGACTTACTTTAATTAAGCGTCAATCCTGGATTTCCCTCCGACAGACCGCTCCAAGTTACATTTTCCAATGGTCTTTTTCGTCGCCCCCCATCAAGCCGCCTTTCATCACCCACATGAGCCTGAGATCCTGATGGAATATTGAGGGTTGGCTGTTTACTTCGTCCAAAGGGATCCTGGGATGCAACTGGATTCCGACCAGGATTAAGGAGGAACTCATGTGGAAAGTTTGATTGGGGATTAGCGTTTGATGAGATTTGAGGTGTGCCTTCTGGCCCCTCAGACACATGCATTTGTGTATTAGTGGGATTTGGGGGAATTGGAGTGACGGAAATATTTGGGATCGCCCAAGTGCTGGTAGTTGGAGCCTTTGGATTTCCCACATCAATGTTAAGACCTGATACATTCATTGAGGATGCGATAGGGTTTGTGAGAGGAATGTTGGGACTCAATGGTGATTGTGTTGGAACATATTCTATGCTAGATTCACTATCTGAGTCATGAACAGAACCTGAACGGGATTTATGTGACTTGGAAGACGACATAAGGGCCAAAAAAGTACAGTAATATTTTTAACTTGATAAAACAGTTCAGTATTGTGATAAAATAGAGGGATATGAGATGAGATTTTTTCAAATTTAGAATAGAGAAATTCTATGAATAGTTGGAACCAAGTGTTGTGTGGAAGTCGAATAAGACTCTTTTGAGGAGAATCCTCCCTGCCTCCTCTTGAGCTCCTCCGCTTTTGTCGGAAACCACCCTGCACGGCCTACCAGCATATAATGTGATATTTCCTTGATCTGAAAGGGGACCCATCATCCATAAGTAATAATATTTGGTAACATTTCTGCCTCCCCATTGTCACATTTTGTGAATCATCCAAACTGCCAATATATGCATTGAAATTCCACAACATTGTACATCTGTAAAGGGGTATATTCATGAAGGATTTACCCACAAAAGAGACATCACCTTTTCAAGAAAGGCAAGACAATCCAAATCACATTCCAACCGATTAAAAGCCTGCCGCACTCAAACCAAATACCAAGACTTTAGCTGCACTCCAACCCCTTATGTAATAGAGTTATATTGTTATGTCTGTAATAAGGTTTAAACCATGTACAATGGCGTGCCAGCGTACATGGATTAAATGTTAATCCCCTCAATTCAATGGTAACACTTCACTAATGGAACCCCCTCAGTGGTAAAACCCGCACTATCACGATGTGTAAATAAACTAGAATATGTCTGAGAATTCAGCAGCAAGGCATTTTACTCCAATTAAACTCCTAACCAATTCTGCCATCCAGATGAGACATGTTACACTTTATCTGTGGCAGCTCATGCACCATTACAAATGCGATAAAATCCTCAGATCGCTCAAATCATCTCCCCCTTCATAAATAATCACTCACTTTTTTTTCCAATTCATAAGACTCCTAAACACTTTTACATCTGCCATAGATATTTATACACAAACCAACCGTACTCCCAATTCCTGCAACAAAGACAACCCGCCTCTATTCCTCAATGCGTATATGCATTTGTCAACACTGCTCAGCTCAAACACACTCTTCCCCTGAGGGTGATAGGCACGGAGTTGCTTTCACACCTTTTCAATATAAACAGCACATTCAAAAGCTCAAATCAACCATTGCACCCAAATCTCTTCCAAACATCCCTACTTCTGCATCAGGATCTGGGTGCCCACAACTTCAATTGGATCAAATCTTCCCAGCTGATTATTCACAATTGACCCAAAGCACTTTCTCAACTCCAGCGGGTCTCAATTCAACTGCACAGAAACCATATAGTGGCAGCCAAACCCTTCCCCCACAAGACCTAGGAATGATAATATCTGCCATTCTATCATTAAGGTATAATTTACCCCGCAGGGCTTCATGCATACTCAACCCCACCTTGAACCTGCTGATCAAGTCCAGTATCTCAAGCTCAGCTGGTCCCCCCACTCCTGCATTCCATATACCTCAAGATCTGAGTACCATATTTGAACATCTCCAATTGGAGCCAGTGATTCAAAACTATATATGTTGTCCTCAATGTTTCTCTCTTAATGGCCTTACTGAATCAGTCACAACTGACCAACCCCACTGTCAACGCCATAATGACCCAAATGATCATGATCCCCCTTGCACACAATCGTTAGGCAAATTCATCTATTCATCTGAACCCCACACCCAAAACACAACCAACATGAAGCAAAAATTTATACCAAAAAAACATTTCATTTATCAAACATTCAAAAATTGGCTTGCCAGATTCCTCCAGCGGGCTGGAATTATGGAAATTCTGCATCAACATCAACAATCCCAAACTCCTGAACGTTCCCCCAAATGTGACGTCTGGGATGGATTGGTCTGGAGACGCTTCACTGGCACTAGAAATATCAATGACCCCCCATTCATGTCCATTCCTGGTGCATTGGCCTTCTCCATATATGTGGACTGGTTTAATGCACATGGAAAGTCAACCCGGTTGGCTAGCATTGGACCTATCATGCTTATTTGTCTTAATCTACCCCCAAGTGAAAGATTGAAGCCCAAGAATGTCTATGTTGCAGGAATCATCCCTGGTCTGAAGGAGCCAACTGCGCTTCAATTGAATGACCTATCAATGCCACTCATCAACAAGCTCAAAGAGCTATGGCAAGGTTACCATTTTGCACCCACCTCAACAGGTCCATCAGGATCCTTTATCCATGTTGCCATCCTCACAGCCATTGCAGATGTGGTTGCCATGTGCAAGCTTACTGGATTTATTTCCCATTCAGGAAACCACTTTTGTAATTTTTGCACCATTCACAAAGCTCAAATTGAAGAAATTGGTCCTCAATTTCACTACACGCGCTCATACCAAAGTCATAAATCAACCATTGCCAAATGGCTTCGGGCAACCCCACAACAAAGACAAGAAATTTTCTCTGAGTATGGAGTGTGATATTCAATTTTGGAAGACCTTCCGTATTGGGATGCAACCAGAATGGTTAATCTTGACATAATGCATAATTTCAATACTTGGAATTTTGAAGGATCATGCAACTTTCAAATTGTGCATTCCAGAGTCGAAATCAAAAATTTACTTCAGGTCCTGCAGGAAATCCAATGACACCAACAGTTCAGACTCAGATTCCAAGACCTCCAACAGCTCTCTTGATAAAATCACATTGAGAGAGGCCCGCTCCCTGAGAAGAGACGCAGCAAAAATAATAAATGAGCCACTCCCCACTACTTCCCAATGCCCACCCCTCACACGGAACATCCATCTAGTGGTTCTTCGGAGATTCCTTCATTTGATGCGGATTACATCCCCACTTCTGAAATCCCCTCTGAATTGGATATCACTGCACTGAGTGATCACCAGATCAAGGGTGAGGCTCTGGAGCCTCTGCAAAAAATCATATCTGAGACAATAATTCCCTCATCATGGAAAAGAGTACCTCGCAACATGGGTTCCCCCTCTTATGGTAGCTTAAAAGCTGCTGAATGGGCTCTCTTATATAAGGTCTATATTCCATTTCTAATGCTCAGTCAACGGATGTCATTAGATGCACACCAATCTTCCAACACTAAAAGAAGAATGGGTCAGTCAGAAGAGCTTGCAAATGAACTAGCCAAGAATACATTCCATTTGATTAGTGCTATCAACATTTCCACAAGCTGGACTGTTTCAATAGATGATGCGACTGCATTTTCTGAACATTGGAAAAAATTCCACCTTTCGAATCAACTCCTGTTCCCAAAACAGAAAAGTAAACCAAATCATCATTTTGCTGATCATATTCCCGAACTCTTCCAATGTTGGGGCCCAGCACAAGCCTCAGTCACATGGGGTTATGAGCGCTTGATTGGAGTATTTGCAAAAATGACAACAAATAACAAGATATGTACGTCAATTAATAGCATCAATATATTCACCTTGATTAAACACCTGAACTGAATGAGACTAACTTTTTGCAACTCTGAATAGATGATATAGATAAAACCTTACTTCAACATATCTGTTGATGTTCCAACCTTTCCATTCTCCTGAAATCGCCATCTGTGCCATGTGAAGTAAAACAGCTTTTTGCATCACAGCCACCTGCCCTGTTCAATCACCATAAATATAATAAACCATCCCGCCATGACCAACAAAATTATGATTGCCTTGTTGAGTACTTACAGACTTTTCATGCAACAAGGGAAATGGTTGATTGGATCAGCTTAGACAATACCGTGCAATCCACAAGTCCTCCCACTTCAAGGATTGTCTCACATTGGTATTTTCCAGTTTAAAACATTAATATTGGGAGCAATATATTTTCAACTGAATCCAAAAATGTCAGCAACAGTGTGATATGTTTTCTGAGGGGCAACTCAAGACGTTTTGGGGTTATTAATAGCATTTTCAAAGTCTCTGAGCCATCTAGCATACTGAACAATAACTTTCTTATCTTCAAAACTTTGAAGATTGATGTGAATTTCTTACCAGATTGGCCGCATCTCAATATTTATAAAACTGCTGGTTTTGATGATGGACACTTGATTATATCAGAAGAAGAAATAAAAGGTAACTGTGGATTGTATGATAACAAAGCTCTGTCATGTGGACTGCTTGTAATGATAAAGCCGTTATTTCATGAAATTTAGTCTACAAAAATGCAAATCTCTCAGATTCATTAGCAATTTTGCTAGTGAAATAACTTCCTCAAAATTTAGTGACAGAGACATGCCATTGTGACAAGCAAAGCCCATTATTTCACATTCCCACAAAGAACTTATTATTTTGACATTGGGTACAGTGTGAATAAGCCAAGTCCAATGATCAAATGACCCACACACTCACCTTTCACAGCATCCGAAATTTCTAACTGCGCCATCATCATGTTGGAAGCGCAATTGGCTGTTGCGTACCCACACCCGCACACGCACATGCAAACGCACCTGCACATGCACACGCCAATGCACACGCAAACACACCTTTCCTCGCGCATGCACACGCACACTTCATGGATGATCTGGTGAAGTCAAGCCCCCCGCCTACATCAAGACTGGCTGAAGGACCTCTTTGATGTGTGTGTGTGCAAACAGGCGGGTCTGGTGTAATTTTTACCAATCGTCAGACGGTTGCGGGATGATCAGGTGGTGAGGAATCTGGGTTGAAGGCACAGGGGAACCAATATTATTGGATGTCACAGGATTTGGTGTAAGACAAGAGTGTGACATGTTCTCAACGTTCGCTTGATTTTCTCTTGACGTGAGCTCAACTTTAATTCTGCTTGAGGTTTGCTTGATGTGAAGTCAATCGCCGACGATTGACACAAGATTTGCCCTGGTGCCAGAGCACAAGCATGACAGCCAAATACCATAGATCAATGGTATAGCCAAGATACCACCAAAAGATGGAACTGAGACAAATCAGCTCAAAAGGTATTGAAGGAAAGAGGAAAATCACCTCCCTCCCATAATATAAGTCCCATCATAGGACAAAGGATAACAGAGTTATTCCTGCTCAAAGTTGTTGCTGAGCATAAACCCTAATTTTCACCTCGCATCTGAAATACAAAGTAATAGACTTAACCCCATGAAATAGGTATGCAAAATGAAGCTCTAAGTAAGTTCTATCCAATGGTATTAACCGAATTGAGCTAGCACCAGTATTACAGAAGCTGAGGCCAAAATCAGGCCAAATAAGGGTGAACACAAAATTTACCTCTCACTTAACTTCTACAGTTTTAGTGTGAGATACATAAAGTGGGGTCTCTTTGGAAAGAGCACAATGAGGGCTATCTGATGGTGCCATACCTTTCACCATATTTTCTCTAGAACAGAAGTCATGGAGCGAACAAGCTCTACAGTTTTCAAGCAAAACATATATCTGTACAAAAAAACTTGTACATGGTATAGCTTTGCCATACTTAATGATAACCATATCAAACAAGGTACCATTGTGTAGAGTACATCCAGGAATACAAAATGAACGTTGAGGGTAACATCTCAAAAACTGACAAAGTTGTGGCTGTTTAAAGGTCAAAATCCCACATTTTGGCCAATACAGCCTTGAAATGGGATAATATCCCATAACCATGCTTATGAGGTGTCAAAAAGATAAAGAAGCATTTTTATAGTTAAATACCTTATAATTCATTAATTACCAGGGTCCCATACAGTTTCTGTAAAGCATTCTATGCGTAATATACCTCAGAAGAAGGCTATGTGGCCTCCAGATGAAGGTTTTCACCCTGTATTAGTGAAAACTGCCCAGATGTGGTTTCAAAACCACACCTGAGCCCAATACAGGCTATACAGGCCTTTTTCAAACCACAATTCTGTCTTAGAGAGTGAAACATCTTCACTTCTTCTACGTGAAAAGTTCTAGCAGCCTTTTCACCCCATTTCAGCATAAAAGGAGGCCTCTTCATTGCCAGAAAAGGAATCCCCATCCTGCTCTTGAATTACTACATAGTTGAACTGTCAAAAACATTTATACTCTTGGATAATAATCAGGTTATACTATAAGCTTTTGTATTTTAGACTTTAATATTTTAATCCAACAGGTAGAGCTGCACCCAGGGCTTTCAACAGTGGTCACCACCATTATTTCATAATAGTAAAGCCCTTATTATTCAATTTTAAACTCTTATTACCAATTACAAAACTTCTTTTAAATTAATTTTGCCAAGTCACGATCATAGTTAAAGTTGTAAATAGCCTTATTACACCTTTATCATAGACTCACCCTCACATTTTGGGGGCCTGGCCATGTTTTTTAACCTTTTTTGCACCTTATAAGTAGATTTTTCTCTTATTCTCTTTATTCTGACACATTGGTTTTACCATTTTTTAGGCATTATATTTCATAAAAATAAATAGAATATATATCTTATATATATTTGTACAGTGGTATATGTTATATGCCACTGCCTCTTATCTTCTTAAATCACATTGTGGAGTGTATTTTATAACTTAATCACCAGAAAAAAGCCTTATTTTTGGTGTGTTTTACTTTTAAAAACACTTCAAGCCATTAATAAAGTCCTGTTTTTAATTAAATGAGGACACCCCTTCCTGTAAAACCAACAGTTGGGGTGTGGTTGGTTTTATTGTTAATTCAATAACCCTCTTGTACACCACTTTTTATCAGATTATACTTGCTAATTACAAGTAATCTGTGAGATATTGTCATACAAACAGAATACCAGATATCTGTAAGCTGTATTTCTGAGGTGACATTGTTAATTCAATTACACTGTCATTATACAAGGGCATATTGTAGTAGTATACAAGCCCAGAGGCCATTCTTAGACGTGCAAATACCATTTTGAGAAGTCTTAACTGACATTAATCCCTCTTTTACTGTTTGAGTCAGTCAAAGAAAACTACATACCACTTGAGACCCATTCACAGGCCAACACACCAGTGACACCCTCAGAACCAGGGGGCAGCAAGGGCAAAGGAAAGAGGCACAGTGTAGGCATAATCACAGAAAAAAAGTGAACACCAATTGCCACTCAGAGAAATAGAAAACCACAAAACTCTGCTTCAACACAAGGTAAACCAACCTTAACCAATTGTACAGGGAAGATTAGTATAATTAACCCAGTTGTAACCTCTAAAGGTAAATTGGCAAAATCAGCAGACAACGAATTTGTACAAGGCACAGTCAAAGGTAAACACCCTAATAACATAAAGTTTTTGACTCCTTGCAAACACTGATATGTTGCCTGTACACCTCAAAAACCTTGGCTTCCAAAGGAACCAACCAGAGGACAGAGAAGGCTTGTCCAGAAGCAGAAGACATGGAAGAGGACCCCTTGGACACAGTGGTGGATGGCAAGACATTGAGGGAAATCATACCCACCTTGCCATTCACATCTCAATTCAACAGGAACCTCCAACCAGAGGGCTGGACAGACATGGATCAAGTTCTTCAGCTCCACCAACTCCTCAAAGATTTATTTCAATGGAGCATGGACAACAAGAGGTTCAACCTGGCATCCCTCTGGAAAGAACTTGGAGCAAGTTTCCAGAAGATTTGTCTCAGAGAGATAGACTTAAGAGACCTTATGGAAATCACCAAAGGTTGGAATCCCACCATACAAGTCAGACTCTTGCAGGTGAGGGCAGACAGGATAAGGGAGAATCAAGCAACTATCCAAGCTATAGAAGAACAGCTGACCTACACAGGGCATACTAAGATTCCTTCAGACTCACAAGGAGCAGGCCAAATCATCTCTCCAATGGCTTCACACCATTCAGAAACCAAAAAATCAGTGGTCAAGAGTCACCAGTCTTTACAATCCCAGGAAGTTTCCAGGAGAAGAGAAGGACACAAGGGCAAAATCAAGACCACCTTCAACCAGAGGAAAAGAGAGTCAGACCCAATGATCCAGAAGCTGTTGGAATTGGTGGAAGAAGTGCACAAGAGCCAGAAGTCGTTGTAAATAACTCTAGAATCAATAGTCCCATTAATAGAAATATTACCCCCACTCAGATTGAACATTATGTTGTCACACCTGAGAGTAACCTGAAAAGTGCTGCAGTGTCGTTACAAATTTCCAATATTCTGAGAAAACTCAAAAACAGTTTTCAGAACTTGAAGCAAGCCATGAGAGGATGAAAACATTGATGTCCTCCATGGACAAAATTGTTAAATGCCTTCAAGAAGGACATGCTCAATCAAGAAAAGTGTCAGGGTGAGTCTATATAGTAGCTATAGAATGTAGTTACAAGCTAGTATTATGACTGTGACACGTCAAAAAAACAAATAAATTTAAATCTTCAGGTCCTACTGCTACGTGGTAACAGTGGTGATGTGTCTGTTGAGGACCTGGGTTGCAATACTCTAATATCTTTGACTGTAAAGAAGTACTACAATAACTATATTCTAATTATATCTTTAATGATAATTCTAAGGACACTACTGCTTGAAAACAGTTTTGTCATGTAAGAATACGGATAATAAGATAAAAAAGATGATGGGTTTTCAAGGAAAAAACCCTTCTTTTTATATCTTTCAAGACTGTCAAGAGTTATTAACTCTTCACGCGTCAGAGGAGTGAAGGTTTTCACTCCAATTATCAGTCTGTGGTTCTGGATCATCAATCCTGACGTCAATAGAGGCAGAATTGTGGTTTTGGAACCACAAATGATCATTCTGGATCAATACAGGGTGAAAAAACTTTTCACCTGCCACGTCAGCACTTGGATGACATTGTTCTGGTGTCTTTATGATCAATAATGATGATTTTAGAGAGGTTATATCTTCATAAGTATATTATTTTAAGTATGAGAGCAATACTGTTTGATACAAGTTTGATACAGTCATGTATTGCTAGAAAAACCTTCCAATCAAGATATCTCAGTCAGTTCTTAGGATAGCAAGAAACCAAGAGAACAGAATTGAAGGGCTTAATGAGCTCTTCAATCTGGTATGCTTCATGTTTACCCTTCTTTCAAATAGCAAAAGCTATAAGGGTTTTAAGTTTTTGGATGTATTTTTGTACATCAGTATGAGGCTTCAAAAACTTCCATACCAGATATCTTCTTCAATTTGGAAGATATCTGTATTCTGATGATACAGTCTTGTAGGGCTTGATTAGCTCTACAGTTTGGTATATTACACTGTACAGTTGTATGAGTGTATGCCAAAGATACAGGGGTTTGTTTCAGAATATCTGTATTTTGGTTGTTAAACCTTTGAACCAAGATCCCTCAGTCAATTTAAGAGATAAAGAGGTCTAAGGTGTCTCAAATTAAAACTCTTGTTTAGATCTTGTATTTGGGTATACTTTTGTACAGTTTTGTACAACCCCTCTTTGACTTTCAGGGGGGTCTTGGTTTTAAAATAAAGGTCATATGGTATCTCCAGTTGTAGTGGTGTTACCGCAACATGGATGATACCATTGTGTAGCTCTCTATGTGAGCTTTAAGAAAAATACCATTTTGGTATAGAATAACTTAAATATGCATAAGCTAGATGAGAGGTGAAAATAAGGGTTTTGACTTGTTTATTCTCCTCTAGGTTTCCTTATTCTGTTTGGATAAGGTTGGTGTTTAATTTAAGAGGAGTTTGTTTCCCCTTATTTATTACCTGTATTGACTATGTTTGTTCAATACTTGTCATACCAATATTTATGGTATGTTGGATGTCATGCTAGTGCTCTGTTTTGAGTCATAGGCTGACATACCCTCCCTCAAAAGAAGGCCCATCATTGATGAGACTCTTCAGCCCTTCTGGAGGCTCTGAATCTTCTGAGGTGTATTTGTCCATCTGGGATTTCTTTCTCAGTTAACCATTTATCTTTATCTGCTGGTTGATTCTTAAATCTAACCAGATATTGCCTGTTGTCTTTCCCATTAATTCTTATTTTCCTGGCTTTAATGATCTTTTTCACTGGTCCAGGTGAGTCATCTTCCTCTACCAATCTTTCATGGGTGACTGTCTTCTTTCTGTCAGGGAATTTCTCCTCATCTCTTTGGTGATAAGGTTTGACCAGGCTCACAGGGAAAACTGGGTGTTTCCTAGAAAACTCTTTGGTCAGGTTGACTTCTACTGCATTCTTTCCTATTAATTTAATAATGGTGAATGGTCCTATGAATGGGTCTCTCATCTTCTTGGGTCCTCTTAGATTGTTGAAGTTAAGAGTTGAGATTAGAACTTGGTCTCCTTCTTTGAAATCAGGTTCTTGGTGACTTTTATCATATCTCTGTTTGTTGTATAATTTAGCTTCAGCCACACATTGTTCTGCTTTTTCACAGGCAGTTTTCCACATTGTGTGGAAGTCTTTAGCTGTGGGGTGTACTGAGAGGAGGTTCTTCTTCAAGTAGTCTACTGGAAGTAGTGGGTTCCATCCTTCCTCTAATGTGGCAGGGGACTTTTCTGTCACTGAGTGTATACTTGTGTTTTATGCCAATTGTACAGCTGGTAGGAGGGTTACCCAGTCATGGGTATATCCCTCATTGTCTTTATATTCCATGCCATATGCACAAAATCTTCTAATGATGTCTTCTACTGTTTGAATCATTCTTTCTGCTAGACCATCTGTTTGTTGATGGTAAGCTGTGGAGAATGCTAGTTTGGTTCCCAGCATCTCATATAGATTAGTCCAAAATTCTGATGTGAATTTAGGGTCTCTGTCACTAATTATAATTCTTGGAACTCCACAGTTTGCTATCACATTGTTCCAGAACAATATGGCTGTGTCCATTGCTGTGTCCTCTTTGTGACAGGGGAGACATCTGAAACTCTTGCTGTACCTGTCTACTACTACTAGGCATGCATTAAAGCTGTCTATCCCTCCAGGGACCAGGCCTGTCACCCAATCCATGTTTGTTATTTCCCAGGGGTGTTTGGGCTCCTCTATACTCTGGAGTAATCCATATCTTTTGCAATGACCTTTGTTGGCTTTTAGGCATCTGGTACAAGTGCTGATGTATTCACTCAAGTCTTGTTCCCACTTTGGCCACCAAGATGTGCTAAAGACTCTTTCTTTAGTTCTTTCTTCACTCATATGTACCATGTATGGGCAGTCATGGAATTCCTGTAGTATCAGGGAAATATGTTCTCTATTTATTATTACCAGGGCACTCGTGTGTTTTTCCCTATGGTATAGTAGATCATCTATCAGAAAAAATCTATTCTCTTTGAAGTTTTTGAGCCATGGCTCTTCCAATTGGCTCTCTAGTTCAGGACTCCTGTACTTTTGTTTTAATAGTTGTATCAATATACTACACTGTTTGTGTTTATTGTATGATGATTGTACTATACTAAAGAACTCTGTATTTAGATTAGAGGAGCTGATTCCCAATATGGGTATCTTCTTGCTCTCCCCATAGCTCTGTGCTGGGTTTGATGGGTCATTCCCTAATGCCCAGTTTGATAGTTTGAAGTTCTTTCTCCTATCTATCTCCATGCATTGTATGGGTATTTTGGCCCCATTTTCTGGGTCATATGCTGGATTCTCTTGGTCATTCTTCAGTGGCCACCTGCTGAGACCATCTGCATTAGTATTACCTTTCCCTTCTTTATAGATAATAGTCATATTCCCTCTGTATTTTTGTATGGCTATTTGCCACCTGAGCATGTGTCTGTTTGTTGTCTTCATGTTCAACAGTGATTTGAGGGCTGTGCAATCAGTAAAAAATTCAAATACTGCTCCTTCTAAGTAGTAATGGAGTTTTCCTAATGCCAATACCAAACAGAGACATTCTGTCTTAGTACCTCCATATCTGGCTTCTGAGTCTTTCAGTTGTCTTGATATATAGCAAATTACTCCTTCTTTGGGTATTCCATCCACTAGTTGCCTCTGTTGTAGTGCTGCTCCTAGTCCTTGGCTACATGCTGCAGCTATATATAGTTTGAATGGTAGTTCAAAATCAGGCATCATTAGGACAGGGGAATTTGTCAGTTCATATTTGATATTCTCAAATGCATCTCTTCTATCTTTGGTAATTTCAAAGACTACATCTTTTGAGCACAGTTTGTATAGGCTACTTGTGATGTGTGCAAAGTTTTTTATGTGGCTCCTGTAGTAACTAGCAAAGCCCAAAAAAGATTGCATTTCTTTAATGTTCTTTGGTACTGGTTTCTTCAGTACTGCAGCAACTTTATTTTAGTCTATGGCTAGACTTAAACCTGAAACTTTGTGTCCTAGGGCTAGTAGTTCTTGCTGTCCAAAGTTACATTTTTTAAGAGATATTTTCATGTTGATTGGTGTACATTTTCCCAATATTTTATCAATTTATCTCACATGGTCTTCCCATGTTTCTGAGTATATTATGATATCATCAATGTACACTACCATCCACCCTTCCATTATTTCATCTTTAAATATGGTATCCATCATCCTATGAAAATGGGCTGGTGCATTCTTAATGCCAAATGGCATTCTAGTATATTCATATATTCCCATATGGCATATAATTCTTAGCAATTTTATGGAATCTGGTTTCACCCCATTCTGGTGGAAGCCTTTTATGCAATCCATTTTTGTAATAAACTTGGCTTTTGCTAGCTTATCTAGTGCATGTGGTATCCTTGGGATGGGGTACCTATCTGCTTTGGTGAAATTATTCAAAGCGCTGAAGTCCCCACATAGTCTGAATTTACCATCATGCCAAGTTATAAGGACTGGTGTAGTGACTTCTGCTATCTCATTGTGTCCTATTTTCCTTATGACCCCCATTTCTAGGAGTTCATTGATATGTTTCTCAATTTCTTTCCTAGTTTTCATGCTGGCTGGGTATGGTGGTCTCCTAAGCATAGGTGGATATGGTCTTTCTACATCCAGATATAACTCTATATCATGTCCTTTGATTTTTCCTAGTGGTTCATCTCCTATTGCAAAAGCTCCTCTATGCTTCCCCAATACTTTCAGTAAGCTGATTTTCATTTTACTGGTGAGTTGAGTGCCATATTGGGCTTCTTTGAATTCTTCCACTAGTTCTTTCAGGGTGTTATCATTTGTTATATGATTTATGTCAAAGAAACATTTTTTGTCTTTGTTTGTACCTATGGTAAGATATCTATTTTTACTATTGCAAATGTCCATACCATACATCCTTTGGTACTCTGTACCTAGTAAGAATCCTTGTACATGTGCAGTCTCTAGAACTACAAATTCAGGTTCTAGTCTGATATTTCCTTTTTGGTGTGGGATAATTATCTCTTTGATTATTGTCCCCAGTGAGTGCATTTTGCCTGATGCACTTTTGAAGTTTCTAGCTTTTGTTGGGATTATATCCTCTTCCCATTTGGGGAAGTGTTGTTTTAAATATTCTTTTGCCACTATGGAGCAACTTGCTCCTGTGTCAATGATCATTGAATGTTTACAGTTCTCAATGTAAACTGTCAATTTTGTAGGTGTTCCATGAATGAATCCCATCCCTCTATTTGGGGTTACCAGGAATGTGTGTGCATTCTGTTTGTGCTTACAGAGCTCTTTGTCTGTTTGTCAGGGTGAGTCTATGTAGTAGCTTAAAAATAGTAAATACAAGCTAGCACTATGACTGTGACACACAAAAAATAAATAATAAATGAAATCTTCAGGTCCTACTGCTATGTGGTAACAGTGGTGATGAGTCTATTGAGGACCTGGGTTGCAATGCTCTAATATCTTTGACTGTAAAGAAACACTACAATAATTAATTATTTTAATTATATCAATATAATCCTAAGAGTACTACTGGTATAAGACAGTTTTACTACGTAAGGATGTTAATTCATGATAAGATGAGTCTTTTCCAGTGAGGAAAGACCTGCTTTTATCTCCTCTGAGGACTGTGAAAGACTGGTAGGCTCTTCACACGTCTACAGAGTGAAAATTTGCACTCTGGAGGCTGGGTTGTGGTTCTGTACCATCAATTCTGACGTCAGCATAGTCAGAATTGTGGTTTTTGGACCACAAATGATCATTCTGGATCAATACAAGGTGAAAAAACTCTTCACAGGCCACGTCAGCACCATTGTGACGTGTCCAGAGTGTCTGGATGACTAATATTAGTCATTCTGGGCGGGTTTAAGCTTTAAACAACCATTATTTTAAGTATCAAGCCAGTACTGGTTGGTACAGGTTTGGTACAGGCCAGTATTGGTCAAAATACTTCCAACCAAGATATCTCAGTCAGTTTTTGAGATATCAAGAAGCCAAGAGCACAGAATTGAAGGGCTTAATGAGCTCTTCAATTTGGTATGCTTCATGTTTACCCATCTTGCAAATAGCAAAAGTTATAAGGGTTTTAAGTTTTTGGATGTAATTTTGTACATCAGTATGAGGCTTCAAAAACTTCCATGCTAGATATCTTCTTCAATTTGGAAGATATCAGTATTCTGATGATACAGTTTTGTAGGGCTTGATTAGCTCTACAGTTTGGTATATTACACTGTACAGTTGTATGAGTGTATGCCAAAAATACAGGGGTTTGTTTATTTTCTTGTTTTCAGAATATCTGTATTTTGGTTATTAAACCTTTGAACCAAGATCCCTCAGTCAATTTAAGAGATACAGAGGTCTAAGGTGTCTCAAATTAAAGCTCTTGTTGAGATCTTTAATTTGGTTATACTTTTGTACAGTTTTGTACAAGCCCTCTTTGACTTTCAGGGGGACTTGGTTTTGAAAATAAGGTTATATGGTATCTCCAGTTGTAGTGGTGTTACAACAACATGGATGATATCATTGTGTAGCTCTCTATGTGAGCTTTAAGAAAAATAACAATTCTGGTGGGGTTCCCATTAAATATACATAAGTTAGATTAGAGGCCAGAATAAGAGTTTTTGCTTATTTGGTCTTATCTTTGATAGGGCATATCTTTGTCCTTTCTTATTATCTTTGAGGAGGTTTCCTCTTTATAATTTACTTGTATTGGCTATATTTGTCCAATATTCCTCATACCATTACTTATGGCATGTTGGATGTAATGCTGGTGCTCTATTTTGAGTCACAGGCTGACATACCCTCCCTCCAAAAAAGGCTCATCATTGATGAGACTCTTTTGTCCTCATGGAGGCTCTTGATCCTTTCAAATAGGAATATTGATCTGAAACATCATCCAGTTTTACCCATTGGTCTTTGTCTGGTGGTTCATTCCTTCTCTCTATTAAATAATCCCTATTGGAATATCTTTTTATTTGATTGGGGTTGTCAGTTTCAAAGTAGAACTTTCTTTGTTTGTCTTGCCCAATTATGAAGTAACTCTCTAGGGAATTATGTATGCTTATGCCATAGATTCTATGGTACTCTGTACCCATTAAGAATCCATCAAACTTAGCATTTTCAAGTACCACAAATTCAATGTTTAATCTGAGGTTTCCCATTTTGTGTGGTATTATAATTATTTTTTGGATTATTCCAAGTGACTTCATTTTGCCTGCAGCACTTTTAAAGCTTCTTGCTTTTGTTAAAAGTATCTCTGCATTCCACATTGGAAAGTGTCTGTCCAAGTATTCTTTGGCTACTACTGAGCAATTTGCTCCTGTGTCAAAAATCAAAGGATGCTTTTTATTTTCAATGTACACATCAAGTTTTGATTTTTCTCCATGAATAAAGGCCATACCAGTTTTGGGTACTTCCAAATACTCTTTAGCATCAATGGTTCTGCCACTTCTGTCTTCACCATTTTTGGGTTGAATGAGTTCTGGTTTCACAGAGTTTCCTAGGACTGATTCTGTTTTCTCATCCTCATACTCTAATAAATATTGTTCAATAGGCTCTGATCCACTGTCTGAATCCTGTCTTAGCCCATTTCCCATGCTGTCAGAGTCAGATTTGTACTCCATGTGTTCTTCCACTGACTCTTCTTCTATTGCAAATATTTTCTTTTTTCCCTTGGGACAATTATTTGCATAGTGGTCAGGTGATCCACAGTTATGGCATGTGTTCCTTCTCCTTGGTGCTTCTTCACCATTAGTAGGTTTGAGGTCTTTTTCCATGAGTATCTTTGGTTTTTCTCTGATATCATGTGACCTATAGGGTGAACTACTGCCAATTGATGTCTTTTTTCTGACATCTTGTATGACATTTGCTATGCCATCAATGCTGCTTATTTTGCTGCATCTGCACTTTACTGCATGTTCTAAGTCTCCTGGAAGTTTTGTCAGAATCTTATGATTTCTCATCTCTATTGTCATGTTTGGATCAATAGATTTGAGTCTTTTGGTTTGTTTAAGACACCATTCATAAGGGTCTTTTTCTGTAGAGTATCTGTCACTCTCAAAAGAGATGGTTTTTTGCCAAATCCAATTACCATTGCTGTACTTTTGTATTATTTGGTTTCTCCACCATGGCCAGCTTTTCCTACCATGTATCTCTTTCATTTCAGTGTACCATATATTTGCATGGCCTCTGAATGCAGTGTTGAGTCTTGTGGTGATCCAGCAGTCTGGTATCTTTGGGACATCAACAAAAAGTCCATTAATATAATCAATAAGCTCCATATGATCATATTCTCCAATTCCTGAGAATTTAGGCCAATTTACCACTTCAGGTAATTGCTTCAATGCTTCTTTCTCAGAGTAACTGAGGTTCTCACCATCTTGGTAAATAGACTCAGACCTTAACTTTGGATCCTGGGATGCAGGAGCTTGGTTTTCTGATTCTTCCTCTTTTACTTTGGTGAGTGGTTTATCATCTTGAGCTGTTTGAGGGAAGAAATTATCTTCTTTTTCCTCCTTTTTATAGAGAAAATCCACTTCTTTTTCCAGGCTTTGCTGTTGATATTGGATATTTCTTAAATCTCTTCTCACAGCTTGTTGTTCCTCTAATATTGAGTTCAACTGTCTGTTTGTATTTTCAAATTCTGCCCAAATTCTGGATAGATTTGTGTTCAAGTCTTTGATGACTGTTGTTTGGAAGGAATTTTCTTCCTTGATTGTTTTCATTTCTGAAGTCACTTCTTGAACATGATCATATGTCCAATCCATGAATTTACCCATGTTGGACCATATGAAACTACTACCTCTGGACTCTGTGGTTTCAAATTTTTGAGGGGGTATTTTATCATCAATAGGCATAAGCTGAGGATCAATTGATTCTGAGCTAACACTATTGGTAGGTACAGTGTCTTTTAGGATTTGTGTTCCTCTTGGACTCATTTTATTCATTGTTTCATCAAAGGATCTGATTCTATCTTCTCCTTTCTGAAAGAATTCTTGTTTCCTACTAGGGCTCCATGTCCTCTGCTGGAAACTACCAGGGATGACTGGAGAGTCCTGGAAATATTGTCCCTTTGATTTCAAGTCCTGTAGCTGTTGGACTGATGTGGGAAAGATGGCATTTCTTCTTCCATGCCTTGGTGTTCCTGAATCAGATTGGGCTCTTCCATATGCCAAGAATTCTCTATGGCTTGGGTTTCTGTCTGATTCCTTCTGATTCAAGTCTCTTCTGAGAGTATGAAATGGCTGTTGAGATTCCAACTTTTCATTTCTTCCAGAACCTTTTGGCAAGTAATAAGATTGACTCATATTTTTTGCCTCATTATTCCAATTTCCTCCCATAATATTTTCATGGTGAAGGTTTTGTTGTCCATACTCCATGTGAACAAGTCTTTCAGGAGTAGATGCATATGAGTTATTTTTTCTGCATCTGTCCAATTCTTTTGTTGGACTTGGCTGAACTTGGTTTGGGGTGGAACTTTGGGCAGGAGTTTCCTGATAATAAGTCCCTTCATGGCTATTTGATCCAGAAGGTGGTGGTCTTCTCCCTCTATTTCTTCTTTGCCATATTTCTGGGTGATTTCTTGGGTATCCAAGATCTCTGAGAAATGGAGGTGTCATGTTAAAAAATGACAAAAGACAAAAAATACTGTATTTTTCAAGGTTTTTTTACCTTTAAAAGGCCCTTGGACAGATTTCTGCTTTATACTCTTTGGCAATTTGCTTGGGAGTTGGTACTGCCTCCTTGTCTTTGAGGCTTGGTACAGATGAATTTCACTGTGATTTTGTCTCAAATGGAATGTATTTTTTCCACTTGAAAGAAAATGGAGAAGGTTTGTAATTCAATTTGAATAAACAAAATTTTCAATTCCTTACTGTTATTTCTTCTGATTTTGGTTTGATATTTGAGTTTTAATTCTTTTTTATTTTTTGAAGAAATAACAGTTTTGTTTGACTTATTTTCATAAGTAAAGTATTTAATATTAAAAGTTATATTATTAAACTTGAATATTATTGATAAGTTATTCACTTATTGAAATGGAAAAATCAACTGTTAATAGTTCAATTTCCAATTTTTCTTTCTTTAGAGGAAAGAAAAGGGTCTATATCTTAATTATACAATAATTTTGTTGTATAATTAAGTTTTCTTTTGTTGTTATTTGATTATTTATCAAATAAAACAGATTTCAATCAATTTCCTCCTCAGTTTAAGAAAGAACAGATTGTATTAAATAATATTGATCTTCAATATTAAAGAATTAGAATAATAATGAACTTATCACTCAAATATTTATTGCTGGTTTCCCAATAAATATTTTAATTCAAACTAAGTTTTACACAATTTGGTAAAAAATAATTATATTTTTATTTAAATATACTATTTTTATATGAAAATAAGTTTGAGAAGTTAATAATAATTACTTATTATTATCAATTTTCGTGGTAAATTGATAATAATGACTTATTATTATTAAGATTTTTTTTTTTGATTATTTATCAAAAAAAAAAAAAAAAAAAAAAAAATCAATTTTTCCTCAACTTGAGTAAAAAAAAGATCTTTTTCAATAATATTCAATTTGAATATTAAAGAATTGAAATAATAAAATTATTATTTCAATATTTATTGTTGATTTACAATAAATATTATGATTTAAATTAATTTTTACACAATTTGGTAAAAATTAATTATACTTTCTATTTAAATACACTATTTGTATATAAAAATAAGTTTGAGAAGTTAATAATAACTACTTATTATTATCAATTTTCGTGGTAAATTGATAATAATGACTTATTATTATTAAGATTTTTTTTTTTGATTATTTATCAAAAATAAAAGAAATTTTAATCAATTTTTCCTCAACTTGAGTAAAAAAAAGATCTTCTTCAATAATATTCAATTAGAATATTAAAGAATTGAAATAATAAAATTATTATTTCAATATTTATTGTTGATTTACAATAAATATTATGATTTAAATTAATTTTTACACAATTTGGTAAAAAATAATATTTTTTTTTATTTAAATATACTGTTTGTATATAAAAATAAATTTGAAAAATTAATAATAATTATTTATTATTATTAATTTTCGTGAAAATTGCAATATAAAGCTTTGAGGAGTATAAATACTCAAAAATAAAATAAAATATATTATTTAATATATTTTGATAAAATACAATATATAAAAAATATATATTATATTTTTATAATATAAGAGATGAAAATTAGTTAAAAAATGAAAAAAACTCGAAATTGTACTTACTTTTATAGTAAAAAACCTTCAAAAATAGTGAAGATGATCCAAAAATCGCCAAAATAGGTCCAGGATAGGTTAAAACAACGGCCAGGCCCCCAAAATGTCACGGTGAGTCTATGTAGTAGCTTAAAAATAGTAAATACAAGCTAGCACTATGACTGTGACACACAAAAAATAAATAATAAATGAAATCTTCAGGTCCTACTGCTATGTGGTAACAGTGGTGATGAGTCTATTGAGGACCTGGGTTGCAATGCTCTAATATCTTTGACTGTAAAGAAACACTACAATAATTAATTATTTTAATTATATCAATATAATCCTAAGAGTACTACTGGTATAAGACAGTTTTACTACGTAAGGATGTTAATTCATGATAAGATGAGTCTTTTCCAGTGAGGAAAGACCTGCTTTTATCTCCTCTGAGGACTGTGAAAGACTGGTAGGCTCTTCACACGTCTACAGAGTGAAAATTTTCACTCTGGAGGCTGGGTTGTGGTTCTGTACCATCAATTCTGACGTCAGCATAGTCAGAATTGTGGTTTTTGGACCACAAATGATCATTCTGGATCAATACAAGGTGAAAAAACTCTTCACAGGCCACGTCAGCACCATTGTGACGTGTCCAGAGTGTCTGGATGACTAATATTAGTCATTCTGGGCGGGTTTAAGCTTTAAACAACCATTATTTTAAGTATCAAGCCAGTACTGGTTGGTACAGGTTTGGTACAGGCCAGTATTGGTCAAAATACTTCCAACCAAGATATCTCAATCAGTTTTTGAGATATCAAGAAACCAAGAGCACAGAATTGAAGGGCTTAATGAGCTCTTCAATTTGGTATGCTTCATGTTTACCCTTCTTGCAAATAGCAAAAGTTATAAGGTTTTTAAGTTTTTGGATGTAATTTTGTACATCAGTATGAGGCTTCAAAAACTTCCATGCTAGATATCTTCTTCAATTTGGAAGATATCAGTATTCTGATGATACAGTTTTGTAGGGCTTGATTAGCTCTACAGTTTGGTATATTACACTGTACAGTTGTATGAGTGTATGCCAAAAATACAGGGGTTTGTTTATTTTCTTGTTTTCAGAATATCTGTATTTTGGTTATTAAACCTTTGAACCAAGATCCCTCAGTCAATTTAAGAGATACAGAGGTCTAAGGTGTCTCAAATTAAAGCTCTTGTTGAGATCTTTAATTTGGTTATACTTTTGTACAGTTTTGTACAAGCCCTCTTTGACTTTCAGGGGGACTTGGTTTTGAAAATAAGGTTATATGGTATCTCCAGTTGTAGTGGTGTTACAACAACATGGATGATATCATTGTGTAGCTCTCTATGTGAGCTTTAAGAAAAATAACAATTCTGGTGGGGTTCCCATTAAATATACATAAGTTAGATTAGAGGCCAGAATAAGAGTTTTTGCTTATTTGGTCTTATCTTTGATAGGGCATATCTTTGTCCTTTCTTATTATCTTTGAGGAGGTTTCCTCTTTATAATTTACTTGTATTGGCTATATTTGTCCAATATTCCTCATACCATTACTTATGGCATGTTGGATGTCATGCTGGTGCTCTATTTTGAGTCACAGGCTGACACTGTTGTTATTTGTGGTATTTCTGAATCTAATTCAATGTCTTGTATGTCAAGTGAACTTTCTTCATTGCATTCCACTATGTATTCTTCTATGGTATCAGGTTCACTTTGTGATTCTGCTCTCATACCATTTCCCATACTGTCAGAATCATATTTGTCACCTGTTTGTTCTTCTTCTGATTCTTCATCAATTGCATATATTTTCTTTTTTTGGTTTTGTGCAATTGTTGGCATAGTGGTCTGGTGATCCACAGTTGTGGCACACATATTTCTTTTTTGGGGTTTCTTTCCCTTTCTCTTTGTTTGTTTCTTTAACTTCAGACTTCTTGTCTTTGAAGTTTGGTTTATAGGATGTGTACCTTCCTATGGAGGTTTTTTTCCTCACATCTTGTATGACATTTGCTATTTCATCAATGCTGCTGATGTTGTTGCATCTGCATTTGACTGCATGTTCTAGATCTCCTGGCAATTTTGTTAGTAGTTTATGGTTTCTCATTTCTATTGTCATATTGGGATCAATAGCTTTTAGCCTTTTTGTTTGTTTGAGACACCATTCATATGGGTCTTTTTCTGTGGAGTATCTATCACTTTCAAAGGACATGGTCCTTTGCCAGATCCAACTACCATTGCTATACTTTTGTATAATCTGGTTCCTCCACCATGGCCAGCTTTTCCTGCCATGTATTTCTTTCATCTCAGTATACCATATGTTTGCATGGCCTCTGAATGCTGTCTTAAGTCTTGTTGTGATCCAGTACTCTGGTATCTTTGGGACATCAACAAAGAGTCCATCAATATAGTCAATGATTTCCATATGGTCATATTCCCCAATTCCTGAGAACTTTGGCCAGTTTGCCACTTCTGGTAACTGTTTTAGTGCTTTTTTCTCTGAATAGCTGAGATTTTCCCCATCTTGGTACGTTGACTCTGATCTTGACTTTGGAATCTGATATTCAGGTTCCTGGTCATAGTCTTTATCCTCTTCTTTCAAGTTTGTAGAGGTAGTGGGTTGACCTTGTGTTGGAGGGTATTGATTGTCTTCTCTGTCATAGAGGTAATCAATTTCTTTATCAAAGCTATCCTGTTTCTGCTGGATACTCGTCAGATCTCTCCTAACAGTTTGTTGTTCTTCTAGAATTGAATTCAACTGTCTGTTAGTTTTTTCAAATTCTGTCCAAATTTTGGCCAGATTTGTATTCAAATCTTTTATGACTGTTGCTTGCAAAGCATTTTCTTCTTTCAATGTTTCCACTTCTGTCCTCATTTTTTCTGCGGTTTCATGTGTCCAATCCATGAATTGGGCCAATTTGGTCCATGTGAATTTGTTTTCAAACTCATGAGTGTGGATTGTAGTCTCAGTTATTAATTCTAGATCAATTGAGTCAGAACTATCAAAACTATTTGTAGGTACAACTATTTTTTGCTTTTGTGTACTTCTTGGACTAAGTCCATCAGCTTTTTCATCAATGGGTCTGCTTCTTTCTTCCTCTGGTTGAAAGAAGTTTTGTTTCTCCCTTGGGCTCCCTTTCTCCTGTTGGAAACTACCTGGAATGGTTGGGGAGCCTTGGATGAAGTCTCCTTTGGCTTGTAAGGCCTGGAACTGCTGGATTGTTGTGGGGAATATGGGACTTCTCCTTCCATTTCTGGGGGTACCTGAATCTGACTGCGCTCTTCTTTATGTGCCAAGATCTCTCTATGGCTTTTATGGCTGCCTGGTTCTCTTTGATTCTGATTGCTCTTTCTTCTAAGAGTTTGAAATTCTTGTTGGGATTCCAACCTTGCATTTCTGTCATAAGCTCCATCCAAGCCATTTGCTTGAGACAGATCTTCTGAGTTGTTATCCCCACTTCTGCCCATGATGCTGCCATAGTGAACATTTCGTTGTCCATGCTCCATGTGAAGAGGTCTTTCAGGAGTTTGTGTATTTGAAGGACCTGTTCTGCATCTGTCCAATCTCCTGGTTGGACTTCTGGGTTGAATTTGATTTGGAATAAGACCTTGGGTAGGAGTTCCCTGATGGTAAGTCCTTTGCTGGTCATTTGATCCAGTGATTGGCTGTCTTCTTCCTCTGTTTCTTCTTGGCCAGTGTTCTGGTTGATTTCTTGGGAATCCAAGATCTCTGAGAAGTGGAGGTGTCATGTTAACAATGTTAAAAAATGACAGACAATGAAAAATGTTGTATGTTTCAAGGTTTATTTACCTTTAGCAGGCCCTTGTACAGATTTATGATCTATACTCTTTGGAAATTTGCCTTTAGAGTTTACAACTGGGTTGATAACAGCGATTTTCTGTTTTTCAATTTGTTTTGGTGATCCAACTGGTTTTGTTGGAGCTTTTCTGGGTTTTTTGGCCCTTGGCACGGCTATTGGTGTCCAATATTTTGAGTTGATTGTCACTTCACTGTGTCTTTTCTGCTTGCCCTTGGTTTTTGGCAGAACCTCTCTGTCTTCTGAGGCTGTCACAGATGGATTTCTTTGTGACTGGGATTCTAATGGAATATAGTCTTTTTCCACTATTCAGAAAAGATATTTCAAATTGTATATCAGTATTTTATGATAAAACAAAATGATTTTATTCAATTCTACTGTTATTTTTCGAACTTTTTAAGTATTCTTATTATAATGTGTTTTTTTTTTTTTCATATGTTTCCTATTGAAAAATAACAGTTTTGGAGTTTCTCACTTATGTTTTATAAGTGAAAACTGTAATATCCAAGTGTTTTGTGAATGATTCACTTGGATATTATTATGTTTTTGTATAAACACATCAAATTTATTAAATTATGATAAATTTGGTTATAAATATTATTACTAATATTTCTTAATGTGAGTTTTTATGAATTGAAACTTTAATATCCAAGTTTTTTGTGAATGATTCACTTGGATACTATTGTTTTTCTTCTACAAAAACACGCAGATTTATTAAATTATAATAAATCTGATTTGTTATTATAAATATTATTAATAATAATTATTTTAACACTTGATTTTTGATTAAAATATCAATCAATTACAAGTTTTCACGTCAATTTTAGTGATGTCTTGTTTTAAAGGAAATATTTAATTGAAATATTCCTTATAAATAATAAAAAATTATTTTATTATTTAATATTTATTAATTATTCATTAATAAATGTTTCTTTATAAATTTTCACGCACTTTGGTGAAAAACAATAGTAAAAAATAAGTAATATACTGTTTGTATATTATTATTTATATTGAAATTTAAATAATACTGTTGTATTATTATCAAATTTCGTGAAAATTATTGCAATATAATGAAATAAAGAGGATTTGTAATCTTACTCTCAACAAAAATGTTTGTAATATATATTTTTGGAGAAAAAAAATTATGTATATAATATATGATGCTATATTATATATATAAAAAAAATGATAATAATAGAAAATAAGATAAATTCAAAATTTTACTCACTGTTAGTAAAATACCTTTTAAATAAGTGAATTTTTATGCCTAATTCAGTTCAAAACACGTCCAATAAGGTTGAAAGACCCCGGCCAGGCCCCCAAAAGTCAGGGTGAGTCTATATTGTAGCTATGAAATGTAGTTACAAGCTAGTATTATGACTGTGACACGTCAAAAAAACAAATAAATTTAAATCTTCAGGTCCTACTTCTACGTGGTAACAGTGGTGATGAGTCTGTTGAGGACCTGGGTTGCAATATTCTAATATCTTTGACTGTAAAGAAGTACTACAATAATTATATCTTTAATGATAATTCTAAGGACCCTACTGCTTGATAACAGCTTTGTCACATAAGAATATGGATAATAAGATAAAAAAGATGATGGGTTTTCAAGGAAAAAACCCTTCTTTTTATATCTTTCAAGACTGTCAAGAGTTATTAGCTCTTCACGCGTCAGAGGAGTGAAAATGTTCACTCCAATGATCAGTCTGTGGTTCTGGATCATCAATCCTGACGTCAATAGAGGCAGAATTGTGGTTTTGGAACCACAAATGATCATTCTGGATCAATACAGGGTGAAAAAACTTTTCACCTGCCATGTCAGCACTTGGATGACGTTGTTCTGGTGTCTGTATGATCAATAATGATGATTTTAGAGAGGTTATATCTTCATAAGTATATTATTTTAAGTATGAGAGCAATACTGTTTGATACAAGTTTGATACAGTCATGTATTGCTAGAAGAACCTTCCAATCAAGATATCTTCGTCAGTTCTTAAGATATCAAGAAACCAAGAGCACAGAATTGAAGGGCTTAATGAGCTCTTCAATTTGGTATGCTTCATGTTTACCCTTCTTTAAAATAGCAAAAGTTATAAGGGTTTTAAGTTTTTGGATGTATTTTTGTACATCAGTATGAGGCTTCAAAAACTTCTATACCAGATATCTTCTTCAATTTGGAAGATATCTGTATTCTGATGATACAGTCTTGTAGGGCTTGATTAGCTCTAAAGTTTGGTATATTACACTGTACAGTTGTATGGGTGTATGCCAAAGATACAGGGGTTTGTTTACATTGTTGTTTTCAGAATATCTGTATTTTGGTTGTTAAACCTTTGAGCCAAGATCCCTCAGTCAATTTAAGAGATAAAGAGGTCTAAGGTGTCTCAAATTAAAGTTCTTGTTTAGATCTTTAATTTGGGTATACTTTTGTACAGTTTTATACAAGCCCTCTTTGACTTTCAGGGGGGTCTTGGTTTTAAAATAAAGGTCATATGATATCTCCAGTTGTAGTGTTGTTACAGCAACATGGATGATACCATTGTGTAGCTCTCTATGTGAGCTTCAAGAAAAATACCATTTTGGTATAGAATAAATTAAATATGCATAAGTTAGATGAGAGGTGAAAATAAAGGTTTTGACTTGTTTATTCTCCTCTGGGTTTCCTTATTCTGTTTGGATAAGGTTGGTGTTTAATTTAAGAGGAGTTTTTTTCCTCTTATTTATTACCTGTATCAACTATTTTTGTTCAATACTTGTCATACCATTATTTGAGGTATGTTGGATGTCATGCTAGTGCTCTGTGTTGAGTCACAGGCTGACAAAAAGCCTCTTAAGAAACCAACAAAAGACTGAAAATAGTCTTTGAAGAACAACACCACAGCAGAAGGGACAGGGATTGTGTGGGTCAATACATAAACAAAATGTTTAATGTCTACCATAACATGAAGCACCAACCACAAGGCCATGTTATAGATAACCCAGATCACAAAGATGACATCAAACCAGTTTCCATGTTGATGAATAAGGAATTATCTCCATCACAATATCAGCATGGAGATAATATGTCTTATTCAGATAAGGAAGCATTGAGACAGCTTCCTGAGGCCTCAATCTGGCCCAAATTCTCTGGAACTGGAGAATATGATCATATGGAACTCATTTATTATATTGATGCGCTCTTCATTGATGTGCCAAGCATACCAGACTACTGGATTACTTCTAGAATTCATACAGCATTCAAGGGACTTTCTAGTATATGGTACACAGAAAGGAAGAAATCCATGGTAGCAGAAACTGGCCATGGTGAAAGAGTCAAATCATCCAGAAGTACAGCAATGGTACTTGGATATGGCAAACCACCATGTCATTTGAAAATGACAAGTACTCTGTGGACAAAGATCCATATTAGTGGTGTCACAGAAAGTCCAAAAGACTTAAAGCCATTGATCCTCAAATGGACAGTCAGATGAGGAATCACAAACTCCTGACCCAAATTCCAGGAGAACTAGCAGATGCAGTAAAATGAAGATGAAACCAAAATTGCACTCTAGATGACATTGCAAATACCTTACAAGATGTAAGGAAAATAACTAATATAGGGAAATAAACCCCATATAGAAGCGGTGGTTTCAATGAGAATCAGCCTTTCAGGCTGGAGTTTAAAGACAAACCCAGAGACAGGGTGGCAGAAGTGGCCCAGAGGAAAAATTCTTGTCATAATTGTGGCTCAACAGACCAATAGTCCAACAAATTCCCCAAGGCAAAGAAAAAAGTCTATGTCATTGAGAAATTCCCAGAGGAGGAATCCCCCACAGAGGATTTTGAATCAGACTCTATGCCAGATGCAATCGGAGAACAATATGATGAGGAACAAGACCCAAGAGAAGAACTTCTAGTGGAATATCAAGAGCAAACCCCACTAGAAATCCAGGACATACAGTTGGAAACAGGCATGCCACAAGATACTGCCAACAAAAACTTGTGCAAACACACACAAGATGCACAAAAATTCCTGGTCACACCAACCAAAGGAATGGCATACATACATGGAATAGCCACAAGTATGACTGTTTTTATTGACAATTCTAAACATCCATTGATCATTTACAGTGGAGCACATTGCTCCATAGTGGCCAGAAATTATCTGGACAACCCTTTACCAAAATGGGAAAAGCAGCTCTTGCCCACCAAAGCAAAGAACTTCAAACGTGCATCAGGGAAGATGAATTCCATTGAGACAAGAATTAAAGAGATAATTATACCACATAGGAAGGGTAATATCAGACTAAAACAGAGTTTTTTGTGCTTGATGATGCCCACATACAAGGGTTTTTTCTGGAAACAGATTACCAGAGGATTTATGGCATAGATAGTTACAATAGTGAAAAAAGGAACATTACCATTGGAACCAACAAGAAAAAAATTTGCACCTGATATATACCAAATATCTGCCCAAGATCCTCTTGAGGAACTACTGAACAAATTCAGAGAGGGACAGTTTAACACTACCCTCACCAGTAAACAGAAACTAAGTTTACTGAAGATGCTGAGAAAGAACAGACCAGCATTTTCCATTGGGGAAGAACCATTAGGAAAGATTAGAGGCCATGATATAGAGCTATATCTGGATGTGGAAAGACCTTAAACACCCATGCTCAGGAGACCTCCTTACCCAGCAAGTCTGGAAACCAGGAAGAAAATTGAGAAACACATCAATGAACTCCTGGACATGGATGTCATCAGGAACATTGGTCACAATGAAATAGTGGAAATTACCACTCCTGTCCTTATCACGTGGCATGATGGCAAGTCTAGGCTCTGTGGGGATTTCAGAGCTCTGAATAATTACACCAAAGCTGATGGGTACCCTATACCCAGGATACCCAATGCCTTAGACAAAATGGCAAAAGCCAAATATATAACCAAAATGGATTGTATGAAAGGTTTCCACCATAATGGAGTTACACAAAAATCCATGAAATTACTCAGAATCATTTCACATGGGCATATATGGGTACACCAGGTTGCCATTTGGCATTGAAAATGCACCCGCCCACTTCCAAAGGACGATGGACACAATATTTCTAGAAGAAATATTAGAAGGCTGGATGGTGGTATACATTGATGACATCTTTATATACTAAGAGACATGGGAAGATCATATGCAATACATAGACAGAGTTCTAAGTAAATTCATACCCATCAATCTGAAAATTTCACTTAAAAAGTGCAATTTTGGCCAACAAGAGCTACTAGTTCTGGGACATAAAGTCTCAGGTCTTAGTCTGGCAATTGACCAGAACAAAGTAGGAGCAGTACCTAGAAATATGAAAGAGATGCAATCTTTCTTTGGGTTTGCTAGCTACTATAAAAACCACATCAAACATTTCGCCCACATAACTAGTAGTTTATACAAGTTATGCTCACAAGATGTAGTTTTTGAAATTACCAAGGGTAGAAGGGATGCATATGAGAGGATCAAATATGAACTCACAAATTAACCTGTGCTCATCCTGCCTGACTTTGAACTACCATTCAAGTTATACATAGATGCCTAATGCAGCCAAGACATAGGAGCTGCCCTTCACCAGAGACAAATTGTAGATGGTGAACCAAGAGAGGGTGTAATCTGTTACATCTCTAGGAAGCTCAAAGATTCAGAAGGCAGGTATGGGGCCACCCAGACTGAATGTCAATGCTTAGTCTGTGTTCTAGAGAAACTAAATTATTATCTGGAGGCTGCAGTCTTTGCAGTCTACACAGACTGCACAGCCTTGAAGTCTTTACTAAACATGAAGACTACCAATAGACACATGCTGAGGTGGCAAATAGCCATTCAGGAGTATAGAGGAAACATTACCATCATATATAAAGAAGGTAAAAGTCATACCAATGCAGATGGCCAATGGATAATGTCAAAACCAACGCAGCTCATGACCCTGAAGTAGCAGCCAAAATTGCTATCCATTTCATGAAAATAGACTGGAAGGAAAACTTCAAATTTTCTGAATGGGCACCAGGAAGTGGTAACCCAGAAAATGGAAACACTGATTCAGAGGGAACAGAAACTCCCATATTTGGTATACGCTCCTCAGAACTGCATAATGAATTCCTCAAAGCAGTAATGATGACATATGCCAAACACAAACAGTGTGGCATATTGTTTCACCTCCTTCAACAAAAGTACAGGAGTCCAGAACTGGAATCCCAGTTAGAGGAACCCTGGCTGAGGAACTATAAGGATAATAAACCTTTCCTTATAGATGGCCTGCTCTACCATAGAGAAAGGCACACTAGTGCACTCACAATCATAGACAGAGACCATATATCTTTGATTCTGCAGGAATGCCATGCCTGCCCCTATATGGGACACATGATTGAAGACAGGACCAAAGGAAGGGTAGCAAGCACTGCTTGGTGGCCCAAATGGGAACAATAGTTGAGTGAGGACATCAACACTTGTGAAAGATGCCAGAGGGAAAATAGGAAACATGGGAGGAAGTATGGGTTACTTAAACACATAGAAGAGCCCAAACAACCATGGGAGACTATCAAAATGGACTGGGTTACAGGACCTCTCCCAGCAGGCAAAGAAAACTTCAATGCCTGCTTGATCATAGTTGATAGGTTCAGCAAGATATGAGGTGACTACCATGCCACAAAGAGAACACAGACATGGAAACTGCTCTGTTTTTCTGGAACAACATCATATCTACCTGTGGAGTCCCTAGGATCATAATCAGTGATAGGGACCCAAAGTTCACATCTCAATTTTGGACAAACTTGTATGACATGCTTGGCACCAAACTTGCATTTTACACAGCTTACCATCCACAAACAGATGGATTAGCTGAAAGGATGATCCAGAAATTAAAGGACATCATTAGAAGACACCTGCACTGGTAGAAAAAGGATGGAATCCCCTACTTCCTGTGGGTCACCTAAAGAAAAATCTTCTGACCATCCATCCCACAGCCAAAGATTACCATGGAATGTGGAAGAGGGCTTGTTACACAGCAGCCAAATGGGTAGCTGAGGCAAAAGAGTATAAAAAGCAGAGGTGGGACAAGACACACATGGAACCTGACTTTAAAGAAGGGGACCAGGTGTTGGTGTCTACACTGAACTTTAATAATATCAAAGGACCTAATAAAATGAGAGAATCATGCGTAGGGCCCTTAACTATCATTAATTTGATGGGAAAAAATGGAGTGGAAATTAAACTCACAGAGGAATTTTCCAGGAAAAACCCAGTCTCTCCAGTGAGTTTAGTCAAGCCATACTTCTGGACAGAGGAGGATAAATTCCCCTCCAGGAAGAAGAACCCCACACCACCAAAAATAGTGGAAGTGGAGGCCTCCCCTGGACCTGTGAAGAAAGGTATCAAGGCCAGGAAGATCAGACTTAATGGTAAAGATCAAAGACAGTACTTGATAAGATTCAAGAAGCAGACATCTGACAAAGATAGGTGGTTGGCAGAAGATGCCATACAAGATGGAAACCTCCATTTGAGGGGATTCAGAGCCTCTAGGAGGACTGAAAAGTCTCATGAATGATGAGCCTCTTTAGAGGTTGGGTATGTAATCCTGTGACTCAAAACCAGAGCACAAGCATGATAGCCAAATACCACAAATCAATGATATAGCTGAGATACCACCAAAAAATGGGGCTGACACAAATAAGCTCAAAAGATATCAAAAGAAAGCAGAAACTCACCTCTTTAAAAATATACAAGTCCCATCATCATATGACAAAGGATAACAGAGTTATTCCTTCTCAAAGTTGTTGCTGAGCATAAACCTTAATTTTCACCTCCCATCTGAAATACAGATTAAGAGGCTAAACCCCATCAAATGGATAGTCAAAATGAAGCTCTAAGTCAGGTCTATTCAATGGTATTAACCAAATCGAGCTAGCACCAGTATTACAGAAGTTATGGCCAAAATCGGGCCAAATAAGGGTGAACAAAATATTCACCTCCTATCTAACTTCTACAGTTTTAGTGTGAGATACTTAAAGTGGGGTCTCTTTGGAAGGAGCACAATCAGGGCTATCTGATGGTTTCATATCCTTCACCATATCTTCTTTAGAACAGAATTTATGGGAAAATCAAGTTCTAAACATTTTTCAAGCAAAACATATATCTGTACAAAAGAACTTGTACATGGTATAACTTTCCCATACTTAATGGTAACCATATCAAACAAGGTACCATTTTGTAGAGTATATCCAGGGCTATAAAATGAAATTTGAGGGTGATATCTCAAAAACTGACAAATTCATGGCTGTTTAAAGGTCAAAATCCCACATTCTGGCTAATACAGCCTTGTAGTGGGATAATATCCCATAACATGCTGATGAGGTCTCAAACAGACAAAGAAGCATGTTTATACTTTAATAACTCATAATTCATTCAATAATGGGGTCCCATACAGCTTCTGTATAGCATTCTATGTGTCATACACGTCAGAAGAAGGCTATGTGGTCCCCAGATGAAAACCTTCACCCTGTATTAGTGAAAAATTTCATACAGAGGTGACCCCACCTCATTTTTTATGAGGAATCCAATGGTGAAGTAATTTCCTTTTGTTTATTTATTGGATACAAGCTTATAATATATCTTATGTAACGTTTTACCAAAAATATTTTAATTTCATTAATTTTATTAAATATTCATTTTTACTTAATTTTTTCAAATAAAAATGCATTTTCATAATTTTCAAATGTAATGTAATTTTTCTTTGAAATTATGATTTAATTTTTATTCTTATTTATAAATTGGTATTTATATTTTAATCTTTATTTTTATAATATAAATAAATTCATGTTCTTTATATTTATATCTTATTATGTTATTTGTAGTCTTTTCGGTATCTTAAAATACCTCTAAGGCGCATATCAAGAATCCAAACCTTCATGCTTAAAGGACTTATTTCCATTTTCCCTTTGTTTTGATATTGTTTTATTTACTTTGATCATTTCATTTACAGAAAATTCAACTTTGAGGGTATATTATAGATATATGAATATACATTTCAGCTTCAATATCAATTCTCTTTAAAGCTCACTTGAAGGACCTTATAGATGAATATTATCAATATTGAAACCATCCAAGCTGCAAAAAAGATTTCAATTAATGATAAATTTTCTTGGAGAATTTAGGACTTTTCTAACATATAAATATTATTTGAAATGTACCCTACCATTTAGTTGTTTACTTTCACTTAAAATTTGTATTTGCTAAGAAATTATATCTCCTATCATTTCCTCTTTTTGAAGGAATGTTTCAATCAAAGTAAAAACAAGATATCAAGACTTAAGGGAAAAATTGATTTTGAGGAGAGGCCCACAAGACTCCCCTTTTTCAACCCAGAAAGTTCTTTAGAGCAAGAATTTAAGCTAATATCTAGATAATAAGAACATTAAGAGTCGAATATTAGGATTTTTTTGTAGAATATTGGACCTTTTTGTTATAAATTTTATGTTTTAAAGTAATAAGTAATCCAATATTCATATGAAAAACATTGCAAATAGAAGTTTTTTAAATATTAATAAGAATCTGAAACATGAATTTATTTGAATTTTTGCACAATTCAAAAATTTTCTTAATTGTTACCAATAAAGCGTTATTATGTATATTATTCTGGAAAAAATCATCATTACTGGTAAAACCATCTTTATCTAGTGAATTACATCAATATGTGAAAAACTGGGATCATTTGGGGTGTTCTTTAGAGCAAATTAGGGTAGTCTCTGCATCAATAAATGAAATGAAGCTTAAATAAGGAAACTATTTCTGTTTATTTTGAGGGAATTCAATCAGAATTTCTGAATATGGAGAAACATAAATCTCTTCAATTATTTATTCATTTAAAAACACTCTATCAACATAGTTAACATTTTATGTCTATTTTATTGTACTTGCTGTATTATATAGGCTCTATAAATTTTAACTTGAATTTCCTTAGTATTAGTTCCATCTTGAAACTATTAGGATATATGGACAGCTCTCCATGAACTTAAAAAACAAATATTAGCCCTGCATTAGGTTCTTTCATAGCTTTGAGAATTTGAACATAGATTTTTGACTTCTTACAATACTTCAAAATAAAAGATTAATATTATTTAAACCAATTCAGAAATTAGTTTTCCAGCTTCTTTACAATAATATTTCTTCAAATTTATGGGGGAAACCTTCATAGACCTCTATTACTCACGTAATTTAAGCTAATTATAACTCTTAATAGTCCTTGGAAATTATTAAAAACTTTAGAGTAATTCATAAATAAAACAATTCAATTATTTTCTTTCAAATTATTTGAATGCTACATAATATTAAGGAAAGATAACTGGCAGAAGTTGGTTCTTTTCAAATATTTCTTTCTCCAAACATATCTATAAAGCTTATAGTAGGCTTTTGAAACTTCAATTCCTTTTATAAATCCATTATGCCTAAAATAATGATATATTTAGAAGAATCAGTTGACTATAAAGTGTATTTAAGAAAATCATATATAAACCTATTTCAAGTGTTTTTACAAGATAAGGGAACACTATTTTTTTCTTTTATATGTTGTTTATGGTTGATAAGAGGTTTAAAAAGTTTTTTGAAGTAATATGAAACAATGAAGGTCAAATAATCAAGTTAAACCCTTGTGTAAATTAAGCTTGGAGTGGCAAAAATCTCACTTCAGGGCCATGTCCACTCATCATCAAAACATGATCTTAATCATGTCTCAATTAATCAACTTAAAACAGAAAGATTTACCAAGTAAGCTACACTGTTAATATAGGTTTTTAAATTTTTATCTGTTAAAAGTGGCTATAAATGAATTCTTAAGCCCATCAATTAATTCTCTTTGCAAACAATGAATTAAATAAACAAATTACTCCTGAATTATATTTTTTTTATCAATCAGACAATGTTAAAAACCTTAATATATATATCTGCTTGAAAAAAAAACTGATTGTGTTCAACCCTTCAAAAGTAAGACAATATATTAAGGGTGTTGGTAAAAGCATGTAAGCTTTTAGTAAAAACACGTAAGCCCTTACGTGTTTTTACCATAAACTTATGTGTTTTCACCAAATTATGGCCAAAACACGTAATTTTATGGTAAAAACACCTAAGTGACCTAATTTTTTTATAAAAATTCCTCAGGGTCAGTTTTGAGTATTTTTAAGTTTTTTTTTTTGCCATATTTTTTCTGACATGGGTTGTGAAGGTCCCCAAATTTTTTCAATTTTTTTTTTTGCCCAATTTTTCTATTTTGGGCAATTTGGTAAAATGGCCCATTCTTTTGAAAAAATTTATTAAAAATGTTCCCACTTATGAATTTCAATATTTTTTTTTTCAAAATGAAGGTGAGAATGTTGAGAATAATAAACCAGAAGCCCAAAATTTGGTATTTTTTTTGCAAGAACATTTGTAGGCCCAAAAAGTCCATGTTTTTTTATGTTTTTTTGTTCTTTTTTGTACTTAAATTGAAAATGCCATTTATGACATAAATTGAATTAAAATGTAATTTATGATGAGTTGAAGTTGAAATTTGATTTTTGGGATTAACAGTGCCATTTATGACATCAAAAGTGCCATAAATGGCATCACTGATGACATAATAATGCCATAAATGGCATCAAGAATGACATACAGATGCCATTTATGGCCAGAAAATTGGCATAAATAGCATTACAGCAATGCCATAAATTGAATTTAATGGCCTTGAAAATGCCATTTATGCATTTAACAATGCCATAAATGGCCTTAACATTGGCCTTAAAAATGGCATTAATGGCCTTAACATTGGCCTTAAAAATGGAATTAATGGCCTTAACTATAACATAAATTGCATCACGCTGCCATTTATGTAATCAAATATTCCATTTGTGGCATTACATAAATGGAATTAACAATGCCATCTATGGTGTTACATAAATGGCATTATGCCAATTATTGCATTGATAGTGCCATTCATGGTATTAGTAATGCCATTAATGGCATTGTTAATGTGGTATTATTAATGCCATTTATGGCATTAAGGGCATCAGAAATGTTGCATTTTTCATGCCACAAATGGAATTGTTGATTCCATAAATGGCATTAATGGCATCAATAATATTTCATTGATAATGCCATTAATGGCACTGTTAATGCCATTTATGGGACGGTTAATGCCATAAAGGGAATTGTTAATGCCATTTATGGCACTGTGAATGTTATTTATGGCACTGTTAATGCCATTTATGGCACTGTTAATGTCATTTATGGCACTGTTAATGCCATTTATGGCATTGTTGATTCCATTAATGGCATCAAAAATATTGCATTGATAATGCCATTAATGGCACTGTTAATTCCATAAATGGAATTTTTAATGCCACTAATGGCATTAATGGCATCATAAATGCGATAAATAGCCATATTTCATTTAAAACCCATCCCTTACGTGTTTTTACCATAAAATTACGTGTTTTTACCAATTTATGGTAAAAACACATAAGTTTTTAGTAAAAACACGTAAGCTCTTACGTGTTTTTACCAATTTGCTTATGTGTTTTTACCAATACCCTATATTAAATAAAAATTATAAATATGTTTGAACAGGATTCAAGGGAAATCAACTTCTTTGATATTTTTTTAACCTAATAAAATGGTTTATTTTAAGCTAGATCTTGAAGATTGAGTGAACTGGTCCATATTCTATGAAATGAGAAAATTGTTTATTTGTAAGTTATATTATTTGAATAATAGTCAATTTAATATGTACTTCTATTTTCATATAGAATGTGTTTTTGAAACAGAAAAATTATTTAAATTTATTACTGAAAGGGGAAAAATAAACACAGGAACCACATAACATTATCTTAAAGGATGTGTTTCTTCTACAAATTATTCATACAAAATGAAAGATCAACCTCAGAAAAATTAAGTACAAAAATATTTATGAGAAGTGAGTTGAGGCTCCTTTCATAATTAAAATAAAGTTTCTTTCATATTTTTTTGAGAATAGCAATAGAAAAAACTTCTTTTCTGCTTCTCTTGAACAGTTTTTTATTTTTTATTGCCTTTTCCTGTTTTTTTTGAATGCATTTATTATAGTGATATTTTCTTCTGATTTTTTGACAAATATCTTTTTTTTATTTTTGTTTTCATTTTCCTGAGTTTTATATCTTATTTTTGTAACAGTTTGTTAACTTTAATTTTTTTGTTTTTCAATAAAAATTAAAGTAGCAGACATTTTCAAGGACTTCTACTGTAATATGCTTGAGATATGTCCATTTTGTTACAGTACAGAGCTTTAAGATCTGCGTATGTAAAATTTTTAAATTTTTTGAAAGTTTTACAGTAAAACTATTACAGAACCTTAATTTTAATATTCTTATAATTTCATTGATTTCCTCCAGTAGAAGGTCCTGCATTGCACAGGGACCACCATTTCTCTTTTTTATTGAGAAACAACCCATTCCAATGGGCCATAAGAAGCAAATTTCTGTTCAAAAAAATTTCTTTTATTTTGAAAGTAAAAATTTATAGGATTTGTTTATTATGCAAAAGTAATGAGAAAATGAAAAAAAGAAAGAAGAAAAAAACAAAAGAAAACTTCATTTCTGGGAATTCTAATCAATAAAAATAAAAATAAATACAAATGGTTTTGTATTTTTTGGAAAACAATTTTGTTGTAAAATATTTTGCATCCTTTATATGAGCCTGTGAGGGATTTATAACATACCCATAAGGCCACAAATAATTTTATACACAGTTAAAATCGTCTTCAACAGACTCTTTAATTGAATTTAAAATAAAAAATAACAAAAAATAAGTATAATTTTTTTTTGGATAAACAAAGTTATAAATATTATGTCATTTTTGGATTCTACACCAAAAATAACCTAGGGAACATCCATGAGGTGTTATACCCAAAAACACTTATTTCTTATGTTATTAGAAGATTTGAGAATCTCACAGTACCAATTTAGCTTTTTTAACATTTTTTTAAAAATTGTTGACTTTAAGCTTAAATAAGCTTAAATTTAAAGTTGCATAAGGTTTATGCAAACTTACCAAAATTTTAGTTAAAATTGAGGTGTGGTGTATATTTACTGAATTGGCTAAGGCTTTGCCATACAGAATGTAAATCCTGCGTGAGCTCAATTTAAAAGGGTTTAAAGCCATATTATGGCTTTAAATAAATAAAAGGGCCAAATCCACGCAGAAAGGTGGGACAAAGGAAAAAGACCAAATAGAGCTGGGGTACCCAACTTTTTGGATCTGCAAGGATTCAATTAAGGTTGTCCACCTGTATTGGAGTATTTCCAAACTTATTTAAAATTTAAGATGAGACTTTGATCCAACCTTAAAGTTTAAACTGGTTTTATCCCAATTTGGACAGGAATTTCAAGCTGCCAAAGGGTAAATCCCAATATGAAGGCTTAAATTTAAGGTTTTAAGAACTGTCAAATCTTAATTAAGATTAAAAAGCTTAAATAACCTTAAAGATTTAAGGTTAAAAGCATTAAAACCTTATCAAAAGTTGAGGTTTGGTGTGTATTGCTATTTTATGTGCAAAATTAGCAATAACTTCAAAAATTCATTCAAAATCCAATTCTTAATGGATTTGCTTGAAAATTTCACACAGATTAAAATTTGATATGATATATATTCAAAGCAAATTTTAAGTATCTTTTATAAATAAATTTCCTTGGTAATTAGCCTGGAAAGGTACTCTTTTAATTGAAGCTCAAAGAAAATGATAATTTCTTTAAAAATTAATTACAAATTGAGTTTAAGAGATTTCTGCTTGAAAATATATTTTTAAGTTGTTCATGTGATTAAATTTAATATAAATTAGTTTAAATGAGGATTAAAGCTACATGGAGCTAAGAATAACACTGGTAACTTTAAATTGGAATTAAAAATAAGTTACCTTAAGGTAAGAACTTTATTTTTAAAGAATTTTTTCAGTTTTGATCTGAGCACGGCCTCTATATTCATTATGAATCATGAGAGCTGCTCTGAAGACATAAAAAGAGTCTTTTCATCACTGTTTTTGTGTCAGCCTGTGACTCAAAACCAGAGCACAAGCATGACAGCCAAAATACCATAAATCAATGGTATAGCCAAGATACCACCAAAACACGGAGCTCAGCCAAATTAGCTTAAAAGGTATCAAAAGAAAGAGAAAACTCACCTCTTTCTGAAAATATAAGTCCCATCACCATAAGACAAAGAATAACAAAGTTATTCATGCTCAAAGTTATTGCTGAGCCTAAACCTTGATTTTAACCTCAGCTGAAATACAGAGTAAGAGGCTTAACCCCATCAAATGGGTATGCAAAATGAAGCTCTAAGCCAGGGCTATCCAATGGTACCTGCCAAACTGAGCTAGCACCAGTATTACTGAACTTATGGTCAAACTCAGGTCAAATAAGGGTAAACAAAACATTCACCTCCCATCTAACTTCTACAGTTTTAGTGTGAGATACCTAAAGTGGGGTTGTTTTGGAAAGGGCACAATTGGGGCTATCTGATGGTGTGATCAATTTCCTCATATCTCAACTATAGCAGAAGTTATGGGGCAAACAAGCCCTATACAGCTTTTGCCCAAACAATACCTATGTACAAAAAATATGGTACATTGGATAACTCTGTCATATTTAATGACAGCCATGTCAAATTGGGTATCATTATGTAGAGCTCATACATGGCTGTTCAATGAACCAACTTTGAGCATGATTGTCAGCCTGTGACTCAAAACCAGAGCACAAGCATGACAGCCAAAAATACCATAAACCAATGGTATAGCCAAAATACCACCAAGACATGGAACTGAGCCAAATCAGCTCAAAAGGTATCAAACGAAAGAGGAAACTCACCTCTTTCTGAAAATATAAGTCTCATCACCATAGGACCAAAATCACAAAGTTATTCCTGCTCAAAGTAGTTGCTGAGCATAAACCTTAATTTTCACCTCTCATCTAAAATCTAGAAGAAGAGGCTTAACCCCATCAAATGCGTATTCAAAATGAAGCTCTAAGCCAGGGATATCAAATGGTACTAGCCAAACTGAGCTAGCACCAGTATTACTTGAGTTATGGTCAAATTCAGACCAAATAAGGGTGAATAAATCTTTCACCTCTCATCTAACTTTTACAGTTTTAGTGTGAGATACTTAAAGTGGGATCTTTTTGGAAAGAGCACAATCAGGGCTATCTGATGGTGCCATCCATTTCCTCATATCTCAACTACAACAGAAGTTATTGGCCAAACAAGCTTAATACAGCTTTTTGCCCAAACCACGCCAATGTACAAAAATACTTGTACATGGGATAACTTTGTCATATTTAATGATAACCATGTAAAGTTGGGTACCATTGTGTAGAGCCCATACAGAGATATTCAATAAACCAACTTTGAGCTTGATATCTCAATAATTGGCAAATTTATGGCTGTTTTAAGGTCAAAATCCCACCTGCTGTCATATACAGCCTTACCATGGGATGATATCCCATAACCATGAATATGAGGTGTCAAATAGACAAAGAAGCATGTTTTTACTTCAATACTTCATATGTCAGTCAATACTGGGGTCCCATACAGTTTCTGTACAGCATTCTACACGTCATACACGTCAGAATCAGGCTGTGAGGTCCCCAGATGAAAATATTCACCCTGTATTTGTGAAAACCGCCCAGATGTGGTTTCAAAACCACATCTGAGCCCAATACAGGGTATACAGGCTGTTTGCAAACCACAAGTCTGTCATAGAGAGTGAAAAATCTTCACTTCCTCTACGTGGAAAGGTCTAGCAGCCTTTTCACCCCAATTTCAGGATAAAAGGAGGGCTTTTCACAGCCAAAATCCTCTCCTCATCCTGCTCTTGAATAACCTACGTAGTAAACTGTCAAAAACAGTTTTACTCTTGGTTAATAATCAGGTATACTCTTAAATAAAAGTATTGTAGTCTTTATTATTGTAACCCAACAGGTAAAGCTGCACCCAGGGCTTTCAACAGCGCTCACCACCACTATATCTCTATAGTAAAGCCCTTAAAATCTTAATTTAAACCATTTATTATCAATCTTATCATCTTTAAAACCATTTTTACTGTGTCACAGTCATAGTTAAAGCTTGTAAATACTTACATACACCGTTATCATAGACTCAACCTGACATTTTGGGGGCCTGGCCGTGTTTTTGACTTATTTTGGACCATTACAAGTAAGTTTTTCTCTTTTTATCATTATTGAAACCTGTTTTATCCTTTTTAGGCGTCATTTTATTTTAAAAATATGCATTTTATATATATTTCTTTTTAAATTTCAATCATACTCATATTTTTAAGAGTATTTTTCTAGTGGCTAATAACCATAAGACCAGTATTTTTGGCGTGTTTTGCATATAAAAACACATTAAGCCACTAATACAGTCCTGATTCTTAATTAAATTGAGACAGCTCATACTGATAAACCAACAGTTGAGGCGTGTTTGGGCACATTGTTAACTCAATTACCCTGTAATACACCATCTTTTGACAGATTATACTTGCTAATAACAAGTATTCTGTAAGATATTGGTATACAAACAGTGTACCACTTATCAATAAGCTGTATCTTTGACGTGGAATTGTTAATTCAATTACACTGTCACTATACAAGGGCTATTGTAGTAACATACAAGCCCAGAGGTCATTCTTAGACGTGCAAAATCAGCCTTTTAAGAAGTCTTAACTGACATAAGCCCTCTTTTTCCTGTTTGATTCAGTGGAAGAGAACTGCATACCACTTGAGACCCAGTCACAGGCCAACATACCACTGACACCCTCAGAACCAGAGGGCAGCAAGGGCAAGGGAAAGAGGCTTAGTGAAGGCCAGATTACAGCCAAGAAGTGGAAACCAATAGCCACTCAGAGAAGTAGAAAACCACAAAACTCTGCATCAATACATCGTAAACTAACCTTAACCACTTGTACAGGGAAGATTACGATTATTAACCCAGTTGTAACTTCCAAAGGCAAACTGCCCAAATCAGCAGACAGCAAATTTGTACAAGGCACAGTCAAAAGTAAATACCCTAAGAACATAAAGCTTTTGACTGCTTGCAAACACTGATATGTCCCCTGCACACCTCAGAGACCTTGGCTTCCAAAGGAACCAGCCAGAGGACAGAGAGGGATTCTCCAGGACCAGAAGACCTGAAAGAAGACACCTTGGACACAGTGGTGGATGGCAAAAAAATGAGGGAGATAATATCAACCTTGCCATTCACACTCCAATTCAACAGAAACCTCAAACCAGAGGACTGGAAGGATATAGATCAAGTTCTTCAGATCCACCAAATCCTCAAATATTTATTTCAATGGAGCATGGACAACAAGAGGTTCAACCTAGCAACTCACTGGGCAGAACTGGGATCAAGTTCCCAGAAGATCTGTCTCAAAGAGATAGACTTCAAAGACCTTATGGAAATCACCAAGGGTTGGAATCCTACCAGGCAGCACATACTCCTGGAGGCAAGGGCACAGAGGATAAGGGAGAATCAAGCCACTATCCTAGCTATAGAAGAACAGTTGACCCAGACAGGGCCTACTCAGATTCCTTCAGGTTCACAAGGAGCAGGCCAAATCAGCACTCCAGTGGCTTCACACCATTCAGAAACCAGCAGATCAGTGGCCAAGAGTCACCATTCTTCACAATTCCAGGAAGTTTCCAGGAGAAGACAAGGAAACAAGGGCAAGAACAAAACCTCCTTCAACCAGAGGAGGAAAGAGTCAGACCCTATGATTAAGAAGCTGTTGGATTTGGTAAAAGAAGTACACAAGAACCAGAAGTAATTGTAAACCACTCTAGAATCAGTAGTCCTAGTAATAGAAACATTACCCCCACTCAGACTGAAAATAACATTGTCACATCTGAGAGTAACATCAACAGTGATACACTGTGGTTACAAATGTCCCAATATGCTGAACAATCTGCAAAGCAGTTTGCAGAAATTAAAGCTGGCCAAGAGAGGATGAGACAAACTCAAGCCTCCTTGGAACAGATAGTTAAGAATCTTCAAGAAGGATATGCTCAACTGAGCAAAGCCTCTGAAGAATCCAACAAAAGACTGAACCAAGTCTTTGAAGAACAACACCACAGCACAAGGGACAGGGAGTGTCTGGATCAAGACATTAAAAAATTGTTTAATGCCTACCATAGCTTGAAGCCCCAACCACAAGGCCAAGCTATGGAGAATCCATATCAACCAGATGACATCAAACCAGATGCCATGTTGTTGAATAAGGCAAGATCTCCATCACAATACCAGGATGGAGATGGCATGTCTTATTCACAGAAGGAAGCCTTGAAACAGCTTCCTGAGGCCTCAAGCTGGCCCAAATTCTCTGGATCAGGAGAATATGATCATATGGAACTCATAGATTATATTGATGGACTCTTCATTGATGTACCAAGTATACCAGATTACTGGATTACTGCTAGACTGAATACTGCATTTAAAGGTCATGCAAGTATATGGTACACTGAAATGAAAGAAATCCATGGCAGAAGAAACTGGCCATGGTGGAAGAGTCAAATAATCCAAAAGTACAGTAATGAAACTTGGATATGGCAAAGGACCATGTCATTTGAAAATGACAAATAATCTGTGGACAAAGATCCATATGAGTGGTGTCTCAGACAGTCTAAAAGACTCAAAGCCATTGTTCCTCAGATGAACATCCAGATGCAGAATCACAAACTTCTGACACAACTGCCAGGAGAACTAGAGCATGCATTAAAATGCAGATGCAACCAAAATTGCACTCTAGATGACATAGCCAATACCTTAAAAGAAATAAGGAAAAGGACTAATATAGGGAAACTCACCCCATATAGAAGCAGTAGTTTCAAAGAATAACAACCTTTCAGGGTGGAGTTTAAAGACAAACCCAGAGAGAGAGTGGCAGAAGTGGCAAAGAAGAAGAATTCTTGTCACAATTGTGGTTCAACAGACCACTATGCTAACAATTGTCCAAAGGCAAAGAAAAAAGTCTATGCCATTGAGAAAATCCCAGAGGAGGAATCCCCAACAGAGGATTCTGAATTGCACTCTATGGGGGATGCCATCAGAGAACCATCTGATGATGAACAAGACCCAAGAGCGGAACTTCTAGTGGAATACCAAGAGGAAACCCCACTGGAAATTCAGGATATACAATTGGAAGCAGGCACGCCACAAGACACTGCCAACAAGAACTTGTGCAAACACATACAAGATGCACAAACTTCCTGGTTACACCAACCAAAGGAATGGCATATATACATGGAACAGCCACAAAAATGACTGTATGTATTGACAAGACTCAGCACCCACTGATCATTGACAGTGGAGCACATTGCTCCATAGTGGCCAGAAATTATCTGGATAACCACTTCCCAAACTGGGAGAAAGAACTCTTGCCCACTAAGGCAAAGAACTTCAACAGTGCATCAGGGAAGATGACTTCCATTTGGACAATTGTCAAAGAGATAATTATACCCCACAGGAAGGGTAATATCAGACTCAACCCAGAGTTTGTAGTGCTAGAAGATGCCCACATCCAAGGGTTTTTACTGGGAACAGATTACCAGAGAATGTATGGCATAGACATTTACAACAGTAAAAACAGGCACATTACCATTGGCACCAACAAGGAAAAGAAATTTTCACTTGATATATACCACATATCTTCACAGGATCCACTAAAAGAAATCTTGAAGGAATTCAAGGAGGGACAGTTGAGCACTACCCTCACCAGTAAACAGAAACTAAGTTCACTGAAGATGCTGAGAAAGAACAGACCAGCATTTGCCATTGGTGAAGAACCACGAGGCAAGATTAAAGGCCATGATATAGAACTATATCTGGATGTGGAAAGACCTTATCCACCCATGCTGAGGAGGCCTCCTTATCCAGCAAGTCTGCAAACCAGGAAAGAAATTGAAAAACACATCAATGAACTCCTGGATATGGATGTCATCAGGAAGATTGGGCATAATGAAATAGGGGAAATCACCACTCCTGTCCTAATCACTTGGCATGATGGCAAGTCTAGATTGTGTGGAGACTTCAGAGCCCTGAATAACTACACAAAAGCAGACAGTTACCATATACCAAGGATACCTCATGCCCTGGATAAGCTGGCCAAAGCCAAATACATAACCAAGATGGATTGTATGAAAGGCTTCCACCAAGATGGAGTTAAACCAAACTCCATGAAATTACTCAGAATAATATGCCATATGGGCATATATGAGTACACCAGGATGCCATTTGGCATCAAGAATGCACCAGCCCACTTCCAAAGGATGATGGACACCATATTTCAAGAAGAAATAATGGAAAGCTGAATGGTAGTATATATTGATGATGTCATTATATACTCAGAGACATGGGAAGACCATGTACAATACATAGACAAAGTGCTAAGTAAATGTACACCCATCAATCTAAAAATTTCACTAAAAAAGTGTAATTTTGGCCAACAAGAGCTACTTGCTCTAGGACATAAAGTCTCAGGCCTTAGTCTGGCAATTGACCAGAACAAATTAGCAGCAGTACTGCAAAAGCCAGTACCAAAAAACATCAAAGAGATGCAATCTTTCCTTGGGTTTGCTAGCTACTATAGAAACCACATCAAAAACTTTGCCCACATAACTAGTAGCTTATACAAGTTATGCACAAAGGATGTAGTTTTTGAAATAACCAAGGAAAGGAGAGATGCATATGAGAGGATCAAACATGAACTCACAAATGCACCTGTCCTCATCTTGCCTGACTTTGAACTACCATTCAAGTTATATATAGATGCAGCATGCAGCCAAGGCTTAGGAGCAGCCCTTCACCAAAGACGAATTGTGGATGGTGAACCAAGAGAAGGTGTAATATGTTACATCTCCAGGCAGCTGAAAGATTCAGAAGCCAGGTATGGGGCCACCCAGACAGAATGTCTATGTCTAGTCTGGGCTCTAGAAAAACTCCATTATTATTTGGAGGGTGCAGTCTTTGAAGTCTACACAGAATGCACAGCCTTGAAGTCTTTACTAAACATGAAGACTACTAATAGACATATGCTGAGATTGCAAATAGCTATCCAGGAGTATAGAGGGAACATGACCAGCATATACAAGGAAGGTAAAAGCCATAACAATGCAGATGGCCTTAGCAGATGGCCACTGGACAATGTCAAAAGCAATCCAGCTTATGACCCTGAAGTTGCAGCCAAAATTCCTATCCATTTTATGGGAATAAATAGGAAGAAAAACTTCAGATTTTCTGAATGGGCACCAGGGAGTGGTACCCTTGACAGTGGAAACACTGATTCAGAAGGGAAAGAAACCCCCATACTGGGAATAAGTTCCTCAGAACTGCACAATGAATTTTTCAATGCAGTACTGAAATCTTATGCTAAACACAAACAGTGTAGCATACTACTTCAACTCCTTCAACAAAAATACAGGAGCCCAGAACTGGAAACCAAGCTGGAGGAACCCTGGTTGAGGGCCTATAAGGACAATAAATCTTTCCTTACAGATGGCCTGATTTATCACAGAGAAAAGCACACCAGTGCACTCACAGTGATAGACAGAGATCACATCTCTTTAATCCTGCATGAATGCCATGACTGCCCTTACATGGGACACATGAGTGAGGACAGGAATAAAGAGAGGGTAGCAAGAACAGCTTGGTGGCCCAAGTGCAAACAAGAGTTGAGTGAATACATCAACACTTGTGAAAGATGCCAAAAGGCCAATAGAAAACATGGGAAGAAGTATGGGCTACTTCAACATATAGAAGAACCCAAACACCCATGGGAAACCATCAACATGGACTGGGTCACAGGACTTGTCCCAGGAGGAAAAGAAAACTACAATGCCTGCTTAATCATAGTTGATAGGTTCAGCAAGAGCATGAGGTGTCTACCATGCCATAAAGAGGACACAGTCATGGACACTGCTCTGTTATTTTGGAATAACATCATATCCACCTGTGGAGTCCCTAAGATCACAATTAGTGACAGGGACCCAAAATTCACATCTGAATCTTGGACCAACTTATATGACATGCTTGGCACCAAGCTTGGTTTTTCCACAGCTTACCATCCCCAAACAGATGGCCTAGCTGAGAGGATGATCCAAACAATGGCGGACATCCTCAGGAGGTTCTGTGCCTATGGCATGGAATACAAGGACCATTAGGGATACACCCATGATTGGGTCACCCTCTTACCAGCAGTCCAACTGGCTTATAACACAAGCCAGCACTCTACTACAGGAAAAACACCTGCACTGGTAGAGAAAGGGTGGAACCCCTGTTGCCTGTGGATCACCTGAAGAAAAATCTTCTGACCATCCACCCCACAGCCAAAGACTTCCATGATATGTGGAAGAAAGCCTGTGATACTGCTGCCAAATGCATAGCTGAGGCCAAAGAGTATAACAAGCAGAGGTGGGACAAATCACATATGGAACCTGACTTTAAGGAAGGGGACCAGGTGTTGGTGTCTACACTGAACTTGAATAATCTCAAGGGACCCAAGAAAATGAGAGACTCATTTGTTGGGCCCTTCACTATCATTAGGTTGATAGGGAAGAATGCAGTAGAGGTCAAGCTCACTGAGGAGTTTTCTAGGAAACACCCAGTCTTTCCAGTGAGTCTGGTCAAACCATACTTCCAAACAGAGGAGGATAAATTCCCCTCCAGGAAGAAAAACATGACTCCACCAGAAATAGTGGAAGTGGAAGACTCTCCTGGACCTGTGAGTAAAATTATCAGGGCCAGAAAAATCAGACTTAATGGCAAGGATCAAAGACAATACCTAGTCAGATTCAAGAACCACACAGCTGGCAAAGACAAATGGTTGGCAGAGGATGCCATACCAGATGGGAACCTTCATTTAAGAATATTCAGAGCCTCTAGGAGGACTGATCAGTCTCATCAATGATGAGCCTTTTTTAGAGGGAGGGTATGTCAGCCAGCGACTCAAAACCAGAGCACAAGCATGACAGCCAAAAATACCATAAACCAATGGTATAGCCAAAATACCACCAAAACATGGAGCTGAGCCAAATTAGCTCAAAAGTTATCAAAAGAAAGAGGAAACTCACCTCTTTCTGAAAATATAAGTCCCATCACCATAGGACCAAAATCACAAAGTTATTCCTGCTCAAAGTAGTTGCTGAGCATAAACCTTAATTTTCACCCCTCATCTAAAATCTAGAAGAAGAGGCTTAACCCCATCAAATGTGTATTCAAAATGAAGCTCTAAGCCAGGGATATCAAATGGTACTAGCCAAACTGAGCTAGCACCAGTATTACTTGAGTTATGGTCAAATTCAGACCAAATAAGGGTAAACAAATCTTTCACCTCTCATCTAACTTTTACAGTTTTAGTGTGAGATACTTAAAGTGGGGTCTTTTTGACAAGAGCACAATAAGGGCTATCTGATGGTGCCATCCTTTTCCTCATATCTCAACTACAACAGAAGTTATTGGCCAAACAAGCTTAATACAGCTTTTTGCCAAAACCACGCCAATGTACAAAAATACTTGTACATGGGATAGCTTTGTCATATTTAATGATAACCATGTCAAGTTGGGTACCATTGTGTAGAGCCCATACAGAGCTATTCAATGAACCAACTGTGAGCTTTATATCTCAAGAATTGGCAAAGTTATGGCTGTTTTAAGGTCAAAATCCCACCTGCGGTCATATACAGCCTTACCATGGGATAATATCCCATAACCATGAATATGAGGTGTCAAATAGACAAAGAAGCATGTTTTTACTTCAATACCTCATATGTCAGTCAATACTGGGGTCCCATACAGTTTCTGTACAGCATTCTACACATCATACACGTCAGAATCAGGCTGTGAGGTCCCCAGATGAAAATATTCACCCTGTATTGGTGAAAACCGCCCAGATGTGGTTTCAAAACCACATCTGAGCCCAATACAGGGTATACAGGCTGTTTGCAAACCACAAGTCTGTCATAGAGAGTGAAAAATCTTCACTTCCTCTACGTGGAAAGGTCTAGCAGCCTTTTCACCCCAATTTCAGGATAAAAGGAGGGCTTTTCACAGCCAAAATCCTCTCCTCATCCTGCTCTTGAATAACCTACGTAGTAAACTGTCAAAAACAGTTTTACTCTTGGTTAATAATCAGGTATACTCTTAAATAAAAGTATTGTAGTCTTTATTATTGTAACCCAACAGGTAAAGCTGCACCCAGGGCTTCCAACAGCGCTCACCACCACTATATCTCTATAGTAAAGCCCTTAAAATCTTTATTTAAACCATTTATTATCAATCTTATCATCTTTAAAACCATTTTTACCATGTCACAGTCATAGTTAAAGCTTGTAAATACTTACATACACCTTTATCATAGACTCAACCTGACAATGGTGGAGGAGCCAAAGAATACAAAAGTACAGAAATGAAACATGGATATGGCAGAAATCCCTTTCATTTGGAAATGATAGATACACAGTGGACAAAGATCCTTATGAGTGGTGTCTGAGACAGTCAAAAAGGCTAATAGCCATTGACCCTCACATAGCAACAGAAATGAGAAATCACAAACTGTTGAGCAAACTACCAGGAGACTTAGAACATGCAGTAAAATGCAGATGCTCCAAAGAATCCACCTTGGATGAAATATCCAATACCTTGCAAGAAGTAAGGGTTAAAACATCTATTTGAAGATACAATAACCATAGTACTGATGAGAACAGGGACAATCAAACCCTGGAAGCCAAAGAAACTCATAATTCAGATTCTGAAATCACAACAGGATTTCACAACTGTGAATCACCCAATCACTATGCAGAAAATTCTCCCAAAGACAGGGAAGAGATATTTGCAAGAGAGGAAGAAACAACAAAAGGCAAAGAAGGTCATGAATCTGACTCTGATGGTGTGGGGAATGACTGTGGAAATAATTCCTACAGTGAACCCAACCCCCATGAGGAATATTTGGTGGAATTTGAGAACCATGGAATAGAGGAACTTGGTTCAGTCCACTCCCAAAGGAGGAAACCAATTACCAAGCACCTGGATGGTTTGAGACATAAACCACCAGACAGGGAGGGTATGACGACAAGAAAGTTTTTGGCTCAAGGTCATATAAACCATACTAATACCTCCAAGAAGACAGGGAAGCCTCATCAATGATGAGCCTTTTTTAGAGGGAGGGTATGTCAGCCTGTGACTCAAAACCAGAGCACAAGCATGACAGCCAAAATACTATAAATCAATGGTATAGCCAAAATACCACCAAAACATGGATCTGAGCCAAATTAGCTCAAAAGGTATCAAAAGAAAGGGGAAACTCACCTCTTTCTGAAAATATAAGTCCCATCACCATAGGACAAGAAATAACAAAGTTATTCCTGCTCAAAGTTATTGCTGAGCATAAACCTTAATTTTCACCTCTCATCTAAAATCTAGAAGGAGAGGCTTAACCCCATCAAATGGGTATTCAAAATGAAGCTCTAAGTCAGGGCTATCTAATGGTGCTAGCCAAACTGAGCTAGCACCAGTATTACTTGAGTTATGGTCAAATTCAGACCAAATAAGGGTGAACAAAACATTCACCTCTCATCTAACTTTTACAGTTTTAGTGTGAGAGACTTAAAGTGGGGTCTTTTTGGAAAGCGCACAATCAGGGCTATCTGATGGTGCCATCCATTTCCTCATAGCTCAACTACAACAGAAGTTCAGCCTGTGACTCAAAACCAGAGCACAAGCATGACAGCCAAAATACTATAAATCAATGGTATAGCCAAGATACCACCAAAACATGGAGCTGAGCCAAATTAGCTCAAAAGGTATCACGAGAAAGGGAAAACTCACCTCTTTCTGAAAATATAAGTCCCATCACCATAGGACAAAGAATAACAAAGTTATTGCTGAGCATAAACCTTAATTTTAACCTCTCAGCTGAAATACAGAGTAAGAGGCTTAACCCCATCAAATGTTTATGCAAAATGAAGCTCCAAGCCAGGGCTATCCAATGGTACCAGCCAAACTGAGCTAGAACCAGTATTACTAAAGTTATGGTCAAATTCAGGCCAAATAAGGGTGAACAAAACATTCACCTCACATCTAACTTCTAAAGTTTTAGTGTGAGATACCTAGAGTGGGGTCATTTTGGAAAGAGCACAATTGGGGCTATCTGATGGTGTGATCCATTTCCTCATATCTCAACTATAGCAGAAGCTAAGGGGCAAACAAGCCCAATACAGCTTTTGCCCAAACAATACCTATGTACAAAAAATATTGTACATGGGGGAGCTCTGTCATATTTAATGACAACCATGTCAAATTGGGTACCATTATGTAGAGCTCATACAGGGCTATTCAATGAACCAACTTTGAGCATTATATCTCAAACACTGACAGAGCTGTGACCATTTAAAGGTCATAATCCCACAATATGGCCAATACAGCTGTATTATGAGATAATACAGTTGTACTGTGATTATGAGGTGTCAAACAGACAAAGAAGCATTTTAATACTTCAATACCTCATATTTAAGTCAAATACAGAGGTCCATACAGGTTCTGTACAGTTTCTGACGCGTCAGAAGCACCAGAACACACCTGTAAACTCCATTGGTGAAAATGTTCACCCTGTATAGGGTAAAAATGACTACTTGTGGTTCTAAAACCACATTTCAACCCAATACTAGCCTGTATTGAGTGTATAGAACCACAAACCAGCCGCCAGTAGTGAAGGTTTTCACTCTGTGGTCGTGTGCAGAGGTAAACCACCTCCCACTACCCCAGAACAAGATAAAAGGAGGCTTTGCCTCACCAGGAAGCAAATAAGCATCCTGTTCTTGATATTCTTACATGGTATAACTTCTTAAAAAAGTAAGTGGTACTCTTATAATTTAAACAGGTATACTTTAAACTTAAGTATTGTAGGGTTTGCTATTGTAAACCAACAGGAAAATACTGCAGCGAGGGCTATCAGCAGTACTCGTCATCACTAAATTATTTTAGTATAGCCCTTTCACTCATATTCTCACTCTAATATCATCATTATTTTTGCGTCACACTCAGAGTTATAGCTTTTATTATCATTCTGAAGCTATATCATAGAGTCACCCTGACATTTAGTCCATCATTCATTATCAATCCAATCATATTAGAAATTTAAACAGGTAAAGTTTTATTAAATATAAAATCTTATTATTAAAGTAATTCTTAAGTTATTTTATTCTTCATTAATTTAAGATTAAAGAATTGAAATCATAGAATTCAGATTATTGTTGTAATCACCAATAATACATTTTATTATATAAAATTATCATCTTAAATATCTTTCAAAAATCCACAAATTCCTCTTAAAAACTCTTTAATCCTAATTTTTATTATAAAAAGTTGTTTTATCTTTAAAAATATTGATTTTTGGCGTGTTTTTAACTTATAATTATTATTTAATATAATAACTGTTGTTATTTGACTTGTATTAAATAAATATTATAAGTAAGTTTTCTCTAAAGTTCTATATCTTTTTTATCTGTTATTAGTTTTTTTATATAGAATTTTCCTCTATAAGAATTAGTTCTGCACAGTGCGTTTTTTAATTCTTTTATGAATAATATTTATATTATTTATAAGTGGTTAATATTCATATTTTCCACATGTAATTGTCTCATTAAGAGCTTTACACTTCTTATTGTTATCATTGTCAGTGACTATAATTGTTAGCTGGCGCCTCCTTCGTGGCTTCCAGACTAAAGTTTTAGTAATTTAATAAACTAATTGGGAAGTGGAATACTACTATTTGAAGTAATAAACGCGTCACTTGGTTTATAATGATGTACTGTTGGTATTTAAGCTTCAATGGTACTATAAATGGTAAAAATTTGTAAAAGTGAATTTAATCACTTTAAAGGTGAGAGCGCTAATATTTATAAAATAAAATGTAAGTAATTTTAATTGTAAAAATATATTTGGTTAAGAGCTCTGAGGATTAATTCAAAGAGAATTAATCCTCTTTAAATGTTGTAATTTCAAATTTGAAATCAAAACAATGTAAAATAATTCTGTTTTGAATAAAGAAAGATTTGCTATGGTAACAGGAGCAAATGTAGCAACAAAATTAATGACATAGTTGGAGCATATACTATGACACATTGAGTGATTAGTCATAGCAACAAGATTCAATTCATATTATAATAATATGAATTTAAGTATTTAAAATTTATACAAAATAATGAAAGAAAATGAGACGAAATCTTAAAGAAAGTGATTGGGGTCTGTATAGCAGGTAAAGGTTTACATGCTTGCAGGCTCACATTTGGTAATACTAAAAAAAATAGTAAAAAAAAAATTTAGTCATAGTAAAGTGTATAGCTTTCTTGTATTCTTCTAATAATGTCTTGTATAGTCAAGTTTTCTTTGTATAATAATTTTTTACTTTTTGAGTCATATAATTGTTTAAGATCTTCCAGTTTGTTTGTATTGAATTTATCTCTATATAATATTTTTTGGTTTAAAGCTGATTTGATACCGCATTCCAATCATGTATAAGTTTTGTTGTTGAGGAAGTCGTGCAAATCATTTTTACTATTAATGTGAGTGACAATATTTCTCAACGTTCTTGATATCTTTTTTTTGTTGAAATAGGTTGATTTTTTATTTTTCTTTCAATGTAATTTGCAATTTTAATTAATATTGTTTCTTTATTATTTTCAGTATCAGTTGCATTTATTGTTTCTTTATTTTCAGTAGCAGTCGCGTCTATTGTTGTAAGCTTGATTTTGTTGATACTGGAGCTAGCGTGACTGGTTGTAGGTCGTGACATTTGTTCTTTTTCAATATGGCTCTCGTTAGTATTTGTTTCATATTGATCACTGCTCAAAGGTCCAACAAAATTGCTAATTGTTGCTTTTGTATTATTACTGGGGTTGTTATTTGTTTTGATAGTCCTCACGTTAATCTTTGTTCTATAAAAACAAGGACTATTGGTTTCTCTTTCAGTGATAGTCCCATTAACGTAAGCTGCAGTATTATCAAGGTAGAGAAACTCATCAAGTGTTGGTTTCCTATTGTTGTAGTGACACGATTGTCCAGTTTCAACACAATGAGGCATTGATATCTTAGATGTGAAGTCAACAGCTGTATTTGACAGGATATTGGTGATAGTTTTTCTACTCTTATCTTCTAACGCTGTATTCGTTGCTGAATTGTTTATTAAATTTAATTTATCTTGCATTTTTTTCTTCGTTGCTATACCTTTTTGGTCTTTACTATCAGATTGAGATCCTGTACGTTGAAAGGACTTAAAATTAAAGTCTTTGGTGGTCCTGGGACTTCAGGATTTAATATTTGCAGTAGGATGCAATGATAAATTGTCATGACTACAAGTTTCTCCTTGGGAATGGTTCTTTTTCCAAGCTTCTGAACGAGCTGTAGGCTTCTTTCCCCGAAGACAAGAGGTAGAATCGTTCAAAGAATAGTTACTGGTCATCATTTTGGATAGATGACCAGTAACAATGCTTATGTCTTTCATTAACAAAGACAAGTGTTGAAAAGCCTCAATTTCAGGGGGGACCATGGTCATCAAAACTTGATTTTTGTTGTTGGAGGATGGTACTGATGGCTCCAATGAGATGTTGAGATAATGACTCTATAGATTGAAGATTTATCTTATAGTACTATAAAAAATAAAAAGAAAAATCAGAATTAAGCGTTGATTCTTGATTTTTGACGGAAGAGTCTGTTATAGAAAACTATATATTATTAATTAGGTATTCCAACGTCTAATTAATTTATTAGATGTAATGAATTAATCAATTAAATCTAATAGAAATTTTAATATATTAAATGTTAGCTGGCGCCTCTTTTGTGGCTTCCAGACTAAAGTATTGGTAATTTAATAAACTAATTGGGAAGTGGAATACTATTATTTGAAGTAATAGACGCGTCACTTGGTTTATAATGATGTACTTTTGGTATTTAAGCTTCAATGGTACTATAAATTGTAATAATTTGTAAAAGTGAATTTAATCACTTTAAAGGTGAGAGCGCTAATATTCCTAAAATAAAATATAAGTAATTTTAATTGTAAAAATATATTTGGTTAAGAGCTCTGAGGATTAATTCAAAGAGAATTAATCCTCTTTAAATGTTGTAATTTCAAATTTGAAATCAAAACAATGTAAAATAATTCTGTTTTGAATGAAGAAAGATTTGCTATGGTAACAGGAGCAAATATAACAATAAAATTAATGACATAGTGGGAGCATATACTATGACACATTGAGTGATTAGTCATAGCAACAAGATTAAATTCATATTATAATAATATGAATTTAAGTATTTAAAATTTATACAAAATAATGAAAGAAAATGAGACTAAATATTAAAGAAAGTGATTGGGGTCTGTATAGCAGGTAAAGGTTTACATGCTTTCAGACTCACAATAACAATAATAGAATAATTATAATTTATTATAATTATTATATTTTTTTTATTCTTATATTTTGATAATAATAATTAAATTTATTTTTTTATATAATTAGTTTAATAATTATATTTAAATTTGTGGTTATAATATCTTATTATAACATCTATTTCTATTCAGGACAGTCATAGTACTCTTGATATTGCTACTATTATCAAGAGTTTCATAGACAAAACTTACACTTTATCTGTTCCCTCTAAAGCTTAAGCACCTGAAAGATTTAAGAAACAGAATTCTCAATCAATCAAGTTTCTTCCAAAGAGGATTCATTTTAAAAAAGCTTGTTTCAAAATTTGTGATCCACCTTTTGAAGAATAAATAAGAATTGATATTGTTACCAAGGAATAGTAAGTCATAAATCAAGACCAATGAAAGACTTATCTATTTTCAATAATGGGGTTTCACTGTTTTGAGTTTGAAAAACAATGGAATTTGTTGAATTGGAAATGAATTTTGAGTTCCAATTTTTTATCTTGAAAGGTATTCATTTAAAGATAAAAATATAAATGGGCAGATTTTTCATATATTATATTATCTACTTACTCTATCCAGTTGAAAAATGGAACAAACTTTTTGAGATTCTGGAATACTAACAAACATTTGAATTCTGGTTCCAACCTAGCTCACAGGAAGTGTCCAAGCTCATTCTAGGTTGAGTCCAAGTTAATTTCCAAATGGAACACCTGCTTTCAGGTGTAGCCAATTTTCTCATGGTTTTTACTGTTAAAATTCATTTTTTGTGAGAATATGAATCATGTGGGGCCTTATTTATGAGATTTCAATCCTAGTAATACGTGATCCTGCTCTACTTCAAGAGTTCTGTAATTTATTTGATGATGTTTAAGAAATACAATGGGTTGAACAGAGTAAGAACTTGCTTAATTTTATATCTCAAAAAGATTTTAATACTCGAAAAGGAACTAAAACATGTATGACGAAGACTTTCCAAGCCATTTATGAAGTGCAGGAATTCTTTGTTTTATACAGAAAATCACTACTTTCCAAGCTTGGAATTTGTTGCTGGGCCCATTCTCTTGATGAACCTATTGATATACTTCATAATGAAGCTTTCTGAATCAGTGCAATGCACAATTTTTGACAGGTGTCTGTTGGAGGTATTATCAATACATGAACAGAAACTTGCATTTACTAAACAAAATTGACTTACTTGAAAACACGTAGAATCACTTTGTACATTACCTACAAGCTGAAATATAGAAGAGGGAAACAAAAGAAAGTGGGTAATATCAGAAGGATCTGGAAAAGGGTGTAATTTAAAAAAACAAACAACGTGTGAGTGGCCCAATAATTCCTGGAATTATCTTTGCGCCTAAAACTTCCTTTTAATTGAAAAGACTCAAAATAGTCACTAAAGGTTTGGAGTTGCTCAAAAATTTTCCAAGGAGTATCTGAAGATTTTGGAAACAATTGTTGCCTATAGTGACAAAAAATTCATAGAAGATGTATGTTATGTAATAAAATCTCTAACTTACTGTGCACAGAAGGAAACAACACTTATGCATAGGGTGGATGATGAAATTGCAAAAGCCAAAACCATTGAACGAAAGAAGTCACAGAAGCATGAACATGTAGAAAGTAAAAATCCAAACCTTACAGCTTTGAAGCGAGCCCCACAAGGATTACCCTTTGACTTTTATGACACCAAGTGGTACAATGACCTCACTCAAGCTCTGAACAGTGTCTACAGCGACACAATGAAACTGGCCTTCTTACCCAATTCATTAAAATAAATTTGGGGAGCTCAAAATCCTGCTGAAAAATTTTGAGAAAACAGGTTTACTGAGAAGCATTGGGAGAAAGCAATGTAGAAATATGATCTTTCCCATGAAATTGCTGCAGAAGATGAAGATGATGAATCAAGCTTTGAGTTTCATAATATTGAGAGAGATTCAAGCAGTAATGATGGAGGCTTGTGAAGTGAATATAGTAACATGGAGGAGCTAGCAAAAAATAGCAATCCTTATAATGAACACAGAATTATCAAAGAAAATTCACAAATGAATACTTCTCAAATTTCCGGTATATCCAGAAACTTAGGATATGGATATGACTGCGAAAACTGGGAATGAAAATATCGTTTGACTATTATCAACATAGAATATTCACATTTAATTTCTGACTGACTTCAAAATCTTATTTTTTCCTGTTTATCATGATATAGCCTCTTTTTTTCGTGGCAATGTTGTAAATAGTGTGATCCTATACCATAATGGTAAATTTTTATTGAGAATTGTATCAATTGATATATTATTTTTCTGTGCAATATTGACTTATCCGTCAAGTACTGAATTCCAATTGTATTGGAAATTAAAACACAATTTCTGAGCTTATCTTCCTTTCAAAACACTTCTGATATTAATATTTCACATTTTAAAGCTCACAAATCATTTTGTTAGTTTGCTTCAAATGTGAGTATAATAAATGTTTCACTGGTATGAAACTTGGAGAATAGGTTGGTGCAGATTTTGTTTTTGAAAAAGTTTCAGTCATGGATTTTTGGAAGAATTCTAAAGGATAATTCAACTTTTTTTGGCATGGAAGTAACCATTGTAGCTTTGGAGAATTTTTCAAATGTTTTTGAATTATTCATCTTCAAAGAATTACAATTCTTTCCAATTAGTAACTAATGGTATAATATTTAATCATTAGAATAATGTTGGAATAATTATTAACATGATTGGAGGCTTCCAGTTAATCTAATAAAAACAGAAACTAGACTATTCTTAAGTGATTTTTTAATTATAATGCGAATTTCAATGGTAAATAAAAGACTTGTGCTTGATATATTGAAGCTTTCATTTTTAACCCTAATTTTAGTTCTATCATCAAAAAGGAACAGATAATTTCTTATCAGCATGATAAAAGATCTACTACCATAGGAGATATAAGATTAGTATCACAGCTTTAACTGCAATATTCAATTAACAATCATTTTATATTACAATGAAGATAATTTGATACTTATCATGGTCATATTTTTACTATTTCACTAATGAGAAATTCATTCTGCAAATGAAGTATTTACTATTTTAATTGGCCCCTAAGTAAGAAGAATATTTTTATTGTAATAATGAAAATTGATATTTTAAAACAAATATGCTGTTAACAACAAATTTGGATAAGTCAATAATAATCATGTGATAATTGAGATATATTGAGTTTTATTCTCATGATAATATGAAGTGATACATAACTTGAGCATGAAAACTTACTTATCAAATTACTAATATTTGGACTATGTCAGTATTGAAGGTACTGGTCCAAAAATAATAATAGTATTCATATAAGGATAGTGAAAATTTATCCATTCAGTTTAAAAGCCGTCTTATTAGAATTATTTAAGGGTCTATACTTATATAGAGAAATTTACTCCTTCAGATGAAAATGATTGATTATTATGATAGCAAAGGTTTGAACTTTCAAATAGTCACATTTCTTCTGCTGGTGGAAACAAGGCTTTGCTATATTGTCAGGATGAAACAATGATAAAGGTGTAAATAGGCTAGTTTACAACTTTAACTATGTTTGTGACACGGTAAAAATGGTTTCAAAGGATTTACAAGGGTTTAAGATGGTTTGATTTAAGATGAAAAGGGCTTTACTATATATAATATGGTGGTGGTGAGCGCTGTTGAAAGCCCTGGGTGCAGCTTTATCTGTTGGGTTACAATAATAGAAGACTACAATAATTAAAACTTATAATTATACCTGATTATTGACTAAGAGTGAAACTGTTTTTTACAGCTTACAACTTAGGTTATTCAAGAGCAGGATGAGGAGACAATTCTGGCTGTGAAAAAGCCTCCTTTTATCCTGAAATGGGGTGGAAAGGGTGCTGGACCTTTCCACGTAGAGGAAGTGAAGATTTTTCACTCTCTAGGACTGGCTTGTGTTTTGCAAACAGCCTGCATAGCCTGTATTGGGCTCAGATGTGGTTTTTAAAATACATCTGGGCAGTTTTCCCCAATACAGGGTGAAAACTTTCATCTGGGGAACTCACAGCCTTATTCCGACGTGTATGACGTGTAGAATGCTGTACAGAAGCTTTATGGGACCCCAGTATTGACTAACATATGAGGTATTGCAGTAAAAAAAAGTCTCTTTGCCTATTTGACAGCTCATATTCATGGTTATGGGATACTATCCCATGGTAAGGCTGTATTGGTCAGAATGTGGGATTTTGACCTTAAAACAGCTATAACTTTGTCAGTTTTTGAGATATCAACCTCAAAGCTAAACCTGTGTGTAGCCCTGTATGTGCTCTACACAATGGTACCTTATTTGATATGATTATCATTAATATGGAAAAGGTATGCCATGTACAAGAATTTTGTACATATGTGTGGTTTAGGCAAAAAGCTGCATTGAGCTTGTTTGCCCCATACCCTCTGCTGTAGTTGAGATATGGGGAAATGGATGACACCATCAGATAGCCCTCATTTTGATCTTTTCCAAAAGACCCCACTTCAAGTATCTCACGCTAAAAACTGTAGAATTTAGATGGGAGGTGAATGTTTTGTTCACCCTTATTTGGCCTGAAATTGACCATAACTCCAGTAATATTGGTGCTGGCTCAGTTTGGCTGGTACCATTGGATAGCCCTGGCTTAGAGCTGCATTTTGAGTACCCATTTGGTGGGGTTAAGCCTTTCTTTCTAGATTTTAGATGAGAGGTGAAAATTAAGGTTTATGCTCAGCAATGACTTGGAGCAGGAATAACTTTGTTATTCTTAGTCCTATGGTGATGGAACTTATCATTTCAGAAAGGGGTCAGTTTTCTCTTTCGTTTGATACCTTTAAAGCTAATTTGGCTCAGCTCCATGTTTTGGTGGTATCTTGGGTATACCATTGGTTTATGGTATTTTGGCTATCATGCTTGTGCTCTTGTTTTGAGTCACAGGCTGACGTACCTTCCCTCTAAAAAAGGCTCATCATTTATGGGACTTTTCAGTCCTCCTAGAGGCCCTAAATCTCCTTAAATGAAGGTTCCCATCTGGTATGGCATCTTCTGCCAACCATTTGTCTTTATCAGCTGTCTGGTTCTTGGATCTGACTAAGTATTGTCTTTGATCCTTCCCATTAAGTCTTATCTTCCTGGCCCTGATGATCTTACTCATAGGTCCTGGGGAGTCCTCCACTTCAACTATATCAGGTGGTGTGGGGTTCTTTTTCCTGGAGGGGAATTTGTCCTCCTCTGTTTGGGAGTATGGTTTGGATAAACTTATTGGAAAGACTGGGTGCTTCCTACAAAATTCCTCTGTAAGTTTGACTTTCACTGCATTCTTTCCTATCAACATAATGATAGTGAAAGGCCCTACAAATGAGTCTCTCATCTTCTTGGGTCCTTTAAGATTATTAAAGTTTAGGGAAGAAACTGGAACCTGGTCCCCTTCCTTGAAGTCAGGTTTCATGTGTGTCTTGTCCCACCTCTGTTTATTATATTCTTTTGCCTAAGCTATTCATTTGGAAGCTGTGTCACAAGACCTTCTCCACATGTCATGAAATTCTTTGGCTGTGGGGTGGAGGGTAAGAAGATTTTTCTTCAAGTGATCCACAGGCAACAGGGGATTCCACCCTTTCTCTACCACTGCAGGTGTTTTTCCTGTGGTAGAGTGCTGACTTGTATTGGAAGCCAGTTGGACAGCTGTTAGAAGGGTAACTCAGTCATGGGTGTATCCTTCATGGTCCTTGTATTCCATGCCATAGGCACAGAATCTTCTAAGGATGTCTTCCATAGTCTGGATCATCCTTCCAGCTAGGCCATCTGTTTGGGGATGGTAAGCTGTGGAAAACGCAAGCTTGGTGCCAAGCATGTCATATAAGTTGGTCCTAAATTCTGATGTGAATTTTGGGTCCCTATCACTAATTATGATTTTCAGGACTCCACAGGTAGATATGATGTTATACCAGAATAACAGAGAAGTATCCATGGCTGTGTCCTCTTTATGGCATGGTAGACACCTCATGCTCTTGCTGAAACCATCAACTATGATTAGGCAGGCATTGTAGTTTTCTTTGCCTCCTGGGACAAATCCTGTAACCCAGTCCATGTTGATGGTTTCCCATGGGTGCTTGGGTTCCTATATGTTCTGAAGTAACCCATACTTCTTTCCATGCTTCCTGTTTGCCTTTTGGCATCTTTCACAGGTGTTGATATATTCACTCAACTCCTGATCCCACTTGGGCCACCAAGCTGTGCTTGCTACCCTCTCTTTGGTCCTGTCTTCACTCATGTGTCCCATATAGGGGCAGTCATGGCATTCCTTCAGGATCAATGAGATGTGGTCTACGTCTACCAAGGTGAGTGCACTTGTGTGTTTTTCTCTGTGGTAGAGCAGGCCATCTATAAGGAAAATTTTTTTATCCTTATAGGCCCTAAACCAGGGTTCTTCAAGCTGGGATTCCAGTTCTGGACTCCTGTATTTTTGTTGAAGGAGTTGTAGTAATATTCCACACTGTTTGTGTTTGGCATAAGACTTCAGTACTGCACTGAAAAATTCTTGTGCAGTTCTGAGGAACTTATCCCCAGTATGGGAGTTTCTGTTCCTTCTGAATAAGTGTTTCCACTGTCAAGGGTGCCACATTCTGGTGCCCATTCAGAAAATCTGAAGTTTTTCTTCCTATCTATTTCCATGAAATGGAAAGGCATTTTGGCTGCAACTTCAGGGTCATAAGCTGGATTGCTTTTGACATTTTCCAGTGGCCATCTGCTAAGGCCATCTGCCTTGGTATGACTTTTAACTTCTCTGTATATGATGGTCATATTCCCTCCATACTCCTGGATGGCTACTTCCCATCTCAGCATATGTCTATTTGTATTCTTCATGTTTAGTAAAGACTTCAAGGCTGTGCAGTCTGCGTAGACTTCAAAGACTGCACCCTCCAAAAAATAATGGAGTTTTTCCAGAGCCCAGACTAGACATAGACATTCATTCAGTCTGGGTTTCCCCATACCTGGCTTCTGAATCTTTCAGTTTTATAGAGATGTAACATATTACACCCTCTCTTGGTTCACCATCCACAATTTGTCTTTGGTGAAGGGCTGCTCCCAAGCCTTGGCTACAAGCTGCATCTATATATAACGGGAATGGTAGTTCAAAGTCAGGCAAGATGAGCACAGGTGCATTTGTGAGTTCATGTTTGATCCTCTCATATGCATCCATCCTTTCCTTGGTTATTTCAAAAACTACATCTTTCGAACATAACTTATATAGACTACTAGTTAGGTGTGCAAAGTTTTTGATGTGGTTTCTATAGTAGCTAGAAAACCCAAGGAAGGATTGCATCTCTTTGATGCTTTTTGATAGTGGCTTTTGCAGTACTGCTGCTACTTTATTCTAGTCAATTGCCAGACTAAGACCTGAGACTTTATGTCCTAGGGCTAGCAGCTCTTGTTGGCCAAAATTACACTTTTTGAGTGAAATTTTCAGGTTGATGGGTGTACATTTACTTAGCACAATGTCTATGTATTGTATATGGTCTTCCCATGTTTTTGAGTAAATAATGATGTCATCAATATATACTACCATCCAGCCTTCCAATATTTCATCCTGAAATAGTGTGTCCCTCATCCTTTGGAAATGGGCTGGTGCATTCTTGATTCAAAATGGCATCCTGGTGTACTCATATATGTCCATATGGCATATTATTCTGAGTAATATCATGGAGTTTGGTTTAACTCCATTTTGTTGGAAGCCTTTCATAAAATCCATTTTGGTTATGTATTTGGGTTTTGCCAGTTTATCCAAGGCATAAGGTATCCTAGGTATAGGGTACCTGTCTGCTTTTGTGTAGTTATTCAGAGCTCTGAAGTCTCCACACAATCTATACTTGCCATCATGCCAGGTGATTAGGACAGGAGTGGTTATTTCCACTATTTCATTGTGCCCAATCTTCCTGATGACATCCATGACCAGTAGTTCATTGATATTTTTCTCAATTTGTTTTCCTGGTTTCCAGACTTACTGGATACAGAGGTCTCCTCAGCATGGGTGAATAAGGTCGTCCCATATCCAGATATAGTTCCATATCATGGCCTTTGATATTGCCTAGTGGTTCTTCACCAATTGCAAATGATGGTCTGTTCTTCTTCAGCATCTTCAGTAAACTTAGTTTTTGTTTACTGGTGAGGTTAGTGCTAAATTTTCCCTCTCTGAATTCCTTCAGAAGTTCTTCTGGTGGGTCCTGAGAAGATATCTGGTATATATCAAGTGAAAATTTCTTTTCCTTGTCAGTACCAATGGTAATGTGCCTAGTTTTACTGTTCTAAATATCTATGCCATAAATCCTCTGGTAGTCTGTTCACAGTAAGAAACCTTGGATGTGGGCATCATCAAGCACTACAAACTCTGGGTTGAGTCTGATATTACCCTTCCTACGGGGTATAATTATCTCTTTGATAATTGTCCCAATGGAAGCCATCTTCCCTGATGTACTTTTAAAGTCCTTTGCCTTAGTGGGAAAGAGATGTTTTTCCCAGTTTGGGAAGTGGTTATCCATATAATTCCTGGCCACTATGGAGCAGTGTGCTCCACTAAAAATGAGCAGTGGATTCTGAGCATTGTCAATACATACAGTCATTTTTGTGGCTGTCCCATGTCTATATGCCATTCCTTTTGTTGGTGTAACAAGGAATGTTTGTGCATCTTGTGTGTGTTTGCACAAGTTCTTGGCAGTTTCCTGTGGCATGCCTTCTTCCAACCATATGTCCTGAATTTCTAGTGGGGTTTCTTCTTGGTATTCCACTAGGACTTCCTCTCTTGGGTCCTGATCATCATCAGATGGTTGTCTGATGGCATCGCCCATAGAGTCTGATTCAGAATCCTCTGTTGGGGATTCATCCTCTGGGACTTTCTCATTGGCATATAATTTCTTCTTTGCCTTTGGGCAGTCGTTGGCATAGTGGTCTGCTGAACCACGATTGTGACAAGAATTCTTCTTCTTTGTCACTTCTGCCACTCTTTCTCTGGGTTTTTCATTTAACTTCACTCTGAGAGGTTGTTTCTCTTTGAAACTACTGCTTCTGTATAGGCTGAATTTCCCTATATTGGTACTTTTCATTATTTGTTGTAAGGTGTTGGAAATGTCAGCTAGAATGCAATTTTGGTTGCATCTGCATTTTACTGCATGCTCTAGTTCTCCTGGCAGTTGTGTCAGACGTTTGTGATTCCTCATTTGAATGTTCATCTGAGGATCAATGGCTTTAAGTATTTTAGACTGTCTAAGACACCACTCATATGGATCTTTGTCCATAGAGTATTTGTCATTTTCAAATGACCTGGTCTTTTGCCATATCCAAGTACCCTTACTGTACTTTTGGATGATTTGACTTATCCAGCATGGCCAGTTCCTTCTGCGATGGATGTCTTTCATTTCAGTCTACCAAATACTAGCATGACCTTTAAATGCTGTATTTAATATAGCAGTGATCCAGTAATCTGGTATACTTGGTACATCAATGAAGAGTCCATCAATATAATATATGAGTTCCATATGAGCATATTCTCCTGATCCAGAGAATTTGGGCCAGTTTGAGGCCTCAGAAAGCTGTTTCAAGGCTTCTGTCAGCCTGTTACTCAAAACCAGAGCACAAGCATGACAGCCAAAATACCATAAATCAATGGTATAGCCAAGATACCACCAAAACATGGATCTGAGCCAAATTAGCTCAAAAGATATCAAAAGAAAGAGGAAACTCACTCCTTCCTGAAAATATAAGTCCCATCACCATAAGACAAAGAATAACAAAGTTATTGCTTAGAATAAACCTTAATTTTCACCTCTCATCTGAAATACAGAGTAAGAGGCTTAACCCCATCGAATGGGTATGCAAAATGAATTTCCAAGCCAGGGCTATCCAATGGTACCAGCCAAACTGAGCTAGCACCAGTAAGAGCACAATCAGGGCTATCTGATGGTGTCATCCATTTCCGCATATCTCAACTATAGCAGACGTTATGGGAAAAACAAGCCCAATACAGCTTTTTGTCTAAACCACGCATATGTACAAAAAACTTGTACATGGCATAACTTTGCCATTCATTGTGAAAACCATATCAAATGAGGTACCGTTGCTTAGACCACATTCAGGGCTACACACTGAACTAATTTTGAGGTTGATATCTCAAAACTGGACAAAGTTATGGCTGTTTTAAGGTCAAAATCCCACAGTTTGGCCAATACAGCCTTATAGTGCGATACTATCCCATAGGTATGATTATGAGGTGTCAAACAGACACAGAAGCTTATTTATACTTCAATACCTCAAAGTTAAGTCAAATACAGAGGTCCATACAGGTTCTGTACAGTTTCTGATGCGTCAGAAGCACCAGAACACACCTGTAAACTCCATTGGTGAAAACATTCACCCTGTAGGCAAAAATGACTACTTGTGGCTATAAAACCACATTTCAACCCAATACTAGCCTGTATTGAGTGTATAGAACCACAAACCAGCCCCCAGTAGTGAAAATTTTCACTCTGTGGTCGTGTGCAGAGGTAAACCACCTCCCACTACCCTAGAACAAAATAAAAGGAGGCTTTGCCTCACCAGGAAGCAAATAAGCATCCTGTTCTTGATATTCTTACGTGGTATAACTTCTCAAAAGAAGTGGTACTCTTAGAATTTAAACAGGTATACTTTAAACTTAAGTATTGTAGGGTTTGCTATTGTAAACCAACAGGCAAACACTGCACCCAGGGCTATCAGCAGTACTCACCATCACTAATTTATTTTAGTATAGCCCTTTTATTCATATTCTCACTCTAATATCACCATTATTTTCGTGTCACACTCAGAGGTATAGATTTTAGTATCATTCTGAAGCTATATCATAGAGTCAGCCTGACAGCTTTCTTCTCTGAATAAGACATGCCATCTCCATCTTGGTATTGTGATGGAGATCTTGCCTTATTCATCAACATCGCATCTGGTTGATATTGATTATCCATAACTTGGCCTTGTGGTTGGGGTTTCAAGTTATGGTAGACATTAAACAGTTTGTTTATGTCTTGATCCACACCATCCCTGTCCCTTTTGCTGTGATGTTGTTCTTCAAAGACTAGAATCAGTATTTTGCTGGTTTCTTCAGGGGCTTTTCTCAATTGAGCATATCCTCCTTGAAGATTCTTAACTATCTGTTCCAAGGAGGCTTGTGTTCTTGTCAGCATCTCATGGCCAGCTTCAATTTCTGCAAACTGCTTTGCAGATTGTTCAGCATATTGGGACATATGTAACCACAGTGCATCACTGTTTAAGTTACTCTCAGGTGTGACAATGTTATGTTCAATCTGAGTGGGGTTAATGTTTCTATTACTAGGATTACTGATTCTAGAGTGGTTTACAACTACTTCTGGTTCTTGTGTACTTCTTTCACCTAATCTAACAGCTTCTGGATCATGGGGTCTGACTCTTTCCTCATGTGGTTGAAGGAGGTTTTGTTCTTGCCCTTGTTTCCTTGTCTTCTCCTGGAAACTTCCTGGAATTGTGAAGAATGGTGACTCTTGGCCACTGATCTGCTGGCTTCTGAATGGTGTGAAGCCACTGGAGAGCTGATTTGGCCGCTCCTTGTGAGCCTGAAGGAATCTGAGTAGGCCCTCTCTGGGTTAACTGTTCTTCTATATCTTGCATAGTGGCTTGATTCTCCCTTATCCTCTGTGCCCTTGCCTCCGGGAGTCTGAACTGCCTTGTAGGATTCCAACCTTTGGTGATTACCATAAGGTCCTTGAAGTCTATCTCTTTGAGCCAGATCTTTTGGCAGCTTGCTCCAAGTTCTGCCCAGTGACATGCCAGGTTGAACCTTTTTTTGTCCATTCTCCATTGAAATAAATCTTTGAGGAGTTGGTGGAGCTAAAGAACTTGCTCCATATCCTTACAGTCCTCTGGTTTGAGGTTCCTGTTGAATTGGAGTGTGAATGGCAGGGTTGATATTATCTCCCTCATTTTTTTGCCATCCACCACTGTATTCAAGGTGTCCTCTTCCCGGTCTTCTGGTTCTGGACAAGCCTTCTCTGTCCTCTGGCTGGTTCCTTTGGAAGCCAAGGTCTTTAAGATATAAAGGGGACATATTAGTGTTTGTAAGCAGTCAAGAACTTTATATTCTTAGGGTATTTACCTTTGACTGTGCCTTGTACAAATTTGTTATCTGCTGATTTGGGCAGTTTGCCTTTGGAGGTTATAACTGGTTTAATAATTGTAATCTTCCCTGTACAAGTGGTTAAGGTTGGTTTACCTTGTATTGATGCAGAGGTTTGTGGTTTTATACTCCTCTGAGTGGCTATTGGAGTCCACCTCTTGGCTGTGATGAGACCTTCACTTAGCCTCTTTCCTTTACCCTTGCTGCCCTCTGGTTCTGAGGGTGTCACTGGTGTGTTGGCCTGTGACTGGGTTTCCAGTGGGATTTAGTTTTCTTCCACTGAATCAAACAGGAAAAAGAGGGCTTATGTCAGTTAAGACTTCTTAAAAGGCTGGTTTTGCACATCTAAGAATGGCCTCTGGGCTTGTATATTACTAAAATATGCCCTTGTATAATGACAGTGTAATTGAATCAACAATATTTCATCAGAATTACAGCTTATGGTACCCTGGCACACTGTTTGTGTGCCAGTATCCCACAGGTACACTTGTGGTTTTCAAGTGTAATCTGTACAAGTGGCTCTGTATAAGTTTAATTGAGTTAACAATACACTTAACCACGCCTCAACTGAGGGTTTTTCAGTCAGAGGTGTCCTTATTAAATCAAGAATACAGGACTTATTGATGGCATATGTGTTTTTATATGTAAACATGCCAATAACAAAGGTTTTTGTGGGTATTAACCATGTTGTAAGTACTCTTATAATATGAGTATTAAATTAAAAATATATATAAAATATCTATTTTTTAAAAGAAATTATGCCTAAAAAGATAAAAAAATCTTCAGAAATAAAGAATAAAAGAGAAAAACTTACTTATAAGGTCGAAAAACAGTTTAAAACATGGCCAGGCCCCCAAAATGTCATGATGAAACTATGATAAAGGTGTAAATAGGCTAGTTGACAACTTTAACTATGTTTGTGACATGGTAAAACGGTTTAAAAAGGTTTATAAGTGTTGAAGATGGTTTGATTTAAGATTAAAAGGGCTTTACTATATATAATATAGTGGTGGTGAGCACTGTTGAAAGCCCTGGGTGCAGCTTTATCTGTTGGGTTACAATAATAAAAGACTACATTGATTAAAACTTATAATTATACCTGATTATTAACAAAGAGTAAAGCTGTTTTTGACAGTTTACTACATAGGTTATTCAAGAGCAGGATGAGGAGACAATTCTGGCTGTGAAAAAGCCTGTCACATGGTGGAATGTGATCTACAACTTGCCAGTATTAATTGGTCTTTCAACCGGTTTAATAGCCTTTTCGGCAAGAGTTCCCTTTGCTGAGGTCTGGCAGACAGCTTTGTGACAATAAACCGGTTACCAACGTCATGGGTTCGATTCTGGTTGGAGACAAGGAGGGGTCTCAATCAAACAACCAGAAATCATTGGGTTTTCCGCTCCATTGGCGTGCAAGGGTTCCGCCCCTTGGGGGTTCCTTGTAGGCTCCTGTTGTGACTAATGTAACTCCATGAGGGTCACATGGGTAATACCATCAGTTACATGCACTTCGGGATGCTGTAAGGTGTGAATATGAAACTTTGATCAAAAATCAAGTACTTTTCCTGTCCTCAAAATTTGTATAAGGTAAAATTCTATTAAAAATAGTATGAAATATTATTTTTAAGAGAAAACACGCCAATTTTATTGTTTATAACTTTATTAGTATAAAACAATAATATAAAAATTTATTGTTTTACCAACAATAAAGATTTATCCAAAAAATACTCTACAAGAGATATTTTAAGGCTACAAAAGAAATTTCTTCAAGAGCAATTTCAATTGGAATTAATTGAGCAAAGAACTGCAAGCAATTAATTAAAGAACAAAGTCTTTAAAAAGAATATTAAAGAGAAAACACGCCCAAAAGTGACCAGAGTGAATTTGGAAACAAAGTGACAAAGTTAACAGTGATGAAAGATGCTTTAATTCACTTTTGGGGTGGTTCAGGGGTAAAAATGATTATAAGAGTTACAAACAATGATTATAATGATTTTTTCACGTGGTTAAAAGGATTAAAATGATTTAAAAGTGGTGGTTGGAATCTTTGATTGATTGGTTTAACAGTTTTAAACTAATTAATAAAAGGAAAAGATTCTAACATGAAGAGAAAAGTGGGGCAAAGAAGACATTCTTTTATAGCCATCAATTCTCTTACTCCAAAAGTAAAATTTACTCTTGTCAGTCGTGAAAAACAGTCTGACAACAGAAAAGCCAATTATGGCATCATAGAACCCTGGTTTAGACTAAAAAGGGCTGGTTTAAGCCATTTTTAGCCATTTTTAGCCATTTTAGACCCTTAAATCAGCCATTACTATAGCAATACCAGGCCTAGAGCCTTCAAAACACGTCAGAATGTGTGTAAGAGGCGTAGAAACCAGTTAAAACTGTTTTTATTATGATTGTTTTATCTTAAGGGTAGTTTTACCTTCTTGGCAACAGCTAAAACTACCCCAGTTGGTATCAAAACCTCATCATCAATTGAGTCCACAGACCCTGTAACTCAATTCCAGGCCAAAAGTGATGAACTTTTGCGTGAATTTTGACATCCCACGCCTGTCAGCAAGGATTTTGGGGGTCTAGCTCCCCCTTAGAGCTGGAGTTCCTTTTCCCCCCCAAATTTAATCTTTCCAATTTATTTTTCCTTTAATTCCTCATCATGTATTATACTTATAATTTACACATGTAATTCAATTCAATTGTACAGTACAATACAGTAATAATTGACACCTCATATGTAAATCAAAGTTCACTTATGTAATACACGCGCACATTTTGACATTTCAATTGAATTCAATTGAAAATACTTCAATTCCTCATAACTTCTAAACTAAACACAACACCTCAATTTTAACACAAAAATTGATGGTTAACACCACATGTGGTGTGAATTAAATTAAGGTTTTGAGGATTTTCAACTTTTGTATTGAAAATACTAAAAACTTAATTTAAGCTTATTTAGAGTTGAGTTACAAGAATTTCACTCAGAGGTGACCCCACCTGATTTTTTATGAGGAATCCAATGGTGAAATAAATTCTATATGTTTACTTATTGGATAAAAAGTTATAATAAATTTTATTTAACTTTTTTCCAAATTTATTTATTTTTTCACAATTTTGTTAAAATTTCATTTTTACTTAAATTTTTCAAGTATAAATGTAATTTTATATTTACAAAATTTAATGTATTTTTATTTTTAAATTATAATTTTATTTTTTAATATAATTTCATATTTATATTTTCTATTTTTATTTTAATAATATAAATAAATTTATTTTATTTATATTAATATGTTATTTTTTATATTTGTGGTCTTTTGGGTATATGAAATTACCTCTAAGGCTCACATTCCCTCCCCCTAAAAAAGAATATTACTTTGTAATATTGGTGTTTCTAGTGTGTCTGAATCTCCTCAGGAGTTTGGTGGCTTCTGGTATATCTTTCTCTTCTAACCATTCATCTTCACAAGTTGGGTCACTGTACCTAACAAGGTATTCCCTTACTTTCTTGGTTCTTAATTTCCTTTCTTTAAGAGCTTTGGTTATTTTCTTAGTACCATATGTCTCAATAGGAGGTATAACTTGGGGAATCTTATTCCTCAAGGGAAGTTTCTCAGCATCACTAGATTTGTATGGCTTCATCAAGCTTACTGGAAATGTAGGGTGCTTATTGCTAAGTTCTTCAGATAACTCTACTTCAACAGCATTTTCTCCATGGAGGGCCTTAATCACAAAAGGTCCTGCAAAGGAGTCTTTTAACTTTTTACATCCTTTGATGTTATTGAAGTTAGTGGTGGATACAAGAACTAGGTCCCCCACTTTGAAATCTGGAGTTGCATGAGATTTATCCCATTTGTCTTTAGCATATGCAAAAGAGTCCTCCATGCATCTCACTGCATGCTTTCTAGCTTTGTCTAGCATTCCTTTGAAGCTAGCAGCTGTGGGATGTATTTCAATGAAGTCTTTCCTCAAGGAATCTTGGGGTAACTTGGGGTTCCATCCTTTTTCTAGAATAGCAGGAGTCTGATTGGTACTGGAATGGATTGATGTTTTATATGCTAATTCCAGTGCTGGTGACAGAGTACACCAATCATGGGTAAATCCATCACAATCTTTGAATTCAAGGCCATATGCACAAAATCTTCTCACCATGTCCTCTAAGGTTTGGATCATTCTTTCAGCCAGACCATCATTTTGTGGGTGGTAGGCTGTAGAGAAAGACAGTTTTGTGCCAAATAATTGGTGAAGATTTGTCCATAGAGCTGAAGTGAATTTGGGATCTCTATCACTGATGATATTTGTAAATATCCCAGTCCATGACACTACTCTATTCCATATCAGAAGAGCTGTATCCATGGCTGTATCATCTTTGTGACATGGTAAAAAGATTGGAGTTTTACTGAATCTGTCCACAATTACTAGGCAAGCATTATAGCTCCTGTCACCTCCTGGTGGTAGGCCAGTTACCCAATCCATATGGACAATTTCCCAAGGTCTGTTTGGTTCTTGGATTTTCATCATATTTCCAAGTCTTTTGCCAGTGGATTTATTTGCCTTTTGGCATCTGTCACAGGTTTTGCAATATTCTGCAACATCTTTTTGCCACATTGGCCACCATATGCAGGTCTTTACTTTCTCTCTTGTTCTGTCCTCAGAAAGATGTCCTGAAAAGGGACTATCATGGCATTCTTTCAGTACAAGATTGATTAATGACCTGTCTACAACTGTCATGACACATGTGTGCTTGGTTCTGTGGTAAATTATACCATCCAGTAGGTGAAATCTCCCTTCATTATAAGATTTTCTCCATACTTCATCCAAGGCATGTATTAGAGAGTTGTCTTTACAGTCTTTGTTAAGTAATTGGCATAAGATGCTACAATTCTTATCTTGAGTGTAACTATTTCTGACTTCTTCAAAGAAGGTGGTGTTCAAGTCTGTAACACTCATTCCTTCTATTGGAATTTGTGGTGAAGCTTCTTCTGGAACATAAGCAGGATTATCAATGTTATTTGGTAATGGCCATCTGCTTAGTCCATCTGCATTCTTATGAATATTCCCATCCTTATGAACAATAGTCATATTGCCTCTGTATTCTTGTATGGCTATTTGCCATCTGAGCATGTGTCTGTTAGGTGTTTTCATGTTCAAAAGTGATTTCACAGCTGTACAATCTGTTATTACTTCAAAAACACATCCCTCTAAGAAATAGTTCAATTTCTCTAAGGCCCAGACAAGGCATAGACATTCCATTTGACTTGCTCCATATCTGGCTTCAGTTGGTTTGATTTGCCTGGATATGAAACATATTGGTCCTTCTACAGGTTTGTCATTTATGATCTGAACTTGGTGAAGTGCAGCACCTAGTCCATCCCCTGATGCATCAATATACAGTTTGAAAGGCAATTTAAAGTCTGGCATCAGTAAGAGTGGAGCAGTGGTCAATGCTTCTCTTAGAGACTCAAAAGCTTTGACTCTGTCAACAGTCATCTCAAATACTGTGTCTTTGTCACACAACTTATAAAGTGGTCTTGCTATGGATGCAAAGTCTTTAATGTGTTGCCTGTAATATCCTGCAAAACCTAAGAATGACTGAATTTCCTTCTCATTCTGAGGCATGGGTTTTAACAATACTGCTGCAACTTTGTTTTTATCAATTCCAAGGGACAAACCAGATACAACATGTCCTAGTGCCTTAAGTTCTTTAAATCCAAAATGAAATTTCTTCAAGGAGATTTTCATGTTTACTGATTGGATTTTTGTCAAAACTCTTGATAATCTGTACATGTGCTCCTCCCAAGTCTTTGAACAGATAATAATGTCATCAATGTAAATGATTAACCATCCCTCTGAGAGTTCTTCGAGGAAGATTTCATTCATCATTCTTTACAAGTGTGAAGGTGCATTTTTGATACCAAAGGGCATCCTTAAGTATTCATACACTCCAATATGAACAATAATTCTCAAGTATTTTCTTGCTCTTGGTGTTACTACATTTTGATGGAATCCTTTAAGGGCATCCATAGTGGTTATATACACTGCTTGAGATATTTGAGTAAGGGCAATTTGCATTTTTGGTATTGGGTATCTGTCTGGAACAGTGTAAGTGTTCAGAGCTCTAAAGTCCCCAACCATTCTGGATTTTCCATTATGCCACGCCACTATGACTGGTGTAGTTATTTCTACTTCCTCATTGTGGCCTACTTTTCTTATTACACCAAGGTCTAGAAGTTCTTTGATATGAATTCCTAGAGCTTCTCTTGATTTTGGACTTGCTGGATAAGCAGGTCTTCTTAAGAGTGGTGGATAAGGTCTCTCAATGTTAAGAATGATGTCAACTTCATGACCAATAATTGCTCCCAGGGGTTCTTTGTCTGTAGCAAATGCTCCTCTGTGGTCATACAAAAGGGAAGAAAGTTCATTTTCTTGCTTATCAGTCAGATGAAGGCTTATTTCAGCCTCATTTAACTGTTCAGACTTGAATTTCTCTAACTCTAAGTTGACTGGTGATACTTTGTTTACTGTAGTTTGTCTTTTAAAGGGTAAAAAGGCAAATTTCTGGCGCTTATTGTCTCCAATTGTAAAGTATCTGTCTTTGTTATTATGTAAATCTATCCCATACATGATTAAATAGTCATTTCCCAATATAAAATGGGTACTAGAGCAATTTTCCATAACAACAAATTCAACTGTGATCCTTAAATTCCCATTTATGTGTGGGAATATGACATTGGTCTCAAAGATTCCTAATGCTTTCATTGGGTTACTTGCACTGTTGAATTTTATACCATCAATTGGTAACAATTGGTCTTCAAAATTTGGTACACAAGTCTTAAGAAAAGATTTTCCAACACAAGAGCAGAAGGCTCCTGGGTCAAGCAAAAGTTTGGTGGGTTTGTTGTCAATCACCACTTCTGTTATACAGGAGTTACCAGCTGTATAACCTTTTCCTCTGTTTGGTTTTGTCTTCATAAGTTGTGCATCTTGAACTTTTGATAAATCAACTTGACCATTGCTCAATTGTGGTAAGTGGGAATAAGATTCCATGATGTCAAAAGTGGCATTGATATTTTCTATATCTTTTGAAGATTCAGAGAATATGGATGACTTATCATCTGAATTGTCTTCAATTATGTCTTCTTTTTCAACATCTGGTTCTTTTTCAATGTCAATTTCATTGATTTTCCCCCTTTTTGGACATGTATTGGCTAAATGGGTGGTGCTTTGGCAAATATGGAATTTTCTGACTGTATCTGCAGATTTATATTTAATATTACTAGAATTTTCTTTGGGGTTTTTGTCCACAGAATCTTTCCAAGGTGTATTAAACCTTGTTTTAAGATTCACCCTACTAGAACCAATTTTGGTTCTGGTGGTTACTTCTTCTAGTATATTGATAATATCCTCTGCTGAAGATTGTTCAGTAGTCCTGCTTTTGACAGCATGCTCTAAGTCACCTCCACATTGTCTCAGAATTTTTCTATGGATCATAAATTCTGACATGTCAGGATATAATGCTGTTAATCTGTCCTTTTGTTGGCAAAACCATGGTAAATCTTTGTCTTTATCAGCATTAAATTTGGCAGATTCAAAGGCTGTTTCAACTTTAAACCTCCAAGCATCATTTGCCCATTTGTTGATGATTTGGGTTTTCCACCAAGTCCAACTCTGGTGTCCATGTGCTTGTCTTATTTTGATGTACCATCTGTGAGCTGATCTGGTAAACAAGGTGTTAAACCTGGCTGTTACCAATCTGTCTGGTAATTCAAAATCCTCTTTGATCATGTCAATACCTCTAATGAATTCCATATGGTCATACTCTCCTTCACCACTGAAGTGAGGCCATTCTTTAAGTTTTGGAACTTCTTTCAAGAGTGCTTGGCCCATTGATGGTTCCAAGTTATGAAAAGAAGTGGATAATTCATTTTTTAATTGTGAATTATCAGGATCCAATACTTGTGTATTTGAAATTCTTGTGCCCTCATTTTGATTTAGAGGTGTAGACATTCTTGGTAAGGTGTTCAGTAATTGTTCAATGTCATTCATTTTACTGTTGCTACACCTTTGGGAATTTCTGTATTCATGTTGGAAGCTTTGTATTAAATTTATTACTTCAATTTTATACATGTCTTCTTTATGTGTAAGTTCTTGCCATAACTCTGTCTGTCTTGTATTATCAGCAGTGACTTGATTCAATTTCATTGATAATTTTGATACTTCTTCTTGTGAAGCATCAAAACACTTTTTCAAGGAAATGGTATATGTCTTTACTTCAGTAAATGAATTTGAAATGTCATCAAGGACTTTCTTGTTATCTGTCTTGATAATATTTATGGCTTGTTTAATTCTTGTTTCAATTATGTCATCAATATTGAATTTAGAATATTTATCTGTTAATTCTTTAATAATGGCAGATTGTTCATTTATTTTATTGTTAGAAGAATTATCATTATTGGAATTTTTAATTGTTCTCAAAACTTTTTCAAAACACATAAGTGTTTCATTAATTTGGCACAGACTCAGGTTGTTTGTTTTAATGTTGTTACAAATGGTGTCATTTTTATCAGAAAGATGTTTTTTCACGTCATTTATAGCATTATACAACTCTGGGATGGAATCAAATATGTCAGAAATCATTTCTGGAACCTTAATCTGGCTTCCTCCTTCTTCTGTAATTCCATCATGGTTCTGGCCATCTGAAATACATTTTCCATGGCATCCTGCTGAATCTTTGGGATTCTGTAGCCCTGGCTGTAAGGTTTTGGGGCTGGTGCCTTCCCTTTGCCCTTGTTTGGAGTTTGTGGCTGCTTTTTCACGTTGGAATTGCTGCTGCTGGCCACTGGGGCTGTTTTTGGCACTGGTTTGGCTGGTGGAGGGTTGTTTTTCCTCCATTCTAGTGTCAAAAGCATCATGTTTTTCTTCTCCATCAATGGATGCCATCCATTGAGCAATTTGCAAGTGTTGGGATGGCCCAAGAATTTTCTTACTGTCAGGTAAGAATTCATGCAATTCTTCCACAGGTCTGCAAGGATCTGGTACTCCTTGAATTGGAGTGCATTGTTGTATGCACTGTGGCTGGCTTTGTATATGTCCACAGAGGCTTGTTGTGGCGGTGTAAGCTCTTTTTGAAGGTAAAATGGTATTATCAGCTTCAGAATGACCCATTTTAGTTGTTTGGAAGTCATCAACTGACCCTTTTCCTTCTGTACCTGGTTGGCCTCTGCCATAATCACGTCTATTACCTTTTTGGGAGCTGCTTGAGGGGTTGTAGCTGGCTCCTGACCTGGTTGAAGGCATAATTATGGTTAAAAAAGGCTTAAAATAGTATTTTTACGTCAAAAACTTACTATTGGCCAAATTTTTGGCTTTCTGAAGTGTATTACTTATATCCAAGTTAATTAATTCAGAAGATATTGGTTCAGGTTGATTATTTTGAGTCACAATAACAGTACTATTATGATCAGAATTAACAGTACTGGCAGGGATAATGCTGGTTACTGTTGAGGCTGTTTCAATGTTTTCTTGTCTTACCACGTTGTCAGACACTAAAATTAATGAAAAAGCCAATTAATTAAGTAAAAAAAAGGTTATTTCAAAAAAGAAATAAAAATATGAGCCTCACTTATAATATGAAAAAAATTTATTTTTTAAGGATTTTTTTTGGATTATAAGTATTTTTTATATGTTTTTAAATTTTTAAATATAAGAAAAAAGATTTAAAAAGAGTAAAAAAAATATGTCACAGGTAAAATATCACGGCTGGGCCCCCAAATGTAAGGTGTGAATATGAAACTTTGATTAAAAATCAAGTACTTTTCCTGTCCTCAAAATTTGTATAAGGTAAAATTCTATTAAAAATAGTATGAAATATTATTTTTAAGAGAAAACACGCCAATTTTATTGTTTATAACTTTATTAGTATAAAACAATAATATAAAAATTTATTGTTTTACCAACAATAAAGATTTATCCAAAAAATACTCTACAAGAGATATTTTAAGGCTACAAAAGAAATTTCTTCAAGAGCAATTTCAATTGGAATTAATTGAGCAAAGAACTGCAAGCAATTAATTAAAGAACAAAGTCTTTAAAAAAAATATTAAAGAGAAAACACGCCCAAAAGTGACCAGAGTGAATTTGGAAACAAAGTGACAAAGTTAACAGTGATGAAAGATGCTTTAATTCACTTTTGGGGTGGTTCAGGGGTAAAAATGATTATAAGAGTTACAAACAATGATTATAATGATTTTTTCACGTGGTTAAAAGGATTAAAATGATTTAAAAGTGGTGGTTGGAATCTTTGATTGATTGGTTTAACAGTTTTAAACTAATTAATAAAAGGAAAAGATTCTAACATGAAGAGAAAAGTGGGGCAAAGAAGACATTCTTTTATAGCCATCAATTCTCTTACTCCAAAAGTAAAATTTACTCTTGTCAGTCGTGAAAAACAGTCTGACAACAGAAAAGCCAATTATGGCATCATAGAACCCTGGTTTAGACTAAAAAGGGCTGGTTTAAGCCATTTTTAGCCATTTTTAGCCATTTTAGACCCTTAAATCAGCCATTACTATAGCAATACCAGGCCTAGAGCCTTCAAAACACGTCAGAATGTGTGTCAGAGGCGTAGAAACCAGTTAAAACTGTTTTTATTATGATTGTTTTATCTTAAGGGTAGTTTTACCTTCTTGGCAACAGCTAAAACTACCCCAGTTGGTATCAAAACCTCATCATCAATTGAGTCCACAGACCCTGTAACTCAATTCCAGGCCAAAAGTGATGAACTTTTGCGTGAATCTTGACATCCCACGCCTGTCAGCAAGGATTTTGGGGGTCTAGCTCCCCCTTAGAGCTGGAGTTCCTTTTCCCCCCCAAATTTAATCTTTCCAATTTATTTTTCCTTTAATTCCTCATCATGTATTATACTTATAATTTACACATGTAATTCAATTCAATTGTACAGTACAATACAGTAATAATTGACACCTCATATGTAAATCAAAGTTCACTTATGTAATACACACGCACATTTTGACATTTCAATTGAATTCAATTGAAAATACTTCAATTCCTCATAACTTCTAAACTAAACACAACACCTCAATTTTAACACAAAAATTGATGGTTAACACCACATGTGGTGTGAATTAAATTAAGGTTTTGAGGATTTTCAACTTTTGTATTGAAAATACTAAAAACTTAATTTAAGCTTATTTAGAGTTGAGTTACAAGAATTTCACTCAGAGGTGACCCCACCTGATTTTTTATGAGGAATCCAATGGTGAAATAAATTCTATATGTTTATTTATTGGATAAAAAGTTATAATAAATTTTATTTAACTTTTTTCCAAATTTATTTATTTTTTCACAATTTTGTTAAAATTTCATTTTTACTTAAATTTTTCAAGTATAAATGTAATTTTATATTTACAAAATTTAATGTATTTTTATTTTTAAATTATCATTTTATTTTTTAATATAATTTCATATTTATATTTTTTATTTTTATTTTAATAATATAAATAAATTTATTTTATTTATATTAATATGTTATTTTTTATATTTGTGGTCTTTTGGGTATATGAAATTACCTCTAAGGCTCACAGATGCAGTGCTCTAAACCCGGGGGTACAGTCACATGGTGGAATGTGATCTACAACTTGCCAGTATTAATCGGTCTTTCAACTGGTTTAATAGCCTTTTCGGCAAGAGTTCCCTTTGCTGAGGTCTGGCAGACAGCATTGTGACAAAGCCTCCTTTTACCCTGAAATGGGGTGGAAAGGGTGGTAGGCCTTTCCACATAGAGGAAGTGAAGATTTTTCACTCTCTAGGACTGGCTTGTGGTTTGCAAACAGCCCGTATAGCCTGTATTGGGCTCAGATGTGGTTTCGAAACCACATCTGGGCAGTTCTCCCCAATGAAGGGTGAAACGTTTCATCTGGGGACCTCACAGCCTGATTCTGATGTGTATGACGTGTATAATGCTGTACAGAAGCTGCATGGGACCCCAGTATTGACTGAAATATGAGGTATTGAAGTAAAAACAAGCTTATTCATTTATTTGACACCTCATATTCATGGTTATGGGATATTATCCCATGGTAAGGCTGTATTGGTCAGAATGTGGGATTTTGACCTTAAAACAGCTATACCTTTGTCAGTTTTTGGAATATGAACCTCAAAATTGAACCGGTGTGTATCCCTGTATGTGTTCTACACAATGGTACCTTATTTGATATGGTTATCATTAAATATGGCAAAGTTATGCCATGTACAAGAATTTTGTACATATGCGTGGTTTAGGCAAAAAGCTGTATTGATCTTGTTTGCCCCATAACTTCTGCTGTAGTTGAGATATGGGGAAATGAACGACACCATCAGATCGCCCTTATTTTGCTCTTTTCAAAAAGACCCCACTTCAAGTATCTCACGCTAAAACTGTAGAAGTTAGATGGGAGGTGAATGTTTAGTTCACCCGTATTTGGCCTGAAATTTACCAGAACTCCAGTAATATTGGTGCTAGCTTAGTTTGGCTGGTACCATTGGATCGCCTTGGCTTAGAGCTTCATTGTGAGTACCCCTTTGATGGGGTTAAGCCTCTCTTTCTAGATTTTAGCTGAGAGGTGAAAATTAAGGTTTATGCTCAGCAATAACTTTGAGCAGGAATAACTTTGTTATTCTTTGTCCTATGGTGATGGGACTTATATTTTCAGGAAGGGGTGAGTTTCGTCTTTCTTTTGATATCTTTTGAGCTAGTTTGGCTCAGATCCATGTTTTGGTGGTATCTTGGCTATACCATTGATTTATGGTATTTTGGTTGTCATGCTTGTGCTCTGGTTTTGAGTCACAGGCTGACATATATGAATAAATCTTAGTGAAAGAGTGTAATTTTTATTATCATGGCAATGGAGTGTAACATAAGCTTGATGTTTTCAGTGAGTATGATTTCAAATTAAACAGGGTTTTTATCAAAATGGTAAAATATCATTTGGAAAGAAGAAAGCGGTCGTTATTTCAGTGATAGATTTTTATTCAAATAAAAAAATTTTGTGACTTTTCCGGTGAATTAAAATACCACTAATAATATTTTGATTAAAAAAGCAAGACTCTTATTATTAGGGTAATGAACATTCTAACTGAAACAATTCCCTCTTTATAGTAAGAAAAGAAGGAAATTTTGCGTTGATCAAAATGAGAAACTTTTTATCCTTAAGAAACACAATTTTTTCATCATTCCATGATAGTCTTTTTATCATATCAATAAAGCTATTTTTTGATTGAAAGAGATATTGAGTAAATATTCTGATGGTGTTATTCTGACAAAACGGTTACATCAAGAAGAAAAAAATGCTGTGATTAATAAAAAAAAAGATTTTAATTATTAATGTGATGAAATTTCTACTTTTGAGAGAGCTAAGTTTCTATGATTAAAAAATGACTTTGTTTTGCTAAAGAAGTATAATCCCCATTATTAAAGTGATATATCTCAGTTTTTGAAGGATTTACCTATTAATCATTCAAGGAAGATAACTTCCATTTGTTAAATAATGGAATTCTCATTATCAAATTTATTCAACTGGTTTCTTAATAAATGAAGGTACTCCTTCTTAAAAGGAATGTTATATTTCATCTATCTTAAACATTTTCTATGAAAATAAGCACAATTTTATTTTCTCAAGAAGACAATTTTCATTATTTCAATAACAGAAATCTTGATCTTTCAATGATAAATAGTTTATCACGTCAACAATGAAGACTTTTTAATTTCAAACTTGTCCGTTTCATCATTTCAATAATAAATATCTTCTTATTCCAAGATAAACTTGTGATTATGACAACATTCATATTTTTATACTTGAAAAGTAATGACTTCATTATGTCAACAAAGTCCTTGTCTTTGAATACTAGAGATTTCACCATTCAAATTAAACCTAAATCCTTATTTCAATAATCAGAAATTTACTAGGTTAATAATGGACTAGTTGTTATTCCAGTGGAGAGATATTTACTATTCATATAATAAAGCTGTTGTCAATTAAATCGTAGGAATGCTAACATCTTAAGAAAAGAATTTATATTAATTCAATCATGACGGAAATATGATATAAATTATGAATATTTCTTTACTGAGATAATGTCTTTATAATTATTAAATAAGGATAGAGGAAATAACAAGATGATTTATGGAATAGTATTTATATTATTGAAAAAATGACCTTGTAAATAACTTTAGTCCATCAATAATAACCAAAAATCTCCAACAATAAAATTCATTTTGATATTTCATTTAGAGAAACTCTATCATATCAATTATTCCAAAATTATTATCTCAAGGAGAAAATATTTTGTAAAAAAGGACATGTATATTACTCCAGGAAGAGATCTTAACTGGGTATATTATATAACTTTGATAATTTGAAGGAGGGAAGTTTCTATTATAATGATAGTGATAAACGTTCTCCTCTTGTGGTATTCCATACCATTTTTTTTCACCAGGCTCAAGCTCATAGTACCCCATAACAGCAGTAAATACAGCCTACAGGCAGACTTACGCTCAAATTTTACACCAAAAGGTCAATTTTACATCAAGAAGCTGGATTTAACTCATAAAACCATCGCAAAGGCACCAAAGGGAAGTGTATGTGTTTAAATAAATTATTCAATTTCATTATGCATATGTAAAAAATCAAGTTACATATAGCAAACTAGTTACAACAAATAAGGTACCACCCTTTAAATTAAACACCTCACCCAGCCTTACACCCCCTTATAGCCACAGGACTCATGCAGCAATAAAAGGACACCTGCATGAATTAAACAGCAACCTAGAGCTCAACATAGAGAAGTCAAATGATGCAAAGCTAAAACCCATGGAATTCCTGCAATTCATTTACAACACAGCCACAGGAGTGCCTTATCTGATATCCACAGTAACCCCACTTAAAACCTTAAAACAGAATCATAATTATTTACACCAGCTTTCTAATTGCTCAAACAAGGAGCGTTCACGTTTGGATTCCTAAAGTCCTTGCCGGTAGGTGGCGATATTCTGCAAGCCCAATTATTCTTCTATGTTTATGAAAGAAAACAGCCCATTACTTACAGCTTGGGAAATATCCAATATTTGAAGTAATTGCTCAATTGGTTAAAAATCACTTTCTCTTAATTCGGGCTTGGTAAGAAGCTTGACAACAAGTAATGGACCTCTGTGAAGTTGCTCATTAGCCAAGTTCAGAATATGAATTACTTCACCAAATCTGTAAAATTTTCATTTTAAAAGGAAATGTCATTGTTTGGACAAGATTTTTAAATTTTCAAACCAAGCTTTGATGAGACTGATTTCAACTGCCTTGTAAAATTATGTGAAAACCAACACATTTTTTGGATTTGTTAGCTCTTGATAATTCTGCAGGTTTGGCTTAGTGGATTTTAGATGAATTAAAAGGCTTCCGTATATTTACCTTCTTAGCTAAAATGTCCTCTTTGACACTGCTTTATTTTATTTGGGTTCCTCTGATGGTTTGACTTGAAGTCTCTGCAACTGGCAAAACATTTTTGTTAAAGTCTCTCTCATTTTACCTGGTCACAACCCAAATTAATTAAGAGAATTTTGAATAAATAACACGCCAAAATTAAATAAAAAGCCTACAAATCATATTATTTGTTTTGAAATTTCGTAAATTCACAATATAATGCTCACCAGAAAACTCTGAAACCCCTATTAGAGGACCCCACCAGTCTATAGGATCTTGTATACACGTCAAATAATGGTGGTTTGTATTGATTGTGATATTTTCAAACAGTTCAAAAGATGTGTGTTGAGATTGTTCATGATTTTTTGAAAACTGACCACCATCCTCTTTGCTTAAAATATTTTTATAGTGTACAAGTGCACATACGTTGATCATAAAGTTGTTGGAGTTGTAATTAATTTCATTTCAAGAAATACAAAAGACATCAAGAGCTCAAAGGGAATTTTACACATTGAATAACGTGTTTCATTCACTGGCTTTCAGCTTACAGCTTGAAGTTTCACCCAATGCAAATGGAATTCTTGTGATACCTTTTGGGTTGACAACATCTTGAATATTCAAAAGCAATCTCTCTTTTTTGTGAGCTGAGATATTTCCTTTTTGTAATTGAATTTGGGATTCAAATATTTCCATATAATCTGAATCTGAGTCTGAATCATTGTCTTGTGTTTCAGATTTTCAGTAAAATCCCCATTGGTACCCGAAGTGATGCTGAAGGATTCCCTCAAAACAGTTATGGATGGGACCAAGCATGACATTAAATACTGGATTCCAATAAGGAAGCCAATTTAATTCTGATCAATGGATTCCAGTTCTTTTCCTAGAGCTTCCTTTTTTGTCTTTGATTTGAGCTCATAGTAATGGTATAATATATATCAAAAACCCCTGTCACTTCTGAGTCTTCCTACCTTCAATTCTTCTTTTTTTCTGCCTTGAACTTCACACCACATGAAAAATCTTTGTGCTGAGTGTGACGTAAACCCTGAAACTTTATGGGTGGCAAAAATGTCCCCAAAAAAAGCTGCTAGCTTCAAAGCCACTTTGCCCCCTCTCAGATGTTTTGGTGCGGGGATTATACCACCTTTATTCAATTCAAGTATACTGTTTACAAGTAGACCCAGTATATTTTAGACAGGAAACTTGTTTGGTTTCTTTACTCCAGGGATGATTCCAGAAATAAATGTGTATTTTGTTTGGTAGCGTAGCTGTGGGGGGAGGTTTAGTCAGTTGAGGGTTATTACTCCAATTGACAGTTGGCGCTATGAAGGTCTGTTTTAAAGTGGATTAAACCAATCAATGAGTAGACTGATACCTAAAACTAAGTGGAGATTGGGTTTTATTCTGGAAAAATTATCTGCCACATGGAACCTTGGGTAATACCCAAATTTGGCTGAGGCAGTTGAGAGTCCAATTCATTTTTCCAATTGTCTATTATCTTGTAAGAGCCATTTCATCCAGTCTTTGAAGCTCTGGGTAACAAAGGTTGATGTGGGTATTCTCGGTCGTGGCTAGTTAGGTTGAGGAATTTGACCATGCTTCCATTCATTAGCATGGGGGTGCTGTTCATTTGTAAAGATCTTAAATTTGGTCTCTTGTATGTTTCAATGAGAATAAAATAAGTCAGCTCCACATATTGGGGTAGTGGAAAAAATCTGATAGACACATTCTCCTGCGGTTATCTCAAAATCATAAAGTAATTAAAATTCAGAACAGAATATGTATCACTCAAATGTGACATCAAGCTGGAGCTTTTTGATTATAGTAGGAATGTCGCAAGGTATTTCTTTGGTGATTATATATTGAAGCTTATCTCTTTTTAACAAAAACTCTATGATTCTTACAGCTTTATATCTTGCTTTCTGAGACCACATTATATACTCTAGTGTCAAATCTAATAAATCAGTGAAATTGGTCTAAAATACTATGATTAGTTTAATATTATGTAGGATTAGAAAAAATTTACCAATAATTTCAGGCACTATGATTGACTCCTCTCCAATTCCAGTTTAATTTTCTTTCACATCCTCTTTTTTTATGCTATATTAATCTTCTTTTTTTTACAGAAATATTAGGAAGAAGTTTTGAAATCATTGTCTCAGGAGTTTCATTTGATGAATTTTTCCGGTGTCTATTTCTTGTGCTACAATGGGAAAAAAGACAATTTTTGATATTTTGGTTAGTTCTGATATTTTTTCCTGTGAGCAAGATGAAAAAAGTGCATAAGCATAGTGTCATACTTGAAAAATCAATAAGTTAAATCAAAACAATCTTTTGGATTTTGAGCGCAATAATGAAGTGAAAAAGAAGAAAATTTCAATTTGGTTTCCTATTCACAATTGGTTCATCTTTTATAAATGGAATAATGGTTCATTTTCTATTGATTTAAAATTCAAAAATTGTTCAAATAAAATACAGATAGGTTTTCATACTAGTCAGGCCTTTATTATACAAAGAAATAAAGAAAAGAATAAAAATTGGGTATTAATAATTTGAATTCAACTGCCTGACTTGACTACAAAGAAATAATAATCAGATGCACAGTTGCACAGCTGATGATATTGCAGTATTTCAATAGGGTTTTAATGTGTAGTAATTGATGGCTACATTTATTTTGAAACAAATATTCTTTGTTCTTAATTCCGTTCTTACAATCAACACTTTTATATGAAGGGTAAAGCTAAGCTTCTCACATTTATCTTTGTTTTCATGTCTTCCAAAAACAATTTTTCACTTAATTGGTTCAAAAATATTCCTGAGAATCTCATATTAGTCATTAAATGAAGTGAAAACCAGGAATCCAAACTCAAAACCCATATGAAAATAAGAGCTAAAAATTTTCCCCTTGCGAATAAACATGATCTTTGTTCCTGATAGCTGAAATATCATAGTGCTAGCTGAAGATTTTATCATGAGTTCTTTTCCTTTTTAGGTCCTTTTCAAATATTTTATCATACCTCTTGCACATTTTCCTCTCAAAATAGCCATTATAAAACCTTTTTCTCCTCTCAATCCACTTCCTCCCCCTCCTTGATAACACAAATGATATTCAAAATATTCTTCCTCTATCTAATAAATCACAACACCTTTACTTTTCTCCATTTGGTGATCCATCATACCTTAGTTTTCTACTTACTAGCTGCTATTATCTGCAAGATATCAGATATTTTCGGTTGAATATCAGTTTTTTGGCATTTGATTGTGTTTCTTTATTTCTTAAAATTGAATGGTCACATATATATCCATTTTTTTTTCGTTTTATTATTTAAAGAAAGCTATTAATTCAGAACAACAAAAACTCAACTACCAAAACTCAGAGGCAAATTTAACTAACCAGTCAATTGAAATGACATGTGGGCCAGATAAAGAAATTTCCAAGAACCAGCTACAATTTAAAAGAAGGGTTAAGCAATTCAAGGAACTGAGGTCAAATTAGGAGAATTGAAGCAAAGAGATCAAGCCAAAAAATGGTGTGTGTTTCTTCCATTTATCTTTATATGGCTTTTTCAATAACCTTCAAAATCATTTTTTACATGATTAATAGTCTTCAGATATGTCACAAGAAAGTGAAGCCTCATTTTTTTTCACATGGAATTTCTGGCGCCAAATCATCACATTTTCAAAGAGGGTTTTTAAGAAGGGCCTGCAGAGATTAAAGCACATATTTTGGATTTCAAAGGAAGACCAGTGCCACTTCATTAGCTTGTGTGTAATTTACTCATCCTTGAAAATTGAGTGAATATATGCTCAAGGTAAAAAATGCTGTATTATTAATAGGAGGGCATTAATGTGTTGAATCTGGGATATCCATCAAATATTAGCAGTATTTTTATTGCATAAATACTCTATTATTGTAAAGGATTGGAAATTAAGTGTATTTAATGTTATAAAGTTCTTTCAGTACTGGTACAATGAATAAAGAAACGTAAAGCTACACAATAATAAAGAGAACTAAGAATTATGTGGCTGACCTGAGGTTAAATAAAAGCCATGACAGTGTCAGCAAAGATTTACTTGATCCAGATCAGGTCAGCCTTTTGGGGTGATGAGCTAGGACAAGTATTCTTTTTTGTTTTTCTCACAGAGGCTACCCATGGGGGTACTCCTCTTTTTCACTCCCCAGAAAACAATTTATTAACCCAATATGATATGGCATACCACTGTACTAATGAAAGTCTCTCTAAATGCAATTATCAGGTTTCTGCAAAGAGAAGGTACCTTTTTGATTCCAAAAGGCATCCTTAAATCCTCATCAATACCACAATGAGAAATTATTCTCAATAATTCCCTGGCATGAGGTGTCAAAAAATTCTGATGAGAATGATTAAGTGCATCTATAGAAATGATAAATCTTTCCTTAGATGATTGAGTCAAAGTCTGATGGATTCTAGGAATTGGATACCTGTCTGCAATTGTGTGGGTATTAAATGCTCTAAAATAACAAACAATCTTTGATTTATCATTATGCCAAGATATGATTACAGGGGCTGTGACTTCTAATTCCTCAATTTGTCCAATGTTTGTGAGAAATCTCAGCTTCAGCAGCTCGTGAAAATGAGCTTCCAATGCCTCTCTAGCTCTGGGGCTAGCTGTGGAAGCTGGTCTTCTTCCTAGTATAGGATAGAGTCTTTACACATTGAGCATAAGTTCTACTTCATGGCCTTTAATAGGACCTAGTGGTTCATTATCAGAAGCAAAATCTTTTCAATATTGAAAAAAGATTTCAATAAGGTCTTCCTTCCTTTATAATGTTAATTCAGGACTTATTTTTGCTTCAATCAATTTATCTGTCACAAATTTTCCTTTATTAATATTTTTTACTTTGCTTATGACAGTTCTTTTTCTTTTCTCTGGAGGAAAAGCAAAATTTTGTCTTTTATTTTCCCCTAAAGTGAAAAATCTGGCTTTATGATTATCACTATAAATAACATAAATATTGAAATATTCATTCCCAAGTATTAAATGTGGTGAGGTGCAGCTATTCATAACAACAAATGCAAATTTCATTCTGATACATCCTGCAGGATGCGGAAACATCATTTCTGATTAAAGAATGGCCAAAGGGTGCATATTTTGGCTAGCACTGCTGAATTTTATACCTTCAATTGAAATCAATTTCTTTTTCCAATTTGTATAAATTTTGTCAAGATAATATTTACCAACACAAGTGCAAAAAGAACCTTAGTCAAGGTGTATCTTGTATTCTGTGTTTTTTATCACAATCTTAGTAATACAGATGATCCAGCTATGTAGCCTTTACCTCTGGAAGGGTTGGCTTTATGAATCTTGGAATATTGCTCATGTAAGAGATTCATTCATTCATGACTATATTTATGAAATTTAGTATTAATTTCTGTGACATAAAAGGATACATCAATTTTCTCTATAATAAGTTAATCTTGCAGTTCTTCTTCTTCCAAAAGGGAAAATGGCGCGTAAATTGTTTGCAATTGATTTCATTTCAAGCAAACTTCAAGAAATAAAAAAGTATAGAAAAATTTGAGCACATTTCACACTCTAGTCTTACACCAAATCCTGTGACATCCACCAATATTTGTTACCCCATGCCTTCAACTCAGATTCCTCACCACCTGATTCTCCCACAGCCATCCAAAGGTTGGTAAAAGTAACACAAGAACCACCTGTTTCCACATGCACACATCAAAGAGGTCTTTGTGCTGGTCTCTATTTAGACAAGGGGTGTGGGACTTCCCAAGGTCATCCATGAAAGAACTCAGCATAAGCTGGATTGACATAGGTGGAGCCAGCTGCACAATTCTGTGGGTGTGGGTGCATAAGTGTTACACACACACTGCACAATGCCACGAGTGCATGAATGTGACACATGCACACAAAGTCAAAAGCATGCAAGGGCCTCATGTCAAGTGGCATCAAAAATTTGCGGGTGACATGTGTGGAGCCTGCCAAGGTGGTTGCAGGCACAGGTGCATGAGTGTGAAAAATCCACACAAAGGCAAAAGCATGTGAGGGCCTAATGTCAAGTGGAACAGACAATTTTCAAGTGCTACATTTGGAGCCCGCCGCATTGTGCGGCAGGTGCATAAGTGTGATTAATTCACACAAAGGTAAAAGCATGTGCAGGCATCATTTTTTGAAACCTACATGCACACAGCACCCAATGAGGGCATGTGGCTTACAAACATTCAAAATCTCATGGACGTAATGTAATGCCAAGGCCTATTCCCCTTCCAATTTGATGATAGCAGAGTTGTGTCATTTTAGTCCTGTGATATGTGAGTGTATGGCTAATTTCACCATTGAAATTGGATTATTAACACCATAACCAATGCCAAAATAGTAATTTATTTGTTGCCACGCGGGCTCTCGAGGCCGTTATTTATTTAGAGAAATTCTTAATGAAGATGAGATGATTGAATTCTTCTATCATCATATTTTCAGAAAAGTGAATATACTACATACAATGAAATAAGGGTCTTATCATTACAAGAATTCCGAATCACATCACTTTGTTATAAGACAGTCCACAGTGACCTTCTATTTCTTCTTCAGATATAATGAAGTGTCCATCATCAAAACCAACAGATTTATAAATATTTGGATGTGGCCAATATAGTAAGAAACTCACATCAATCTTCAAATTTTTTAAGATCAGAATGTTATTGTTCAGCATTTAAGATGGATCAGAGACTTTAAAGATAGTATTAATAATAAAAAATCATCATGAGTTTCCCCTCATAACATATATCACATGGTTTCTGAAATTTTTGGTTTCAGTTGAATATATATTGTTTCCAATATTGATGCTTGAAACTGGAGAATACCAAGGTGAGAGAGTTATTGAAATGGGATGACTTGTGGATTTTATGGTAGTGTGTAAGCTGATACATGCAACTATCTCCACTGTTTAAGGAAAATTCTGTAAGTAATCAACCAGGGAATAATCACTTTGTGGGTTATGGTGCAGTGGTTTATTATATTTTTGGTTATTGAATGTGGAAGGAGGCTGTGATTTGAAACATTTTTCATTTCACATGAGACTGATGGGTATTTAAGGAGAATGGGAAGGCTGGAACATTGACAGATATGTTGAAGTAAGGTTTTATTTATATGATCTATTCAGAGTTACAAGAAGTTAATATTACTCAGTTCATGTGTATAATCAAGGTGAATATATTTCTACCATTAATTAACATACATATTTTTTTATTTATCCATTTTTTTTAAATACTCCAATCAATAAATCACATTCCTATGTGGCTGAGGCTTGTTCTGGGCCTCAAAATAGGAAGAGCTCTGAAGAATTATCAGCAAAATGGTTCTTTGGTTTATTTTTCATCTTTGGGAACAGGTGTTGATTGGAAAGGCAGTGGTTTTTTCAATTCTCAGACAATTAAGTCACATCATCCATTGAAACAGTCCAACTGGTAGCAATGTTTATAGAACTAATCAAATGGAATTTTTCTTGGCTAGTTCATTTACAAGGTCTTCTGATTTACCCATATTTCTTTGTGTATTGGGGGAATTGTGTTTTTCTAAAGAAATCTGTTTACTGAGAATTAAAAATGGGATATAGACCTTGTATAAGAGAGCCCATTAAATTGCTTTTAAGCTCTAATGAGAGGGGGGACCCATTTTGCAGGGTACTTTTGTCCATGATGATGGAATTATGGTATCAGATATGATTTGTTGGAGCTTCTCCAGATCCTCATGCTTGATCTGATGATCACTCAGTGCACTGATATCCAACTCAGAGGGGAATTTGGAAGTGGGGATGTAATCCACATCAAATGAGGCAATCTCCACAGAACCACTAGATGGCTGTTGCATGTGAGGGGTGGGTAGTGACTTTGTCAGGTGGAAGTAGTGGGGGGTGACTCATTGATTAGTTTTTCTGTCTCTATTCTCATGGAGGGGGTCTCTATCAATGTGATTTGATAAAGAGAGCTGTTGGAGGTAATGGAATCTGAGTCTGAACTGTTGCTTTCATTTGATTTCCTGTGGGACCTGATTAATAATTTTTATTTGGCCTCTGGAATTCATAGTTTAAAAGCTGCATGATTCTTCAAAATTCCAAGTATTAAATTATTAATTATTTGAAGATTAACCATTCTGGTTGCATTCCAATAGCTAAGGTCTTCAAAAGTTGAATATCATACTCCATAATCAGAGCAAATTTATTCTTGTTTTGGGGTTTCCCAAAGCCAATTTTCAATTGTTGATTTATGATTTTGGTATGGATATGTGTAGTGAAATGGAGGAAACATTTCTTCAATTTGAGCCTTGTCAATGGTGCAAAAATTACAAAAGTGTTTGCTTGAATGAGAAATAAAGTGAGTAATCTTGCACATGGAAACCACATCCACATGGGCCATGAGGATGGCAACATTTATTAAGTATCCTGAAGGACCTGTTGAGGTGGGTGAAAAATGGTAACCTTGACACCGTTCTTTGACCTCCTTGATCAGTGGCATTGATAGGTAATTCAATTGAAGGAAGTTTGCTCCTTTGAACCAGGGATTATTTCTGAAACATAAACATTCTCTGGCTTCAATCTTTGTAAGATGTGTCTATGAAACTGTTGATAATATTTTTATTAATCAACAGTAATATGACTGTTATTATGAAATATAATAATAAAATATTATTATAACCACAATTAAATAATTAAATAATTATTTCTTTCACGTGTTAAGCACTACTAGTTATTTTAACAATAAAACTTTTTTTATTAAAATAATAAAATTCTTTCAATATAATTACCTTTTGCAAGAATAATTATAAAGATAATTCTGGAAGAAAACTGATTTCAGAGAAAAACTTTAAAAATTAAGCATAAATCACTCACTAATATACCAAAGAGCTTATTGAAAGATAAGATAGAGAGATTTGACGTAGAATTGTGGATTTTAAGGATCAAAATGAATCTATAACAGTATTACAACAATGTATAGTTGGATTCTATGATTTCACGTCTTTCTGATTGATTCTGAAAGAATAAAACACTCAATAATAGTTTAAATAATACTTACTTGTTGGTAACAATGATATAAATGGATAATAAGATGATGATATAGAAAAAAACAGCAAGAGGAGGCCTCTTTTAAGTCTAATACAGCTCACAGAGGCGTGCCATGGAGCAAACTGAAAACCAGTGAGTGATAAAGCAATAAGCACTTTTGGATTATTGATTCCATCATCTGTTGTCACATAAGATTATCATAATTACTTAATTGAAGCTTTAACATGACTAACAACCCCAATATGGTTAAGAATAAAAGGAGTAACATCTGTAATTCTTCTTTTATTCTAGAAAAATCATTGATTTCTCAAAGTTATCAAAGTAATTGGCAATTTTATCACAGGTTGTAACTACTGTGGGGCTTTGAAGATTCAGTGTTTCATGTGGAATAATCAAGAATGGACTGTAAGTAAACCTTTTAATTGTACTGGTAAAACAATGATAATTTTTTGTTTCACCATAGATAATAAAGTTCTTCATTAGTGCTGAAAGATTCAGAGAGATTCATTAAGAATTGTATCCTTAATGAATTTTTGAAGTTTTTACCTCATTTCTACGTAGAATTGCAAATATCAGTGTATAGCTGGTTGCTATGAGGTAAATCAATGGATACAAGTCCAAAAAGGGCTTTAATTAATCTTTTGGGGTTTATCCATGGAAAGTCATCAAGAATTGACATGGTTACAGGAGCCTACGTAGCTCTTTACCTCCTTGGCACATCAAAATAGCAGGGTATTTGCTATTTTCTTATGATTTACTGTTGTTGTAACATGATAAGCAAGTTCCCAAAGTGTTTTAGTTTAATAATTTGGCAAAGATCAGCCATAGATCCAAGCTTTGGAGCTTTCCATGCCTCTGAGGCCTCCGAAGTTGGGTACCCTGGCTCTCTTTGATGTCTTTTGTCCGCCTTGCCTATTTTTCATATCAAAATCGTCAGGATGAGTCTAGGTAGAAGAAGTAAATAGGTTAATTACAACGTTGACTATGACTGTGACATGGATATAGAGTTTAAAAATAAAGGTATGTAGTGATAAAAAAGGTTAATAATGGAAATAAAAGGGCTTTACTATTTTGCAATAGTGGTGGTGAGCGCTGTTGAAAGCCCTGGGTGCAGCTTTACCTGTTGGATTACAAAAATAAAGACTACAATACTACTAAATTAAGAGTATACCTGGTTATTTTGCAAGAGTATAACTGTTTTTGACAGTTGTACTAGGTAGGAATTCAAGAGAAGGATGAGGAAAGCAATTCTGGCTGTGAAAAGCCTCCTTTTTATCCTGAAATGGGGTGGAAAGGGTGCTAGACCTTTCCACGTAGAGGAGGTGAAGATTTTTCACTCTATGGGACAGGCTTGTGGTTTACAAACAGCCTTTATAGCCTGTATTGGGCTCAGATGTGGCTTTGAAACCACATCTGGGCAGTTTTCACCAATACAGGGTGAAAATTTTCATCTGGGAACCACATAGCCTGGTTCTGACGTGTATGACACGTAGAATGCTGTACAGAAACTGTATGGGACCCCAGTATTGACTGACTTATGAGGTATTGAAGTATAAACATGTTTCTTTGTCTGTTTGAAATCTCATAAGGAGATTTATGGGATATTATCCCATGGTGAGGCTGTATTGGTCAAAATGTGGGATTTTGACCTTAAAACAGCTATACCTTTGTCAGTTCTTGAGGCATCATCCTCAAAATTGGTTCGGTAGATAGCCCTGTGTGTGATCTACACAATGGTACCAAATTTGATATGGTTATCATTGAATATGACAAAGGTATCCCATGTACAATATTTTTTGTACATAGGCGAGTTTTGGGAAAAAGCTGAATTGGGCTTGTTTGCCCCATACCTTCTGTTAAAGTTGAGATATGAGGAAGTGGATGGCACCATCAGATAGCACTGTTTATGCCCTTTCCAAAAAGACACCACTTTAGGTATCTCACACTAAAATTGTGGAAGTTAGATGAGATGTGAATATTTTGTTCACCTTTATTTGGTCTGAATTTGACCATAACTCCAGTAATATTGGTGCTAGCTTGGTTTGGCTGGTACCATTGTATAGCCCTGACTTAGAGCTTCATTTTAATTACCCATTTGATGGGGATAAGCCTCTTGTTCTGGATTTTAGATGAGAGGTAAAAATTAAGGTTTATGCTCAGCAACAACTTTGAGCAAGAATAACTTTGTTATTCTTTGTCCTATGGCAATGGGACTTACATTTTTAGAAAAAGGTAAGTTTCCTCTTTGTTTGGATACCTTTCGAGCCAATTTAGCTCAGTTCTATGTTTTGGTGGTATCTTGGCTATAGGATTGATTTATGGTATTTTGGCTGTCATGCTTGTGCTCTGGTTTTGAGTCACAGGCTGACATACCCTCCCTCTAAAAAAGGATCATCATTGATTAGACTGTTCAGTCCTCCTAGAGGCTCTTACTCTCCTTAAATGAAGGTTCCCATCTGGTATGGCATCTTCTGCCAACGATTTGTCTTTATCAGCTGTTTGGTTCTTGAATCTGACTAAGTATTGTCTCTGATCTTTCCCATTGAATATGATCTTCCTGGCCTTGATGATTTTACTCACAGGTCCAGGGGAGTCCTCCACTTCCACCATCTCTGGTGGAGTGAGGTTATTCTTCCTGGAGTGGAATTTGTCTTCCTCTGTTTGGAAGTATGGCTTGACTAAACTTACTGGAAAAACTGGGTGTTTCATAGAAAATTCCTCTGTAAGTTTGACTTCCACTGCATTTTTACCTGTCAATTTAAGGATAGTGAAGGGTTCTACAAAGGAGTCTCTCCTCTTCTTCGGTCCCTTGAGATTATTAAAGTTCAGTGTAGACACTAACACTTGGTCCCCTTCTATGAAGTCAGGTTCCATGTGTGATTTGTCCCACCTCTGCTTATTGTACTCTTTTGCCTCTGCTATGCATTTGGCAGCTGTATCGCAGGCCCTCTTCCACATATAATGGAAGTCTTTTGCTGTGGGGTGTATTGTCAAAAGATTCTTCTTCAAGTGATCCACAGGCAACAGGGGATTCCACCCTTTCCCTACCAGTGCAGGTGTTTTTCCTGTGGTAGAGTGCTGACTTGTATTATATGCCAGTTGGACTGCTGGTAGAAGGGTAACCCAGTCATGGGTGTAACCCTCATGGTCTTTGTATTTCATGCCATAGGAACAGAACCTTCTAAGGATGTCCTCCATTGTCTGGATCATCCTTTCAGCTGAACCATCTGTTTATGGATGTGTCACAACCATGGCAATTCACTTCCTTGGATCCCCATATGGCATATCAAGCCACAGTCCTTTTATGGCCAATTGGCCATATCCATCACCAGTGGCCAATATGGCCACGTCATTATCTTATGGACCATTTATGGCCATTTGTGTTTTGGGGCCTTCATGGCCCTTCACCTCAATCCAGCACCCATAGCGGCAATTTATGCCCAAATGGGTATTTCTGGTCATTTCCCTCAAAAACAGGGGAAATGGCCCAAATGGCTGTTTTTGGCCATTTGGGCTCATAATGCGCATTTGCGCATTTTTGCGCATTTTGCGCACTTTTGCGCATTTGCGCACTTTTTGCGCATTTTGCGCACTTTTGCGCATTTGCGCACTTTTTGCGCACTTTGCGCATTTGCGCATATTTGCGCACTTTTGCGCATTTTGCGCATTTTTGCGCACTTTGCGCATTTGCGCACTTTTGCGCATTTTGCGCACTTTTGCGCACTTTGACGCAAAGTGTCCAAAAGACACTTTCCCGCCTTTTGGGCCAGTTTTTGGCTCAGAACCCAAAAGTGGCCAAAAACCCCAAAAGGCCCAGAAAACACCATTCCAAGCTCTGAAGCCATTACATCCATCCTTTTCCCTCTGCCTTTCCATCTCAAGACCTTTGGACGTAATCTTCTTGCCAATCAACCAATATGCCATAAATGATGTTATATATCATTGTGCATCATTTTTCAACAGCAATTCAATGGTGGCAATATCAAATGTTCATTTCAACATTCCAACATCTCATCACGTCATCAAGGCACCCAATCATTCAGAGGAATCATCAAGGCTCAAGAGCAAGTGTTTCAGCGTCAAAGACCAATGACGCCATCAAGCAGTCATTGGTTATTCTCACTCCAAGTATTCATTCCAAGGGAATACTTTCAATTCATTCTCAAGTGTATTCAAGAGGCAGTGCCAAAAAGAAGTTGTCAAGTGTCAAAGCTCCACTCAATCCATCTTGGAAACCATATTCATTTCAAATACAGTCTGGATCCATCAAGACCTGTATTTCATTTTCAATCATGGGAAATTCATTCAACCCAATTCAATTTCAATATTAGCCAGCTGTATCAATTCCCAAAAGAATCAATACAGCCTCAAGGATCAATACAGATCAGTTTTCAGCCTGAAGAACTCAAGCTCCCAGCTTTTCACATATACCGGCTACCCTTTCCACCCTGGGGGGTTTTCCCCAGTTAATTAATATATTTTGATTTTATTTTATCTTTATTTTCTTTTTCATTTTAGTGAAGCAAATACTGATATTATTAAGTCAGTCATTTAGCACCTTTCTCTTTCTCTTTCTTCGCCTGTCAATGGATATTTGGTGGTCATATCCTTACTAATTCCATTATTGATTTCTGGCAGGTTGAAACAGTGATTGAGGACTTACTTGGTTGGCTCTTGGCCATTTGGCTTCCCTTTCCTCTTTTGCATCTCATCTTGTACCTGCATATCTTTTAGAGGAATTTATTCTTTATTTTTATTTCTTTATTCTTTGGAGTCTTCCAAGTGAGTTCCCTGATTGCTGAGTGCCAGGCCACTCTTGTATTTCTGTCCAAGAGCCCCTGTGACAGGATGGTAAGCTGTTGAAAAAGCAAGCTTTGTGCCAAGAATGTCATACAAGTTGGTCCAAAATTCAGATGTGAATTTTGGGTCCCCATTACTAATGATGATCTTAGGGACTCCACAGGTGAATATGATGTTATTCCGGAATAACAGAGCAGTGTCCATGGCTGTGTCCTCTTTATGGAATAGCAGACACCTCATGCTCTTGCGGAACCTATCAACTATTATTAAACAGGCATTGTAGTTTTCTTTGCCTCCTGGGACAAGTCCTGTAACCCAGTCCATATTGATGGTTTTCCATGGATGTTTGGGTTCTTCTATATGTTGAAGTAACCCATACTTCTTGCCATGTTTCCAATTTTCCTTTTGGCATCTTTCACAAGTGTTGATGTATTCACTCAACTCTTGTTCCCACTTGGGCCACCAAGCTGTGCTTGCTACCCTCTCTTTGGTCCTGTCCTCACTCATGTGTCCCATATAAGGGCAGTCATTGCATTCCTGCAGAATTAAAGAGATGTGGTCTCTTTCCACCACTTTGAGTGCACTTGTGTGCTTTTATCTGTGGTACAGCAGGCCATCTATAAGGAAGAACTTGTTTTCCTTATAGGCCCTCAAGCAGGGTTCTTGCAGCTGGGCTTCCAGTTCTGGGCTCCTGTACTTCTGTTGAAGGAGTTGTAGTAGTATGCCACACTGTTTGTGTTTGGCATAAGACTTCAGTACTGCACTAAAGAATTCATTGTGCAGCTCTGAGGAACTGATTCCCAGTAGGGGAGTTTCTGTTCCTTCTGAGGCAGTGTTTCCACTGTCAAGGGTACCACTTCCTGGTTCCCATTCAGAAAATCTGAAATTCTTCCTCCTATCTATTTCCATGAAATGGATAGGGATTTTGGCTGCAGCTTCAGGGTCATAAGCTAGGTTGCTTTTGACATTATCCAGTGGCCATCTGCCCAGGCCATCTGCATTGGTATGGCTTTTGCCTTCTTTGTATATGATAGTCATATTCCCTCTATACACCTGGATGGCTATTTGCCATCTCAGCATGTGTCTATGTGTAGTCTTCATGTTTAGTAAAGACTTCATGGCTTTGCAGCCTGTGTAGACTTCAAATACTTCACCCTCCAAATAACAATGGAGTTTTTCTAGAGCCCAGACTAGACATAGACATTCAGTCTGGGTGGCCCCATACCTGGCTTCTGAATCTTTCAGTTGTCTAGAGATGTAGCAAATTACTCCTTCTATTGGTTCACCATCCACAATTTGTCTTTGGTGAAGGGCTGCCCCTAAGCCGTGGCTACATGCTGCATCTATATATAGCTTGAATGGTAGTTCAAATTCAGGCAAGATGAGCACAGGTGCATTGGTGAGTTCATGTTTGATCCTCTCATATGCATCCCTCTTTTCCTTGGTAATTTCAATAACTACATCTTTTGAACATAACTTCTATAAACTACTAGTTATGTGGGCAAAACGTTTGATGTGGTTTCTATAGTAGCCAGCAAACCCAAGGAAATATTGCATCTCTTTGATGCGCTTTGGTACTGGATTTTTCAATACTGCTGATACCTTATTCTGGTCAATTGCCAGGCTAAGACCTGAGATTTTATGTCCCAGAGCTAGTAGCTCTTGTTTGCCAAAATTACACTTCTTCAGTGAAATTTTCAAATTGATGGGTGTACATTTACTTAGAACTCTGTCTATGTAATGTACATGGTGTTCCCATGTCTCTGAGTATATAATGCTATCATCAATATATAACACCATCCAGCCTTCCAATATTTCTTCTTGAAATATTGTGTTCGTAATCCTTTGGAAGTGGGCTGGTGCATTTTTGATGCCACATGGCATCCTGGCATTCTCATATATGCCCATATGGCATATTATTTTCAGTAATTTCATGGAGTTTGGTTTAACTCCATTTTGGTGGAAGCATTTCATACAATGCATTTTGGTTATTTATTTGGCTTTTGCCAGTTTATCCAAGGCATGAGGTATCCTGGGTATAGGGTAGCTGTCTGCTTTTGTGTAGTTGTTTAGATATCTGAAGTCTCCACACAATCTAGACTTGCCATCATGCCAGGTGATTAGGACAGGAGTGGTGATTTCCACTATTTCATTATGTCCAATCTTCCTGATAACATCCATGTCCAGGAGTTCATTGATATGTTTTTCAATTTCTTTCCTGGTTTCCAGGCTTGCTGGATAAGGAGGTCTCCTAAGCATGGGTGTAAACGGTCTTTCCACATCCAGATATAGTTCTATATTATGGCCTTTTATCTTGCCTAATGGTTCTTCACCAATGGCAACTGCTGGTATGTTCTTCCTCAGCATTTTCAGTAAACTTAGTTTTTGTTTATTGGTGAGGGTACTGCTAAACTGTCCCTCTCTGAATTCATTTAGACATTCTAGTGGTTCATGGACAGATACTTGGAATATTTCAAGTGAAACTTTCTTTTCCTTGTTAGTGCCAATGGTAATATGCCTGTTTTTACTATTGTAAATCTCTATGCCATACATCCTCTGGTAATCTGTTCCCAGTAAGAACCCTTGGATGTGGGCATCATCAAGCACTACAAACTCTGGGTTGAGTCTGATATTACCCTTCCTATGGGGTATAATCATTTCTTTAATAATTGTCCCAATGGAAGTCATCTTCCCCGATGCACTCTTGAAGTTCTTTGCCTTAGTTGGAAAGAGCTATTTTTCCCAATTGGGGAAGTAGTTATCCAACTAATTTCTTCCCACTATGCAGCAGTGTGCTCCACTATCAATGATCAGTGAATGCTGAGCATTGTCAATACAGAAATTCATCTTTGTGGTTGTTCCATGTATATATGCCATCCCTTTGGTTCGTGTAACCAGGAATGTTTGTGGACCTTGTGTATGTTTGCACAAGTTTTTGTTGGCAGTATCCTGTGGCATGCCTGCTTCCAACTGTATTTCCTGGATTTCTAGTGGGGTTTCCTCTTTGTATTCCACTATAAATTCTTCTCTTGGGTCTTGGTCATCATCAGATTGTTCTCTGATGGCATCACCCATAGAGTCTGATTCAGAATCCTCTGTTGGGGATTCCTCCTCTGGGACTTTCTCAATGGCATCAACTTTTTTCTTTGCCTTTGGAAATCTGTTGCCATAGTGGTCTGTTGAACCACAATTGTGACAAGAATTCTTCTTCTTTGTCACTTCTGCCACTCTTTCTCTGGGTTTTTCATTTAACTCCACTCTGAGAGGTTGTTTCTCTTTGAAACTATTGCTTTTATATTGTGTGAATTTCCCTATAGTCGTCCTCTTCCTTATGTCTTGTAAGGTGTTGGCAATGTCATCTAGAGTGCAATTTTGGTTGCATCTGCATTTTACTGCATGCTCTAGTTCTCCTGGCAGTTGTGTCAGAAGTTTGTGATTCCTCATTTGGAGGTTCATCTGAGGTTCAATGGCTTTAAGTCTTTTAGACTGTCTAAGACACGACTCATATGGATCTTTGTCCACAGAGTATTTGTCATTTTCAAATGACATGGTCTTCTGCCATATCCAAGCTCCATTGATGTACTTTTGGATGAATTGACTCTTCCACCATGGCCAGTTTCTTCTGCCATGGATTTCTTTCATTTCTATATACCATATACTAGCATGACCTTTAAATGCTGTATTTAGTCTAGCAGTAATCCAGTAATCTTGTATGCTTGGTACAACAATGAAGAGTCCATCAATATAATCTATGAGTTCCATATGATCATATTATACTGTTCCAGAGAATTTGGGCCAGCTTGAGGCCTGAGGAAGCTGTTTCAAGGCTTCCTTCTCTGAATACGACATGCCATCTCCATCCTGGTATTGTGATGCAGACCTTGCCTTATTCATTAAAATCGCATCTGGCTTGATGTTATCTGGTTGATATGGATTATCCATAACTTGGCCTTGTGGTTGGGGCTTCAAGTTATGGTAGACATCAAACAATTTGTTTATGTCTTGATCCAGACAATCCCTGTCCCTTCTGCTGTGGTGTTATTCTTCAAAGACTAGGTTCAGTCTTTTGTTGGTTTATTCAGAGGCTTTGCTCAATCGAGCATGTCCTTCTTGAAGGTTTTTAGCTATTTTATCCATGGAGGCTGTTAATTTCTTCATCCTCCCATGGCTTGCTTCAAGTTCTGAAAACTGCTTTGCAGATTTCTCAGCATATTGCAACATTTTTAACCACAGTGCATCACTGTTTAGGTTACTCTCAGATGTCACAATGTTATGTTCAGTATGAGTGGGGGTAATGTTTCTATTACTATGACTACTGATTCTAGAGTGGCTTACAACTACTTCTGGTTCTTGTGCACTTCTTTCACCAAAACCAACAACTTCTGGATCATGGGGTCTGACTCTTTCTGCCTTTGGCTGAAAGAGGTCTGGTTTTTCCCCTTGTAGGCCCTGTCTGTGTTAACTGTTCTTCTATAGCTTGGATAGTGGCTTGATTCTCCCTTATCCTCTGTGCCCTTGCCTCCTGGAGTCTGAACTGTCTTGTAGGATTCCAGCCTTTGGTGATTATCATAAGGTCTTTGAAGTCTATCTCTTTGAGACAGATCTTCTGGAAACTTGCTCCAAGTTCTGCCCAGTGAGATGACAGGTTGAACCTCTTGTTGTCCATGCTCCATTGGAATAGGTGCTTGGGGAGTTGGTGGAGCTGAAGAACTTGATCCATGTCTTTCCAGTCCTCTCGTTTGAGGTCTCCATTGAATTGGAGTGTGAACGGCAGGGTTGATATTATCTCCCTCATTGTGTTGCAATCCACCACTGTACATGTGTCCAAGGTGTCCTCTTCCAGGTCTTCTGGTTCTGGACAAGCCTTCTCTGTCCTCTGGTTTGTTCCTTTGGAAACCAAGGTTTCTGAGGTATCCAGGTGACCTGTTAGTGTTTTCAAGCAGTCAAAAACTTTATGTTCTTAGGGTATTTACCTTTGACTGTGCCTTGTACAAATTTGTTGTCTGCTTATTTGGGCAGTTTACCTTTAGAGGTTACAACTGGGATAATTACAGTAATTTTCCCTGTACAAGCTATCAAGGTTGGTTTACCTTGTATTGAAGCAGACATTTGTGGTTTTCTACTCTTCTGTGTGGAAATTGGTGTTCACTTCTCTGCTGTTATCAGGCCTTCATTGTGCCTCTTTCCTTTGCCTTTGCTGCCCTCTGGTGCTGAGGGTTTCACTGGTGTGTTGGCCTGTGACTGCCTTTGAAGTGGTATGAAGTTATCTTCCACTGAATCAAACATGAAAAAGAGGCCTTAAGGTCAGTTAAGACTTCTTAAAATTCTGTCTGCACGTCTAAGAATGGCCTCTAGGCTTGTATATTACTACAATATACCCTTGTACAATGACAGTGTAATTGAATCAACAATTACACATCCGAAATACAGATTACTGATATTTGGTATACTGTTTGTATACCAATATCTCACAGAATAACTTGTAATCAGCAAGTATAAACTGTCAAATAGTGGTATGTAAGAGGGTAATCGAGTTAACAATCTGCCGCCCACACCTCAACTGTTGGTTTATCAGTATGGGTTGCCTTAATTTAATGAAAAATTAGACTGTATTAATGGCTAAAAAGTGTTTTTATATATAAAAAATGCCACAAATGTGGGTCTTGTGGTTATTAGCCACGTGACAAGTACTCTTGTAATATGAGTATAGGGATAAATATATAGTAAATATATATTCTTAAGAAAGAATTACGCCTAAAAAAAGATAAAACAAGTGTCAGAAAATAAACAAAATAAGTAAAAAAACTCACTTGTAAGGTCCAAAAAGGTCAAAAAACACGGCCAGGCCCCCAAAATGTCAGGATGAGTCTATGTAGAAGCAGTAAATAGGCCAATTACAACTTTAACTATGATTGTGACATGGGTATAGAGTTTAAAAATAAAGTTAGGTATTGATAAAAAAGGTTTATAATGGAAATAAAAGGGCTTTACTATTTTGCACTAGTGGTGGCGAGCGCTGTTGAAAGCCCTGCATGCAGGTTTACCTGTTGTATTACAATAATAAAGACTACACTACTACTAAATTAAGAGTATACCTGGTTTTTTTCCAAGATTATAGCTGTTTTTGACAGTTATACTACGTAGGAATTCAAGAGCAGGATGAGGAAACAATTCTGGCTGTGAAAAGCCTCCTTTTTATCCTGAAATGGGGTGGAAAGGGTGCTAGACCTTTCCACGTAGAGGAAGTGAAGATTTTTCACTCTCTGGGATAGGCTTGTGGTTTACAAACAGCCTGTATAGCCTGTATTGGGTTCAGATGTGGTTTTGAAACCACATCTGGGCAGTTTTCACCAATACAGGCTGAAACCTTTCATCTGGGGACCACATAGCCTGGTTCTGACATGTATGACGCGTAGAATGCTGTACAGAAACTGTATGGGATCCCAGTATTGACTGAATTTTAAGGCATTGAAGTTTCAACATTCTTCTTCATCTGTTTGACACCTCATAAGCATAGGTATGGAATATTATCCCATGGTGAGGCTGTATTGGTCAAAATGTGGGATTTTGACCTTAAAACAGCTATAATGTTGTCAACTCTTGAGATATCATCCTCAAACTTGGTTCAATAGATATCCCTCGATGTGCTCTACACAATGGTACCCAATTTGATATGGTTATCATCAAATATGACAAAGTTATCTCATGTACAATATTTTTTGTACATAGGCGTGTTTTGGGCAAAAGCTGTATTGGGCTTTTTTGCCCCATAACTTGTGTTATAGTTGAGATAAGAGGAAAGGTATGGAACCATCAGATAGCCCTTATTTTTCCCTTTCCAAAAGTACCCCACTTTAGGTATCTCATGCTAAAAGTGTGGAAGTTAGATGAGAGGTGAATGTTTTTTTCACCCTTATTTGGTCTGAATTTGACCATAACTCCAGTAATATTGGTGCTAGCTCAGTTTGGCTGGTACCATTGGATAGCCCTGACTTAGAGATTCATTTTATTTACACATTTGATGGGGTTAAGCCTCTCCTTCTGGATTTTAGATGAGAGGTGAAAACTAAGGTTTATGCTCAGCAACAACTTTGAGCAGGAATAATTTTTTTATTCTTTGTCCTATGGTGATGGGACTTACATTTCCAGAAAGAGGTGAGTTTCCTCTTTCTTTGGATACCTTTTGAGCTAATTTGGCTCAGCTCCATGTTTTGGTGGTATCTTGGCTATACCGTTGATTTATGGTATTTTGGCTGTCATGCTTGTGCTCTGGTTTTAAGTCACAGGCAGAGAAAAAAAGAAATTTAAGCTTCAAGTGAGCTATCCACTATGGGTGTACCAAAAGTGCATGTAAGAATACCATGATATTAAGTGCCCAAAACATGCATTACACTATTCTTAGTGTATATGTAACATGGGATTTCACACATTCCCATCATTTTGGCGTGAAATTAAGAAGAACAAAAATTTTCATTGATATTTTATGTGGTATTGATGATGTGGTATTGAAGTATTTTCCATATTACCACCTCAAAGGATTAATTTGAGCTTATTCATTCTATGGAGATACCCTATGTCAATTTTTGTGTAGAATCCAAATCTGGCCGTAAATCTATGGATTTACTTACTCAATAAATAGCTATTCATCTTTTCTGAAATCAAAAAAGATGAATTTTTAATATATGCATGACTTATGAGTTATGCATACTTCAGAATTTATTTTTAAGATAATTGTGGGCTATTTGGGGATGTAAAATATACCTCAAGGCTCACAATCTTCCACTTGGGGGGAGATTAGGACAAGATAGAATGATAGGTCCAATGCTTGCAAAGAGGCTTGACCTTTCATGTTCATAAACCAGTCCACATATATTGAGAATGTCAATGCACCAGGAATGGACATGAATGGGAGGTGATTGATATTTCTGGTGCCAGTGAAGCATCACCAGACCGATCCATCCCAGTGTGTAAGGTTTGTCTATGAAACTCTTGATAATAGTAGCAATCTCAAGAGTACTTTGACTGTCCTCAGTAGAAAAATATAATATAATGAAATATTATAACCACAAATTTAAATATAATTATTAAAAATAATTATATAAAAAAATAAATTTAATTATTATTATAAAAATATAACAATAAAAAAAAATATGATAATTATAATAAATTATAATTATTCTATTATTGTTGTAGTCACTGACAATTATAACAATAAGAAGTGTAAAGCTCTTAATGAGACAATTCCACATGGAAAATATAAATATTTAACCACTTATAAATAATATACATATTATTTATAAAAGAATTATAACACACACTGTGCAGAAAATAATTTTATAAGATTTATTCAATACAACAAGTCAAATACAACAGTTATTATATTAAAATAAAGATTATAAGTTAAAAACACGCCAAAAATCAATAAATTTAAAGATAAAACAACTTTTTATAATATAAATTATGATTAAAGAGTTTTTGAGAGGATTTGTGGATTTTAAAAGATATTTAAGATGATAATTTTATATGATAAAATTTATTATAGATGATTACAACAATAATCTGAATTCTATGATTTCAATTCTTTAATTTAATAAATAAAGAATAAAAATAACTTAAGAATTACTTTTAATAATAAGATTTTATATTTAATAAAACTTTAACTGTTTAAATTTCTAATATGATTGGATTGATAATTATTGATGGACAAAAACAGTGATGAAAAGACTCTTTTTATGTCTTCAGAGCAGCTCTAATGATTCATAATGGATGTAGAGGGCGTGCTCAGGTCAAAACTGAAAAACCATGCTTCAAAATTAAGTTCTTAACTTAAGGCAACTTATTTTTACTTCCAATTTAAAGTTACCAGTGTTATTCTTAACTCCAAGTAACTTTAATCCTCATTTACTTTAGTTATTTGAAGTTTTAATATAAAATAAGTTTATTTATATTAAAGTTCATCACATGAACAACATAAGATTAGAGTTTCAAGCAGAAATCTCTTAAACTCAATTTTTAATTAATTTTTAAAGAAATCATAATTTTCTTTGAGCTTAATTAAAAAAGTAATTTCCCAGGCTAATTACCCAGGAAACTTATTGATAAAACATACTTAAAATTTAATTTTTATATAGATAATGTTAAATTCTAAGCTGTGTGAAATTTTCAAGCAAATCCATTAAGATTTGGATTTTTAATGAATTTTTGAAGTTATTGCTATTTTTTCATGTAAAATAGCAATACACACCAAACCTTAGCTTTTGATAAGGTTTCAATGCTTGGAACCTTAAAGTTTTAAGCTTATTTAAGCTCTTTAAACTACATTAAGCTTTGACAGTTCTTAAAACCTTGATTTCAAGCCTGCATATTGGGATTTACCCTTTGGCAGCTTGAAATTCCTGTCCAAATTGGGATAAAACCAGTTTAAACCTTAAGGTTGGATCAAAGTCTAATCTTAAAGTTTAAATAAGGTTGAAAATCCTCCAATACAGGTTGACAACCTTAATTGAATCATTGCAGATACAAAAAGTTGGGTACCCCAGCTCTATTTGGTCTTTTTCCTTTGTCCCACCTTTTTGCGTGGATTTTGCCCTTTTATTTGTTGAAAGCCATACTATGGCCTTAAACCCTTTCAAATTGAGCTCACGCAGGATTTACATTCTGTATGGCAAATCCTTAGCCAATTCAGTAAATATACACCACACCTTAATTTTAACTAAAATTTTGGTAAAGTTGCATAAACCTTATGTAACTTTAAATTTAAGCTTAATTAAGATAAATTTAACACTTTTAAAAATTTTAAAAAAGTTACATTAGTACTGTGAGATTCTTAAATCTTCCAATAACACAAGAAATAAGTGTTTTTGGGTATAACGCCCTATGGGTGTACCCTAGGTTATTTTTGGTGTAGAATCCAAAAATAACATAATATTTATAACTTTGTTTATCCAAAAAAAAGTTATACTTATTTTTTATTCTTTTTTATTTTAAATTCAACTAAAAAGTCTTTTTAAGACAAAATTAATTGTTTATAAAATCTTTTGTGGCCTTATGGGTATGTTATACATACCTCACAGGCTCACACAGTGTCACATGGTGGAATGTGATCTGAAACTTGCCAGTATTAACCGGTCTTTCAACTGGTTTAATAGCCTTTTGGGCAAGAGTTCCCTTTGCTGAGGTCTGGAAGACAGCTTTGTGACAATAAACCGGTTACCAACGTCATGGGTTTGATTCTGGTTGGAGACAAGGAGGGGTCTCAATCAAACAACCAGAAATTGCTGGGTTTTCTGCTCCATTGGCGTACAAAGGTTCTGCCCCTTGGGGGTTCCTTGTAGGCTCCTGTTGTGACTAATGTAACTCCGTGAGGGTGAGGTGGGTAATACCATAAGTCACATGCACTTTGGGATGCAGTGCTCTAAACCCTGGGGTACTGTCACATGGTGGAATGAGATCTACAACTTGCCAGTATTAACCAGTCTTTCAACCGGTTTAATAGCCTTTTTTAAAAGAGTTCCCTTTGCTAAGGTCTGGAAGACAGCATTGTGACACCCAGTGTAAGAACCACTATTCAGGGGGAAGGGCATCCAATCTTACACCCACTCAAACACCTCAAACCAGCAAGTACATTATGTGTATCAGTAATCAGTTTCAGCAATCTTCCATGCTGAAACATGCATACATCCTGTCAACTCTTGTACAGGTTGGATTCACCCAATACAGCTTTGGACTCATAAGTCTGAAACTATATGATCACTCAATACCACCAACCCTGTTGTGAAGATTCTGCACATCCATTGTGGGAACTCCTCTTGTGTGGGATAAATGAGGCAGTACCTGGAAGGGGAAATTACAATAGAACAGTTTTGAATTGCTGTTCAAGATTGTAACCCTTGCTCTGCTTGTGTGTCAGAATAATCTGAACTGCCCTTCCTGAAAATTCTGAATTATCTTGACTTGAGTTCACAATCAATTTATTTTATTTGATGTTGGCTTGTCAGAAAAGTATATTCAACAGACTCTATCAGACTTTGTTTGATCTGGGAACAATGGTTAGTAAACCTTAACACAAATAAATAAAAATATAAAACTGGGAAAAGACTTTTTAATTCCTTTACTGAGAGCAGTAACACCTTGAGGGATTTCCAATTCTTGATGATAACACTGTTGATAATATGATCACTGATAATAACAAAAACTACTATATTTTTTTAAGGGTTTAATAATTTTATGATGATAACCTGGGATAACAGACACTACTATTGTTCAATTTACTACTGAGCTTGGCTACTGAGTAAAGAACTTTGTCAATGGGATGGATTTATAAAATAATGTAGACCAACTGTTAACTACTATTATCTATAAAACACCCAGAAAATGCTACTGAGCTTGGCTACTGAGCAGATTTAGGAATGGAGGTAGTCAATGAGATGAGTTTATGAATTAAACTAGACCAACTGTTGACTACTGTTAATTATAAATCACTCAGACAGTGCTACTGAGCTTGGCTACTGAGCAGAATTTAGGAATGGGGTAACAATATCAATGGGATAGTCAATGAGTTTAATCTATAAATCAATGTAGACCAGCTTTTATCTACTATTAATTATATAAAGAAGACTCAGACAGTGCTACTGAGCTTAGCTACTGAGCAATAATGGGATGGAGATAGTCAATGAGATGAGTTTATGAATTAAAAGTAGACCAACTGTTAACTACTATTAATTATAAATCACTCAGACAGTGCTACTGAGCTTAGCTACTGAGTAGAATTTAGGAAAGGGGATGGGATAACTATACTTCTGAGCTTAGCTACTGAGTAGTCCTAAAAAATTAGGATAATGTGGATGGATGGAGGGGATTTCCCTCAGAAAAAAATATTAAGAAGTTACGTTTTTGTGATGGACCTCTGTCTAGGCCATGAGGAAAAAAGAATTGAGGGGGGGAGGGGACCTCTATTTATAGTTTTTGGGGCCTCCATGGGAGTGTCAAAAAAAAAGGGGACTTAGAATTTTTCAGGTCTTCAAATTAAGGTTTGGTGGTAATTGAATTGAGAGGTCTGTGCTTTAATTGACTTCTTGATTTTGTGGGGAAATTGTGGGGAAATGATGTCATTGATTATGTAATCCTAGTTTTTTTTTTTTTTTTTTTTTTTTTTTTTGAATACACCCTTGTGAAACCTCTGTAAACACCTTCTGTAATACTACTGTGACACCTTTACTGTCTAATTTCTTCTTCTTACCTTATTTTCTTTCCCTCTTTCACACTGTTCTATGACCTCCTTATTGTATGTGATTAAAATCCCTTCTGCTTGCAATTTTCAATTAAAATACTACTTAAAAAAACAAAAAATTACTTTGTTTATTTTTATTTTTTATTTTTTTATTTTTTATATTTTTATTTTTATTTTTATTTTTTTTTATTAATCCAAACTGACAAAATGGTATGGCATACCACACCATACTGGACCTGTAATATTCAAACTCAATTCAATCACCAATTTCTCTTATTAAAGTTCTCTGTCTGGATCAGGGCTGGTGATTATCACATATACCAACCCCTTTTTCTCCCCCCTGAAGCTTTTACCCAGCTAATTAATTTAGTTGATTTCTTATTTCTTAATGAATATTGTGACCCCAGCTTTTGGGTATTATATTTAGGGATTTTAACTTAGTCTTTGCTTTTTTTATTGGCCTGCACAGTATGAGATGTGGTGGCCATACCCTTATTAACCCTTCTCTTTCCTTCTGACAGGTTGAAACTGTGGACTTGGACCTGTTTTTGGTTGGCTCTTTTATTTTTTTCTGCTGTTTCTTATATTTATTTTATTTGTAATGTTATCTTATTAAACTGTTAAGTGTATTGCATTTTACCATATCTTGAGCTCTTCATAAGTAAGTCCCATTTTAATGAGTGCCAGGCCCGCTTCACTTAGAAGAGCTCCTGTGACATTAAATTACTGAGCTCATAATTTCTTCTTTCTTTTCATTCATTCATATTCATTTCTCTCATTCTTCAATTATGACTATTTTATGATTTCATGATTTTTCATGATTATGATTTCTCTCTCATCAATTTTCATATGATTCATTTTATTCAAATGAAAATTAATTCTTCTCATTTCGTAATAATTGTCAACCATCTCACTTTCATTCTCAATTCTTTATCAAATCCAAATTTGTTTTTGTTTGCTTATTCAGTTATTATCAGGATTTTTTATTGATTGGTTAATTGATTGCTTGATTAATTGGGATTCATTTTTGTTATTGATTGAGAAATTCAAGATTCTGTTTGGATTGGGATGATTGACTGGATTCGAATTTCTCAAGATAACCAATTGGTCCTCAAAAATTCCTTTTCATTATTTATTTATTTGACTCATCAAGATATTGAACTGATTCCTGAAGATATTGATTGACTGATTGTTTCCTCAAGACCTTGATTTATTTATTTATTATTGAATTCTTCAAGATTTTATTGATGTTTTATTTGATTTGAGTTTGCGGTTGACTGAATTGATTGAGATATTGATTGAATTTGATTTCACTTCAAGACTGTTTATTGAGTCCTCAAGTTTAATCAAGAATTTTATTGTTATTGATTTGGCCAAGCTTTGATTCCTTATTAAGTACCATCAACATACCCTTCTTATTCTTTAAAAATGCCAGTTCAAAATAGCCCCATGGTAAAAATACAAGATCCCAAAGACATCAAGCTGTTCTAACCCCTTCAGAAAGGGCTCTTCTTGACTGCACACCATCAGTTCATCAACTGAGTGCAAATTTGGACTGAGGACCACCAATGCACGGGGCAGCACCCCTCAGAAGAAGAGGCATGAAGCCAAGAAGATAAATATCATTCTCTTGCTTGTTGGGTGGCTATCCAAGCATTTCTCAAGGGCCTAGAAGTACATTGGGAGAAGCTGAAGATGAAGAGGGGGTGGAGCCTGTGGAAGAGGAGGATTATGAGGAAACTGAAGTGGAAGCTGCCTTTGAAGGTGCCCCTGAGGCTTCTGAAGCTGAAAGTCTACCCCATTCTAATCTAACTCTTGTCTCTCAGGCTGAACCCCATTTTCTCAAAAATATGGAGCAAAGGACTCAATTGATGGGGGAGCTCACTCAAGCACTTACTCCCAGGTACAATTCCAAAGCTCCTGCATTCAAGACTCCATCAATTAAAGAACCTGATTCTTTCAATTATACTCAAGCTCATAAATTAAGAGGATTAATCCAAGCATGTCAATTGATATCCCATAATAATCCAGTAAATTCCTTCTCTGATAGGAAGAAAGTTCATTACTCAACTTCCTTTCTCACTGGTAGAGCTGGCAAATGGCTTGAGCCCTACCTCTCAAATATTTCCAATGAAGATCCTTCCTATCTCCTTAATAATTGGCAGTTGTTTGAAAATCAATTATTCATTCTTTTTGGTGATCCCAATGAGGTCAGGAAAGCTGAGCAAGAGCTGAAAAATTTGAGGATTAAGGAGAGTGGTCATGTTTCTTTTTAAATTGCCAATTTTAGAAGTTAAATATAAAGAATTGGAGATTGGGGATAAAGGGAATATATTCAGGTTTACAGAAGAGGCTTGGCATCATGCTTATTGGACCAGTTGGCTTCTCATGATGGTACTTTTGATACTCTTCAAGAACTCATGGAAATCACATTGGAATTAGATACTAGCTATCATGAAAGGCAGAAGGAAAAAGGTGGCAATCAAGAAAAGAAGCCTCCTGTCACTGGATCCTCTTTCTCAAGACCTCCTCAAGACTCATCTTCTAAGAGGCCTCACCACAAGAAGAATAAGAAGGGAAAGCAATCTCAAGGTTAAAAGGATAGGCCCCATGCTGCTCTCCTCAATAAGGACAATAAATTGATAGGTTCTGCAAAGGAGAGTAGGATTAAAGAAGGCTTATTCACTTATTGTGGTTGAAAATGCCCAGTTGAACAATGCTTCAAGAGACCTCAGAACAAGCCTGGATCATCAAGAGGCTCCCCTAGGAAGCAGGGAAAAGCCTGAGTTGGTATGATGATGTTTTCAATTGTTATTACCTATTTTCTTCAAGAGCACAATTGTGCACTCTGAATACCAGTTTCACTAAATCATTAAAAGGTCTTATTTTTTCTTCTGTCTCTGATATTTTTTATAGTAGTCTCATTGATTCTGGTTCTAGAAACTCTTTTATTGCAAGGAATTTTGTTCTCAATTACTCATTTACTATTTCAGAGCTCCCTGAAAAAATTACTTTTTTTATTGTGGATTCAAAAAAATCCCTTGCCTTGTTCATCACCCATTATACCAAGTGGGTAGTTGACTTGCCTTCATTCCCATGGTTTGAATGGGACTTTTTTGCCATATTCACCCAAGGGAGAAGATGTAATATTGGGCTATGATATCACTTTATCATTTTAATCCCATTATTGATTGGAAAAGTGGATTGATCACATATGATTCTATTCATAAGGACCCTAGTGGTGATAATTTTTTAACTAGTAATGACCTGGCCACTTCTGTCAGCAGTGTTTCTCTGGTTGGTGATATTAAGACAGCTTTCCTTCCTTCTTTTTTCCATATCCCTCCCATAATGCCCTCTCAGTCATTGCTTCAATCAAGATATGAAGTCTTCAAAGAGATCAAAGATGTTGGAGAAGATGTTGCTATATCTTCACTTAATCTTTTTCATGGGGATATGGACCTTCCTCATTTATCTTTTCATGCCTCACTGGAAGAGAAGTGGGATGAGGAGGACGAGCCAGAAGAAATAGAAGCTGTTCTGAAAGCAGTAAATCCTGCTTAGCACCAATATTTGGGTGTATTATCCAAGGTGGAAGAAGAGAAACTTCTTCCAAACCACACCTGTGAGCATTATATCTAACTGGAGGAGCTTCTACCTCCAGTTGGTGCTATCTACTCATTATCAAATCAAGAGTTAGAAACAATGTGCCCCTACATTTCAGAGATCTTAGAGAAATGTTTCAAAAGGCAAAGCTCCTCTTCAACAGGAGCACCTGTGCTTTTTGTTAGGAAAAAGGATGGTGGCCTTTGTTTGTGTGTTGACTACTGCAAACTCAATTCTTTCACTAGGAAGAACAGGTATCCTGTTCCTCCTATGCAGAAGCTCCACTATCTTCTCCCAGATAGACCTGCGTGGTACATATAGTATCTTGAGAATCAAGGATGGGGATGAGCACTTAACTTCCTTTAGAACCAAATATGGGAGTTATGGGTATTTGGTTATTCCATTTGGCCTTACCAATGTTTCTGCTTCTTTCCAAAATCTTGTAAATAATATATTTGCAGATTTCTTGGATGTTTTTTTAGTTTATCTAGATGATCTTATTGTCTTTTCTAGCTCTCAGGAGGAACATTTCAAACACGTGGCCTTTGTTCTCCAAAAACTGAGGGACAATAATCTGTTTTCCAAAGCCTCAAAGTGGGTATTCTATGCCTCAAGTGTGGAATAGTTGGGCTATTTTGTTTAAAGCTATATCCTCAAGATGGATTCTTCAAATGTTCAGAAAATTCTCAATTGGACCCATCCCAAAAACATCAAATCCCTTAAATCCTTTCTTGGCTTTGCCAATTTCTATCGTTGTTTCATTAAAAATTACCTAAAAAATCACTTCTCTCAATTCCCTTCTCAAAAAAGACTCTCCTTTTGAATTCAATGAGGAATCTCTTAGTCGGCTTCAAATACTCAAAGAAGCCTTCACCACTGCTCCTACCCTTTCCCATTGTAATCCTTCTCTACCAACTATTGCAGAGAATAATGCTTCTGATTATGCCTTAGGTGCTGTACTTAGTCAGGTGACTGACTAAGGAAAGCATCCCATTAAATTTGATAGTTTCAAGCTCCTCTTGGCTGGCGTAACTATCAAATCCATGACAAAGAACTCCTTGGCATAGTTTGGGCTCTCAAGCACTGGAGAGATTTTTTGTTTCTCTTTCCAATTATTTGAGGTCTTACCAGACCATTCTTCTCTTCATTATTTCATGTCTTCAAAAGTTCTTACTTGTTTTCAAGCCCTTTGGGCTCAATTTCTTTCTGAGTTTCATTTCAATATCACTTACTTCCCAGGCAAGCTGGCCACTTTACCACATGCCTTTTCATGTAGGGAGGATGTGTACCCAGAGAGGTGGTGGACTTCATCAGAAAAAATTCCCAAAATTGTCATCAAGTAATCAAGCAGGATGGAATTCACGAGTAAATATTATTCTCAATAAAGGTTGAAAGATTCTCAGACTTAGTTTACAGAATTCAAAAAGCAGTATGGCAAGACAAAGACTATAAGGAAATACTCAAGAAACTAGCAAGAGTTGAATCAGTCTTAGATTATTCTCTTGAACCTCAAGCCAAGTTATTGTTATTAAAAGATAGAGTGGTAATCCCAAGCAATGAAGAAATCCTACTTGTTATTCCTCAAAGACTTCATGAATGACCATTGGCTGGCAATCCTGGGCATGAGAAGACCCTCAAGCTCATCAAGAGGGATTTCTATTGGGCTGGCATGAATCAATTCATTAAGGACTATGTGTCCTTAAGTAAGAGATGTTCAAGAAACAAGAACATTCACCATAAGAAGTTGGGATTAGTCAAGCCTCTTCAAATTACATCTGGTCCTTGAAAATCAGTATCAATGGACTTCATCACTAAATTGCCTCTGTCAAACAGCTTTAATTCATAATTAGTAGTTGTGGACAAATTCTCAAAAATTGCAATCTTCATTCCAACTTATGGAACAATCACTGCCCCCAACTTGGCTCCAATCTTCATTGGCCATGTATCTCACAAAAGTGGCCTTCCTGTCAGTATTGTTAGTGATAAAGGATTTATATTTTATTTAATCATTCTGGACCAATTTATGTCAGAAGCTCGAGATATCAAGAGATATTTCAACTTCTTTTCATCCTGAAACATATGGACAGACAGAGAGGGTAAATCAGATTCTATAACAGTATCTTTGGATGTGTCAGCCTATGACTCAAAACCAGAGCACAAGCATGAAACCCCAATACCATAAACCAATGTTAAATCAAAGATACCACCAAAAACTGGATTTGAGCCAAACAAGCTCAAAAAGTATCAAAAGAAAGAGGAAACTAATATCTTTCCAAATTTACAAGTCCCATCATCACAGGACAAAGGATAACAAAGTTATTCCTGCTCAAAGTTGTTGCTGAGCATAAACCTTGATTTTCACCTCTCATCTGAATTCCAGAGGAGGCTTTACCCCAGAAAATGGGTATTTGAATTAAGTTTATAAGTCAGGGCTCTCTAATGGTACTAGTCAAATTGAGGTAAAATCAAAACTAAAGAAATTATGGCCAAAATAAGGCCAAATAAGGGTGCAGAAAAATATTCACCTCACATCTAGATTCTACAGTTTTAGTGTGAGATCTTTAAAGTGGGGTATCTTTGGAAAGGGCACAATCAGGGCTATCTTATGGTGCCATCCATTTTCCCATATTAAATCTAGAAGAAAATTTATGGAGAAAACAAGATCTATACAGATATGGAGAAAAGCATATATCTGCATAACAAAAATTGTACATGGCATAAATTTGCCATATTTGATGTTACCCATAAAATATGGCAAATTTATGCAAATTTCATCAAGTGATACACAATGAACCAACTTTGAGCTCACTATCTCAAAAACTGACAATTCTATAGCAGTTTTAAGGTTAAAATCCCACAATTGGACCAATACACCTTTTCTGTGGGACGATAACCCATAACCATGATTATGAGGTGTAAAAAAGACAATTAAGAATGTTTATAATTCACTACCTCATATTTTATTCGATACTGGGGTCCCATAAAGGTTCTGTACAGCATTCTATGCGTCATACATGTCAGAAGAGGGCTGTGCGGTCTTCAGATGAGACTCTTCACCCTGTATTGGTGAAACCTGTCCAGATGTGGGTTTTTAAACCACAATCCAGTATTTTGAAGTTAAAAAACATTCAATTCCCTTACGTGGATGCTCTAGAGAGCCATTCCACCCCTCTTCATGATAAAAGGAGGCCTTTTCTCTGCCAGAAATGTAATCCCCATCCTTCTCTTAAATTCCTACATAGTAAAGCTTTCAAAGACAGTTGTACTCTTGGAAATAATCAGGTATAATTGTAATCTTAATCATTTTAGACTTTATTATAATAATCCAATTGATAAAGCTACACCCAGGGAGTTCAACAGCACTCACCAACACTAAAATCTTTTGGTCAATCCCTTGTGTTTTATTTAAAACCTTTTTCATGATGATTATCCGTGTCACAGTCAAAGCTGAGGTTGTAGATACTGTTATTATCACCTCTTCATACACTCAACATGACAAGATGCATGTCATTTACCATCAAGACGACTGCCACACTGGGCTGCCTCTGGTCAAATTTTAATACAATAATGCAGAACATTCATCAAAAAAGCAATTACCTTTTTTCACCATTTATGGAAGAAATACCAGCTCTGACTAGATCCATATTTCTCAAGACTCACATTCTGTAAATTTATCAAGAAAACTCCAATCAGTACAGCAAGTAGTAAAAGAAGAAGTAGAGTCAGAAATAATGTGATTTAAGAAGTATGCAGATAGAAATAGGACAATTCCACCTGATTTCCAATCTGGGACAAAGTATGGCTAACCTCAAAGAATACCAAGACTACAATACCTACCAAGAGGCTATCAGAAAGATGTTTAGGACCCTTTGAAGTCTTGAAGAAGATTGAAAGCCATGAATATCACCTTAAGTTTCCTTTTCAATGGAAGTCAGTTCACCCTGTATTTCATGGTGGAGGAACAAGAAGAATGGGAATTGGCTCAGGTTCTGGACTCAAAGCTCAAAATGGGTAAATTATGGTATCTTGTAGAGTGGAAAGGATTCAATGAAGACCCAGAAAGAACAACTTGGAGACCAGCTTCCATCCCTATCAACTCATCAGACCCTTTCAAGGACTTCCATTCATTGTATCCTGACAAGCCTGGCTCAAATAACTCAAGAGTTTGATTTTATGGTGCTTGGTGGGGAATGGATTTTATGAAAGTAAGTCACTCTCTGTCACAGGGGCTCTTAGAAATGAAGAGTGCCTGGCACTCAGTAAACTAAGACTCACTTTTGGAGGGCTCAAAGGTATGGTAAGAAGGAATACACTTAAGAGTGTTAAAAGATGAATTACTAATAAAAGAAATATAAGCAAGCAGCAACAAAGAATAAGAGTAATAAAATAGAAGAGCCAATCACAAACAGGTCCGAGTCCACTGTTTCAACCTGTCAGAATAAAAAACAAAGGGTTAATAAGGAGAGGGCCACCCAACGCATACTGTACAGGAAAAGAAAGAAATGCAAAGACTAACTTAATATTAAATAAATAGAATACCCAAAAATAAGGATAAGAATATTCATATAATAATAAATAAAATAAGTTAATTAACTGGGGAAAAGTCCCCAGGGCGGAGAAAGAGGGGCTGGTATATGTGAGAATCACCAGCCCTGATCCACAGAGAGAATTTTCATGAGAGGATTGAATGATTGAATTGAGTCTGGCCAATACAGGTCCTGTTCAGCTGTACAGAACCTGTAAAAGAGGTGTGGTGGAGCTGAGTGATCATACAGTTTTGTGATGGTGTATCCAAAACTGTATTGGGTGAATCCAACCTGTACAGATGTTGACGGGCTGTATTGAAGTACCAAGCTGTATGAATGTTTTAGCAAGGAAGATTTCTGAAACTGAATGCTGATGCAGATAGTGGATCTGCTGATTTGCGGTGTTTGAGTGGGTATATTAATGAATACCCTTACCCCTGATGAGTGGTTGTTACAGTATCCCCCTCTTGAAACTGGTGGGCTCCTGAACACCATAATACCCTGCCACTGTTGAGTGGCATCTCAAATCCCCACATTTTTTCGAAAAATTTCTTTTTAATTTTCATTTCCTCTTGACCATTATCCTGAAAATCCCCTATCAATTCTTCCCTGCCAAATTTAATTTGATTCCCCCTTTCTTTCAACTTGAGTAAGTATTCCACTTTGAAATATTCTTTTCTTCTTCTGATTCAATAAATTTTTCTTTTTGGGGAATGGCCTTGGGTTGTATCCCAAAAAGATGGCCACTGAGCTCTTGTGCTCAAAAAATGATGCCAAATGAGTATAGGAAGGTGTACTCATTGTCAAGGGCCAATCTGATGTTGGACCCATCTGGCCCAATTGAAATGTCTTGAAAAAGTCTTCAAGGGGTCTTCTCCCCATTGCCTTGGAAGTACCTCAATATTCCTTACCATGGTATTTTGGGCCTTGGCCCTTCCTATGGTAATTCTTGATTATTTATGATTTTATGGCCTTTTGGGCCATTTTTTGGTGAAATCTTGATTTATGGCCAATTTTGGCCTTTTTGATGTCTTGGGGTCCTATGGTACACAGTCCGTGGTCCGTGGGCCGGGGACCGTACACTGCGGTCCGCAGTCCATGGGGGCTATTGGATGCCTCCTGGGCCCAATTTTGCTGGGGACCCAGGGGTGCCATGGGAGCAAGAATTGGCGCATGGCCCAATTTCTCACCTAAATAGCCTGGATCCATTGAGAGGGTCCAGGACCATCAGATCCTGGACTCCCCAAAGTTGCCGGGGAGGTCCTGGGTGATGAATCCAGCCCCAAAGGGGCCTTGGATCTTCACCTTGGAGGCTTTGAGGGGGGGCCATAATTGAGTTATGGCCCCATTTCTTTGAATTTGAAGTGGACTGATTCTGACATATTGAATCTTCCGATTGCATATTCTTCAGTTAAGAGTTCCAAACTGACTGAGCTCACTTAATCTTCTCCTTCCGCGCCGCCACTATCTGTCCTTTGTGGCTCTGGCCTCTTCAGTCAATTGTCTTCACCCTGCATGGCCTCTTCTGGACATTTTGATCCCTCCCAAACATATGACGGTTACAAGGCAGTTGAGGTCCTTGATCCTGCTTGTACTGAGTGTTTGGCCAGGGGTAAGGATTGTTTTCAACACTAAAATCCTCCATCTTCAAATTTCCATTACTGTTTTATTGGAAAAAGGCCATGCTGTTGTACCAGGGTGCCAGCTTCTCAGGTCAGGAGGTATTTATGGAGTAGGAAAGATGGGCCTTTTGGGAAAGATTTCCCAGTTTCTGAGGCACCTACTCCTGATGGAGCTTCTGGGTATTCCCATTGTGAGTAACTTGAATACCTTGGTTGAATTTGGTATTGATCTTCTTGATGTAGTTACTGGTTCTAGGCAAAGGGATGTGGCAAGGTGGACTAATGCTGGAGGGCCAATTCTGGTTGGTGGTAGGCCAATATATTCCAGCTCAGAAGTCCCCATCTCCAGGATCAAAACTGAAGAGGTAGTGAAGAGAATAAGAAGGATTTCTGATTCCCCAACTGATCCAGATGCTGAAGGTAGTGATGAGCTGGAGGGTGAAGAAGTGGTAGTTGTTCCTCATTCAGTTTGCCACCAATCCAGCCCTTCCTCTTCTCAACCTCTTTCCAACAGATTCCAAAGCCAAGTTATTCCCAGTACTCCCAGAGCTTTCCAACCTGTTCTTTCTTCCATTCCTAATACCCTTCCTCCTGCTTCACCAAGTCCTTCCCATGCCAGGCCTGCCTTGAATCAAGCAGTAAGACCATCACCCATCCACCAACCCAGGAACTCACCCATAACTACCTCTCAACAACTCCAACCTATGGCCAGTTCCAGTAGAAGAAGAGATGAATTGTCTCCTTTGCCGTTTCCTGCCACTCAAGTCTTTCAAATAAGGGATTGCTGGCCTATCCAAGTTACCAGAGAAGATCCAAAGGCGGAAAGTGAAAACCAAGGGGCTGTGGCCAGGTTATCCAGGAGGGTTGATAGAAATATTAGGGAGGTAATTGTGTTTGCAAATGATAGAACTATTCCAGGTACTTCTTCAGAAGAGATGGCTGCCAAATTTTCCTGGTATGAAGATGAGTTGATATAAGACTTTCAGAGAACCTTTGATGATTTAGGTAGAGATAACTAGTTTCCTTGTCCCTGTTTTTGTCTGGCTTGACTTCTATCCCCACTCTTATAACTACTAAAAAGGAAAAAATAAATGGAACCTCCCAATGCATGATTTGGGAGGCGATGCTGCTGCTTTAAAGAAATAAAAGAAAACAAAATTATACAAGTAAAGAAAAAAGAAAAAGATTGAGAGAAAAGAGAGTAAAGACACAGAAATAAAGAGAGATCCTGATGGCTTGTCCTTCTTGTAGTGAGATGCTTGATTTTGGCCAAGAATTGTCTGAAAATGAAAACCAAGCATTTGATGCTCACAGAGTGGTCAAGGTAATGTTTTACAAGAAGTAGAACCCTCAGAAATGCATACCAGGAGATGGAACTTGCTTTCATAACTTCCACTACCCACCAAGCACCATAAAGTGAAACAATTTCCATAAATGACTTGAAAGAATGAATTTCTTGAATAATGATGTTTGGCATAACTGAAAATATGGATAAAGAGAAAAGAAAAGAAAAAGAAAGAAAGGATTTGGCCATATCTTGATAAGGTCCCAATCAGAGGGTATTGATGTTATATGCTTCCTGAACTGGTCCAAAGAATCAACAAGTGCTCACAAAGTGGCCAAGGTGATGCTTACAACAAAATTTGGGTAGAATACCCCCTTAAAGGTGCATACCAGGAGAGGAACTTACTTTCATAACTTCTTCTCCCCACCAAGCACCATAAATCAAACTCTTGAGGTATTTGGACCAAGCTTGTCTGGATACAATAAGTGGAAATCCTTGAAAAGGTTTGGTGGGCTGGCAAGGTTGGAAGCTGGTTCCCCAGTTGTTCTTTCTGGGTCTTCACTGAATCCTTTCCACTTTACAAGATACCATAATTTACCTCTCTTGAGGTTTGAGTCCATAACCTGAGGCACTTCCCATTCTTCTTTCTCTTCCACTATGACTGGTGGTGGTAGCAATCGATGTCAATTTGGGATAGTTGATTGCTTCACTGGTTCTAATAAGGACACTTGGAAAACAAGGTGAACTTATTTCCATTGTTGAGGAAACTTGAGGTGATATGCATGGCTGCAAAACCTCTTCAGAACTTCAAAGGGTCCCAACCATCTTTCTGAAAGTTTCTTGGTGGGTCTTGTTGTCTTGATGTTCTTGGAAGCTAGCCATTCTTTGTCCCCAGATTGGAAATCAGGTGGAATTGCTCTATTTCTATATGCATACTTCTTAAATCTCCTTATTGCTTACTCTAATTATTCCTTGACTGCATGCTGTACTGATTGGAGTTTTGTTGATAACTTTCCAGCAGGTGTATCTTGAGAAATGTTAATTGAGTCAAAGGTGGGATTTATTCCATAAATTGTGAAAAAGGGTGATTGCTTTGTTGATGAATGTTCTGAATTATTATAGGCAAATTCAGCCAGCAGGAGCCAGGTGTGCCAGTCATGTTGATGGTAACTGACATACATCTGAAGATACTGTTCTAGAATCTGATTTACCCTCTCTGTCTGTCCATCTGTTTCAGGGTGAAAGGCAGTTGAAAGATCGCTTGATATCCTGAGCTTCTGACACAATTGAGTCCAAAACGCTGAAAGAAATAATGAACTGCTATCACTAACAATACTGATTGGAAGGCCATGTTTGGAAAATACATTACTGAAAAAGATTTGAGCTAAGTCCAAAGAAGTGATTGTTAAATAAGTTGGAATAAATATTGCCATTTTTGAGAATCTATCTACAACTACTAAAATTGAATCAAATTTGCTTGACAGAGCCAATTGAGTGATAAATTCCAAGGACCAGATGGAATTTGAAGAGGCTTGAGTAATCCAAACTTCTAATGGTGAATGGTCTTGTTTCTTGAACATTGCTGACATGAGGACACATATTCCTTGATGATTTGATTCATGCCAACCCGATAAAAATCCCTCTTGATGAGCTCGAGGGTCTTCTCCTGGCCAGGATGGCCAGCCAACAGTGAGTCATGACACTTTTGAAGGATTTCCAATTGAAGTTCAGGATTGCTTCGAATGACTACTCTATCTTTGAATAATAACAATTTGGCTTGAAGTTCAAGAGAATAATCTGAACCTGATTCACCTCTTTCCAATTGTTTGATAATTTCCTTCTAATCTTTGTCTTGCCATACTGCCTTCTGAATTTGATCAACTAAATCTGAGAAAATTTCAACTTTGATTGAGAAGAATCTTGACTATTGAATTTCATTCTGATTCAGAACTTGGTGAAAGTTTTGAGGAGTCTTGCTGATGAAGTCCACCCCCCTCTCAGGATACACGTTGTCCCAACATGACAAGGCATCTGGTAAAGTGGCCAGCCTGCCTGGGTGGTAAGTGATTGAAAAATGAAATTTAGAGAGAAACTCTGACCAACGGGCTTGATGGGAAGTAAGGACTTTGAAGGACATAAAATATTAGAGGGAAGAGTGGTCTGTCAAGACTTCAAATGAATCAGAAAGAGACAGAAGAAAGGCTCTCCAACGCTTGAGAGCCGAAACTATGCCAAGGAGCTCCTTGTCATGAGCTTCATAGTTGAGTTCAGCTGGGAGGAGCTTGCGACTATCAAATACAATGGGAGGCTTTCCTGAGTCATTCACCTGACTCAGTACAGCACCCAAGGCATAATCAGAAGCATCAGTCTCTACAATAGTTGGTAAAGAAGGATTGAAATGGGATAGGGTAGGAGCAGTGGTGAAAGCTTCTTTGAGTATCTGAAACTGAATAAGAGCTTCCTCATTGAAGATGAAGGGAGAATCTTTTTTAAGGAGGGAAGTGAGAGCAGAGATTTTTTGGAATAATTTTGAATGAAACAATGCTAAAAGTTGCAAAGCCAAGGAAAGATTGGAGTGATTTGATGTTCTTTGGCTGAGGCCAATCAAGGATTTGCTGAGCTTTGGACGAATCCATCTTGAGGCCTTCACTTGAAACAACATAGCTCAAGTATTCCACACTTGAGGCATGGAATACACACTTTGAGGCTTTAGCAAACAAATTATTGTCCCTCAGTCTCTGGAGCACAGAGGTCACATGTTTGAAATGTTCCTCCTGAGAACTAGAGAAGACCATAATATCATCTAAGTATACTACAACAAAATTATCCAAGAAATCTGCAAAGATATCATTCACAAGATACTGGAATGACGCAGGAGCATTTTTCAAGCGAAATGGCCTAACCAAATATTCATAACTGCCATATTTAGTTCTAAAGGAAGTTAAGTGCTCATCCCCCTCTTTGATTCTCAACACTTTATAAGCACCACGCAAATCTATCTTGGAGAAGATAGTAGCACCATTGAAGATGGTAAGGAGCTGATTTATTGGAGGAACAGGATACCTGTTCTTTGTAGTAACAGCATTAAGTTTGCGGTAGTCAACACACAAACAAAGGCGGCCATCCTCTTTCTTAACATAAAGGACAGGTGCTCCTGTTGAAGAGGGGCTTGGCCTGATGAAAACCTTCTCTACAATCTCTGAAATGTAGGCCATAGTGCTTCTGACTCATTCTTTAATAAGAATTGGATAACACCAACTGGAGGTAAAAGACCCTCCAGTGCAATATGATGATCACAGGCATGGTGTGGAGGAGGTTTCTCTGCTTTCACCTTGGAGAATACATCCGAATATTGGTGATAAGCAGGAGGGACTACCTTCAGAACAGTTTCAATATATTCTGGCTCTTCCTCCTCATCCCACTGCTCCTTCAGGGAGGCATGAAAAGATAAAGGAGGAAGGTCCATATCCCCTTGCAAGAGATGAAGTGAAGATATAGCAACATCTTCTCCAACATCTTTTCTCTCTTTGAAGACTTCATCTCTTAATGGAAGTAATGACTGAGAGGGAATGATGGAAGGGATATGGACAGAAGAAGGAAGGAAAGCTGTCTTAATATCACCAACCAGAGCAACACTGTTGACAGCAGTGGCAGAGTCCTTACTAGTAGAAGAGATAATACCACTAGAATCCTTAGGACTAAAATCATTGGTGATCAATCCATTTTTCCAATCAAGAATGGGATTAAAATGGTAAAAAAAAATCATAGCCCAATATAAGGTCTTCTCCCTTGGATGAATCTATGATAACAAAATACCACTCAAACATTGGGAATGAAGGCAAGTCAATAACCCACTTGGTATAATGGGTGATGAACAGGGAAGTTGATTAATTAGAATCCAAAATGAAAAGAGTAATCTTTTCAGGGAGCTCTGACATGGTCAATGAGTACTTGAGAAAAGAAATCTTTGCAATAAAAGAGTTTCTAGCACCAGACTCAATGAGAATACTATAAAAAATATCAGAGAGACAATATAAAATAAGAAATTTTAAAGATTTCTTGAAACTAGTATTCAGAGTGCACAATTGTGCTCTTGAAGGAAATAAGGGAGAACCATTGAACACATCATGATTCCCACTCAGGCTTTTCCCTACTGGCTAGGCAAGCTTTTTGATGACCCCTGCCTATTCTCAGGCCTCTTGAAGCATTTTTCAAATGGCTGCTTTCCACCACAATAATTGAACAAGCCTTCTTTAATCCTCCTCTCTTTTTCAGAGCCACTTAATTTGTTGTCTTTATTGAGGAGAGCAGCATGAGGCTTGTCTTTGGACATTTGCAACTTCTTCCCCTTCTTACTCTTCTTGTGAAAAGGCTTCTTTGATGATGAACTTTGAGAGGGCTTGGAGGAGTTAGATCCACTGATTGGAGGCTTCTTCTCTTGATGACTACCCTTTTCCTTTTGCCTCTAATGGTATATGGTATCTAATTCCAAAGCGATTTCCATGAGTTCTTGCAAGCTATCAAAGTTTCCAGGGTGAGAAGCCAATTGGTCCAACAATCTTGATGCCAAGCCTCTTCTATACACATGAGTATAGGCCCTTTCCCCCCAGTCTTCAATTCTTGACATCAAGCTTCTGAAATCTGCTATGTTCAAGGAAACTTGACCACTTTCTTTCATCCGGAGATTGTCTAATGCTTGTTCAGCTTTCCTGACTTCATTAGGGTCACTACTCAGAGTGAATAACTGGGTTTCAAACAATTACCAGTTATTGAGGAGATAAGAAGGGTGTTCATTGGAGATATTTGAGGGGTAAGGTTCAATCCATTTGCCAGCTCTACCAGTAAGAAAAGAAGTTTAGTACAAAACCTTCTTCCTGTCAGAGAAGAAGTTTGCTGGGTCATTATGGAAAATTAATTGACAATATTGAATAAATCCTCTCAATTTATAATCTTCAGTACCATCAAAAGAATCAGGTGCCTTCATTGATGGAGTCTTGAATGCTGGGGCTTTTGAAGTGTCCCTTGGGGCAACTTCTTGAGTGAGTTGTCCCATAAATTGAGTCATTTTCTCCATTCTTTTCAGAAAATTTGGTTCAGCTTGGGAGACGTGAGGTTGATTAGAAAGGGCTAGATTTGGAGCTTCCAAAGCCGCAATAGCACCTGCCAAGGCAGCTGCCACTCCAGTCTCTTCAGCTTCCCCTAATCTGCTTGTAGGCCCTTGAGGAATGCTTGGATAGCCACCCAACAAGCCAGAGAATGACCTTGATCTTCTTGATTTCACACCTCCACTTCTGGAGGGTGCTTCTCCTTCTATTGGTGGTCCTCTGTCCAAATTTGCACTCAGTTGATGAACTGTTGGTGTGCAGTCAAGAGGAGCCTTTTTTGTAGGAGTGAGAACAGCTTGATGCCTTGAGATCTTGTGTTCTTGGCTGGATGGCTATGCTGAACTGGCATTCTTGAAGAAAGAAAACAAACTTGATTATATTTGAGAATAAAACAAGGCTTGAACAAATCAATCAAATGAGAGTCTTGGTGAACTTGAGAAATCAATAAAAATCTTGAAGTGAATCAATATGAATAAATCTTGAAGAGTGAAGCTGACAAAGTCAAATTCTTATGATTAATTAATTTCAATAAATAAGTCAAATCAAGTCAATCAATCAATCAAATAAAATATATCTTGAGGAATTCAATAGATTTCTTCAAAAATAAATTCAATTTCTTGAGGAATCAAATTCAAATCAATCAATTAAATCAACTCTTGAGGATAAATAAGCTATCTTGAGGAATCAAATCAGATCAATAAATCAAATCAAATCAGAATCTTGAGGTAAATTCAATTTCTTGAATAATCTATTAAATCAATCAATAAATCTTGAGCAATTTTAAAATCAACCAATGCTAACCCAGATTAAATAAACTCCTGAAACAATGAATCAATTAATCCCAGTTCCAATCAATCAAACCTAATAAAAGAACCCAAATTCAGACAGAAAATGAAAATGAAGTTTTATTGAGAATTAAGAAGAAAATGAAATGGTCAGCAAGATTTTGAAATGAGAAAGAGAATTGATTTTCCTTTGAATGAAATGAATGAGATTAAAATTGATGAGAGAGAAAAATCATAATCATCAAAGAATCATAAATTCATGAAAGATCATAATTGCTGAATGAAGGAAATGAATATAAAGGAGTGAAAAGAAAGAATCAAATATGAGTTAATTAATTTAATGTCACAGGGGCTCTTATAAATGAAGAGGGCCTGGTACTCAGTAAACTGGGACTCACTTATGGAGGGCTCAAAGGTATGGTAAGAAGGAATACACTTAAGTGTGTTAAAATATGAATTGCTAATAAAAGAAATATAAGCAAGCAGCAAAAAAGAATAAGAGTAAGAAAGTAGAAGAGCCAACCACAAACAAGTCCAAGTCCACTGTTTTAACCTGTCAGAATAAAAAGAGAAGGGTTAATAAGGAGATGGCCACCCAACTCATACAGTACAGGAAAAGAAATGAATGCAAAGACTAACTTAATATTAAATAAAGATAATACCCAACAATAAGGATAAGAATATTCATATAATAATAAATAAAATAAGCTAATTAACTGGTGAAAAGTCCCCAGGGCGGAGAAAGAGGGGCTGGTATATGTGAGAATCACCAGCCCTTATCCACATAGAGAATTTTCATGAGAGGATTGAATGATTGAATTGATTCTAGCCACTTCAGGTCCTGTACAGATGTACAGAACCTGTACAAGAGGTGTGGTGGAGTTGAGCTATCATACAGTTTCATGATGGTGTATCCAAAACTGTATTGGGTGAATCCAACCTGTAAAGATGTTTACAGGCTGTATTGAAGTACCAAGCTGTATGCATGTTTCAGCAAGGAAGATTGCGGAGACTGAATGCTGATACAGATAGTGGATCTGCTGATTTGAGGTGTTTGAGTGGGTGTATTAATGAATACCCTTACCACTGGTGAGTGGTTGTTACACTATCCTGGAATGCACCTTTAAAGGGGTATTCTACCCAAATGGTGTTGTGAGAATCACCTTGGCCACTTTGTGCGTACTTGTAAGCTCTTTGGATAGATTGAGAAGGCCTTGCGACATCAAAACCCTCAAATTTGGACCTTTCATCAAGATATGCTAAATTTCTTCTTTTATTCTTCTTTTTTCTTTTCCCAATTATGCCATTTCTTATTTTCCAAGACATTCATTAATTAAAAGTGAAATATGGAAAATTGTCTCTGTTTTGTGGTGCTTGGTGGGGAGTGGAAGTTATGGAAGTGAGTTCCATCTCCTGGTATGCATCGCTGAGGGTTCTACTTCTTCTTGTAAGACCTCACCTTTGCCACTCTGTTTGCATCAAATTCTTGGTTTTTCTCTTTCATAAATTCATGGCCAAAATCAATCAGGTCACCACAAGAAGGAAAAACCTCAAAAATTTCTTTATTTCTTTTTCCTTACTCTTTTTCCCCAATTTCTTTTCTTTCTTTACTTGTAAAATTTTGTTTTCCTTTATTTCTTTATAAAGCAGAATCCTCCCCACTCATATCATGTATTGGGAGGTTCCATTTATTTATTTATTTTTTTTAGTAGTTATAAGAGTGGAAATAAAAGCCAAACCAAACACAAACAAGAACAAGGAAACTGTTTATCTCTACCCAAGTCATAAAAAGTGCTCTGGAAGTCATTAATCACTTCATCCTTATACCAGGCAAACTTGGAAGCCATCTCCTCAGAAGCAGTATCCAGAATAGTCATATCATTAGGATAGGTAATAACCTCCCTACTATTTCTATCAACCATCCTCAAAAACCTGGCCACAGCTTCTTGAACTTCACTGTCCATATTTGGATTTTCTCTGGTAACCCAGATAGGCATATATTCCCTTTTCTGAAACAATTGAGAATCAGGAAGCAGCAAAAGAGATCAGTATTTTTTTCTTTTACTGGAACTGGCAACAGGTTGGAGCTGTTGGGAAGGGACCATGGGAATTTCTGGGCTGAGGAATGGGGGATGTTCTCATTTTTGAAGCCAAGGAAGGCCTAGCAGTGGAAGGAATTGGTGAAGGAGGGGTAATAGAGGATGGAATGGTGGAAAGGACTGGTTGTAAATTTCTGGGGGTACTGGGTATTATTTGGCTTTTAAATCTTTTGGCAGGAGGTTGGGAAGGTTAATTACTGGATTGGTGTCCAGAATATTTAAGTACCACTTCAAATTCTTCACCATCAAGTTCATCACTACCTTCAGCAGAAGGATTGGTGGGGGAATTGGCAATTTTTCTTATTCATTTCACCACACCTTCAGTGTTGATCCTTGAAATGAGGACTTCAGAGCTGGAATAAATTGGCCTACCACCAATTGGAATGGGCCCTCCAACATTTGTCCACCTAGACACCTCCCTATGCTTAGTACCAGTGACTAATACCAAATATCAGTATCAAAGTCAATCAAGACAATCACTGAAGCCAGCATTCGAGGACAACAACATGGCTTCTTGCAAAAAAAACAAAAATGGCACTTTGAAGAATTACAATTGGAATGTTGGAAGAACTCTTTTCCTTTAATCAAACACTCAGTAAAAGAAGGATCAAGAGCTTCAACTGCTTTCAGTAATCATAGCTTTGAGAAGGATCAAAGTGGCCAGAAGAAGCCATTGATCAAGGCAAACCCAATTGACTGAGGATTCCAGAACCACAAAGAATAGACAGTGGTGGAACAGAAAGGGAAGATTCAGTTAGTTCAGTTAGTTTGGAACTCATTACTAGAGATTATGAAGCAGAAGAATTCAAGCCATCAGATTATGCACATCAAGCCTTAAAGAATAATCAAGGGTGTGGTGCCATAACTCATTTTATGGCCCCCTAAAGGTCCTCAATGTTGGGCCCCAATCAGCAATGCAGGACCTCCCCTTAAGATCTGGGGAGTTCACCTTTCTTGATGGTCTTGGACCACCCTCAATTGGCCCAGCCCATATAGGTAATAGTGGGGAATTGGTCATCTCTTTTGTGCCATGGACCCCCTGAAGCCCCAGCAAATTTGCACCCAGGGGGTCCTTTTCCGTCCTAGGGGACTCCAATAGCCCCCACGGACCGTGGAAATAAAAATAAATTACCATGGCCTTAAAGTCGCCTAAAACGGGCTTGGACCCAAAAAATTCAAAAAAATTGCCACAGATGTGGCATTGACCAAAGCATCCATATGGCCCAAAATGGTCCCAAAGCCCATTTTTGGGGTCGTATCTTCAAGGATAATCCTATACTCATTAATCATCATGTTTCAAGAAGACCTTGATGGCCTTATTTTTGGGATAAAATCCAAGGCCAATTAATGAGGAAATCTTGCTGAAGGAATTCAAAAGGAAACACATAATTGGAAGACTGGAATTAACTTACTCATGAAAAAGGGGGAAGAAACTTTAATCAAAGATGAAAATGAAGAAGAAAAGAGGAATTTCAGGAGAATGACCAAGAGGGAATAAAATTAAAAGAACAGATTTTTTAGAAAAATGAGGGGATATTGAGATGCCACTCAAAAGTGGCAGGGTATCATGGAATTAAGGATCCCACAAGTTTCAAGAGGGGGATACTGTAACAACCACTATTCAGGGTTTAGGGCATTTAATCTTACACCCACTCAAACACCTCAAGCCAGAGAGTCCATTGTGTGTATCAGTGATCAGTTTCAGCAATCTTCCTTTCTGAAACATTCATAAAGCCTGTTTTCCCACAGCCTTTCAGCTCTTGTACAGGTTGGATTGACCCAATACAGCTTTGGACTCACAAGTCTGAAAATTTCTGATCACTCAATACAACCACCCCTCTTGTACAAATTCTTTACATCAGTACAGGACCTGTATTGTTCAAAATCAATTCAAGAACCAATTCCTCTTATGAAAATTCTCTGTCTGGATCAGGGCTGGTGCTTCTCACATATACCAACACCTCTTTCTCCCCCCTGGGACTCTTTCCGAGCTAATTAATTTAGTTTATTTATTATTATTTATGAATATTTTGACCCTTACTTTTGTGTATTATATTTATTAATTTAAGTCAGTCTTTGCTTTTTTTGGCCTGTAGAGGATTAGTTATGGTGGCCATATCCTTAGTAACCCTTCTCTTTGCTTCTGACAGGTTGAAAAAGTGGACTTTGACGTGTTTGTGTTTGGCTCTTTTTTTTACTCTTTTTATTTTTTGCTGCTTTTTCTTATATTTCTTTTATCAGTAATCATATCTTATCACACTCTTTAGTGTATTCCATTTTACCATATTGTGAGCCCTCCAGAAGTAAGTCCCACTATACTGAGTGCCAGGCGCTCTTCACTTAGAAGAGCCCCTGTGTCAGCCTGTGACTCAAAACCAGAGCACAAGCATGACATCCAAATACCATAAATCAATGGTATAGCCAAGATGCCACCAAAACATGGAGCTGAGCCAAATAAGCGCAAAAGGTATCAAAACAAAGAGGAAAATAACTAATTACAAATATACAAGTCCCATAATCATAGGAAAAAGAATAACAGAGTTATTCCTGCGCAAAGCTGTTGCTTAGCATAAACCTTAATTTTCACCTCACATCTTAAATACAGAGTAAGGGGCTTAACCCCATCAAATGGATATTCAAAATGAGGCTCTAAGTCAGGGCTATCTAATGGTAACAATGAAACTGAGCTAGCTTCAGTATTACAGAAGTTGAGGCCAAAATCAGGCCAAACAAGGGTGAACCAAATATTAACCTCCCATCCAACCTCTACAATTTTAGTGTGAGATACCTAAAGTGGGGTCTTTTTGGAAAGAGCACAATAAGGGCTATCAGATTGTGCCATCCATCTCCCCATATCTCATCTAGAACAAAGGTTATGGGGAAAACAAGTTTTATACAGCTTTCAAGCAAAACATATATCTGTACAAAAACACTTTTACATGCATAACTTTGCTATCCTTGACAATAACCATATAAAGTAAGGTACCATTGTGTATAGTTAATCCAGGGATACAAAATGAACCAAGCCTGAGGTTGATATCTCAAAAACTGACAAAGCTATGGCTGTTTAAAGGTAAAAATCCAACCTTTTGGCCAATACAGCCTTATGGCGGGATAATATCCAATAACCATCCTTATGAGGTGTCAAAAAGATGAAGAAACATGTTTATAGTTCAATACCTTATAATTCATTCAATACTAGGGTCCCATACAGTTTCTGTAAAGCATTCTAGGCGTCATACGTGTCAGAAGAAGGCTATGTGTTCCCCAGATGATATCTTTCACCCTGTATTGGTGAAAACTGCCCATATGCGGTTTCAAAACCACATCTGAGCCCAATGAAGGCTATACAGGCCTTTCTTCAAACCACAAGCCTGTCTTAGAGAGTGAAAAATCTTCACTTCCTCCACATGAAAAGGAATAGCAGCCTTTTCACCCCATTTCAGGATAAAAGGAAGCCTTTTCAGTGCTACAAAAGGAATCCCAATCCTGCTTTTGAATTCTTATGTAGTACAACTGGTAAAAACAGTTATACTCTTGGAAAAAAACAGGCTAGACTATAAATCTTAGTATTGCAGTCTTTATTATTGTAACCAAACAGGTAAAGCTGCACCCAGGGATTTCAATAGGGCTCACCACCACTAATCCTCACTAGTAAAGCCGTTCTTATCTTTAATTAAACCTTATTCAAATACTCTTATCTGTGTCACAGTCATACTCAAATTTGTAAATACCCTTATCACATCCTTATCATAGACTCAGGCTGACATTTTGGGGGCATGGCCGTGTTTATTCTGACTTTTTGGACCTTATAAGTGAGTTTTTTCTGTTTTTTTTATTATGATGGATTGTTTTATCTTTTTAGGCGGAACATTCTTTGAAAAATGTATAAAACACATATCTTTTATATATTTTCAAGTGGTATATGTCACATACCATTATTCTTTACATTTTTGAATCATATTTCTGCATGGTTGATTGTAATTTAATCACCACGAAACTGTTATTTTTGGTGTGTTTTACATATAAAAACACTTTAAGCCATTAATAGAGTCCTTTTTTTAATTAAATAATGACACCTCCTACTGTAAAACCAACAGTTGAGGCATGGTTGGGTGCATTTTTAATTCAATTACCCTCTGATATAACACTTTTTATCATATTATACTTGCTAATTACAAGTGAATCTGTGAGATATTGGCATACAAAAAGTATACTGAATATCTGTAAGCCATATTTATGACGTGAAATTGTTAATTCAATTACACTGTCATTATACAAGAGAAAGTTGTAGTAATATAAAAGCCCAGAGGCCATTCTTAGACATGCAAACAGCATTTTAAGAGGTCTTAACTGACATTAAGCCCTCTTTTTCTCTTTGATTCAGTGGAAGAAAACTACATACCACTTGAGACCCAGTCACAGGCCAACACACCAGTGACACCCTCAGAACCAGAGGGAAGAAAGGGTAAAGGGAAGACGCACAGTGAAGGCCTGATTACAGCAAAAAGGTGGACATCCTTTGGGACTCAGAGGAATAGAAAACCAGGAAACTCTGATTCAATACAAGGTAAACCAACCTCAACCACTTGTACAGGGAAAATTACTATAATGAACCCAGTTGTAACCTCTAGGGGTAGATTTCCAAAATTAGCAGACAAAGGATTTGTACAAGGCACAGCCAAAGGTGAGTACCCTAAGATCATAAAGGTTTTGACTGCTTGGAAACACTGATATGTCACCTGTCCACCTCAGAAACCTTGGTTTCCAAAGGAACCAACCAGAGGAAAGAGAAGGCTTGTCCAGAACAAGAAGACCTGGAAGAGGACACCTTGGACACAGTGGTGGATGGCAAGACACTGAGGGAAATCATACCCACCCTGCCATTCACATTCCAATTCAACAGGAACCTCCAACCAGAGGACTGGAATGACATGGATAAAGTTCTTCAGCTCCAACAACTCCCCAAAGACTTATTTCAATGGAGCATGGACAACAAAAGGTTTAACCTGGCATCCCAATTGGCAGAACTTGGAGCAACTTGCCAGAAGATTTGTCTCAAAGAGATAGACTTCAAAGACATATGGTAATCACCAAAGGTTAAAATACCACCAGGCGGTTCACACTTGTGGAGGTGAGGGCAAACAGGATAAGGGAGAACCCAGCCACTATCCAAGCTATAGAAGAACAACTGACCCAAACAGGGAATACTCAGATTCCTTCAGGCTCACAAGCAGCAGGCCAAATCAACTCTCCAGTGGCCTCACGCCATTCATAAGCCAACATATAAGATGCCAAGACTCACCATTCTTCACAATTCCAGGAAGCTTCCAGGAGAAGACAAGGAAACAAGGCCAACATCAAGACCACCATCAGCCAGAGGAAGAGAGAGTCAGAACCAATGATCCAGAAGCTGTTGGATTTGGTGAAGGAATTGCACAAGAACCAGAAGTAATTTTAAATAACTTTAGATTCAGTAGTATCATCAATAGAAATATTACCCCCACTCAGATAGAACATAATGTTGTCACACCTGAGAGAGTCCTAAACAGTGATTCACTGTGGTTAAAAATATCCCAATATGATGAGAAAACTCAAAAACAGTTTGCAGAACCAGAAGAAAGCCATGAGAGGATTAAAATATTAACAGCCTCCATGGACAAAATTGTTAAAAACCTTAAAGGAGGACATGCTCAATTGAGTAAAGCCTCTGAAGAAACCAACAAAAGACTGAATCTATTCTTTGAAGAACAACACCAAAGCAGAAGAAACAGGGATGGTCTGGATTGAGAAATACACAAACTGTTTAATGTCTACCATAACATGAAGGCCCAACCACAAGGCCATGTTATGGATAATCCATATCACCAAGATGACAACAAGCCACATTCCATGTTAATCAATAAGGCAAGATCTCCATCACAATACCAGGATGGAGATGATATGTCAGCCTGTGACTCAAAACCACAGCACAAGCATGACAACCAAAATACCATAAACCAATGGTATAGCCAAGATACCACCAAAACATGGAGCTGAGCCAAATTAACTCAAAATGTATCAAACAAAAGGGGAAAATCACCCCTTTCCAACTATCAAAGTCCCATAAGCATAGGACAAAGAATAACAAAGTTATTCCTGCTCAAAGTTGTTGCTGAGCATAAACCTCAAAATTCACCTCTCATCTGAGATACAGATTGAGAGGCTTAAACCCATCAAATGGGTATCCAAAATGACGCTTTCAGTCAGAGCTATCCAATTGTACCAGACAAACTGAGCTAGCACCAATATTACTGAAGTTATGGTCAAATTCAGACCAAATAAGGGTGAACAAAACATTCACCTCCCATCCAACTTTGACAGTTTTAGTGTGAGATACCTAAAGTGGGGTATTTTTCGAAAGCGCACAATCAGCGCTATCTGATGGTGTCATCCATTTCCTCATATCTCAACTATAACAGAATTTATGGGGCAAACAAGCCCAATACAGCTTTTGTCTAAAACATGCATATGTCCAAGTATCTTGTACATGGGATAACATTGCCATATTTGATGAGAACCATATTAAATAAGTTACCATTGTGTATAACACATACAGGGCTACGCACAGAACTAATTTTGAGGTTGATATCTCAAGAACTGACAAATTTATGACTGTTTTAAGGTCAAAATCTCACATTCTGGCCAATACAACCTTACAATGGGATAATATCCCATAGCCATGATTATGAGGCGTCAAACAGAAAAAGAAGCATTTCCATACTTCAATACCTCTTAATTCAATCAATACTGGGGTCCCATACAGTTTCTGTACAGCATTCTACGCGTCATACACGTCAGAAGAAGGGTATGTGATCCCCAGGTGAAAAGTTTCACTCTGCATTGGTGAAAACTGCCCAGATGTGGTTTCAAAACCACATCTGAGCCCAATACATTCTATACAGATCTTTGCAAACCACATGCCTGTCTCAGAGAGTGAAAAAATCTTCACTTCCTCTACATTGAAAGGTCTAGCAGCCTTTCCACCCCATTTCAGTATGAAAGGAGGGCGTTTCACAGCCAGAAAAGTTTTCCTCATCTTGCATAATTATAATCTTAATTATTGTAGTCTTTATTATTGTAATCCAACAGATAAAGCTGCACCCAGGGCTTTCAACAGCGCTCACCACTACTATTCTATAATAGTAAAGACCTTTAATTTTATTATAAACCCTTATTTTTTCATAAACACTCTTATTTTGAATCTTTTATCATGTATCACAGTCATAGTTGAAGTTTTAAATCGCCTAATTACAGCATCATCATAGGCTCAACCTGACATTTTGGGGGCCTGGCCATGTTTTAACTTATATGGACCATTACAAGTGAGTTTTTTCTCTTATATTGTTTATTTCTGACACTTTACTTATCATTTTCAGGCGTAATTTTCTTAAAAATATATATATCTTATATATTTTTTATTAATTGGTATATACACCATTTTATAATAATATTTGTCATATGGCTAATAACCCTATGACCCTTATTTGTGGCGTGTTTTAAATATAAAAAAAACCTTAAGCCATTAATACAGTCTTATTTTTTAATTAAATTAAGACATCTCTTACTGATAAACCAACAGTTGAGGCGTGGTTGGACATATTGTTAATTCAATTACCCTCTTATACACCACTTTTTGACAAATTATACTTGCTGATTACAAGTAATCTGGAAGATATTGGTATACAAACAATATACCACATATCCGTAAGCTGTATTTCTGACATGGAATTGTTAATTCAACTACACTGTCATTATACAAGGGCATATTGTAGTAATATACAAGCCCAGAGGACCTTCTTAGATGTGCAAACAGCAGTTTAAGAAGTATTAACTAACATTAAGCCCTCTTTTCCCTGTTTAATTCAGTGGAAGGAAGCTTCATACCACTTGAGACCCAGTCACAGGCCAACAAATCAGTGACACCCTCAGAGCCACATGGCAGCAAGGGCAAAGGAAAGAGGCACAGTAAAGGCCTGATCACAGCAAAGAAGTGTACACCAATAGCCACCCAGAGGAGTAGGAAACCACAAAACTCTGAATCAATACAAGGTAATTCCACCTTAACAACCTGTACAGGTAAGATTATCATAGTTAACCCAGTTGTAACCTCTAAGAGTAAATTGCCAAAAGCAGCAGACAATAAATTTGTACAAGGCACAGTCAAAGGTAAATACCATAAGAACATAAAGTTTTTCACTTCTTGCAAACACTGATATGTCACCTCTATACCTCGAAGACCTTGGCTTCAAAAGGAACCAACCAGAGGACAGAGAAGGATTTTCCAGAACCAGAAGACCTGAAAGAGGACACCTTGGACACAGTGGTGGATGGCAAAACAATGAAGAAGATAACATAAACCTTGCCATTCACACTCCAATTCAACAGGAACCTCAAACCAGAGGACTTGAAGGATATGGATCAAGTTCTTCAGCTCCACCAACTCCTCAAAGATTTATTTCAATGGAGCATGGACAACAAAAGGTTCAACCTGGCATCTCACTGGGCAGAACTTGGAGCAAGTTTCCAGAAGATCTGTCTCAAAGAGATAGACTTCAAAGACCTTATGGTAATCACCAAAGGTTGGAATCCTACCAGGCAGTTCAGACTCCTGGAGGCAAGGGCACAGAGGATAAGGGAGAATCAAGCCACTCTACAATCTATAGAAGAACAGCCAACCCAGACGGGGCCTACGCAGATTCCTTCAGGCTCACAAGGAGCAGGCCAAATCAGCTCTCCAGTGGCTTCACACCATTCAGAAACCAGCAGATCAGTGGGAATGAGTCACCATTATTTACAATTCCAGGAAATTACCAGGAGAAGATAAGGAAACAAGGGCAAGAAAAAAACCTCCTTCAACCAGAGGAGGAAAGAGTCAGACCCTATGATCCAGAAGCTGTTGGACTTGGTAAAAGAAGTACATAAGAACAAGAAGTAGTTGTAAACCACTCCAAAATCAGTAGTCCCATTAATAGAAATATTACCCCCACTCAGATTAAACATAATGTTATCACACCTGAGATTAACTTAAAAGTGATGCACTGTGGTTACAAATGTCCCAATATGCTGCTAAAACTCAAAAGCAGTTTGCAGGACTTGAAGCAAGCCATGAGAGGATAAAAAAATTAACAGCTTCCATGGAGAAAATTGTTAAGACTCCTCAAGAAGGACATGCTCAATTGAGGAAAGCCTCTGAAGAGACCAACAAAAGACTGAATCTAGTCTTTGAAGAACAACACCACAGCAAAAGGGACAGGGATTTTCTGGATCAAGACATGAACAAATTGTTCAATTTCTACCATAACATGAAGCCCCAACCACAAGGCCATGTTATGGATAATCCATATCAACCAGGTGAAATTAAACCAGATGCCATGTTGATGAATAAGGCAAAATCTACATCACAATACCAGGATGGAGATGGCATGTCTTATTCAGAGAAGGAAGCCTTGAAACAGCTTCCTCAGGCCTCAAGCTGGCCCAAATTCGCTGGAACAGGAGAATATGATCATATGGAACTCATAGATTATATTGATGGACTCTTCAATGATTTACCAAGCATACTAGATTTTTGGATTACTGCTAGACTAAATACAGCATTTAAAGGTCATGCTAGTATATGGTACACGGAAATGAAAGGAATCCATGGCAGAAGGAACTGCCCATGGTGGAAGAGTCAAATCATCCAAAAGTACAGTAATGGAACTTGCATATGGTAAAAGAAGAGGTCATTTGACAATGACCAATAATCTGTCGACAAAGATCCATATGAGTGGTGTCTTAGACAGTCTAAAAGACTTAAATCCATTTATCCTCAGATGAAGATCCAAATGAGGAATCACAAACTTCTGACACAACTTCCTGGAGAACTAGAGAATGCAGTTAAATACAGATGAAACTAAAATTGCACTCTAGATGACATTTCTAATACGTTACAAGAGATAATCAAAAGAACTAATATAGGGAAATTCAGCCTATACAGAAGCAGTAGTTTCAGAGAGAAACAACCTCTCAGGGTGGAGTTTAAAGACAAACCCAGAGAAAGAGTGGCTGAAGTTGCAAGGAAGAAGAATTCTTCTCACAATTGTGGTTCAACAGAGCACTATTCCAACAACTGTCCAAAAGCAAAGAAAAAGTTATATGCCATTGACAAAGTCCCAGAGGAGGAATCCCCAACAGAGGATTCTGACTCAGACTCCATGGGTGATGCCATTAGAGAACCACCTGATGATGACCAAAACCCAAGAGAAGAATTTCTAGTGGAATACCAAGAGGAAACCCCACTAGAAATTCAGGACATACCGCTTGAAGCAGGCCTGCCACAGGACACTTCCAACAAAAATTTGTGCAAACATACACAAGCTGCACAAACATTCCTGGTTACAAACCAAAGGGATGGCATATATACATGGAACAGCCACAAATATGACTGTCTGTATTGACCATGCAAGCATCCACTGATCATTGATAGTGGCGCACACTGCTCCATAGTGGCCAGAAATTATCTGTACAACCACTTCCCAAATTGGGAAGAACAGCTCTTGCCCACCAAGGCAAAGAACTATATAAGTGCATCAGGGAAGATGACTTCCATTGGGACAATTATCAAAGAGATAATTATAACCCATAGGAAAGGTAATATCAGACTCAACCCAGAGTTTGTAGTGCTTGATGATGCCCACAACCAAGGGTTTGTACTGGGAAAAGACTACCAGAGGATTTATGGCTTAGATATTCAAAACAGCAAAAATAGGCACATTACCATTGTACCAACAAGGAAAAGAAGTTTTCACTTGATATATACCGGATATATTCTCAAGATCCACTGGAAGAACTTCTGAATGAATTCACAGAGGGACAGTTTACCACTACCCCCACCAGTAAACAAAAACTAAGTTTACTGAAGATGCTGAGGAAGAACAGACCAGCATTTGCCATTGGTGAAGAACCATTAGGCAAGATCAAAGTCCATGATATAGAACTATATCTGGATGTGCAAAGACCTTATCCACCCATGCTTAGGAGACCACCTTATCCAGAAAGCCTGGAAACCAGGAAAGAAATTGAAAAACACATCAATGAACTGCTGGAAATAATGAAATAGTGGAAATCACCACTCCTGTCCTAATCACATGGCATGATGGCAAGTCTAGACTGTGTGGAGACTTCAGAGCTCTGAATAAAAACACAAAAGCAGACAGGTACCCTATACCCAGGATACCTCATGCCTTGGATAAACCGGCTAAAGCCAAATACATAACCAAAATGGATTTTATAAAAGCTTTCCACCAAAATGGAGTTAAACCAAACTCCATGAAATTAATCAGAATAATATCCCATATGGGCATATATGAGTACACTAGGATGCCATTTAGCATCAAAAATGCACCAACCCACTTCCAAAGGATGATGGACATAATATTTCAAGAAGAAATATTGGAAGGCTGGATGGTGGTATATATTGATGATATCATTATATACTCAGGGACATGGGAAAACCATGTACAATACATAGAAAGAGTGCTGAGTAAATGTACACCCATCAATCTGAAGACTTCACTTAAAAAGTGTAATTTTGGCCAACAAGAGCTACTAGCTCTAGGACATAAAGTCTCAGGTCTTAGTCTGGCTCTTGACCAGGATAAAGTGCAAGCAGTACTGGAAAAGCCAGTACCAAAGAGCATCAAAGAGATGCAATCTTTCCTTGGGTTTGCTAGCTACTATAGAAACCACATAAAGAATTTTGACCACATAACTAGTAGTTTATAAAATTTATGTTCAAAAGATGTAGTTCTTGATATTAACAAGGAAAGAAGGTATGCATATGAGAGGATCAAAAATTAACTCACAAATGCACCTGTGCTCATCTTGCCTGACTTTGAACTACCATTCAAGTTATCTATAGACGCAGCATGTAGCCAAGGCTTAGGAGCAGCCCTTCACCAAAGACAAATTGTGGATGGTGAACCAAGAGAGGGAGTAATATGTCACATCTCTAGGCAATTGAAAGATTCAGAAGCCAGGTATGGGGCCACTCAGACTGAATGTATATGTCTAGTCTGGGCTCTGGAAAAAAATCCATTAGGCAAATAGCCATCCAGGAGTATAGAGGGAACATGACCATCATATACAAAGAAGGTAAAAGCCATACCAATGCAGCTGGCCTCAGCAGGTGGCCAATGGATAATCTCAAAAGAAATCCAGTTTATGACCCTGAAGCTGCAGCCAAGATCTCTATTTATTTCATCGAGATATATAGGAAGAAGAACTTGCGGCTTTCTGAATGGGCAACAGAAAGTGGTACCCTTGACAGTATAAAAACTGATTCAGAAGGAACAGAAACTCCCATACTGGGAATAAGCTCCTCAGAACTGCATAATGAATTTTTCAGTGCAGTACTGAAGTCTTATGCCAAAAATAAACAATGTGGCATACTACTACAACTCCTTCAACAAAAATACAGGAGTGCAGAACTGGAATCCCAGCTGGAGGAACCCTGGTTGAGGGCCCATAAGGATAACAAATTCTTCCTTATAGATGGCCTGCTCTACCACAGACAAACGCACACCAGTGCACTCACAGTGGTAGACAGAGACCACATATCTCTGATCCTGAAAGAATGACATGACTGCCCCTATATGGGCTACATGAGTGAGGACAGGACCAGAGAGAGGGTAGCAAGCACAGCTTGGTTGCCCAGGTGGGAACAATAGTTGAGTGAATACATCAAAAAAGTATGGGTTACTTCAGCATATAGGGGAACCCAAACACCCATGGGAAACCATCAACATGGACTAGGTCACAGGACCTGTCCCAGGGAGCAAAGAAAACTACAATATCTGCTTAATCATAGTTGATAGGTTCAGCAAGAGTATGGGGTGTCTACCATGCCAGAAAGAGGACACAGCCATGGACACTGCTCTGTTATTCTGGAATAACATCATATCTACCTGTGGAGTCCCTAAAATCATCATTAGTGATAGGGACCCAGAATTCACATCTGAATTCTGGACCAACTTGTATTACATGCTTGGCACCAAGCTTGCATTTTCCACAGCTTACCATCCACAAACAGATGGCCTAGCTGAAAGGATGATCCAGACAACGGAAGACATCCTTAGAAGGTTCTGTGCCTATGGCATGGAATACAAGGACCATGAGGGATACACCCATGACAGGGCTACCCTTCTACCAGCTGTCCAACTGGCTTATAATGCAAGTAAGCACTCTACCACAGGAAAAACACCCCTGCACTGGTAGAGAAATGATGGAATCCCCTGTTGCCTGTGGATCACTTGAAGAAGAATCTTCTGACCATGCACCCCACAGCTAAAGATTTCCATGATATGTGGACAAGGGCTTGTGACACAGCTTCCAAATGCATAGCTAAGGCAAAAGAATATAACAAGCATAATTGGGACAAGACACACATGGAACCTGACCTTAAGGAAGGGGGCCAGGTGCTAGTGTCTACACTGAACTTTAATAATCTTAAAGGACCCAAGAAGATGAGAGACTCATTTCTAGGGACCTTCACTATCATTAGGTTGATAGGAAAGAATGCAGTGGAAGTCAAACTTAAAGAGGAATTTTCTAGGAAGCACCCAGTCTTTCCAGTAGGTTTGGTCAAACCATACTTCCAAACAGAGGAGGAAAAATTCCCCTCCAGGAGGAGGAACCCCACACCACCAGAGATAGTGGAATTGGAGGATTACCCTGGACTGGTGAGTAAAATCATCAGGGCCAGGAAGATCAGACTTAATTGGAAGGATCAAAGACAAGACTTAGTCAGATTCAAGAACCCAACAGCTGATAAGGACAAATGGTTGGCAGAAGATTCCATACCAGATGGGAACCTTCATTTAAGGAGATTGAGAGCCTCTAGGAGGACTTAAAAGTCTCATCAATGATGAGCCTTTGTTAGAGGGAGGTTATGTCAGCCTGTGACTCAAAAGCAGAGCACAACCCTGACAGCCAAAATCCCATAAACCAATGGTATAGCCAAGATACCACCAAAACATGGAGCTGAGCCAAATTAGCTCAAAATTTATCGAGAGAAAGGGGAAACTCACCCCTTTCCAAATATACAAGTCCCATCATCATAGGACAAAGAATAACAAAGTGATTCCTGCTCATAGTTGTTTCTGAGCATAAACCTTAATTTTCACCTCTCATCTGAGATACAGAGTAAGAGGCTTAACACCATAGAATGGGTATTCAAAATCCAACTCTAATTCAGAGCTATCCAATGGTACCAGCCAAACTGAGCTAGCACCAATATTACTGAAGTTATGGTGAAATTCTGACCAAATAAGGCTGAACAAAACATTCACCTCCCATCCAACTTTGACAGTTTGAGTGTGAGATACCTAAAGTGGGGTAGTTTTGGAAAGCGCACAATTAGCGCTATCTGATGGTGTCACCCATTTCCTCATATCTCAACTATAACAGAAGTTATGGGGCAAACAAGCCCAATACAGCTTTTGTCTAAAACATGCATATGTCCAAGCATCTTGTACATGGGATAACTTTGCCATATTTTGAGGTTGATATCTCAAGAACTGACAAAGTTATGACTGTTTTAAGGTCAAAATCCCACATTCTGGCCAATACAGCCTTACAATGGGATAATCTCCCATAACCCTGATTATGAGGTGTCAAACAGACAAAGAAGCATGTTTATACTTCAATACCTCTTAATTCAGTCAATACTGGGGTCCCATACAGTTTCTGTACAGCATTCTACGCGTCATACACATCAGAAGAAGGCTATGTGGTCCCCAGATGAAATTTTCACCCTGTATTGGTGAAAACTGCCCAGATGTGGTTTCGAAACCACAGCTGAGCCCAATGCAGGCTATACAGGTCTTTGCAAACCACAAGCCTATCTCAGAGAGTGAAAAAAATTCCACTTCCTCTATGTGGAAAGGTCTAGCAGCCTTTCCACCCCTTTTCAGGATAAAAGGAGGGCTTTTCACAGCCAGAAAAGCTTTCCTCATCCTGCTCTTAAATTTCTACATAGTACAACTGAAAAAAAATGTTGTACTCTTGGAAAACAATCAGGCATAATTATAATCATAATTATTGTAGTCTTTATTATTTTAATCCAACAGGTGAAGCGGCATACAGGGCTTTCAACAGCGCTCACCACCACTATTCTATAATATTAAAGCCCTTTCATTTTATTGTAAACCCTTATTTATTCATAAGCACTCTTATTTTAAATCTTTTATCACGTATCACAGTCATAGTTAAAGCTGTAAATAGCCTAATTACAGCTTCATCATAGACTCAACCTGACATAATATGTCTTATTCAGAAAAGAAGCCTTGAAACATCTTCCTGAGGCCTCAAGATGGCCAAAATTCTCTGGAACTTGAGAATATGATCATATGGAACTCATTGATTATATTAATGGACTCTTCATTGATATACCAATCATACCAGACTACTGGATTACTGCTAGACTCAATACAGCATTCAAAGGACATGCTTGTATATGGTAAACAGAAATGAAAGAAATCCATGGCAGAAGAAACTGGCCATGGTGGAAAGGTCAAATCATCCAAAAGTACAGCAATGGTCCTTGGATATGTCAAAAGACCATGTCATTTGACAATGACAAGTACTCTGTGTACAAAGAACCATATGAGGTGTCTCAGACTGTAAGGTTTGTCTATGAAACTCTTGATAATGGTAACAATATCAAGAGTACTATGACTGTCCTCAGTAGAAAAATATAATATAATAAAACATTATAACCACAAATTTAAATATAATTATTAAAAATAATCATATATAAAAATAAATTTAATTATTATTATACTAATATAATAATAAATATAATAAGAATAATTATAATAAATTATAATTATTCTATTATTGTTAGAGTCACTGACAATTATAACAATAAGAAGTGTAAAGCTCTTAATGAGACAATTACACGTGGAAAATATACATATTTAACCACTTATAAATAATATAAATATTATTTATAAAATAATTATAACACACACTGTGCAGAAATAATTCTTACAGAAAAATTCTATATAAAAAAAGTAATACTAGATAAAAAAGATATAGAATTTTAGAGAAAACTTACTTATAAGATTTATTTAATACAACAAGTCAAATACAACAGCTATTATATTAAATAAAGATTATAAGTTAAAAACACGCCAAAAATCAATAAATTTAAAGATAAAACAACTTTTTGAAATATAAATTATGATTAAAGAGTTTTTGAGAGGAATTTGTGGATTTTAAAAGATATTTAAGATGATAATTTTATATAATAAAATTTATTATAGGTGATTACAACAATAATCTGAATTCTATGACTTCAATTCTTGAATTTAATAAATAAAGAATAAAAATAACTTAAGAATTACTTTTAATAATAAGATTTTATATTTAATAAAACTTTACCTCTTTAAATTTCTAATATGATTGGATTGATAATTGATGATGGACAAAAACAGTGATAAAAAGACTCTTTTTATGTCTTCAGAGCAGCTCTCATGATTCATAATGGATGTAGAAGGTGTGCTAAGGTCAAAACTGAAAAACCATGCTCAAAAATTAAGTTCTTAACTTAAGGCAACTTATTTTTACTTCCAATTTAAAGTTACCAGTGTTATTCTTAACTCCAAGTAACTTTAATCCTCATTTAGTTTAATTACTTTAAGTTTTAATATAAAATAAGTTTATTTATATTAAAATTCATCATATGAACAACTTAAAAATAGAGTTGCAAGCAGAAATCTCTTAAACTCAATTTTTAATTAATTTTTAAACAAATCATAATTTTCTTTAAGCTTAATTAAAAGAGTAAATTTCCAGGCTGATTACCCAGGAAATTTCTTTATAAAAGATACTTAAGATTTAATTTATATATAGATAATATTAAATTCTAAGTTGTGTGAAATCTTCAAGCAAATCCATTAAGATTTGGATTTTTAATGAATTTTTGAAGTTATTGCATTTTTTCCACGTAAAATAGCAATACACACCAAACCTTAGCTTTTGATAATGTGTCAATGCTTGAAACTTGAAAGTTTTAAGCTTAATTAAGTTTTCTAAGCTTGATCAAGCTTTGACAGTTCTTAAAACCTTGATTTCAAGCCTGCATATTGGGATTTACCCTTTGGCAGCTTGAAATTCCTGTCCAAATTGGGATAAAACCAGTTTAAACCTTAAGGTTGAATCAAAGTCTAATCTTAAAGTTTAAATAAGGTTGAAAATCCTCTAATACAGGTGGACAACCTTAATTGAATCATTGCAGATCCAAAAAGTTGGGTACCCCAGCTCTATTTGGTCTTTTTCCTTTGTCCCACCTTTTTGCGTGGATTTTGCCCTTTTATTTATTTAACGCCATACTATGGCCTTAAACCCTTTTAAATTGAGCTCACGCAGGTTTTACATTCTGTATGGCAAATCCTTAGCCAATTCAGTAAATATACACCACACCTTAATTTTAACTAAAATTTTGCTAAAGTTGCATAAACCTTATGTAACCTTAAATTTAAGTTTGATTAAGATTAAATTTAACAATTTTAAAAAAATGTTAAAAAAGTTACATTGGTACTGTGAGAGTCTTAAATCTTCCAATAACATAAAAAATAAGTGTTTTTGGGTATAACACCCTATGGGTGTACCCTAGGTTATTTTTGGTGTAGAATCCAAAAATGACATAATATTTATAACTTTGTTTATCCAAAAAAAAGTTATACTTATTTTTTATTATTTTTTATTTTAAATTCAACTAAAAAGTCTGTTTAAGACAAAATTAATTGTTTATAAAATCCTTTGTGGCCTTATGGGTATGTTATACATACCTCACAGGCTCACACAGACAGTTTAAAAGGCTCACCAGGGCGAACCTCAGGTTAATCGTCAGCAATTGACTTCATGTTGAACCATGGTCAGTATAAAATCTTGCTTCAGTCGCATTAGTGTCACTTTATAATCGCTGGATTTAGTGGTTCACGTCACATCAGCGTCAACACAACATCAATCGTCACATGTGTCACATGAGAATGTCACTCAAAGATTAAACCCATTTCAACACTATTTGCAACGTTAGGGTAATTTCACCTCCCCAACGCTTAGCATGCTTACGCCCCCGCACCGCCCTCCAGATGAGACTCCAACACTGCCCCCATCTCTGTCCTTACCACTCCTTGCGCTTTCACACCCCCGCCCTTACCATCCTTACACTTGCATGGTGCCCTCCTGACATGCCTCTGACACAGCTTACCATCCTTATGCTCGCGGAGTGCCCTCCAAACATGCTCCCAACACTGCTTACCATCCTTACGCTGGTGGAGTGCCCTCCCGACATGGTCCCAACACCACTTATGATCCTTACGGTGTGTGTCAGCCTGTGACTCAAAACCAGAGCACAAGCATGACAGCCAATACACCATAAATCAATGGTATAGCCAAGATACCACCAAAACATGGAACTGAGCCAAATTAGCTCAAAAGGTATCAAAAGGAAGAGGAAACTCACCTCTTTCTGAAAATACAAGTCCCATCACCATAGGACAAGAAATAACAAAGTTATTCCTGCTCAAAGTCATTGCTGAGCATAAACCTTAATTTTCACCTCTCATCTAAAATCTAGAAGGAGAGGCTTAACCCCATCAAATGGGTATTCAAAATGAAGCTCTAAGCCAGGGCTATCCAATGGTACCAGCCAAACTGAGCTAGCACCAGTATTACTTGAGTTATGGTCAAATTCAGACCAAATAAGGGTGAACAAAACATTCACCTCTCATCTAACTTTTACAGTTTTAGTGTGAGATACTTAAAGTGGGGTCTTTTTGGAAAGAGCACAATCAGGGCTATCTGATGGTGCCATCCATTTCCCCATAACTCAACTACAACAGAAGTTATTGGCCAAAGAAGCTTAATACAGCTTTTTGCCCAAACCACGCCAATGTACAAAAATACTTGTACATGGGATAACTTTGTCATATTTAATGATAACCATGTCAAGTTGGGTACCATTGTGTAGAGCTCATATAGAGCTATTCAATGAACCAACTTTGAGCTTGATATCTCAAAAACTGACAGAGTTATGACCATTTTAAGGTCAAAATCCCACCAGCTGTCATATACAGCCTTACCATGGGATAACACCCCATAACCATGAATGTGAGGTGTCAAATAGACGAAGAAGCATGTTTTTACTTCAATACCTCATATGTCAGTCAATACTGGGGTCCCATACAGCTTCTGTACAGCATTCTACGCGTCATACACGTCAGAATCAGGCTGTGAGGTCCCCAGATGAAAATTTTCACCCTGTATTGGTGAAAACTGCCCAGATGTGGTTTCAAAACCACATCTGAGCCCAATACAGGGTATACAGGCTGTTTGCAAACCACAAGCCTGTCCTAGAGAGTGAAAAATCTTCACTTCCTCTACGTGGAAAGGTCTAGCAGCCTTTCCACCCCAATTTCAGGATAAAAGGAGGGCTTTTCACAGCCAAAGACCTTTCCTCATCCTGCTCTTGAATACCCTACGTAGTAAACTGTCAAAAACAGTTTTACTCTTGGGTAATAATCAGGTATTATTATAATCTTAATAATTGTAGTCTTTATTATTGTAACCCAACAGGTAAAGCTGCACCCAGGGCTTTCAACAGCGCTCACCACCACTATATCCACTATAGTAAAGCCCTTTTTATTATTAAATTAAAACCATCTTCAACTCTTATAAAACCTTTTTAACCTTTATATACCGTGTCACAGTCATAGTTAAAAGTTGTAAATACACTTTATTACTCTTATCATAGACTCAGCCTGACACTGTGGGAACTCCTTTTGGTGTGGGATGAAAGAAGGCAGTACCTCGAGGGGGAAATTATTGGTAAGTCTGTTTTGAATTTCAGAATTGTCCAATAACCATGGGTGCTAAGGTGTATTAGCTGCCCCTCTAAATAATACTGAATAGTCAGCCTACAGAGAATCACAAAATAAAATAAGATTTGTGGCTTTAACAGATAGAGAAGACTTATCAGCAGTCTCTAAATCAGACCTATCAATAACACTACAGTAAAAACTCTGATCTAAAATTTCTGGTAAAATAAACACTAAGATTTTTTTTACTTTATTTTAATAAAAGTGATGATAATATATATATATATTTTGGGTTTCTGTTATTTTAATAAAACTAATAAGAATTTTTTTTTTGTGTATTTTTTTTTAATAAGAATGATAAGAATATATTTTTTTTTGGTTTAGGTTGATTATAATGATTTTTTTGGATATGAGTACTAATAATAAGACTACTGGATTTGATTCTTTTAAATTTTTTTTTAATACTGAGTTTTATATCACTTCTACTTTTCTTTTAATAATACTAACCCACTGAGCAAGGCTACTGAGCTTTTTTACTACGTTAATACTAAGCTACTGAGCAAGGCTACTGAGCTTTCACTATGGTTATACTACTATTCTTCACTAATACTAAGATTATTGAGCAAGGCTACTGAGCTTTTCACTACAAAAACACTACTACTATTCTAGATATCCTGCTAGCTCAGGGATGGTTGTGATCCTGGATAGTGGGAACTTTTTCCATGATGATGGGAAAAATGAGGGAGAGAGGACCTCTATTTATAGCTTTTGGGCCTCCATAAAGCTTCTCAAAACAGGGTACTTAGAAAAAATCATAGTTGAGAGGTTTTGGCTAGTGAGACATGTAGTTTTGGTGTAGCAACGTGTTTTCTGAGAGAATTATGCTGGTGGTGCTTTTTCTTATCAAAATCATGTGATGTATTTGAGATAATTTGGCTGGTGAGTTTTTCTTGAAGGTGGGGAAATTATTTTTTGTTTGTATTTTTATGTATGTTATGAGAAAATTATGCTGGTGGTTCTTTTCCTTATCAAAATCATGTGATGTCTTTGAGATAATTTGGCTGGTGATGTTTTCTTGAAGGCGGGGAAAGTCTTTTTGTTTCTATTTTTTACGTATGTTCTGAGAGAATTTTGCTGGTGGTTTTATTTTAGTATTGTATCATTTCATATGGAGATTTCATCATTTCTATCAAGTTTGATGCGTGTTATTATTACTAAGGAAGCATTTGTTCTTGGAAAATATATTGAAATTTTATGCATAGCCTTGAGGTATTTCTTCTGTAAATTGAATCAAGGCGGGGAAAATACATCTTCTGATGCTTTGGTCCATCTTCATATACCTTTATTTAGATTAACTGCCTTTAATGACATAATTTGTTATTGATGATGCAATAAGGTGGATAAATTCCTTGATACTATACTGTTTTGATAAGATCTTCAGGCTGTGTATTGTATATTTCTTTTTCTAAAATTTGTAATTGTAATGTGTAAATCTGTTTTGCGTAATTCTATTTCTTATCATTTTTTTCTTTTGTTTTATTGGTAAGCTTTAAACTGGTACTAATGGTATGGAATACCACATCCCCCTCTCCATTTAATTCTGTCCCCAGAATTCCAGTTGAAAAGCTTGCCAATATCAATCATATCCATTTTGATCAATTTCTTCTCCCTCCGATATTAAATCTTCATCTTCAATATCTTCACTGCTGTCATTCTCTGACTCTGTACTTGATTCAACTTTCTTTCCTCTGGGATAAAACCTCTTGATGTGACTTGCTGCAAATTTTCTTGTAAGTTTAGTGCCATCCAATTCTTCAAGCTCATAAGGTCCATTATTAATTTTATTTATGACACTATGAGGTACATTCCAATGGTTCTTGAAGAGTAAACCCCACTGTGACTCAAGTGGTTTATTATAAACTAATACCAAGTCCCCTGGTTCAAGTGGATTTCTCGGTCTATGTGCCATCTTTTTGTCCAAATGTTGAACTGATTTGTGTCTTGAATCTCTCAATTTCTGTGCTGCTGCTAATCTTGTTTCTTGTTTTGCCACAATCTGTATGGTTCTTGCCTCCAATAGTTCTTGTAGTTGGTATTTTCTTTTAATTGAATATTCTTCATTAATTTCACCTTGAAGTCTTCATTATTCTATCATTCACCTCGGTTGTTAATTTTGATATCTTCATTTTTATTTTATTTTCTTGATTCCTTGATTTTACTTGCATATTCAGCCCTCTGGTGTGCTACCCCTGTAGTTTGAGTCATACAAAGACTAAATTTTGGCCGTCTGGGAACCACCCTATAGTTTAAAGTCATACAAGGACTAATTTTAGCATTCAGGTTGCTACCCTCATTAAAGTCATACAAGGACTAATTTTAGCCTTCAGGTTGCTACCCTGTAGTTTAAAGTCATACAAGGACTGATTTTAGCCTTCAGGTTGCTACCCCTGTAGTTTGAGTCATACAAAGACTAAATTTTGGCCGTCTGGGAACCACCCTATAGTTTAAAGTCATACAAGGACTAATTTTAGCCTTCAGGTTGCTACCCTGTAGTTTAAAGTCATACAAGGACTAATTTTTTATTTATCTGATCTGTTCTGTTATCCTTTATGTTAATCAAGACTTTTTATTTTATTTTTATCTATTATTTTTTTTTTTTTATATATTTGTTGAAAAAAAAAAAAAAAAAAATTTCTTTTTTTATGTTAAAATTTTTTTTTTTTTTTATTTTATGTTGAAAAATTTTTTTTTTTAATGTTTTTTTTTTTTTTTATGTTGAAAAAAATATTTTTTTTTTTTTTTTTTATCTTGAAAAAATTTTTTTTTTTTTTTTTTTTTTTATGTTAAAATTTTTTTTTTTTTTTTTTTTTTTGTTAAAATTTTTTTTTTCTAAGAGTGATTAAATTGATGAGTGATGTTGAATGAGTTGTCAATTTGAGGAGTGATGTTATATTTTGAAATGGTGTAGTGGTTAGTGATTCCGGGTTGCTTTCAACTTTCACCAAATTTGAAACGGGTTCAGTTCCCCCCTCTGGCAGTAATTCTGCTGCTGGACCTGTCAGTTTCAGGAATAGGGTAACCATGCTGGGTAGCATATTCTGAGCCTTGAGCAAGTTTAGTGATGCAATTTGGTATTGTTGTATTCCTTGATTATTTTCATTCATTTGATCTCTGGAAACTTGTTGTGATTGAGGGTGCTCAACCTTGATCATGATTTGAGAAGTACTGATTTCAATGTGCTCATTTAAAATGCTGGAAGGATGTGTGCTTGTCAAAGATTGGCTAAACTCATTAATTTGGGGCTATAAGAATGTCATCCAGTATAAATTGTAGTAGCCTTTTGGTGAGTTGAATTATTTTCTGTATTGAGGTGTTCATTTTATGACTGGCGGTCATAATTTGACATTTTAAATTCTTTGATCTTCCTTTTCTGTATCTGAACAGCCTAGCTTGTTTGGTTGGTCTTTCTTCCCTGTCTTCCTATAACTTTCTTGCTATTAGGGAAAATTATGACCGGCGGTCATAATTTTGAGATTTTGAACTTCTTCTATCTTCTTTTTCTGTATCTGAACCGCCTCGCTTGTTTGGTTGGTCATTCTTCCTTGTTGCTTTCCTTTCCATATTTTATCTCTTCCTGTCTCAAAGAACCAAATTATGACCGGCGGTCATAATTTTGACATTTTGAGCTATCTGTATCTTCTTTTGCCTTATATGTGCACTATCTTTTAATTGTTTTTTTTGTTTAAAAAAAAAGAGAAATAACATTAATAAAGGCCTATGGGCCCACACTTCCCCAAACTTGTGCCATTTTTTTTATATGAGGTGGCATATGAACAGATAACCACCCCTGTTTTTTTTTTTTTTTGTTTTTTTTTTAACACTTCCAAATTTAAAATATTGTCCTGAATACTGATACATAACCTGAAAAAAATGTTTTTTTTTTTTTTTTTATCTTTTCTTCCTTTTTTTATAGTTTGTAAATAATATTCTTCTGAATCCATTGTATAAGCTGTTTCTTGAGTTTTGATATGAATCTTCTTTTTTCTTCTTTAATTTTTTTTACAAATAATTCTCCCCAGACAAAGCTCCAATCATTCTTATTGATAGTATAATTATGTGCCTTGAGACTGATAATTCCAAGTATAAACACCTCTTCCCATAAGACATTCCAATTGGCCTTTTCAATTACATAATTTCCACGCTTCCATAAGATTCTTCCTTCTGGTATGTCCAGTAAATCCAGAAACAGTCCTCTTGAGGCTTCCACATCCCCAAAATATATTTTTTTATCCATTCTGAATCTGTTAATGTATCCTCTTCCCAATATGTGTTTCCTAAATTTTTCTTGATACCATCATATTTAAGTGATTCTAGAAATTACAGTCTTGAAAGAGAGAATCCTGGAATCTCTTTCCAATCTTTAGATTCTTGAATATTTTGATGCAGTTCTGGAAAATTGAACCATTCTTCAAATTCTAAGTATGGAATCCATATCTGAAATAAATCCTCTCCTTCTTCAACAAATGGTGTTTCCCAGTAATTGACTTCTTCTGTATTTCCTACAATTTTGCAATTTACATCTGTCCAGCCTTCTTCATTCCAACCAAGATTCCATTCCAATTCATTTTCATGTGTAGGTTTGGCATCCATGACTGTCTAGATCCTTTCTGAGGTTTGGTAAATTATTGAGTTTTGAGATAAAAGACTAATTCCTCTTTGATAAGGCAGGTGGTCACTTCCACTGAGTGATAAGAGTGTTTAAAAAAGATTTTTTTATAAGGTAGTTTGAATGATTGGAAATTCCTCTTTGATAATGCAGGAGGTCACTGCCCTGATACTAATACAGATATGAAAATAATTCTCTTTTTTTTGAGGTTTTTTCTTTTATTTTTTTTGCTATTTTTTATGGTGGTTTCTTTTTAATTGGTGATTGAAGTTGGATTACTTCAGTTATTATTGAGAAATATTCAACCTTCTGTTGTGAATTACTGAAAGACATATGTCCTTCAATATTTCCCCAAATAGCTTGTTGCATTGTTTTTTTGTGTGTTTCCTTTCCATTCTGAAACAAAACCTTTGACTTCATGAATAAACATGTACGCAAAATCACACCAGCAAAGAGTTCCCCCCAAGATTTCCAAACCATCTAGATTCAAATCTTCTTGAGCCCATAACATTTTGTGATACAGTCCTTCTATTGTCATTTGATAATATCCATAAGGCTTCTTCCAGTAAGGATTCCTTAAATTTCCTTTGATTCCAATAGTGGTTAGTAATTCCAGAAAATCAAAATTTGTAAGATTTGATCCAGGTAGTTGGGAAAGATGTTTGGTTTGAATTATTGGTGAATCTAGCTCATAATCATACAGCTCCTTAAATGTTATTATTGGAAGTATTACATAATCTTCCAGTACTTCATATTCTAGTATGTCTTTCTGTATGCCATTTTGATTCTGGGAGTCATTGGGTAATCCAAATGTAATTCTTTGATTTTGAATAAATAAATCAGTTGAGCTTGAAAGGTAGCATATTTGATCATAGGCATCATTAAATTCTTCTAGAATGCTAAGTCCAGCTAGCCTTTGTGTATTTTCTGATAACTCTCCTTCTTCTAGGTCTTCAAATATTCCTCCTTGCTTATATTTATCTTCCAGATCTCCATTATTTTGTTGGTATAGCTTGAAGCCATCTTCTGATTCTGCTGTTTCCATTTTTTGTTCAATCCTCTTTTGAATATTTCTATCCCAAACTTGATCCATTTTGTCTTCAGTAATTATGCCACTTTCTTTTTCCAATTCTTCAAATTTTCTTTTTGCCAATGGATTGATTATGTTGTCTTTTATTTTTTCAGTATCACTAATGTACCAAGCTTCCTCCTGAAATAAATTTGAATAATCTTCTGAAATTCCTGAGGAATTTGATTCAGGTGGCTTCAGATCCATTTTAAATTTCTTCTGTGGGCTTTCTGCTTTATCTTCTTCATTCATACCACTTAACTCAAGTGCTAGCCATTTCTCTGGGTCTTTTATGGCCATGTCCAGATTTCTTCTCATCTTCTTCAGTTCCATTTTTATTTTTTTTATTGATTCACTATCTTCTACCTTCACTTCTTCCTCTTCTGGATCCTTCCCTTTTGTCAGCCTGTCACTCAAAACCAGAGCACAAGCATGACAGCCAAAATACCATAAACCAATGGTATAGCCAAGATACCACCAAAACATGAAGCTGAGCCAAATCATCTCAAAAGGTATCAAAAGAAATAGTAGACTCACCCCTTTCTGAAAATATAAGTCCCATCACCATAGCACAAGAAATAACAAAGTTATTCCTGCTCAAAGCTATTGCTGAGCATAAACCTTAATTTTCACCTCTCATCTAAAATCTAGAAGGAGAGGCCTAACCCCATCAAATCGGTATTCAAAATGAAGCTCTAAGCCAGGGCTATCCAATGGTACAAGGGAAACTGAGCTAGCACCAATATTACTGGAGTTATGGCCAATTTCAGGCCAAATAAGGGTGAACAAAACATTCACCTCCCATCTAACTTCTACAGTTTTAGTGTGGGATACTTGAAGTGGGGTCTTTTTGGAAAGAGCACAATCAGGGCTATCTGATGGTGTCATCGACTTCCCCATATCTCAACTACTACAGAAGTTATGGGGCAAACAAGCTCAATACAGCTTTTTGCCTAAAACACACAAATGTACAAAAATCTTGTACATGGGATAACTTTGCCATATTTAATAATACCCATATCAAATGAGGTACCATTGTGTAGAGCACATACAGGGCTCACATTGAACCAATTTTGAGGTTGATATCTCAAGAATTGACAAAGGTATGGCTTTTTTATAAATCCCACCTGCTGTCATATACAGCCTTACCATGGGATAATATCCCATAACCATGAATATGAGGTGTCAAATAGACAAAGAAGCATGTTTTTACTTCAATACCTCATATGTCAGTCAATACTGGGGTCCCATACAGTTTCTGTACAGCATTCTACGCGTCATACACATCAGAATCAGGCTGTGAGGTCCCCAGGTGAAAGTTTTCACCCTGTATTGGTGAAAACCGCCCAGATGTGGTTTCAAAACCACATCTGAGCCCAATACAGGTCATACAGGCTGTTTGCAAACCACAAGCCAGTACTAGAGAGTGAAAAAATCTTCACTTCCTCTACGTGGAAAGTTCTAGCACCCTTTACACCCCATTTCAGGATAAAAAGGAGGCTTTTCACAGCCAGAATTGTTTCCTCATCCTGTTCTTGAATACCCTACATAGTAAACTGTCCAAAACAGCTTTACTCTTGGGTAATAATCAGGGTATAATTATAATCTTAATTATTGTAGTTCTTATTATAGTAATCCAACTGGTAAGACTGCATCCAGGGTTCTCAATAGCGCTCACCACCACTATTTCTTAATAGTAGAACCCTTTATTATATTATAAATCATCATATCATTCAAAAACTCATATTTTGAATTTATTTCACGTTTCACAGTCATAGTTCTAGTTGTAAATAGCCTAATTACTACTTCAACATAGACTCCAGCTGACATTTTGGGGGCCTGGCTGTGTTTTTTGAGCTTTTTGGACCCTTATAAGTGAGTTTTTTCTCTTATTTCTCACTTTCTGACAATTTTTTTATTCTTTTTAGGCGTAATATTTCTTAAAAATATATATCTTATATATATATTTTTCTTTTTTGGTACATATACCATTTTTACACTCATATTTTAAGAGTACCTGTCACGTGGCTAATAACCACAAGACCCTTATTTTTGGAGTGTTTTACATATAAAAACACTTAAGCCATTCATACAGTCCTATTTTTTAATTAAAATAAGACACCTGATACTGATAAATCAACAGTTGAGGCATGGTTGGACATATTGTTAACTCAATTGCCCTGTTACACACCACTTTTTGACAGTTTACACTTGCTAAATACAAGTTATTCTGTGAGATATTGGAATACAAACAGTATACCAAATATCATTAAGCTGTATTTCTGACGTGAAATTGTTAATTCAATCACACTGTCATTGTACAAGGGCACACTGTAATAATATACAAGCCCAGAGGCCATTCTGAGACGTGCAAAACCAGCATTTCTTGAGAAAGTCTTAACTGACATAAGCCATCTTGTTCCTGCTTTTTATTCAGTGGAAGATAATTTCATACCACTTGAAAGCCAGTCACAGGCCAACACACCAGTGACACCCTGAGAACCAGAGGGCAGCAAAGGCAAAGGAAAGAGGCACAGTGAAGGCCTGATAACAGCAAAGAAGTGGACACCCGTTGCCACTCAGAAGGGTGGAAAACCACGAAATTCTGCATCAATACAAGGTAAACCAACCTTGATAACTTTTACAGGAAACATTACAATTATTAACCCAGTTGTAACCTCCAAAGGCAAACTGCCCAAATCAGCAGATAACAAATTTGTACAAGGCACAGTCAAAGGTAAAAACCCTAAGAACATAAAGTTTTTGACTGCTTGCAAACACTAACATGTCACCTGTACACCTCAGAGATCTTGGCTTCCAAAGGAACCAACCAGAGGACAGAGAAGGTTTTTCCAGAACCAGAAGACCTGAAAGAGGACACCTTGGACACAGTGGTGGATGTCAAAACAATGAGGGAGATAATATCAACCCTGCCCTTCACACTCCAATTCAATGGAGACCTCAAACCAGAGGACTGGAAAGACATGGATCAAGTTCCTCAGCTCCACCAACTCCTCAAGGACTTATTCCAATGGAGCATGGACAACAAAAAGGTTCAACCTGGCATCTCACTGGGAAGAACTTGGAGCAAGTTGCCAGAAGATCTGTCTCAGAGAGATAGACTTCAAAGACCTGATGGTAATCACCAAAGGTTTGAATCCTACCAGGCAGTTCAGACTCCTGGAGGCAAAGGCACAGAGGATAAGGGAGAATCAAGCCACTATCCAAGCTATAGAAGAACAGTTGACCTAGACAGGGCCTACTCATATTCCTTCAGGTTCACAAGGAGGAGGCCAAATCAGCTCTCCAGTGGCTTCACACCATTCAGAAACCAGCAGATCAGTGGCCAAGAGTCACCATTCTTCACAATTCCAGGAAGTTTCCAGGAGAAGACAAGGAAACAAGGGAAAAAACAAAACCTCCTTCAACCAGAGGAGGAAAGAGTCAGACCCTATGATTAAGAAGCTGTTGGATTTGGTAAAAGAAGTACACAAGAACCAGAAGTAATTGTAAACCACTCTAGAATTAGTAGTCCTAGGAATAGAAACATTACCCCCACTCAGACTGAAAATAACATTGTCACATCTGAGAGTCACATCAAAAGTGATACACTGTGGTTACAAATGTCCCAATATGATGAACAATCTGCAAAGTAGTTTGCAGAAATTGAAGCTGGCCAAGAGAGGATGAGAAAAACTCAAGCCTGCTTGGAACATATAGTTAAAAATCTTCAAGAAGGATATGCTCAACTGAGCAAAGCTTCTGAAGAAACCAACAAAAGACTGAATATAGTCTTTGAAGAACAACACCACAGCACAAGGGACAGGGAGTGTCTGGATCAAGACATTAACAAATTGTTTAATGCCTACCATAGCTTGAAGCCCCGACCACAAGGCCAAGTTATGGATAATCCATATCAACCAGATGACATCAAACCAGATGCCATGTTGTTGAATAAGGCAAGCTCTCCATCACAATACCAGGATGGAGATGGCATGTCTTATTCAGAGAAGGAAGCCTTGAAACAGCTTCCTGAGGCCTCAAGCTGGCCCAAATTCTCTGGATCAGGAGAATATGATCATATGGAACTCATAGATTATATTGATGGACTCTTCATTGATGTACCAAGCATACCAGACTACTGGATTACTGCTAGATTGAATACTGCATTTAAAAGTCATGCTAGTATATGGTACACAGAAATGAAAGAAATCCATGGCAGAAGAAACTGGCCATGGTGGAAGAGTCAAATCATCCAAAAGTACAGTAATGGAACTTGGATATGGCAAAGACAATGTCATTTGAAAATGACAAATACTTAGACAGTCTAAAAGACTTAAAGCCATTGATCCTCAGATGAACATCCAAATGAGGAATCACAAGCTTCTGACACAACTGCCAGGAGAACTAGAGCATGCAGTAAAATGCAGATGAAACCAAAATTGCACTCTAGATGACATAGCCAACACCTTACAAGACATAAGGAAAAGGACTAATATAGGGAAATTCACCCCATATAAGAGCAGCAGTTTCAAAGAGAAACAACTTTTTAGAAAGAGTGGCAGAAGTGGCTAAGAAGAAGAATTCTTGTCACAATTGTGGTTCAACAGACCACTATGCCAACAACTGTCCAAAGGCAAAGAAAAAAGTATATGCCATTGAGAAAGTCCCAGAGGGAGAACCTCCAACAGAGGATTCTGAATCAGACTCTATGGGTGATGCCATCAGAGAACCATCTGATGATGACCAAGACCCAAGAGAAGAGTTTCTAGTGGAATACCAAGAGGAAACCCCACTAGAAATTCAGGACATACAGTTGGAAGCAGGTATGCCACAAGACACTGCAAACAAGAACTTGTGCAAACACACACAAGATGCACAAACATTCCTGGTTACACCAACTAAAGGAATGGCATACATACATGGAACAGGCACAAAGATGACTGTATGTATTGAAAATGCTCAGCACCCACTGATCATTGATAGTGGAGCACACTGCTCCATAGTGGCCAGAAACTATCTGGATACCCACTTCCCAAACTGGGAAAAACAGCTCTTGCCCACTAAGGCAAAGAACTTTAAAAGTGCATCAGGGAAGATGACTTCCATTGGGACAATTATCAAAGAGATAATTATACCCCACAGGAAGGGTAATATCAGACTCAACCCAGAGTTTGTAGTGCTTGAGGATGCCCACATCCAAGGGTTTCTCCTGGGAATAGATTACCAGAGGATGAATGGCATAGACATTTACAACAGTAAAAACAGGCACATCACCATTGGTACTAACAAGGAAAAGAAATTTCCACTTGATATATACCAGATATCTTCCCAAGACCCACTAGAAGAACTTCTGAAGGAATTCAGAGAGGGACAGTTTAGCACTACCCTCACCAGTAAACAAAAACTAAGTTTACTGAAGATTCTGAGAAAGAATAGACCAGCATTTGCCATTGGTGAAGAACCATTAGGCAAGATCAAAGGCCATGATATAGAACTATATCTGGATGTGGAAAGGCCTTATCCACCCATGCTGAGGAGACCTCCTTATCCAGCAAGCCTGGAAACCAGGAAGGAAATTGAGAAACATATCAATGAACTCCTGGGCATGGATGTTATCAGAAAGATTGGACATAATGAAATAGTGGAAATCACCACTCCTGTCCTCATCACCTGGCCTGATGGCAAGTCTAGATTGTGTGGAGACTTCAGAGCCCTGAATAACTACACAAAAGCAGACAGGTACCCTATACCAAGGATACCTCATGCCTTGGATAAGCTGGCCAAAGCCAAATACATAACCAAGATGGATTGTATGAAGGGTTTCCACCTAAATGGAGTTAAACCAAACTCCATGAAGTTACTCAGAATAATATGCCATATGGGCATATATGAGTACACCAGGATGCCATTTGGCATGAAGAATGCACCAGCCCACTTCCAAAGGATGATGGACACCATATTTCAAGAAGAAATAATGGAAGGCTGGATGGTAATATATATTGTTTATATCATTATTGTCACAACCACGTATTTTGACCCTCCTCCTTGATGGTGGCGGCAATCCAACCTGGAGCCAAGTTGGGGCCAATTGGCCATGTCATATCATTTAGGGCCAATTGACCCCTTTTGGGTGTTCCATGGCTCTTACGCCATAACCCATTCCATTGGCCACGTATGGTCACCATCATCTTTTATGGCCTCAGGCCATATCCTGCGTCATTGGTCCTCTTGGCCAATTTCCACCTCACCAACCCCCAGGCCTCCATCACTGTTTTTGGGCCTGGGGGGTCCCTTTGTCTTCTAGGGGTTTCCAGGCCCCATGGCCACCCCTTTCATTAGGGGGGTTTTGGCCTAAATGGCCTTTTTGGGCCATTTAGGCCCCCCACGGCTTCTACGGTCTGCGGTCCGTAAGCCGCGGTCCGTGGTCCGTAGGCAGATTAGGCCCCTTTTGGCCTAATCCAATGAGGCCAAAAGGGGCCAAAGGGGGCAGCCACCTAGCCCCCAAGGCCAGGTGGGTCCCAAACCACATTTGGGCCCACCTGAGCCAATTTTGGCCACCAATCCCATGGACCCAAATTGGACCAAAAACACCTCAGGACCCATTTTTGGCCCTGGACCACCATGGACCAACTTCACCGTCATGGCCTCTGGCAACCACCAGAGGCCACCAAATCATCTCAATAAGCATTTCCCTCAACTTAAGGGAAGATTGCTCCATTCCTCCATGCACCCCGTACTCAAGGTTGCAGGAGTGGGGCATATATGGTGTTATATACCATTATGCACCATTTTTGCTCAGCAATTCAATGGTGACGTTTTCAGGACCCAAATCAACCTTCTTAACTCAAGGTACCAAGATCCAACGCCCATTTCGAAGGAGGACCTTTGGACTCATCAGTTTAGTAATCCATGGCGGCAATCAGCTGACCATTCAAGGACTCCAACCACCTGGCTCAGCAGGAGTTGGGTTGGCAATTTCATTCAGGATTATTATAAGGGCAATTCTCAAAGGTATTACATCTTTTCAATCAGTTGTCAAGGCATCAAGTATTTCAACACTCCTTGGACAACCCAATTCATCCGTACAGGCCTTGTTCAATCAACCTGTATGGCCTTGGCCCAATTGGGCCATTTCTTATTCCACTGTGGGAATTCCATCACACAGTTCAAATTTCAAGATGGCCAGAACCGTATTTCCCGATTTGGACAATACAGTCATTGATCCACCTTCCAGGATCAATCTTTCAGTTTTTCACATATACCGGCCACCTTTCATCACCTGGGGACTTTTTCCCCAGTTAATTAATATACTGGATTTATTTTTATCCTTATTTTCTTTTACATTATTAAAGTTAATACTGATAATCTTAAGTCAGTCATTCAGCACCTTTTCTTTTATTTCCTCGCCTTTCCAGTGGATATTGGTGGTCATATCCTTATACTAATTCCATTTCCTTTTCTGGCAGGTTGAAACAGTGAATTGAGGATTCACTTGGTTGGATTCTTGGCCTTTGGCTTCTTTATTATCTTTGGCCACTGGCTTCATCTTTTGGCATACTTGTTTTCTTCCATATTCTTTCTCAAAGAAATCCATTCTTATTATTCTTTTACCTTTGGAGCCCTCCAAGTGAGTTCTTGATTCCTGAGTGCCAGGCCCTCTTCTTCCAAGAGCCCCTGTGACATTATATTAATTAACTCATAATTCTTCTTCATTCATTCTTTTATTCTTATATCTTAAATTCATTCATTCATTTCATCAAAATTATGATTCTTTAACGTTTTATGATCTTATGATCCTTTGTCACCTCTCAATTTTCCCTCATTCATTCTTCATTCTGAAAATTGAAAGCTGACCCATTTTCATTTTTTGTTATCTTTTCAATCTCATTCTCAATCTTAATCAATCTATTTTTAACCATAATTCAGGCATTTTTATCTTTGGTTCTCAAGTTATTCATCAGGTTATTCAGACACGTTCTTCATATCAGGATTCACTTTGATTTATTCCTCAAGAATTTTTTATTTTTTGGAAGAATTCACTTGAAAATTGATTTGATTGACTAATTTGACATAATTGAAATTGACCTCAAGATAATTGATTGACCTGAAGATTTTATTTATTTTGCTGATTATTCACATCAAGATTTTTGACATAAATTGATTTTGACTCAAGAATTCATTTTGATTGATTGATTTTTCTGCAAGATTTTGATTTGATTTGATTTTGATTGTTTTGATTGATTGATTTATTGACTTCAAGATTCTCATTGATATTGATTGTTACTTCAAGACTCATTTGATTTGATTGATTGACGTATTTGAAGAATTTTGATTCATTGATTATCCAATTTCCTCAAGATTTGATTGTTGATTTCGTACTTCAAGAAAATTTTGTTTTTACTTCATTTATTTTGTTTGATTATTCCTGAAATCATGCCAGTTCAACATTCACCTCCAGCAAGACAGACCAGGTCTCAGGCCAGAACTCAAGCTGTTCTGACTCCAACTCCAAGGGCTCCTCTTGACAGTACCCCAGCAGTTTCTCAACTGAGGGCCAGATTGGACAGAGGACCCATCATGGAAGGAGCAGCACCATCCAGGAAGGAAGGAAGAGGGCCAAGAAGATCAATGTCTTTATCAGGAGTGGTTGGCGGATTCCCAGGATTTTCAAGGCCCAGTCCCAAGGTTCAAGGTGAAGATGGTGAAGAGGAGGAGGAGAATTCTGTGGAAGAGAAAGATTCTAATGGCACTGAGGCTGCTCCTGCTCCTGTGGGAGCATCTGAGGGCACCAGAGGACCAACTCTAGCCCAGTCTGATCAGCCTCCCTCTCACCAGTCTGAACCGTCTTTATTGGCCATTATGCAGCAAATGACTCAGATTATGGCCAATCTTCAAGCAGCTTCTTCTTCTGAATCATCAAGACCACCAGCCTTCAAGACTCCCTCTATGAAGGCTCCAGAATGCTTTGATGGGACTCAGCCCTTCAAAGTCAGAAGCTTTATTCAATCTTGCCAACTCATCTTTCATAATGATCCGGCAAACTTCTCTCAAGACAGAAAGAAGGTTCTTTATGCCACTTCATTCTTAGTTGGCAGGGCTGCAAAATGGATTGAGCCTTATCTTTCCAACCTCAATAATCAAGACTCAAATTATCTCCTCAATTCCTGGCCACTATTCGAATCCCAATTGTTCACTTTATTTGGAGACCCAAATGAAGTTAGAAAAGCAGAAGCTGAATTGGATGGCCTTAGGATGAAAGAAGGTGGGCATGTTGCTTTGTATATTGCCGATTTCAGGAGTTTGGTTTCAAGAATTGGGGATTGGGGGGAAAGGGCTCTTATTCATCATTTCAGGAAGGGTTTGGCCTCCAGAATTCTGGATCAATTGGCCTCCCATCCTTCAAATATTGATTCTCTTCAAGACTTAATGGACGTCAGCCTGGAACTTGATACCAGGTACCATGAGAGGCAAAAGGAGAAGAATCATCATCAAGAGAAGAAGCCTGAAGCCTCAAGGTCTTACTCTTCTCATCATCAAGTTTCTTCAAGTTCAAGACCAAAGAAGAAATTTCATTCTCAAAAGCGGGACAAGCCCCATTCTTCCTTGTTGAATAAGGACTTCAAGTTGAAAGGTTCTGAAAAAGAAAGAAGAATCAAGGAGGGCTTGTGTACTTATTGTGGCAGGAAGCATGGTCTTGAGTCCTGTGTCAAAAGGCCTCAAAACAAGCTTACCCAACCGTCAGGCAGTTTTCCCAGTCAGGGAAAAGCCTGAGTGAAGATCATGTTGTGTTCAATGGTCTTCACCGTTTTCCTTCCAGAGCACAATTGTGCATTCTGAATACTGGTGTCAAAAATTCTCTTAAATTTTTTGTTTTCTCTTCTCTTTCTGATGTTTTTTACAGTATTCTCATTGATTCTGGTGCTACACACTCATTTATTGCCAAGCAGTTTGTTCACAAGTACTCATTGACTACGTCAGAACTTCCAGAGAAGATTCCTCTTATCATTTTGGACTCCTCTGAGTCCCCTTCCTTATTTGTGACTCACCATACTAAATATATGGTTGAGCTCCCTTCCTTCCCAAGCTTTGAATGGGACCTTTTAGTAATTGATACTCCCAAGGGAGAAGACCTCATATTGGGCTTTGACTTTCTTAATTATTTTAATCCTTCTATTGATTGGAGGCAAGGGCTGATCACCTTTAATACTGATGAAAAGGACTATTCTGATCCTTTCAATTCCTTCCGTAATGACTCTTCCTCTGCCAAATCATGTGCAGCTCTGGTTGGTGATTCTAGAACACCATCAGTTCCATCTTCTGTCCATATTCCTTCCCTTATTTCCCATCTGTCATTACCATCATCTGGAGATGAAGTCTTCAAAGAGATTCAAGATGTGGGGGAAGATAATTCTGTATCTTCACTTCATCTCTTCTTTGGGAATATGGACCTTCCTCCTTCATCTTATCATGACTCCCTGGAGGAGTTGTGGGATGAAGAGGAAGAGCCAGAAGAAGTCGAAACCATGATGAAGGTTGTTCCTCCTGTCTATCACCAATACTTGGATGTATTCTCCAAGGTGAAGGCAGAGAAACTTCCTCCTCACCGTGCCTGTGATCATCATATCGAACTGGAGGGGTCTCTACCTCCAGTTGGGGTGATCTACTCTTTATCCAAACAAGAGTCAGATACACTCAGGGCCTACATTTCAGAGAATGTAGAGAAAGGTTTCATCCGGCCAAGCTCCTCCTCAACAGGAGCACCTGTCCTCTTTGTTAAGAAGAAAGATGGTGGCCTCCGTTTGTGTGTTGATTACCGCAAACTCAATGCTGTCACTAGGAAGAACAAATACCCTGTTCCTCCTATGAACCAGCTTCTTAATGTCTTTAATGGTTCTTCTATCTTCTCCAAGATTGATTTGCGTGGTGCATATAACCTGCTCAGAATCAAGGAGGGTGATGAACATTTGACATGCTTCAGAACTAAATATGGCAGTTTTGAGTACTTGGTTATGCCATTTGGGCTCACCAATGCTCCTGCCTCTTTTCAGAATCTTGTCAATGATATATTACAAGATCTTCTTGATGTTTTTGTTGTGGTTTATTTGGATGACATTATGGTCTTTTCCAAATCTGAGGAAGAACATGTCACTCATAGGTCCACTGTTCTTTCCAGACTCAGAGCCAATAACCTCTTTGCCAAGGCTTCTAAATGCCTTTTTCATGTTTCTAGTGTAGAATATCTTGGTTATGTTGTTTCTTCTGAAGGCCTCAAGATGGACCAAGCAAAAGTCCAGCAGATCCTTAATTGGCCTCCTCCAAGAAACCTCAAGGCTCTTCAATCCTTCCTTGGCTTTGCCAACTTCTACCGCTGTTTCATCAAGAATTATTCAAAGAAAATCAGTTCACTCACCAGTTTCCTCAAGAAAGATTCCTGTTTCCCCCTCAATGAGGAAGCTCTTAGCCAGTTTCATCAACTCAAAGAGGCCTTCACTACCACTCCAATCCTTTCCCACTTCAATCCTTCTCTACCCACCATTGTAGAGACCGATGCATCCGATTATGCTTTGGGTGCTGTACTGAGTCAGGTCTCTGACTCAGGAAAACATCCCATTGCATTTGACAGCCGCAAGCTTATTCCAGCAGAACTCAACTATGAAATTCATGACAAGGAACTCCTTGGTATAGTCTGGGCTCTCAAGCGCTGGAGGGCTTTACTTCTTTCTCTGTTCTCTCCTTTTGAAGTTCTCACCGATCACAGTTCCCTTCAATACTTCATGTCCTCAAAAGTACTCACTCGCCGTCAAGCCCGCTGGGCTGAATTCTTATCTGAATTTCATTTTTCAATCACTTACCGCCCTGGCCGCCTAACAACTCTTCCAGATGCCTTATCACGTCGGGACGACGTCTATCCGGAGAGGGGGGAGGATTTCATCAGCAAGAATCCAATGAATTTTCAACAACTCATTAAGCAAGATGAAGTTCAACCCTCAAAGTTTTTTGCAGTCAAGGTGGATTCTTTTTCAAATTTGGTTGATTCAATTCAGAAGAAATTATGGCAAGATCCTCAGTACAGAAGTATCCTTGAAGATTTGGGTAAAGGTAAATCTGTCCAAGATTATTCTCTTGATTCCTCCTCCCAACTTCTTCTCTTCAAAGATCGGGTGGTAGTCCCAAATGACTCCACAATTCAGCTCAGCATTCTTCAAAAGCGTCACGATTCTCCTCTAGCTGGACACCCTGGCCAAGAGAAGACTCTCAAACTTGTCAAGCGGGATTTCCACTGGTCCGGCATGACTCAATTCATCAAGAATTATGTCTCATCCTGTCAACAGTGCTCAAGAAACAAGAATATTCACCATAAGAAGTTTGGATTCCTCAAACCTCTTCCAATTCCAAATGGTCCTTGGATTTGTCTCTCAATGGATTTCATCACTCAACTGCCACTGTCCAATTCCTTTGACTCAATCCTTTTCATAGTGGACAGATTCTCAAAAATGGCGGTTTTTATTCCAACAATGTCTTCAATCACTTCACTGGACTTGGCCCATTTATTCATCAAGAATATTTTCTCAAAGCATGGCCTCCCATCAAGCATTGTCAGTGATAGAGGTTCACTCTTTGTTTCTTCCTTTTGGACTAATCTTTGTCAGCAGCTCAAGATTTCAAGAGACTTGTCAACTGCTTACCATCCAGAAACTGATGGACAGACAGAGAGGGTAAATCAGATACTAGAACAGTATCTTCGGATGTATGTCAGTTATCATCAAGATGATTGGAACACCTGGCTCCCTTTGGCTGAATTTGCCTACAATAACTCTGACCACTCTTCAACCAAGCAATCACGGTTTTTCACTGTTTATGGAAGAGATCCTCAATTTGATTCAGTTCACATCACTCAAGATACTCCTGCTGGAACGTTATCAACAAAAATCCAATCAGTACAGCAAGATGTCAAGAGAGAACTTGAAGCTGCCATAAACCGGTTTAAGAGGTATGCAGATAGAAGTAGAGCAAGTCCACCTGTTTTCAATCCTGGTGACATGGTATGGCTTTCTTCCAAGAATATCAAATCAACTAGACCCACCAAGAAACTGTCTGAAAGATGGTTGGGTCCCTTTCCAATCTCGAAGAAAGTCAGTACTCATGCTTACCACCTCAAGCTTCCATCTCAATGGAAATCCATCCACCCAGTCTTCCATATCTCACTCTTGGAACCAGTAAAGACATCAACAATCGCAAATCGGCATCAAGAGCCTCCTCCTCCAATCATTATTGAAGAAGAAGAGGAATGGGAAGTCTCTCAAGTACTGGACTCAAAGCTCAAGAGAAGAAAATTATGGTATCTGGTGGAATGGAAAGGTTTCAGTCAAGATTCAGAAAGATCCACATGGGAACCAGCTGAAAACCTCAAGAATTGTCCTGAACTTGTCAAAGATTTTCATTCGTTATATCCTGACAAGCCAGGACCCAATTCTTCAATGGCTTGAATTTTTATGGTGCTTGGTGGGGAGAGGAGTTACCAAAAGTAAGTCCCACTCCTGGTATGCACCTTTAGGGGTATTCTACTCTTCTTTGTTGTAAGCATCACCTTGGCCACTCTGTGAGCACTTTTCAATTTGGACACAGACTTCTTGGCCCAGCTTTCAACATCCGAATTCCAAATTTATGGCCATTTACACTTGGGCAAATGGACCATTCCTTTTTTATTCTTCTTCCCAAGACTTTATTCTTTCAACACATTCATTTATCAAGATCTTTCTTAGTCATGGCACTGGCGGGAGTGGCAACTACTAAAAGTAAGTTCCTCTCCTGGTGTGCACTCCCCTGAGGGGTCTACAATCTGTCAAAACATCACCTTGGCCACTCTGTGAGCACCTGGCATCAAATTCTTTTATCCAGGTCCTTGGTCACTTTCAAAATCAATTGTCGTAATCCGTGATGAAGATTGGATTCCTCCTCAAATTTCATTTTCTTTATTTTTCTGTTTTCTCTCTTTATATCTGTTTTCTTTTCTTTTTTACTCTTTATATTCTTTTAAAATTTCTTTTCATATAACTCTTTAATGCCGAAATCTTTATGTCAAATCATGTCTTCAACTTTGTCAAAGCCAAATGTCAAGAGAAGATCAAGTCGACCTCAATTCATATGCCAACAAGCTTATCAGTTCAATCCTTCTTTTCAAGATTCAATACCTCTGGAATCATTACGTCAAATCTGTCCCATTAGCCTCAACAGGCCTCTACCTTATCTTGGTGCTCAGGAGCTCACCATTCAAGGTAGGGGGGTACTGTCACAACCACGTATTTTGACCCTCCTCCTTGATGGTGGCGGCAATCCAACCTGGAGCCAAGTTGGGGCCAATTGGCCATGTCATATCATTTATGGCCAATTGGCCCCCTTTTGGGTGTTCCATGGCTCTTACGCCATAACCCATTCCATTGGCCACGTATGGTCACCATCATCTTTTATGGCCTCAGGCCATATCCTGCGTCATTGGTCCTCTTGGCCAATTTCCACCTCACCAACCCCCAGGCCTCCATCACTGTTTTTGGGCCTGGGGGGTCCCTTTGTCTTCTAGGGGTTTCCAGGCCCCATGGCCACTTTCATTGTCTTCCTGGCCACCCCTTTCATTAGGGGGGTTTTGGCCTAAATGGCCTTTTTGGGCCATTTAGGCCCCCCATGGCTTCTACGGTCCGCGGACCGTAATACGCGGTCCGCAGTCCGTGGGCCGTGGTCCGCGGTCTGTAGGCAGATTAGGCCCCTTTTGGCCTAATCCAATGAGGCCAAAAGGGGCCAAAGGGGGCAGCCACCTAGCCCCCAAGGCCAGGTGGGTCCCAAACCACATTTGGGCCCACCTGAGCCAATTTTGGCCACCAATCCCATGGACCCAAATTGGACCAAAAACACCTCAGGACCCATTTTTGGCCCTGGACCACCATGGACCAACTTCACCGTCATGGCCTCTGGCAACCACCAGAGGCCACCAAATCATCTCAATAAGCATTTCCCTCAACTTAAGGGAAGATTGCTCCATTCCTCCATGCACCCCGTACTCAAGGTTGCAGGAGTGGGGCATATATGGTGTTATATACCATTATGCACCATTTTTGCTCAGCAATTCAATGGTGACGTTTTCAGGACCCAAATCAACCTTCTTAACTCAAGGTACCAAGATCCAACGCCCATTTCGAAGGAGGACCTTTGGACTCATCAGTTTAGTAATCCATGGCGGCAATCAGAAGACCATTCAAGGACTCCAACCACCTGGCTCAGCAGGAGTTGGGTTGGCAATTTCATTCAGGATTATTCTAAGGGCAATTATCAAAGGTATTACATCCTTTCAATCAGTTGTCAAGGCATCAAGTATTTCAATACTCCTTGGACAACCCAATTCATCCGTACAGGCCTTGTTCAATCAACCTGTATGGCCTTGGCCCAATTGGGCCATTTCTTATTCCACTGTGGGAATTCCATCACACAGTTCAAATTTCAAGATGGCCAGAACCGTATTTCCCGATTCGGACAATACAGTCATTGATCCACCTTCCAGGATCAATCTTTCAGTTTTTCACATATACCGGCCACCTTTCATCACCTGGGGACTTTTTCCCCAGTTAATTAATATACTGGATTTATTTTTATCCTTATTTTCTTTTACATTATTAAAGTTAATACTGATAATCTTAAGTCAGTCATTCAGCACCTTTTCTTTTATTTCCTCGCCTGTCCAGTGGATATTGGTGGTCATATACTTATACTAATTCCATTTCCTTTTCTGGCAGGTTGAAACAGTGAATTGAGGATTCACTTGGTTGGCTTCTTGGCCTTTGGCTTCTTTATTATCTTTGGCCACTGGCTTCATCTTTTGGCATACTTGTTTTCTTCCATATTCTTTCTCAAAGAAATCCATTCTTATTATTCTTTTACCTTTGGAGCCCTCCAAGTGAGTTCTTGATTCCTGAGTGCCAGGCCCTCTTCTTCCAAGAGCCCCTGTGACAATTATATACTCAGAGACATGGGAAGACCATGTACAATACATAGACAGAGTGCTAAGTAAATGTACACCCATCAATCTGAAAATTTCACTTGAAAAGTGTGATTTTGGCCAACAAGAGCTACTAGCTCTAGGACACAAAGTCTCAGGCCTTAGTCTGGCAATTGACCAGAATAAAGTAGCAGCAGTACTGCAAAAGCCAGTACCAAAGAGCATCATAGAGATGCAATCTTTTCTTGGGTTTGCTAGCTACTATAGAAACCACATCAAGAATTTTGCCCATATAACTAGGAGTTTATACAAGTTATGCTCAAAAGATTTAGTTTTTGAAATAACCAAGGAAAGAAGGGATGCATATGAGAGGATCAAACATGAACTCACACATGCACCTGTGCTCATCTTACCTGACTTTGAACTACCGTTCAAGTTGTATATAGATGCAGCATGCAGTCAAGGCCTAGGAGCAGCCCTTCACCAAAGACAAATTGTGGATGGTGAACCAAGAGAAGGAGTAATTTGCTACATCTCAAGGCAGCTGAAAGATTCAGAAGCCAGGTATGGGGCTACCCAGACTGAATGGCTATTCCTAGTCTGGGCTCTAGAGAAACTCCATTATTATTTGGAGAGTGCAGTCTTTGAAGTCTACACAGACTGCACAGCCTTGAAGTCTTAACTAAACATGAAGACTACAAATAGACACATGCTGAGATGGCAAATAGCCATCCAGGAGTATAGAGGGAACATGACCATCATATACAAAGAAGGTAAAAGTCATACCAATGCAGATGGCCTTAGCAGATGACCACTGGACAATGTCAAAAGAAATCCAGCTTATGACCCTGAAGTTGCAGCCAAGATTCCTATCCATTTCATGGAAATAGATAGGAAAAAGAACATCAGATTTTCTGAATGGGCACCAGAAAGTGGCACCATTGACAGTGGAAACACTGATTCAGAAGGAACAGAAACTCCCATACAGGGAATAAGTTCCTCAGAACTGCACAATGAATTTCTTAGTGCAGTACTAAAGTCTTATGCCAAACACAAGCAGTGTGGCATATTACTACAACTTCTTCAACAGAAATACAGGAGCCCAGAACTGGAATCCCAGCTGGAAGAACCCTGGTTGAGGGCCTATAAGGACAAGTTTTTCCTTATAGATGGCCTTCTCTACCACAGAGAAAAGCACACAAGTGCACTCACAGTGGTAGACAGAGACCACATTTCATTGGTCCTGCAAGAATGCCATGACTGCCCCTACATGGGACACATGAGTGAGGACAGGACCAAAGAGAGGGTAGCAAGCAAAGCTTGGTGGCCCAAGTGGGAACAAGAGTTGAGTGAATACATCAACACTTGTCATAGATGCCAAAAGGCAAATAGGAAACATGGGAAGAAGTATGGGTTACTTCAACACATAGAAGAACCCAAGCACCCATGGAAAACCATCAACATGGACTGGGTTACAGGACTAGTACCAGGAGGCAATGAAAACTACAATGCCTGTTTGATCATAGTTGATAGGTTCAGCAAGAGCATGAGGTGTCTACCATGCCACAAAGAGGACACAGCCATGGATACTGCTTTGTTATTTTGGAATAACATCATATCTACCTGTGGAGTCCCTAAAATCATCATTAGTGAAAGGGACCCAAAATTCACATCTGAATGTTGGACCAACTTGAATGAAATTCTTGGCACCAAGCTTGCTTTTTCCACAGCTTACCATCCTCAAACAGATGGCCTAGCTGAAAGGATGATCCAAACTATGGAGGACATCTTTAGAAGGTTCTGTGCCTATGGCATGGAATATAAGGACCATGAAGGATACACCCATGATTGGGTTACCCTTCTACCAGCTGTCCAACTGGCTTATAATACAAGTCAGCACTGTACCACAGGAAATACACCTGCACTGGTAGAAAAAGGGTGGAACCCCTTATTGCCTGTGGATCATCTAAAGAAGAATCTTCTAACCATCCACCCCACAGCCAAAGACTTCCATGATATGTGGAAGAGGGCTTGTGACACAGCTGCTAAATGTATAGCTGAAGAAAAATATTATAATAAGCAGAGGTGGGACAAGACACACATTGAACCTGACTTTAAAGAAGGGGACCAGGTGCTAGTGTCTACACTGAACTTTAATAATCTTAAAGGACCCAAGAAGATGAGGGACTCATTTGTAGGGCCTTTTACTATCATTAAGTTGATAGGAAAGAATGCAGTGGAAGTCAAACTTACAGAGGAATATTCCAGGAAGCGCCCAGTCTTCCCAGTAAGTTTGGTCAAACCATACTTCCAAACAGAGGAGGATAAATTCCCCTCCAGGAGGAAGAACCCCACACCACCTAGCATAGTGGAAGTGGAAGACTCCCCAGGACCTGTGAGTAAGATCATCAGGGCCAGGAAGATCAGACTCAATGGGAAGGATCAAAGACAATACTTAGTCAGATTTAAGCACCAAACAGCTGATAAAGACAAATGGATGGCAGAAGATGCCATGCAAGATGGGAACCTTCATCTCAGGAGATTCAGGGCCTCTAGGAGGAATGAAAAGTCTCATCAATGATGAGCCTTTTTTAGAGGGAGTGTATGTCAGCCTGTGACTCAAAACCAGAGCACAAGCATGACAGCCAAAATACCATAAACCAATGGTATAGCCAAAATACCACCAAAACATGGAGCAGAGCCAAATTAGCTCAAAAGGTATAAAACGAAAGAGGAAACTCACTCCTTTCTGAAAATATAAGTCCCATCACCATAGGACAAGAAATAACAAAGTTATTCCTGCTCAAAGCTATTGCTGAGAATAAACCTTAATTTTCACTTTTCATCTAAAATCTAGAAGGAGAGGCCTAACCCCATCAAACGGGTATTCAAAATGAAGCTCTAAGCCAGGGCTATCCAATGGTACCAGCCAAACTGAGCTAGCACCAATATTACTGGAGTTATGGCCAATTTCAGGCCAAATAAGGGTGAACAAAACATTCACCTCCCATCTAACTTCTACAGTTTTAGTGTGGGATACTTGAAGTGGGGTCTTTTTGGAAAGAGAACAATCAGGGCTATCTGATGGTGTCATCCACTTCCTCATATCTCAACTACTACAGAAGTTATGGGGCAAACAAGCTCAATACAGCTTTTTGCCTAAAACACGCAAATGTACAAAATTCTTGTACATGGGATAACTTTGCCATATTTAGAAATACCCATATCAAATGAGGTACCATTGTGTAGAGCACATACAGGGCTACACACTGAACCAATTTTGAGGTTGATATCTCAAGAATTGACAAAGGTATGGCTGTTTTAAGGTCAAAATCCCACCTGCTACCATATACAGCCTTACCATGGGATAATATCCCATAACCATGAATATGAGGTGTCAAATAGACAAAGAAGCATGTTTTTACTTCAATACCTCATATGTCAGTCAATACTGGGGTCCCATACAGTTTCTGTACAGCATTCTATGCGTCATACACGTCAGAATCAGGCTGTGAGGTCCCCAGATGAAAATTTTCACCCTGTATTTGTGAAAACCGCCCAGATGTGGTTTCAAAACCACATCTGAGCCCAATACAGGTTATACAGGCTGTTCGCAAACCACAAGCCAGTACTAGAGAGTGAAAAAATCTTCACTTCCTCTACGTGGAAAGGTCTAGCACCCTTTCCACCCCATTTCAGGATAATACGGAGGCTTTTCACAGCCAGAATTGTTTCCTCATCCTGCTCTTGAATATCCTACATAGTAAACTGTACAAAACAGTTTTACTCTTGGGTAATAATCAGGGTATAATTATAATCTTAATTATTGTAGTTCTTATTATAGTAATCCAACTGGTAAGACTGCATCCAGGGTTCTCAATAGCGCTCACCACCACTATTTCTTAATAGTAGAACCCTTCATTATATTATAAATCATCATATCATTAAAAAACTCATATTTTAAATTTATTTCACGTGTCACAGTCATAGCTCTAGTTGTAAATAGCCTAATTACTACTTCAACATAGACTCCAGCTGACACCTTTAGATTTTCTTTCAGTTTGAGGTGGATTACTTTCTTTAGAGGAAGATAATATGCTAATATTTTCTTCATCTATTATCTGGTTGAAATTTCCAAATACTAATAAGTCCCGGTAGGTTTTCTCCTCATTACCAGTAGTGACTTCAAGATTTTTAATTTGACCAATTGGTTTCAAAAAGTCATCTGTTGATTTCGATGTGTAAGGGCCAATTTTTAATTCTGCTTTTAGGGCTATTTCCTGAGTTATTACATTCAAATAATTTTTTGCATCAAAAATAGCTGAGAAGGGTATTTTGTTTGGTCCAAGAAATACTGTCTTCACTCTTGCTGAAGATTGACTTTCTGTTTCCTCAGTTTCTTTTCTTTTGGATGATTCTGCTCCATGTATTGACCATTTTCCAATCTCTGAAGATGCACAAAGCTCCATACCTCTTGGTGGAGAAATTTGCCAGCCCATAGCTTGAGGGCTACATATTGGTAAGCATAATTGACGTCCATCTTGCTCTGGATAACTAAATATTTCCCCTTGCTTGTGTGAAAATTCCAATTTAACATTATTATCTGCTAAAAATGGTCTTCCAAGTATGGTGTGTACAGCTCCTTTTGCTATGAATAAATGAACTTCTTTTTCTTCTCCTGTTATCATAGTAATTGGTGTAAATTCTGAGAGTCTAACCAAAGATGTTGTATGTCCACCAATTCCTCTAAGATTCATATTGATCTTTCTACTTGTAAGTGAGGCTTTAATTGCAATTTCCTCTGGTATTATATTAATTTCTGATCCAGTATCCACCAATGCCATTGTAGGATATTCTTCTCTTCCAGTAAATACTTCCATAAATCCAAGTGGGCATGCATAGTGTAATCTTGGGGTATCATAGTCCCATAGCTTTACTGAAAGTAGTCTCTCTTGAATATTTGACGTATTGACTGATTTTATCACTTCTTTTTCCTGGGTAGTTAAATTTTGTAGTTTATCAATAAAGGTTGGTGACATTGATAATATTTCTTCAAGAGTAAGATTTATCTTTTGTTCAAGTATTCTCTTCATCACATGTTCAATTATTATCTTTGGGTTATTGGGTGTAGATTTTACCTTGTTTTTTAATTCCATCTTTTGTGAATCCTGTCTAAGTACCTCCTTATTCTTTTCCTTGGAAATTATTTCAATATCATCATTATCTTCTTCCTTTCCTTCTTGTGTTTTCTTGTATTTTGTTGGAATTAGAACTCTTATTTCTTCTTCTGCCTCATCTTCCTTGTGGTAGGCACCTGGTATCTTCTTTTTAAAGGGTTTGTGTGTTTCATTTTTAACCTCTTTCTGGGTTTGGCTTTGACTTTCCTGTCTTGCAGCTCTTTACCTTGTCTGTCTAAGCCCAACATTTATTTGAATATTTTCATTTGCTGGTGATATTTGAGGAGGTTTCCATTTTCCCCATTCTTCTATTTGAGCTATAGCTGCTGCCTTCTCACCTTTACTTTCCTCAATTACTGTTGTTTCTTGCTTCTTTTGGGGTGGATTTGATTGTTCCATCATTTTCTTTGTAAAATCCTCTTGCTCTTTGGCAAAATGTCTAACTAATTCTTTTGCAGATTTAGGGCCTTCTGTGGGTACTCTTTGAAAATTTGGAAAAAGATATGTTCCTCCACGCTTCAAGACCATTCTTTTCTCCAAGTCTTCTGTGAGATGATTACATCTTATTGCGGAATGTCCTTCTTCTAGGCAGTAATAACACTTCAATGGCTGTCTTGGAGCCATTTGAGCTGGAACATATGGTTGATAACCAGAAGATATGGGTGGTGAAGGATATCTTGGCCTGAATGGCTGTGAGGTTTGTATAGTTCTATGATCTTGATTATTGTTTGGTTGAGGTTTCTTGGGAGATTCAACTACTTCAGAGAGGTGTTTGAGCTGATTCAATACTTCCTTAACTGCTTCATTCCCAGTATCCTTTGATTGATTTTCTTGTGGCTGAGTATTTTTAATTGTTTTGGTAAGATCTTTCATTTGCTTTAAGACTTCTTCCCAGCTTTCCTCTTCAAACCTAGCTTTCTTCTCTTGTGACTTTGGTTGTGAAAATTCCTTCTGTTGAATTAAGACTTTGGCTTCTAGATCTTGTTCAATATACAACTTTAAGATTTCCAATCTTGGAATGATATAACCACCATCCAAAGCTTGCACCATGGCCTTATCTTTAATCATTTCTTTGGAAATAGATTCTTGAACACTTGAGGAAAGACTTGCCAAAATTTCTTGATTGTGATTGATATCTCCTTGTATATATTGATACCTTTTGGGATAATTAATAATAGATTCATATTCACCAATGAACGTTTTATATTGGGTCATATTTCTAATTCCTCCTTCTTGTTGAATCTTTGTAAATAATTGAGTAATTGAGGCCAGCTTGTATCTTCTTTCAGGTGACACTGTTCCCCATCTCCTCTTCATATCCAATTTTAATTGCTCCCAATCGCCAGTTTCATATCCAGCAATTCCTTCAATATGGTAGCTAATTTCTTGATCTTTAGTCCAAAAGGATATCTGTCTTTCTATATCCCTTCCACTTGCTCCTTCAATTTCTGCTATATTTTGTACTCTTTTAATAAATCTTTCCACTTCCTTTCCATCAAGCCATAAATTATAATCCTTTGGTCTGATCTTGACAATGGGTGTATTGTTTCGTGGGATTTCTTGTTGCAATGGGCTTGAAGGCTGTGCATGAATATTACCCCGCTTTGGTAGAGTATTTGGCCGTTGTGAAGTGAATGGAGTTGATGAGGCCATAGGCCTTGAAAATGGTGATGGTGACCCTTCTTGTCTAAAGATTCTTCGCATGCTTGTAGTTTCTTCCATTGGGCTGTTTTCTGTGGTAAAACTTGACTCTTTCCTTTTCCCTTATTTTTTGAGGAGTTCAATTAATTCTTGTTGCATTTCCAACATTCTTTGATGAAGTCTTTCTACATCAGAAATATCTTCTTGTCCTTTCATGGTGTGGTATACCTATACCAGTTTAGCTTAATGGACCAATATAAAAAAAAGAAATCAACATCATAATCCAAAGAACCTGATTGTGTAACCTTAAAAACTCATATTCTAAAAAAACAAAAACCAAAACAAAACAAGTCAAGTCAGTATTCTACTGATTTAATGAATATTTGAATTCAAGAAAAGAAAAACCCCCTTATTTAATTTTTGGATTCTAATTTTGTGTAAATTTTTTTAACAAAAAAAACAATAATGATATAAATTATGAGAGCTGTGTTATTGTAGTATTACATGGGAATTAATTTCTCTTATTGGTGGAAATTGTACAGTTGTGGTTGGTTTTAATTCAAAATATTTTGTGGAAGCCTTATTTAGTTTCTTTTGTTAAGAAGAGTATTGAGATGAGCTCTGTTTGAATTAAAAAAAAGATTATTATTATTCTGAGTTAGTGAAGGTATATTTATTTTATTTTGATTTCATTCTATTTTTTTGTTATAGAATAGTAGTAGTGTGGATTATTTTAGGTATTCTATTGAGATGATGATAGTGGAAGGGAATTGCTTTAAATTGTAATGGTGTAAATTATTGAGTTGACTAGTAGTGCTGATCATTATTAGGAAAAAAAAAATAATTAAGGATGTATAGTGTAAAGGGTGACAAGAGTGATGAGTGGAGTGAAGGTATAAAACCTTATCTTGGTGGTAGTAAATTAGCTATGGGTTTATAAAATGCTTAGTAATCCAAAGGAAGTTGAAAAGGAGCTAGTATTCATATGCATATGCATGAAACAGCTTGAGAAAACCCTAAACCCTAACCCTATTCCCCCTAAAGAATATAAATAGTTGAACTTTTTTCCTCTCCAGACTTTTTCCCATCTGGAAATTGTAACTTCTACTTATTTTTTCCAAATCCCTTATCTAAGAGGTTAAATTAGAAAATTGTTTGATAAATTAAGCTTAGTAATTGAGGCTCGTTGTTGACATAGATCAAGAGAACCAATAGTGTGAAAAGATTTTAATTCATCCCTCACTAGCAGGCAGACTAGTAATCATAATAATTAGGATCTTAACACTTGAAGCTCAAGAGTAAGGCATCTCTGGAGTTTAGTGATTAAACCTTAAAAGTAATTTTTAGAGAGTTTTAAAATAAAACCATCAATTTAAAGTAATTTTCTCAGATTTTAAAATAAAACCTGAATTTTTCAAAGTAATTTTACTACTTTTAAGCTAAAGTAGAACCCCTTAAATCAATTCAATTTCATCAAGATACATATACAACTAAAATAAAACCCATCAACAACCACAACTAAATTATTTAACATAATCAACAACATTTTCACATCCCTATTCACATTAATCACCTATCCATTCAGAAGTTATAAGAAACAATTTTCACATTATACTGGAAATATATTTCTTTCAGTCCTGAACTATCTCCAAATTAATAACTTTACATTAAATTAAGACTACTCCTATCATAACATCAATATTTAAAATAAACAGCTTACCATTACATAGATCAAAGGGTTTTTTTTGAACTCATAAGCTATAAATTTATTATTTTTTTATAATCTCACAAACATATCACATATTATACTATAGTAGTTGAATTTTTTAGGCTATAAATATAGCTCAACATTCAGTCAATTTAGCCTATTTTACCTGAATATATTTCAAGTTATTTTTTTTCCTTACTAATCATATACTGTTATAAGTGATATCAAGTGCTATTTATTTCTCTCTCATATTGTAACTGTCTGTACTATTTCCCTCAAAAATATAAAATAAATAAATAAATATATATATAAAAGTTTTGTTTGGATTGTTTAATAGTAAGAAGTGTGTTCTTATTTCTTTTTTTATTTCATTTATTATCTTTTGTAAAATTATTTTGGTGTAATTCAACCAGATTTTCTGGAAGTTTTAAAAAGTATTTATTTGTTAAGGTTTTAACTAACCATTTTTTTTAAGTAGAGCAAAGTCTGATTAGAGATTGTTGAGTACAATATTTTCTGATCAAGCCACTATCAATAATAAAATTGATTTGGTGAACTCAGTAAAGATAACTTAGCATATTAGGAAGGGCAGTCTAGATTATTCTAGCACACGAGCAGAGCAAGGGTTACAAGTCCCAAAACAGAAATTCAAAACTGTTTTCTTGTAATTTCCCCTTCCAGGTACTGCCTCATTTTATCCCACACGCAGAGGAGTTCCCACATCTGGTGTCCCAACAGTGGCATGCAGATAGGAATATAATCAGAATACTTTCAGCTTGAACTTAAAAAAAATTAATCAAATAAATATAATTTTGAAAACTGGAATCAAATAATTTTACATATAAGAAGGAAATATCATCATCTCCCCATTCATCATCAAAAGCCTCATCTGAATCATATCATTAATATTACCCATTAAAACAATTTACACCACCAGGACAAGAATCACAAGCAGATTCTAGCTTACTGGTTTCCACCCCAAAAACAAGGAAGAAGGAAGAGGAAAGGTTGAAAGAATTCTTTTTCAGCCTTATTCAAGACTTCAAAAGTAGAAAGCAGAAAGAAGGGAAATTTGAAGGAAGATCCTACAAAATAGAACAAATGGAACAGTCAACATCAAAATTACCACCTTTGCCTGAAGATACTGTTGAAGAACAGTATGAGGAAGAGAGTGAAGAAGAAGATCAATCTGAACATGTAAAAAATATTTTAAGTCAATTGCAAATTCTCCTGACAGGATCAAAGAAGAAGAAAGGTAAAAGAAGAGAATCAACATCATACACACCAGGAGCTAGTCCTAGTGAAGCTATTTTACCCAGACATGTTAGACCAGAAGAATCACCAATTTCACCAACACCTGTACCTAGAGCAACCTCTACTCCAGCAACAGAGCCAAGATCATCAAATGTTCCAAGAAAAGTGTTTGTTTCAACACCAACACATCCAAGTCCATTACATCAGGAAATTCCAAGACAAGAAAGATCTGTAGTAAAAATAAAAGCAAAAAATTATAATCTTAATTTCAATGGTGAAGAAGTTGAAAAATTTATCAAGAAGATTGAAAGAATAGCCCAAATTGAACGTGCAACAGAAGAAGATCTGGCAATGCAGATGGCCTTCTGGACAACAGATTCCAAAATTAGTGATGCAATAGAAGCTATGCCTGGTTATGAAGAAGGAAACTGGACACAACTCAAGAAAGATCTCATTACTAAGTGGGGAAGAGTGGAACCTGAGAGAAGATACAGAAAGGATTCCCTGCTAAAATTATTCAATGATACCCAAGATAATGGAGGAATTAGTACTCTTTCACAGTATAAAATGTTTATTGGAGAATATGAAACAATTATCACTTACCTTCTAAGATATAAATATATTCCCCAGGATAATATGTACCATGAAGATATTTTTGATTGTCTTTCTTCTGATGTGAAAGGAGCTATTAGCAAAGAGATGATTAAGGAAAATGTAATGGTTAGAGCAGAAGATGGAGGATATCTTATACCACCCATGAGAGTATTAAAAAAGTATATTGAGCAAGAATTGGAAGCTAGAATATTAGTAACCAAAAGACTTTCTTCCCCACATAGGAAAGAAAGAGGTGACTATGCAGTGAAAGAAAGAAAAGTACAGTTCAAAGAAGAGTCATTTCCAGGAATGAAAGAAGCACTGAAGAAGATGAAAGAGCTTACAAAATCCCTCAAAGAACAGCAGGAACCCTCTAAAAAAGAAATATTAAAGGAAAAGGATGATATTAAACAGTTAATGGATCAACTTAGTGAGCTAACAAGTCTTGCTACAACTCAGAAAAGAAACCCAATTCAATTTCAGACATCAAATCAGGAATTAAATACAAAATCTAATCAAATTCCAGCTTCATCAAGTCATTTCCCTTATATTCCAGCACAACAAGGACCTAGACCACAGTATAAGTGTACCTATTGTCTAAAGGATGGACATACTGTTAGCAGGTGTAATGATTTAACAGAAGATATTGAAAAACGTATTGTATGTAAAACTGGAAGTTCTTTCTATTTTCCTAATTTTCAAAGAGTCCCAATTGAAGGAGAACAGATACCAAGGGATCTAGTAAGACAGTTTGCAGCTGAACAAGAAGTTCTCACCAAGAAGTTTCTAGAAGAGAAAGATAAAAAAGTACCAAAAGCTGAAGAACAAAAGAAAGAAGAAAAGTCAACAGCTGTTGTCTCAATGGAAGATTGGGGTGAATGGCAACCACCATGCATTTCTACTGGAATAGAGCAATCAAATATTAATTTTGGATTAAGACAGACGAAGCAAAGGATGGAAAGGGAAGAAAGAAATAAATCACAATCTCTAAGTATTCCTGAAAAGTTACCAGTCCAATCTAAAGAGGTAATAAAAAAGAAAGTTAGTTTTCCAGGTGGATATATTGAAGAAGAAGATACAGAGGAAGGTGAAAGAGTTATTATACCTTCAAAATACAAGGAGCCTAAGGATCCAAATATTATTAAAGAACCAGAATCTAAGCCAGTTCAACAGCCAATTCTTGAAGGGATTAAAGAAAAAACACCTGTGAAGAAACAGGAATCAGAGAAATTGTTTTCAAAGCTAACTCACAAAGATTCAACACCTAGAAAATTAGTAATAAAAGAAGAAGATGGAGATTCAATAATTGAGAAGGTTATGAAGAAAGTTTTAGATCAAAAGATTCATCTCACCTTAGAAGAAATATTGACAATTTCACCCAGCTTTACAGACCAACTCAAGTTCTTATCTGAAAAAGAAAAGAAGTATTTAATGTCAATGAAGTCAATTAACAACCAAGAACAATTAGTAACTCAAGAAGAAGTGATCATTGATGAAAAAATGCATTATGCTTGTCCCCTAGGCATGATAGATGTAGCAATTGGTCAAGAAGGCTATAAACTGAAAGCATTGGTTGATACTGGTGCTGAGCTGAATATTATTCCAGAGATTGAGTCTATTAAAGCAAAATTAACCATGAGAGCCTTGAATATGCGTCTAAAAGGTATTGGAGGTCATAGTACAGCAGTTGTTGGACTTGCTGAAAATACTCTGTTAGTTCTACCATCTGGTGAGGAGAGGAAGATTCACTTTTTTGTTGCCAGAGGAGCAGTTCATACTGTAATTGGTAGGCCATTTTTAGCTGATAATGGAATTAGACTTGAGCATTCTCAAGATCAAGGAGAAATATTGAGTTATAGAGAATCAGATGGTAAAAGACTTTGTATTCCAATTTGCTCACCTGAAGCAAAAGGATGGCATTCAGTACCACCAAAAGGGATGGAATTATGTAACATGGTGAAAGCTTCAGACTGGAAAGATGCAGATGGGGAGAATACTAAAATTAAACCCATAGAATTATCAAATGTTGTCACTTCAAAGGGGAGAAAAAATGTTAAGTTCTATGTCCAAGAGGAATTGGATAATCAGAATCAGAGTAATATTCCAAGTCAAGGTCAGAACTTATCCATTAAGTCAAACCCACCAAGTAAACTAAAAGCATTTTTTAAAAAATTGAAGTTTTCAAAACCAATCAAAGTCAAACAAGAACAAAAAGAACTAGAACCTACAGTGGTAAAAAAAGATAAAGACCACCATAAAGTTAAGAGAATGTTAGCAAAGGCAGTTGAGAAAACAAAAAGGAATAAAAATGAGGTTATTAGCTTTGATTTCCAATGTAAAGGTGCTACACCAACTATATTAGGAGATAAATCTATACCTTTGAATTTCAATGAAGTTCAACCTGTTTCAACCACATTGCAACCAACTGTTTATCAATCAAATGAAATAAAGGAACAAAAATCTTATGAAGGAGAACAAATCATATCACCTGAGCCCAAACCAAAATTGAACATAAGCTATATTAAAATGGCAGAAAAATCCATTGGAAGTGAGAAAGGTGAGTCTTCTGAACAAGAAAATGAATTTTGTGATAGCTTGAATCCTATTTTTTTTTAGTTTTTCCTCAGTATATGTAAGAGTAGGTTGGGAGGAATATCCTGTTATGGCAATAATGAATCCAGACTTAGACATAAATATTATACCAATGAAAATGGCTTTACACATTGGAATAAGTCCTAATAAAAGGAAATCAAAAGGAAAGTTAGAAAATAAACTCACTAAAAGGTACATGAAAAGAGTTCAAATAGTACTACCTACAGATGAAACAATCTACATGTTATTCATGATTGAGGGAAATGAAAATCACTTAATCCTAGGTAAAGAATTTTGTGATTATTTTTCTTTGGTTCAGAAATTTAATAAGCTATTAGAAGATGAAAAGAAGGATGAATATTATCAGTTCAATGTAAATAGCTCCAAGCTAATGGAAACAAACTATGAAGAATTATTAATAAAAGATGAAAGCAAAGATGATTTAATTAAGGACTTAGCTGAAAATATTGGGGAATCCTGGACCAATATAGAGAATTTACCTGAAGAGCATGGTGGAGATAATCAGAATCAGCTCACAGAAGAGGAAAAAGAAATACTAGAATTATTCAATGGTTTTTTTAATTTTGAAGCTCAAAACTCAGAAGCAAAAAGTTTAGCCCAAAATATGGAGTTAAATAATCCTGAGTACTTTAATAAAAAATACACATACCCTGAAGAAATCCCAAATACTCAATCTCAATCTCAAAATGATATTACAAATCATCCAATACCAGTTCTTGAAGAAAATAAAATTACTAGAAATAGAAGGGTGAAGCAATTTACTAAAAATTGTCCAAAAGATAATTCTATATCTGTGAATAAGGTGAGTGTTAGTTTAAACTTAGACTTTAGTAATAAGACAAAAAGCCCATATTTCTTCAAAAAGCTTCAATTAAACCTAGAAAAAGAGTTAAATAGGTTTTTCAATAGTAAAATGGAAAGTAAAATGTCTTTTAGATTTGAAAGAAGAAAGAAATCAAGTAAAAGATCCAAATACAAATTTGGAGCAAGGAAATCAAGTTGAAAATTTCATCTTATAAATTGATCAACTGATTATCTATTTCTTATTTTTTATTTTATTTTCTGCTTCATTTTATTTAATTTGTTTGATTTTTTTTCTTTATTCTATGTTGTTTTATTTTAATTATTATTATTATTTATTTTTATTTTTATTTTTATTTTTATTTTTTTTATTTTTTTTTTTTTTTTTTGAGCCTTATATTATAGTATGAATGAGTTCTGGTGCATATTTAATTATTTTTTATTTTATTATTTTCTTTATATTTCATTTTATATTTTATTCATATTTTATTTTATTTGATTATTTGATTATTTTTTTTTTTTCAAGCCATCTATAGATGTATGCATAATTTATGTAACATTTCTATTTTATTTCTCTGAAAATATATATATAAACAAAAAGTAAATAAATAGAAAAATGTATAAGTATTATAAAAAAAAAAGGAAGGTTTAATTAAAAAGAGTAAAGTTATCATATATCCAAAGAAAAATAATTCTTTGGTATGAAGTATTTATTATTATTTCTTTTTTTTGGAGAAGTTTTTTTTCTTGATTTCTTGTTCATTTTTTTTTTTTTATTTTTTTTTTTTTGACTTATTCTTTTATTTTTCGTTTGATTTTTATTTTTATTTCTTTTCTTATTTGGTTTACCTTAAAATTCTTTAACTTTAAAATTTATTTTTTTAATGTTACTTTTTGCTCGCTCCAATCTGATTAATGGGGGAAGGCTTAAAGCCCAGATATTAAACAAAAAATAAATAAATAATAATAATTATTATTATTTATATCTCATTCCATTTCAATAACATAGCCTGATAAAAAATAATAAAATAAAATGTAAAAAAAAATAAAAAAGTAATAAAAAAAAAGAGAGATAAAATCGTTCTACTAGCTGGCATAATTAAAGTAAGAACATTTTTTTATTTATGTTTATTTTTTTATTATTATTTCATTTTATTTATTCTTTTTTTTTCAGATTTACGGAGAATTCTCTTTTAAAAAGTAAAAAAAAAAAATATAAAAATAAAGCAAAAAAAAACAACCAAAAAGCACTTTTGGTTCGCTAGGACTAGACCCCTAAAATAATATTATATAATAACAAAGAATGATTAGCGATATTTCTTTAAATTAAGCTTAATATTTAAAAATGAAAAAAAAAAAAAAAACGAACAAACAGAGAATTACATACTTTACTGTTTAGCGAAAATATAACGGAGGAGTTTCTTGCTGCTCGGCCAATCTTACAGCAGCACTACGTTTTAAAAAAAAAAAAAATATAAAGAAATAAATGAATAAGAATAAAAAAAATATATATAAATAAAACTTGGACTTACTTGATCATGTGCCTATACCAGTGCAAACACGACTGCACCGAATTCTTGATTATCTGGTGCTCTTGTTGAAAGGAAAAAACGTTGGGTGTACGATTAACGTAAAAATTCTGCATGTGCGAGTGCAGATCGTTCATTTCGCCGTTGAAGAGGCGGAAGTAGTAGCTGAAATCGGCTCGAAGTGATTGGATCGAGGGAGGAGTTGTATTAATATCGTCCAAAAAAGGGTTGTTACCCTCGGACTCGGGTGTAGTAGGTTGGGTATTTGTCGAGAGAGCAGGAGGTGAACTTGGTGCAAGGCCAACGTGGCCAACTAAAGGATTAATCGGAGTTGGATCTTCATGTTCGGAGCGAGTGTATAAATTAAAGGTAGGTAGACCGCGAGAAGGAATTGTAAAGCTATAATTAATGGAATCTAGAGAGATAGTGACCTCTTGGTCACCATCTGCAATAGGTTGTATTTCTAACGTAAAGGGCATAATTAGATTAAAAAAAAAATATATATAATATAATAAAAGATATATATTTAGACAAAAAAAATAGATAGAGGTAGAGAAACAAAGTTGAGGTAGTGAATGAACGATTGACTATTTATAAACTCACTTACCTTAACTTACATCAACATCAGACAATTGCAATAAAATTATAAAAAAAAGGGGATTAGCACGATACAATAAATAAAAAAAAACAATGCACCCCAAATTGCTGAGTTGCAACTAACACAATAGAAATTGATGATTCACAAGATAAGAAAATAACTCACCCTAAAACGGCCATCAATTGATAGGGCTATTGAAGATCATAGGTGGCGTGAAGGTTACTGATACCAGGTCAAAGTTTTATCACCTAGAGAAATGAATAAGATAGAAAAACAATCAATTAGAATATTCATGAAAAAAAAAAAAAAAAAAAAAAAAAAGAGAAAAGCACTCACTATGATTTCAGTGGCGTTGAAGATCACTGATCGGCATTGAGAAGAGATAGTCGAAAATTAAGATTAAAACATAAAATAACAAAATAACGAAATGATAATTAAATCTGTACGTTACCTGTAAAAAAAAAAAAAGCCACAGATGGCGGCGAAAGAGATAGGGATTAAAATGCTATGTTGTACCCACGGGTTATCAGCCACCACTTCCTCATCTCCTTCTATCTAAAATTACGTCAATTATTAAAAAAAATAAATTAAAAAAAAAATCAGTTTTAATTATTAAAAATAATAATATAAAAAAAAAATAAAAAAAAATAAAAAAAGTGATAATAATATAAAAGAAGAATATTAACAATATAAAAAAAAAAAAAGCCCTGATTCGCGATTGTGGAAAAGGAAGAATGCTGCAGTAGCGCAGCAATTCTCAATGAATTTTTTATTTTTATCTTTCCCTTTACGATGAAACGATCCAAAAAAAAATAAAAAAATAAAAGAAATAAATAATCATTATAAATTAGATTTTTTTTTATAGTCAAATAATTTTTTTTTTTTTAAAAAAAAATAATAGAAATAAAAAAAAAGAATATAAAACAAAACAAACATACCAAATCATAATAATAGTAATAATAAAATAAATATAGTTTTAAAAAAAAAAAAAAAACCCTGCGACCATAGAATGCGAAGAAATTTTACAGTAGCAGCTATTCCAACGACGATTCCTTTTATCTTTTTTAGTTTCTCCTTGGCAATACGATAACTGTAAAAAAAAAAAAAAAAAAAAAAAAAAAACATTATAAATTAGTTTTGTTATATATAATAATAATAATAAAAGAAGATTTTTAATAAAATAGAACATGGGATAAAGAAAAACACACCGCGCGACCTAAGAGTAGCAAAACGATGCTACCGTTACGTAGCGATTCGTAGTGACTTTCTTTTTTATTTATTTTAAATTTGATTTGATTTTTTTTTTATTTTTGCTTTGCGATGCAATGACTGTAAAAAAAACTAATAATAATATAAAAAAAAAAATAAAAAAAAACAAAAGTATAAAATAAAATGATAATAATAAAATCTGCACGCGAAGCTGAAAAGAGACGACTGCTGCAGTAGCGCAGCAATGCTGAGCAGCTTTGCTTTGTTTTACAGTACCCGTATAAATTAAAAAATATATATATTTATAAAATTATAAAAATTAAAGTAAATAATAAATATATATATATATATATATATATATATATAAAGAGAATATACCATATGAATAAATTAAAAAGAAAGTTTATTTATAAATAAAATGACAAAAAAAAGAGACCTACTGTGCTACTAGTGCAGTAATTATCAGTCCTTACTAATAGAATAGATATAAAATAACAATAAAAATTATAATATCAAAGTAAAAGACAGATATGATCAAAAATAATAATGAAATATATATATATATATATATATATATATAAACATATAAATAAAATTTAAATAAATAAATAATAATAATAAAATAAAATAAAGAAAACAATAAAGATGATAATAAAGAATGAAAAAAATAGATGAATTAAGTTATTAAGGAATGAATTAATTCCTTTACTTTTAAGAGTTGTCTTTATTTTATTATTATCTTGTATTTTTGTTCATTTTTTTTATTATTTTTTTGTAGTTTTGTGTATTTTTACTTTATTTTATTATTATTTTTTATTTTATTTAAATTTTCAATTTCATTATCCTATGCATGTTACCTTATTATTAATGTCAAATTAATTTACAAAGGAATATTTACAACATGCAAATAATAATTTTGGAACTAATGGTTATATATACTAAAGGAAGAAAAAAATAATAATTAAAAAAAAAAAAACTCAAAAGTAAAGTATATAAAAAATAAGTAAATAATAAAAACAAAGGGAAGTGAAAAGAATAAATATATGAAGATAAAATTGCATTTTAGTATTTTGCTTCTATTTTATAATATAAATTTTAAGTATAAATTTCATTTTTTTGTTTATTAATTTAATCAGTATTTTGTTTTGGACATAATAAATAAAGAAAAATATTATCAATAAAAAAAAGTGGATAAAGTGTTGAATTATTATCTTAAGTCAAAGTTCCTGAGTATAACCTTAAACTGTCTCATAAACATAATTTATACTAATTTCAGTCTCAGGACTAAAGTCAAAGGTCCTGAGTAAGACCTTAAACTGTACCAATATGTTCTTTTTTTTAGTTTTAATAGCTTATATGTCTATAATCTCCTTATGGAAAGTCTTGGTAGATTATTATATTAGTGAAAAATTATGATTAGTTAAAAAAAAAAAAAAATCAAATGGAGAGGGAAATTGTCCCTCAAGTAGTAATAATGATATTATTATAAAAAAATAAAGGGTGGTACTTATTTCTTCTCATCACTCCTTATGATGTTGAGTTTTTGGGGGAAAGTGGCCCTTCAATTAATTTTAATCTTGGTCTTTCTTTGTGTAGTTAGTTGAGAAAACTTCATTATTAAATTTCATACAGGTATTCTTGTTCCACACATATTTTTTGTAAAGAATAAAAATAATAATAATTATGCAGAAATCATTTTTTTTTTAATGGAGAGGGAATGCATCCCTCATCTCTCAAAAAAAAAAAAAATAATATACATAAAAAAAAACATTAATAATAAAAATAAAAATTCAAGATTGATACCTTAGAGAAGAAAAAATGGAGATTCAAAATCAATATAAAGAGCAAACAATGAAATGTTTCATGAAAATTCTATTGAATATTACAGGATTGTTTTTATGTGTTGTCATTTTACAAGGAGGAAGGTATGGATGAAGGAAGAAAAATGGTAAAGAAAGGGATTTGTCCCTTAAGCGTCACTGGAAATGCTGGGGACAGCATTGAATGGAGAGGGGGATGTGGTATACCTATACCAGTTTAGCTTAATGGACCAATATAAAAAAAAGAAATCAACATCATAATCCAAAGAACCTGATTGTGTAACCTTAAAAACTCATATTCTAAAAAAAAAAAAAACCAAAACAAAACAAGTCAAGTCAGTATTCTACTGATTTAATGAATATTTGAATTCAAGAAAAGAAAAACCCCCTTATTTAATTTTTGGATTCTAATTTTGTGTAAATTTTTTTAACAAAAAAAACAATAATGATATAAATTATGAGAGCTGTGTTATTGTAGTATTACATGGGAATTAATTTCTCTTATTGGTGGAAATTGTACAGTTGTGGTTGGTTTTAATTCAAAATATTTTGTGGAAGCCTTATTTAGTTTCTTTTGTTAAGAAGAGTATTGAGATGAGCTCTGTTTGAATTAAAAAAAAGATTATTATTATTCTGAGTTAGTGAAGGTATATTTATTTTATTTTGATTTCATTCTATTTTTTTGTTATAGAATAGTAGTAGTGTGGATTATTTTAGGTATTCTATTGAGATGATGATAGTGGAAGGGAATTGCTTTAAATTGTAATGGTGTAAATTATTGAGTTGACTAGTAGTGCTGATTATTATTAGGAAAAAAAAAATAATTAAGGATGTATAGTGTAAAGGGTGACAAGAGTGATGAGTGGAGTGAAGGTATAAAACCTTATCTTGGTGGTAGTAAATTAGCTATGGGTTTATAAAATGCTTAGTAATCCAAAGGAAGTTGAAAAGGAGCTAGTATTCATATGCATATGCATGAAACAGCTTGAGAAAACCCTAAACCCTAACCCTATTCCCCCTAAAGAATATAAATAGTTGAACTTTTTTCCTCTCCAGACTTTTTCCCATCTGGAAATTGTAACTTCTACTTATTTTTTCCAAATCCCTTATCTAAGAGGTTAAATTAGAAAATTGTTTGATAAATTAAGCTTAGTAATTGAGGTTCGTTGTTGACATAGATCAAGAGAACCAATAGTGTGAAAAGATTTTAATTCATCCCTCACTAGCAGGCAGACTAGTAATCATAATAATTAGGATCTTAACACTTGAAGCTCAAGAGTAAGGCATCTCTGGAGTTTAGTGATTAAACCTTAAAAGTGATTTTTAGAGAGTTTTAAAATAAAACCATCAATTTAAAGTAATTTTTTCAGATTTTAAAATAAAACCTGAATTTTTCAAAGTAATTTTACTACTTTTAAGCTAAAGTAGAACCCCTTAAATCAATTCAATTTCATCAAGATACATATACAACTAAAATAAAACCCATCAACAACCACAACTAAATTATTTAACATAATAAACAACATTTTCACATCCCTATTCACATTAATCACCTATCCATTCAGAAGTTATAAGAAACAATTTTCACATTATACTGGAAATATATTTCTTTCAGTCCTGAACTATCTCCAAATTAATAACTTTACATTAAATTAAGACTACTCCTATCATAACATCAATATTTAAAATAAACAGCTTACCATTACCCAGATCAAAGGGTTTTTTTTGAACTCATAAGCTATAAATTTATTATTTTTTTATAATCTCACAAACATATCACATATTATACTATAGTAGTTGAATTTTTTTAGGCTATAAATATAGCTCAACATTCAGTCAATTTAGCCTATTTTACCTGAATATATTTCAAGTTATTTTTTTTCCTTACTAATCATATACTGTTATAAGTGATATCAAGTGCTATTTATTTCTCTCTCATATTGTAACTGTCTGTACTATTTCCCTCAAAAATATAAAATAAATAAATAAATATATATATAAAAGTTTTGTTTGGATTGTTTAATAATAAGAAGTGTGTTCTTATTTCTTTTTTTATTTCATTTATTATCTTTTGTAAAATTATTTTGGTGTAATTCAACCAGATTTTCTGGAAGTTTTAAAAAGTATTTATTTGTTAAGGTTTTAACTAACCATTTTTTTTTAAGTAGAGCAAAGTCTGATTAGAGATTGTTGAGTACAATATTTTCTGATCAAGCCACTATCAATAATAAAATTGATTTGGTGAACTCAGTAAAGATAACTTAGCATATTAGGAAGGGCAGTCTAGATTATTCTAGCACACGAGCAGAGCAAGGGTTACAAGTCCCAAAACAGCAATTCAAAACTGTTTTCTTGTAATTTCCCCTTCCAGGTACTGCCTCATTTTATCCCACACGCAGAGGAGTTCCCACAATGGTCTCTTCATTTATAATTTCTTCTTTGGATTCATCTGGATTGTGTGGTATCTTTGATGATGATGCTGAATCCATATTGATATATTCTTTGTTGATTTCCTCTTTTTCACTTTTCTTTTCAATTTCAAATAGTTCCTTGAGTAATTTCTGAAAATAATCTGTAACTATCTTTTGATCTTTCTTCTTGGTTCTGGGTGTACCAACTGGTATACTATAATCTATAGTTGATTCTTCTCCAGGTGGTGTTTCTCCTCTTTTTGGATAATAATAGTGAAATGATTTTGTTGAAGCACTTGATGGTGACAATGATTTAGAATTTTTTGGGTTTTTTGATTCCAGATTGACTTGATAGGCGCTTGAAATTTTTTTATTGATAAAAGGAGTTTTTTTTTTTTTTTATGGACTAAATTTGAATTATTTTTTTTTTCAATAATTGACGGATTATTGATGGTTGAAGCTGTTTGCCACTGTTGGGAAACCAGATGTGGGAACTCCTTTTGATGAGGGATGAAATAAGGAAGTACCTTGAGGGGGAAATTATTGGTGAGTCTGTTTTGAATTTCAGAATTGTCCAATAACCATGGGTGCTAAGGTGTATTAGCTGCCCCTCTAAATAATACTGAATAGTCAGCCTACAGAGAATCACAAAATAAAATAAGATTTGTGGCTTTAACAGATAGAGAAGACTTATCAGCAGTCTCTAAATCAGACCTATCAATAACACTACAGTAAAAACTCTGATCTGAAATTTCTGGTAAAATAAACACTAAGATTTTTTTTACTTTATTTTAATAAAAGTGATGATAATATATATATATATATTGGGTTTCTGTTATTTTAATAAAACTAAGAATTTTTTTTTTGTGTATTTTTTTTAATAAGAATGATAAGAATATTTTTTTTTTTGGCTTAGGTTGATTATAATGATTTTTTTGGATATGAGTAGTAATAATAAGACTACTGGATTTGATTCTTTTAAATTTTTTTTTAATACTGAGTTTTATATCACTACTACTTTTTTTTAATAATACTAAGCCACTGAGCAAGGCTACTGAGCTTTTTTACTACGTTAATACTAAGCTACTGAGCAAGGCTACTGAGCTTTCACTATGGCTATACTACTATTCTTCACTAATACTAAGCTTATTGAGCAAGGCTACTGAGCTTTTCACTACTAAAGCACTACTACTATTCTAGATATTCTGCTAGTTCAGGGAGGGTTGTGATCCTGGATAGTGGGAACTTGTTCCATGATGATGGGAAAAATGAGGTAGAGAGGACCTCTATTTATAGCTTTTGGGCCTCCATAAAGCTTCTCAAAACAGGGTACTTAGAAAAAATCATAGTTGAGACATTTTAGCTAGTGAGACATGTAGTTTTGGTGTAGCAACGTGTTTGCTGAGAGAATTACGCTGGTGGTGCTTTTTCTTATCAAAATCATGTGATGTATTTGAGATAATTTGGCTGGTGAGTTTTTCTTGAAGGTGGGGAAAGTATTTTTTGTTTCTATTTTTATGTATGTTATGAGAGAATTATGCTGGTGGTTCTTTTCCTTATCAAAATCATGTGATGTGTTTGAGATAATTTGGCTGGTGATGTTTTCTTTTTGCCAAGAAAGTGGAGAAAATACAGCTCCTGACAATTGAGCTGTCTTCTAGTAATATGATATATATGAGAAAGTTATGCTGGTGTTTCTGTTTCTTATCAAAATCATGTGATGTCTTTGAGATAATTTGGCTGGTGATGTTTTCTTGAAGGCGGGGAAAGTCTTTTTGTTTCTATTTTTTACGTATGTTCTGAGAGAATTATGCTGGTGGTTTTATTTTAGTATTGTATCATTTCATATGGAGATTTCATCATTTCTATCAAGTTTGATGCGTGTTATTATTACTAAGGAAGCATTTTTTCTTGGAAAATATATTGAAATTTTATGCATAGCCTTGAGGTATTTCTTCTTTAAATTGAATCAAGGTGGGGAAAATACATCTTCTGATGCTTTGGTCCATCTTCATATACCTTTATTTAGATTAACTTCCTTTAATGACGTAATTTGTTATTGATGATGCAATAAGGTGGATAAATTCTTTGATACTATACTGTTTTGATAAGATCTTGAGGCTGTGTATTGTATATTTCTTTTTGAAATTTGTAATTTTAATGTGTAAATCTGTTTTGCGTAATTCTTTTTATTATCATTTTTCTTCTTTTGTTTTATTGGTAAGCTTGAAACTGGTACTAATGGTATTGAATACCACAATGCTTGTGTAGTGCCCTTCCGACATGCCTCTGACACAGCTTACCATCCTTACGCTCGCGAGTGCCCTCCCAACACTGCTTACCATCCTTATGCTCATGTAGTGCCCTCCCAACATGCTCCTGACACCACTTATGATCCTTACACTTGTGTAGTGCCCCCGACATGCCTCCAGCACAGCTTACCATCCTTACGCTTGCGAAGTTCCCTCCCAACATGCTCCCGACACTGCTTACCATCCTTATGCTCATTTAGTGCCCTCCCGACATGCTCCCAACACCACTTATGATCCTTACACTTGTGTAGTGCCCTCCCAATATGCTTCCAAAACAGCTTACCATCCTTACGCTTGTGGGTGCCCTCCCAACATGCTCCTGACACTGCATACCATCCTTACGCTCATTTAGTGCCCTCCCGACATGCCACTGAAACCACTCATGATCCTTACGCTCGCGTAGTACCCTCCCAACATGGCTCCGAGTCAGCCCTCACAGTGGCCTAATTCTCAAAGCCTTACGCTCACGTAGTGCCCCCCTGGCATGGCTCCAACGCTGCTTTACATCCTCATGCTTCCGTATTACATCCATAGTGTACTGTACGGTGGCTTGTTGGCGTACAAAATGAACACACTCGCCGAAATATGCTGAGTGGCCTTCTCTGCCAACAGGACCTAAGGGGAAATTGGTCAGTATATTCACAATGTTGTGGTTAGGGTTTAAGTCACGAGACTCACAAATTAAAGCCTAATAAGTGGGCTATTTAAGACAAGAATTGTGTCTCCTGTTTCCCCAACAAAACCATTTTATTTCATATCATTCAAATGGAACACTTTGCTTAGTCCTTACCTCATGAACTTTTAATAGTTCAAAAGTTGACTTTAGTAGGTGTCTCACTAGTCAGCTTTATTCAATTTCTCACAGGGAAGTGATTTAATTTGAATTATATGAAATCATTTGCAACACAGCTCCCCTTCAATTTCCTGAGAGATTATATTTCACAAAGGCAATACAATTTCAATAGAAGGTTCCAAGTCTGTTGATGTGCAGGTTTATTTTGGTCAGCTTGTGGTTCTAAAATGTATTTTTTCTAGAATATTCAATAACTCATAAACTATTTTAAATTGATATTTGACTCCTTTCAAACTCGCCAAAACTCTCCAATATTACCTCAAAAATAATCAATTATTTTAAGCTTATTTTACTTCCACCTTTTTTCTTCAATTTTGATCTTTATATTAGAAAATTTTCAAACAAGTTATCAATCCACTCGTAACCATCTATTTGCTTAATAAACTACCTCTTCTTTGGCCTCAACCCCAGGAAATTCAACTGAATTCAGTGAACGACCAACTTCAGCCCCAGAGAGTGGAAGTGAAATCTCTGATATGGCCAGTAGTTGTGAATTAGGCATTGAAGTAGAAAGCCAGTAACATGAAGATAATCAAGATCCACCAGTTCTTCCAGAATGTGAGTATGCAGCCATCTTGAAGATTTCAAATCTCTCAAAACCTGATATTGTGTCAGAGCCTTTCTTTAAGCTCACCCTCCAAGCTCTCAGAAACCAAATTTCAAAAGCTATGAGAAAGAAAAGACTGTTGAGCCTTGGGCACCGACAGAAGATGATGGGCAAGATCATATAATTTTCAGTGGGGAGGTGGAAATTATATCCAAGGAACAATTTGTCTCAAACATTGCTCAAACAATCCCAAGGCTTGAAATAATTCAAAATGATAGTAAAATTCCTGATTATGTGCGTCAAAAGATTGCTGAAGCCATGAGCCTCCTCAAAATGGATTTGAACGGTAAGTCCATTACTAATTCAAAAAAAATTGAGAAAAATAGCTGCTTACAATTCATGGGCAGGTGTAGAGGGGGGAGAATATCTACCTGAAGGATCTCGAGTTGTAATTAGATTTCCAGGCAAAGGATTAGGGAAAAGACCAGATATACATGCAACCAAAATAACCAACAAAAAACGCTGTACCTTTGAAGCCACAAAGGACACTCGGGATCAAGGTGATGAAATGATCAATGTGGAAGTGGACCATATTGATAATGAACCTGCGCATACTGAAAGCTTCCACATACTAAATAAAACAATCCATGATGAAGCTCCACATGCTTAAAGCCCCCCAATACTCAATGAAACAATCCATGATGAAACCCCTCCAGCCTCTCCTTGAAATCTTCAAGCCTTTCAAGAAAGGGAGACAATTAAACATGATACAATGGGACAAGATATGACTGATATAATTCCTTACCCTGAGCCCAAAGTGTCATCCTCTGCGAATTTTCAACGAATATTTTTATCCCACATGGAATAGTTTGCAGGAATTTTGAATTATCATTCCAATATTACTCAACAATCATGGAAAAGAAGGCTTGATAATATCAATAGGATTTACAAAAATTGATGGGAAAATTTACCAACAAAGGATGCTCATACATTCCTGCCCATTGGTATTAAGGTAATCAGTAACCAAGAGCTTAAAATGTTGGCCTGGCTGGAGGACCTTCAGATGGCAGGTGAATTTTATCTTTGTGCATGATGCATGATTATTGGCTGTTGACTGGTGATATAAATTGCAATATACAGGGTTAGATTTTTTTAAGCCAACAGAAACAGAAGCATTTTTTGCTAACAACATTTGGAATCTCACATTGATGAAGGAATCAGCTAAACCTCCAGATAATCTCCCAAAATCTGAACACTCCTTCTTCAAAATGGTTCAGAGCCTTCTTTACCCCGCCAATCCAGTTAAACATTTTTGGGAAAATTTTATGTTTTAATCCATTAGTTTAGTCTCAGAAGATGTGATTTCACCCAAACCATATGTGGCACCAACATCAAATTCAACCGACCCTCTTGGACGCGAACATGCAGCAGTTGACTACCTTGCCTCCTGCTTGAGTAAATCAAAGGAACATGCAAACCATCTCAGCATTGAAGGTGGCGGGGCTGACAATGAGATATCCACAAAGCCGCACAAGAACCTGGAGGATTCAATGGATACAGTTATCTATTTGATGCTTGCGTACAACATGTTATGTGCACATACAAAGGTTGAAGTCAATGGCATCAAAGGAAAACTCATGAGCTCAAAAAAAATGAGGCCATCAAAGAACTTCTGATGTGTTACAAGAATCTCGGAATAAATCAAATTTGCTATGGTATATTAGTGGCATTCTGTGTGGCAGGGGTTTGTGGTTTGATGGTATGCTCAGATGACTGGAGAACAAGCGCAGTTAAAGGGGCTTTATCACTAATTGACATTTCCGAAAAACTTTCAGAGGGTAAAAATCTAGTGGAGCCAGTGTGGCTACGTACTAATAAGTATATATGTAATTTACTGAATAAAAGTTTCTTCTCATCAGAGTCATTTAACCCCACTGTACCTCTTAGATTTGAATTTGCACGATGCTTGGTATTAGACTTTGATGATGCCTGGGTGGCAAAGCATGGCCTTGGTTCAAGTGATCAGGTCACATTGACTGTACCCAGGTCAGCTAAACGTACAACCAGGATTGACCCGTTTTAGATTAGCTTTGTACTAGACTGATTTTAATCTAATTTTGCAAAGTTATTTATGAAATTGCTAATTGTGACTACCTATCCTACTACTGCCCAGATGCCAGAGTATGGATACCAATAGTAATTGTATGGCGGCTTGCCTCCGTACACCATTGAAGATACTGTGACAAGACGCAAACTGAGTCAGGAAGTTGTGCCTGCAATCAGCACACGCATGGGCATTGCGAGAAGTGGGGTTTATCACTTCCCGCCAGCCCATACTAGGCCAAATGGCCCTGTGTCTTTCAAGAGGACTGGATAATGAGGGATCCGCAGCAGGGTGCATATTGCATTTGTGGGTGCTTGCGATATTCCACATGGTTGGATTGAAACGTGTTTGCATGGGAACATAAATATGTCAAATTGAATAATGCACTATCCACTGCAATTTTCAGGTTCAGGTATTGGAGATTGCGACTTTGCAAAGGACAGGTGTCATCTTTCATTTTGAGCCACAATTAAAAAAGATTCATCGACCGAAATCAAATTTAAGTGATATTAATAATTCAATAATCATTTGGTTTAATTTCATTTTCCGTGGAAAGAATGCCATTCACAAAAAAAGGAAAGGAGCATAAAAGGGAACTCGCGGAAAAGTGTCAGGGTGAGGTAGGAAAGTGTGAGTGGCTCGCTTATTTGCAGCGTATATATATATGCTTCTGCATTTATGTGGCACCCTCATTGGGCCCCAAGGAAGAACATTGACTTTAGTCGGCTCAGATTGAGCGAATGTCATGTGGGCTCCAACAGGGAAGTCAAAGGATGTGTGCCAAATAATGCTCCTTTGGGCATTGGGCGCCATTCTGGACTCAAAACTCCTTAGCTTCAAATGGCAGGAAGCAGTATCTGATATCTTGTCTGCTTCAACACAAAGTTATCCTTCAACCACTTGGGAATAGTGGGAGATCCTGAAAGACAAATGAGGGAAAAATCAGCCAAAAGAATAGGTTGTTTTCTTCCTCTCGACCAACAGCAAAAATATCAATGCCAGTCTCAGCAAATATGACCCCAAGTGAAATTTGGAGGGTTGTGGATGTCAATCAGATCAAACGCATTCACTTCAGCCATGTGGAAATTTTCTCTTCAACCGGATTACTAATTGCCCTTGTTGAATTGAGACCATTCACAACAATCAGTTAAGTCGAGGTCAATCAAGGGAATGAATTATCACAATTCTTATTTTGCAAAAAGAGATTCACCAACCCGATTGCAACAAATGGAGTATTACTGGAGGGATTTATGTTCACAATTGGGTGGGGAAAATGCAGCACAAAGAATGAAAAATTTGGTCTCTATGGAAGTGTTGGGAAAATTTAAAATGCAAAAGATGAATGGCGCGACCGAGGTGCCAATGTTAGCTCGGTGGGTCACATTCTAGGTCAATCCTTATGATATGTTGGGGATAATTTATTTCAGAAGATTCAAAATTGCTACACCTCATTGGGGGTTCTGTCTTTTGATAAAGTCAACTATGAAGGCAATATTCCCGCAAATCAGGGTGCATGCGAGTTTGCTTCTGCACTCACTTTCAACATGAATGGATTCAAAAACTCACCTCATCTTGGTAAGGATGCATCGCGGTATGCTTCGGGATGGTGGTTTCGAGCTGATAAGTGGACCGGCCAAATTCAAAGAGCTGCGTCAAAGTGGTGTACAGGGAGAAAATTGATTTTCACAAATGAGCATTTTTGGCTTGATCTATCTGCCTGTCATGGGCTCATTCAGGTAGTTTGGGCCAGTAGTACATTTCTTCATTATACTGATGCAGCACAGGACAACGAAAGCACAACACTAGTGGGTTTGTCCACGCAATGCTCAAGGAGGTTGGCAAAAACAATGTGGTGAAAAAGCCACGTCTATTATGAGATTGGCAAGGGAGCGGGCTATCAAATAAGGGATGGTCATACAATCTCATCCCAATTCAAAGAAAGAGGAGATTTGCATGTGTGTTGGGTAAATAATGGTGGGGTAAGGCAGAGGACAATATACACCAGGATTGGATGGTTTGGAGTGCGGGAGATAGGGTGGCTCACATGAAAAACGGGTGAAGTGGATTATGTACGGTGGCCTGCCATTGTACATATGTCCTGTTTTATTGCTCTTGTCCAGGATGCCGATGCTTCACACACAAATCCTTATGCTTGTGAAGGTTCCGACAATGCTGAAAATTCCTTATGCCTGTGCAGGCGTCTGACAATTCACACACAAATCCTTACGCTTGTGAAGGTTCCTGACAATGCTGAAAGTTTCTTATGCCCGTGCAGGCTCCCAAAAATTAACACGCCAATCCTTACGCTTGTGAAGGGTCCTGAAAATGCTAAAACTTCCTTACACCTGTGCAGGTTTCCAACAATTCACATGCCAATCCTTATGCATGTGAAGGTTCCCAATAATGCTGAAAATTTCCTATGCCTGTGCAGGGTCCCGACAATTCACACGCCAATCACTGCGCTTGTGAAGGTTCCCGACATTGCTAAAAGTTCCTTACGCCTGTGCAGGATTCCAACAATGCACATGCCAATCCTTACCCTTGTGAAGGTTGCCAACAATGCTGAAAATTTCTTACGCCTGTGCAGGCTCCTGAAAATTCACAAGCCAATCCTTACGCTTGTGAAGGTTTCCGACAATTCTAAAACTTCCTTACGCCTGTGCAGGCTTACAACAATTCACATGCCAATCCTTACCTTTGTGAAGGTCCCCAACAATTTAAACACTTCAATACATGACTAAGATTGATAGCATGTGACCATAGGAACAGAAATGTCTCGTGAATCTGGAGTCAATTGCTCACATGCGGGAACCTCCCCTTTTTTACAGTTAAGATTTGATATGGCTCTAAACCATGGAAGAAGAAAATATAGGAGACAGTAACATATTGGCACATTTTTGGCAAAAGAGGTTGACGCAAACAAATACTCACTCAAACTTTTGGTGGGGCACTTACAAAAATTCTTCTCATGCAATAGGATATTTTAACCATTGAGGAAAATATAATTTCACGTGAGCGAAGAATGTAATATAATTGGAAAATAATAATCGTTGAATACAAGCAATTTATTTGAAAGAAAGTATTACAAAAGATCAAAAGAGGAAATGATGAGATTATTTTTTTTAAATTTTTATTTTTCTAAGAATTTGGAGACTATCCTGGTGATGTCCTCTTTTGGATAAGCCTCCAGCGCCTGGACAAGGAGGGAGTTTAGTTGCTCCCGGAATTCCCAGTGCAACTCATTTAAATGAGTTGCATCCACGAAAGGGATCTTGTGGAGCAAGCGGAGATGCTCCAACAAGATTTGGTTGATCGATTCGTGGACGATGGCTCAAGGAATGATCAAAGTTGGTTTTAAGTCGGTAAATTCCTGGCAAGCGTCATTGTGGGAATGAGAGGGGCTTTGCACCAGGGGGGAGGAGGCGTTGGGGTTCTCAGGGGCATTGGGAGGGATATCTGGGGAGAGAAGCGGGGTTGGAGTGGAGGGGAAGGTGGCGGAGTCAGGGGAGGGGGAGGGGGGATCCAATGGGTGTATTGTTGATGATACTTACCAAGCTGGGAGTGGTGGGACAAACTGGAGATGGTCAAAGAAAAGGTGAGGAAAAGCTGATAGGAGTGAAGAAAGAGAAGTGGTGACTTACCAAAAGGTTCCTCCATGGATTGCGTCGGAGCCACCTCAGGTTCTGGCTCACGAGTCGCAACGTCCTCAGGTGGTTCAGAGGATGGACTCGGGCCAGGAATAGGTGGCTCTTCAGTTCGTGAAGGTTCTAAAAAAGGAGTGAGAGTCAGTTAACTTGACTTGAAAGTGAAAGTGAAAATGAAATGAAAATTTGGCTTCTTACCGCGGAATAATTCCTCCAACCATCGGGTGTCACTCGGGCCTGGAGTGGGCTGTTGTGGGGTTTGCTTGTGAGGAAAACTAGGAACAGGAGAGTCTTGTTGGGGGGGATTCAGTGGGTTTTGTTCTATGAGTAATGGAAAAAAGTCATTATTATTGCATGAAGAGAAATGAGATAAGGAGGAGAAATAAAACTTACTTTGGCCTTTGAATCCCATTGGTGACAAGACATGGTGACGATCAGCCCAAGCTCGAATGTCCTCTCGCCATCGCCATCCTTCATTGGCCGGATAATCACTTCACTCCGGTCGAGGAGTGAAGTGACCATCGGATGGTGGCCTAAGAGGGGGGGTGGACAAATCAATACTGGATGGGACAGGGCTAATCGTCCGGAATCGTTCCCGTCGGCCTGTTTGGGGTCCCAGTATCCATTTGCACTCAGTTATGGTTTCATCATTGTTGACCACAAAGGAGTCCTCGCAAGGGCATCTTGGGCAGGAACTCCTCTGGCCATGTGGCTGGAAGGGACAGACAACGAACAAAAATTTCTTGTGTGCTTGTCGGCAAGCATCACAAGCATCGGTCGCTGTCAAGGAATGAATGCAGGGGATACCCCGCTTGGTGCATAAAGTGCATGACATCTAAAAACAAAACAATTGAGGTTAGTAACTGAATAGGAAGTAAACAATCAAGAAAGAAAATGAAGACGTACGATGAATTATATAAACATAAAACGGAAACGAAATAAAGACGCTCTAGTCGGAAGTTTTTAAAAGTCTGGAAGAGAGTCATGAAGAAAAAAATAATTCATATCAGAACATAATGTGAACCAAAGATTCAAAAGGAGGAGAAGCACAAGGTGGATAGAAGTGGGGTTCTGAAAGTATCAACAGGGAAAACAAACAGGAAAAAGGAAGGTGAGTGGGTTTAGTGGAGTGCGAAAGAAAAGAGTGGAAAGGAAGGAAGACCAAGGGGAATACGCACAAGAAGGAAAATAGTGGGTGAGCTTGAACGAAGTAGAGCGGGTGAGAAAGAAAGTGAAGGGCTTGTCGGGCGAAGATGGGCTTTTATACCATGGTGAAGCTGAGACAATTGCAGCAGTCGCAGCACCCAACAAAGGCTCAGCTTCAAGGCGTGTGGGCAAAATTAAAGCTCAGTCACAGCACCTGACAAAGGCTCAGCTTCCAGGCATGTTGGCAAAATTGAAGCTCAGTAACAGCCAATGCTGCGACTGAGAAGGGAAATGCTTGCATGAGGCAGAGTAACAAAGGGGTTCTGGCTGAGGATCACAATTGATTGAATTGTCAGACTCAGTCAAATCCCCTTTTTTTCCTTAAATAGCCACCCAATTGCCTGGGAGGGCTTTTGTGAGGGCATTGTTGAATGTGCATGGTGGGTGCAATTCCAAAGTGCCCCATGCAGAAAATCACATGGTGCATTTGGTCACAAGTGACCACGGCAAGATTACCGGCCGTATGGCCTTGTGATAGTGTTTGAACAAAGGGTGGAGGGGCTGTAAGACAAGTGAGTACAGCATGAGCTTGTCTCGACCCATTACTCAGGTTTTGTTTTGGGTCATAATTTAAATGCTCAGTGGGTGAACATTTTAATTGCACAGTTATTGAGCTATTGATATAACTATATCAAATGCACCCTTCTGGGCAATTGCTACGTCATCTCTTTCTGAACACATCCTCAGCAATTTTCACAACATTGGTGGACATTTTGCCCAGGTGCAGCATATCACACGCTTTGGTGAAGTACTCCAAACTGAGGCTTCCAATGAACTGTTGCAAAAATTCTTCCAACCGTGGCTCTACTGAAAACTTCCACACAATGCTTTTGACCATGACATGCTCAGCTTGCATGTGCAAATCAAGTGAAACGCAATGCTGAGCATGTGGCACATGAGCCACCTGCTCAGCATTGATTGCAAGGTGGATCCCGATCAGGAATATGCATGCAGGCGGGAGTGGTATTACTCCATCCTAATGTGTACAGCCTACATTGTAGTACGCACTACACCTTTGTAAATGTATGCTGCGGGGCCGAGCAAAAGCTGTACAACAATGTAACATGAAATCACGTCAAGCCATCGAGTCAAATTTCTCAACTGCATCCCTTTGATGAACCTTGTTGGAGAGCTCTGCCTAACTACGGCACAGATGCGGGTGTAATCCAAGTTAATGTAAGTGGGTCATAATGGGATGACTTATTATTTGGGTTGTACACAAACAGTGGATTCACTCCGGTGCCATTGTTGGGGCAAACAATGACTGGCCCCGCTTGTTCATCATGCATTCTCACTGTCGGGAATCCACATGCTTTCATACACACCCCACGATGGGTCATATGCCTGGAACACATTTTACTGCCAGTCTTCCGACCAGCTATTTTCTTGGTCGGGTGGGCAGCTTGACTGCAGACGCTCACCCGGTTGCACCTGGAAACCTGAGGCCAATCAGTGTGGATTTGCTTCAGCCCCATCCACATTAGCATAATCCCAGCCTATTATTGCTGAGGCTGGTTATGTTTTGGTGGGGATCTCCAACTGTGGGTCATTTTCTGCACATCCTCACGTGCCCCGCGCAAGTTGTGGGGCCTGCCTTGCAGCCAAAAAATCCCTTGGGCGGGTGGCCTCTTTTGCCAGAGTTTTCACATGCAAGAGGCAAATAACCTGATGCCAATCTGGGTGGATTAATACCCCCCTCAAACGCAATAGGGGTGATTGTATATGTTGGTAATGGCTCATGGCCAGCACCCCCTTTGATTATGCCACACATTCCCCCCTGGAATCCCAGTGCACAACAGTCAGCAAAAAAACTTCAGGCAAAACCAAACTCATGTTTGGTGGCATGCCACCCAACATATCTCACACTCCCACACACAAACATCCCCACAGTGAGATTGTCCTTTGAAACAGCCAACATTTCCCAGTAGGTCCCTTTACAAAAATTAACCTGGGGAAGATACACTTAGTGTTTGTTGTCACACCAGCAGACATGGCTGCATTCCTCTAATATGCCCCTCCACAATAAGTTGCTACAACCCACCCAATTTTGGATATGCTAATGTCAACCTTGGTCCACCAAAGGTTGTGTAACTTGATTCAGATCCAGAAGTCATATTGGTGCACCCACATTCTTGCCACCTTGCCTTCATATATGCCCCAAATTGGATATGAAAATTATGAGCCCAAGAGGCCCATCTTCCTAAAGACCATGCAGGTAACCACAGGCCATCCCCCTTTGCGCCCATTGCTGCCACTCATATAATGTCCACCACCTGCACTTTTTGCTCTTCATTCCCTTTAGCTAACCCATCCTGATCAAATCATTTGCGATTGTCCTGCAATAATTCATAATACCCATCATGTCAACCCCTTCACAACCACTTTGAATTGGGATGATTAATATTTGTATTCAAATAAATCCTGATCTAACCTTAAATCCTGAAAATTCCCACTTAGCTTCTTGCATTATCCTATGGCACAATCAACAAAACATATTCCTATATCTCCCCGATCACCAGCCTGCTATCGGCTCTCTCCCTGAATCCCATTCCAAGACGTTGATACCATTCCTTGGGGCACCACAAACTTCCATGCACTGTGGTACTGGTGGGGCATGGCTTGAAAATTGCCAATCCAACCCTACTCAAGCCTTATTTCTTGAGGGAGTATTTATTACTGATCCAAATGATCCCTCCTCATCTCAGAAACCCAATCTAGGTTTTAGATTCTTCAAATGGTATCCAAACATTCTATTCATAATTGAAAGATTTCGAACACAAGATTTCAAGCTTAAAATGCCCAAAGAATATTACTGTAATACTCATAGTCAATGTCAGCTCTTTACTCCCACATTTCCTGCTTCAAACTCGACGCCAGCTTCATATCCTGCTGTCTTATCATTGACTTCCAAGCAAAAACTCATACAATCACCCAGTGGATCAGACCTCCCCATGATGACCCCACTCCATTCAATGATTCAAACACCCCTCCTCCCTCATCAAAAGACTGGACTAGCTTTTCTCTCGGATTGAGAAATCCCCAATGGCCAATCAGCCTGTAACCTTTGGGCCACCTCACCCCCAGGATCCACTTTTAATGCCAGGAACATCATTACAAACAAGGTCGTTAGCTCATTTGAATCCCTTTCAGCCAATACCCCTCTTGGAGGACTGCTCGCGGATGATATGGGATTAGATAAAACAATTCAGGCCATTGCTCTAATTGGTACCTCCAAGCAGCAGCTAATTAGAAACCCACATCGCACCATGCTCCCCTTGCTGGATTACCAACTGGCAATCTGAAATATCCAAGCATGCTCAGGCTGGAGCGCTGCAAGCCAAAATCTACCATGGTCCCACTCAACACTCATTATCCGAGGCCAAACCCTTAAAATATGATATCATCATCACTTCTTACAATACTATCACCCAAGCATTTAAGCAAACCCATACCTCTAGATCATTCTTTTTTTTAAAAAAAATCAATTTGCATTGTATAATTTTGGATGAAGCACAGTGAGTCTCTGATCTTTAAATTATTCAAATCACCTTTTATATCCAATAACCCTTCCCCCATCTTATAGCTATATTCACTACCAATACACTACCACTCACTTTGCCATTAATATCCTCCTTTCATCCCGTCGAATATGTTTAACGGGCACACCTATTCACAACACCATTTATGACCTTTTGGGCATAATATCATTCATCACCCAACCCCAGAGCACAGATCAAGATAACTGGTCACCATTCATCCTGAGTAGTCTTTCCAAGGGTAGCAATGATATTTTGCATTTGGAATTGCGGCATTTAAGTTTGTGCCGCACCAAAACCACACATCTCAAATCCCTCCCCACTATTAGCCATCATTATGAGCTGCTCCCACTCAACCCGACCATGCAGCAAGAATATTCCACATTATTAAAAGAATTCCTATCATCCAAAAGCAAAGGACCAGGAGATTTTTTCAGAAATATTAATAAGCTGCAAATATGTTTTGACCATCACATCAGGCTTAACACAATTGCAGAAGCGGATTTGGAGGAGCACAAGGTTAGGAGCACTCAGGATAACTCCTCAACAATCACATGAACTATTGTGGATGTGGAAACATGCATGATGAGTAGTAAAATTGCACAATTCCTAAAAAGCTTAATGAAGAACAAACAATCAAAGTGTGGTCCAACCAAATCGGTGGTTTATACCCAATGGACCCAATTTCTGGCTTTGTGAGTTAATTATAATATGCATCCATCACCAATTGAATCCATATGACTGTTTTTTATTGTTGAATTGGTATTGAACTTGCCCATTTCTCTATCCTTTCAGGACAAATTGATGGAACAATTACAGAATGAGTGCAGGAGAAGGCACTTGAGAATTCCTTCAATAATTCTGAATGTGAAGTACTGACTGCATCCATTGCCACAGCTGGAACTGGCCTCAATATAAAATTTGCTAATATTATCTATTTAATGTTTAGGGGCCCCCAAAAATTCTCCCCTGATTTTTGGACCCTGACTACCACATTTCCAGGAGCCCAATTGAAACCCAGCCATTGAGGCTCAGGCTGTTGATTGACTCCAATTTATTGGCCAACAACAACCTGTAAAGTTCATCCACTATATCACTCCTCATTCAGTTGAGGTCAACATGCAGAAGGTACCTTTCAAGCTCATCTTTGACCCTGCTTTTATTGCTATTCTGAAATCCTTACTTATGGATATGCCATATTTCAATCACAAATAGGTCCAAGAAAAGAAAAAGTTATTAACTGTGTGAGCCTTACTGATATTATATAATCTGTGTTTGACAAGGTTGATAAGTCCTGTTGTCAGCTGGAGTCTATGTTGAAGCAGTAACTAGGCTATTTACAACTAGAACTATGACTGTGACACGTGAAAATGATTTTAAATATAAGAGATTTTGATAATATAATAGTTTATAATATAATAAAAGGGTTCTACTATTACTAAATAGTGGTGGTGAGCGCTATTGAGAACCCTGGATGCAGTCTTACCAGTTGGATTACTATAATAAGGACTACAATAATGAAAATTACAATTATGCCCTGATTATTACCCATGAGTAAAACTGTTTTGGACAGTTTACTACGTAGGATATTCAAGAGCAGGATGAGGAAACAATTATGGCTGTGAAAAGCCTCCTTTTTATCCTGAAATGGGGTGGAAAGGGTGCTAGACCTTTCCACGTAGAGGAAGTGAAGACTTTTTCACTCTCTAGTACTGGCGTGTGGTTTGCAAACAGCCTGTATAACCTTTATGAGGCTCAGATGTGGTTTTGAAACCACATCTGGGCAGTTTTCACAAATACAGGGTGAAAATTTTCATCTGGGGACCTCACAGCCTGATTCTGACGTGTATGACGTGTAGAATGCTGTACAGAAACTGTATGGGACCCCAGTATTGACTGACATATGAGGTATTGAAGTAAAAACAAGCTTCTTCGTCAATTTGACACCTCATATTCATGGTTATGGGATATTATCCCATGGTAAGGCTGTATATGACAGCAGGTGGGAATCTGACCTTAAAACAGCCATACCTTTGTCAATTCTTGAGATATCAACCTCAAAATTGGTTCAGTGTGTATCCCTGTATGTGCTCTATACGATGGTACCTAATTTGAAATGGGTATCATTAAATATGGCAAAGTTATCCGATGTACAAGATTTTTGTACATTTGCATGGTATAGGCAAAAAGCTGTATTGAGCTTATTTGCCCCATAACTTTTGTTCCAGTTGAGCTATGGGGAAATGTATAACACCATCAGATAGCCCTGATTGTGCTCTTTCCAAAAAGACCACACTTGGAGTATCTCACACTGAAACTGTAGAAGTTAGATGAGAGGTGAATGTTTTATTCACCCTTATTTGGCCTGAAATTTACCATAACTCCAGTAATATTGGTGCTAGCTAATTTTGGCTGGTACCATTTGATAGCCCTGGTTCAGAGCTTTATTGTGAGTACCCATTTAATGGGGTTAAGCCTCTACTTCTATATTTTAGATGAGAGGTGAAAATTAAGGTTTATGCTTGGCAATAACTTTGAGCAGGGATAACTTTGTTATTTCTTGTCCTATGGTGATGGGACTTATGTTTTCAGAAAGAGGTATGTTTCCTCTTTCTTTTGATACCTTTTGAGCGGATTTGGCTCAGCTACATGTTTTGGTGGTATCTTGGCTATACCATTTGTTTATGGTATTTTGGCTGTCATGCTTGTGCTCTGGTTTTGAGTCACAGGTTGACACCTGTTCACCCTAGCACAGGTCCACAATCATGAACACCATGAGCTGGATTTAACTTCTTCAATATTTCCTCAAGGAAAATGAGCAATAGATTCTTATTTCTAAGGGAGACAGTGATCCATTCCTAGTCATATTGTCTATATCCTAACATATTTAGCAAGTTGTTGCATCTTTAAGAAATAATAATCATATTTTATTACACCTGCACAAATAATTCACAAAATGTTAATTTGTAACAGTTCTATACATTTATATTACTAAGTTATTGCAGAGCATCCCCATTTGGCCTAATAACTGGCATTTCAAGTATTTTGAGGGCGATAGTCTGCATCTTACTACAGCTCTTGAGCCAATATTGATCAAATACCTGAACTGGTAGGCCTTCCGGAATATCACCATCATCTGTCGATCGTAATTCTGGGAATCTATCAATAGTTTTTTTACCCTTTTTTTAATCCGATTACAAAACTCTATGTCTCTATCCATTTTTAATACCAATTCATTAGAAAACTGGGAGTGCCAGCATAATCCCACTTTGCGGTAAACTTGATGGCCATTTTTCAGTACCTCCTCAGTATCTGAGCATACTCAAGGGTCATTGAATTTTGATTCTAGAATGGGAAATTTAGAGGTATCACACCATTCAAGACGGTGCTCACAGGTCTGCACATAATCAAGTAGATTATCATCAGACTTTGTTCACAATGAATAAGATATACAATAACTAACCCTTTGATGAATCTCTACGAGCTTTTGATTCTCCTTCTTTTTTACCAACTACTCAGAATCCTTTTGAATAGACTTCCATTCTCTTTTCAAATAAGTGAAATATAGCTGCATTAAAGCTGCCACAACCCCATGGTTATTATGATCCTTGTTCCAACAGTAGTGATGATACTTGGTGCTGACAAGTGCAAGACAGATTGTACGGTAAAACACCATAGACATCAACTTGTTGAACAGATGTTGCCATGAGCTCTCCCAGTCCCAAGTGAATCGCTTTAGTCCTAGCTTGTGGAGCTCATCTTTGCACTAGCTTTGGAAACCCTGAGACTGAACTTGTGTTGATGGCTCAATGAAAACATCCTTGGGGACATATCTGAGATGACCAGCAACTTGAATTGCAATTTCATGCTCTTCTGTGCTGGGTGGTGCTGGTAGTGAGGAAAAATCCTTATCCCTAACTTTGAGTAGGAACAGGCAATGGGCATGTACTGCTCATCTCATTCCATGGAAATTCTCTGGAAGTTCTGCTTTCCGCCATTTTTGTTGCTCCTTCTGGCTTTCACATTTTGCCACATTGTGAGCTTTACGAGCCTGGTTCCTTTGCTGTCTGACCTTGGATTGTTCAAGCTTACTCTGGGCAAGGACCAGCTGAGGATGGGTGAACTCAATATGTGACTGAGTGCCATGAAATGCACCCTCCTTGGTTCATCATTTCTTTCACTTTGAGTCAGAGACATATTCTCATCCTAATCATGCACAATTATTTCTCTTGATGAACTTGCATGCACTGCTCTTGGTTTGGAGGCCGAGGGATGATGACGTCCAGTGACTTTCTCTTTACGGACCGGAGGCCAAGATGCATAAAGTTCATCACCTGCCATGCAAATAATCAGTTAACAGATCAAAACATTAATGAAGACAGGTCATACTCACAATCTTAAATTGGTTCCTGAGATCGGACTGACTTGCCTTTAGGTGCCATATCTAACCCATGAAACAAACATATCAAATTGTGAAAAGGTTTATACTTCGCAATTAAAATGACTTACTTTGATCAAGCGTCAATGCTGGATTTCCCTCCAACAGATCCCTCCAAGTTACATTTTCCAATGGTCTTTTTTGTTGCCCCCCATCAACCCACCTTTCATTGCCCACACAAACCTGAGAACCTGATGGAATATTGAGGGTTCGCTGTTTACTTCGTCCAAAGGGATCCTGGGATGCGACTGGATTCCAACCGGGATTAAAGAGGAACTCACATTGAAATTTTTATTGGGGATTAGCGTTTGATGAGAGTTGAGGTGTGCCTTCTGGCCCCTGGTACACATGCATTTGTGTATTAGTGGGATCTGGGGGAATTGGAGTGACAGAAATATTTGGGATTGACCAAGTGCTTGAAGTTGGAGCCTTTGGATTTCCCACATCAATGTTAAGACCTGATAAATTCATTGAGGCTGCAATAGGGGTTGTGAGAGGAATTTTGGGACTCAATGGTGACTTTGTTTGAACATATTCCATGCTAGATTCACTATCTGAGTCATGCACAGAACCTGACAGGGATTTATGTGACTTGGAAGATGACATAAGGGCCGGAAAAGTACAGTAATAGTTTTAACTAGATAAAACACCTCAGTATTATGATAAAAAAGAGTGATATGAGATGAAATCTTTTCAAATTTAGAATAGAGAAATTCTATGAATAGTTGGAACCAAGTGTCGCGTGGAAGTCCAATACGACTCTTTTCAGGAGAATCCTCCCTGCCTCCTCTTGAGCTCCTCCGCTTTTGTCGGAAACCACCCTGCATGGCCTACCACCAGATAATGTAATATTTCCCTGATCTCAAAGGGGACTGATCATCCATAAGTGATCATATTTGGTAACATTTCCGCCTCCCCATTGTCACATTTTGTGAATTATCCAAACTGCCAATATATGCATTGAAATTCCACAGAATTGTATATCTGTAAAGGGATCTATTCATGAAGGATTTACCCACCAAAGAGACATCACCTTTTCAAGAAAGGTGAGAAAATCCAACTCACATTCCAACCCATTAAAAGCCTTCTGCACCCAAACCCTATACCAAGACTTTAGCTGCACTCCAACACCTTATGTAATAGAGTTATATCATCATGTCTGTAATAAGGTTTAAGCCATGTACAATGGCCTTCCAGCGTACATGGTTTGAATGTTAATCCCCTCAATTCAATGTTGACACATCCCTATTGGAATGCCCCTGAAATGTCAAAACCACAGTATCACCATGTCTAAATAAAATAGAACATGTATGAGCATTTAGCAGCATGGAATTTTACCAAATTAAACTCCTAACCAATTCCGCCATCCAGATGTGACATGTTACACTTTATCCGCTGCAGCTCACGCAACATTGCGGATGGCATAATATCCTCAGATGGCTCAAATCATCTCCCCCTTCATAGCTAATCACTCCATTTTTTTCCGATTAATAACACTCCTAAACACTTTCACATCAGCCATTGATATATATACACAAACCAACCATACTCCCAATTCCTGAAACAATGACCACCCGCTGCTATTCCTCAATGTGTATATGCATGTGTCAACACTGCTCAACTCAAACACACTCTTCCCCTGAGGGTGATAGGCACAGAGTTGCCTTCACACCTTTCCAATATAAACAGAACATTAAAAAGCACAAATCAACCATTGCACCCAAATCTTTTCCAAACATCCCTACTTCTGCATCAGGATCTGAGTGCCCACAACTTTTATTGGAGCAAATATTCCCAGCTGATACAATAGAAGTTGTGGGAACTCAGATCCTTTTGAAGAAGTAGGGATTTTTGGAAGATATTTGGGTGCAATGGTTGATTTGTGCTTTTTAATGTGCTGTTTATATTGGAAAGGTGTGAAGGCAACTCTGTGCCTAACACCCTCAGGGGAAGAGTGTGTTTGAGTTGAGCAGTGTTGACACATGCATATATGCATTGAGGAATAGCAGCGGGTGGTCATTGTTGCAGGAATTGGGAGTATGGTTGGTTTGTGTATAAATATCAGTGGCTGATGTGAAAGTGTTTAGGAGTGTCATTAATTGGAAAAAAAATTGAGTGATTAGTTCTGAAGGGGGAGATTATTTGAGGCAGCTGAGGATATTATCCCATTTGTAATGGTGCGTGAGCTGCAGTGGATAAAGTGTAACATGTCACATCTGGATGGCAGAATTGGTTAGCAGTTTAATTAGGTAAAATGCCATTCTGCTCAATGGTCGTACATATTCTATTCTATTTACACATGGTGATACTGCGGTTTTGACCCTTCAGGGGCGTTCCAATATGGATGTGTCAACATTGAATTGAGGGGATTAACATTAAAACCATGTATGCTGGCACAACATCATACATGGCTTAAACATGATTACAGACATGACGATATAACTCTATTACGTAAGGGGTTGGAGTGCAGCTAAAGTCTTGGTATTTGGTTTGAGTGCAGCAGGCTTTTAATTGGTTGGAATGTGATTTGGATTGTCTCACCTTTCTTGTAAAAGTGATGTCTCTTTGGTGGGTAACTCCTTCATGAATATATCCCTTTACAGATATACAATGCTGTGGAATTTTGATGCATACAGTTTACCCAAAGCACCTCCTCCACAGCACCGGGTCTCAATTCAACTGCATAGAAACCATACAGCAGCAGTCAAACCCTTCCCCCACAAGACCTTGGAAGGATAATATCTGCCATTCTATCATTCAGGTATAATATACCGCGCAGGGCTTCATGCATACTCAACCCAACCCTGAACCTGCTGATCAAATCCAGTATCTCAAGATCCGGTGGTCCCCCCACTCCTGCATTCCATATACCTCAAGATCTGAGTACCATATTTGAACATCTTCAGTTGGAGCCAGTCATTAAGAACTATATAGGTTGTCCTCAATGTTTCTTTCTTAAGGGCCTTACTGAATCAGTCACAACTGACCAACCCCACTGTCAACGCCACAATGACCCAAATGATCATGATCCCCCTTGCGCACAATCATTAGGCAAATTCATCTATTCATTTGAACCCCACACCCAAAACGCAACCAACATGAAGCAAACATTTATACCAACAAAACATTTCATTTATCAACCATTCAAAAATTGGCTTGCCAGATTTCTCCAGCAGGCTGGAATTATGGAAATTCTGCCTCAACATCAACAATCCCAAACTCCTGAAGGTTCCCCCAAATGTGATGTCTGGGATGGATTGAGCTGGAGATGCTTCACTGGCACTAGAAATATCAACGAACCCCCATTCACGTCCATTTGTGGTGCATTGGCCTTCTCCATTTATGTGGACTGGTTTAATGCACATGGAAAGTCAACCCGGTTGGCTAGCATTGGACCTATCATTCTTATTTGTCTTAATCTCCCCCCAAGTGAAAGATTGAAGCCAGAGAATGTCCATGTTGCAGGAATCATCCCTGGTCCAAAGGAGCCAACTTCCCTTCAATTGAATTACCTATTAATGCCACTCATCAATGAGCTCAAAGAGCTATGGCAAGGTTACCATTTTTCACCCACCTCAACAGGTCCTTCAGGATCCTTTATCTATGTTGCCATCCTCACAGCCATTGCGGATGTGGTTGCCTTGTGCAAGCTTACTGGATTTATTTCCCACTCAGGCAACCACTTTTGTAATTTTTGCACCATTCACAAAGCTCAAATTGAAGAAATTGGTCCTCAATTTCACTAAAAATGCTCATACCAAAATCATAAATCAACCATTGCCAAATGGCTTTGGGCAACCCCACAACAAAGACAAGTAATTTTCTCTGAGTATGGAGTGCAATATTCAATTTTGGAAGACCTTCTGTATTGGGATGCCACCATAATGGTTAATCTTGACATAATGCATAATTTGATACTTGGAATTTTGAAGGATCATGCAGCTTTCAAATTGTGCCTTCAATAGTCAAAATCAAAAAATTTACTTCATGTCCCGCAGTCAATCCAATGACACCAACAGTTCAGACTCAGATTCCATGACCTCCAACAGCTCTCGTGATCAAATCACATTGAGAGAGGCCCACTCCCTGAGAGGAGAGGCAGCCAAAACAATAAATGAGGCACTCCCCACTACTTCCACCCAAAAAAACTACTTCCCAATGCCCACCCCTCACATGGAACATCCATCTAGTGGTTCTGCGGAGATTCCTTCATTTGTTGCGGATTACATCCCCACTTCTGAAATCCCCTCTGAATTGGATATAACTGCACTGAGTGATCACCAGATAAAGGGTGAGGCTCTGGAGCATCTCCAACAAATCATATCTGAGACCATAATTCCCGCATCATGGACAAGAGTACCTTGCAACATGGGTTCCCCCTCTCATGGTAGCTTAAAATCCTCTGAAGGGGCTCTCTTATATAAGGTCTATATTCCAGTTTTAATGCTCAGTCAACAGATGTCATTAGATGCACACCAATCCGCCAACACTCAAAGAAAAATGGGTCAGTCAGAATAACTTGCAAATTAACTAACCAAGAATACATTCCATTCTATTAGTGCTATCAACATTGCCACAAGCTGGACTGTTTCAATAGATCATGCGACTGCATTTGCTGAACATTGGAAAAAATTCCGCCTTTCCAATCAACACCTGTTCCCAAAACAGAAAAGTAAATCAAATCATCATTTTGCTGGTCATATTCCGAAACTCTTCCAATTTTGGGGCCCAGAACAAGCTTTAGCCAAATGGGGTTATGAGCACTTTATCGGAGTATTTTCAAAGATGCCAACAAATAACAAAATATTTACGTCAATTAATAAGATCAATATATTCACATTGATTAAACACCTGAAATGAATAAGACTAACTTCTTGCAACTATGAATAGAATAGATGATATAGATAAAACCTTACTTCAACATATCTGTCGATGTTCCAACCTTTCCATTCTTTTGAAATCCCCATCTGTTCCATGTGAAATAAAACAGCTTTTCAAATCACAGCCACCTGCCCTGTTCAATCACCAGAAATATAACACACCATCCCGCCATGACCAACAAGATTATGATTTCCTGGTTGAGTACTTACAGAATCTTCATGCAACAAGGGAAATAGTTGATTGGATCAGCTTAGACACTACCGTGCCATCCACAAGTCATCCCACTTCAAGGATTGTCTCACCTTGCTATTTTCCAGTTTCAAACATTAATATTGGGAACAATATATTTTCAACTGAATCCAAAAATGTCAGCAACAGTGTGATATGTTTTCTCAGGGGCAACTCATGGCAATTTGTATTATTAATAGCATTTTAAAGTCTCTGAGCCATCTAGCATACTAAAGAATAACTTTTTGATCTTAAAAGCTTTGAAGATTGATGTGAATTTCTTATCAGATTGGCCACATCTCAATATTTATAAAGCTGTTGGTTTTGATGATGGACACTTGATTATATCTGAAGAAGAAATAGAAGGTAAATGTGGATTGTATGATAACACAGTTCTGTCATGTGGACTGCTTGTATGATAAAGCCATTATTTCATGATATTTATTCTACAAAAATGCAAATCTCTCAGAATCATTAGGAATTTTGCTAGTAAAATAACTGCCTCAAAATTGAGTGACAGAGACATTCCATTGTGACAAGCAACTCCCATTATTTCACATTGCCACAAAGAGCTCACTATTTTGACATTGGGTACAGTGTGAATAAGCCAAGTTCAATGATCAAATGACCCACAAACTCACCTTTCACAGCATCCACAATTTCTAACTACGCCATCATCATGTTGGAAGGGGAATCGGCCCTTGCGCACACGCCAATGCACATGCAAGCGCACCCCCACCCGTACACGCCAAGAGTGGTTTCATGTGCCACCCACAAATGGGTAATGCCACCTGACATTAGGCACTCACATGTATTGCCTTTGTGAGCATGTGTCACCCATGCACCCACTGCATTGTGCAGCGGGCTCTAACCATGTCACCCCCTCCTTCTGAGCTAGCTGATTTATGGCTACACAAAATTAGAACAACACATCATTTGGCCATGGTGTGCCCGTCACACACCCACCCGCACCTGCGGTATTTTGTGGAGGGCTCTACCAGTGTCATCTGCAAAACAACAGTCCCACTCAGGCGGAGTCCTTTCATGGATGACCTGGTGAAGTCAAACCCCCTGCCTACATCAAGACTGGCTGAAGGACCTCTTTGATGTGTGTGTGTGCAAACAGGGGGGTCTTGTGAAAATTTTACCAACCATCGGATGGTTGCGGGATGATCAGGTGGTGAGGAATCTGAGTTGAAGGCACAGGGGAACCAATATTGGTGGATGTCACAGGATTTGGTGTAAGACAATAGTGTGACGTGTGCTTGAAGTTTGCTTGATTTTTGCTTGACGTGAGCTCGACTTTTTCTCCTGCTTGATTTGCTTGACCTGAAGTCAATCGCCAACGATTGACACAACATTTGCCCTGGTGACTTAAAGCAATTGATCCTCAAATGAAAAGTCATATGAGGAATTACAAACTCCTGACACAAATTCTAGGAGAGCTGGAGCAGGCAGTAAAATGCAGATGCAACCACAATTGCCCTCTAGATGACATTGCAAATACCTTGCAAGCTGTAAGGAAAAGAACTAATTTATGGAAACACACCCCATATAAAAGCAGTGGTTTCAAAGAGAAACGGCCTTTCAGGGTGGAGTTCCAAGAAAAACCCAGAGAAAGGGTGGCAGAAGTGGCCCAGAAGAAAAATTCTTGTCACAATTGTGGCTCAACAGACCACTATGGCAACAAATGTCCAAAAGCAAAGAAAAAAGTCTATGCCATTGAGAAAGTCCCAGAGGAGCAATCCCCAACAGAGGAGTCTTAATAAGACAATATGGGTGATGCCATCAGAGAACAATCCAATGAAGGAAAAGACCCAAGAGAAGAATTTCTAGTGGAATACCAACAGGAAACCCCACTAGAAATCCAGGACATACAGTTGAAAGCAAGCATGCCACAAGATATTTCCAAAAAAAACTTGTGCAAACACACACACAAGATTCACAAACATTCCTGATTGCACCAACCAAAGGAATGGCATGCATACATGGAAGAGCCACAAAAATGAATGTTTGTATTGACAATGCTCAACATCCATTGATCATTGACAGTGCAGCACACTGCTCCATAGTAGCCCGATTATTATATGGACAACCACTTCCCAAACTGGGAAAAACAGCAATTTTCCACCAAGGAAAAGAACTTCAAAAGTGCCTCAGGGAAGATGACTTCCATTGGGACAATTATCAAAGCAATAATTATACCCCATAGGACGAGTAATATCAGATTCAACCCAGAGTTTGTTGTGCGTTATGATGCCCACATCCAAGGGATTTTGCTGGGAACAGATTACCAGAGGATGTATGGCCTAGATATTTACAATAGTGAAAACAAGAACATAACTATTGGTACCAACAAGAAACAAATATTTTTACTTGATATATACCAAATATCTGCCCAAAATCCTCTTGAATAACTACTGCATGAATTCAGAGAGGGACAGTTTAGCCCTACCCTCACTGTGAGCCTGTGAGGTATGTTTAACATACCCATAAGGCCACAAATGATTTTATAAACAATTAAATTTGTCTTAAACAGACTTTTTAGTTGAATTTAAAATAAAAAATAATAAAAAATAAGTATAACTTTTTTTTGGATAAACAAAGTTATAATTATTATGTCATTTTTGGATTCTACACCAAAAATAACCTAGGGTACACCCATAAGGTGTTATACCCAAAAACACTTATTTCTTGTGTTATTAGAAGATTTAAGAATCTCACAGTACTAATGTAACTTTTTTAACATTTTTTTAAAATTGTTAAATTTAAGCTTAATTAAGCTTAAATTTAAAGTTACATAAGGTTTATGCAACTTTACCAAAATTTTAGTTAAAATTGAGGTGTGGTGTATATTTACTGAATTGGCTAAGGATTTGCCATACAGAATGTAAATCCTGCGTGAGCTCAATTTAAAAGGGTTTAAGGCCATAGTATGGCTTTAAATAAATAAAAGGGCAAAATCCACGCAAAAAGGTGGGACAAAGGAAAAAGACCAAATAGAGCTGGGGTACCCAACTTTTTGGATCTGCAAGGATTCAATTAAGGTTGTCCACCTGTATTGGAGGATTTTCAACCTTATTTAAACTTTAAGATTAGACTTTGATCCAACCTTAAGGTTTAAACTGGTTTTATCCTAAATTGGACAGGAATTTCAAGCTGCCAAGAGGGTAAATCCCAATAAGCAGGCTTGGAATCAAGGTTTAAGAACTGTCAAAGCTTAATCAAGCTTAAAAAGCTTAAATAAGCTTAAAACTTTAAGGTTTCAATCATCAAAACCTTATCAAAACTTAAGGTTTTGTGTGTATTGCTATTTTACGTGGAAAAATAGTAATAACTTCAAAAATTCATTAAAAATCCAAATCTTAATGGATTTGCTTGAAAATTTCACACAGCTTAGAATTTAATATTATCAATATATAAATTAAATTTTAAGTATCTTTTATTAATAGGTTTCCTGGGTAATTAGCCTGGAAAATTAATTTTTAATTAAGCTTAAAGAAAATTATGATTTCTTTAAAAAATTAATTAAAAATTCAGTTTAAGAGATTTCTGCTTGAAACTCTGATTTTATGTTGTTCATGTGATGAACTTTAATATAAATAAACTTATTTTATATTAAAACTTAAAATAATTAAACTAAATGAGGATTAAAGTTACTTGGAGTTAAGAATAACACTGGTAACTTTAAATTGGAAGTAAAAATAAGTTGCCTTAAGTTAAGAACTTAATTTTTAAGCATGGTTTTTCAGTTTTGACCTGAGCACGCCCTCTACATCCATTATGAATCATGAGAGCTGCTCTGTAGACATAAAAAGAGTTTTTTCATCACTGTTTTTGTCCATAATAATTCATAATCAATCCAATCATATTAGACATTTAAACAGGTAAAGTTTTATTAAATATAAAATCTTATTATTAAAAGTAATTCTTAAGTTATTTTTATTCTTTATTTATTAAATTAAAGAATTGAAGTCATAGAATTCAGATTATTGTTGTAATCATCTATAATAACTTTTATTATATAAAATTTTCATCTTAAATATCTTTTAAAATCCACAAATTCCTCTCAAAAACTCTTTAATCATAAATTTTAGTATAAAAAGTTGTTTTATCTTTGATTTTATTGATTTTTAGCGTGTTTTTAACTTATAATCATTATTTAATATAATAACTGTTGTTTTATAACTTGTTGTATTAAATAAATATTATAAGTAAGTTTTCTTTAAAGTTCTATATTTTTTTTATCTATTATTAGTTTTTTTATATAGAATTTTATTCTATAAAGAATTATTTCTGCACAGTGTGTGATTAATTCTTTTTTTATAAATAATATTTATATTATTTATAAGTGGTTTATATTCTTATTTTCCACGTGTAATTGTCTCATTAAGAGCTTTACACTTCTTATTGTTATAACTGTCAGTGACTATAACAATAATAGAATAATTATAATTTATTATAATTATTATATTTTTTTTTATTATTATATTATTATAATAATAATTAAATTTATTTTTTTATATAATTATTTTTAATAATTATATTTAAATTTGTGGTTATAATATTTCATTATATTATATTTTTCTACTGAGGACAGTCATAGTACTCTTGATATTGTTACTATTATCAAGAGTTTCATAGACAAACCTTACATTTGGGGGCCTGGCCGTGATTTTAAACCAATTTTTGGGACATAAATCATATTCTAGACCTTATTTTACTGTTTTTTGACGTAAAATTGCCATATTTGTCTTAATATTGGCTTTTTTGGGACTTATCCCTTATAAATAATCTTTATAATATTAATAAAGTTATTTTTTCTTAAGAATATTGTTTGAAACAATATACTATTGAGTGACTTGGAATAAATTTCTTTTGTCTAACTAGTGGCTTTTTCACATCACAGACTTGAAATTTTTTCTTTGAGTTATTCTAGTATAAAGTGAATAATAATATAATTTTGATTAATTAACTTGTTAATTGCATAATTATTATTTCTTTAAAGAAAATAATAAATCAAATAAAAAATCTTTAAAAATAAAAATCTTTACTAAAAACATTTTTTCTTTTTATCTTAGACATTTTTCTTTATTTTTGACGTAATTTGCCATAAATTACATAAAAACAACTTTATTCAATAAGTTGAGTTTATAAGTTATTTTTATTATTTGATAAAATAACTTATATTTTTAAATTTTCTCTAGTGTCTTCCATCAGAGAAAGTTCTTCAGACTCTGAAGCCTCAGAGTCCAGTATTGAAATTCAAACCAGCCCAGCACCAAGGGGTTTAATAACCAAAGAACCCTTTAAAGGTCCTGCAGGTGAATTCAATCCACTTTTACTCTAATTTTTATTAAAATTGACGTGAAATGACTCCTACTAGAAGTGGAAGTAACTACTCCATCCAATCAAATGGATCTGGACCAGGACATTCCAGCCATAAATCCAAAAGGCAAGAATGTCCTCCCAGAGGAGAGGCACAAATGGAGGATGCCAGAACTTCCACCAGTTCCCAAAGTTTAGCCAGCACCTTTGAACCTCTTATTGAGAGTCCAGAAGCTGACATAACTGCTATTGCTGTTAGACCTGAACCATTTCCAACAGGCAACTGTGGAAATTTATCAATCCCAATGGAAAAACTGGTTCCTGGCGTCAAAACAACAAGAGTGGGAACTCCTTCCAAGTCTTTGGATAGGCACCATGAACTCTTATCTTCAAGTGAAGAAGTTCAGGGGGCCAGAAAAGACAGAATATCTTCTATTGGGTTGGACACCAATGTCTGTCAAAGGACAAGTCCAACAGATAAAAGCTTGGTTGAAAAACCAAAGCATGTTATCAGAAGACCAGAAGAAGAAGTTGGCCCAGGGCAAGGACAACAGCCAAGTGGAAGCTCCTCAAGCATCCACCAGCAAAAATCCGCCTCAACAAGTGCCAAACAAGCCCAAGCAAGCCCCAAAGACCAACCAGAAGGGCAAGCAAAAGGCAAAGGGAAAGGCAAAGCCCAAGTGGAACAAGCCCTACCCTCAGAATTACAGAATTCCAAAGAAGGAAAAGACAGCCATGGACAATGTGTTCAATATGGCAAGAACTTTGATGGAATTCAAAAACAAGGAGGAGGAAAGATTGAACCAATCCTTTCCAAAGAAATAGACCCTGTAAAGCTTGTAACTTACTTTGAATCTTGTAATAAAGAAATTATGGAAAAATTTAAAGCATTTGATCATGTCCAACAAAAGCTGGGCAATGAGATAGTACAAGTTAAAGACCAACAAAAGACCATTATTGGCCTTGAAAATGTTAATAAGGCAAATATTTTGTCTTTGACGCAAATTTGTGAAAGACTTGAGCATAAAGTTACCTTACTCAATCAACCAGATGAGAATTCAATTTCTTTTATAACTGGACAGTTAAGAGAATTGAAAATACAAGTTCAAAACTTGGAAAATTCAACTGGCCACAATGCAGCTCTTTTTCAAGAACAATTGGAAAAAAGTGATAAAGCAAGACTTGAATTGAAAGAAGATATTCAATCAAGTATTAATAATATATCACTAAAAAATGAATTTCCAAGGCAATCCACACCATTTCTTGACAGAAATGATCTTAACTTGAATAATGATTTACATCATACAATTTCAAGTAATGATGTGGAAACTGCTTGCAATTACAAAGACATTCCAAGATTAGAGGAATGGCCAACCTTCAGTGGTGAAGGAGAATATAATCATATGGAATTTATGAAAACAATTGATATGTTCAAAGAAGACTTTAACATACCAGATGAATACATAAGTGCCAGATTACACTCATTATTTACCAAATCAGCTAAGAAATGGTATTATAAGATGAGACAAGACCATGGAAAACATTCCTGGCCTTGGTGGAAAGAACAAGTTATTTCCAAATGGGCAAATGATTCCTGGAGATTTAGAATGGAAAATTCTTTTGAGGAAGCCATTTTTAATATTGAGAGGGACAGGCCCATGACTTGGTTTCTTAAACAGAAGGACAGATTAACTGCCCTTCATCCTGATATGTCTGAACCAATGGTACATAAAAGGATATTAAGAAAGTGTGGTGGTGACCTTGAGCATGCTATAAGAAGCAGATGTATTGAGCCTTGCTCTACAGAAGATTATATCAATGCTATGGAGGATATCACTACTAGAACAAAAATTGGAAGAAATTGGTATAAACCCCCAATAGACAACAAGACTAGTGGGAAACCAATTTCAAAACCAAATAAACCACATGACAGACCTCCTTTGAAATGTCATAAATGTGGAAGCACATCTCATTTAGCAAACACTTGTCCAAAAAAGACAAGAGTCAATGAGATAAGTGTAGAAAAAGCGGAAGACACAAAAGAAACTGAGGTAGCTTTACATGAAAGTGATTCTGAACCTTCAGAAGAAGAAGAAACATCAGAAGAACTTAGTATAGAGAATATTAATGTTTCTTTTGAGGTCACTGAAGTACATACTCACTTACCACAGTACAGTGATGATTGTATGGATCTCATACATGTGCAAGATGCCGGAATGCAAAAAACCAAACCTGCCAGAGGTAAAGGTTATACAGCTGGGTCATCTTGTATCACTAATATTGTGATAAATAACACAGAAGCCAAGATACATCTTGACTCAGGTGCTTTTTGCACTTGTGTTGGGAAAGATTATCTTGACAAAATTTATACCAATTGGCAAGACAAGTTGATGCCAATTGAAGGTGTAAAATTCAGCAGTGCTAGCCAGAATATGCATCCTTTGGGTATATTTGAAGCTACAATAATATTTCCTCACCCTGCAGGAAGTATGAGATTGAAAGCTGAATTTGTTGTTATGAATAATTGTACTTCACAACACTTTATACTTGGGAATGATTATCTCAATATCTATGGTATTGATATTAATAATTATACGGACAGATATTTCACTATAGGGGAAAATAAAAGGCAAAAATTTGCTTTTTCTCCAGAAAGAAAAGAAATTACTGTCATTCAACAAGTAAAAAATGTTAATAAAGAAAAATTTGTGTCAGATCAATTAAGTGAAGCACAAATTAGTCCTGAATTAACACCAGAAATGAAGGAAGAACTTATTGAAATTTTATTTCAATTTCAAAAAGCCTTTGCTTCTGATGATGAACCACTTGGGGCTATAAAAGGCCATGAAGTGGATATCATGCTTAACGTGGAGAGACCTTATCCCCCACTATTAAGAAGACCAGCTTACCCAGCTAGCCCTAGGGCTAGAGAAGCATTAGAAAGTCATATTCATGAACTAATGAAACTGGGAGTTCTTAGAAAAGTTGGACACAATGAGGAAGTGGAAGTCACAACTCCAGTAATCATTACTTGGCATAATGATAAGTCAAGGATGGTTGGGGATTTTAGGGCATTGAACACCTATACTATTCCAGACAGGTATCCAATCCCTAGAATCCATGAGACTTTGACTCAATTGTCCAAAGCAAAGTTTATTACTTCTATGGATGCTCTTAAAGGCTTCCATCAGAATGTTTTAACACCTCATGCAAGGAAATTATTGAGAATAATAGCTCATTGTGGTATTTATGAATATTTGAGGATGCCTTTTGGTATTAAAAATGCACCCTCTCATTATCAAAGAATGATGAATACCATATTCCCACATGAATTATCAGAGGGATGGTTAATCATTTATATTGATGACATTATCATTTGTTCAGAAACCTGGCAATCACATTTAGAGAGACTTTCATTAGTACTTAAGAAAATTCTACAAGTGAACATGAAAATTTCTCTTAAAAAATGTAATTTTGGGTTTCATGAGTTGAAAGCTCTGGGACATGTAGTATCAGGACTAAGCCTTGGTGTTGACAAAAACAAAGTGGCTGCAGTTTTACTGAAACAAATGCCCCAGAACAAAAAAGAGATGATGTCTTTCTTAGGATTTTCCAGTTATTACAGGCAACACCTTAAAGATTTTGCAATCCATGCCAGATCATTATACAGAATTTGTGATCAACAGACTGTTTTTGTGAGCCTGTGAGGTATGTTTAACATACCCATAAGGCCACAAATGATTTTATAAACAATTAAATTTGTCTTAAACAGACTTTTTAGTTGAATTTAAAATAAAAAATAATAAAAAATAAGTATAACTTTTTTTTGGATAAACAAAGTTATAATTATTATGTCATTTTTGGATTCTACCCCAAAAATAACCTAGGGTACACCCATAGGGTGTTATACCCAAAAACACTTATTTCTTGTGTTATTAGAAGATTTAAGAATCTCACAGTACTAATGTAACTTTTTTAACATTTTTTTAAAATTGTTAAATTTAAGCTTAATTAAGCTTAAATTTAAAGTTACATAAGGTTTATGCAACTTTACCAAAATTTTAGTTAAAATTGAGGTGTGGTGTATATTTACTGAATTGGCTAAGGATTTGCCATACAGAATGTAAATCCTGCGTGAGCTCAATTTAAAAGGGTTTAAGGCCATAGTATGGCTTTAAATAAATAAAAGGGCAAAATCCACGCAAAAAGGTGGGACAAAGGAAAAAGACCAAATAGAGCTGGGGTACCCAACTTTTTGGATCTGCAAGGATTCAATTAAGGTTGTCCACCTGTATTGGAGGATTTTCAACCTTATTTAAACTTTAAGATTAGACTTTGATCCAACCTTAAGGTTTAAACTGGTTTTATCCTAAATTGGACAGGAATTTCAAGCTGCCAAGAGGGTAAATCCCAATAAGCAGGCTTGGAATCAAGGTTTTAAGAACTGTCAAAGCTTAATCAAGCTTAAAAAGCTTAAATAAGCTTAAAACTTTAAAGTTTCAATCATCAAAACCTTATCAAAACTTAAGGTTTTGTGTGTATTGCTATTTTACGTGGAAAAATAGTAATAACTTCAAAAATTCATTAAAAATCCAAATCTTAATGGATTTTCTTGAAAATTTCACACAGCTTAGAATTTAATATTATCAATATATAAATTAAATTTTAAGTATCTTTTATTAATAAGTTTCCTGGGTAATTCACCTGGAAAATTACTTTTTAATTAAGCTTAAAGAAAATTATGATTTCTTTAAAAATTAATTAAAAATTGAGTTTAAAAGATTTCTGCTTGAAACTCTAATTTTAAGTTATTCATATGATGAACTTTAATATAAATAAACTTATTTTATATTAAAACTTAAAATAATTAAACTAAATGAGGATTAAAGTTACTTGGAGTTAAGAATAACACTGGTAACTTTAAATTGGAAGTAAAAATAAGTTGCCTTAAGTTAAGAACTTAATTTTTAAGCATGGTTTTTCAGTTTTGACCTGAGCACGCCCTCTACATCCATTATGAATCATGAGAGCTGCTCTGTAGACATAAAAAGAGTCTTTTCATCACTGTTTTTGTCCATAATTAATAATCAATCCAATCATATTAGACATTTAAACAGGTAAAGTTTTATTAAATATAAAATCTTATTATTAAAAGTAATTCTTAAGTTATTTTTATTCTTTATTTATTAAATTAAAGAATTGAAGTCATAGAATTCAGATTATTGTTGTAATCATCTATAATAACTTTTATTATATAAAATTTTCATCTTAAATATCTTTTAAAATCCATAAATTCCTCTCAAAAACTCTTTAATCATAAATTTTAGTATAAAAAGTTGTTTTATCTTTGATTTTATTGATTTTTAGCGTGTTTTTAACTTATAATCATTATTTAATATAATAACTGTTGTTTTATAACTTGTTGTATTAAATAAATATTATAAGTAAGTTTTCTTTAAAGTTCTATATTTTTTTTATCTATTATTAGTTTTTTTATATAGAATTTTATTCTATAAAGAATTATTTCTGCACAGTGTGTGATTAATTCTTTTTTTATAAATAATATTTATATTATTTATAAGTGGTTAATATTCTTATTTTCCACGTGTAATTGTCTCATTAAGAGCTTTACACTTCTTATTGTTATAACTGTCAGTGACTATAACAATAATAGAATAATTATAATTTATTATAATTATTATATTTTTTTTTATTATTATATTATTATAATAATAATTAAATTTATTTTTTTATATAATTATTTTTAATAATTATATTTAAATTTGTGGTTATAATATTTCATTATATTATATTTTTCTACTGAGGACAGTCATAGTACTCTTGATATTGTTACTATTATCAAGAGTTTCATAGACAAACCTTACATTTGGGGGCCTGGCCGTGATTTTAAACCAATTTTTGGGACATAAATCATATTCTAGACCTTATTTTACTGTTTTTTGACGTAAAATTGCCATATTTGTCTTAATATTGGCTTTTTTGGGACTTATCCCTTATAAATAATCTTTATAATATTAATAAAGTTATTTTTTCTTAAGAATATTGTTTGAAACAATATACTATTGAGTGACTTGGAATAAATTTCTTTTGTCTAACTAGTGGCTTTTTCACATCACAGACTTGAAATTTTTTCTTTGAGTTATTCTAGTATAAAGTGAATAATAATATAATTTTGATTAATTAACTTGTTAATTGCATAATTATTATTTCTTTAAAGAAAATAATAAATCAAATAAAAAATCTTTAAAAATAAAAATCTTTACTAAAAACATTTTTTCTTTTTATCTTAGACATTTTTCTTTATTTTTGACGTAATTTGCCATAAATTACATAAAAACAACTTTATTCAATAAGTTGAGTTTATAAGTTATTTTTATTATTTGATAAAATAACTTATATTTTTAAATTTTCTCTAGTGTCTTCCATCAGAGAAAGTTCTTCAGACTCTGAAGCCTCAGAGTCCAGTATTGAAATTCAAACCAGCCCAGCACCAAGGGGTTTAATAACCAAAGAACCCTTTAAAGGTCCTGCAGGTGAATTCAATCCACTTTTACTCTAATTTTTATTAAAATTGACGTGAAATGACTCCTACTAGAAGTGGAAGTAACTACTCCATCCAATCAAATGGATCTGGACCAGGACATTCCAGCCATAAATCCAAAAGGCAAGAATGTCCTCCCAGAGGAGAGGCACAAATGGAGGATGCCAGAACTTCCACCAGTTCCCAAAGGTTAGCCAGCACCTTTGAACCTCTTATTGAGAGTCCAGAAGCTGACATAACTGCTATTGCTGTTAGACCTGAACCATTTCCAACAGGCAACTGTGGAAATTTATCAATCCCAATGGAAAAACTGGTTCCTGGCGTCAAAACAACAAGAGTGGGAACTCCTTCCAAGTCTTTGGATAGGCACCATGAACTCTTATCTTCAAGTGAAGAAGTTCATGGGGCCAGAAAAGACAGAAGATCTTCTATTGGGTTGGACACCAATGTCTGTCAAAGGACAAGTCCAACAGATAAAAGCTTGGTTGAAAAACCAAAGCATGTTATCAGAAGACCAGAAGAAGAAGTTGGCCCAGGGCAAGGACAACAGCCAAGTGGAAGCTCCTCAAGCATCCACCAGCAAAAATCCGCCTCAACAAGTGCCAAACAAGCCCAAGCAAGCCCCAAAGACCAACCAGAAGGGCAAGCAAAAGGCAAAGGGAAAGGCAAAGCCCAAGTGGAACAAGCCCTACCCTCAGAATTACAGAATTCCAAAGAAGGAAAAGACAGCCATGGACAATGTGTTCAATATGGCAAGAACTTTGATGGAATTCAAAAACAAGGAGGAGGAAAGATTGAACCAATCCTTTCCAAAGAAATAGACCCTGTAAAGCTTGTAACTTACTTTGAATCTTGTAATAAAGAAATTATGGCAAAATTTAAAGCATTTGATCATGTCCAACAAAAGCTGGGCAATGAGATAGTACAAGTTAAAGACCAACAAAAGACCATTATTGGCCTTGAAAATGTTAATAAGGCAAATATTTTGTCTTTGACGCAAATTTGTGAAAGACTTGAGCATAAAGTTACCTTACTCAATCAACCAGATGAGAATTCAATTTCTTTTATAACTGGACAGTTAAGAGAATTGAAAATACAAGTTCAAAACTTGGAAAATTCAACTGGCCACAATGCAGCTCTTTTTCAAGAACAATTGGAAAAAAGTGATAAAGCAAGACTTGAATTGAAAGAAGACATTCAATCAAGTATTAATAATATATCACTAAAAAATGAATTGCCAAGGCAATCCACACCATTTCTTGACAGAAATGATCTTAACTTGAATAATGATTTACATCATACAATTTCAAGTAATGATGTGGAAACTGCTTGCAATTACAAAGACATTCCAAGATTAGAGGAATGGCCAACCTTCAGTGGTGAAGGAGAATATAATCATATGGAATTTATGAAAACAATTGATATGTTCAAAGAAGACTTTAACATACCAGATGAATACATAAGTGCCAGATTACACTCATTATTTACCAAATCAGCTAAGAAATGGTATTATAAGATGAGACAAGACCATGGAAAACATTCCTGGCCTTGGTGGAAAGAACAAGTTATTTCCAAATGGGCAAATGATTCCTGGAGATTTAGAATGGAAAATTCTTTTGAGGAAGCCATTTTTAATATTGAGAGGGACAGGCCCATGACTTGGTTTCTTAAACAGAAGGACAGATTAACTGCCCTTCATCCTGATATGTCTGAACCAATGGTACATAAAAGGATATTAAGAAAGTGTGGTGGTGACCTTGAGCATGCTATAAGAAGCAGATGTATTGAGCCTTGCTCTACAGAAGATTATATCAATGCTATGGAGGATATCACTACTAGAACAAAAATTGGAAGAAATTGGTATAAACCCCCAATAGACAACAAGACTAGTGGGAAACCAATTTCAAAACCAAATAAACCACATGACAGACCTCCTTTGAAATGTCATAAATGTGGAAGCACATCTCATTTAGCAAACACTTGTCCAAAAAAGACAAGAGTCAATGAGATAAGTGTAGAAAAAGCGGAAGACACAAAAGAAACTGAGGTAGCTTTACATGAAAGTGATTCTGAACCTTCAGAAGAAGAAGAAACATCAGAAGAACTTAGTATAGAGAATATTAATGTTTCTTTCGAGGTCACTGAGGTACATACTCACTTACCACAGTACAGTGATGTATGTATGGATCTCATACATGTGCAAGATGCCAGAATGCAAAAAACCAAACCTGCCAGAGGTAAAGGTTATACAGCTGGGTCATCTTGTATCACTAATATTGTGATAAATAACACAGAAGCCAAGATACATCTTGACTCAGGTGCTTTTTGCACTTGTGTTGGGAAAGATTATCTTGACAAAATTTATACCAATTGGCAAGACAAGTTGATGCCAATTGAAGGTGTAAAATTTAGCAGTGCTAGCCAGAATATGCATCCTTTGGGTATATTTGAAGCTACAATAATATTTCCTCACCCTGCAGGAAGTATGAGATTGAAAGCTGAATTTGTTGTTATGAATAATTGTACTTCAAAACACTTTATACTTGGGAATGATTATCTCAATATCTATGGTATTGATATTAATAATTATAAGGACAGATATTTCACTATAGGGGAAAATAAAAGGCAAAAATTTGCTTTTTCTCCAGAAAGAAAAGAACTTACTGTCATTCAACAAGTAAAAAATGTTAATAAAGAAAAATTTGTGTCAGATCAATTAAGTGAAGCACAAATTAGTCCTGAATTAACACCAGAAATGAAGGAAGAACTTATTGAAATTTTATTTCAATTTCAAAAAGCCTTTGCTTCTGATGATGAACCACTTGGGGCTATAAAAGGCCATGAAGTGGATATCATGCTTAACGTGGAGAGACCTTATCCCCCACTATTAAGAAGACCAGCTTACCCAGCTAGCCCTAGGGCTAGAGAAGCATTAGAAAGTCATATTCATGAACTAATGAAACTGGGAGTTCTTAGAAAAGTTGGACACAATGAGGAAGTGGAAGTCACAACTCCAGTAATCATTACTTGGCATAATGATAAGTCAAGGATGGTTGGGGATTTTAGGGCATTGAACACCTATACTATTCCAGACAGGTATCCAATCCCTAGAATCCATGAGACTTTGACTCAATTGTCCAAAGCAAAGTTTATTACTTCCATGGATGCTCTTAAAGGCTTCCATCAGAATGTTTTAACACCTCATGCAAGGAAATTATTGAGAATAATAGCTCATTGTGGTATTTATGAATATTTGAGGATGCCTTTTGGTATTAAAAATGCACCCTCTCATTATCAAAGAATGATGAATACCATATTCCCACATGAATTATCAGAGGGATGGTTAATCATTTATATTGATGACATTATCATTTGTTCAGAAACCTGGCAATCACATTTAGAGAGACTTTCATTAGTACTTAAGAAAATCCTACAAGTGAACATGAAAATTTCTCTTAAAAAATGTAATTTTGGGTTTCATGAGTTGAAAGCTCTGGGACATGTAGTATCAGGACTAAGCCTTGGTGTTGACAAAAACAAAGTGGCTGCAGTTTTACTGAAACAAATGCCCCAGAACAAAAAAGAGATGATGTCTTTCTTAGGATTTGCCAGTTATTACAGGCAACACCTTAAAGATTTTGCAATCCATGCCAGATCATTATACAGAATTTGTGATCAACAGACTGTTTTTGTGAGCCTGTGAGGTATGTTTAACATACCCATAAGGCCACAAATGATTTTATAAACAATTAAATTTGTCTTAAACAGACTTTTTAGTTGAATTTAAAATAAAAAATAATAAAAAATAAGTATAACTTTTTTTTGGATAAACAAAGTTATAATTATTATGTCATTTTTGGATTCTACCCCAAAAATAACCTAGGGTACACCCATAGGGTGTTATACCCAAAAACACTTATTTCTTGTGTTATTAGAAGATTTAAGAATCTCACAGTACTAATGTAACTTTTTTAACATTTTTTTAAAATTGTTAAATTTAAGCTTAATTAAGCTTAAATTTAAAGTTACATAAGGTTTATGCAACTTTACCAAAATTTTAGTTAAAATTGAGGTGTGGTGTATATTTACTGAATTGGCTAAGGATTTGCCATACAGAATGTAAATCCTGCGTGAGCTCAATTTAAAAGGGTTTAAGGCCATAGTATGGCTTTAAATAAATAAAAGGGCAAAATCCACGCAAAAAGGTGGGACAAAGGAAAAAGACCAAATAGAGCTGGGGTACCCAACTTTTTGGATCTGCAAGGATTCAATTAAGGTTGTCCACCTGTATTGGAGGATTTTCAACCTTATTTAAACTTTAAGATTAGACTTTGATCCAACCTTAAGGTTTAAACTGGTTTTATCCTAAATTGGACAGGAATTTCAAGCTGCCAAGAGGGTAAATCCCAATAAGCAGGCTTGGAATCAAGGTTTAAGAACTGTCAAAGCTTAATCAACCTTAAAAAGCTTGAATAAGCTTAAAACTTTAAGGTTTCAATCATCAAAACCTTATCAAAACTTAAGGTTTTGTGTGTATTGCTATTTTACGTGGAAAAATAATAATAACTTCAAAAATTCATTAAAAATCCAAATCTTAATGGATTTGCTTGAAAATTTCACACAGCTTAGAATTTAATATTATCAATATATAAATTAAATTTTAAGTATCTTTTATTAATAGGTTTCCTGGGTAATTAGCCTGGAAAATTACTTTTTAATTAAGCTTAAAGAAAATTATGATTTCTTTAAAAAATTAATTAAAAATTCAGTTTAAGAGATTTCTGCTTGAAACTCTGATTTTATGTTGTTCATGTGATGAACTTTAATATAAATAAACTTATTTTATATTAAAACTTAAAATAATTAAACTAAATGAGGATTAAAGTTACTTGGAGTTAAGAATAACACTGGTAACTTTAAATTGGAAGTAAAAATAAGTTGCCTTAAGTTAAGAACTTAATTTTTAAGCATGGTTTTTCAGTTTTGACCTGAGCACGCCCTCTACATCCATTATGAATCATGAGAGCTGCTCTGTAGACATAAAAAGAGTTTTTTCATCACTGTTTTTGTCCATAATAATTCATAATCAATCCAATCATATTAGACATTTAAACAGGTAAAGTTTTATTAAATATAAAATCTTATTATTAAAAGTAATTCTTAAGTTATTTTTATTCTTTATTTATTAAATTAAAGAATTGAAATCATAGAATTCAGATTATTGTTGTAATCATCTATAATAACTTTTATTATATAAAATTTTCATCTTAAATATCTTTTAAAATCCACAAATTCCTCTCAAAAACTCTTTAATCATAAATTTTAGTATAAAAAGTTGTTTTATCTTTGATTTTATTGATTTTTGGCGTGTTTTTAACTTATAATTATTATTTGATATAATAACTGTTGTTTTATAACTTGTTGTATTAAATAAATATTATAAGTAAGTTTTCTTTAAAGTTCTATATTTTTTTTATCTATTATTAGTTTTTTTATATAGAATTTTATTCTATAAAGAATTATTTCTGCACAGTGTGTGTTTAATTCTTTTTATAAATAATATTTATATTATTTATAAGTGGTTAAATATTTATATTTTCCACGTGTAATTGTCTCATTAAGAGCTTTACACTTCTTATTGTTATAACTGTCAGTGACTATAACAATAATAGAATAATTATAATTTATTATAATTATTATATTTTTTTTTTATTATTATATTATTATAATAATAATTAAATTTATTTTTTTATATAATTATTTTTAATAATTATATTTAAATTTGTGGTTATAATATTTCATTATATTACATTTTTCTACTGAGGACAGTCATAGTACTCTTGATATTGTTACTATTATCAAGAGTTTCATAGACAAACCTTACACTCACCAGTAAACAGAAACTAAGTTAACTGAAGAGGCTGAGAAAGAATAGACAAGTAGTTGCCATTGGTGAAGAACCATCGGGAAAGATTAAAGTCCATGATATAGAACTATATCTTGATGTGGAAAGACCTTATCCACCCATGCTCAGGAGACCTCCATACCCAGCAAGTCTGGAAACCAGGAAGGAAATTGAAAAACATATCAATGAGCTCCTGGACATGGATGTCATCAAAAATATTGGACACAATGAAATAGTGGAAATTACCACTCCTGTTCTGAACACCTGGCATGAGGGCAATTCTAGGCTGTGTGGAGATTTAAGAGCTCTGAATAACTACACAAAAGCTGACAGGTACCCTATACCCAGTATCTGTCATGCCTTACACAAACTGGAAAACTCCAAATACATAACCACAATGGATTATTTGAAAGGCTTCCACCAGAATTTAGTTAAACCAAACTCCATGAAGCTACTCAGACTCATATTCCATATGGGTATATTGGAGTACACCAGGATGCCATTTGGCATCAAAAATTCACCAGCCACTTTCAAAGGATTATGGACACAATATTCCAAGAAGGAATATTGGAAGGCTGGATTGTAGTATATAATGATGACCTTATTATATTTTTAGACACATGGAGGACCATGTGTAGTTCACAGACAGATTACTAAGTAAATTCACATCCATCAATCTGAAAAATTCACCTAAAAAGTGCAATTTTGGAAAACAAGAGCTACAAACCCTAGCACATGAATTCTCAGGCCTTTGTCTGGAAATTCACAAGAGCAAAGTAGCAGCAATACTGTGAAAGCCAGTACCTAGAAACATCAAAGTGATGCAATCTTTCCTTGGGTTTTCTAGCTACTATAGAAACCACATCAAACATTTTTCCCACATGACTAGTAGTTTATACAAGTTATGCTCAAAAGATGTAGTTTTTGAAATTACCAATGAAAGAAGGGATGTATATGGGAGGATCAAATATGAACTCACAAATGCACCTGTAATCATCTTGCCTGAATTTGAACTACCATTCAAGTTATACATAGCTGCAGAATGCAGCCAAGGCTTAGGAGCAGCCCTTCACCAGAGACAAATTGTAGATGGTGAACCAAGAGAGGGAGTAATATGTTACATCTCTAAGAAGCTTAAAGATTCAAAAGGCAGGTATGAGGCCACCCAGACTGAATGTCCATGCTTATTCTGGTCTCTAGAGAAACTCCATTATTATTTGGAGGGTGCAGTCTTTAAAGTCTACACAGACTGCACAGCCTTGAAGTCTTTACTAAGCATTAAGACTACCAATAGACACATTCTGAGGTGTCAAATAGCAACCCAGGAGTTTAGAGGGAAGAGGTGTGCCTTAGAGGTATTTTTATATACCCAAAAGACCACAAATAACAAAATAAGATATAAATATAAATCAAATATATTTACTATATTATCAAAATAAAATTTAAAATATAAATACAAATTTATATACAAAAATAAAAATTTAATTATAACTTAAAAGTAAAAATCACATTAAATTTTCAAATTGTGAAAATGCATTTTTAATTGAAAAATTTAAGTAAAAATCAATTTTTAATAAGATTAATGAAATTAAAATATTGTTGGTAAAACGTTACATGAAATGTATTATAACTTTTTACCCAATACATAAACTTAAAAAAACTACTTCACCCTTGGATTCCTCATAAAAAATAAACTGCGGTCACCTCTGGGTAAAATTTCTGTAACTCAACTCTAAATAAGCTTATATTAAGTTTTTAGTTTTTTCTGTACAAAAGTTGAAAATCCTCAAAACCTTAAATCAATTTTTAAAATTGAGGTGTTGTGTGTAGTTTAGAAGTTATGAGGAATTGAAATATTTTCAATTGAAATGTCAAACTGTGAACATGTGTTACATAAGTAAACTGTAATTTACATATGAGGTATCAATTATTACAGTTGTTTATTGTAAAAATCAATTGCATTGTATGTGTAACTTACAAGTGTATTACATGATGAGGGATTAAAGAACAAATAAATTGGAGAGGTTAATTCTTGGGGAAAAGGAACTCTAGCTCTAAGGGGGAGCCAGACCCCCAAAATGCTTTCTGACAGGCATGGGATGTCAAAATCCACGCAAGCCTATATCGCTTTTGGCCTGGAATTGAGTTACAGGGTCTGTGACTCAATTGCTGATGAGGGTTTGATACCAACCAGGGCAGTTTTAGCTGTTGCCAAGAGGGTAAAACTACCGTTACGTTAAAACAATCTTAATAAAAACACTTTTAACTGGTTTCTATGTCTCTTACACACATTATGACGTGTTATGAAGGCTCTAGACCAGGTATGGCTATAGTAATGGCTGATTTAAGGGTCCAAAATGGCTAAAACCAGCCCTTTTTGGCCTAAACCAGGGTTCAATGATGCCATAAGTGGCTTTTCTGTTGTTAGAGTGTTTTCCACGACTGAAAAGAGTACATTTTACTTTTGGATCAAGAAAATTTGTGGCTATAAAATATTGTCTTCTTTGCCCCACGTTTCTCTTCATGTTAGAATCTTTTCCTTTTATAATTAGTTTAAATACTATTAACCAATCAATAAAAGATTCCAACCACCACTTTTATATCATTGAAACCTTTTTCCCACGTGAAAAAATCATTATAATGATTTTTTGTAACTCTTATATTCATTTTAGCCCTTGAACCACCCCATAAGTAAATTAAAGCATCTTTCATCACTTTTAACTCTGTCACTTTGTTTCCAAATTCACTCTGGTCACTTTTGGGCATGTTTTCTCTTGAAATATCCTTTTCAAAGACTCTGTTCTTTAATTAATTTCTTTCAGTTCTTTTCCCAATTAATTTCAAATGAAATTGTGCTTGAAAAAATGTCATTTGTAGCCTTAAATATCTGTTGTAGAGTAGTTTTGGATAGATATTTATTGTTGGTAAAACAATAAATAGTTATAATATTATTTTTTTAATCTGAAAAAGTTAAAAACAATAAAATTGGCGTGTTTTCTCTTGAAAATACTACTTCTTACTATTTTTAATCATTTTTTTACCTTATAGAAATTTTGAGGACAGGAAAAGTACTTGATTTTTAATCAAAGTTTCATATCCACACCTTACAGAATATGAGCATCATATACAAAGAGGGTGCAAGTCATACCAATGCAGATTGGCTCAGCAGATGGCCACTGGATAATTTCAAAAGCAATCCAGCTTATGACCCTGAAGTAGCATCCAAGATCCCTATTCATGTTATGGAAATAGATAGGAATAAAAACTTCAGATTTTCTGAATGGGCACCAGAAGGTGGTACCCCAGACAGTGAAGACACTGATACAGAAGGAACAGAAACTCCCATATTGGGAACAAGCTCCTAAGAGCTGCATAATGAATTCCTCAATTCAGTTATGAAGACATATTCCAAACACAAGCAATGTGCCATATTGTTATAACTCCTTCAACAGGAGTACAGGAGCCCAGAACTGGAATCCCATTTAGAGGAACCCTGGTTGAAGAACTATACAGACAGCAATTATTTCCTCATAGATGGCCTGCTATAACATATAGAGAAGCAAACTAGTGCACTCACAATAACAGACAGAGACCATATGTCCTTGATCCTGAAGGAATGCCATGACTGCACCTATATGGGACACATGAGTGAAGATAGGACTAAGGAGATGGTAGCAAGCACTGCTGGGTGGGCCAAATGGGAACAAGAGTTGAGTGAATACATCAACACTTGTGAAAGAGTCCAAAAGGCAAATAGAAAACATGGGAAGAAGTATGGGTTACTTCAACACATAGAAGAAACCAAACATCCATGGGAAACCATCAACATGGACTGGGTTACAGGACTTTTCCCAGCAGGAAAAGAAAGCTTCAATTGCTTCTGAATTTCTAGCTGATAGTTTCATCAAGAGTATGAGATGCATACCATGTCACAAAGAGGACACGGCTATGGATACAGCTCTGTTATTCTGGAGCAAAATCATATCTGCCTGTGGAGTCCCTAAGATCATCATCAGTGATAGGGATCCAAAGTTTAAATCTGAATTTTGGACAAACTTGTCTTACATGCTTGGAACCAAGCTTCTGTTTTCCACAGCTTACCATCCGCAAACATGTGGATTATCTGGAAGGATCATCCAGACAATGGAGGACATCCTTAGAAGATTCTGTGCCTATGGCATGGAATACAAGGACCATTAAGGATACACCCATGACTGTGTTACCCTACTACCAGCAGTCCAACTGGCTTAGAACACAAGTCAGCACTCTACCACAAGAAAAACACCTGCACTGGTAGAAAAAGGGTGGAATACCCTATTGCCTGTGGATCACTTGAAGAAGAATCTTCTGAGCCTCCACCCCACAGCCAACTATTTCCATGAAATGTGGAAGAGGGCTTGTGACACAGCTGCCAAATGCATAGCTGAGGCAAAAAAGTATAATAAGCAGAGGTGGGACAAATCACACATGGAACCTGACTTTAAGGAAGGGGACCAAGTATTGGTGTCCATACTGAACTTTAATACGCTCAAAGGACCCAAGAAAATGAGAGACTCATTTTTAGGATCCTTCACTATCATTAAGTTGATAGGAACAAATGCAGTGGAAGTCAAACTCACAGAGGAGTTTTCGAGAAACCACCCAGTCTCTCCAGTAAGCTTATTCAAGCCATACTTCCAGACAGAGGAGGGTAAATTACCCTCCAGGAAGAAGAGCCCAACCCCACCAGAAATAGTGGAAGTTGGGATTCCCCTGGACCTGTGAAGAAAATCATCAATGCCATGAAGATCAGACCTACTGGTAAGGATTAAGGACAGTATTTAGTCAGATTGAAGAACCAGACAGCTGATAAAGATAAGTGGTTGGCAGAAGATGCCATACCATATGGGAAACTGCATTTGAGGAGGTTCAGAGCCTCTAGGAGGACTAAACATTCTCATCAATGATGAGCCTTTTTTAGAGGGAGGGTATGTCAGCCTGTGACTCAAAACCAGAGCACAAGCATGACAGCCAAATACCATATATCAATGGTATAGCCAAGATACCACCAAAACATGGAGCTAATCCAAATAATCTCAAATGGTATGGAAAGAGACTGGAAACTCACCTCTTTTCAAATATACAAGTCCCATCATCATAGGAAAAAGGATAACAGAGTTATTCCTGCTCAAAGTTGTTGCTGAGCATAAACCTTAATTTTCACCTCTAATCTGAAGTACAGAGTAAGAACTTAAGCCCATCCAATGGGTATTAAAAATGAAGCTCCAATTCAGGGCTATCTAATGGTACCAACCAAAATGAGCTAGCACCAGTATTACAAAAGTTATGGCCAAAATCAGGCCAAACAAGGGTGAACAAAATATTCACCTCCCATCTAACTTCTACAGTTTTAGTGTGAGATACCTAAAGTGGGGTCTTTTTTGGAAAGAGAACAATCAGGTTTATCTGATGGTTCCATCCATTAACACATATCCTATCTAGAACAAAAGCTATGGGGAAAACAAGTTCTATGCAGTTTTCAAGCTAAACATATATCTGTACAAAAACACTTGTACGTGCCATAAATTTTCCATACTTACTGATAACCATATCAAAGAAGGTACTATTGTGTAGAGTACATCCAGGGCTACACAATGAGCCAACTGTGAGGTTGATATCTCAAAGGCTGACAAAGCTATGGCTGTTTCAAGGTCAAAATCCCACCTTTTGGACAATACAGCCTTGTAGTGGAATAATATCCCATAACCATGATTATGAGGTGTCAAACAGATAAAGAAGCATGTTTATACTTCAACACCTCATACTTCATTCAATACTGGGGTCCCATAAAGTTTCTGTATAGAATTCTAGGCGTCATACACGTCAGTAGAAGGGTATGCGGTCCCCAGATGAAAGCTTTCACCCTGTATTGGTGAAAACTTCCATGATGTGGTTTCAAAACCACATCTGAGCCCAATACAAGCTATGAAGGCCTTTTTAAAACCACAAGCCTGTCTTAGAGAGTTAAAAATCTTCACTTCCTCTACGTGAAAAGGTCTAGCAGCCTTTTCACCCCAGTTCAGGATGAAAGGAGGCCTTTTCACTGCCAAACAAGGAATCCCAATCCTTCATTTGAATTTATTGGTTGTACAACTGTCAAAAACAGTTATACTCTTGGAAAATAAACAGGTTATACTATAAATCTTAGTGTTGTAGTCCTTATTATTGTAACCCAACAGGTAAAGCTGCACCCAGGGCTTTCAATAGCGCTCACCACCAGTACTCCACATTATTAAAGCCCTTTTTATCTTTAATTAAACCTTTTTAAAATACTTTTATCCATGTCACAGTCATAGTTAAGGTTGTAAATAGCCTCATTACATCCTTTTCATAGACCCAGCCTGACACCCTGTGACATCCAGAGGTCAAATTTGTGGGAACCTTCAGGTTTTTGGGATTGTTGATGTTGATGCCTAATTTTTATTATGCCAGCCCCCTGGAGAAATCTGAAAAGCCAATTTTTGAATGGCTTATAAATGAAATATTTTGTTGGTATGAATTGTTTTTGACATTGGTTGTGTTTTGAGAGCAGGGTTCAACTAAATTGATGAATTTTCCTAATGATTGTCCAAAATGGGGATCATAATCATTTGGGTTGTTATGGTTTTGACAGTGGGGTTGGTCAGCTGTGAAATAGTGAGTAAGTCCATTAAGGGAAAACATTTAGGACAACTTATATAGTTTTTAATCAGTGGCTCCAATTGGAGATGTTCAAACATGGTACTGAGATCTTGAGGTATATGGAATGTGTGAGTGGAGTGAAACCCTGAGCTTGAGATCATTTCATTGATATGAAGTCTCAGAGTGGGGTTGAGAATGCATGAATCCCTGTGGGGTATCTTCTGCCTTAAGGATAGAATGGTAGGTATCCTAATCCCAAGGTCTTTTGGGGAAAGGTTTTGACTTATGCTGTATGGTTTCTGCACAGTTGAATTGAGACCCTGTGAAGTGGATATTGTGCTTTGGGTCAATTGATAATAATCATTTGGGAAAATTTGATCCAATAAAAGTTTCAGGAACTCAGATCCTGATGCTGAAGTAGGAAGTTTTGGAATAGTTTTGGGTTCAATGGCTTATTTAAGCTTTTTAATGTGCTCTTTATATTGAAAGGTGTGAAGAAAAATCCCTTCCTATCACCCTCAGGGGAAGATTGTTTTTGAGTTGAGCAGTGTTAACAAATGCATATATGCGTTGAGGAATAGTGGGGGGCTGACATTATTGTGGGAATTGTAAATAAGGTTGAATTTTTCATAAAAATCTATGGTTGATATGCAATTTTTGAGGAGAGTGATTAATAGGAAAAACGTTTTACTGATTATTTATGGAGGGGGATAGAATTTGAGCCATTGGACAATTTTATACCATTTTTAATTGTGGGTTAGCTTCAGAAGATAAAGAATAATGTGTCACAACTTGATGGGAGAATGGGGTAGGAGTCAACTTGGGTAAAAGTCCTTGACTCTGAATGCTTGTACATATTCTAGTTGATTTACACATTGAGATAAAGTGCATTTGCACATTTAGGGAGGTTCTATTAGTGATGTGTAACCAACAAATTGAGGGGAGTAACATTTAAACCATGTATGCTGTCATGGCATTGTGTAACATGTGGATAAGAATCTTTGATTAAAAAGCAATTACTTTTCCTGTCCTCAAAATTTGTATAAGGTAAAATTGATTAAGAATAGTATAAAAGAATATTTTGGAGAGAAAAAACACCAATTTTGTTTTTTTAGCTCTATAAGTGTAAAACAATAATTGTGAGCCTTAGGGGTATTTTCATATACCCAAAAGACCACAAATAAAAAATTAACTTACAAATATAAATAAAATCAATTGATTTATATTATTAAAATAAAAAATTAAAATATAAATATAAATTTATATACAAAATTAAAAATTCAATTACAATTTACAAATAAAATTACATTCAATTTTAAAATTGTAAAATGACATTTATACTTGAAAAAATTAAGCAAAAATGAATTTTTAACAAAATTGTCAAAAAATAAATAAATTTGGAAAAAAATTAAATAAAATTTATTATAAATTTTTATCCAATAAATAAACATATAAAAATTCTTTCACCATTGTATTCCCCATAAAAAATCAGGTGGGGTCACCCCTGGGTGAAAATTCTGTAACTCAACTCTAAATAAGCTTAAATTGAGTTTTAGTATTTTCTGTATAAACATTGCAAATCCTCAAAACCTTAATTTAATTCAAATCACATGTGGTGTCAATCACCAAAAAATTTGTTAAAATTGAGGTGTTGTGTATATTTTAGAAGTTATGAGAAATTGAAGTATTTTCAATTGAATTCAATTGAAATGTCAAAATGTGCGCATGTATGACATAAGTGAACTTTGATTTACATATGAGGTATCAATTATTACTGTATTGTACTGTACAACTCAAGTGAAATACATATGTAAATTACAAGCATAATACATGATGAGGAATTAAAGAAAAAATAAATTGGAAAGATTAAATTTAGAGGGAAAAGGAACTCTAGCTCTAAGGGAGAGCCAGACCCCCGAAATCCTTGCTGACAGGTGTGGGATATCAAAATTCATGCAAACATTCATCACTTTTGGCCTGGAATTGAGTTACAGGGTCTGTGACTCAATTGATGATGAGGTTTTGATACCAACCAGGGTAGTTTTAACTGCTGCCAAGAGGGTAAAACTACCCGTAAGATAAAACAATTGTAGTAAAAACTGTTTGAACTGGTTTCTACGTCTCTTACACACATTCTGACGTGTTTTTGAAGGCTTTAGGCCAGTTATTACTATAATAATGGCTGATTTAAGGGTCTAAAATGGCTAAAACCAGCCCTTTTTTGGTCTAAAACAGGGTTCAATGATGCCATAATTGGCTTTTCTGTTGTCAGAGTGTTTTCCACGACTGAAAATAGTAAATCCTACTTTTGGAGTAAGAAAATTGATGGCTATAAAAGAATGTCTTCTTTGCCCCACTTTTCTCTTCATGTTAGAATCTTCTCCTTTTAGAATTAGTTTAAACACTGTTAAACCAATCAATAAAAGATTCCAACCACCTTTTTTTAAATCATTTTAAACCTTTTAGCCACTAAAAAAATCATTATAACCATTGTTTGTAACTCTTATAATCATTTTTACCCCTGAACCCCCCAAAAGTGAACTAAAGCATCTTTCATCACTGTAAACTTTGTCGCTTTGTTTCCAAATTCACTCTGGTCACTTTTGGGCGTCTTTTCTCTTTAAATATCTTCTTAAAGACTTTTTTCTTTAATTAATTTCTTGCAGTTTTTTTCTCAATTAATTCCAATTGAAATTGCTCTTGAAGAAATTCCTTTTGTAGCCTCAAATATGTCTTGTAGAGTATTTTTGGATACATTTTTATTGTTGGTAAAACAATGAACTTTTATAATATCATTGTTTTATACTAATAAAGTTATAAACAATAAAATGGGCGTGTTTTCTCGTGAAAAGAATATTTCTTACTATTTTCAATTGATTTTTGCCATATACAAATTTTGGGGACAGGAAAAGTACTTGATTTTTAATCAAAGTTTTATATTCACACCTTACAATAATATTTTAAATATTTATTCCTTTAACAGCAACAAACCTTTATACAAAATTACACAAAAGAAATTTCTTCAAGAGAAATTTCAATTGGAATTAATTGAGCAAAGGACTGTAGGAAATGAATATAAGAACAAATTCTTTAAGAAGAATATTAAAGACCAAATGCACCCAAAAGTCACCAGAGTGAATTTGAAAACAAAGTGACAAAGCTAACAATGATGAAAGATGCTTTTTTTAAGGTGTGGATATGAAACTTTGATTAAAAATCAAGTACTTATCCAGTCCTCAAAATTTGTATAAGGTAAAAAATGATTAAAAATAGTAAGAAATAGTATTTTTAAGAGATAAAACACCAATTTTATTGTTTTTGAGCTTATAAGTATAAAACAAAAATATTATAAAGATCTATTGTTTTACCAACAATATAGATTTATCCAAAAATACTCTACAAGAGATATTTAAGGCTACGAAAGAAATTTCTTCAAGAGCAATTTTAATTGGAATTAATTGAGCAAAGAACTGTAAGCAATTAACCAAAGAGCAGAGTCTTTGAAAAAAGTCTTTAGAGAGAAAACATGTCTAAAAGTGACCAGAATGAAATTGGAAACAAAGTGACAAGGTTAACAGTGATGAAAGATGCCTTAATTCACTTATGGGGTGGTTCAAGGGGTGAAATGATTATAAGAGTTACAAAAAATGATTATAATAATTTTTCACGTGGTTAAAAGGTTTAAAATGCTCTAAAATTGGTGGTTGGAATCTTTTATTGATTGGTTTAATGGTGTTCAAACTAATTATGAAAGGAAAAGATTCTAACATGAAGAGAAAAGTGTGGAAAAGAAGACATTCTTTTTTTGCCACCAATTTTTCTTCTTCAAAAGTAAAATTCACTCTTTTCAGTCGTGGAAAACACTCTGACAACATAAAAGCCAATTATGGCATCATTGAACCCTGGTTTAGGCCAAAGAAAGGGCTGGTTTGAGCCATTTTTGGCTATTTTTAGCCATTTTGGACCATTAAGTCAGCCATTACTATAGGAATAACTTTTCTAGACCCTTAAGAAAACGTCAGAATGTGTGTAAGAGACGTAGAAACCAGTTAAAAGTGTTTTTAACAAGATTGTTTCAACTAAAGGGTAGTTTTACACTCTTGGCAACAGTTAAAACTGCCCTTGTTGGTATCAAAACCTCAACCTCAATTGAGTCACAGACCCTGTAACTCAATTCAAGACCAAAAGTGATGAACCTTTGCGTGAATTTTGACATCCCACACCTGTCAGCAAGGATTTTGGGGGTCTGGCTCCCCCTTAGAGCTAGAGTTCCTTTTCCCCCCAAATTTAATCTCCACAATTTATTTTTTCTTTAATTCCTCATCATGTATTATGCTTGTAATTTACATATGTATTTCAATTGAGTTGTACAGTACAATACAGTAATAATTGACAACGCATATGTAAATAACAGTTCACTTATGTAATACATGTTCACAGCTTGAAATTTCAATGGAAAATACTTCAATTTCTCATAACTTCTAAACTACACAAAACACCTCAATTTTAAAACAAAATGGATGGTTAACACTATATTTGGTTTGAATTAAATTAAGGCTTTGAGCATTTTCAACTTTTGTTCAGAAAATACTAAAAACTTAATTTAAGAGGTGACCCCACCTTCTTTTTTATGAGGAATCCAAGGGTGAAGTAGTTTTATCAAGCTTATTTATTGGACAAAAAGCTAAAATATATTTTATGTAACTTTTTACCAAAAATATTTTAATTTCATTAATTTTATTAGAAATTCATTTTTATTCCATTTTTCCAAGTAAAAATGAATTTTCAGAATTTTCAGATTGATTGTGATTTTTATTTTGAAATTATAATTTATTTTTGTATATAATTTTTTATTTATATTTTCATTCTTATTTTGATAAAGAAATAAATTTGTTTTATTTATATTTATATCTTATTTTGTTATTTGTGGTCTTTTGGGTATATAAAAATACCTCTAAGGCTCACATTCCCTCCCCCTAAAAAGAAATATTACTTTGTAAAATTGTTATTTCTAGGGTGTCTGAATCTTCTGAGAAGTTTAGTAGCTTCAGGTATGTCCTTTTCTGCTAACCATTCATCTTCACAAGTTGGGTCACTGTACCTAACAAGGTATTCCCTTACTTTATTGGTTCGCATCTTCCTTTCTTTGAGAACTTTGGTAATCTCTTTAATACCAGATGATTCAATAGGAGGTATAACTTGGGGAAATTTATTCCTCAAAGGAAATGTTTCAGCATCACTAGATTTATATGGCTTTTTCAAGCTCACTGGAAATGTAGGCAGCTTATTGCTAAGTTCTTCAGATAATTCTACTTCAACAGCATTTTCTCCATGGAGGGCCTTAATAACAAAAGTTCCTGCAAAGTAATCTTTGAGCTTTTTACATCCTTTGATGTTATTGAAGTTAGTGGTGAATACAAGTACTAAATCCCCCACTTTGAAATCTGGAGTGGCATGTTACTTGTCCCACCTTTCCTTAGCATATGCAGAAGAGTCTTCCATGCATCTTAATGCATGCTTTCTAGCTTTTCATAGCATTACCTTGAAGCTAGAAGCTGTAGGATGTATTTCAACCAAATCCTTTCTTAGAGAATCTTGAGGTAATTTGGGATTCCATCTTTTTTCTAGAATAGCAGGAGTTTGATTGGTACTGGCCTGGATGGATGTCTTATATTCCAATCCAAGTACTGGCATAAGAGTACACCAATAATGGGTAAATCCATCACAATCTTTGAATTCACGGCCATATGCACAAAATTGTCTTATCATATCTTCCAAGTTTTGGATCATCCTTTCAGCCAGACCATCAGTTTATGGGTGGTAGGCTGTAGAGAAGGATAATTTTGTCCCAAATAGTTGGTGAAGATTTGTCCAGAGTGCTGAGGTGAATTTGGAATCGCTGTCACTAATGATGTTTGTAAATATGCCAGTCCATGATACTACTCTATTCCATAGTAGAAGAGCTGTATCAATGAATGTATCATCATAGTGACATGGTAGAAAGATTGGAGTCTTACTAAATCTTTCAACAATCGCTAGGAAAGCATTATAACTTCTGTCACCCCCTGGTGGCAGGTTAGCTACCTAATACATATGGATAATTTCCCAAGGTCTGCTGGGTTCTTGGATCTTGATCATATTTGAAAGTCTTTTGCCAGTGGATTTATTTGCCTTTTGACATCTGTCACAGGTTTTGCAATATTCTGCAACATCATTCTGCCACATTGGCCACCATGTGATGTTTTTCACTTTTTCTCTTGTTCTGTCCTCAGACAGATGTCCTGAGAAAGGACTATCATGGCATTCTTCAAGCACAAGATTGATTCAGGACCTGTCTAAAACTGTCATGACACATGTATGCTTAGTTCTGTGGTAAATTCTACCATCCAGTAAGTGGAATATTCCTTCATAATATGATTTTTTCCATATCTCCTCTAAGCCATGTATCAAAGAATTGTCTTTACAGTCCTTAGTAAGTAATTGGCATAAAATGCTACAATTTCTATCCTGATTATAACAGCTTCTAACCTCCTCAAAGAAAGTGGTGTTCAGGTCTGTAACACTAATTCCTTCTATGACCATTTGTGGGGAAGCTTCTTCTGGCACATAAGCAGGATTATCAATATTATTTGGTAGTGGCCATCTGCTTAGTCCATCTGCATTCTTATGAATATTCCCATCTTTGTGAACAATAGTCATATTGCCCCTATATTCTTGAATTGCTATTTGCCATCTGAGAATATGCCTGTTAGTAGTCTTCATGTTCAAAAGTGACTTAACAGCGTTACAATCTGTTATTACTTCAAAAACACATCCCTCCAGAAAGCAATTTAGCTTTTCTGAGGCCCATACAAGGCATAAGCACTCCATTTTACTGGCTCCATATCTGGCTTCAGTTGGTTTTATTTTCATGGATATGAAGCATATGGGTCCTTCCACAGGTTTATCACTGATAATGTGGACTTGATGAAGTGCAGCACCAACCCCATCTCCTGATGCATCAATATAAAGCTTAAAAGGCAGCTCAAAATCTGGCATCAGTAAGAGTAGAGCAGTGGTTAAGGCTTGTTTCAAAGATTCAAAGGCTTTGAATCTGTCAACAGTCATTCCAAATACTGTGTCTTTGTCACATAGTTTATAAAGAGGTCTTGCTATGGATGCAAAATCATTAATATGTTGCCTGTAATATCCTTAAAACCCCAAAAATGACTGAATTTCTTTTTTTTCTGAGGCATAGGTTTCAGCAATACTGCTGCAACCTTGTTTTTTTCAATTCCAAGGGATAAACTAGAAGCTACATGTCCCAATTCTTTGAGTTCTCTAACTCCAAAGTGGCATTCTTCAGAGAAATTTTCACTTTAACAAATTGGATTTTTCTCAAAACTCTGGATAATCTGAATATATGTTCTTCCCAAGTTTTGGAACAGACAATAATGTCATCAATGTAAATGATTAACCATCCTTCTGGAAGTTCTTCAGGGAAGATTTCATTCATCATTCTCTGGAAGTGTGAGGGTGCATTCTTGATACCAAAGGGCATTCTTAAATATTCATACACCCCACAATGAACAATGATTCTCAAATATTTTCTTGCCCTTGGTGTCACCACATTCTGATGAAATCCTTCAAGGGCATCCATAGTGGTTATATACACTGCTTGAGCTATCTGGGTAAGCGCAATTTGGATTTTTGGTATTGGGTGCCTAACTGGAACAGTGTAAGTGTTAAAAGCTCTAAAGTCCCCAACCATTCTAGATTTCCCATTATGCCTTGCCACTATGACTTGTGTAGTTATCTCTACTTCCTCATTGTGGCCAACCTTTCTTATTACACCAAGGTCTAGAAGTTCTTTGATATGAATTTCCAGAGCTTCTCTTGATTTGGGACTTGCTGGATATGCAGGTCTTCTTAAGAGTGGTGGATAAGCTTTCTCAATTTTAAGGATGATGTCAACTTGATGACCAATAATTGCACCCAAAGGTTCCTTTTCTGATGCAAATGCTTCTCTGTAGTAATAGAAAGGGAAGAAAGTTGTTTTTCCTGCTTATCAGGCAGATGAACGCTTATTTCAGCTTCACTTAACTGTTCAGATTTGAATCTTTTTAACAATAAGTTCACTGGTGATACTATGCTTACTGTAATTTGTCTTTTAAATGGTAAAAAGGCAAATATTTGACACTTATTGTCTCCAATAGTAAAGTATCTGTCCTTGTTTTTATGCAAGTCTATGCCATATGAGTAATTTCCCAATATTAAATGGGTAATAGATCAATTTTCCATAACAACAAATTCAACAGTGATTCTTAAATTTCCATTAATGTGTGGAAATATGACAATAGTCTCCAAGATTCTAATTCTTCCATTGGATTACTTGCACTTTTGAATTTTATGCCATCAATTGTTAATAATTGGTCTTCAAACTTTGGTGCACAAGTTTTAAGAAAAGATTTTCCAACACATGAGCAGAAGGCTTTTGGGTCAAGTAAAATTTTAGTGGGTTTATTTTCAATTACCACCTCTGTTATACAGGAGTTACAAGCTTCAAAACCTTTTCCTCTGTTTGTTTTGGTCTTCATAAGTTGTGAATCTTGAATTTTTGACAAATAAAGTTGATTATTGCTTAATTGTGGCAAGTGGGAATAGGATTGCATGATTTCAAAGGTAGAATTGAGTTTTTCTATATCTTTTGAAGATTCAGAAAATATTGATGATTTATCATCTGAATTGTCTTCAATTATATTATCATCTTTTTCCACATCAGGTTCTTTTTCAATGTCAATTTCACTGATTTTCCCCTTTTTTGGACATGTATTGGCTAGGTGGGTGGTGCCTTGGAAAATATGGCACTTTTTGATTATAGTCACAGATTTATACTTCATATTATTAGAGTTTTCTTTGGAGTTTTTGTTGACAGAATCTTTCCAAGGCATATTAAACCTTGTCTTAAGATTCACCCTACTACCAATTCTGGTTCTGGTGGTTACTTCTTCTGATATATTAATAATATCTTCTGCTTAAGACTTTTCAGTAGTCCTGCTTTTGACAGAATTCTCTAAGTCACCTCCATATTGTCTCATAATTTTCCTGTGGATCATAAATTCTGACCTGTCAGCACATAATGCTCTTAATCTGTCTTTTTTTTGGCAAAACCATGGTAAAGCTCTGTCTTTCTCAGAATTGAACTTGGAAGATTCAAAAACTGTTTCCACCTAAAACCTCCAAGTATAATTGGCCCATTTGTTGATAATTTGGTTTTTCCACCAACTCCAACTTTGGTGTCCATGTGCTTGTCTTAATTTGATATACCATCTGTGGGCTGATCTGGTAAACAAGGTGTTAAATCTTGCTGTTACCAATCTGTCTGTTAAGTGAAAATCTTCTTTAATCATTTCAATACCTCTGATGAATTCAATATTTTCATATGCTGCCTCACCACTGAAGTGAGGCCATTTGTTAAGTTTTGGCACTTCTTTTAAAAGTGCTTGGCCCATTGATGGTTCCAAGTTATCATAAGAAGTGGAAAATTCATTCTTCAAATGTTAATTTTCAGCATCCAATACTTGTGGATTTGGAATGCCTGTATCCTCATTTTGATTCAGAGGTGTAGACATTTTTGGTAAAGTGTTCAGTATTTGTTCAATTTTATTCATTTTACTATGGTTACACCTTTGGGTATTTCTGAATTCATTTTGGAAGGCTTGTATTAGATTTATGACTTCAATTTTATACATGTCTTCTTCATGTGTCAGTTCTTGCCATAACTCTGTTTTTCTTGTATTATCAGCAGTTACTTCATTCATTTTCATTGTTAATTTTGATACTTCTTCCTGTGAAGCATCAAAACACTTTTTCAAGGAAATTGTATATGTCTTTACGTCAGGAAATGAATTTGAAATGTCATCAAGGACTTTTTTTTTCTCTGTCTTGATAATTTTTATGGCTTGATTAATTCTTGTTTCAATTATGTCATCAATATTGAATGTAGAATATTTATCTGTTAATTCTTTGATAATGGCAGACTGTTCATTTATCTTATTGCCAAAAGAATTGTCATTATTAGAAGCTTTAAGTGTTCTTGAAATTTTTTCAAAACACATAATAAGTGTTTCATTTATTTGGCTCAGACTTAAGTTGTATGTTTTAAGATTGGTAAAAATGGATGAATTTTCATCAGAAACATGAGTTTTTACATCATTTATAGCTTCATACAACTCTGGGATAGAATCTGTCAGCCTGTGACTCAAAACAGAGCACTAGCATGACATCCAACATACCATAAATAATGGTATGACAAGTATTGAACAAACATAGTCAATACAGGTAACAATTAAGAGAAAACAATCCTCTTACATTAAACACCAACCTTATCCAAACAGAATAAGGAAACCTAGAGGAGAATAAACAAGTCAAAACCCTTATTTTCACCTCTCATCTAACTTATGCATATTTAAGTTATCCTATACCAAAATGGTATTTTTCTTAAAGCTCACATAGAGAGCTACACAATGATATCATCCATGTTGTTGTAACACCACTACAACTGGAGATACCATATAACCTCATTTTCAAAACCAAGTCCCCCTGAAAGTCAGAGAGGGCTTGTACAAAACCGTACAAAAGTATAACCAAATTAAAGATCTCAACAAGAGCTTTAATTTGAGACACCTTAGACCTCTGTATCTCTTAAATTGATTGAGAGATCTTGGTTCAAAGGTTTAATAACCAAAATACAGATATTCTGAAAATAAGAAAATAAACAAACCCCTGTATCTTGGGCATACACTCATACAACTGTACAGTGTGATATACCAAACTGTAGAGCTAATCAAGCCCCACAAAACTGTATCATCAGAATACAGATATCTTCCAAATTGAAGAAGATATCTGGTATGGAAGTTTTTGAAGCCTCATACTGATGTACAAAAATACATCCCAAAACTTAAAACCCTTATAGCTTTTGCTATTTGAAAGAAGGGTAAACATGAAGCATACCAAATTGAAGAGCTAATTAAGCCCTTCAATTCTGTGCTCTTGGTTTCTTGATATCTCAGAAACTGACTAAGATATCTTGGTTGGAAGTATTTTGACCAATACTGGCCTGTATCAAACCTGTACCAACCAGTACTATCTTGATACTCAAAATAATAGTTGTTCAAAGCTTAAACCAGCCCAGAATGACCAGTATTGATCATACAGACACCAGAACAACGTCATCCAAGTGCTGACGTGGCAGGTGAAAAGTTTTTTCATCCTGTATTGATCCAGAATGATCATTTTGATCATTTGTGGATCCAAAACCACAATTCTGCCTCTACTGACGTCAGAATTGAGGATCCAGAACCACAGACTGACCATTGGAGTGAGAATTTTCACTCCTCTGACGTGTGAAGAGTTAATAACTCTTGACAGTCTTGAAAGGTATAAAAAGAAGGGTTTTTTCCTTCAAAAACCCATCATCTTATCTTACCTTACCAATATTCTTACGTGACAAGACTGTTATTCATCAGTAGTGTCCTTAGAATTATCAAAGATATAATTAGAATATAATTATTGTAGTGTTTCTTTACAGTCAAAGATATTAGAGCATTGCAACCCAGGTCCTCAATAGACTCATCACCACTGTTACCACGTAGCAGTAGGACCTGAAGGTTTCATTTTTATTTATTTTGACGTGTCACAGTCATAGTACTAGCTTGTATTTACTATTTTTAAGCTACTACATAGACTCACCCTGACATTTTGGGGGCCTGGCCGTGGTTTTTCCACCTTATTGGACGTGTTTGAACTGAATTAGGCGTAAAATTCAGTCATTTAAAAGGTATTTTACTAACAGTAAGTAAAATTTCGAATTTTTTTATTTTTATCATTATTATTTAAAATCATATACTATATATACAAATTTTTCCTCCAAAAAATATATATCATAAATATTTTTTGTTGAGAGTAAGAGCACATATCCTCTTTTTTATTATATTGCAATAATTTCCACGAAATTTGATAATAATACAACAGTACTATTTAAAATTTCAATAAAATAATAATATACAAACAGTATATTATTCATTTTACTATTACATTTCACCAAAGTGTGTGAAATTTAATATAGAAACAATTTATTAATAAATAATTAATAAATATTAAATAATAAAATAATTTTTTATTATTTATAAGGAATATTTTAATTAAATATTTCCTTTAAAACAAGATATCACTCAAATTGACGTGAAAACTTGTAATTAATTGATATTTTTAATCAATATCAAGTGTTATAATAAATATTATTTATAATATTTATAATAACAAATCAAATTTATTATAATTTAATAAATTTGACGTGTTTACATAAAAACACAATAATATCCAAGTGAATCATTCACAAAACACTTGGATACTACAGTTTTCACTCATAAAACATAAGTGAAAAACTCAAAAACTGTTATTTTTTCAAAAAAAAACACATAAAAATAATAAAAAAACATTAAAAACCTCAAAAATTTCGAAAAAAAACAGTAGAATTGAATATAATCATTTTGTTTTATCATAAAATACTGATATACAATCTGGAATATCTTTTCTGAATAGTGGAAAAAGACTACATTCCACTAGAAACCCAGTCACAAGGAAATCCATCTGTGACAGCCTCAGAAGACAGAGAGGTGCTGCCAAAAACCAAGGGCAAGCAGAAAAGACACAGTGAAGTGACAATCAACTCAAAAGATTGGACACCAATAGCCGTGCCAAGGGCCAAAAAACCCAGAAAAGCTCCAACAAAACCATTTGGATCACCAAAACAGATTGAGAAACAGAAAATCACTGTTATCAACCCAGTTGTAAGCTCTAAAGGCAAATTGCCAAAGAGTATAGACCATAAATTTGTACAAGGGCCTGCTAAAGGTAAATAAACCTTGAAAAATACAGCATTTTTTATTGTCTGTCATTTTTTAACATTGTTAACATGACACCTCCACTTCTTAGAGATCTTGGATTCCCAAGAAATCAACCAGAACACTGGCCAAGAAGACACAGAGGCAGAAGAACTGGAGCAAATGACCAGCAAAGGACTTACCATCAGGGAACTCCTACCCAAGGTCTTGTTCCAGATCAAATTCAACCCAGAAGTCCAACCAGGAGATTGGACAGATGCAGAACAGGTCCTCCAAATACAAAAACTCCTGAGAGACCTCTTCACATGGAGCATGGACAACAAAATGTTCACTATGGCAGCATCATGGGCAGAAGTAGGGATAACAACCCAGAAGATCTGTCTCAAGCAAATGGCTTGGATGGAACTTATGACAGAAATGCAAGGTTGGAATCCCAACAAGAATTTCAAACTCTTAGAAGAAAGAGCAACCAGAATAAAAGAGAACCAGGCAGCCATACAAGCCATAGAGAGATCTTGGCACAAGGAAGAGCCCAGTCAGATTCAGGTACCCCCAGAAATGGAAGGAGAAGTCCCATCTTCCCCACAACAATCCAGCAGTTCCAGGCCCTACAAGCCAAAGGAAACTTCATCCAAGGCTCCCCAACCCTTCCAGGTAGTTTCCAACAGGAGAAAAGGAGCCCAAGGGAAAAACAAGACTTCTTTCAACCAGAGGAAGAAAGAAGCAGACCCATTGATGAAAAAGCTGATGGACTTAGTCCAAGAAGTACACAAAAGCAAGAAATAGTTGTACCTACAAATAGTTTTGATAGTTCTGACTCAATAGACCCAGAATTAATAACTGAAACTACAATCCATACTCATGAGTTTGAAAACAAATTCACATGGACCAAATTGGCCCAATTCATGGATTGGAAACATGAAACCTCAGGAAAATTGAGGACAGAAGTGGAAACATTGAAAGAAGAAAGTGCTTTCCAAGCAACAGTCATAAAAGACTTAAATACAAATCTGGCCAAAATTTGGACAGAATTTGAAAAAACTAACAGACAGTTGAATTCAATTCTAGAAGAACAACAAACTGTGAGGAGGGATCTGAGGAGTATCCAGAAGCAACAGGATAACTTTGACAAAGAAATTGATTACCTTTATGACAGGGAAGACAATCAATACCCTCCAACACAAGGTCAACCTACTACCTCTACAAAATTGAAAGAAGAGGATAAAGACTATGACCAGGAACCTGAATATCAGATTCCAAAGTTAAGATCAGAGTCAGTGTACCAAGATGGGGAAAATCTCAACTATTCAGAGAAACAGGCACTAAAACAGTTACCAGAAGTAGCAAACTGGCCAAAGTTCTCAGGAATTGGGGAATATGACCATATGGAGATCATTGACTATATTGATGGACTCTTTGTTGATGTCCCAAAGATACCAGACTACTGGATCACAACAAGACTTAACACAGCATTCAGAGGCCATGCAAACATATGGTATACTGAAATGAAAGAAATAAATGGCAGAAAAAGCTGGCCATGGTGGAGGAACCAGATTATACAAAAGTATAGCAATGGTAGTTGGATCTGGCAAAAGACCATGTCCTTTGAAAGTGATAGATACTCCACAGAAAAAGACCCTTATGAATGGTGCCTCAAACAAACAAAGAGGCTAAAAGCTATTGATCCCAATATGACAATAGAAATGAGAAACCATAAACTCCTAACAAAATTGCCAGGAGATCTAGAACATGCAGTCAAATGCAGATGCAACAACATCAGCAGCATTGATGACATAGCAAATGTCATACAAGATGTGAGAAAAAAAACCTCCATAGGAAGGTACACATCCTATAAACCAAACTTTAAAGACAAGAGGTCTGAAGTTAAAGAGACAAACAAAGAGAAGGGGAAAGAAACCCCAAAAAAGAAATATGTGTGCCACAACTGTGGATCACCAGACCACTATGCCAAAAATTGCACAAAACCAAAAAAGAAAATATATGCAATTGATGAAGAGTCAGAAGAAGAACAAACAGGTGAAAAATATGATTCTGACAGCATGGGAAATGGTATGAGAGCAGAATCACAAAGTGAACCTGATACCATAGAAGAATACATAGTGGAATGCAATGAAGAAAGTTCACTTGACATACAAGACATTGAATTGGATTCAGGAATACCACAAATAAAAACAGACAAAGAGCTCTGTAAGCACACACAGAATGCACAAACATTCCTGGTAACCCCAAATAGAGGGATGGGATTCATTCATGGAACACCCACAAAATTGACAGTTTATATTGAGAACTGTAAACACCCAATGATCATTGACACAGGAGCAAGTTGCTCCATAGTGGCAAAAGAATACTTGAAACAACACTTCCCCAAATGGGAAGAAGAGATAATCCCAACAAAAGCTAGAAACTTTAAAAGTGCATCAGGAAAAATGCACTCACTGGGGAAAATAATCAAAGAGATAATTATCCCACACCAAAAAGGAAATATCAGACTGGAACCTGAATTTGTAGTTCTAGAAAATGCACATGTACAAGGATTCTTACTAGGTACAGAGTACCAAAGAATGTATGGCATGGATATTTGCAATAGTAAAAACAGATATCTTACCATAGGTACAAACAAAGACAAAAAATTTCCCTTTGATATAAATCATGTGACAAATGATAACACTTTGAAAGAACTAGTGGAAGAATTCAGAGAAGCTCAATATGGCACTCAACTCAGCAGTAAAATGAAACTCAACTTACTGAAAGTATTGAGAAAACATAGAGAAGCTTTTGCAATAGGAGATGAACCACTAGGAAAAATCAAAGGACATGATATAGCATTATATCTGGATGTAGAAAGACCATATCCACCTATGCTTAGGAGACCACCATACCCAGCCAGCATGGAAACTAGGGAAGAAATTGAGAAACATATCAATGAACTCCTAGAAATGGGGGTAATAAGAAAAATAGGACATAATGAGATAGTAGAGATCACTACACCAGTCCTTATAACTTGGCATGATGGTAAATCCAGACTATGTGGTGACTTCAGGGCTTTGAATAATTACACCAAAGCGGACAGGTACCCCATCCCAAGGATACCACATGCACTAGATAACCTAGCAAAAGCCAAGTTTATTACAAAAATGGATTGCATGAAAGGTTTCCACCAGAATGGGGTGAAACCAGATTCCATCAAATGGCTAAGAATTATATGCCATATGGGCATATATGAATATACTAGAATGCCATTTGGCATTCAGAATGCACCAGCCCATTTTCAGAGGATGATGGATACCATATTTCAAGATGAAATAATGGAAGGGTGGATGGTAGTGTACATTGATGATATCATAATATACTCAGAAACATGGGAAGACCATGTGAGGAAAATTGATAAAATATTGGGAAAATGTACACCAATCAACATGAAGATATCTCTCAAAAAATGTAACTTTGGACAGCAAGAACTGCTAGCCCTAGGACACAAAGTTTCAGGTTTGAGTCTAGCTATAGACCAAAATAAAGTTGCTGCAGTACTGAAGAAACCAGTACCAAATAACATTAAGTAAATGCAATCTTTTTTTGGGCTTTGCTAGTTACTACAGAAGCCACATAAAAAACTTTGCACACATCACTAGTAGCCTATACAAACTGTGCTCAAAAGATGTAGTCTTTGAAATCACCAAAGAAAGAAGGGATGCATTTGAGAAGATCAAATATGAACTGACCAATGCCCCTGTCCTGATGATGCCTGATTTTGAACTACCATTCAAACTATATATAGATGCAGCATGTAGCCAAGGGCTAGGAGCAGCACTACACCAGAGGCAACTAGTGGATGGAATACCCAAAGAAGGAGTAATTTTCTATATATCAAGACAGCTGAGAGACTCAGAAGCCAGATATGGAGCTACTCAGACAGAATGTCTCTGTTTGGTATGGGCATTAGAGAAACTCCATTACTACTTATAAGGAGCAGTATTTGAAGTTTTTACTGATTGCACAGCCCTCAAATCACTGTTGAACATGAAGACAACAAACAGACACATGCTTAGGTGGCAAATAGCCATACAAGAATATAGAGGGAATATGACTATCATCTATAAAGAAGGGAAAAGTCATACTAATGCAGATGGCCTCAGCAGGTGGCCACTGAAAAATGACCAAGAAAATCCAGCATATGACCCAGAAAATGGGGCCAAAATACCCATACAATGCATGGAGATAGATAAGAGAAAGAACTTCAAACTATCAAACTGGGAATTAGGGAATGATCCATCAAGCCCAGCACAGAGCTTTGGAGAGAGCAAAGAGATACCCATACTGGGAATCAGCTCCTCTAATCTGAATACAGAGTTCTTTAGCATAGTACAATCAGCATACAATAAACACAAACAGTGTAGTATATTGATACAACTATTAAAACAAAAGTACAGGAGTCCTGAACTAGAAAGCCAATTGGAAGAACCATGGCTCAAAAACTTCAGAGAGAATAGATCTTTCCTGATAGATGACCTACTATACCATAGGGAAAAACACACAAGTGCCCTGGTAATAATAAATAGAGAGCATATTTCCCTGATACTACAGGAATGCCATGACTTCCCATACATGGGACATATGAGTGAAGAAAGAACTAAAGAAAGAGTCTTTAGCACAGCTTGGTGGCCAAAGTGGGAACAAGACTTGAGTGAATACATCAACACTTGTACCAGATGCCAGAAAGCCAACAGAAGTCATGGCAAAAGATATGGATTACTCCAGAGTATAGAGGAGCCCAAACACCCCTGGGAAATAATAAGCATGGATTGGGTAACAGGCCTGGTCCCTGGAGGGAAAGACAGCTTTAATGCATGCCTAGTGGTAGTAGACAGGTACAGCAAGAGTGTCAGATGTCTCCCCTGTCACAAAGAGGACACAGCAATGGACACAGCCATATTGTTCTGGAACAATGTGATAGCAAACTGTGGAGTCCCAAGAGTTATAATTAGTGACAGAGACCCTAAATTCACATCAGAATTTTGGACTAATCTATATGAGATGCTGGGAACCAAACTAGCATTCTCCACAGCTTACCATCCACAAACAGATGGTCTAGCAGAAAGAATGATCCAAACATTAGAGGACATCATTAGAAGGTTTTGTGCATATGGCATGGAATATAAAGACAATGAGGGATACACCCATGACTGGGTAACCCTCCTACCAGCTTTACAATTGGCATACAACACAAGTATACACTCAGTGACAGGAAAAGCCCCTGCCACATTAGAGAAAGGATGGAACCCACTACTTCCAGTAGACTACTTGAAGAAGAACCTCCTCTCAGTACACCCCACAGCTAAGGACTTCCACACAATGTGGAAGACTGCCTGTGAAAAAGCAGAGCAATGTGTGGCTGAAGCCAAATTATATAACAAACAAAGATATGATAAAAGTCACCAAGAACCTGATTTCAAAGAAGGAGACCAAGTTCTAATCTCAACTCTTAACTTCAACAACCTAAGAGGACCCAAGAAGATGAGAGACTCATTCATAGGACCATTCACCATTATTAAATTAATAGGAAAGAATGCAGTAGAAGTCAACCTGACCAAAGAGTTCTCTAGGAAACACCCAGTTTTCCCTGTGAGCCTGGTCAAACCTTATCACCAGACAGATGAGGAGAAATTCCCTGATAGAAAGAAAACAGTCACCCATTAAAGATTGGTAGAGGAGGATGACTCACCTGCACCAGTGAAAAAGATCATTAAAGCCAGGAAAATAAGAATTAATGGGAAAGACAACAGGCAATACCTGGTTAGATTTAAGAATCAACCAGCAGATAAAGACAAATGGTTAACTGAAAAAGAAATCCCAGATGGACAAATACACCTCAGAAGATTCAGAGCCTCCAGGAGGGCTGAAGAGTCTCATCAATGATGAGCCTTCTGTTGAGGGAGGGTATGTCAGCCTGTGACTCAAAACAGAGCACTAGCATGACATCCAACATACCATAAATAATGGTATGACAAGTATTGAACAAACATAGTCAATACAGGTAACAATTAAGAGAAAACAATCCTCTTACATTAAACACCAACCTTATCCAAACAGAATAAGGAAACCTAGAGGAGAATAAACAAGTCAAAACCCTTATTTTCACCTCTCATCTAACTTATGCATATTTAAGTTATCCTATACCAAAATGGTATTTTTCTTAAAGCTCACATAGAGAGCTACACAATGATATCATCCATGTTGTTGTAACACCACTACAACTGGAGATACCATATAACCTCATTTTCAAAACCAAGTCCCCCTGAAAGTCAGAGAGGGCTTGTACAAAACTGTACAAACGTATAACCAAATTAAAGATCTCAACAAGAGCTTTTACTTGAGACACCTTAGACCTCTGTATCTCTTAAATTGATTGAGAGATCTTGGTTCAAAGGTTTAATAACCAAAATACAGATATTCTGAAAATAAGAAAATAAACAAACCCCTGTATCTTGGGCATACACTCATACAACTGTACAGTGTGATATACCAAACTGTAGAGCTAATCAAGCCCCACAAAACTGTATCATCAGAATACAGATATCTTCCAAATTGAAGAAGATATCTGGTATGGAAGTTTTTGAAGCCTCATACTGATGTACAAAAATACATCCAAAAACTTAAAACCCTTATAACTTTTGCTATTTGAAAGAAGGGTAAACATGAAGCATACCAAATTGAAGAGCTCATTAAGCCCTTCAATTCTGTGCTCTTGGTTTCTTGATATCTCAGAAACTGACTAAGATATCTTGGTTGGAAGTATTTTGACCAATACTGGCCTGTATCAAACCTGTACCAACCAGTACTATCTTGATACTCAAAATAATAGTTGTTCAAAGCTTAAACCCGCCCAGAATGACCAGTATTGATCATACAGACACCATAACAATTTCATCCAAGTGCTGACGTGGCAGGTGAAAAGTTTTTTCATCCTGTATTGATCCAGAATGATCATTTGTGGTTCCAAAACCACAATTCTGCCTCTACTGATGTCAGAATTGAGGATCCAGAACCACAGAATGACCATTGGAGTGAAAATTTTCACTCCTCTGACGTGTGAAGAGTTAATAACTCTTGACAGTCTTGAAAGGTATAAAAAGAAGGGTTTTTTCCTTCAAAAACCCATCATCTTATCTTACCTTACCAATATTCTTACGTGACAAGACTGTTATTCATCAGTAGTGTCCTTAGAATTATCAAAGATATAATTAGAATATAATTATTGTAGTGTTTCTTTACAGTCAAAGATATTAGAGCATTGCAACCCAGGTCCTCAATAGACTCATCACCACTGTTACCACGTAGCAGTAGGACCTGAAGGTTTCATTTTTATTTATTTTGACGTGTCACAGTCATAGTACCAGCTTGTATTTACTATTTTTAAGCTACTACATAGACTCACCCTGACAGAATCATAGCTATCAGAAATCATTTCTGATATTTTAATCTGGCTTCCTCCTCTTTCTGTAATTCCATCATTGCTCTGGCCATCTGAAATACATTCTCCATGGCATCCCGCTGAATCTTTGGGATCCTGTAACCCTTCCTGTATGGTTTTGTGGCTGGTGCCTTTCCTTTGCCCTTGTTCTGAACTTGTGGTTTCTTTTTCACATTGGAATTGCTGCTGCTGGCTGCTGGGGCTGTTTTTGGCACTTGTTTGGGTGGTGGAGGGTTGTTTTTCCTCAATTCTGCTGTCAAGAGCATCATGTTCTTCTTTTCCATCAATGGATGCCATCCATTGAGAAAATTGCAAGTGCTGGGATGGCCCAGGAATTTTCTCATAGTCAGGTAAGAATTAATGCAGTTTTTCCACAGATCTGAAAGGATCTGGTACTCTTTGTGCTGAAATGCATTGTTGTAAGCCTTCTGGCTGCCTTTGTATATGTCTACTGAGGCTTCTTGTGGCGGTTTCAGCTCTTTTTGAAGGTAAAATAGTATTATCAGCTTCAGAATGAGCTAATTTCTTAATTTGCAAGTCATCAACTGACCCTTGTCCTTCTGTAACTGATTGTCTTCTGCCATAATCCAGTCTATGACCTTTTTTGGAGTCACTTGAGGGGTTATAGCTGGCTCCTGATCTGGTTGAAGGCATATTTATAGTTAAAAAAGTTGAAGATAGTAATTTTATCTCAAACAAACCTACTATTTGCCAGATTCTTTGCCTTCTGAAGGGTATTACTTATATCCAAGTTAATCAAGTCAGAAGAAATTGGTTCTTGTTGATTATTCTGAGTTATAATAGCTTTACTATTATGGTCATAATTCACAGTAATTTCAGGGATAATGCTTGTTACTGTTGTGTTATAAATCAATTTTGATCCTTTGAATCAACAATTATATGTCAAATCTCTTTATCAATATCTTCCTAAGGTTTTTTGGAGTAATAGCAAGTGATTCATTATTAATTCTTGAAATGGTTTCTCTAGTAAAAGTTTTCTTCAAGAAATATACTTATAATTATTCTTGCAAAAGACAATTATGTATTAAAGTAATTTTATTATCTTCTTAATAAAGGAGTGCTATTATTAAATACTTCTTGTAGACAGTTACTGCTTACTGTTATAATCACTAGTAGTGTATAGCAAGTAAAAGAAATAATTATTTATTTATTTATTTATTTATTTATTTATTTGTGGTTATAATCACTATATTAGTATATTTCATAAGAGCAGTCATAGTACTGTTGATTAATAGTAATATTATCCACAGTTTCTTAGACAAATCTTACATCTTTCCTTGGGTCTGCTAGCTACTACAGAAGCCACCTCAAAACTGTTTCCCACATAACTAGTAGTCTATACAAGTTATTTTCAAAAGATGTAGTTTTTGAAATTACCAAAGAAAGAAGGGATGCATATGAGAGGATCAAACATGAACTCACTAATGCACCTGTGCTCCTCTTACCTGACTTCAAAAAATTTTTCATTTTTTTTAATTTTCTTTTACAATTTTTTTTGATACTATTACAGAAAACTCACAAATTAAATTTGAATTTCAAGGCCCTGCTGGGTAAATCATGTATCATTTGTACTTTCATTTTTTGATATTTTTTTCTTTGATGTATTGACTTGTAATAGAAGAGTCAGATTAAATAGATAGTTGGATTGCAGTTCAAGGCCATGCTTTTCCTTTAATTCTCTGAAGAATAATTTTCTAAAAGTTGATCTTGATTACTGTTCATTTTCATTTCAATCTTGCTGCTGAAGAGTTCTTTCCATAACTAATTCCATTTTTCTTTCTTTGAAAGGAACCTCTGATTATTCATTATAATTATTAGGTGTAAAACTTGATCCTTTAAATCAAATTCCAATTGCTTTTCAATAATATAGAAATCCCGTCTCTATCTAATTTTTTTAACATCCACTTGATACTCTTCAAGGAAAACCCATCTTTAAGCCTTGGTTTTACCCCAATATGAACTTTTCCTTATATCTTCTTCTATGTAAAATGTTTTATTCCAATAATCATTAGCCAGATTTCCCATTATTCCATCATAGGTTAATATCTCAATTCATTTAAGTTTTTTAGTCTTGATCCAGGTAGCTGGTCCCATGTCTCTTTCATTTGGACTTGAGTTAATTATTTTTTTGAAAAAATATCCTCAAATTCAATAAAGGGAATGATGTGATATTTTGTTATTTCAAACTTTTCAATTGATTGTAAGCCCCATCTTTGGTCTTCATTGTTAAGTCCTTGAAAATTATCATAAATCAAGAGGTCTTGGATTTCTTCATTTGTTTCTAAGCCTGGCCAATAGGTCCAGAGGGTACTTTGTGTTTCATCAGTTTTGAACATTCTGGTTCTAAAAGTTAAAATATGATAAGAATATTGCCAACGGTTTCTTCATGCTTATAAAAAATATGAATAATTATCATAGCTTCCTGGTAAAGGTAGATGAAATAAATAAGATTTAGGTTGGAGGCTTTCAAAATTTACTTGAGTGGTACTTAATTTCTTGATGCTAAGCAATTCTTAAAATGGGATAATTATTTCTCCAAAACTCTAAGTTCCTCCAATAACAATCTTATTTGTTCCAAATTATCCTTTTCTTCTCTTAATTGGAAAATTGATGACTAATATCTTTGAAGTTCTGCTTCATATTCAAAAATGAATTCTTCATATTCAAAAATGAATACTTCATATTTCCTTTCATCCAAAATTTCTTTGTCCTCAAACAATTCATTCCCATAACATCCAAACTTTGTCATCTTGGCTGTTTTTTGATTTTATTAAAGACTATGGTCTTATTAACATTTTTTTCTTCTGTTTTTAAAAAATATTAAAATTAATAATATTGATGGTGATTTTGAATAGAAATCAATATTTCAATTCCCAAGGATTTCCTCCCAAAAAACTTAAACCATTAGAGGTGGAATAAGAAGCAGGCACTCAACCCCATTTTTTTAATCTAAGCATATCCTTATGATACTTTTACAGTTAAAATTCTTGAATACCCAAATCTCCATTCACAAATTATTATTTTTTTCCATTTCAATTTTATTGTTATTTTTATTTTTTATTTGTTTTTTTTTTGAACTTTCACTTCTTTTTTTTACATGTGCAGAAAAAATATATTCAATTCATGAACCCCATTTTACTTTTTCCTCTTTCTTAAGAATTCCAGTCACACATACATTCTTGGCTGTTTCTTCCAGTATTTTCCTTCCTTTCTTCCTTTCTTCTAGGTTTATGACTTTTCACTCTCTTATGAATCCTTTTTCTTTGTGTATAAGGAGATATCCATACTCTTTCCTGAAGTGCATTGTATTAATAACCTCCATATTATGAAAATTGAAGTCTTCTTGTGGCCCAATTTTATACTTATAAAGAGCCTTTCTTCTTTGTGCATTAAAGTAAAATACTCCCTCCCAATATTACTTTTCCAAATTTCCCTTAATTAATTGCTCATTGAACAGTTCCATGAAGTCTAATTTAGAGAGGTCATATCCTGGAATATTCCTTAGCCATCTTCCTCCTTTTATGCTTGATGGACCCTCAAAGTATATATCTTTGAGTTCAATGTCTGGAATAATTATGAAATCTGGTTCCTCTTCAGGTGTTGGTAATTCTCATTCAGAAATTTTATCATGGTACTTTAAAAAACTTTCTGCATCAAAGCAAATATTTCTTGCTTTCTCAATTCTCTATGGATTTTGTGGGTTTCAATCATATTACAGGATAGTGTTCATGAGATCCTTCTGCAATTATGAGACTTCAACTTCTATCAGATTTTCTTCTTTTTTTGAATCTTAAGATAATCTTAGCTTTATTTATTTCAAGAGTAATGAGTAATGTATTCCTCCCAAATATTTTCATAAGAATTAGAGTTCTCTATTCTCTTCTTTTGATCAACCTGATAATTTTCACATTTTTGGAATTCATCAGTTTCATTAGACTCTTCTATATAGTATTCCCTTATTAATTTTTCATCTTTGAAACAGTTGACAATCTTATTTCTAAAATCTTCAAATGATTCTTCAGAGTATTTCTTATTGTTCATGTCTGATTTTCTTTCAATTTCCATATCTTGTGGGGATTTTTGCTTGGAAAATATGTCAACAAGAGTTTTTGTACTATGTATTGGTGGTCCCTCTATAATCTCTAAGCCATTAGCCAAAAATTGATATAACATTACATTTATTTCATTCTTTTATAGAATATTTTATCTTACTTTTTCTCCTTTTCATTCAATTGTTCCATATACCAATTTTATTTTTCATCTTCTTTCCATATATATCTCTTGTTGCTTTCAGGTTCATAACTGATTTTCCATATATCGGGTCATGGGCTTAAGCTTATTCTGTTTACTTGAGGGTTTCTGCCTTTTCTAGAATAATAATATTCACTTGAACATGCTAGATTTCTGTTGATCCATTCCTCCCACATTTGGGGAGCAAAGGTAGCCGATTCCTTGTTTTCTTTTATTGCTTTGTCTCAATACCAGGCTAATGACTTTGCCTCTTCTGGTTTTCCTTGGCTTGATAGTGCTTCTATGGATGGTCCTTTTTCTGGCGCTCTTTTTTCTACATCTTTGTCTCCTTCAACCTTCCCCTATCCATTATGGATAATATTTCATCTAAATTACATTCCATAGAATTGACCTTTTGATAATATTTGTTTTTAGTTCCATTTAAAATACTTTTTATTATTTCTTTAGATTTGTCTTCAGCTTCTTATAATTTTAATTTTCTAAACCAATGATTTATTTTTCCCATTTAACAAAGCTCCATTCCTCTTTGTGGTCCTGTTTTCCATCCTAAAATATGAGGTTTGCATATTGGAATACACAATCTTCTACCATCTTCTTTTTGATAGCCAAATATTTCACCTTTTTTCTGTGAAAATTCTAGTCTAATGCTATTGTCTTCCAAGAAGGAAATTCCAAGGACTATATGTACTGCTTCCTTGAAAATTAAGAAATAACTTTCTAGTTCTTGTCCAGAAGGCAAAAGTAACTGTGTGAATTCAGCTAATCTAAGTAATGATGTTGTATGTCCTCCCATTCCTCTTGAATTTTTGATTTCTCTGTTTGGAAGTAATGATTTTATTTCTGCAACTTCAGTGATTATGTTGAGCTCTGATCCTGCATCAAAAAGTGCCATTACTGGATATTCTTTATGTCCAACAAATACCTTCATAAACCCAAAGGGAAAGTCATAAAAAATTCTTGGTTTTTCAAAGTCTTGAATCTTTATGTAAGTAACATATCTTTTGATTTCCAATATGTTAACTGATTTTATAGATTCCTTTTATTCAAGAGAGATTATTTGCAGCCTGTGAATGAAGGTTTGGGAAACTGATGATATTTCTTCCATGGTGAAGTTAATTTTCTGTTCCAAGATTTTCTTTATCACATTTTCAATTACTCATTTTGTTTTCAATAATTTTTTATCCTTTATTTTTTCTTTCTTTTCATTTTTGTGATGAACCATCTTTTTATTCAAACTCTCACTTTCCTCTGAAATATTCCCTTTTTCTATACTTTCTGTTCCTTCGAATGTTTCAGTTCTTGTGGTATTTTTGTCTTTATATTTGGTTGGAGCAATTATCTCCATCTCTTCTTCAGCCTCATCTGCATGATAGGTTCCTGGTAGCATGGGTTTTTTACTTTGAGAATATTCATTATTTTGGCTTTCTTGCATAGCCAATATTTTCTTTTGTATTTCTGAGAGCTGAATGTACTTCCAATATCTCAGTGGGTGAAGATATTTTTGGTAGTTCCCAATTACTACAGTCTTCTACTTAAGCAATTAAAACTTTATTTTCTTCCTTCTTTGGCTCAACTATCTTTGGATCTTCTGGTCTTGATAGAGTATTTTCAATTATCTTCTTTGAGATTTCCTTTTTCTTGTTATGAAATTCTCTGACTAAATCCTTTGGAGCTTTGGTTCCCTCTGAGGATACTCTTTGGAAATTAGGGTTAAGGAAATTTATTCCTTCCCTACTGATTATTCTATTTTCCATATCTCCTTCCAGGTAGCTATATATTGTTAGTTAATGACCACTTTTAAAACAGTAATAACACTTTAAGGTTGGTCTTGGATAAAGTTGTGATGGCACATAAGGTTGATAATTTTCAGGTAAAGTGGCCTGGGTGTCTCTTGGTCTGAATTGTTGTGAATTTGATGCTAATCCTCACTCTTGTGTGTTTTTCAATCCTTCCAGACCTTATTTGGTGGATTAAAACCCTCTAATATTTCTTTCAGTTGGTCTAAAACTGTAAGGTTTGACTATGAAAAAATAAGTAAAAATTACTAATATTTTATGTAATCTACTCTGAATGTCCTTATGAAACTTAAAGAATAAGATGAAAGATAGTTATAATAATAAAAAATTAGTATAATTATGGAATAAAAAACTTCTATTATTTAATAAATATAATAATATAAAATATATATTAAAAATATTAATGTAATAAAATAAATATATTAATATATTCATGGCACTTTATTATTGTTACAAAAAAATACTAACCGCATAAAAAAATCTGTTTAATAATAAAAAACAATTATAACAATAATATTCCTAATATCAAAGTTATGAATTATTATAAATGCTATTCATATTAATTTAAGTATTATTTGAAAAATAATAATAGAGAGAAAATAACCTACTTTAAACACTTAATATAATAATTTTGAATACGTTTAGGCCAAAAAATATAAATACAACTTCTTTAAATTGTATTTCCAATAAAAATTAAAAGAAATTACAAATTTTCTTGTTTTTACATGGAATTAGGAATTTTAGATAAATTCAACAAAAAACAATTAAAAATTGGTTTAATCACGTCAAAATTGATGATTATAACAAAGATGAACTTGAGTATTTGAATATATGCTTCTTTTATATAAAAAGAAGAAATCTTTTACCTTTGGGTTTAATAGTTTATTGTTTTTGTTGCATCTGAGGGCAAAATAGAGTGAAAAGAGCTCTATTTATCGTAAAATCTCCCCTCCTAGACTCCAAAAGGCCTCTAGTACATGTTTACTGCTGGTATCCACCGTAATTGATCATTATTTTAAGGTTTAGTGATGATTACCTCATAATTGAACCATCTTATCTCATTATTACGCCATTATTTAGAGTTATCACTATAATTCTAAGTTTAATGACATCAGAGGCTTGGAAGAAGCCTAACCTTAGTGAAGTTTATCAGTGTTAATCATAATCAAATAGTATTCACCAGTTTTATTACGTATATAGCTTTTAAACCTAAAATAATATTACAGTGAGTGATCATAAATGATCAATTTTAAGCTTGAACTTTGATCATTAATGACTTTTAGGTTATACACACTACAGCCAATCAGAGAGTTATTTCTTATAGCTTAAAATTTCATAATTAAACTTCCAAGAGAATCTCATTACCTAATCAAAAATCCATTTTGATTATTTTTCTTATAACTCATCTTTTCTGTCAAAATTCACTATTTTAAACTTCAAACAATAATTTAAAAGAGTTTACATTGAATATAATGATACAAAATACATCATTATTTACTTATGAGCTAGTAGAACCTCAATATCCACTTTATTTTAAGTTTGGACCAGTCTCACAACAAATTGGTCAACAGCTATAGCAATTTTATTTAATAAACCCTTACAATTTATAACATTGTTTGTAACTTGTCAAATAAAGCTTATATCTGTGCTCCCACATTAATTAAATGGTAAAGTTATCAGTGGTTTAACTCTGTATCATGTGTGATTTAAGAGATATGAGCCAAAAACCATGAATATATGCACTGATCATGAAAGTGCATATAGTCAAGTTATTTCCTTAAATATTGACTTTACAAATATGACAAAAAGTGTTATATGTGTCTTTTTTCATGAGTAATCCAATGGTACAATTTGTTTTACCTGCTTTTTCATTGGTTTCTGAGATAAATTGGAATTCATTTTCTTTTTATTTTATTCTTACTTATTATTCATTGATTATTGACTTTACAGATATGCCATAAAAATGATATATGTGTATTTTATCATGAACAATATGAAAGCATAATTTGTTTCACATATTTACCCATTAGATTCTAAGTTAATTAAGAACTTATGCCTATTTATGGCATTTCCACTTACTTGAAGATAATTTTTTTTAAAGAATAATTATTGTAAAGCTTTCTTATGGCCATTTTGAATATTTGTTGATATCTCAAAGGCTCAAATTCCCTCCCACCAAAAAGGGATTGTACCACAATCTGATATAGTTAATTAGGGTATCATGCACTGTCCTACCTCTTCATTATACTTTCTTAGTCTTGAAGCTCAATAATGCTTAAAGTTCCTATTCTCTAGGCCTTCTTTCATTTCTGAACCTTCTTAGTAGTTTATCAGCCTTAGTTATATCTTTCTCAATTAGCCATTCATCTTCTTGAGTTGGGTTTCGATACCTCACAAGGTATTCTCTTTCTTTTTTGTTTCTGGTCCTTCTTTCTTTAAGGACTTTTACAATTTTCTTCTCTTCTCCTTCTTCTAAAGGGGGAATTTCCAGTGTTGGTTTATTTCTTAGGGAAAAGAATTATTTGTGACTTGAGCTGTATGTTTTTCTCAGGCTTTCAGGAAAAGTTGGGTGTTTATTCATTAATTCACCTGTGAGTTCTAGTTTCACAGAATTAGGTCCATGTAGTTTTTTTATCATGAATGGTCCTGAAAAGGAATCTTTCAACTTCTTTGGGCGTTTGATATTATTAAAATTCAGAGCTGATACTAAGACCAAATCTCCTAATTTAAAGCTAGTTGGTTTATGAAGTTTATCCCATCTTTCTTTTGCATACTTAAAAGAATCCTGCATACATCTGTTTGAATGATGTCTTGCTTTGTCAAGCATCATTTTGAAACTTCTTGCTGTTGGATTTATATATACTAAGTCTTTTTTAAGAGTTTCATATGGAAGTCTTTTATTCCATCCTTTTTCCAACACGGCTGGTCTTTTACCAGTTTAAGAATGGATTGATGTTTCATATGCCAGCTGAGGAGCTGGTATTAGGGTACACCAATCATGGGTAAAGCCCTCAGATTCTTTGAATTCTGCGCCATAAGCACAGAATCTTCTGAGCATATCTTCTAACGTTTGTATCATTCTTTCTTCCAGACCATCAGTTTGAGGGTGGAGGCTGTGGAGAATTATAATTTTGCTCCAAACAAGTTATGGATGTTTGTCCATAATGCTTAAGTGAATTTTGGGTCTCTGTCACTTATGATATTTTCAAATATTCCTGTATGGTCAATAACTTTATTCCATATCATTATGGCTGTGTCCATAGCTGTGTCAACTTTATTAAATTGTAAGAACATTAGAGTTTTGCTGTATCTGTCAACCAGTACTAGGCATTCATTATAAATCCTGTCTCCTCCTGGAGGTAAGGCTGTTACCCAGTCCATATGAATTATTTCCCATGGGGATTTTGGCTCTTGGATTTGTATCATCATTCCAAATTCCTTTTCTGTGGCTCTGTTTGCTTTTTGACATCTGCCACAGGCTTGGCAGTATTCTGCAACCTCCTTTCTCCAATTTGGCCACCAAGAGCAGGCTGTGACCCTTTCCAGTGTCCTATCTTCTGAGAGATTTCCAGATGCAACAATATCATTACATTCATGTAATATAGTATTCATCAAGGTTCTATCTTTTAAGTTCATGAAACATGTGTGTTTTGTCCTATGATACAGTATTCCATCAATGAGGTGGAATCTTTCTTCATCATATGCTTTTTTCCATTTTTCATCTAGTTTGGATGAACGTGATGGGTCTTTACATTTTTTCATTAGTCTAAGGTTTGTATCATTCTTTCTGCCAGGCCATCAGTTTGAGGGTGGTAGGCTGTGGAGAATGATAACTTTGCTCCAAACTTGATATGGAGTTTTTTCCATAATGCTGAAGTAAATTTTTGGTCTCTGTCACTTATGATATTTTGGAATAGTCCTGTATGGCTAATAACTTAATTCCAAATCATTATGGCTGTGTCTATAGCTGTTTCATCTTTGTGAAATGCAAAGAGCATTGGAGTTTTTTTGTACCTGTCAACTAATACTAGGCCTGCATTATAACTTCTGTCTCCTCCTGGAAGTACTGCTGCTACCCAGTCCATGTGAACTATTTCTCATGGGGATTTTGGTTCTTTTATTTAAATCATCATTCCAAATTTCTTTCCTGTGGATTTATTTTCTTTTTTAAATATTTCACAGTTTTGGGAGTATTATGCAACATCCTTTCTCCAATTTGGCCACCAAGAGCAGGTTTTTACCCTCTCTAGTGTTCTGCCTTCTGAGAAATGTCCAGATGGAACACTATGATGACACTCATGTAGTATAGTGTTTCTCAGATTTCTATCTGTTAAAGCCATAACACGTGTATGTTTAGTCCTATGATAGAGGATTCCATCAAGGAGGTGGGATCATCCTTAATCATATTTTTTTTCCATGTTTCATCTGGTTTGGATGAAAGTGATGGGTCTTTACAGTGTTTCATTAGAAGTTGGCATACAATATGACAGTTCTTGTCCATCTTATATCTTTATTTAATTTTGTTCAAGAATTTTGTGCCAATATCTGTTACATATATGCCTCTATATGAGCTTATTCCTGTGGTACCCATGCTGGGTTTTCAGGTGTATTTTCTAAAGCCCATCTGCTAAGGCCATCTGCATTTCTATGAATATTTCCACATGGATGAACTATAGTCATATTTTGCTTATATTCCTGGATAGAAATTTGCTATCTCATCATGTGTCTATTTGGTGTCTTCATGTTGAATAAAGATTTCACAGCATTGCAGTCTGTTATCACATCAAACACTGTTCCATCCAAGTAATAGTGCAATTTTTCTGAAGCTCACACTAGGCAAAGACGTTCCATTTGGCCTTCTACATATGTTGCCTCTGTTGGCTTAATTTGTCTTGGAATAAAGCAAATTGGTTGTTCAACAGGTTTAGCCTTGATGATTTGTGTCTGGTGTAGTGCAGCACCTAATCCTTCTCCAGAAGCATCAATGTACATCTTGAAAGGTAGTTTTCAATGGGGCATTTTTGAATTCCTCATATGCTTTTACCCTTTCTTCATTCATCTCATAGACTGTCTATTGGTCACAGAGCTTGTACAAGGATTTGGAAAATCTTGCAAAGTCTTTTATATGCTGTCTGTAATAACCAAAAAAGCCAAAAATTATTGCATTTCTTTCTTTGTTTGGGTCGTTGGTTTCGGTAGTACTGCTGCTAGTTTGTTTATATCCATGCCCAAAGTTAGTTCAGGTACAAAATTTCTTAGTGCTTTTAGTTCATGATATATGCAAAATGACACTTTTTCAAAGAATTTTTCATTTTTACTTGCACTATCTTCTGTAGTACCTTTCTAGTCTTGTTAAGTGACTTTCCCAAGTCTCTGAGAGAACTATGATATCATGAATATAGATAACCAACCACCCTTCTGATAACTCCTCCGGAAATACAATATTCATCATCCTTTGATAATGGGAAGGTTCATTTTTTATACCAAATGGCATTCTTAATTATTCATAAATTCCACAGTGGACTATTATCCTTAATAATTCTTTGGCATTGTCTGTTATGACATTCTGGTGAAACCCCTTTAGAGAATCCATTGCTGTAATGAACTTAACCTGTCACAATTGTTTCAATGTCTCATGGATTCTGGTTATTGAATATCTTTCAGGGATGGTATAGGTATTTTGAGCTCTAAATTCCCTTAACATCTTTACTTTTCCCTTATTCCAAGTTAGAATGACAGTTGTAGTGACCTCTACTTGTTCATTATGCCCTACTTTCCTTAACACTCCAAGGTCCATTAATTCTTTAATGTGTACCTCTAAGGCTTCGCTACCCCTTGGGCTAGCTGGGTAAGCTTTTCTTCTTAATAAAAGAGGATAAGGGTTTTCCAAATTAAGAATAATGTCTAATTCATGCTCAATTATTGCAACTAGTGGTTCTTTTTCAGTTGCAAAGGCATTTTTGTGTTTGAACAGAAGATCAATCAGTTTTTCCTTCAATTATTTTGTTAATTCTTGATTAAATTCTTCCCCATTAAGTTGTTCATTTATTAAGGATTGTTTCTCTGGGCTTTTCTCTTCATTTTTTGAACTATAATTTGTTTTTTGTTATTTAAAAAACCATATTTTTTCCGCTTATTGTATCCTATGGTAAAATATCTGTTTTTTTTATTGGCAATATCTATACCATACTTTGACAAGTAATCATTTCCTAGCATAAAATGGTTACTAGTACAGTTGTCTTTTACTAAGAACTCTACTTTCATTTTCATACATTGGGAAGGGTGATTAAAAGTTAATGTTAAGTCAATTATTCAAAGGTGCTTCATTCTTTCACATGAACTACTAAATTTAACCCCTTGTATTGGTATACATTCTTCTTCCCAATCTGGTATCATTGTTTTTAAGTAATCCTTACCAACACAGGTACAGCAGTCTCCTGTATCCAAATTTGCTTTTGCCTCTTGGTTTTGAACTATTACAATAATTATACCTGATTTTCAATCTATATATCCTATTCCTTTTACTGGTTTGGTTCTATACAGCTTTGCAACTTGTATGTTTGTGAGGCTTTTATCAGTTGTTCCAGCCTGTGGTAATTTTGAATTTACATCTAGTACTTCATATGTTAAATCAATATAATTAATTTTTGCATTAATTATCTTAATTGAATCACTTTCAGAAGTTTCTTACTCTTCAGTGTCTTTTTCAGACTCGGATTTATCTTCTTTGTCATTGTGGTCTTCTGTTTCCAAATTTTCATTGATTTTTGCCTTTTTAAGGCAATTATTGGCTAAATGTCCATTACCTCCACATTTATGGCATTTTCTTTGCTCATTAGTAATGGGTGTATTGGGTTTGAAAGGTTCTTTTGGTTTATCTCTCTTGATAAATCGTTTGTTTGGACTTTTAGTGTCAAATGTTACCCATGTTCTGCCAAATTGTTTTCTTTTGACCATATCCTCTAGTGCATTGATATACTCTTCTGTGGAGCATGGTTCTATACATCTGCTTCATATGGCATGTTCCAGTTCCCCTCCACATTGCTTCATTATTTTCCTATGCACCATTTTCTGTGACATTCCTGGATACAGTGAATTTAATTTTTCAACTTTTTTTAAGAACCAAGTCAAAGTTTCATCCTTATCTGGGTCAAAGAAGGAATTTTCAAACACATTTTCTATCTTGTACCTCAAGGCATCATTTTCTTACTTGGTGATTATTTCATTTTTCCACCAAGACCAGGTATTTTCGCCATTTGTTTGTCTTATGCCATAATCTCATCTGATTGCAGATCTTTCAAATAATGAATGTAATCTGGTAGTGATTAATTCATCTGTTATGGCATAATCTTTCTGTAACATGTCAATTTTTTTGATAAATGACATATGGTGATATTCACCTTCACCTGTGAATGTTGGCCATTACTTTAATTGAGGTGCTTCTTTCATTAATATTTGGCTATTTTCTTGATGTCTAAAGTCTGTTATGAATGGATTTGTTATTTCATCTTTTGGCTTAACAGGACTTCTTATATGAGAAAATGGTGTTGATAACTTTGGAATATGTAAGTTAGCCGCACTTATTTTAATCATTTTTTCAGTTATAATTCTTATTTCCCTTTGAATTTCATCTTGGGGATTCATTCTTTCTTCATCACTTTTTTCTACATGGTCTAGAAGTAACCTTTGATATGATCAATTCTTTTCTTCAAATTATTGGACAGAAATACTTAATTTGTTTAGTTTTTCTGTAAGATTATTGATACTCACATCATACTTAAATTTCAAAGTTTTTCTTTGATATCTTTCATGTATTTATAAAATTCCTGTTGTCCTTGCATTAAATTTTGAGTATTGTCAATCAAAATTTTTGGTTTATTATTTTCAACCATAAATTCAATGTTATCAATTTCTTTTTTATTTTGTACAACAATTTTTGTTAAATATTATAAGGTTTTATTTATTTCTTGTAAGGATAATGAACTATTTTTAATGTCTTTAAGACGTAAAATACCATTTTCAATTTCTGTTAAAGTATTTACAACACAGGAGACAAAGTTATTCCTTTGGCAAATGATTTTGTCTCATTCTTTGTTCCTCTTTGTCCTTGAATTCCATCAAGGTTCTGGCCATGTCAAAACCATTTTCCAGGGCATCTTTTTGGATTTTTGGGATCCTGTAGCTTGGGGAAAATGGTTTCCTCCAGTTCTTTTTCTTGTTCTTCCTCCCTTCTTGGGGAAGTTGATTGGCTTGAGGCTTTCTGGTAGAAGCTACTGGGGCTTCTTCCTTGCTTGCTTCCCCTCCTTTTGATAGGGTACTCCTTTATATTTTTGATTTGAGGCTTGGATGATAGTGGATTCCATCCATTGAAGTCTCTCACTATTTCCTCCTCTTTGAGGAACTTTTTCAGTATATGCCAGGAGTTCATCACTCCTTGGTGCATTTGTGGCAACATTTCCCAATCCCTGTCCTTGTACACTGTGTAGTACTGCTTGTAATGGCTCCTGTATATGTCTATTTGAGCCATCTGAATGTAACTTTTAACTTTTGGAGTTACTCATACTTAGTTTCAGCTCTGGCTCTGATATTATGGTCATTTCTTGGACTTGCCCTCTGGCTATGGCACTTCCTTGTGTGTGTTCTGCTCCATTGGGGATTTGTCCCTTTCTTTTCCCTTTTGAGGGATCAACTCTCCTTCTGAGTCCTGATCCACCTGATTGGATGGAGTGTTGGGATCCTCTCCAAGTAGTCATAATTGAGAAGAGAAAAATATTTCAGGACACTAAAAACTCTTTTTTCTCAAAATTTAAAGAGAGGTTCTCACCTTCAGATTCCTGAAGAGTGGGTCCTGGAAAGACTAATTTCTTAGCGTTCTTTTTCTTATAAACAAAAGGTGCTTGAGAACTTGGACAAGTTTTCTCCACCAATCTCTCAACAGTGGTTTGATTATCTTCTGCTGGGTTGTTGGCAAACACTAAAACAACAAATAAATATAAGTCTTTTTTCTAAAAGTATTTTTTTGATAAAATATGGAAATTTCCACAGAAAAATTCCTTTGAATGAATAAAATGAATAAAAGAAATGAGTGAAAAAGAATAAAAATAACTTTTTTATTGGTTTTTTATTTTTTATTATTTTTTATATTTTGATTTGCAAAGGATAAAATAAAATTAAGATGATTCTCTCAAAATTGATTGATAATATAAATTTATTTTTAATTTATAAATATCTTTTTTTAATCACTATAGTCACGCAAAGAAAGTTCTTGCGAGTCTAAGGATGTGAAAAACCATGTGTAAGGCAGTATAATTGCTTTCCAAATTCCTCAATAGCTCTAAAAATCAATAAATATAAAGGTATTATATAATTTAATACTGGATGAACCCAATTTGAATCTTGCTTAAAGGTCTTTGAAGTAAATATATTGGCAGCCCCCCAAGTGTAAGGTTTGACTATGAAAAAATAAGTAAAAATTACTAATATTTTACTTATTTTACTCTGAATGTCCTTATGAAATTTAAAGAATAAGATAAAAAATAATTATTATAATTACAGTTTAAAATACTTATATCCTAAATAAATATAATAAAATAAATATATTGGTATGTTTATGGAACTTTATTATTGTTACAAACAAATAATAAAGGCATAAGAAATTGTTTTTTAATAATAAAAAAACAATTATAGCAGTAGTATTACCAACATTAACATTATGAATTAATATAAACACTATTCATATTAATTTAAGAATTATTGAAAAAAAAAATATAGGAGAGAAGATAACCTACTTTTAACACTTAATTTAATAATTTTGAATAATTCCATGCCAAAAAATATAAATAAAACTTATTTGAATTGTATTTAAAATAAAAATTAAAACAAATTACAACTTTTCTTGTTTTTATGTGGAATTAGATATTTTAGAGAAATTTAACAAAAAACAATTAAAAATTGATTTACTCACATCAAAATTGATGATTATAAAAAATATGACCTTTATTCTTTGAATATATGATAGCTTTATATAAAGACAAGAAATCCTTTACCTTTGGTTTTGCTAATGTATTGTTTTTGATGCATCTGAGGGCAAAATACAGTAAAAAGAGCTCTATTTATAGTTAAATCTTCCTTCCTAGAGTCCAACAGGCCTCTAGTAGACGTGTACTGCTGGTATCTACTGGAATAAATGAGTAATTCAAGGTTTAGTGATGATTAAATCATAATTAAACCATCTTATCTAATTATTATTCCATTATTTAGAGTTATCACTATTCACCAATTTTATCACTTATATAACTGTTAAGCTTAAAATAAGATTACAGTGAGTGATCATAAATGATCAATTTTAAGCTTATATGTGCTACAGCCAATCAGAGAGTGATTTGTGATATCTTATCATGTCATAATTAAATTTCCAATAGCATTCAACTAGGTCATCAAAACTCTCTTTTTGATGATTTTCCTTGTAACTCATCTTTCCTGTCAAAATTCACTATTTCAAACTTCAAGCCATGATTTCAAGGGGTTTTACCTTGAATGTAATGATACAAAATACATAATTCCTTACTTATGAGATATTAGAACCTGAATATCCACTTTATTTTAAGGTTGGACCACTTTCACAACAAAGTGGTCAACAGCTATTGCAATTTTATTCAATAAACCCTTACATGCTATAACCTTGGGTGCAACTTGTCAAATAAAATCTAATATCTGTGCTCCTACAGTAATTACATGGTATCTTTTTGTTTGTTTAACTCTCAATAATTTGTGTTTAAGAGATATGAGGTAAAAACCCTGAGTATATGCACTGATCATAAAAGTGCATATATTCAGGTTATTTGCTTGAATATTGACTTCACAAATATAATGAAAAAATTCTGTATATGTATCATTTCATGGGAATCCAATGGTACAGTTTATTCCACATTTTTTCTCATTGGTTTCTGAGATAAATAAGAATTTTTGTCTTTTTTATGGTATTTGTAAGGTGTGGATATGAAACTTTGTTTAAAAATCAAGTACTTTTCCTGTCCTCAAAATTTGTAGAAGGTAAAAATCAATTAAAAATAGTAAGAAATATTATTTTGAAGAGAAAACACGCCAATTTTATTGTTTATAACCTTATTAGTATAAAACAATAATATTATAAAGATTTATTGTTTTACCAACAATAAAAGTTTATCCCAAAATACTCTACAAGAGATATTTAAGGCTACAAAAGAAATTTCTTCAAGTGCAATTTCACTTGGAATTAATTGAGCAAAGAGCGGCAAGGAATTAATTGAAGAACAAAGTCTTTAAAAGGATATTTAAAGAGAAAACATGCCCAAAAGTGACCATAGTGAATTTGGAAACAAAGTGACAAAGTTTACAGTGATGAAAGATGCTTTAATTCACCTTTGGGGTGGTTCAGGGGTAAAAAAGATTATAAGAGTTACAAACAATGATTATAATGATTTTTTCACGTGGTTAAAAGGTTTAAAATGATTTAGAAAGGTTGGTTGGAATATTTTATTGATTGGTTTAACAGTGTTTAAACTAATTATAAAAGGAAAAGATTCTAACATGAAGAGAAAAGAGGGGCAAAGGAGACATTCTTTTATAGCCATCAATTTTCTTACTCCAAAAGTAAAATTTACTCTTGTCAGTCGTGAAAAACACTCTGACAACAGAAAAGCCAATTATGGCATCATTGGACCCTGGTTTAGACCAAAAAGGGGCTGGTTTTAGCCATTTTAGACCCTTAAATCAGCCATTACTATAGTAATACCAGGCCTAGAGCCTTCAAAACACGTCAGAATGTGTGTAAGAGACGTAGAAACTAGTTAAAGCTGTTTTTACTAAGATTGTTTTATCTTAAGGGTAGTTTTACCCTCTTGGAAACAGTTAAAACTACCCTGGTTGGTATCAAAACCTCATCATCAATTGAGTCACAGACCCTGTGACTCAATTCCAGGCCAAAAGCTACGAACTTTTGCATGAAGTTTGACACCACATGCCTGTCAGAAAGGATTTTGGGGGTCTAGCTCCCCCTTAGAGCTGGAGTTCCTATTGCCCCCCAAATTTAATCTTTCCAATTTATTTTTGCTTTAATTCTTCATCATGTATTATACTTGTAATTTACATATGTAATTCAATTGAGTTGTACAGTAAAATACAGTGATAATTGATACCTCATATGTAAATTAAAGTTCACTTATGTAATACACATGCACATTTTGACACTTCAATTGAATTCAATTGAAAATACTTCAATTCCTCATAACTTCTAAAATATACACAACACCTCAATTTTAACACAATTTTTGGTGATTGACATTAACTGTTATGTTAATTAAAATGAGGTTTTGAGTATTTGCAATTTTCATACAGAAAATACTAAAAACTTAATTTAAGCTTATTTAGAGTTGAGTCACAAAATTTTCACTCAGAGGCGACCCCACCTTATTTTTTATGAGGAATACAATGGTGAAATATGTTTTATATGTTTGTTTATTGGATAAAAAGTTATAATAATTTTTATTTAACTTTTTTCCAAATTTATTTAATTTTTGCAAATTTTGTTAAAAATTCATTTTTACTTAATTTCTTCAAGTATAAATGTCAATTTACAATTTTAAAAATTAATGTAATTTTATTTTTAAATTATAATTAAATTTTTTCATTTTTTATATAAATTTATATTTATATTTTGATTTTTTATTTTTAATAATATAAATAAATTACTTTTATTTATATTTGTAAGTTAATTTTGTATTTGTGATCTTTTGGGTATATGAAAATACCTCTAAGACTCACATTCCCTCACCCTAAAAAAAGAACATTCCTTTTTAATATTGCTATTTCTTGTGTGCCTGAATCTCCTGAGAAGTTAGGCAGCTTCTGGTATATCTTTTTCTTCTAACCATTCATCTTCACAAGTTGGGTCACTGTACCTAACTTGGTATTCCCTTACTTTCTTGGTTCTTAATTTTCTTTCTTTAAGAACTTTGGTAATCTTCTTAGTACCAGATGTCACAATAGAAGGTACAACTTGGGGAACTTTATTCCTTAAGGGGAATTTTTCAGCCACACTAGATTGATATGCCTTCACCAAGCTCACTGTAAATGTAGGATGCTTATTACTAAGTTCCTCAGATAATTCTACTTCAACAGCATATTCTCCATGGAGGGCTTTAATAACAAAAGGTCCTGAAAATGAGTCTTTGAGCTTTTACATCCTTTGATGTTAGTGAAGTTGGTGGTGGAGATTAGTACTAAATCCCCTACCTTGAAATCTGGAGTGGCATGGGATTTGTCCCATTTATCCTTAGCATATGCAAATAAGTCTTCCATGCATCTTACTGCATTCTTTCTTTTCTGTCTAGCATTCCTTTGAAGCTGGCAGCTGTAGGATTTCTTTCAACCAAATCCTTTCTTAAAGAATCTTGGAGTAATTTGGGATTCCATCCTTTTTCCAAAATAGCAGGAGTCTCATTGGTACTGGCATGAATGGATGTATTGTATGCCAGTTCCAGTTCAGGTAGAAGAGTACACCAATCATGGGTGAAACCATCATTATTCTTAAATTCAAGGCCATATGCACAAAATCTTCTCACCATACTGTCAGGCTGAGTCTATATTGAAGTGGTAATAAAAGTATTTACAACTAAAATTATGACTGTGACACGGTTAAATAAGGATTTAAAATATAAAAATTTGTAAATGGTGTGATTTTAATAATAAGAGGGCTTTACTATAGTAGATATAGTGGTGGTGAGCGCTGTTGAAAGCCCTGGGTGCAGCTTTACCTGTTGAGTTACAATAATAAAGACTAAAATTATTGATATTATAATAATACCTGGTTATTACCCAAGAGTAAAACTGTTTTTGACAGTTTACTACGTAGGGTATTCAAGAGCAGGAGAGGAAAGGTTTTTGGCAGTGGAAAGCCCTCTATTTATCCTGAATTTGAGGTGAAAAGGCTGTTAGACCTTTCCACGTAGAGGAAGTGAAGATTTTTCACTCTCTATGACAGGCTTGTGCTTTGCAAACAGCCTGTATACACTGTATTGGGCTCAGATGTGGTTTTGAAACCACATCTGGGCAGTTTTCACCAATACAGGGTGAAAATTTTCATCTGGGGACCTCACAGCCTGATTCTGACGTGTATGACGCATAGAATGCTGTACAGAAACTGTATGGGACCCCAGTATTGACTGACATATGAGGTATTGAAGTAAAAACATGCTTCTTTGTCTATTTGACACCTCATATTCATGGTTATAGGGTGTTATCCCATGGTAAGGCTGTATATGACAGCAGGTGGGATTTTGACCTTAAAATGGTCATAACTCTGTCAGTTTTTGAGATATCAAGCTCAAAGTTGGTTCATTGAATAGCCCTGTATGCGCTCTACACAATGGTACCCAACTTGACATGGTTATCATTAAATATGGCAAAGTTATCCCATGTACAAGTATTTTTATACATTGGCGTGGTTTGGGCAAAAGCTGTATTAAGCTTGTTTGGCCAATAACTTCTGTTCTAGTTGAGATATGAGGAAATGGATGACACCATCAGATAGCCCTGATTGTGCTCTTTCCAAAAAGACCCCACTTTAAGTATCTCACACTAAAACTGTAAAAGTTAGATGAGAGGTGAATGTTTTGTTCACCCTTATTTGGTCTGAATTTGACCATAACTCAAGTAATACTGGTGCTAGCTCAGTTTGGATGGTACCATTGGATAGCCCTGGCTTAGAGCTTCATTTTGAATACCCATTTGATGGGGTTAAGCCTCTCCTTCTAGATTTTAGATGAGAGGTGAAAATTAAGGTTTATGCTCAGCAATGACTTTGAGCAGGAATAACTTTGTTATTTCTTGTCCTATGGTGATGGGACTTGTATTTTCAGAAAGAGGTGAGTTTCCTCTTTCTTTTGATACCTTTTGAGCTAATTTGGCTCAGGTCCATGTTTTGGTGGTATTTTGGCTATACCATTGGTTTATGGTATTTTGGCTGTCATGCTTGTGCTCTGGTTTTGAGTCACAGGCTGACATACCCTCCCTCTAAAAAAGGCTCATCATTGATGAGACTGTTCAGTCCTCCTAGAGGCTCTGAATCTCCTTAAATGAAGGTTCCCATCTGGTATGGCATCCTCTGCCAACCATTTGTCCTTATCAGCTGTCTGGTTTTTGAATCTGACTACGTATTGTCTTTGATCCTTTCCATTAAGTCTGATTTTTCTGGCCCTGATGATTTTACTCACAGGTCCAGGAGAGTCTTCTACTTCCACTATTTCTGGTGGAGTGGTATTCTTCTTCCTGGAGGGGAATTTATCCTCCCCTGTCTGGAAGTATGGTTTGACCAGGCTCACTGGAAAGACTCGGTGTTTCCTAGAAAACTCCTCAGTGAGCTTGACTTCTACTGCATTCTTCCCTATCAACTTAATGATAGTGAAGGGCCCTACAAATGAGTCTCTCATTTTCTTAGGTCCTTTGAGATTACTAAAGTTCAGTGTAGACACTAAGACCTGGTCCCCTTCCTTGAAGTCAGGTTCCATATGTGATTTGTCCCACCTCTGCTTGTTATACTCTTTGGCCTCAGCTATGCATTTGGCTGCAGTATCACAGGCTTTCTTCCACATATCATGGAAGTCTTTGGCTGTGGGGTGGATTGTCAGAAGATTTTTCTTCAGGTGATCCACAGGTAACAGGGGATTCCACCCTTTCTCTACCAGTGCAGGTGTTTTTCCTGTGGTAGAGTGCTGGCTTGTGTTATAAGCCAGTTGGACTGCTGGTAAGAGGGTAACCCAATCATGGGTGTATCCCTCATGGTCCTTGTATTCCATTCCATAGGCACAGAACCTTCTGAGGATGTCCTCCATTGTTTGGATCATCCTCTCAGCTAGGCCATCTGTTTGGGGATGGTAAGCTGTGGAAAAGGCAAGCTTGGTGCCAAGCATGTCATATAAGTTGGTCCAAAATTCAGATGTGAATTTTGGGTCCCTTTCACTAATTATGATCTTTGGGACTCCACAGGTGGATATGATGTTATTCCAAAATAACAGAGCAGTGTCCATGGCTGTGTCTTCTTTATGGCATGGTAGACACCTCATGCTCTTGCTGAACCTATCAACTATAATTAGACAGGCATTGTAGTTTTCTTTGCCTCCTGGGACAAGTCCTGTAACCCAGTCCATGTTGATGGTTTCCCATGGGTGCTTGGGTTCTTCTATATGTTGAAGTAACCCATATTTCTTCCCATGTTTTCTGTTTGCCTTTTGGCATCTTTCACAAGTGTTGATGTATTCACTCAAATCTTGCTCCCACTTGGGCCACCAAGCTGTGCTTGCTACCCTCTCTTTAGTCCTGTCTTCACTCATGTGTCCCATATAGGGGCAGTCATGGCATTCCTGCAGGATTAAAGAGATGTGGTCTCTGTCTATCACTGTGAGTGCACTGGTGTGCTTCTCTCTGTGATAAATCAGGCCATCTATAAGGAAGAATTTATTGTCCTTATAGGCCCTCAACCAGGGTTCCTCCAGCTGGGTTTCCAGCTCTGGGCTCCTGTATTTTTGTTGAAGGAGTTGGAGTAGTATGCTACACTGTTTGTTTTTAGCATAAGATTTCAGTACTGCATTGAAAAATTCATTGTGCAGTTCTGAGGAACTTATTCCCAGTATGGGAGTTTCTGTCCCTTCTGAATCAGTGTTTCCACTGTCAAGGGTACCACTCCCTGGTGCCCATTCAGAGAATCTGAAGTTCTTTTTCCTATTAATTTCCATAAAATGGATAGGAATTTTTGCAGCAACTTCAGGGTCATAAGCTGGATTGCTTTTGACATTGTCCAGTGGCCATCTGCTGAGGCCATCTGCATTGGTATGGCTTTTACCTTCCTTGTATATGATGGTCATGTTCCCTCTATACTCCTGGGTGGCTATTTGCCATCTCAGCATATGTCTATTAGTAGTCTTCATGTTTAGTAAAGATTTCAAGGCTGTGCAGTCTGTGTAGACTTCAAAGACTGCACCCTCCAAATAATAATGGAGTTTTTCTAGAGCCCAGACTAGACATAGACATTCTGTCTGGGTGGCCCCATACCTGGCTTCTGAATCTTTTAGCTGCCTGGAGATGTAACATATTACACCTTCTCTTGGTTCACCATCCACAATTTGTCTTTGGTGAAGGGCTGCTCCTAGGCCTTGGCTGCATGCTGCATCTATGTATAACTTGAATGGTAGTTCAAAGTCAGGCAAGATGAGCACAGGTGCATTTGTGAGTTCATGTTTGATCCTCTCATATGCATCCCTCCTTTCCTTGGTTATTTCAAAAACTACATCTTTTGAGCATAACTTGTATAAGCTACTAGTTATGTGGGCAAAGTTTTTGATGTGGTTTCTATAGTAGCTAGCAAACCCAAGGAAAGATTGCATTTCTTTAATGTTCTTTGGTACTGGCTTTTGCAGTACTGCTGCTACTTTGTTCTGGTCAATTGCCAGACTAAGGCCTGAGACTTTGTGTCCTAGAGCTAGTAGCTCTTGTTGGCCAAAATTACACTTTTTAAGTGAAATTTTTAGATTGATGGGGTTACATTTACTTAGCACTCTGTCTATGTATTGTACATGATCTTCCCATGTCTCTGAGTATATAATGATATCATCAATATATACTACCATCCAGCCTTCCATTATTTCTTCTTGAAATATGGTGTCCATCATCCTTTGGAAGTGGGCTGGTGCATTCTTGATGCCAAATGGCATCCTGGTGTACTCATATATGCCCATATGGCATATAATTCTGAGTAATTTCATGGAGTTTGGTTTAACTCCATTTTGGTGGAAGCCCTTCATGCAATCCATCTTGGTTATGTATTTGGCTTTGGCCAATTTATCCAAGGCATGAGGTATCCTTGATATAGGGTACCTGTCTGCTTTGGTGTAGTTGTTCAGGGCTCTGAAGTCTCCACACAATCTAGACTTGCCATCATGCCAGGTGATTAGGACAGGAGTGGTGATTTCCACTATTTCATTATGTCCAATCTTCCTAATGACATCCATGTCCAGGAGTTCATTGATATGTTTCTCAATCTCTTTCCTGGTCTCCAGACTTGCTGGGTAAGGAGGTCTCCTTAACATGGGTGGATAAGGCCTTTCTACATCCAGATATAGTTCTATATCATGGCCTTTGATCTTGCCTAATGGTTCTTCACCAATGGCAAATGCTGGTCTATTCTTCCTCAGCATCTTCAGTAAACTTAGCTTTTGTTTACTGGTGAGGGTAGTGCTAAACTGTCCCTCTCTGAATTCTTTCAGAAGTTCTTCCAGTGGGTCCTGAGAAGATATTTGGTATATATCAAGAGAAAATTTCTTTTCCTTGTTAGTACCAATGGTAATATGCCTATTTTTACTATTGTAAATATCTATGCCATACATCCTCTGGTAATCTGTTCCCAGTAAAAACCCTTGGATGTGGGCATCTTCAAGCACTACAAACTCTGGGTTGAGTCTAATATTACCCTTCCTGTGGGGTATAATTATCTCTTTGACAATTGTCCCAATGGAAGTCATCTTCCCTGATGCACTTTTGAAGTTCTTTGCCTTGGTGGGCAAGAGCTGATTTTCCCAGTTTGGGAAGTGGTTATCCAGATAAGTTCTGGCCACTATGGAGCAATGTGCTCCACTGTCAATGATCAGTGGGTGCTGAGCATTGTCAATACATACAGTCATTTTTGTGGCTGTTCCATGTATATATGCCATTCCTTTGGTTGGTGTAACCAGGAATGTTTGTGCATCTTGTGTATGTTTACACAAGTTCTTGTTGGCAGTGTCTTGTGGCATGCCTGCTTCCAACTGTATATCCTGGATTTCTAGTGGGGTTTCCTCTTGGTATTCCACTAGAAATTCCTCTCTTGGGTCTTGCTCTTCATCAGATGGTTCTCTGATGGCATCACCCATAGAGTCTGATTCAGAATCCTCTGTTGGAGGTTCTTCTTCAGGGACTTTTTCTATAGCATAGACTTTCTTCTTTGCTTTTGGACAGTTGTTGGCATAGTGGTCTGTTGAACCACAATTGTGACAAGAATTCTTCTTCTTTGTCACTTCTGCCCCTCTTTCTCTGGGTTTGTCTTTAAACTCTACCCTGAAAGGTTGTTTCTCTTTGAAACTATTGCTTCTATATGGGGTGAATTTCCCTATATTAGTCCTTTTCCTTATGTCTTGTAAGGTATTGGCTATATCATCTAGAGTGCAATTTTGGTTGCATCTGCACTTTACTGCATGCTCTAGTTCTCCTGGCAGTTGTGTCAGAAGTTTATGATTCCTCATTTGAATGTTCATTTGAGGATCAATGGCTTTAAGTCTTTTAGACTGTCTAAGGCACCACTCATATGGATCTTTGTCCACAGAGTATTTGTCATTTTCAAATGACATGGTCTTTTGCCATATCCAAGTTCCATTACTGTACTTTTGGATTATTTGACTCTTCCACCATGGCCAATTTCTTCTGCCATGGATTTCTTTCATTTCAGTGTACCATATACTTGCATGAACTTTAAATGCAGTATTCATTCTAGCAGTAATCCAGTAATCTGGTATGCTTGGTACATCAATGAAGAGTCCATCAATATAATCTATGAGTTCCATATGATCATATTCTCCTGATCGAGAGAATTTGGGCCAGCTTGAGGCCTCAGGAAGCTGTTTCAAGGCTTCCTTCTCTGAATAAGACATGCCATCTCCATCCTGGTATTGTGATGGAGATCTTGCCTTATTCAACAACCTGGCATCTGGTTGATATGGATTCTCCATAGCTTGGCTTTGTGGTTGGGGCTTTAAGCTATGGTAGGCATCAAACAATTTGTTGATGTCTTGGTTCAGACACTCCCTGTCCCTGCTGCTATGGTGTTGTTCTTCAGAGACTTGATTCAGTCTCTTGTTGGTTTCTTCAGAGGCTTTTCTCAGTTGAGCATATCCTTCCTGAAGGTTTTTAACTATCTGCTCCAATGAGGCTTGAGTTTGTCTCATCCTCTCTTGGGCAGCTGCAAATTCTGCAGCCTGCTTTGCAGATTGCTCAGCATATTGGGACATTTGCAACCACAGTGTGTCACTGTTGATGTTGCTCTCAGATGTGATAATGTTATTTTCAGTCTGAGTGGGGGTAATGTTTCTATTACTAGGACTACTGATTCTAGAGTGGTTTACAACTACTTCTGGTTCTTGTGTACTTCTTTTACCAAATCTAACAGCTTCTGGATCATGGGGTCTGACTCTTTCCTCCTCTGGTTGAAGGAGGCTTTGTTCTTGCCCTTGTTGCCTTGTCTTCTCCTGGAAACTTCCTGGAATTGTGAAGAATGGTGACTCATGGCCACTGATCTGCTGGTTTCTGAATGGTGTGAAGCCACTGGAGAGCTGATTTGGCTGGCTCCTTGTGAACCTGAAGGAATCTGAGTAGGCCCTGTCTGGGTTAACTGTTCTTCTATAGCTTGGATAGTGGCTTGATTCTCCCTTATCCTCTGTGCCCTTGCCTCCAGGAGTCTGTGCTGCCTGGTAGGATTCCAACCCTTGGTGATTACCATAAGGTCTTTGAAGTCTATCTCTTTGAGACAGATCTTCTGGAAGCTTGATCCCAGTTCTGCCCAGTGAGTTGCTAGGTTGAACCTCTTGTTGTCCATGCTCCATTGAAACAAATCTTTGAGGAGTTGGTGGATTTGAAGAACTTGATCCATATCCTTCCAGTCCTCTGGTTTGAGGTTTCTGTTGAATTGGAGTGTAAATGGCAAGGTTGATATTATCTCCCTCATTGTCTTGCCATCCACCACTGTGTCCAATGTGTCTTCTTTCAGGTCTTCTGGTTCTAGACATTCCTGCTCTATCCTCTGGCTGGTTCCTTTGGAAGCCAAGGTCTCTGAGGTATGCAGGGGACATATCAGTGTTTGCAAGCAGTCAAAAACTTTATGTTCTTAGGGTATTTACCTTTGACTGTGCCTTGTACAAATTTGTTATCTGCTGCTTTGGGCAGTTTGCCTTTGGAAGTTACAACTGGGTTAATAATTGTAATCTTCCCTGTACAAGTGGTTAAGGTTGGTTTACCTTGTATTGAAGCAGAGTTTCGTGGTTTTCTACTCCTCTGAGTGGCTATTGGTGTCCACTTCTTGGCTGTAATGAGGCCTTCACTAAGCCTTTTTCCTTTACCCTTGCTGCCCTCTGGTTCTGAGGGTGTCACTGGTGTGTTGGCCTGTGACTGGGTTTCAAGTGGGATGTAGTTTTCTTCCACTGAATCAAAACAGGAAAAAGAGGGCTTATGTCAGTTAAGACTTCTTAAAAGGCTGGTTTTGCACGTCTAAGAATGGCCTCTGGGCTTGTATATTATTACAGTATGCCCTTGTATAATGATAGTGTAATTGAATTAACAATTTCACGTCAAAAATACAGCTTATGGTGTCCTGTCACACTGTTTGTGTGTCAGTATCCCTCAGATAAACTTGTGGTTTGCAAGTGTATTCTGTATAAGTGGTTTGTATACAAGTGTTATTGAATTAACAATACACTTGACCATGCCTCAACTGATGGTTTTTCAGTCAGAGGTGTCCTTATTCAGTCAAGAATACAGGACTTTATTAGTGGCTTATGTGTTTTTATATGCAAAACACACCAAAAATAGTAGATTACTGTGGGTGTTAACCACGTAAAAAATACTCTTTATAATATGAGTATATAAAAAAAAAGGTAAAAATATATATAAAAAATATATTTTTAAATAGAAATTACGCCTAAAAAAGATAAAACAATGTGTTAATAAGGCATAAAAAAGAGAAAAAGACTTACTTGTAAGGTCCAAAAAAGTCAAAAAAACACGGCCAGGCCCCCAAAATGTCAGGCTGAGTCTATATTGAAGTGGTAATAAAAGTATTTACAACTAAAATTATGACTGTGACACGGTTAAATAAGGATTTAAAAGATAAAAATTTGTAAATGGTGTGATTTTAATAATAAGAGGGCTTTACTATAGTAGATATAGTGGTGGTGAGTGCTGTTGAAAGCCCTGGGTGCAGCTTTACCTGTTGAGTTACAATAATAAAGACTACAATTATTGATATTATAATAATACCTGGTTATTACCCAAGAGGTAAACTGTTTTTGACAGTTTACTACGTAGGGTATTCAAGAGCAGGAGAGGAAAGGTTTTTGGCAGTGGAAAGCCCTCCTTTTATCCTGAATTTGAGGTGAAAAGGCTGTTAGACCTTTCCACGTAGAGGAAGTGAAGATTTTTCACTCCTCATGACAGGCTTGTGGTTTGCAAACAGCCTGTATACACTGTATTGGGCTCAGATGTGGTTTTGAAACCACATCTGGGCAGTTTTCACCAATACAGGGTGAAAATTTTCATCTGGGGACCTCACAGCCTGATTCTGACGTGTATGACGCGTAGAATGCTGTACAGAAACTGTATGGGACCCCAGTATTGACTGACATATGAGGTATTGAAGTAAAAACATGCTTCTTTGTCTATTTGACACCTCATATTCATGGTTATAGGGTGTTATCCCATGGTAAGGCTGTATATGACAGCAGGTGGGATTTTGACCTTAAAATGGTCATAACTCTGTCAGTTTTTGAGATATCAAGATCAACATTGGTTCATTGAATAGCCCTGTATGCGCTCTACACAATGGTACCCAACTTGACATGGTTATCATTAAATATGGCAAAGTTATCCCATGTACAAGTATTTTTATACATTGGCGTGGTTTGGGCAAAAGCTGTATTAAGCTTGTTTGGCCAATAACTTCTGTTCTAGTTGAGATATGAGGAAATGGATGACACCATCAGATAGCCCTGATTGTGCTCTTTCCAAAAAGACCCCACTTTAAGTATCTCACACTAAAACTGTAAAAGTTAGATGAGAGGTGAATGTTTTGTTCACCCTTATTTGGTCTGAATTTGACCATAACTCAAGTAATACTGGTGCTAGCTCAGTTTGGATGGTACCATTGGATAGCCCTGGCTTAGAGCTTCATTTTGAATACCCATTTGATGGGGTTAAGCCTCTCCTTCTAGATTTTAGATGAGAGGTGAAAATTAAGGTTTATGCTCAGCAATGACTTTGAGCAGGAATAACTTTGTTATTTCTTGTCCTATGGTGATGGGACTTGTATTTTCAGAAAGAAGTGATTTTCCTCTTTCTTTTGATACCTTTTGAGCTACTTTGGCTCAGGTCCATGTTTTGGTGGTATTTTGGCTATACCATTGGTTTATGGTATTTTGGCTGTCATGCTTGTGCTCTGGTTTTGAGTCACAGGCTGACACATACACTGGGGGGATTTCACTTGGACCTGCCTGCAGGTCCCTTACAAGGACTTTGTCTGATGTCTCCAAGCTAACTCAGCATTAACTCATAACATATCTCTATATTTAACTCACAATTAACTCCTCATTGACTTCAGTCATATCTGCATATTTATCTCCACATTATTTAATTCTTCACTTGATTCAGATCTCAGTATAATTTTTGTCCTTTCTTTAGTTAGAGCTGGGCTGATTAGGGTTTGCCTTTTTCAAATTCTTTAAGTAATACTCTCAGATATTTTACATTTAGCTTAAAACTGAGTACATAAGATCTTTAAATTTATTACCACCTTGTCCCAAGGCTTATTTTCATTGTCTCTTACCCTTTATCTCAATTTCAATGCAAGATTGGTCAAAATTATTTCAACCCACTACATTAAATTCTTCACATATCTTCTAATATATCTTAAATAAATCATCATATATAGTGATTAATCATTATCATCTCAAGATATTACACAGATAAAATACACATAGGATGATTTAATTTTAATTTGGATTTTTGGTTCTATGAGGGTTTTATTTTTCTAGTTAGAGTTTGCATATAAATATTTATTTTGATTTATTACCCAGTGAAAATTGGTTGGGAAATACATAAATCAATTGACTTTCAATCCTCTCTTGAGATATAGCTATCAATGTCTACAAGAATTTGTATTTAGCTAAATAATACTATTTAAGCTTATATTATTGTTTGATAATAATATATAATGTAGACCAATGAATCTTCAGTAAAGTTTTTCCCAAATTAAGACCATATCAAATTATTTCAAATTTTCCCATTTTTTATTTTCTTGTCTTCAATTTCTTCAAAATGAGGTCTTCTAATGAAAAAACCTTTACAAAGTATTCTATACAAAATATGTATTAGAAACATATATATATTAAGTAGATAATCACCAATTACTTGATAATAAAAACCAAGATGAATCCCAAGAAACATTCTTTCAGTACATTGGGATGATGAGCCTTATTTCTTCAGTTGTGCTCAGTTGAGATCCTGTAACCTTTCTGTATCTACTTTCATTGTTACTTCCTGTACATGTTTTGTATATATATAGTATACATACTTGAATGATGTATTTAAGAAATAAATTTAATGGGCATAAATAAGACTCATGAGTTTTTCAGCTTATTATGAGACAATGGAACTTGGAATAAATAGATTCCAGCTGAATGTATGGGAGATCTTTACCATTAACAATGAATCTGATAAGAATTCTCTTTGAGTAATTTGTTTTTAAGTCATAGCTCAATCATATATATAAGCTCTTCTATTACTTTAAAAGTTGCTTTACCAGCTAGCCTACTAATTGAATTAAATGTCAAAAGGAAGTCATGTTCTCTTTTATGAAGGAATTTTTACAAATAAATTGATTATGAAATAATGGACAGTAAGCTTCTGATTCATATGTACAACTAAATTAACCTCAGAAGAAGGTGCTTTGAAATTTATCTTTCACAATGGTAAGCCCTAGAGTCTCAATAGAGCTTCAAATTACTTACATGTAATGATTTGGCTTTCCTCAAAAGGATAAATTCAAAGAAGCTTACAAGTCCCATCAATTTTAAAAAAATTATTGGCTTAGAAAGAAAATTTATGGAGTAAGAAATTATTTCATCCTGCTAATGGTACAATCTATTCAGATTGTCCATTAGAGTCCAAATTTTGGTTTCTCATAATTATTTTGCATTGAAGATCTATTTCTGTTCCTTTCTAAGACTTGAGAATTTTCAGCAAAAGTCTTCTTCATTCACTCATAATTATTCAGCTATTATCTTCAGGCTTTTTCTAAAATGCTTATCATATTGTAAACCATTTAGAATATTAATAGGAATACACCTTACTTGAACATTTTGAAATTATATTCATTTCAACTTACTTCAAAAAAAGCAGAAACTACATAGATACTAGTATTATTACTTAATTAAATAACTTTACATATTTAAAGAAAATAAATTGAAGAAAAGAAATGAAAAGAAAAAGAACAACATTATATCTACCACACATCCAGTCTTTTTTGCCATGGAGATCCTCTCATTTAGTTATTGACAGACCTCCCAAAATAATATTTGGTGAGTAATGTCAAATTAGGAAGATAATTCAACTTCAATGAAGAATATGGAAGCAATGATAAGGTTTCAAAATCTCATCTTAATGAAATTTCTTTTATAATTCTGATGAAAAGGTTTAAATCTGAGTTTATCATTATATTTCATACAAATAATATGGGTGAGTTTTCTCTTGAGGATGGCCCCATATGTAGTGGTAAAATATCTTCATATATATTCATTCAATTGATTATCAAACTGTTGGTATATGTTCTAGATCCATGTACCTCAATTTCTGAGGAATTTCTTGCTATAAATATTCAAGAGTATACAAACAATTATGAACTTGTAATCTGAGTAGTTCAGTGATGGACACAATTGATAGGAGAATGGAACACTCAATATTTAAAAAAAAAATTCTTCTAATTTATCAGCTTAAATAAGAGAAATTGTCAAAAAGAAGTTTCAGTAAAACTGGCTTCATTGGTCATTTTCACTGAAGAAACAATGGCTCAGAAGTATGCACTTGAGGGGGTAGGGAAAGTCCTTAAAGACTTAATGATGAATAATAATTTATATGAAATCTTATTTCCATTTTTGGAGGTTTCATTAATTTTTTCAGTGACAATTAAAGATATGTGACCACATATTTCTCAAACATTTGTAGTCAACAAAAAACTCTGGATATAAATTTTTGGCCCCACAAACAAAATCAATGAAAAATATAGAAATCTTACAAAAAAAATTTTTTCATGCTCTTCTTAACATTTAAAAGTTGAATTATATGATTAACAATCTTAAAATTGTTATGAATTGTATTCCATTGCTTAATATAAGAGAGAATTGATCCAGCAATTGAGTTAAGCCGTTGACAACAAAGCAAATGTGTACATTTCAAATTCCTCTGAATTAAGTTCAAAAAAGCTTAAACAGTTTCAGACAAAATTGCATAAATTTTGACTTTTGTCTTACTTACCACCAAAACCACATTCCTTGGCACCCGGCGCGAATATGACCTAAAAAAATTTCATCAAATCACCAAACAAAAGATTTTCAAACCTTTAACAAAACACTAACCTCCCAAACATCTGCACCTGAGACATGCAAATTGCCTAATAATTCCACATTTAAGTCCCCATTTTGTACGTTCAAGATCTTGTACTCCTTTTCTCTTTTAATGCTGCACAAAGACTCTTCAGCCCTAACAAAAATCCGCAATCTGGTTGATTGGGATGAGTGGGTGGAAATGTTGCTCTTGGTCTGTTGGGGTCATTCAAGTCAATGGGAGCATTTGATAAGACAAAGTCATCTCCATTTGTGCAATGTGCAAAATCAATCAATCTAATGTTCATTTCTCCCATGTATATATGATTCTTGCTTAATTGGAATTGGCCATCAATTGTCCCAGGAATAGATAATTTACCTGATTCAGACATTGTCATGTTGTGCTTTGAATTTTCTGTTTCAAATTCACTTTCTTCATCCTTCATTAATTTTTCAATTTCATCATCATTTATTCCATCTTGTAATTTATCATCATGGGTTTTCAAAAAGCTTTCATACTCTTGTTGGACTTCTTGGTCACTGTCATAAATAAATAATAAGCTCGCAGCATAAAACCGATATCATTAACGTCACTCAAAAATATTATGTATTTCACTGCATCATCTAAACCCTTGCCATCCTGAGCTGAAAGAAAGCACATAATTCACTTCATATGTTTTCTGAGCAATATTACAAGCCTCTTACCCTTCATTTTTGACAATATCTGTAGCGCAGATTTATAATCAGGTGATTTTTTACAAACAAATGCCGTCAGACTGCTGTTGATGTACTCCCACTGCACTTGTTTGTGGGTCAATTAAAGCACCATGAGCTCGCAAGCTCAATTGATCTTGCTGAAGTCTGCTATTTTCCTAAATAGAACCAAGCAAAAAGCATTGCTGAGTCAACCCGCCTGATATGACCCAACAGTTAATGCAGGTGCAGATAGCCAAGTGATTACTACCGCACATCAAATTGTCCTTTCCGGTTAAATGTTTCCAGCTTGAGGTAATTGGATAAAGCTCTTTGGTAACATCTTTTGGCCTCAAACTACTTAGAAAGAGGCAAAAATGGTCATTGCTATTGATTTGTTCGACAAACTCCCGCACCCATTCGCCCACAAATTTTTGTGGGTCAAAATCAACCAAGAGGTTAAAGTCAATCTTGTGTTTTCGGCATTGAATAAATGCTTCAGCCCAATGGCCCTCCGCCAAAACGTCTACACAGATAACCACAAGACCATGGGTCTAGGACATATTGTTTCCAAATTCCCACGGGGCATTTGCAAAATTACTTTCATGCAACTAGGTACAATAGTGACAATTGTAGAACCCCTTTCAACTGTTCTGGTGACTTTTGCGAGAGTTTTGGATGGCTTGATGGAAAGTGTTTTGCTGGCACTGAGTTGGGTTATATTGGTGGATGATGCTTCACTAAGCTTGATAAACTTCAATTGGTGGGAAAAGGTGGAGTAGATCACATATTGCGAGTCCAATTTGAATGAGGAGCAGTCACCCGCAACAAGTTCTTGGTTAATGTCAAGTTTGCCCGATTGGGTTAAACCAATCACACGGTATAAATCGGACAAATTATTAAAGAAGTTGTATTTAATGGCCTAAAAATCGTACAAAATTCGGGGAATCTAGCTGAAAAGTCCTCAGTAGCAAAGGAACTACCCAAGCCACTAGATATATGACACACTAAGATAATGTGGGAGCATTATTTTAGTTCAATTTGAGGAATAAAACACATGAATCAAATCTTCAAACCTTGTTTAAGGATGCCTGTACTCGTCCGAATGAGTATCAAACCTCTTTTGGGTAGGGCTGAGAGTTTTGACCACAATTAGCCCTTAGCAGCGTACAGATAGACTGGGTCGCTTTCCTGATAAACCTCATTATCTCCTCTGTGTTCATGGTTGTTTCCAACATCAAACGTCTGTATGAGTAAGCCATCACGTATTTTTCCACCATGCAATTCAGAAAAAAGGACTATGAGAGCCTGTTTGCAACCAGACACAGCAGCTTCAAAACCTAGGGTCATGAGGCAAACTTGTTGAGAAAGAATGGGGCAAGCTGCTTGAGAGGTTAAGTTAAAGTGGCAACCTTCCTGCTCTTGAAAAAATCTTGTTAACTCTTTGCGCTCCTCGGCAGTTTTGATCTTGTCAACCGGGACAGGTGAGGGCAAAAAAGGCACCATCGCCTCTCCAGCTCAGTTCGTAAGCGTTGAATGAAAATGACTTGGGTGGAATTGTGGCAAAGGGGAGGGTTTTGGCCTCAGACACTTGGGCAGCCAATATACCCAGCGAGCCATGAAGCTGTGTGGATTTGGAAACTGATTGAGAAGGTCAGCTATCAATCAAGGTTTTGAAGATTGGATGTGAAAGAGACACTGATTTAAAAGGGTCTACCTGAAGAGTACAAATATACCACCAAAAAACAGTCTCCGACGACATGATTTGTCATTGTCAATTAAAATTGATTGGCGAAAAATTGCCTGAGATCACTTGGAAAAACTCTAAAAGGAATACTTTGAGGTTTCTTAATGCCCGAAAGTTTTTCCGGAGCACCATAAGCCCCGATCAGCGGTTTTCGTTCCAGCTGAGGCCAAAATGATGATTGTCGCTCAGGATAGTCAATTAACTTGGATAAAAGAAAAGAATCATTAAAGTAGGGAACATTGGTATCCACATCAGGGGGTGGTATAGGAATACCGATAAATGATAGAAAGGAATATAACAAAGCCTGGCAAGAGTCAAAGCTAGACACTAGAAATAGAAGATTGCGCAAGTCGTCAAATAAAACGCAACCAAAGGGGTCCTCATCATTTTGGGAATCAAAAGTGCGCAGGGGTCTTTGAAATTGTAGTTCTCTATTTTTCCAAGCATCCAACGATTGGTCCTTGAACATACTATCGTTGGAATTTAATGGAGGTAACTCCACATCAAGTTTGCTATTCGCCCAACCCTTGGCCCCAAGTTCCCCAATTCTAGGTATTTCGGAGTCCCAAAAAGCTTCAAATTCTTTGATAACCTCATTCAAGGATTGAACAGGGCGAACTGGGCATGAAAAGTTAACTTCCATGATAGCTTGGAAAGCCGCAATCGCTCTCTCAGTGTATCCTAAAGGTTCAAAACAAATTAGCATAGAAGCCAGACTGATTCAATAAGATTTAATGAAAAAAACACGAACCTGCTTGTCGAAGCATGACGCAACACCTATGAAATAGATAAACAATGTTTTGTTCATATGAGTTGCGTTATTAATTGATGAGCAAGTAACTAATAAGCAGTCACCTTAACCTAAATTCAGATTAAACAATTCTTGGCCTACCTTTTGCAGAAGCATTGTAGTCCTCAGCCCGTCTGACTAATCGATCAATTAGCTCTTCATAAACTTCGACCATTTCTAAAACATTGAAGCTTCCTGCCTTGGTTTGTCGCCAGTTGACATAAGCAATCCAAAGTGCTGTAATACTAGGATGTGATTCGAGTATTTGGTGCCACTCTTGAGCGGGGTTGATATCAGGCTGATCACAATATGTTTTTATGTACGCAAGTAGCAATCGCTCGTTATGTTGATTTGATGAGACCTGTAATGCTTGCTTAAGGTATGATAACTTTAAGTCGCTAGTACCCCGTATGTGACGACGGACAGCATCTTGATCAACGTCGGTTACACAAGCTCTGAGGCCGACCAGTCCAAGTTCTTTCATCTCATCCTGTAAGGAAACCAACTCCTGCATTGACCCGATAAGTCAGACATGGGTCGTTGGCTTTAATGACTGTACTTGATAGATACTCAACTAGCCAAGCTTCAACGTCACTAGGGACTTGCTCAACATGTTTTTCAAGTTGTCCTTTTCTGCGATTTAAATGATCTAAAAACAATTCACCACCATCGTACTCGGGAGGCACATGGTCGATTGAGTTTTCGTCATCTGAATCCAAATCATCAAAAAGGCTTATACCAAGCGGAGGAAGGTCTGATTGATGATCTTTTGGAGGAAGGCGAGAGGATGAATTTTGAGTCGGATCAACAAGCGGGATGATGGGGGAAGAAGGAAAGTCTGACTGCTGCTTTTGATGATCCAATGAGTTGAGAGCTAAAATTCTTTTGAGATTTTTATTGTTAAGAATGTTTAGTATGGCTGGATCAGATAGAGAAATTCCCTAAAAGCAAATAAGTCAAGGATGAGAATAAATAAGAATATGTTAAATTTAAAACGCTTAAAGCTCAAGAAAAAATATGAATTTAAAGAAATTCATGATAATTAACTTTTGAACAATGCTGTTGGCTTAATTGCAAGCCGTCACCTCTATAGGCGCTGGCAAAAGCAATACGTAGCTGAGGACCAAGGCCCAAGACTCGACCGGCTATGACGAAGAAAAGGGCATGGATCTGAATCAGATGAAATGATTGAGGATCAACATGTAAGACTGAAAATTAGTGACCTGTAGCACACCTATAATTAGGGACCCTGCTTTGATCGGGGCGACCATGATGTAGATTAAAATTATCCTCTTGCAGGTCCAAAACAAAAATTAGCTTGCCATCCGAATTGCGGCAAACAGAAGGTTCTGTGGAGGTTGCAGTATGACTTTGTGACGAATTTTTCTGGCCAAAACCTGGCTTTAGATTGGTGACACCCGAGCTTTTTTCTTTTGACTTTCTTTTTGTAGTTTTTTTTTTAGACTGGGATTTTGTTTTAGTCTTCTGATGAGCTGGATAGTTCAATTTGGCGAATGAACCAGCTTGATTTGACAGCTCCTCATCCAAATATTCTAGGAAGAGATCAGCTGGCGTAAGTGACGTGTCTGCGACTGGCTCAACAATATGATTTATTAAGTCCAGCTGACGGACAGCTGGCTTGTTTGAAGGATGACGTTGACGTTGATCTGGATAGTTCGAGTTAGCTGGCGGTTCTAGATCAGGAAACGAATCAAAGCAAGGTATCGAGGAAGTTGGATTGAGCGATATTGGCGATGGAAGAGGTTGAGGTAGATGAGTCGGTGAAAATCATCCGATTTTGGAGGTCCTCCAACAATATCTAAGGCTGTTGAAACTAATCGATGTAACACAAACAAAGAATCTAGCGAGTTTAGAAGTGTTTGAGATTTTTGAAGATTTTGAATTGAGAGTATTGATAAAAGTGATAGATGATACAGGACTTGGATGGATCATATTGGATTTAGATGAAAGACCAAGTCAGTCTGTTATTTTAGGATATTTTGATTGGGAGATGAGTTTAAGTTAATAGGATTAGGTTTAAAAGATTTTGATTCGAAGATGTTATTAGAAAGATTGATAGGATTTGAATTGATTGAAATGAAGGAGGATAACTTAGAGAGTTTGCTAATTCAATAGATGAAGGAGATGTATCAAACTCAAAATTTAATAATAAATCAGAACTAAAAGATTCATTAGGATGTTGTTGTTGTTTTTGTTGATTGAAAGAAGAAGATGATGATGATGCCAATTTTTGATGATGATTTGATGAAGAGATTTGAAGCAAGGTTGCATGACCAATTGTAGGAGTTGCAATAGATGAGAATAGAGATTGAGTTAAGCTTGAGTTTGAGTTAATGAGATAAGGAGATGGATTAGGATGATTTGAATGTAAAGACTTAGAAGAGGATGAAGAATATGAATTAGTTGAAGAAGTTGAATTGAATGAATTTGTAGATGGATTGATAGAAGCAATTGAAGATTGACGAGGATGATCAGATTGATTTAAATGATGATTATTTTGTGATTTTTATTTTGATGAAGAAGAAGATGAAGATGAAGTTGTGGATGAAGATGAAGAGGATAAATTGAAAGATGACAAAGCTGAAGGAGTTAAAGAGTTAAGATTTGAGATTTGAATTGGATGAAGATTTGATGATGAATTGAGTTGATTTGAGTTAGTTTGATGATTAGAATTTGCTAAGATGGTAGGAGCTGAAGAAGGTGACGATAGATTTGAAGGGGATGAAAAAGTATTAGATGAAAAGTTTTGATTGATAGATATAGCTAGATTAGAAGAGTTATGATGAATGAGAGTAGTTGAGGTTAATAAAGGTAAATTTGATTTAAGTTTAAGTTGTAGATTGGATTGATCAGATGAAATTGAAAGATTTGATTTTGATTTTTTTTCCAAGACAGTTTGATGATTTGAATGATTTGATGAAGATTTTGAGGAAAGAGAAGAAGAAGAAGAAGAAGATGATGAATTGATGTTGGTTTTCATTGAATTATTAAAAGACTGATTTGTTTGTTGTTGTTGTTGATTTTGTTTAAGATGATTTAGATGTAAATGATTTAAATGAAGATGATTTGAATTTGATTGTGAGTTTGCTGAGATGATAGGAGTATTGATTGAGACTCTTTGATTTAAACCTGATTTAGTTTTTAACATTATAATTTTACTATTTGAATTTTTTGATGATAATCTTTTATTTGAAATATTTAAATTTGATGAGGTTGATCTAATTAAATGATTTGATTTATTAAATTTATTTGAAGACGAATCTGAAGAAGAAGAAGATGATGAATTGATTAGATTGGATGTTGAATTTGAATTTAGAAATGCGAAAGATTTGCTAACCAACAACCAGGATCAACGGAACCAACGCTGGAACGTCAATGACCCTGATTGTTTCCATAGCATTGGAGAGTGCAAAAGAGCTGAGGGTGCAAAAGAGCTTGAGGGTGCGAAAGAGCAGGTGAAATTAAGTATGAGAATACAATAAGTAAAAAAACAATTGAGGTGATCAAAAAGGTTGGGGGGTGATGATATTTAATAATTGAGAAAGAATGGAGTTAGGTTTGAGGAAGAATGAAATTTGGATTATAAGAAAGAAGAGGGATGAAGCGGGTGGAAGATTCAAATTCATTATCTTGATTTCTTTTGATATTACTATTTCAAGTATTACAATATCATATTTTTTTGGTATTAAAAGATTTTCTCTCTTTATGATGGATCAAAATAGTCTCAGCAAAAGGGCTCACAAAGATAAACGCTTAAACCATTCATTTTCCAAAAAAAAAGGAAGTTATGAAGAACAAGGATATCATGAAGAGATAGAAGAAGGTGAAATTTCTGAAGAAGCTGAAGAGGGTGAAATTGTTGAAGAAGCAGAAGAAGGTGAATTTATTGAAAAAGCTCCAAATAACTTAAAAATCAAGAGAATTCAAGTCCAAAATCAAAAGAAGTTTCATATTCAGTTTAACAATGATAATTATAGATTCTACCAAGATGAAAAAACCAAAGATTTAGTTTGTATGATTAAATTCCATTCACTTGAAAAAATCAAAGATCAAAATTCAGTAGCCTTCCAATTATCAAATATAATACAAGATTTTTATTATATGGCACAAAACCGTCTACATCAAAAAACTAACAAATTCTTAATTTGTGGGCAAATGAAATGTCTTGGATTTAGAGGTGGATATGATAAAGGAAAAAGTGCAGGTAAGTAATATTAAATTTTGAATTTAAAAAAACAAAACATTATTTTTTTTCTTTGTTTTTAGGAGTATATACACTACATAAAAAGTGTTCGTCTGAAAGAAAAGTAAAAGATGAAGAATTATGGAACAAGTTACCAAGTTATAATAGTTCTCTCTCTCATAGATTTTTTTTATTCACAAAAGATGGTTCTACTAATAATGAATGTTTGATGAAACAATGGCAATTACCAAGTTGGGACGACTCTGAATGGAATGATGAAGACAAAATTGAAAATAGAAGATTATTCTCAAATGTATCAATCACTTACAATGATTTTCATAACCATGCTCATTGTGACAACGATTCAAACAATCTTACATATGGCTTATTCAGTTACATAGATATCAAAAATGGAAATCCAGTATCACCACCAACCAAATGTATAGGTCATAGTTTTTCTTTTCCAGATTACAACTTGAATTTTGAATTTGGATTGAACAATGGTATTATAGAATTAATCTGGCCTTCAAAAAAGATCTTACATCAAACAACCAAACCTCCTCTTGGAGTATCAACCAACAATACAACGACTCACTTTGGTTGCTCATTTCAAATTTCTAATGAATTAATTAAACAGGTGAAGAAAGATGAGAGAGAGGGAACAGGAGATTTTGTAGATAAAACAATTGGAAGAGCACAATTATGTGCCAAATATCAAAAAAATTGTAATTAGTATTTGACAAATAGGATCTTGTTTTCACTGTCATTTATCTCACAGAAATCTGAAATATTTTCACAAAAAAATAACGCTCAAACTCACATTGTGGATTATTATTCATATTAAAATCAATTATTACTCATTTTTGAATGTAGTATTAGATATTCATAATTTGAATTGGTATTTTTGTATTAATTATGAGGTTTGGGAAATTCTTAATATATCTTGTGGTAATAATTTTGGATGTTTGACTTTGCATCAATTTAAAAAATCCATATGAAATGGATTTATTTACAAATGTAAACATTATCTTTTCAAGTTGAAGTACTATTAAACTACTAGTTCAGTAATAAAGTGTACTTTTCATATCAACTAATTGTACATGTTCAGAAACATGAATAGAAAAATTCAATTATATAAAAATTTCAAATTTCTTTCAAGTAGAATTCTTAATGGAAAAAATCTCTTATGTCATTTATGAATTGTACTATAATACAAAGTTTCATTTTGATGTTGAATGCTCTTAAAATCAAGGTGGTCCAAAAAAGGTATGGTTGAAAATTGAGATGAATTTCACTTAATGAATAAGTAATACTATATTATGAAAATATAATCAGAAGAATAGCTCTAAAGGCTAATGATATTATGTTTGACTAATAGTTGCCACAAATACGTTTTAACTGACCCCAAATGCTTATATAGTATAGAAAGGTCAAGTTTCAAATTTATATTCATCATATTCTCTGCTATTTGTGCTCACTAGTAAGATATGATTGTGTAATTTATTGTCCAAAAATCTTGAAACTTGCATGTCATATGAATAGTGTGAAAGAAGTTTAATATTTAAATTTGAAAACTATCATCTTGTATTAAATCTCAATTACAAGGAGGAATTTCTAACTATCTTAAGATTATTGTAATAGAATGATGATCAAGTAGTATAATTCAAGACCTGAGGAGAACTCACAAACATAATGTATTGTAAGCGGTGGGGAAAGTTGGAGATGGCCGATAAGAGTAAGGATTGAAAAATGGCAATTGCAAAATAGTTATTAAAAACATAATAAATTTAAAACTAAGTCAAACAAGATCTTTGACTAGGAGGAAGAAGTGATGTCACTGTTGCTTGAGCTTTCCATTGATTTAAGAAATCACTGGTGATATATTGTGCTAGTTGATGCCGGGAGGGGGGACGAACAAGTTGAACATCACTAATTGGATTCATGCCTTTAGAAAAAAACGAGTTGAGGTGAAAAGATAGATTTTTCCAGACAGGCTCGTCTGGAGGTGATGGCTGAACAAGCTGATGAGATATGTTAAAAGAACATAATATAAGCATAGCATTGGAGATAGAAAAATGGCGATGATCTTTGTGAGCAGTGAATAAACCCTTAACACCTAATATTAAGAAATAAACAAATGGAAGAAAATTATGCCGGCTACGATATTCACTCAATTTCTTTTTAGCTTGGTCCAATTGTGATGCTTTGGGGCCTGTGGTTAATGATTAATGAGGAAATTTCATCTCTTCCAAGATGTTGATTCTTTGTATTTTTGGGACGTTTACATTGTTCTGATTGGTTGGGAGGGGAAAGTTCCTCTATGTTTGCCTGTGCTTTGAAAATGATGTATGAAATCATAACATCCAAAATTAAATCTTGAAATGACTTGAGTTGTTGATCAGAATTAGCACCCAAATTCTGTTCGGTGTCTATATTGCTAATAGATGGGTTTGGATTTGGGGGGATGGTTGACATAAGCTCCATTGGTGGAATAGAAGGTCGCTTCAATCCTTCAAAGTATGTAAGCATATCCAAATAAGCATGTACCTTGCCAGGAGTGGTTGGAGCTGTCATGGGGGGTTTAGGGATACAAAATTCATCCATTGTTGCAGATATAGATGCAGCAATGAGTTTTGCCCAAGCGATTATGGTGAAGTGGCGTGGTTGGGCCATATAAATGAGATGATGAACAAAAATTGTTTCAGGGTGCTTTTCATTACGAGCGTAGGGCTCCAGAGAAAAAGGAATAGATATGCTTGGTTCAGGTGATGTAATGTCATCATATATTTGCATGTTGAAAATTTGAGGGGAGACATAAAATTCAGTTTTGGTGGCATTCAAAAATGGTGAGCCTGTTCAGAAATAGGATAAGCTTGAATATTTTGTAATGACTAATTATTATAAGGAAACTAACTATGATCACTTAGTTCCTCAATCCATTTGGTATATGAAGATGAGCATTGGTTGAAGTCGAAATTCCCTTGTGCAGGTTTTTCACAACCCAAAGATTGAAGATGCCATTTAACCAAAGAGTTGATTGCTTCAAACGTGGTTTGATCTTTGGCTTGAGTTGGTTGTCCTGAATTAAACATTTGGAAAATTTTATAAAATTGAGGACAAAATTCATTGGAAAAGATGGAAAATTCAACATTGGGGGGAGAGGCTGGTTGGGAAATGGGAGATTGTTGAGTCTCTTCCAATGTGGGAGGCTTTTGAGTCTGACAATCAACTTCTTGATTGAGATTATTGAGACCTGGTGTTGGGGCATGTAATGGAGGCGATGAACTTAATTCCATTGATTGAGGAGGAACATCATCACATGATGGGGGTGGTGGTTCAATTGAGGTATCATGTGGGGATGAACAGACACAAGGAGTATGTGCATTCTGTGGTGTTGAAATAGTGGACTGGATTTCCTGGGTGTTAGTTGTAACATTAATTCCTCCTGCTGAAATAATTGGAGAGACCTGATGAACATCTGCTCTTGAATGGATAGATGTCTCATTTGAAATACGTGAATTTGATGAGCTCTCACAAATGTTGCTGTGGTCACTTTTTTCAGAAGGGTTGTGACATAGGCTTTCTGTATTGGGGTTCTCTTGATGAGTTTGTTCTTCCTCAGAGAATATTGGTGGGAAATCAGACCCATGAGATTGGGAAACCATTAAAGTAGGTGAATGACAAGGAGTATCAGGGGATGGAAGGTCATTTGGCTGTGCTTGAAATAACAATTGAGGATTGATAGATTGGGGTGAGCTGGAAACAATGGGGACAAAAGGTGTATTTGTGGGAGGAATCATGGAGACAACCTGTTGGGTATTATTAATAGTGATAGATTGTTGCATGAAATGACGAATATTTGGTGGGGGTTAATTTTGAATTTTCCTTTTTTCTTCTGATTTCCATCAGGAACAACCTCCTCTGGAAGGGATGATTGGGATGAGCGTATGGAAGGAACTTCTCTCTCAATAACTTCAACATTGCCATCTATGAGACCAATTGATTGTGATGAAGACAATTCTACAATAAGGGAGATCAAATTAATACAAAATTGAGGAAAGAAATGAAGAATAATAATTACCATTTTCTTTTTGAGAAATCAATGTAAGGCCCTTTTTCAAATAATCCTTAATCTCAATTGATACAGGATTCTTTTCAGCTTCAGAAAGGGCATTATTGAGGATTTTCTTGATACAGTGGTGGTTGAGAGAAAATTCTTCACGGGAGAGGCGAGTTAGCTCAGAAGAAAGAATTGGTGAGATGGATTGTACTTGAGTGGGTGGGCTATTCATGTCAAATTCTATGAATGAGGGGGGTGGAAGGGTTCGTGGAGTATTTGGGTGTGGATTACACAAACTCATGTTTGGTGTGTTTGTGATATCTAATATTTTGGGTAAAAATATAATATTAAAATTTGTTGAGGATGAGATTACATGGGGAAGAAAAAATTTACCAAGTTGAAAGGGGGTTCTATTTATGTTGTTTGGTGGGGGGCAGGGCAAGATGTGAGGATGAGTAATGGGAGCTGGTGGGACTAGATTGGGAGAATTGAGGTAGTGAAAAAGATTGTAACATTCCTGGGGTTCAGTGCTTTGGTTTGGGGTGGACAATGAATTGATGGATGAATGGGATGGTGCCTCATTTTGATAAGATAAAGCTGAATTAAAATCCGTGTTATTTGAAAAAACCCTATGAAACATTTCATCAAATGACACATCGGAATCAGGTGGTTGGGGTGGATCCATAGTATTGGGTATTATATTGGGAGGAGAGGGATTTAAATGGCCAACAGAAGATAAAGACAGAGGAACTTAGGGCAAACACCAGAAAAACAGCTCTATTTATATTGCAGGTCCCAATGAAATGAAGTGGGGCTGTAGCCCATAGAAATAGAGCAGAAATGAGTTTTGTGGTTTCAATCAAAAGAAAGCTGCAGATCCTCTACACATAAAACACAATTACACATTTAGGGAAGGATTAAGTGTCAGGAAATGTGTATATTTAGAATAATCCTTCAATTACATGGGTGATTAGATTGGATGGTAAAGTCACACCTATAGGTGGGTGAGAGATTTATCCCACCAGTAATGATGAACACAGGTGGTAAAATTATGACTGCCAGTCATAATTTCTACCACTTGCCAACCAATTATGGCTGTAATTGGTTTGTCTCTTGGGAATTTCATCAGACCCATTCAGATACAGAAAAACCTGTATCTGAATGAGGTCCAGAGAAAATACAGCTTTGGCTGTAATTGTACACAGGTGGTCTGATTATGACTGCCGGTCATAATTTGTACCACTTGCAAACCAATTACAGCCGTAATTGGTTGGTCTCCTTGAAATCCAATCAGACCCATTAAGCTACAGAAAAACTGTATCTGAATTAGGTCCAGTCAGAATACAGCTTTGGCTGTAATAATACACAGGTGGTCAACTTATGACTGGCTGTCATAATTTGGATCTACTTGCAAACCAATTACGGGCGTAATTGGTTTGTCTCCTGGAAATTTGATCAGACCCATTCAGATACAGAAAAAACTGTATCTGAATGAGGTCCAGAGAGAATACAGCTTTGGCTGTAATTATATATAGGTGGTCAAATTATGATTGCCAGTCATAATTTGTACCACTTGCAAACCAATTACGGCCGTAATTGGTTGGCCTCCTTGAAATCCAATCAGACCCATTCAGATACAGAAAAACTGTATCTGAATAAGTTCCAGTCAGAATACAGCTTTGGCTGTAATAATACACAGGTGGTCATAATTTGGATCTACTTGCAAACCAATTACGGCTGTAATTGGTTTATCTCCTGGAAATTTAATCAGACCCATTCAGATACAGAAAAAACTGTATCTGAATGAGGTCCAGAGAGAATACAGCTTTGGCTGTAATCATATATAGGTGGTCAAATTATGACCGCCGGTCATAATTTGTACCACTTGCAAACCAATTACGGCCGTAATTAGTTTGTACCACTTGCAAACCAATTACGGCCGTAATTGGTTTGTCTCCTTGAAATCCAATCAGACCCATTCAGATACAGGAAAAACTGTATCTGAATGAGGTCCAGAGACAATACAGCTTTGGCTGTAATCAAAACAGGTGGTCAAATTATGACCGCCGGTCATAATTTGTCCCACTTGCAAACCAATTACGGCCGTAATTGGTTTGTCTCTTGGGAATTTCATCAGACCCATTCAGATACAGAAAAAACTGTATCTGAATGAGGTCCAGAGACAATACAGCTTTGGATGTAATCATATACAGGTGGTCAAATTATGACCGGTGGTCATAATTTGGATCCACTTGCAAACGAATTACGGCCGTAATTAGTTTGTACCACTTGCAAACCAATTACGGCCGTAATTGGTTGGTCTCCTTGAAATCCAATCAGACCCATTCACATACAGAAAAACTGTATCTGAATGAGGTCCAGTCAGAATACAGCTTTGGCTGTAATAATACACAGGTGGTCAACTTATGACTGGCGGTCATAATTTGGATCTACTTGCAAACCAATTATGGCCGTAATTGGTTTCTCTCCTGGAAATCCAATCAGACCCATTCAGATACAGAAGAAACTTTATCTGAATGAGGTCCAGAGACAATACATCTTTGGCTGTAATCATATACAGGTGGTCAAATTATGACCGCCAGGCATAGTTTGTACCACTTGCAAACCAATTACGGCCGTAATTGGTTTGTCTCCTTGAAATCCAATCAGACCCATTCAGATACAGAAAAAACTGTATCTTAATGAGGTCCAGAGACAATACAGCTTTGGCTGTAATCATAAACAGGTGGTCAAATTATGACCGCCAGTCATAATTTGTCCCACTTGCAAACCAATTACGGCCGTAATTGGTTTGTCTCTTGGGAATTTCATCAGACCCATTCAGATACAGTTTTTTCTGTATCTGAATGAGGTCCAGAGACAATAAAGCTTTTGCTGTAATCATACACAGGTGGTCAAATTATGACCGGCGGTCATAATTTAGATCCACTTGCAAACCAATTACGGCCGTAATTGGTTTGTCTCCTGGAAATTTAATCAGACCCATTCAGATACAGAAAAAACTGTATCTGAATCAGGTCCAGAGACAATACAGCTTTGGATGTAATCATATACAGGTGGTTAAATTATGACCGGCGGTCATAATTTGGATCCACTTGCAAACAAATTATGGCCATAATTAGTTTGTACCACTTGCAAACCAATTACGGCCGTAATTGGTTTGTCTCTTGGGAATTTCATCAGACCCATTCAGATACAGTTTTTTCTGTATCTGAATGAGGTCCAGAGACAATAAAGCTTTGGCTGTAATCATACACAGGTGGTCAAATTATGACCGGTGGTCATAATTTGTACCACTTGCAAACCAATTACGGCCGTAATTGGTTTGTCTCCTTGAAATCCCATCAGAACCATTCAGATACAGACAAAACTGTATCTGAATGAGGTCCAGGAACAATACAGCTTTGGCTGTAATTGTACACAGGTTGTCAAATTATGACCACTGGTCATAATTTGTACCACTTGCCATCCAATTACGGCCGTAATTGGTCTGTCTCTTGGGAATTTCATCAGACCTACTCAGATACAGAAAAACCTGTATCTTAATGAAGTCTATAGGGGCATAATTGGCTTCTATTTTTGCAAAATCAAAGATTCTCAAATATAAATAAAGCTATGCTTGTGTCCACCTTGCCCCCCAAAACATTCCTCATAACCGCCCTACTCCATATCAATTTCTGGGCCCTTTTTGCTCATTCCCCACAAATTTTCATGGTGCAAAAAATGGGTCGTCCAAAAAAAAATTTGCACTTGTCACGAGCTTGGCTGTCGTAATCAATATTATGAAGATTTGAACAATATTGTTCAGCATGGAAGACCTATGTCTGACCCAGTGTGGAAGACACATCAATTGGAACTACTCAAACTCAGGAGACCCCAGCCTTTGGTTGATCAGATGGTTTTAGCCCAAAATATTGAAAATGTAACTACTCTTTCCCTCATTCATTTCAATTATTCAACATTACTTCAATCTAATTTTCCACAATCTTGTGGCACAGCCAACACAGAAAACCCATGATTGCTCTCAAAGTGAACAGATATGTTGTCAGAATAATGAAAGAAATTTACTTTTTGATACCAAAAAATATGAAAACAAGACCTTTAAATTTATTGACTCTCATTCTCTTAAAGTTTTGGTTCAAGCTTCCAGCCTATACCTCAAGAATGGAATGTCCAGAGATAGTATCAAAGAATTTCTTCTATCAGAAAGGGAAAACATAACTAGCCTTGGAGAGAAATTCAATTTTGATGGATTATCCATTGCTAAAGAAATTCCACTTTCAATTGAAACTAATTTGGTTCAGCTGGGCATATCCGTGGACTTTGAAAAAAAGATTTGCTGTCCAGAATGCTTCAGTTTGTATGATCTGACTGCAATGGGGCACATCAACAAACAGTGTACATCCAAATTTATTCAACCTTTTCCTTCCTCCATTGTCAAATTAGGATCTCTTGCAAGAAAATAATGTGGTTCTATTTTATTTAAAACTGATGACAAGAATGATACTTCACTTCAAAAACCAATCTGTACCTTTACATACCAGTCCTTGCAAAAATGGTTGGCCTCCCATATGTGGATTCCTGGCTTTGAAAAGCTATTAAATGCTCACGATACCCATAACTCTCAAACAGACCCTAAAGTTATTTCTGATATTTGGCATAGAAAAATTTGGAACACATTCAAATCTTCCCCATGTAGTAAACAAGCATTCATAAGTAGACCAGGTAATTTGATATTTAGCTTATATGTAGATTGGTTCAATCCATTCAGTAACAAAGGGACTGCAAAATTCATTTCAATTGGGTCAATTCTTCTCACTTGTTTGAATCTTCCTCCAAGTGAACGTCACAACAAGGAGAACATGTTTTTGTATGCAATAATTCTGGGTCCCAAAGAGCCATCTCTTGATCAAATGAATTCAATCTTGGAGCCTCTTGTGATTGAGCTTCAAATGTTATGGAATGGTATTTGGTTTCCAATACCCACGACTTTCCACAGGGTAGAATTATTAGAGTGGCTTTATTACCTTTAATAGCAGATCTTCCTGCTCTACGTAAAGTGGCTGGATTTGCCTCTCATTCGGCCAATTGATTTTGCTCCTTTTGTAATATTACAAGGGTTGACATCAATGAAATAGATATTTCAAAATTTGAAACAAGCACACATGAAAGTCATATTTCCAAGGCAAATGAATGGCTCCAACTTCAAACCAAAAAGGAACAAGATGAATTTGTAAAATCACATGGTGTCCGGTGGAGTATTTTAAATAAGCTGGATTACTGGAGACCAATTGACTTTTGTGGCATAGATATTATGCATTGTTTGATTTTAGGGGATATCAAAGACTATTGCATATCATTCCTCAAGGTGGGGTTGGCTGGTCACGAGTTAGAGCTTCAAAGGAAAAAGCAAAGTTTTTTGGCACCCTCAAATCCATCCAAATATCCATTTTGTTTATTGGGGCGACCAAGAAAAAGGAAAAATTAAGATAACAATGATTTTGAAAAAACAAGTAGACCCAAGAAACAAACCTTACAAGAGCTAATCTTTCCCGCACTCGACCTCGTACATCCCAAAGGCACAAAGGCTCTAGTGAAGCCTCCAGGACCAAAAGTGATCAAACTGCAAAAAGCAACAGAACTTCAAACTCCAGGTATTCCCTTAGATCCCAGACAACCAGTTCTACAGTAATCAACTTATTACCTTTTACACATGGTAGTGATTCATTGGTTCCTTCTGATTTATCTTCTGATGATAATCAGGATTTAAATCCAATGGGGGATGAAACTCCAAGATTAAAAAAAGAGAAATTAGAGGTACTTCAAAAAGTCATTGATCAAACAAAAGTCCCATCATGGTTTTCTCGTCTACCCAGAAAATTTGGTTTCAAAAACTTTCAGACACTCAAAGCAGCGGAGTGGCAAATATTGATGACATTTTATTTACCATTGGCACTTTTACCACTATGGAGTTCACAAATACCTCACAGGGAGGAAAGGGTAAAATGCCCAGGGAACTACCTCCATACGGATCTTCTACTCAAATCACTAATTTCATTAGTTACATTAACAAACATGTTACTCAGGACAAGCATTCATGAAGAAGACCTGGATAAGATTGAAAGTACTACAAAGATCTATTTTCAAACACTTCGTTTGGGTTGGTCAATGATAAACTCCAAACCTAATCTACACCTAACACAACATTGACCAAAGGTTATCAAGGAGCTAGGGCCACCAAGAAGCTTAGCTGTGTGGGCATATGAAAGAATGAACCATATATTTGGGGACATACCACGGAATAATAAGCCATGTTGAGTTTGAATTATATATCTATATGTCAAAAAATCACCCTCACAATACTTACCCATATATAACCAATTGTAGCTGAGATCTCCCAAACAATACTGAAAAGATGGATATCTAAAGTACAATATCAATGGATTTCCAAATTTACTAATCTTCAACAAAGAGTTGGTAGGAACAATCCCCTCATTTCTCTGCATCAATCAAAAAATATCAGTACCAGTCATACAATTCAATTGCATGATGATATTTTTCAACAGTGGAAACTACTAGTTTCAAGAGATTTAAGGGATGTTGTAAACCTCTTTGAATGCAAAAAGTCAATAATTTTTGAAAAAAAAAGGTATTGTAATGTAAAATCACATGTTGAAGACAGTATCATAGAGTATAGCATTAATAATGCGAAATCATTGGGCCATATTGATAATATTGTCACATTAGTTGGAGGTGATCCTGACATATGGTGGCTAATAATCAAACCTTCCAAGAAGCTTGAAAATAATGAAATAGAAAAAGACCCTTTCCATCCTTTTACAGATCTCAATTGTTCTATTCTATTGGACCAGACAGAGGATGCCATAATCATCAACTCTCAATCAGTTTTGGGTCATGCTGAAAGCCTCAATAATCCTCCTGGAAGCTTTGGAATTGATCAGGCTACACTCTGCTTGGTATCTCTACATTCATCAGTAAGTGATTCAGTTGACTGCCACTCATTATCTCATATATTTTAACAGTTTCTTACCATTTCCCTTAAAACCTTGCCAGCAATGGATAGGTGATTGAAGCACCGCACCCCTTTCAGTCTTAGGTTTCCTTATCAATGCTCAATAAAGATTTCTTTGGAGGAAAAACAATACTTTTTCCTTTGTTGATATTGTTATATGCTATTAAATGAAGTTTTTTTTAGAAAAATTCACTCCAATCCCTTTTAAAAGAGATTTAAATTGTCAATCTACCATATTTAAGCCTCCCAAACATCTTTCAAGACATAATTTGGCTTTTTGGTGCTGGATAGAACAGGTTTGAACAAATGTTTATATAAACTATCTCTTCTCCACCAAAAAATGTCTGTATTTCCACTTCACCAAACTGCCTTAAGCTTTCCTGAGCTCTCTCATCCACCAAATTCATTCTCATATGTTGAATCCTTACTCCAACTCTGTTTAACATCCTCAAACTTTCTTTGATATAATTACCTCATTTTCCTCAATTTAACTCCACTTCTTTAATTTGATATTACAATGTCTTCCAATGCAATGGGTGGCTCCCCCTCCACATTCCACAGAGAAAATTCTGGATCCTCATCACAAAACCCACCAACAGAGGGTGACTCAATAATTAACTCAGATGAAGAAAACCATGAAAGCATCCATACTGACTCTACTGGACACAAATCCATCTTTCTGCAAGATTTGGAAAGACTTGGAATAGAGGATGCTGTTGCACAGAATGCCATTCAGGAGGGACAAGAGGAAATAACATCCGGTGGTGAGTATTTTTCCTAAAGCTCATTGAAAATTACTAAATGATTTGGTTTTCAGTTGTTGGAGTAGAATTCTGGATTCAACAAGAAGAGGACCAACAGCGGGCTAAAAATAATAAGAGAATTTTGCAAGGGAGAAATCACCGCATTACAAGATTGGTAACAAAGAACGATCTTCCAAGTCAGGCATCCACCAAATCAGTCCACTTGCAAGAATTTATTTACTTCTTAATGGGTATGCCACCTTCTGTAGATCACTTCCAACCAAATCCTACCAATGATGAAGAGGAATTTCATATTCATTGGGTCAAAAATCGAGCTAAACACATCAAGACCCATTTGGAAACCTTTGAATATGGACTGAGAGATCATCCAATTAGTGAGCGCAAAATTCTGGTCAAACAAGAAATCACCTCTATATCTCAATGATTGCAGCCACCTGAATATAAACCAAGTTGTGATGTTCTCAATAACAAGATCAAGGTCTCAATAGTTGAAAAGCGTGCTTGTGAAAAGGAATGCCAGCTAGTAGGCCTCAAGAGAATTACCTTCCAATGGGGAACCTCATTCAATAACTCCACTTGGAATGCAGCCATAGGCAACATTATCTCCAAACATTTTTTCAATTGGAGCCAGACTCAACCCAGCTTAAATATCAACAATCCTGATCAACTAAACATATTAGTTGAACGTTGGGTCAATGGAAGGGGTAAACAAATGAAAAAGCTTTCAAAACTTGGCCGGCTGCAGAGGAGGTTAAATTTCAAAAAGCTAAGAAATCCAAAAACACTAGAGGGAGGCAGAATGTACGTGCTTATTCTTTTGTTAGACATATACCAAACTCTAATATTACTTTCATCCTTAGGTTACAGCTGCCCGTTTCAAAATAGCACGTCAATTATTCCCTCAAAACAATGAGTTCTCTGCAATATATACTGATATAAAAGCACTTTCAGATGTAGAGGATAATTCTGACTTGGGGAAAGCACCAAAAAGACTTGTTGGAGTTTGGTGTAGTGAAGCTTTGACCTTATTTACAAGGCAATTGGAGCTAGCAATGACCCTTGGTGCCAAAACCCAGCTTGAAAAGAATTGAGTTCAACGTATGCTTCATAGGGATGGAGAGAAATTAGACTATAATTCTGATTTAACTAATGTCCCACATTGCGTACCTTTAGATTGTTATTCCACAATATACTTAAACACAATCTCAAAAGTTGAAAGAAACCACTTACTGGTAAAAGAACCGATTGGACTCCAAAATATTTTATTAGAGATTGAGGCCAAGACAAAAAGGGGATGTCACATCATACAGAGGCCAGGAAGATCTTCTCTCAGTGGAATTGAAGCTGGTTCAAGTAGTCATAATCGTATGAATCCTGAATAATGGCTAGTCCCTTTTTGTATCCAAGCTTAGAGTTTTGTAATAGATGTATTTGGAAATATAATTATAGATAAATTATTTTAACCATTCACCAATTGAGTGAACTAATAATTAATTCAAAAGATTCCTTTCAAAATAATGACTGGCAGTCATAAAATGAGTATCTTTGTAGTGTATTTGAGAGCTGAAGTGTCCTATATGTTTGCCAAGCTTAGAGTTTAGTAATAAATGTAATTCAAAAGAAAACATGATTTAAACTATTTTAAAAAGTCACCCATTGTCAGAATTTATAATTTAGCCACAATGTGGGTTTTCACAATTATGACCATCAGTCATAAATTTGTTATTTATTTAATGTTTTCAAAGCTAAACTGTGCTATAGGTTCTCAACATTATTTAATGTATAAGCCTCTTATATATGCCTGCTTTGGTTTTCATTTGTTCCCAAGCTATTATATATTGAGAAATGCTCAAACAAAAATATTGACATTTATCCAAAGTTATCATTATATATGCCTTCCCAAAATCCTACATTCCATAATAGTACAATTTGTCTTGAACACTATAAAGAACGCCCACCTTCTATTTTTTTCAATTTCATTTCAAAAATAAATTTAAAAACTTATTTATAATAATTAACCCTCAGTCAATTTCAAATCATCACTGCTCCAAAATGGATCCATTACTTGAAATAGAGCCAAAGAAAGTTGAAAAATCAGAATTCATATCCAAAATCTCCGAATTTCTTCCTTCTCTCAAGCTTGCTACCTGTGATACTCACTTTCCTGAATATGCAAGAAAAAAAATTCAAGAGGTCTCCAAAATACTTGAAGATGATCTGTATCATATGTTTTTCCAGCTTTTCCCCATATGGAGCCATTTTTGATTGGAATTCAAATCATAATTTAGGTGTACAGCTAGGTGGATCATTACCCCCTGAAGCCAAGGTTGTTATTTCAGCATCCTCCCAAACATCAATAAAGAGGTATTTCATATCTTCTTCTAGTATGAGTAATAAAAAGGCCGAAATTTATCAAAGTGTAAAGGAAAATAATCAAGAAGTATGTTTCAATATTTTATTTAGGCTTTACTCAAAGATTAAACTATACTCCCTGAATCATTTCTTTCTTAGAAATTGGAATGCAATTATGATACTGAGAAATCACACCCACAAAACCAGTCAGATTCTCAAAATCTAGAACCAGGACTATTCCAACCTCAAAATGATTTTGAAAAAGCCCTATCCACGTCAAATCCAGCCCTGAATTTAATAGTATTTCTCAAAATTATCAATCAAATATACAAAGTTTTCCAGCTTCCACCATGAGAAAAAAAGCAAAATCAAAAATAGAGGAGCCCTTGATACAACCTACATCTACCAAACACTCAAAAGAAAAACCTAACTCCAATTTCATACTTCTAGATAACAACCCATCAACCTCAAAAGTAAAGCAAACCAGTAATGAAGAGCCTTCAGCATCTCAAAAGAAGAAAAAGCTTCCTCAATCCGGATTATTCAATCCCATTTACTCAGATCACTTTGAAGAAAAAATCAGCCATTATCAGCCACTTTCTGTATCCTCATGGAAGAAATGCCAGGTTAATGTTGAAAATCTAGTAAGAAAACAATTCCAGGAAATTCCCCAAAGGCCATTCTCTACCAAACTACCCAAAGGAATACACTTTCAAAGTCTTGGATCTCTTAGCATTACCAAATGGCTAGTGGATTTGGATAAATCTGGTAAACACAAAAGACATTCATTCATGTTTCATCCAGAACATTGATATTTACTTGCTTTTTTCAGGATTAGATATCTTTTCACCAAAGAAATATGATCCTTTCAATGATCCTTACGCTTGGAATGTCCCTATCTTTACTTTGGATTCTACAATCTCAATGCAAAAAATTCCCAAATCACATCAACCACTCTTTCAATTGGCACAATCCCTCTTTGTCCCTAACCTTCAAAAGAAAGAGTTCTGGGCCAATCTAATACTGGAGTCAATATCGGTTTCTGCACAAGATCTCATACAACCTGAAAAGTTTGAAATCATGAAATCAACAGAAGACGATCCCTTGTTAGTTCAAAGACTCAGCCTGGAATTTCTAGTGTCCTGCCTCAGCACAAGACCATCCCATTCAGCTCAAATTGAAAATACCCTTGATGAAAAGGAGGAAAACCAGCCAATTCATTATGGAATGAATAGCTTAATATCTTTCAATGATTCCATTTTACATCTTATGATCTCATATGTCCTGATACTAGCACATTCAAAAGTTCTTCCAGTCAATATTCCTGATGGATTTGTGCTCACTCATAAAAGGTCCAAAGAACACCTTAAGACCTTATCAGAGCTCCAATCAAAAATAGGCTTAGTTAAGCCCTGCTATCATATTTTAGCTTCATTTCTTGCTTCTGGGGTAAGAGGCTTAATGGTTTGCTCAAGAGATTGGAGAAAAAGCTCAGCTAAGGGAGCATTGCAGATGATTGAAGTTACTGATAGTGTTATTGCTAAGGAAAGGCCTTATGAGCCTATTTGGAAGAGAACAAATGCATATATTTTGGATATTTTTAACAAGGCATTTTTCTCAAAAACCCATGAATTTTTTCCCACTGCTCCAAAAAAATTGGAAGTGGCAAAATGTTTAGTATTGGACTTCAGTGAGGCATGTCTTGAAAAAAATACCATAGAAGGACAACCTGTACTAGATCTCCCTGATAAAGCCAATATAAACACCTTGTTAATTTGATCAGTTTTTTCTGTAATTTAATTTTATTCTTTTAAAACAGGGTGATTTTTATTCAAATCATGTTTGAGTTTGCTAAGATTACTTTGCTTCACCTGATACCTCATTGCTGACTTTCCCAAATAAGCTCCTTTTACACAAGATGGCTTTTTTCAGGCTCATTCAAACTGTAAGAAATAACTACTGGGCTCCAGAATCCTATCATTTATGATAAATAGGAGCCTTTCTCTTGATTCTTCCACCTATACCCAGAAATCTGACTTTAATTAACCTGTTTTACTATGCCTAAAGCTTCACATTACTTTTTTGAGACCTCTATACCCCAATCAAACAGGACTATCAACAAGATATTACATCCCATCATCCCACTACCTACCAGTGCAATATCAAGATCCATACATCAATTATGCTGGATGATCATGGAAATCAACTATTTCCAATCTTCATCTGATATAAATAGTTGGAAATCTCTTCCATCAGAAGAAAGTCTCAAAATTGTTGAGAAATTACCCTTTTCTTGCACTGATAATCCAATTACAAATCCCCATAATCACAGCTCAGGAGAGGATAGACCGTCTATAAACCCCAGAATATTAATTTCACCAATGTACAAAACTATTTTTCTAGAGGATCTCTTCAAATCAGGTTTCCCAATGTCAACCTTTGCTTGGAATCAATGTTGGGAATCAAAATGGAATCAAATATTTGCAAAATTTGTTCTCAAGCACTGGAACTATCTACACAAACAAGGAGAATTGAAAATATTCCTAATAAATCCAAAGGATAATACACATAATAATAAGTCTTTAATACTAATGCGCTGGCTCAGAGGGAAACAAGAGGATCTTAAGAAAGATAAATTGGTTCCTGAAGCACTTTCAAAAAAAGCCAGTCAGAAGCAGAAATCAAGGTGGCATAAAAAAGTATGTTTTCATTTTATTTGTGATTGATTTTTACACCAATTGATGTTATTTAATATTCAGTTATCATCAAATCACTCAGAGACATTGCTATCATTGAACGTTAATCAAGATGAAGCTTCCATATTCAATGAGCCACGATGCTGCTCTGATACTGAAGATGAAAATGGATCATTAATAAAACTAAAGTCCCTTGGAGGTCAGCTTTATTCTCAAAGCTAGCAAGTCCATTAGATTCTCTATTAATTCAAAAGAAAATTCAAAAAAGTAAATTCAATAGAATTCAAAATGTCTTGGAAAGTAGAAGAGTACAAAGTGGTATTTTTGAGAAAGAAGCCAAAGTTCCAATTGGACTTCCAGAAAATCTTTATTCAAATGATTATATTTCCAAGATTACTAATGATGAGAAGCTAATGTTACAATAAAAGCCATGTATAGATATTCATCATTTACTTCAACTATCTGAAACCTAAAAAAATAATTCATGATTTTTCTATTGTTTCCACAATCAACTTTTCCAATTCATGATCCACAGTACCTATATGTCCAATGCTCAACCTGAAATGAAATAAAGAATTTTTAGCTACTAAAAAAGATAAATATTGGTTGAGTATAAACTATCTTACATCTGAAGCTGCTGTTTCTTCCTTCTAACTTGCTGAATATTCACCTCAATACTACCAACAGTTATATAGTGAAATACATGAACTTCTTTCTTTTGACCTAGCCGATAAAGCCTATCAACTGCCTGCTCATCAGTTGAAGGTTTCCAACCTGGTCCCTAATTTAAGTAATTGTAATAATATTATATTAAGCTTCAAGTGTATGTAAATACTGTCTTACCATTATGTAGACATTTTGAGAACATCTTAGATCAATACCAACACCACCTGTGCCTTTTGTTGTAAGAAGAACTTGAGAACTTGGATTTTTTCTAAATTCTTCAAGGATTTGTATCCTTTGATCATTTTTGAGCATTCCATGCATCATCAAATTGGATATTCCACTTTCATCCAGTGCAATTTCAATACTTTTTACAATATTTAATCAATAAAATCATTCAAATGACAGGTAGTAGAAGGATTTGAGCTCACATATCAAGAAACCTTTTGTATTCTGAAAAAACAACTGCTTTGGGATATCTTAAGCCTGGCTCCTTCTGAAAAAACTCCTTGAGATGGCTAACAAGATGCACCACTTTGGATCCTTCTTTCCAGGTATATTTCCTTCCCCCTTCTTCCCTTTCTATTAGTGCTGGATGATTGCAAAGCTGCCTCAAATCTGATAATCTGGAGAAAAATTCTGATGAATCCCATTGAACTGCTTTGGACCTCTGTTTTCCATACAATGCACTAAACTCTTCATGCTTTTTGAAATAAAGTGTTTTCCATGGCTCATAGATCTCAATTCCAACTCCATGTTGCACTTTATTGGGAAGATCCTGTAGGTTGGCTTTCAATCTTCTCAAGGTGAGTGTTTGCATTATAAGCTGTAATGATTGGATTGCCATTTGATTCCCAGATGATATTTTGTAAGATGTGACTATGAAACTGATGATAATATTACTATTAATCAACAGTACTATGTCTGTTCTTATGAAATATAATAATAAAAATTATTATAACCACAATTAAATAATTATAAAATTATTTCTTTCACTTGTTATACACTACTAGTGATTATAACAGTGAGCAGTAATTGTCTACAAGAATCAATTACAAGAAGATTTTAATAATAAAAACTTCTTTTATTAAAATAATAAAATTATTTTAATATATAATTATCTTTTGCAAGAATAAATATAAAGATAATTCTTGAAGAAAACTAATTTTAGAGAAAAACTTTAAGAATTAAATATAAATGACTCACTAATACTCCAAAGAACTTATTGAAAGATAAGAGTAGAGAAATTTGACGTAGAATTGTGGATTTAAGGGATCAAGATGATTTATAACAGTATTACAACAATATATAGTTGGATTCTATGATTTCACGTCTTTCTGATTGATTCTGAAAGATTTAAAACACTTAAGAATAGCTGAACTAATACTTACTTGTTGGTAATAATGGTTTAATAAGTTTATATGATGATCCTTTGGAAAAAACAGCAAGAGGAGGCCTCTTTTAAGTCTAAGACAGCTCACAGAGGCGTGCCATGGAGCAAACTGAAAAACCAGTGAGTGAGAAAACAATAAACCTTTTTGATTTATTGATTGCATCATTATTTGTCACGTAACATCATCATAATTACTTATTTGATGCTTTTACGTGACTACCAACCCCAATATGGTTAAGAATAAAAGGAGTAACACTTGTAAATCTTCTTTTATTCTAAAATAATCATTGATTTCTCAAAGTTATCAATGTTATTGCCAATTTCATCACAGGTTGTAATTACTGTGAATTTTTGAAGATTCAGTGTTTCACGTAGAATAACCAAAAATGGACTGTAAGTAAAACTTTTAATTTTACTAGTAAAACTGTAATTCTTTTTGGTTTTACCATAGATAATACAGTTCTCCTTTAGTCCTGAAAGTTTCAGAAAGATTCATTAAGAATTGTATTTTTAATGAATTTTTAAAGTTTTTACCTCATTTCTACGTAGAATTGCAAATAGAAGTGTTTTGCTGGTTGCTATGAGGTAAATCAATGAATATGGGTCCCAAAAGGGTTTTAATTACTCTTTTGGGGTTTATCCATGGAAAGTCATTAGTAATTGACATGGTTACAGGAGTGTAAGTAGCTCATTACCTCCTTGGCACGTCAAAATAGCAGGTTATTTGCTATTTTCTTATGATTTACAGTACATGTAACTTGGTAACCAAGTTCCCAAAGAGGTTTAGTTTACCAATTGGGCTAAGATGAGCCATGGAACCAAGCTTTGGAGCTATCCACGCCTCTGGGGCCTCAGAAGTTGGGTACCCTGGCTCTCTTTGAAGTCTTTTGTCCCCCTTGCTTATTTTTCACATCAAAATAGAAATTTAAGCTTAAAGTGAGATATCCACTATGGGTGTACCAAAAGTGCATGTACGAATACCATGATATTAAGTGCTCAAAACATGCATAACACTATTCTTAGTGTATATGTAACATGGGATTTCTCACTTTCCCATTATTTTGGCTAAAAATCAAGAAAAACAAAAATTTTCACGGATCTTTTATGTGGTATTAATGATGTGGTATTGAAGTATTTTCCATTTTACCACCTCAAATACTTAAATTGAGCATATTCACTCTATGGAGCTACCCTAGGTGAATTTTTGTGTAGAATCCAAATCTGGCCTTAAATCCATGGATTTACTTACTCAATAAAAAGTTATTCAACTTTTCTGAAATCAAAAATAATGAATTTTGAATATATGCATGACTTATGAGGTATGCATTATTCAGAATTTATTTTTAGGATAATGGTGGCCTATTTGGGTATGTAAAATATACCTCAAGGCTCACATATTTTTTTGATTATGCAATTTCCCCATAAAGGCTTGAGATTCCATGGTTCTACTTGTAAGAACCTCAACAGACTATGAAGATCCCAAAGATTGTTTTGTAATGGTGTTCCTGTGAGGCATAACTTTCTTTCAGATTTTAAATTCAATATTGTGAATGATCTATGAGTAGATTGTTCCTTTATGTAGCTAATTGATGTAAAAATTTCAGTACTTTTTTATTTAAGAATCCCAAAGAGAAGCTTACTGTGCTTCACCCAGCACTATTCTGAACCAATTCACCAAAAGAGGATTTATTCTCATCCCATTAAGATCATCAACATTATAGCCAGCAATAACATCATATGTGGTGATGATAATTGCATTCTGCGTCAAATTTTGGAATGAAATTAAATTACGATTGGAACCATGGAATATTGAATATGGTAAACTACCATCATGAAAATGTAGCCTTATTTCATTCTCCCAGTTATGCAAAGTAGAAAGTGGTACAATGATCAAAGTAGCTGGGACATGGTCCTTAGATATTTTTGAGTAATTGATTGCTTCATGTTGCGTTTTTTTAATCAAGCATAAAGTTTTCAACAATTTTCCAAGTCCCATATCATCAGCCAATATTCCACCCCTACTTTTTCACATAATATCTTGTGGTATCAGCCCATTTTCAACAGCATTAGAAAACACTTTTTTTATCCATAAGTTATCTCAATGTTTCCATAGATTTTCACAAATGTTTTCCATATTATTTTCAATATTTAAAAAAAAAGAAATACCCTGGATTTGGTGCAATGAAAGATTGGTTTGACAATTAGGTATTGAAGTAACAGAACTAGTTAAACTTGTATTGTTGGAAGCTTGATAAAGATCACAATCTTGAGGAATATCAATAAATAAAGGTGAGCTATAGTTTCCAATATGCCTCAGAGCCATGTTTGCATTCTTGAAAGCCTCTCTTGTTTGGAAAATATTCCCTTTATCCACAAAAACACATCCATGTAATAGGATATTTTTATCTTTATTCTTGAAATTTATGAAAGAATTTATAAAAAGCACTTTATTATTGTTTTTGTATTTTTTATATGTTTCAGGATTCAAGCCTTCAGCCACTCCTCCAAAAATATCAAGCAGTGGACCCAGATGGAAACTCTGGAAAGAATTAAGGCTCCCAAGATGACTTAAGTCAGATCCTCATAGTATATGAATAGAATTAAATACTCTTCTGAATATTACTGAGCTCAGAGAGGTTGGAAAGGATTGTTCAATATTGATTTTTTTTTCAATTTGAATAATAAAAAACCCAAGACAAAATATTGAAATCATACTCTAAATTTTTAGAATCAAAATTTAATATATCAGTGTGATATGATTTTTTAGGACAAATGGAACCTAAATGATAGGATTGCATGGGTTATATAGTGGAAAGAACCCCAGTGATTTTGTAAGTGATTTTGATAAGCTAAATATTTAGCCCCTAAATTTTTCTTGATAGTGTAAAAAATGAATTATATTTTGAAACTTAGTTTATTAATGGACATAAATATATTCCAAATTTGCAGATCAATTAAATTTATTATTACTGTTGTCCCAAATCCTTGGATTTTGATTTTAAAAGAAATTATCTATGAGGAGACAAGTTCCTTTCCAAATGTGGAGTTCCCTCCAAGATATATCCAGCACTGGACAAAGGTTTTCATTTGTGGCCCATGCAACCCCTTTCCAATCTTTTTTTAATTCTTCAAATTATGCCTATACTTTGTTCATTTTTCCCTTGGAGAAATTCTCAAGAATCTAATTTCAAAAGTATTCATTAAATCATGTTGAAGGCCATTGGCTCACTATTTGAAGAGCTTCAAGTTTATTATTTATCTATATTTTATTTTGAAACATTATTCTCATAAATTAAGATTAATTTGTATGGAAAAATCTTTTCCAATAATTTTCACCAATTTCTATGATGATAATCATCACTCAAGGAGAGGTATTTTACTTATTATAAAATTATTGGAGCTTATTTATCCAAAATATTCATAATTTTAAGGAGGAACACCCATTTTTAATTTAAATTTGGACAGGATTCCCTCAAAATAATTACCATTATAATTTTCAAATTCATCATTACTTATTATTATCCTTGTGTGAAATCAATTAAAGCTTAACTTTTGATTCATCTGAAAACAAGCATTCTGGTAAATAGAATTTCTTAATTCTTAAGTTATCCTCATTCTTTAAGCCAACATGAAAGATAAATTAAAATCAAGGCAGTGGAATGAAAATAAGATCAAAAAAGCAATTAATGCTACAAGTATCAAAGAATTCCTTTTCAAGGCTCCCCATATAGCTGGATGAACTTTCAAAATCCACAAGCATTCATGAAGTGAATTGTAAGGAACTAAATTGATGAGAGGATTTGAAGGTTATTCTACTAACTATAAGCATCATGAGGGAATTTCAATGTTCTCAAAATCCAAAAATTGAATAAGATTCATTACCTATGTTTGTTGCCAGTGTATATATTAGGTTCATAAAATATTAATAAGAATCAAAGGGGGAGTAAAAATGTCAGAATACAATGAATGTGAGTTAAAGTAGGGATACTTTCAGAGATACACTCAGACATAAGCTGAAGATACTGTAAAGGACCTGTATGCAAGTCCCCAGTCTTTTTCTGTGGTGATATCTTCTAAGGTTTGAATAATTCTTACAGCCAAACCATCAGTTTGAGGGTGGTAGGCTGTGGAGAAGGAGAATTTTGTCCCAAATAGTTGGTGAAGATTTCTCCATAGTGCTGAGTTGAATTGAGGATCTCTGTCACTAATGAGATTTGTAAATATGCCAGTCCATGATATTACTCTATTCCATATTAGAAGAGCTTTATCCATGGCTGTAGCATCTTTGTGACATGGTAGGAAGATAGGAGTTTTACTAAACCTGTCAACAATCACTAGGCAAGCATTGTAAGTTCTTTCACCTCCTGGTGGTAGGCCAGTTACCCAATCCCTATGGACAATTTCCCAAGGTCTGTTGGGTTCTTGAATTTTGATCATATTTCCAAGTCTCTTGCCAGTGGATTTATTTGCCTTTTGAGATATGTCACAGGTTTTGCAATACTCTGCAACATCGTTTTGCCACATTGGCCACCAGATACAGGCATTCACTTTTTCTCTTGTCCTGTCTTCAGACAGATGTCCTGAAAAGGGGCTGTCATGGCATTCTTTTAGTACAGGATTGATTAATAACCTGTCCAAAACTGTCATGACACATGTGTGCTTGGTTCTGTGGTAAATTATCCCATCAAGTAGGTGAAATCTTTCTTCATCATAAGATTTCCTCCATACTTCATCCAAGGCATGTGTACAAGAGTTGTCTTTACAGTCTATGTTAAGTAATTGGCATAAGATGCTACAATTTTTATCTTGAGTATAACTGTTTCTTACTTCTTCAAAGAGGGTGGGGTTCAAGTCTGTATGTCAGGGTGACTCTATGATATAGCTTCAGAATGATAATAAAAGCTATAACTCTGAGTGTGACACGAAAATAATGATGATATTAGAGTTAGAATATGAGTGAAAAGGGCTATACTAAAATAATTTAGTGATGGTGAGTACTGCTGATAGCCCTGGGTGCAGTGTTTGCCCGTTGGTTTACAATAGCAAACCCTACAATACGTAAACTTAAAGTATACCTGTTAAATTCTAAGAGTATCACTTCCCTTTTTAAGAAGTTATACCACGCAAGAATATCAAGAACAGGATGCTGGATTTACTTCCTGGTGAGGCAAAGCCTCCTTTTTATCTTGTTCTGGGGTAGTGGGAGGTGGTTTACCTCTGCACACAACCACAGAGTGAAAACTTTCACTACTGTGGGCTGGTTTGTGGTTATATACACTCAATAAAGGCTAGTATTGGGTTGAAATGTGGTTTTAGAACCACAAGTAGTCATTTTTACCCTATACAGGGTGAACATTTTCACCAATGGAGTTTACAGGTGTATTCTGGTGCTCCTGACGCGTCAGAAACTGTACAGAACGTGTATGGACCTCTGTATTTGACTTAATTATGAGGTATTGAAGTATAAATAAGCTTCAGCGTCTTTTTGACATCTCATAATCAGAGTACAACTGTATCCTGTCATAATACAGCTGTATTGGTCATATTGTGGGATTATAACTTTCAAACAGCCATAGCTCTGTCATTTTTTGAGATATCATGCTCAAATTTGGTTCATTGGATAGCCCTTTATGAGCTCTACACAATGATACCCAATTTGGTATGGTTATCATTAAATATGACAGAGTTATCCCATGTACAAGGTTTTTTGTACATAGGCGTGGTTTGGGCAAAAAGCTGTATTGAGCTTGTTTGCCTCATAACTTCTGTTATAGTTGAGATATGAAGAAGTGGAGGGCACCATCAGATAGCCCTGATTGTGCTCTTTCCAAAAAGACCCCACTTCAAGTATCCCACACTAAAACTGTAGAAGCTAGATGAGAGGTGAATGTTTTGTTCACCCTTATTTGGCCTGAATTTGACCATAACTCAAGTAATACTGGTGCTAGCTCAGTTTGGCTGGTACCATTGGATAGCCCTGGATTAGAGATTCATTTTGAGTACACATTTGATGGGGTTAAGCCTCTCCTTCTAGATTTTAGATGAGAGGTGAAAATTAAGGTTTATGCTCAGCAATAACTTTGAGCAGGAATAACTTTGTTATTTCTTGTCCTATGGTGATGGGACTTATATTTTCAGAAAGGAGTGAGTTTCCTCTTTCTTTTGATACCTTTTTAGCTGATTTGGCTCAGCTCCATGTTTTGGTGGTATCTTGGCTATACCATTGATTTATGGTATATTGGCTGTCATGCTTGTGCTCTGGTTTTGAGTCACAGGCTGACACTGTAACACTTATTCCTCCTATTGGAATTTGTGGGGAAGCTTCTTCTGGCACATAAGCAGGATTATCAATATCAATTGGTAATGGCCATCTGCTTAGTCCATCTGCATTTTTATGAATATTTCCCTCTTTATGAACAATATTCATATTCCCCCTATACTCTTGTATAGCTATTTGCCATCTGAAGATATGTCTGTTGGGTGTTTTCCTGTTTAAAAGTGATTTAACAGCGGTAAAATCTGTTATTACTTCAAAAACACATCCCTCTATTATGAAACATATGGGTCCCTCAACAGGCTTATCATTTAAGATTTTGACTTGATGAAGTGCAGCACCAAACCCATCTCCTGATGCATCAATGTAAAGCTTAAAGGGCAGCTTAAAATCCGGCATCAGTAAGAGTGGTGCAGTGGTCAAGGCTTGTCTTAAAGATTCAAATGCTTTCACTCTCTCAACAGTCATTTCAAATACTGTTTCTTTGTCACATGACTTATACAGAGGTCCTGCTATGGATGGAAAATCTTTAATGTGTTGCCTGTAATATCCTGCAAAACCCAAAAATGATTGAATTTCTTTTTTTTGAGGCATAGGTTTCAGTAAGACTGCTGCAACATTGTTTTTGTCAATTCCAAGGGATAGACCAGATACCACATGTCCCAGTGCTTTGAGTTCTTTAAACCCAAAATGACCTTTCTTCAAAGAAATCTTCATGTTAACAGACTTTATTTTGGTCAAAACTCTGGATAATGTGTACATATGTTCTTCCCAGGTTTTGGAGCAAACAATAATATAATCAATGTAAATGATCAACCATCCTTCTGAAAGCTCTTCAGGGAAAATTTGATTCATCATTCTTTGGAAGTGTGAAGGTGTATTTTTGATTCCAAAAGGCATCCTCAGATATTCATAAAATCCACAATTAACAATTATTCTCAAATATTTCCTTGCTCTTGGTGCCACTACATTCTGATGAAAGCCTTTAAGGACATCCATAGTCACCAGGGCGAATCTCGCGTCAATCGTCGGCGATTGACTTCACGTTGCACCGCTGTCAGTATAAAATCTTGCTTCAGTCGCATTAGTGTCACTTTATAGTCACTGGATTTAGTGGGTCACATCACGTCAGCGTCAAGACAACGTCAATCGTCACATGTGTCACATGCTAATGTCACTCAAAGCCCAAGCCCATTTCAACACTATTCACAATGCTTGGGTAATTTCACCTCATTGGCTTCCGCATCCCCACCTAATGTGCCCCGATGCTTCGCATGCTTACGAGCCCGCACCGCCCTCCAGATGAGACTCTGACACTGCCCCCCCATCTCCGTCCTCACCACTCCTTATGCTTTCACACCCCTGCCCATGCCATCTTTATGCTCACGTGGTGCACTCCCAACATGCTCCCGACATCACTTATCCTTACGCTCGCTCAAGTGCCCTCCCGATATGCTCCCGACACTGCTTACAATCATTACGCTCGCAGAGTGCACTCCCGACATCACTTATCCTTACGCTCGCTCAAGTTCCCTCCCGACACTGCTTATCCTTACGCTTGTGTAGTGCCCTCCCAACACTGCTTATCCTTACGCTTGTGTAGTGCCCTCCCGACACTGCTTACCATCCTTACGCTTGCGGAGTGCACTCCCGACATGCTCCCAACACCACTTATCCTTACGCTTGTGTAGTGCCCTCCCAACACCACTTATCCTTATGCTTGTGTGGTGCCCTCCCGACATGCTCCCGAAACCACCTATCCTTACGCTTGCAGAGTGCCTCCCAACATGCTCCCGACACGGCTTATCCTTACGCTTCCATACTACATCCATAGTGTACGGTGGCTTGTTGGCGTACACGATGAAGGCAATCACCAAAATATGCTGAGTGGCCTTCTCTGCCAACAGGACCTAAGGGGAAATTGGTCAGTATATTCACAATGTTGTGGTTAGGGTTCAAATCATGAGACTCACAAATTAAAACCTAATAAGTGGACTATTTAACACAAGAGAATTGTGTCTCCTGTTTCGCCAACAAAACCATTTTATTTCATATCATTCAAATGGAACACTTTGCTTAGTCCTTACCTCATGAGCGTTGAATAGTTCAAAAGTTGACTTTAGTAGGTTTCTCACTAGTCAACTTTATTCAATGTCTCACAGGGAAGTGATTTCATTTGCATGATCTGAAATAATTTGCAAAACATCGCCTCCTTCAATTTCCCGACAAATCGCATTTTGCAAATGCCATTATTTTACTTGCACCTTTTTTCTTGAATTTGGATCTTTTATCCAAAAATTTTCAAACAAGTTATCAATCACCTCGTCACCATCTATTTGCTTAATAAACTACCTCTGCTATGGCCCAAATCCCGGGAAATTCAACTGAATTCAATGAACAACCAACTTCAGCCCCAGAGAGTCACCAGGGCAAATCTTGTGTCAATCGTTGGCGATTGACTTCACGTCAAGCAGGATAAGAGTCAAGCTCACGTCAAGTGAAAATCAAGCGAACGTTGAGCACACGTCACACTCTTGTCTTACACCAAATCCTGTGACATCCAATAATATTGGTTCCCCTGTGCCTTCAACTCAGATTCCTCACCACCTGATCATCCCACAACCGTCCGATGATTGGTAAAAATTACACCAGACCCACCTGTTTGCACACACACACATCAAAGATGTCCTTCAGCCAGTCTTGATGTAGGCGGGGGGTTTGACTTCACCAGGTCATCCATGAAGTGTGCGTGTGCATGCGCGGGGGCGGGTGCGTTTGCGGGTGGGTTTGCGTGTGCATTGGCGTGTGCGGGTGGGTGGGCGCGTGCATTGGCGCGTGCGGGTGCACATGCGGGTGTGGGTACGCAAAAGCCGATTCCGCTTCCAACATGATGATGGCGCAGTGAGAAATTTTGGATGCTGTGAAAGGTGAGTGTGTGGGTCATTTGATCATTGGACTTGGCTTATTCACACTGTACCCAATGTCAAAATAGTAAGTTCTTTGTGGCAATGTGAAACAATGGGCTTTGGTTGTCACCATGGCATGTCTCTCTCACTAAATTTTGAGGCAGTTATTTCACTAGCAAAATTGCTAATAATTCTGAGAGATAATGAATCTGAGAGATTTGCATTTTTGTAGACTAAATATCATGAAATAACGGCTTTATCATTACAAGCAGTCCACATGACAGAGCTTTGTTATCATACAATCCACAGTTACCTTCTATTTCTTCTTCTGATATAATCAAGTGTCCATCATCAAAACCAACAGCTTTATAAATATTGAGATACGGCCAATCTGGTAGGAAATTCACATCAATCTTCAAAGTTTTTAAAATCAGAAAGTTATTGTTCAGTATGCTAGATGGCTCAGAGACTTTGAAAATGCTATCAATAATACCAAATTGTCGTGAGTTGCCCCTTTGAAAACATATCACACTGTTGCTGACATTTTTGGATTCTGTTGAAAATATATTGTTCCCCATATTAATGTTTGAAACTGGAAAATACCAAGGTGAGACAATCCTTGAAGTGGGATGACTTGTGGATTGCACGGTATTGTCTAAGCTGATCCAATCAACCATTTCCCTTGTTGCATGAAAAGTCTGTAAGTACTCAACCAGGCAATCATAATTTTGTTGGTCATGGCGGGATGGCTTGTTATATTTATGGTGATTGAACACGGCAGGTGGCTGTGATTCGAAAAGCTGTTTTATTTCACATGGCACAGATGGGGATTTCAGGAGAACGGAAAGGTTGGAACATTGACAGATATGTTGAAGTAAGGTTTTATCTATATCATCTATTCAGAGTTGCAAAAAGTTAGTCTTATTCAGTTCAGGTGTTTAATCAATGTGAATATATTGATCTTATTAATTGACGTACATATCTTGTTATTTGTTGGCATCTTTGCAAATACTCCAATCAAGCTCTCATAACCCCATGTGGCTGAGGCTTGTGCTGGGCCCCAACGTTGGAAGAGTTTGGGAATATGATCAGAAAAATGATGATTTGGTTTACTTTTCTGTTTTGGGAACAGGTATTGATTGGAAAGGCGGAATTTTTTCCAATGTTCAGCAAATGCAGTTGCATCATCTATTGAAACAGTCCAGCTTGTGGCAATGTTGATAGCACTAATCAAATGGAATGTATTCTTGGCTAGTTCATTCGCAAGTTCTTCTGACTGACCCATTTTTCTTTGAGTTTTGGCAGATTGGTGTGCATCTAATGACATCTGTTGACTGAGCATTAGAAATGGAATATAGACCTTATATAAGAGAGCCCATTCAGCGGCTTTTAAGCTACCATGAGAGGGGGAACCCATTTTGCGGGGAACTCTTGTCCAAGATGAGGGAATTATGGTCTCAGATATGATTTGTCGGAGATGCTCAAGAGCCACACCCTTGATCTGGTGATCACTCAGTGCAGTGATATCCAATTCAGAGGGTATTTCAGAAGTGGGGATGTAATCGGCATCAAATGAAGGAATCTCCGCAGAACCACTAGATGGATGTTCTGTGTTAGGGGTGGGCATTGGGAAGTAGTTTTTTCGGGTGGAAGTAGTGGGGAGTGGCTCATTTATTATTTTTGCTGCGTCTCTTCTCAGGGAGCGGGCCTCTCTCAATGTGATTTTATCAACAGAGCTGTTGGAGGTCTTGGAATCTGAGTCTGAACTGTTGGTGTCATTGGATTTCCTGCAGGACCTGAGGTAAATTTTTGATTTGGACTCTGGAATGCACAATTTGAAAGTTGCATGATCCTTCAAAATTCCAAGTATTAAATTATGCATTATGTCAAGATTAACCATTCTGGTTGCATCCCAATACGGAAGGTCTTCTAAAATTGAATATCGCACTCCATACTCAGAGAAAATTGCTTGTCTTTGTTGTGGGGTTGCCCGAAGCCATTTGGAAATGGTTGATTTATGACTTTGGTATGAGCGCGTGTAGTGAAATTGAGGACCAATTTCTTCAATTTGAGCTTTGTGAATGGTGCAAAAATTACAAAAGTGGTTTCCTAAATGGGAAATAAATCCAGTAAGCTTGCGCATGGCAACCACATCCGCAATGGCTGTGAGGATGGCAACACGGATAAAGAATCCTGATGGACCTGTTGAGGTGGGTGCAAAATGGTAACCTTGCCATAGCTCTTTGAGCTCGTTGACGAGTGGCATTAATAGATAATGCAATTGAAGCGCAGTTGGCTCCTTCAGACCAGGGATGATTCCTGCAACATAGACATTCTCGGGCTTCAATCTTTCACTTGGGGGGAGATTAAGACAAATAAGCATGATAGGTCCAATGCTAGCCAACTGGGTTGACTTTCCATGTGCATTAAACCAGTCCAAATATATGGAGAAGGCCAATGCACCAGGAATGGGCATGAATGGGGGGTCATTGATATTTCTAGTGCCAGTGAAGCGTCTCCAGACCAATCCATCCCAGACGTCACATTTGGGGGTACCTTCAGGGGTTTGGGATTATTGATGTTGATGCAGAATTTCCATAATTCCAGCCCGCTGGAGGAATCTGGCAAGCCAATTTTTGAATGGTTGATAAATGAAATGCTTTGTTGGTATAAATTTTTGCTTCATGTTGGTTGTGTTTTGGGTGTGGGGTTCAGATGAATAGATGAATTTGCCTAATGATTGTGTGCAAGGGGGATCATGATCAGTTGGGTCATTATGGCGTTGACAGTGGGGTTGGTCAGTTGTGACTGATTCAGTAAGGCCATTAAGAGAGAAACATTGAGGACAACATATATAGTTTTGAATCACTGGCTCCAATTGGAGATGTTCAAATATGGTACTCAGATCTTGAGGTATATGGAATGCAGGAGCGGGGGGACCAGCTGAGCTTGAGATACTGGACTTGATCAGCAGGTTCAGGGCGGGGTTGAGTATGCGTGAAGCCCTGCGGGGTAAATTATACCTTAATGATAGAATGGCAGATATTATCATTCCTAGGTCTTGTGGGGGAAGGGTTTTACTGCCACTATATGGTTTCTGTGCAGTTGAATTGAGACCCGCTGGAGTTGAGAAAGTGCTTTGGGTCAAACATGAATAATCAGCTGGGAAGATTTGATCCAATAGAATTTGTGGGCACCCAGATCCTGATGCAGAAGTAGGGATGTTTGGAAGATATTTGGGTGCAATGGTTGATTTGAGCTTTTTAATGTGCTGTTTATATTGGAAAGGTGTGAAGGCAACTCCTTGCCTATCGCCCTCAGGGGAAGAGTGTGTTTGAGTTGAGCAGTGTTGACACATGCATATACACATTGAGGAATAGGGCCGGGTTGTCATTGTTGCAGGAATTGGGAGTACGGTTGGTTTGTGTAAAAATATCTATGGTTGATGTGAAAGTGTTTAGGAGTGTTATTAATTGGAATTAAAATTCAGTGATTAATTATGAAGGGGGAGATGATTTGAGCCAGCTGAGGATTTTATCCCATTTGTAATGGTGCGTGAGCTGCAGTGGATAAAGTGTAACATGTCTCATCTGGATGGCGGAATTGGTTAGGCGTTTGATTGGGTAAAATGCCATGCTGCTCAATGCTCATACATATTCTAGTTTATTTACACTTTGTGATAGTGCGGGTTTGACCATTGAGGGGGTTCCATTAGTGAAGTGTTACCATTGAATTGAGGGGATTAACATTTAATCCATGTACGCTGGCACGCCATCGTACATGGTTTAAACCTTATTACAGACATAACTATATAACTCTATTACATAAGGGGTTGGAGTGCAGCTAAGGTGTTGGTATTTGGTTTGAGTGCGGCAGGCTTTGAATCAGTTGGAATGTGATTTGGATTGTCTTGCCTTTCTTGAAAAGGTGATGTCTCTTTTGTGGGTAAATCCTTCATGAATATACCCCTTTACAGATGTACAATGTTGTGGAATTTCAATGCATATATTGGCAGTTTGGATAATTCACAAAATGGGTCAATGGGGAGGCGGAAATGTTACCAAATATGATTACTTATGGATGATGGGTCCCCTTTCAGATCAAGGAAATATCACATTATATGCTGGTAGGCCGTGCAGGGTGGTTTCCGACAAAAGCGGAGGAGCTCAAGAGGAGGCAGGGAGGATTCTCCTCAAAAGAGTCTTATTGGACTTCCACATGACACTTGGTTCCCACTATTCAGAGAATTTCTCTATTCTAAATTTGAAAAGATTTCATCTCATATCCCTCTATCTTATCACAATACTGAACTGTTTTATCAAGTTAAAAATATTACTGTACTTTTTCGGCCCTTATGTCATCTTCCAAGTCACATCAATCCCGTTCAGGTTCTGTTCATGACTCAGATAGTGAATCTAGCATAGAATATGTTCAAACACAATCACCTTTGAGTCCCAACATTCCTCTCACAACCCCTATCGCATCCTCAATGAATGTATCAGGTCTTAACATTGATGTGGTAAATCCGAAGGCTCCAACTTCCAGCACTTGGGCGATCCCAAATATTTCTGTCACTCCAATTCCCCCGAATCCCACTAATACACAAATGCATGTGTCTGAGGGGCCGGAAGGCACACCTCAAATCTCATCAAACGCTAATCCCCAATCAAAATTTCCAGGTGAGTTCCTCCTTAACCCCGGTCGGAATCCAGTCGCATCCCAGGATCCCTTTGGACGAAGTAAACGGCAACCCTCAATATTCCATCAGGATCTCAGGTTCATGTGGGCAATGAAAGGCGGCTTGATGGGGGGCGACAAAAAAGACCTTTGGAAAATGTAACTTGGAGCGGTCTGTCGGAGGGAAATCCAGGATTGACGCTTCATCAAAGTAAGTCATTTGAATTTTGGAGTAGAAACTTATTCACAATTTGATATGTTTGTTTCATGGGTTAGATATGGCACCTAAAGGCAAGTCAGTCCGATCTCAGGAGCCAATTGAAGATCGTGAGGATGACCAGTCTTCATTAATGTTTTGATGTGTTAACTGATGATTTGCATGGCAGGGGGTGAACTTTATGCGTCTTCACCTCGGGTCCATAAAGAGAAAGTCACTGGACGTCATCATCCATATGCCTCCAAACCAAGAACGGGTCATGCCAGTACATCAAGAGAAAGAATTGTGGATGATGAGGATGAGCACATGTCTCCGACTCAAAGTGAAAGAAATGATGAACCAAGGAGGGACGATTTCACGGCGCATGAGCAAGGCACTCAATCAAATAGTGAGTTCACCCATCCTCAGCTGGGCCGTGCCCAGATTATGCTTGAACAATCCGAGGTCAGACAGCAAAGGAACCAGGCCCGCAAAGCTCACAATGTGGCGAAACGTGCAAGCCAGAAGGAGAAACAAAAATGGCTGAAGGAAGAACTTCCAGAGAATTTCCATGGAATGAGATCAGCAGTACATGCACATTGCCTGTTCCTACTCAAAGTTAGGGATAAGGATTTTTCCTCACTACCAGCACCACCCAGCAGAGAAGAGAGTGAAATTGCAATTCAAGTGGCTGGTCATCTCGGTTATGTCCCCAAGGATGTTTTCAATGAGCCATCAACACAGGTTCAGTCTCAGGGTTTCCAAAGCAACTGCGAAAATGAGCTCCACAAGTTAGGACTAAAGCAATTCACTTGGGACTGGGAGAGCTCATGGCAACATCCGTTCAATGAGCTGATGTCTATGGTGTTTTACCGTACATTCCGTCTCGCACTGGTCAGCACCGAGTATCATCATTACTGTTGGAAAAAGGATCATAATAACTATGGGGTCGTGGCGGCTTTAATGAAGCAATATTTCACTTATTTGAAAAGAGAATGGAAGTCTATTCAAAAGGATGCCGAGTATTTGGTTAAAAAGAAGGAGAATCAAAAGCTCGCGAAGATTCGTCAAAGGGTTAGTTAATGTATCTCTTCTTCATTGTGAGCAAAGACTGATGATGATCTACTTCATTATGTGCAGACCTGTGAGCGCCGTCGTGAATGGTGTGATAGGGCTAAATTTCCCATCCTAGAATCACAATTCAATTACCCTCGAGTATGTTCAGATACTGAGGAGGTACTGGAAAATGGCCGTCAAGTTTACCAGAAAGTGGGATTACGCTGGCGCTCCCAGTTATTTAATGAATTGGTATTAAAAATGGATCGAGACATAGAGTTTTGTAATCGCATTAAAAAAAAGGGTAAAAAAACTATTGATAGATTTCCAGAATTACGATCGACAGATGATGGTGATATTCCGGAATGCTTATCATTCCAGGTATTTGATCAAGATTGGCTCAAAGGCTGTAGTAAGATGCAGACTAGCGCCCTCAAGATACTTGAAATGCCAGTTATTAGGCTGAATGGTGATGCTCTGCAATAACTTAGTAATATAAATGTATAGCACCGTTACAAATTAACATTTTGTGAATTATTTGTGCAGGTGTAAAAGCAAACAATGAGCGTATCATCGCCAGGTTAATTTTTGCACAGGGACCTACTGGGCAATGTTGGCGGTTTCAAAGGGCAAACTCACTGTAGAGATGTGTGTGTGTGGGCGGGTAAGATATGTTTGGTGGCGTGCCACCAAACATGAGTTTGATTGCGTCAGGCACTTGAGAACGTGCAGAAAATGACCCGGAGTGGGAGATCCCGACACAATCATAGGCCGGGATTACTCTAATGCCGATGAGGCTGAAGAAAATCCATACTGATTGACCTCAGGTTTCCATGCGCAAGCGGGTGAGCGTCTGCAGTGCAGCTGACCACCCAACCAAGAAAATAGCCGGTTGGAAGACTGGCAGTAAAATGTCTTCCAGGCGTGTGAAAGTTGCCTGCGTATGACCCGTCGGGTGGAGCATATGAGAAAGTGTGTGGCTGCCCGCCAATGAGCACGCGCGGCCAGTCAAAGTTTGCCCCGATATCACCCACTTACATTAACTTGGATTACACGCGCATCTGTGCCGGAGTTAGGCAGAGCTGTCCAACAAGGTGCATCAAAGGGATGCAGTTGAGATATATGACTTGATGGCTTGACGTGATTGCATGTTACATTGCTGAACAGCTTTTGCTCTGCCCTGCAGCATACATTTACAAAGGTGTACTGCGTACCAAGGCTGTCATGTCGGTTATTCCGTGCAGTTCGGCTAAACTGATTTAGGTTGTTAATTCTACCAGAATTAACAGTTCCAACGCGCTTTTTTTTTCGCGCGGAGCTGAAACTGACCAATCAAATAGCAACTACGCACTGAATAAATCCCAAATAATTATTTCGCGCAACATATCACGTATCTCAAATGTTTTATCATTTTTATTTATAATTTTTTAATCATTTTCTTTAATTCTCATTTGTTTATAATGAGCACAAATATACGATCTTTCCAAAAACTCATTCCAATTAAACGACTATTTAATTCATCAATTATAGCTACAATGACTGATAGGTTCCTTAATCCCACTTACAATTCATTTTTGCTTAATACTTGTCCTTTGCGAACTACAATAAAGGATGTTCATTTGAAATTATAACAAACACAATTTAAAATTGATAAGATTTTGTTTTGAGCCATGAGAAAAAGAGATGATAACAAAATATTTTGAATAACGGAATACAATTTTTATTGAATTAAATCCCGGTTAGACTGGAACTGAAAATGACCTTATCAGGTATGGTACTTAATGAGGACATAGTGATTACATATCTCGCAAGTTCCAGTACGACCGAATGTTTTTTTAATGAAGTCGTAATTCAGACCGATTTGGGACCGCATATCCAGCCCTGCTGCGTACTACAGTGTTGGCTGTACAGATTAGGAAGGTGTAATACTACTTCAGCCTGCATGCATATAGCCAATGCAATCGTTTTCATATACGTATCTCATGTGCCACATGCTCAGCATTGTGTTTCACCCAATTTGCACACGCAAGCTGAGCATGTCATGGTCAAAAGGACCGTGTGGAAGTGCTCAGTCAATCCATGGTCCGGACCATTTTTGCAATAGTTCATTGCAAGGCTCAGTTTGGAGCACTTCACCAAAGCGTGTGAAATGCTGCACCTGGCTGAAATGTCATCCAATGCTGTGCCAAATGCTCAGATTGTGTGCTTACAAAAATGACCTAGCAATTGCTCAGCATTGTGCATTTGATATTGTTATATCAATAGTTCAACAACTGTGCAATTAAAATGTTCAGCCACTGAGAATTTCAATTATGACCCGAAAGCAAACCTGAGCAATGGGTCGAGCCAAGATTACGCTGTATTCACTTGTCATACAGCCGCCCGACCCTTTGTTCAAACACTATCACCCAGCCATAAGGCCGGTATGCTCGCCGCGGTCACCTGTGACCAAATGCACCACGTGCATTTCTGCATGGGGCACATGTGCATTGCACCCACCATGCAGATTCAACGAGGGCCTCACGACCACCCTCCTGGGTGATAGGGTGGCCATGTAAGGAAACAAAGGGGATTCGACTGAGTTTGACAATTCAATCAATAACAATACTCAGCCAGAACCCAATTGTTCTTCTGCCTCACACCAAAATTGAACCTCAGTTGCAGCATTCGCTGCGACTGAGCTTCAATTTTGCCCACACGCCTTGAAGCTGAGCCTTTGTCGGGTGCTGCAACTGCTGTGACTGAGCTTCAATTTTGCCCACACGCCTTGAAGCTGAGCCTTTGTCGGGTGCTGCAACTGCTGCGACTGAGCTTCAATTTTGCCCACACGCGTTGAAGCTGAGCCTTTGTTCGGGTGCTGCAACTGCTGCGACTGCTGAGATCGTCTCAGCTTCACCATGGTATAAAAGACCATCTTCACACGACAAGCCCTTCACTTTCTTTCTCACCCGCTCCACTTCGCTCCACCTCACCCGCTGTTCTCCTTTTTGTGCATATTACCCTAGGTCTTCCTCCTTTTCCACTCTTTTCTTTCGCACTCCACTAACCACTATCCTATCCTTCTGCTTTGTTTTTTTCCCGCTTATACTTCCAGAACCCCCTGTCTATCGACTTCGTGCGTTCCATTCAAATAAAGTTTTGTCCACGTTATTATCCGATATTAATATTTTTCTTTCTTCACGACTTCCTTCCAGACTTTTAAAAACTTCCGACTAGAGAGTTTTTAATTTGTTTCCGTTTTAAATTTATATAATTCATCGTACGTCATCCTTCTCTTTCTTCATTTCTTACTTTCTATTCAGTTACTAACCCAATTTCTTTGTTTTTAGATGTCGTGCACGTTATGCACCAAGCGGGGTATCCCCTGCATCCGCTCTTCGACAAGGACCGACGCTTGTGATGCTTGCCGACAAGCACACAAGAAATGCTCGTTTGTTGTCCAACCCTTCCGACCACGCGGCCAGAGGAGTTCTCGCCCAAGACGCCCTTGCGAGGACTCCTTTGTGGTCGACGATGATGAAACCATTTCCGAGCGTGAATGGACGCCGGGCCCCCAAACAGGCCGACGGGAACGATTCTGGACGATTAGCCCTGTCCCATCCAGTATTGATTTGTCCACTCCCCCTCCTAGGCCACCATCCGATGGTCACTTCACTCCTCGACCGGAGTGAAGTGATTATCTGGCCAATGAAGGATGGTGATGGCGAGAGGACATTCGAGCTTGGGCTGATCGTCACCATGTCTTGTCACCGATGGGATTCAAACGCCAAAGTAAGTTTTCTTTCTCCTCCTTATCTCATTTATCTTCACGCAATAATACTCACTTTTTTCCATTACTCATAGAACAAAACCCCCCGAATCCCCCCCGACAAGACTCTCCCGTTCCTAGTTTGCCTCGTGAGCAAACCCCGCGGCAACCCACTCCAGGCCCGAGTGGCACCCGATGGTCTGGGGACTTATTCCACGGTAAGCAGCCAGCTTTCTCTTTTCTCATTTTCACTTTCGCATCAAGTTAACTGACTCTTCCTCCTTTTGTAGAAGCCTCCCAGCACGATGAGCCACCTATTCCTTGCGCGAGTCCATCCTCCGAACCACCTGAGGACATTGCGACTCGTGAGCCTCAACCTGAGGTGGCTCCTACGCAATCAACGGAGGAACCTTTTGGTAAGTCCCTATTTCACTTTTTTAACTCTACTCAACTTTTCCTCACCCCTCCTTCGACCATCTCCAGCTCGTCCCGCCACTCCCCGCTCGATTATCATCATCGACGATACGCCAGTCGGTTCCCCCCCTCCCCCTTCTTCTTCACCGACTCCGCCACCTTCCCCTCCTGTACCCCCTCCCTCCACTCCTACCCCGGTTCCTTCCCCGGATATCCCTCCCATTGCCGCCGACAACCCAACCGCCTCCTCCCCCCCGGTGCCAACCTCCTCTCATTCCTACGATGATGCTCGCCAGGAATTTACCAACTTACAACCAAAAATGTTGATCCCTCAAGCCATCGTCCACGAATCAATCAACCGAATCTTGTTGGAGCATTGTCGGTTGCTCCACATGATTCCTTTCGTGGATGCAACTCATCGAAATGAGATGCACCGGGAATTCCGGGAGGAACTAAACTCCCTCCTTGGCGCGGCGATGGAGGCTTATCCAATGGAGGACATCACCGGGATAGTCTCAAAATTCTTAGAAAAATAAAATCCACAAAAAAAATCGTATTCTTTCCTCTTTTTACCTTTTGTATTACACTCCTTTAGATAAATTTTTTGTATTCAATGAAAGATATTTTCAATTTCTCTTACGTTCTTTGTTCACGTGAATTTATTATAATTCCTCAATGATTTATATCTACTATTGTGTGAGAATAATTTTTGTAAGTGCCCCACCAAAAGTTTGAGTTTGTATTTGTATGTGAGAAAATCTTTTGCCAAAAATGCGCCAATAGTCACCATTCCTGCCTCCTATATTTTCTTCCTCCATTGTTTAGAGCCATATCAAATCTTAACTGTAAAAAAGTGGGAGGTTCCGGCATGTGAGCAATCCACTCCAGATTCATGAGAAATTGCCAATCCTATGGTCACATGCTATTAATCTTAGTCATGTATTGAATTTTTTAAATTGTCGGGAACCTTCACAAGCGTAACGATTGGCGTGTGAGCTGTCGGGAGCCTGAAAAGGCGTAAGGATTGGCGTGTGAGCTGTCGGGAACCTGCACAGGCGTAAGGATTGGCGTGTGAGCTGTTGGGAGCCTGCACAGGCGAAAGGATTGGCGTGTGAATTGTCGGGAGCCTGCACAGGCGTAAGAAATTGTCAGCATTGTTGGTAACCTTCACAAGCCTAAGAATTCGCGTGTGAGCTGTCGGGAGCCTGCACAGGCGTAAGGATTGGCGTGTGAGCTTTTGGGAGCCTGCACAGGCGTAAGAAATGGTCAGCATTGTTGGCAACCTTCACAAGCCTAAGGATTGGCGTGTGAGCTGTCGGGAGCGTGCACAGGCGTAAGGATTGGCGTGTGAGCTTTCGGGAGCCTGCACAGGCGTAAGGATTGGTGTGTGAGCTGTCGGGAACCTGCACAGGCGTAAGGATTGGCGTGTGAGTTTTCGGGAACCTGCACAGGCGTAAGGATTGGCGTGTGAAGCGTCGGCAGCCCGCATAGGCGTAAGGAACTTTTAGCATTGGCAGAACCTGCACAAGCATAAGGTTTTGCGTGTGAAGCATTGGCATCCTGGACAATAGCAACAAACCAGGACAGATGTACGATGGCATGCCACCGTACATAATCCACTTCACCCCTTTTTCATGTGAGACACCCCATCTCCAGCACTTGAATCCATCCAATCCTGGTGTATATTCTCCTCTGCCTTACCCCACCATTACTTACCCAACACACATGCAAATCTCCTCATTCTTTGAATTGGCATGAGATTGTATTACCATCCCTGATTTGATAGCCCGCTCTCTCGCCAATCTCATAATAGCCATGGTTTTTTTGCCGCATTGTTTTTGCTAACCTGCTTGAGCATTGTGCGGACATACCCACTAGTGTCGTGCTTTCGTTGTCCTGTGCTGGATCAGTATAATGAACAAATGTACTACTGGCCCACACTACCTGAATGAGCCCATGACATGCGGATAGATCAATCCAAAAATGCTCATTTGGGAAAATCAATTTTCCCCCTGTACACCGCTTTGACACATCTCTTTGAATTTGGCCGGTCCGCTTATCAGCTTGAAACCACCATCCCGAAGCATACAGCGATGCATCCTTATCAACATGAGGTGCGTTTTTGAATCCATTCATGGTGAAAGTGAGTGCGGAAGCGAACTCGAATGCACCCTGATTTGCCGGAATATTGCCTTCATAGTTGACTTGATCAAAAGACGGAACCCCCAATGAGTTGTAGCAATTTTGAATCTTCTCAAATAAATTATCCCCAACATATCGTAAGGATTGACCTAGAATGCAACCCACCGAGCTAAGATTGGCACCTCGGTCCCGCCATTCATCTTTTGCATTTTCAATTTTGCCAGCACTTCGATACAGACCAAATTGTTCATTCTTCGTGGTGCATTTGCGCCACCCAATCGCGAACATAAATCCCTCCCATAATGCTCCATTTGTTGCAATAGGGTCAGTGAACCTCTTTTCGCGAAATAAGAATTGTGATAATTCATCCCATTGATTGACCTCGACTTCACTCATTGTTGTGAATGGTCTGAATTCGACAAGGGCAATGAGTAATCCGGTTGAAGAGAAAATTGCCACACGGCCAAAGTGAATGCGTTTGATCTGATTGACATCCACAAGGCTCCGAATTTCACTTGGGATCATATTTGCTGATACTGGCATTGATATTTGTGCTGTTGGTCGAGAGGAGGAAAAAAACCTCTGCTTTCGGGTGGTTTTCCCCTCATTTATCTTTTGGGATGTCTGACTATTCCCGAGTGGTTGAGGGATCACTTTGTGTTGAAGCAGACAAGATATCAGATACTGCTTCCTGCCATTTGAAGCTAAGGAGTTTTGAGTCCAGAATGGTGCCCAATGCCCAAGGAGCTTTCTTTGGCACACATCCTTTGAATTCCCTGTTGGAGCCCACATGACATTGGCACAATCTGAACCGACTAAAGCCAATGTTCTTCCATGGGGCTCAATGAGGGTGCCACATAAATGTGGAAGAATATATATATATCTATATATATACACTGAGATTAAGCGAGCAACTCACACTTTCCTTCCTCAACCCGACGCTTTCTCGCGAGTTCCCTTTTTTTGTGAATGGCATGCTTGCAGCAGAAAATGAAATGAAACCAAATGATTACTGATTTATTAATACCACCTAAATTGAATTGCAGAAGATGAATCTTTTTTAATTGCGGCTAAAAAGAAAGATCACACCTGACCTTCGCGAATTTGCGATCTCAAATACCTGAACCTAAAAATTGCAGTGGATAGTGCATTATTCAATTTGACATATTGATGTTCCCATGCAATCAATTTCCAATCCAACCATTTGGAATATTGCAAACACACGCAAATGCAATATGCATCCTGCTGCGGATCCCTAGCTATCCTAGTCCTCTTGAAAGACACAGGAACATTTGGCCTATTATGGGCTGGCGGGAAGTGATAAACGCAACTTCCCGCAATGCCCCCGCGTGTGCTACTCGCGGGCACAATGCCTGACTCAGCTTGCGTCTTGTCGGAGTCCTTGCAATGATGTACGGAGGCATGCCGCCGTACAATTACTATTGGTATTCAGACTGTGGCATCCGGGCAGTAGTAGGATAGGAAGTCATGACTATTAAATTCTTAAATCACATTGCAAAATTCAATTACAATCTATCTAGTACAACGCTAATCTAAAACGGGTAAATCCTGGTTGTAAGCTTAGCTGACCTGGGTACAGTCAATGTGACCTCATCACTCGAACCAAGACCACGCTTCGCCACCCAGGCATCACCAAAGTCTAATACCAAGCATCGTGCAAATTCAAATCTAAGAGGTACAGTGGGGTTAAAAGACTCTGATGAGAAGAAACTTTTATTCAGTAAATTACATATATACTTATTAGTACGTAGCCACACTGGCTCCACTAGATTTTTACCCTCTGAAAGTTTTGCGGAAATGTCAATTAGTGATAAAGCCCCTTTAACTGAGCTTGTTCTCCAGTCATCTGAGAATACCATCAAACCACGAACCCCCGCCGCACAGAATGCCGCTAATATACCATAGCAAATTCGATTTATTCCGAGATTCTTGTGACACGCCAAAAGATCTTTGATGGCCTCATTTTTTTTGAGTTTGTGAGTTTGCCTTTGATGCCATTAACTTCGACCTTTGTATGTGCATGTACCATGTTGTACGCAATCATCAAATGGATAACTGTATCCATTAGATCCTCCAGGTTCTTGTGCGGCTTTGTGGATATCTCATTGTCAGCGCCGCCACCTTCAATGCTGAGTTGGGTTGCACGTTGCTTCGATTTACTCAAGCAGGAGGCAAGGTATTCAACTGCTCCCCGTTCGAGTCCAAGAGAATTGGTCGAATTTGATGTTGGTGCAACATATGGTTTGGGTGCAATCACATCGTATGAGACTAAACTAATGGATTCAAACATAACATTTGCCCAAAAATGTTTAACTGGATTCGCGGGGTAAAGAAGGCTCTGAACCATTTTGAAGAAGGAGTGTTCAGATTTTGGGAGATTATCTGGAGGTTTAGCTGATTCCTTCATCAATTTGAGATTCCAAATGTTGTGATCAAAAAATGCTTCTGTTTCTGTTGGCTTAAAAAAATCTAACCCTGTATATTGCCATTTATATCACCAGTCAACAGCCAATAATCAAGTATCATGCACAAAGATAAAAAAAAACTCACCTGCCATCTCAAGGTCCTCCAGCCAAGCCGACATTTTAAGCTCTCGGTTACTGATCACCTTAATACCAACGGGTAGGAATGTATGAGCATCCTTTGTTGGTAAATTGTCCCATCGATTTTTGTAAATCCTATTGATATTATCAAGCCCCCTTTTCCATGATTGTTGAGAAATATTGGAATGATAATTCAAAATGCCTGCAAACTCTTCCATGCGGGATAAAAATATCCCTTGAAAATTAGCAGAGGATGACACTTCGGGCTCAGGGTCAGGAACTATATCAGTCATATCTCGTCCCATTGTATCATGTTTAATTGTTTCCCTTTCTTGAAAGGCTTGAATATTCCAAGGAGAGGCGGGAGGGGTTGCATCATGCATTGTTTCATTGGGTATCGGGGGGCTTTCAGTATGTGGAGCTTCATCGTGGATTGTTTCATTGGGTATGGGGGGGGGGTTCAGTATGCGGAGGTTCATTATCAATCTGCTCCACTTCAACATTGATCATTTCATCACCTTGATCCCAGGAATCCTTTGCGGCTTCAAAGGTACGGCGTTTTTTGTTGGTTTTTTTGGTTGCATGTATATTTGGTCTTTTTCCTAATCCTTTGCCTGGAAATCCAATGACGACTCGAGATCCTTCAGGTAGAGATTCTCCCACCTCCACACCTGCCCATATATTGTAAGCAGGTATTTTTATCAATTTTGTTTTGAATTAGTAATGCACTTACGGTTCAAATCCATTTTGAGGAGGCTCATGGCTTCAGCAATCTTTTGACGCACATAATCAGGAATTTTACTATCATTTTGAATTTTTTCGAGCCTTGGGATTGTTTGAGCAATGTTGGAGACAAATTGTTCCTTGGATATAATTTCCACCTCCCCACTGAAAATTACATCATTGTGAGCCTTTGAGATATGACCACATACCCAATAAGGTCACAAAAAATACTCAGAATAATTATATCTTTAATATAATTATATTAAAATTAATTAGAATAATTATACACTAAAATTAATTACTCAAATATACAAAAAATACCATAAATTGGTACTAAAATTGGTTTAACTTAAAAACCAATGAATAAACATGTGAAATAAATTATACCATTGGATTCCTCATGGAAAAATACACATATACCATTTTTATGGCATATCTGTAAAGTCAATATTTAATGAATTATAAGGTATAATACCTTATAAAAACCATAAAATCCTATTTATCTCAGAAACCAATGAAACAACATGTGAAATAAATTGTACCAGTGGATTCCCCATAACAATCCACACATAAAACAATTAATAAGCTAATTCTCAAAATCAATACTTAAGGAATTATCCTGAATATATGCACTTTTTTGGTCAACGCATATATTCAGTGATCATAGCTAATATCTTCTAAACTATACATGCTAGAATGATGAACCAAAAATAAAGTTACCACGTAATTACTGTAAGAACACAGATATGAACTTTATTTTGCAAATTATAAACAAGGTTAAGACTTATGAGGAAATATTGATAAAAATCAACAGAGCTGTTGACCACTTTGTTGTGAAAGTAGTCCAAACTTAAAAAAAAGTATACAGTTGGATTCTCCTAGTTCATTCGTGAAGAATGATGTAATTTTTATTATTAAATTCAGGGTATAACCCCCTGAAATCTAGGTTTGAAGTTTAAAATATTGAATTTCGACAGAAAAAGATGAGTTACAAGAAAAATCATCAAAATTAGAGTTTTGATGATGTAATGAAAAGCTCTTGGCAGCATAATAAGGTTATGTCAGGCTATCAGAATTCACTCTCTGAATTGCTGTAGCGTGAAAACCTTAAAAGTTATTGAGGATCAAAGTTTGAGCTTAAATTGAGCTGTTATGATCACATACTGTAACCTTAAATTAAGTTTAACAGTCTTAATAGTGATAAAATTGGTGAATACTATTAGTTTATGATTAAAACTAATAAAATCCACGAAAATTGGGGTTCTGCCAAGCCTCTGATGTCATCAAACTTAAAGTTACAGTGATAACTTTAAATAATGGTGCAATAATGATGTAAGATGGTTTGATCATGATGTAATCACCCTCAAACCTTAAAATATTGATCAATTCCAGTGGATATGATCAGTACACGTCTACTAGAAGCCTTTTGGACTCTAGGAGGGAGGTATTTACTATAAATAGAGCTCTTTTTACTCTGTTTTCCCCTCAGACGCATCAAAAACATTAAATCAATTAAATAAAAGGTAATTTCTTTATTCTTTATATATAAAACTCTTATATTATTAAAGACCAAAGACCAGCTTAATATTAATCACTATTTTTACGTGATTAAATCAATTTTTTAATTGTTTTTGTTATAAATCTCTCTATAAACTCATTTCCACGTAAAATCAAGAATTTTAGTAATTTTCTTTATTTTTTATTGTAAATACAATTTGAAAAAGTTGTATTATATTCTTTTGGCGTAAAATATCTCAAAATTATTATTTTAAGTGTTAAAAGTAGGTTATTTCATCTTATTATAATAATTTCTCTCTTATTATTACTCTTAATAATTCTTATTTAATATAAATAGTATTTATATTAATATATAACTTTAATATTAGTAATATTATTGTTATTAATTGTTTTTTATTTATAAAAAACAATTTTTTACGCCTTTATTATTTGTTGGTAACAATAATAAAGAGCTTTATAATATATTAATTATTTTATATTAATATATTATTTATAATATTATATTTTTATATAATATTAATTATATTATTATATTTATTTAATAATATAATAATTTTACGCCATAATAATAATATTTCTTTATTATTATTATTATTTTAATCTTATTTATTCATTTTATAAGGACATTCAGAGTACAATAAGTAATAAATTAGTAATTTTTACTTATTGTTTCATAGTCAAACCTTACATTTGGGGGCCTGGCCGTGATATTTACTTAAAAGACCTTTAAAAAGATTCTATTTGGGTTTATCCAATAATAAATTATATTTATAATCATAAAATTATATAATAATTTTATATTTTATTGATTTTAAAAGCTATTGAGGCATTTGGAATGCAATTGTACTGTCTTACACGTGGTTTTTCACATCCTTAGACTTGCAAGAACTTTCTTTGAGTGACTCTAGTGATTAAAAAAGATAATTTATAAATTAAAAAATAATTTTTATTATAATTTAATTTTATAAGAATCATATTCATTTTTTATTTTTTATCCTTTAAAAATAAAAATATACATAAAAAATATTAAAAAATATTAAAAACCAATAAAAAAAGTTATTTTTATTCATTTTTATTTTATTTCTTTATTCATTTCATTTTTTTTTAAGATATAAAAGCAATTTCTACGTGGAAAATTGCCATATCTTGCCAAAAATAACACTTCTTATAAAAAGACTTATATTTATTTGTCTTTTTTAGTGTTTGAAGATAACCCAACAGAAGACAACCAAGCTACTGTTGAGAGATTGGTGGAAGAAACTTGTCAAAGTTCTCCAACACCAGTTATCACCAAAAGAAAGAAAGCTAAGAAATTAGACTTTCCAGGGCCCACCATTCAAGACTCTGAAGGTGAGCACCTCCTTTTAAATTGCCATAAAAGAATTTTATTCTAAAATACTTTTATTTTTTTTTCTTATTCTTTAATTATGACTACCAGAAGAGGTTCCCAATACTCCATCCAATCAGATGGAGCTGGACTCAGAAGTAGAATTGATCCCTCAAAAGGGAAAAGAAAGGGCAATATCCCCAGTGGAACAGAATCCACACAAGGAAGTGCCTTATCCCAAAGGCAAGTCCCAGAAATGCCCATGATATCTGAGCCTGAATTGGAACTAAGTATGAGTAACTCAAACAGGTACAAATCACATTCAGAGGGCTCAGATAGACATCTACATGAGCCAGTACAAGCAGTATTACACAGTATACAAGGACAAAGACTGGGAAATGCTGCCTCAAATACACCAAGGAGTGATGAACTCCTGGCACATCCTGAAAAAGTTCCTCAAAGAGGAGGAGATAGTGAGATACTCCAATGGATGGAATCCACTGTCATCCAAACCTCAAATCAAAAAAATCAAGGATTATCATGCCAAAAAGAGGGAGGCAACCAAGGAAGAAGCCCCAGTAGCTTCTACCAGCAAGCCTCAAGCCAACCCACTTCCCCAAGAAGGGAAGAAGAACAAGAAAAAGCATTGGAGGAAACCATATTCCCCAAGCTACAGAATCCCAAGAATCCAAAAGGATGCCATGGACAATGTTTTCAACATGGCCAGAACCTTGATGGAATTCAAGGACAAGGAAGAGCAAAGAATGAGACAACCTCATTTCCCAAAGAAATAACCTTGTCTAAAGATGTTGTAAATACTTTAACAGAAATTAAAAATAGTATATTACCTCTAAAAGAAATTAAAGACAGTTTATTATCACTACAAGAAATAAATAACAATTTATCTTCTTTAACAAAAATTGTTGTGCAAAACAAAAAAGAAATTGACAACATTAAGTTTATTGTTGAAAATAATAAACCAAAGAATTTAATTGACAATACTCAAAAATTAATACAAGGACAACAAGAATTGTATAAATACATAAAAGATATCAAAGATAAGACTTTGACAATCAATTATGATGTGAGTATTGACAATCTTACAGAAAAATTAAATAAATTAAGTATTTCTGTAGAAAAATTTGAAGAAAAGACTTCATCACACCAAAAATTACTTTTGGACCATGTGGAAAAAAGTGATGAAGCAAGAATGCATCTGAAAGATGACATTCAAAGTGAAATAAGGCTTATTACTGAAAAAATGGATAAAATTAATGAGGCTAATTTAAATATGCCAAAGTTATCAACACCATTTTCTCATATAAGAAGCCCTGTTAAAACAAAAGAGGAATTGTCAAATCCTTTCATAACAGACTTGAGTCATCAAGACAATAACCAAGTCTTAATGAAGGAAGCACCTCAATTGAAGGAATGGCCAACATTCACAGGAGAAGGTGAATATGACCACATGTCATTTATTAAAACAATTGACATGTTACAAGAAGACTATGCCATACCAGATGAATTAATCACTGCAAGATTACATTCATTGTTTGAGAAATCTGCAAAAAGATGGTATTATGGCATAAGACAAACAAATGGTAAAAATACCTGGTCTTGGTGGAAACAAGAAATAATCACCAAGTGGGCAAATGATGCCTGGAGGTATAAGATAGAAAATGCATTTGAAAACTCTTTCTTTGACCCTGAGAAAGATAAACCTTTAACTTGGTTCCTAAAACAAGTTGAAAGACTTAATGCACTGTACCCAGAAATGTCACAAAAGATGGTGCATATGAAAATACTTAAAAAATGTGGAGGGGAACTAGAACATGCCCTAAGAAGCAGGTGTATAGAACCATGCTCCACAGAAGAGTATATAAATGCACTAGAAGATATAGTGACAAGGACAAAAATTGGCAGGACTTGGAAAAAATTGGACATTAAAAGCCCAAATAAACCATTTATCAAGAAAGATAAATCAAAAGAATCCTTCAAACCCAATACATCCAACAATAATGAGCAGAGAAAATGCCATAAATGTGGAGGTATTGGACACTTAGCCAATAATTGCCTTAAAAAAGCAAAGATTAATGAAATTGTGGAAACAGAAAACCACAATGACAAAGAAGAAGAATCTGACTCTGAAAAAGAGACAGAAGAATCAGAAAGCTCTGAAAGTGATGAAATCAATATAATTAATGCACAAATTAATAATATTGATATAATTTATGAAGTACTGGATGTTAACTCAAACTTGCCACAAGTTGGAACATCTGACACAAATCTGACAAATATACAAGATGCCAAAATGTATAGAACCAAACCTGCAAGAGGAATGGGATATACAGCTGGAAAATCAAGTATTAGTATTGTTATGGTTGATAACCAAGGAAAGGTGAACTTAGATACAGGAGCATATTGCACTTGTGTTGGCAAAAGTTATTTAAAAACCATTGTCCCAAACTGGAAAGAAAAACTTATGCCAATACAAGGTGTCAAATTTAGTGTTGCAAGTGAGAGCATGAAGCTCCTTGGAATAATTGATTTAACACTAATTTTCCCTCATCCCTCACAGTGTGTCAGAATCAAAGTAGAGTTTGTAGTAATGGACAACTGTACTAGTAATCATTTCATACTTGGAAATGACTACTTATCAATCTATGGTATAGATATCTCCAACCAAAAAGATAGATATTTTACCATAGGAGATAATAAAAGACAAAAGTTTGGATTCTTAAATAACAAAAGGCAAATCACAGTTATTAAGAATGAGGAAAAAATTCCAGAAAAAGAACTTTTTATATCTGAACAACTCAAAGAGGCAGAATTCAATCAAGAATTAACAGAAAAAATGAGAGAAAAATTGATTGACCTCTTATTTAAGTATAAAAATGCCTTTGCAACTGACAAAGAGCCACTAGGTGCCATAATTGGACATGAAGTGGATATAATTCTTAATGTAGAAAAACCTTACCCACCTTTATTAAGAAGACCTGCTTATCCAGCCAGTCCAAGAGCTAGAGAAGCCCTAGAGGTGCACATTAAAGAATTAATGGACCTTGGAGTATTAAGAAAGGTTGGACATAATGAGCAAGTAGAAGTTACTACACCTGTCATTATAACTTGGCATAATGGAAAATCAAGGATGGTAGGAGACTTCAGAGCCCTGAATACCTATACCATTCCAGACAGATATCCAATACCCAGAATCCATGAGACATTGACCCAATTGTCACAAGCTAAGTTCATCACAGCTATGGATGCTCTTAAGGGTTTTCATCAAAATGTCTTAACAGACAATGCCAAGAAACTACTAAGAATAATAGTCCATTGTGGAATTTTTGAATACTTAAGAATGCCATTTGGGATAAAAAATGCACCTTCCCATTATCAAAGAATGATGAATACCATATTTCCTGAAGAATTATCAGAAGGATGGTTAATAATCTACATTGATGATATCATAGTTTTCTCAGAAACTTGGGAAAATCACCTGACAAGACTAGAAAGGGTACTACAGAAAATAGTCCAAGTAAATATGAAAATTTCATTGAAAAAGTGTCATTTTGCATATAGTGAATTGAAAGCCCTAGGACATGTAGTATCTGGACTTAGTCTAGGCATAGACAAAAATAAAGTAGCAGCAGTACTACTTAAACCAATGCCTCAAACTAAAAAAGAAATGCAATCATTTCTAGGATTTGCTGGTTACTATAGACAGCATATAAAGGACTTTGCAAAGATTGCTAAATCCTTGTATAAGCTATGTGACCAACAAACAGTCTATGAGATGACAGAAGAAAGAGTCAAGGCATATGAAGAATTGAAAAATTCTTTGACAAATGCCCCATTTCTTCTAATGCCAGATTGGAAACTACCTTTCAAACTGTACATTGATGCTTGTGGAGAAGGACTAGGTGCTGCACTCCACCAAACACAAATTATCAATGATAAACCAGTGGAAGGACCAATTTGTTTCATTTCAAGGCAGATAAAGCCAACAGAAGCAAGGTATGGAGCAAGCCAAATGGAATGCTTATGCCTAGTGTGGGCTTTAGAAAAGCTGCATTATTATTTGGATGGCACAGTATTTGATGTAATCACAGACTGTAATGCTGTGAAATCACTATTAAACATGAAGACTCCAAATAGACATATGCTGAGATGGCAAATTGCTATCCAAGAATATAGGGGAAATATGACTATTGTTCATAAATCTGGAAATATTCATAAAAATGCAGATGGTCTTAGCAGATGGGCTCTAGCAAATACCCCTGACAATCCAGCATGGGTACCACAAGAAGAGCACCATATAGAAGGAATATGTGTTACAGACATTGGCACAGAATTCTTTAACCAAGTTAAAGAAAGCTATAAGACAGACAAAAATTGCCATATCTTAAGCCAAATTCTAATGAAAGACTGCAAAGATCCATCACTTTCATCAAAACTAGATGAAATATGGAAAAAGGCATATGATGAAGGAAGATTTCACCTCCTTGATGGAATCCTTTACCATAGAACAAAACACACATGTGTTATGGCCTTAACAGATAGAACACTAATAAACACTATTTTACATGAGTGTCATGATAGTGTTGCATCTGGACATCTCTCAGAAGATAGGACACTAGAGAGGGTGAAAACCTGCTCTTGGTGGCCAAATTGGAAGAAAGATGTTGCAGAGTACTGCCAAACCTGTGACAGATGTCAAAAAGCCAACAGAGCCACAGGAAAGAAATTTGGAATGATGATCCAAATCCAAGAACCAAAATCCCCATGGGAAATAGTTCATATGGATTGGGTAACAGCCTTACCTCCAGGAGGAGACAGGAGTTATAATGCATGCCTAGTATTAGTTGACAGGTACAGTAAAACTCCCATGTTCTTACCATGTCATAAAGATGACACAGCTATGGATACAGCCATAATGATATGGAATAAAGTCATTAGCCACACAGGCTTATTCCAAAATATTATAAGTGACAGAGACCCAAAGTTCACTTCAGCACTATGGACAAACCTCCACAACTTGTTTGGGACAAAGTTATCATTCTCAACAGCTTATCATCCTCAAACTGATGGTTTAGCAGAAAGAATGATACAGACCCTAGAGGACATGATCAGAAGATTCTGTGCTTATGGGCTAGAATTCAAAGATTCTGATGGTTTTACCCATGATTGGTGTACACTAATACCAGCACTTGAATTGGCATATAAGACATCAATCCATTCTTCTACTGGCAAAACACCAGCAATGCTAGAGAAAGGTTGGAATCCAAGACTTCCTTATGATACCCTCAAAAAGGACTTAGTGGATATACATCCAACAGCAAGCAGCTTCAAGATAATGCTTGACAAAGCAAGACACCATGCAAACAGATGCATGCAAGATTCTTTTAAATATGCAAAAGAAAGATGGGATAAAAGTCATAAGCCACCTGATTTCAAAATAGGGGACTTGGTTTTAGTATCAACCCTTAATTTCAATAACATAAAAGGCCCAAAGAAATTGAAAGATTCCTTTGCAGGACCATTTATGATAAAAGCACTTCATGGACCCAATGCTGTGCAATTAGAACTCACAGGTGAACTAATGAACAAACACCCAGCTTTCCCTGTAAGTCTGATAAAACCTTACAGTTCAAGTGACAAGGAATTATTTCCACTAAGAATAAAACCCCCACTTGAAATTCCCCCCTTGGAAGAAGGAGAGGAAAAGAGAATAGTAAAAGTCCTTAAAGAAAGAAGGACAAGAAACAAAAAAGAAAGGGAATACCTTGTAAGGTATAGAAATTCAACTCAAGAAGATGAATGGCTACTTGAGAAAGATATAACAAATGCTGATAAATTACTAAAAAGGTTCAGACATGAAAGAAAACCTGAAAAATAAAAAGTTAAGCATTATTGAGCTTCAAGACTAACAAAAGTCTATTGAAGAGGTAGGACAGTGGATGATACCCTAATCACATATATCAGATTGTGGTACAATCTTTTTTGGTGGTAGGGAATGTGAGCCTTTGAGATATGACCACATACCCAATAAGGTCACAAAAAATACTCAGAATAATTATATCTTTAATATAATTATATTAAAATTAATTAGAATAATTATACACTAAAATTAATTACTCAAATATACAAAAAATACCATAAATTGGTACTAAAATTGGTTTAACTTAAAAACCAATGAATAAACATGTGAAATAAATTATACCATTGGATTCCTCATGGAAAAATACACATATACCATTTTTATGGCATATCTGTAAAGTCAATATTTAATGAATTATAAGGTATAATACCTTATAAAAACCATAAAATCCTATTTATCTCAGAAACCAATGAAACAACATGTGAAATAAATTGTACCAGTAGATTCCCCATAACAATCCACACATAAAACAATTAATAAGCTAATTCTAAAAATCAATACTTAAGGAATTATCCTGAATATATGCACTTTTTTGGTCAACGCATATATTCAGTGATCATAGCTAATATCTTCTAAACTATACATGCTAGAATGATGAACCAAAAATAAAGTTACCACGTAATTACTGTAAGAACACAGATATGAACTTTATTTTGCAAATTATAAACAAGGTTAAGACTTATGAGGAAATATTGATAAAAATCAACAGAGCTGTTGACCACTTTGTTGTGAAAGTAGTCCAAACTTAAAAAAAAGTATACAGTTGGATTCTCCTAGTTCATTCGTGAAGAATGATGTAACTTTTATTATTAAATTCAGGGTATAACCCCCTGAAATCAAGGTTTGAAGTTTAAAATATTGAATTTCGACAGAAAAAGATGAGTTACAAGAAAAATCATCAAAATTAGAGTTTTGATGATGTAATGAAAAGCTCTTGGCAGCATAATAAGGTTATGTCAGGCTATCAGAATTCACTCTCTGAATTGCTGTAGCGTGAAAACCTTAAACGTTATTGAGGATCAAAGTTTGAGCTTAAATTGAGCTGTTATGATCACATACTGTAACCTTAAATTAAGTTTAACAGTCTTAATAGTGATAAAATTGGTGAATACTATTAGTTTATGATTAAAACTAATAAAATCCACGAAATTTGGGGTTCTGCCAAGCCTCTGATGTCATCAAACTTAAAGTTACAGTGATAACTTTAAATAATGGTGCAATAATGATGTAAGATGGTTTGATCATGATGTAATCACCCTCAAACCTTAAAATATTGATCAATTCCAGTGGATATGATCAGTACACGTCTACTAGAAGCCTGTTGGACTCTAGGAGGGAGGTATTTACTATAAATAGAGCTCTTTTTACTCTGTTTTCCCCTCAGACGCATCAAAAACATTAAATCAATTAAATAAAAGGTAATTTCTTTATTCTTTATATATAAAACTCTTATATTATTAAAGACCAAAGACCAGCTTAATATTAATCACTATTTTTACGTGATTAAATCAATTTTTTAATTGCTTTTGTTATAAATCTCTCTATAAACTCATTTCCACGTAAAATCAAGAATTTTAGTAATTTTCTTTATTTTTTATTGTAAATACAATTTGAAAAAGTTGTATTATATTCTTTTGGCGTAAAATATCTCAAAATTATTATTTTAAGTGTTAAAAGTAGGTTATTTCATCTTATTATAATAATTTCTCTCTTATTATTACTCTTAATAATTCTTATTTAATATAAATAGTATTTATATTAATATATAACTTTAATATTAGTAATATTATTGTTATTAATTGTTTTTTATTTATAAAAAACAATTTTTTACGCCTTTATTATTTGTTGGTAACAATAATAAAGAGCTTTATAATATATTAATTATTTTATATTAATATATTATTTATAATATTATATTTTTATATAATATTAATTATATTATTATATTTATTTAATAATATAATAATTTTACGCCATAATAATAATATTTCTTTATTATTATTATTATTTTAATCTTATTTATTCATTTTATAAGGACATTCAGAGTACAATAAGTAATAAATTAGTAATTTTTACTTATTGTTTCATAGTCAAACCTTACAATCATCTTGCCCATCATCTTCTGTCGGTGCACAAGGTTCAACAGTCTTTTCCTTCTCATAACTTTTAAAATTTGGTTTCTGAGAGCTTGGAGGTTGACCTGAAATAAAGGCTATGACACAATATCAGGTTTTGAGAGATTAGAAATACTCAAGATGGATGTATACTCACATTCTGGAAGAACTGGTGGATCTTGATTATCTTCATGTGACTGGCTCTCTGCTTCAATGCCTAATTCACAACTACTGGCCATATCAGATATTTCACTTCCACTCTCTGGGGCTGAAGTTGGTCGTTCATTAAATTCCGTTGAATTTTCCGGGGCTTGGGCCATCGCAGAGGTAGTTTAGTAAGCAAATAGATGGTAACAAGTTGATTGATAACTTGTTTGAAAATTTTGAATAAAAAGATCCAAATTGAAGAAAATAGGTGGAAGTAAAATAATCGCATTTGCAAAATGTGATTTGTCGGGAAATTGAAGGAGGCAATGTTTTGCAAATTATTTCATATCATGCAAATGAAATCACTTCCCTGTGAGACATTGAATAAAGTTGACTAGTGAGAAACCTACTAAAGTCAACTTTTGAACTATTCAACACTCATGAGGTAAGGACTAAGCAAAGTGTTCCATTTGAATGATATGAAATAAAATGGTTTTCTCGGGGAAACAGGAGACACAATTCTTGTCTTAAATAGTCCACTTATTAGGTTTTAATTTGTGAGTCTCATTATTTAAACCCTAACCACAACATTGTGAATATACTGACCGATTTCCCCTGAGGTCCTGTTGGCAGAGAAGGCCACTCAGCATATTTCGGCGATGGCGTCCATTGTGTACGCCAACAAGCCACCGTACACTGTGGATGTAATACGGAAACGTGAGGATGGTAAGCGGTGTCGGAGGCATGTCGGGAGGGTACTTACTAGGGGAGCGTAAGGATCGTAAGCAGTGTTGGAGGCATGTCGGGTGGTAACTTACTAGGCGAGCGTAAGGATTGTGAGCAGTGTTGGGAGCATGTTGGGAGGGCACTCCGCGAGCATAAGGATCGTAAGCAGTGTCGGGAGGGCACTCCGTGAGCGTAAGGATCGTAAGCAGTGTTGGGAGCATGTCGGGAGGGCACTTCATGAGCGTAAGGATGGTGAGCAGTGTCGGGAGTATGTCGGGAGGGCACTTCGTGAGCGTAATTATCGTAAGCAGTGTCGGGAGGGCAATTCATGAGCGTAAGGATGGTGAGCAGTGTCGGGAGGGCACTTCGTGAGCGTAATGATTGTAAGCAGTGTTGGGAGCATGTTGGGAGGGCACTTCATGAGCGTAAGGATGGTGAGCAGTGTCGGGAGTATGTCGGGAGGGCACTTCGTGAGCGTAATTATCGTAAGCAGTGTCGGGAGCATGTCGGGAGGGCAATTCATGAGCGTAACAATGGTGAGCAGTGTCGGGAGTATGTCGGGAGGGCACTTTGTGAGCGTAATGATCGTAAGCAGTGTCGGGAGCATGTCGGGAGGGCACTTCATGAGGGTAAGGATCGTAAGCAGTGTCGGGAGGGCACTTCATGAGCGTAAGGATGGTGAGCAGTGTTGGGAGCATGTTGGGAGGGCACTACACAAGCGTAAGGATGGTAAGGGTGGGGGTGTGAAAGCGTAAGGAGTGGTGAGGACGGAGATGGGGGGGCAGGCAGTGTCAGAGTCTCATATGGAGGGTGGTGCGGGCGCGTAAGCATGCTAAGCGTCGGGGAGGCGGAAGCTATTAGGTGAAATTACCCGAACGTTGCGAATAGTGTTGAAACGTGTTTGGGCTTTGAGTGACATTCTCATGTGACACATGTGACGATTGACGTTGTCTTGACGCTGACGTGACGTGACCCACTAAATCCAGTGACTATAAAGTGACACTAACGAGACTGAAGCAAGATTTTATACTGACTGCGGTGCGATGTGAAGTCAATCGCCAACGATTGATGCGAGATTCGCCCTGGTGAGTGGAAGTGAAATCTCTGATATCGCCAGTAGTCGTGAATTAGGCATTGAAGTAGAGAGCCAGTCACATGAAGATAATCAAGATCCACCAGTTCTTCCAGAATGTGAGTATACATCCATCTTGAATATTTCTAATCTCCCAAAACCTGATATTGTGTCATAGCCTTTATTTCAGGTCAGCCTCCAAGCTCTCAGAAACCAAATTTTAAAAGTTATGAGAAGGAAAAGACTGTTGAACCTTGTGCACCGACAGAAGATGATGGGCAAGATGATGTAATTTTCAGTGGGGAGGTGGAAATTATATCCAAGGAACAATTTGTCTCCAAAATTGCTCAAACAATCCCAAGGCTCGAAAAAATCCAAAATGATAGTAAAATTCCTGATTATGTGCGTCAAAAGATTGCTGAAGCCATGAACCTGCTCAAAATGGATTTGAACTGTAAGTCCATTACTAATTCAAAACAAAATTGATATCAATAGCTGCTTACATTATATGGGCAGGTGTGGAGGTGGTAGAATCTCTACCTGAAGGATCTCAAGTCGTCATTGGATTTCCAGGAAAAGGATTAGGAAAAAGACCAAATATACATGCGACCAAAAAAACAAACAAAAAACGCCGTACCTTTGAAGCCGCAAACGATTCTCGCAATCAAGGTCATGAAATTATCAATGTTGAAGGGGACCATATTGATAATCAACCTCTGCATACTGAACCCCCCAATACTCAATGAAACAATCCACAATGAAGCTCCACATACTGAAAGTCCCCCAATACCCAATGACACAATGCATGATGCAACCCCTCCCGCCTCTCCTCGGAATATTCAAGCCTTTCAAGAAAGGGAAACAATTAAACATGATACAATGGGACGAGATATGACTGATATAGTTCCTGACCCTGAGCCCGAAGTGTCATCCTCTGCTAATTTTCAAGGGATATTTTTATCCCGCATGGAAGAGTTTGCAGGCATTTTGAATTATAATTCCAATATTACTCAACAATCATGGAAAAGGGGGCTTGATAATATCAATAGTATTTACAAAAATCGATGGTACAATTTACCAACAAAAGATGCTCATACATTCCTGCCTGTTGGTATTAAGGTGATAGGTAACCGAGAGCTTAAAATGTTGGCCTGGCTGGAGGACCTTGAGATGGAAGGTGAGTTTTATCTTTGTGCATGATACATGTTTATTGGCTGTTGACTGGTGATATAAATTGCAATATACAGGGTTAGATTTTTTTAAGCCAACCAAAACAGAAGCATTTTTTGATCACAACATTTGGAATCTCAAATTGATGAAGGAATCAGCTAAACCTCCAGAGAATCTCCCAAAATCTGAACACTCCTTCTTCAAAATGGTTCAGAGCCTTCTTTACCCCGCCAATCCAGTTAAACATTTTTGGGCAAATGTTATGTTTGAATCCATTAGTTTAGTCTCATACGATGTGGTTGCACCCAAACCATATGTTGCACCAACATCAAATTCGACCAATCCTCTTGGACTCGAACGGGGAGCAGTTGAATACCTTGCCTCCTGCTTGAGTAAATCGAAGCAACGTGCAACCCAACTCAGCATTGAAGTTGGCGGGGCTGACAATGAGATATCCACAAAGCCCCACAAGAACCTGGAGGATCTAATGGATACAGTTATCCATTTGATGATTGCGTACAACATGGTACGTGCACATACAAAGGTCGAAGTTAATGGCATCAAAGGCAAACTCACGAACTCAAAAAAAAATGAGGCCATCAAAGATCGTTTGGCGTGTCACAAGAATCTCGGAATAAATCGAATTTGCTATGGTATATCAGCGGCATTCTGTGCGGCGGGGGTTCGTGGTTTGATGGTATGCTCAGATGACTGGAGAACAAGCTCAGTTAAAGGGGCTTTATCACTAATTGACATTTCCACAAAACTTTCAGAGGGTAAAAATCTAGTGGAGCCAGTGTGGCTACGTACTAATAAGTATATATGTAATTTACTGAATAAAAGCTTCTTCTCATCAGAGTCTTTTAACCCCACTGTACCTCTTAGATTTGAATTTGCACGATGCTTAGTATTAGACTTTGGTGATGCCTGGGTGGCGAAACGCGGTCTTGGTTCAAGTGATGAGGTCACCTTGACGGTACCCAGGTCAGCAAAACTCACAACCAGGATTGACCCGTTTTAGATTAGCTTTGTACTAGATAGATTGTAATTGAATTTTGCAAAGTTATTTGTGAATTTAATAATCATGACTTCCTATCCTACTACTTCCCGGATGCCACAGTCTGAGTACCAATAGTAATTGTACGGCGGCATGCCTCCGTACATCATTGCAAGGACTCCGACAAGACGCAAGCTGAGTCAGGCATTGTGCCCGCGAGTAGCACACGCGGGGGCATTGCGGGAAGTTGCGTTTATCACTTCCCGCCAGCCCATAATAGGCCAAATGTTCCTGTGTCTTTCAAGAGGACTAGGATAGCTAGGGATCCGCAGCAGGATGCATATTGCATTTGCGTGTGTTTGCAATATTCCAAATGGTTGGATTGGAAATTGATTGCATGGGAACATCAATGTGTAAAATTGAATAATGCACTATCCACTGCAATTTTCAGGTTCAGGTATTTGAGATCGCGAATTTGCCAAGGTCAGGTGTGATCTTTCTTTTTAGCCGCAATCAAAAAAGATTCATCAACCGCAATTCAATTTAGGTGATATTAATAAATCAGTAATCATTCGGTTTCATTTCATTTTCTGCTGAAAGCATGCCATTCACGAAAAAAGGAAAAGAGCGTAAAAGGGAACTCGCGAGAAAGTGTCGGGCTGAGGAAGGAAAGTGTGTGTTGCTCTCTTAATCTCAGTGTATATATGTTTCCACATTTATGTGGCACCCTCATTGGGCCCCACGGAAGAACATTGGCTTTAGTCGGTTCAGATTGTGCCAATGTCATGTGGGCTCCAACAGGGAAGTTCAAGGATGTGTGCCAAAGAAAGCTCCTTGCCAGTATCTGATATCTTGTGTGCTTCAACACATAGTGATCCCTCAACCACTTGAGAATAGTAGCAGATCCCAAAAGACAAATGAGCGCAAAACGACCCAAATGAATAGGTTGTTTTCCTCCTCTCGCCCAACAGCACAAATATCAATGCCAGTATCAGCAAATATAACCCCAAGTGAAATTCAGAGGGTTGTGGATGTCAATCAGATAAAACGCATTCACTTTGACTGTGTGGCAATTTTCTCTTCAACCGGATTACTCATTGCCCTTGTCAAATTCCGACCATTCACAACAATGAGTGAAGTCGATGTCAATCAATGGGATGAATTATCACAATTCTTATTTCGCGAAAAGAGATTCACCGACCCGATTGCAACCAATGGAGCATTACTGGAGGGATTTATGTTCGCGATTGGGTGGCGCAAATGCAGCACCAAGAATGAACAATTTGGTCTTTATGGAAGTGTCAGGAAAATTGAAAACGCAAAAGATGAATGGGGGAACCGAGGTGCCAATCTTAGCTCGGTGGGTTGCATTCTAGGTCAATCCTTACAATATGTTGGGGATAATTTATTTGAGAAGATTCAAAATTTCTACAATTCATTGGGGGTTCCGTCTTTTGATCAAGTCAACTATGAAGGCAATATTCCGGCAAATCAGGGTGCATTCGAGTTTGCTTACGCACTCACTTTCACCATGAATGGATTCAAAAACGCACCTCATGTTGATAAGGATGCATCGCTGTATGCTTCGGGATGGTGGTTTCAAGCTGATAAGCGGACCGGCCAAATTCAAAGAGATGTGTCAAAGCGGTGTACAGGGGGAAAATTGATTTTCCCAAATGAGCATTTTTGGATTGATCTATCCGCATGTCATGGGCTCATTCAGGTAGTGTGGGCCAGTAGTACATTTGTTCATTATACTGATCCAGCACAGGACAACGAAAGCACGACACTAGTGGGTATGTCCGCACAATGCTCAAGCAGGTTAGCAAAAACAATGCGGCAAAAAAACCATGGCTATTATGAGATTGGCGAGAGAGCAGGCTATCAAATCAGGGATGGTAATACAATCTCATGCCAATTCAAAGAATGAGGAGATTTGCATGTGGGTTGGGTAAGTAATGGTGGGGTAAGGCAGAGGACAATATACACCAGGATTGGATGGATTCAAGTGCGGGAGATGGGGTGTCTCACATGAAAAAGGGGTGAAGTGGATTATGTACGGTGGCATGCCATCGTACATCTGTCCTGGTTTGTTGCTATTGTCCAGGATGCCGATGCTTCACACGCGAATCCTTATGCTTGTGCAGGTTCGGCAAATGCTAAAAGTTCCTTACGCCTATGTGGGGTGCCGACGCTACACACGCCAATCCTTACACCTGTGCAGGCTCCCGAGAATTTACACGCCAATCCTGACGCTTGTGAAGGTTCCCAAAAATGCTAAAAATTCCTTACTCCTGTACAGGCTTCCGGCGATTCACACGCCAATCCTTACGCTTGTGAAGGTTCCCCACAATGCTGAAAATTTCTTGGCCTGTGCAGGATCCCAAGAATTCACACGCTAATTCTTACACCTGTGCAGGCTCCCAAAACTTCACACGGCAATCCTTATGCTTGTGAAGGGTCCCAAAAATGCTAAAAATTCCTTACGCCTGTACAGGCTTGCGACGATTCACACGCCAATCCTGATGCTTGGGAAGGTTGCCAACAATGCTGAAAAATTCTTACGCCTGTGCAGGCTCCCAATAATTCACACGCCAAACCTTATGCCTGTGCAGCCTCCCAACAAGTCACACGCCAATCCTTACGCTTGTGAAGGTTCCAGATGATTTAAATAATTCAATACATGAGTAAGATTAATAGCATGTGACCATAGGAAAGGCCATGTTTCACAAATCTGGAGTGGATTGCTCACATGTGGGAAGCTCCCGTTTTTTAAAGCTAAGAATGGATATGGCTCTAAACCATGGAAGAAGAAAATATAGGAGAGGATAACGGCAACTATTGGCGCATTTTGAGAAAAAGAGGGTCACACAAACAAATACTCACTCAAACTTTTGGTAGGGCACTTATAAAAGGTTTTCTCATGCAATAGGATATTTGAACCATTGAAGAAAATATAACTTAATGTGAGAAAAGAATGTAATAGAAATGGAAAATAACAATCATTCAATACAAAAAATTTATATGAAAGAAAGTATTACAAATAATAAATAGAGGAAATAATGATTTTTTTTTTAAATTTTTTATTTTTCTAAGTATTTTGACACTATCCCGGTGATGTCCTCCTTTGGATAAGCCTCCATTGCCTCGCCAAGGAGGGAGTTTAGTTCCTCCCGGAATTCCCGGTGCATCTCATTTTGATGAGTTGCATCCACAAAAGGAATCATGTGGAGCAAGCGGCGATGCTCCAACAAGATTCGGTTGATCGATTCGTGGACAATGGCTCGAGGAATCATTAGGGTCGGTCGCAGGTCAGTGAATTCCTGGCGAGCGTCATCGTGGGAATGAGAGGAGCTTGGCACCGGGGGGGAGGAGCTTGTTGGGTCCTCGGGGGCAATGGGAGGGAGATCCTGGGAAGGAACCGGGGTAGGAGAGGAGGGGAAGATGGTGGAGTCGGTGAAGAAGAAGGGGGATGGGGGGATCCGACGGGCGTATCATTGATGATGATGATTGAGCGAGGAGTGGCGGGACGATCTGGAGACGGTCGAAGAAAAAATGAGGAAAAGTGGATATGGATCAAAGAGAAAGAAGGGGTGACTTACCATAAGGTGCCTCCGTGGATTGCGTAGGAGCCACCTCAGGTTCTGGCTCACAAGTCGTATTGTCCTCAGGTGGTTGGGACGATGGACTTGGACCAGGAATAGGTGGCTCTTCGGTTCGGGAGGGTTCTAAAAAAGGAGTAAGAGTCAGTTCACTCGACTCGAAAGTGAAAGTAAAAATGAAATTAAACTTTGGCTGCTTACCGCGGAATAATTCCTCAGACCATCGGGTGCCACTCGGGCCTGGAGTGGGTTGCCGGGGGGTTTGCTCGCGAGGCAAACTAGGAACAGGAGAGTCATGTCGGGGGGGATTCGGGGGGTTTTGTTCTATTAGTAATGGAAAAAAGTCAGTATTATTGCGTGAAGAGAAATGAGATAAGGAGGAGAAATAAAACTTACTTTGGCGTTTGAATCCCATCGGTGACAAGAAATGGTGACAATCAGCCCAAGCTCGAATGTCCTCTCGCCATCGCCATCCTTCATCGGCCGGATAATCACTTCACTCCGCTCGAGGAGTGAAGTGACCATCGGATGGTGGCCTAGGAGGGGGAGTGTACAAATCGATACTGGAGGGGACAGGGCTGATTGTCCGGAATCGTTCCTGTTGGCCTGTTTGGGGGCCCAGCGTCCAATCACGCTCGGAAATGGTTTCATCATCGTCGACCACAAAGGAGTCCTTGCGAGGGCGTCTTGGGCGGGAACTCCTCTGGCCTCGTGGTCGGAAGGGGCGGACAACGAACGAACATTTCTTGTGTGCTTGTCGGCAAGCATCACAAGCGTCGTTTGTTGTCGAGGAACGAATGCAGGGGATACCCCACTTGGTGCATAAAGTGCACGACATCTAAAAAAAAAACAATTGAGGTTAGTAACTACATACAAATTAAACAATCAAGAGAAAAAATGAATACATACGATGAATTATGAATTTAAAACCGAAACAAAATAAGAACGCTCTAGTCGGAAGTTTTTAAAAGTCTGGAAAAGAGTCGTGAAGAAAAATAAGTATTAATATCGGTATGTAATGTCGACAAAAGTTTAAAAAAGAGGTAACGCACGAGGTGGATAGAAGTGAGGTTCTGAACGGATCAGAAGAATAAACAAACAGGCAAAAGGAAGGGAAGTGGGTTTAGTGGAGTGCGAAAGACAAAAATAGAAAGGCAGGAAGACAAAGGGGAATACGCACAAGAAGGACAAATGCGGGTGAGGTTGAACGAAGTGGAGCGGGTGAGAGAGAAAGTGAAGTGCGTGTCGTGTGAAGATGGTCTTTTATACCATGGTGAAGCTGAGACAATCTCAGCAGTTGCAGCACCCGCAAAAGTCTCAGCTTCAAGGCATGTGGGCAAAATTGAAGCTGAGTCTCAGCGAATGCTGCAACTGAGAAGTGAAATGCTCGCGTGAGGCAGAAGAACAATGGGTGTCTGGCTGAGTATTGCAATTTATTGAATTGTCAAGCTGAGTCAAATCCCCTTTGTTTCCTTAAATAGCCACCCGATCACCCAAGAGGGTGGTCGTGAGGCCCTTGTTGAATGTGCATTCAACGTGCAATGCACAAGTGACCCATGCAGAAATGCACCCGGTGCATTTGGTCACAAGTGACCACGGCAAGATCACCGGCCGTATGGCCTGGTGATAGTCTTTGAACAAAGGGGGGGGCTGTAAGACAAGTGAATACAGCGTGAGCTTGCCTCGACCCATTGCTCAGGTTTGCTTTTGGGTCATAATTGAAATGCTCAGTGGCTGAACATTTTAATTGCACAGTAATTGAACAATTGATATAACAATATCAAATGCACCGCTGAGTATTGCAATTTATTGAATTGTCAAGCTGAGTCAAATCCCCTTTCTTTCCTTAAATAGCCACCCGATCACCCAGGAGGGTGGTCGTGAGGCCCTTGTTGAATGTGCATTGTGGGTGCAATGCACAAGTGACCCATGCAGAAATGCACCCGGTGCATTGGGTCACAAGTGACCGCGGCAAGATGACCGGCCGTTGTGGAACTCCTTTTAGTGTGGGATTGGATAAGGCAGTCCTTGAGGGGGAAATCACAGGTAAACAGTTTTGAATTGCTGAATGATCCTGTAACCAAGGGTGCTAAGGTGTATTAGCTGCCCCTCTGAATTTACTAAATAATCTCCCTATAGAGCTCACAAATCAATATTTAAAATTGTGGCTTTACAACTAGAGAAGACTTTCAGAAGTCTCTATCAGACCTACTCAATTATTAGATAAATAACTTTTATGATTACTATATATATATATAAAATGGCTTAATACCACTATTTTATAGGTTAAATGTAATATTTAAATATTAATTTAGTACTGATAATGTATAATAATATAGATATATGATATTTTAAACTGTATGTGTTTATTTATATTTTCAGGTTAATTATTGATTATAAGGTTAATTAACAATATAGTATATAAAATATACTGGATACAATACTATAATGTTTTTCTTTTATTATAGAAGGGTGGGTTTTTATATTTATTGATTTGTTTTTTTAAGGGATCTTATGACCAATATAGCTAATAATACTTATTTAATAAGAATATATATTCATTAATGGATTCAGGATTTAATAATGACAAGGATAAGATAGCTATTAATATTAACTCTAATAATAATAACTCCTTTGAGTAGTACTCTGTGACTACTACTAATATTTATTATGATAATACTATTTATGCAATATTAAACTCTTTCATTAATACTGTAAATATTTTCTTTTATCAATAATTTCTGACTACTAATATTTATTATGATAATACTATTTATTCAATATTAAGCTCTTTCATTAATACTGTAAATACTTTCTTTTATCAATAATTTATGACTACTAATATTTGCTTCTGAGCTTTGCTACTGAGCTTTATAATTTTATTTTGCTAGTTATCCTACTAGAATAGGGATGGATGGATCCTTTAGATTGAGGACTAGATTTCCATTTATTGGGGAAATACTTCCATGAGCATGGGGGAAAATGAGGGAGAAAGGCCCTCTATTTATATTCTTTGGGCCCTTCATAGAGGCACTCAAAAACAGGGGACTTAGAGAATTTTTTACCTTGAGGTATTTTAGCTGGTGAGTGTTTTTGAAATGGTGTCATTTGATAAAGATATTGCACCATATGTTTGGATTATTGCATCATTCTGAACTTTGTTGATGTTTATGCACAGCCTTGAGCTATATTTGCTGGTGAGTAATTTTGAGATGGTGTCATTGGATCAAGATATTGCACCATATGTTTGGTATATTGCACCATATTTTAAAACTTTATTTTTAATTAATTAAACTTTAATATTATTGTGCACAGCCTTGAGGGAATTTAGCTGGTGAGTAACTTGGAGATGGTGTCATTTGGTAGAGATATTGCACCATATGTTTGGTAAATTGCATCATTTCCTGAGTGATTATGTAATCTGAGTTGTTTTTGATGGTGATTATTATGTTGGATGGTGTCATTTGACTTGATTATTGCACCATTTATTTGGTCAATTGCACCATTTTTCATTCTTTTGATTATGTAATCTTATTAAAGTTTATTTGGTGTTACTTTGGATATGAGTTGATTTAGTACAATTATTGTATCATTTGTTTGTATTATGTTTGGCCATTCATGGAATTCTTTCAAGCTTATATGGAACTTTCTATGCATGAAGTTAATTAAGGTTTGATTCAGTTCCATCTTTTTATACAATGGATGTGTATTCATACTTTTTTAGTTGATATTATTACATAAAATCCATTTTGGTGACTGTAATTCTTAGTAATGTAATGTTTTTTTTGTGGCTTTAGGGTTTCTTTCTGTATTAAACTAAACTTTTTTTGTTTTTGTGAAGGCTATTTGTAAGCTATCCTGTATATATCCATATAGTTTAATCAACTTTTCAATTATTGAATTATGGAAATCTTGAGGTTATTTCTATACTGAATGCTAAAATCTTCCTTTATTCAATATTATCCATGTTACTATTTGACTTATGTGATTGTGAAAGTTTCTTTTGAGCTGATATATCCTAAATTGACAATTTAAGTTTTGATATTTTGAAATTTTCACCCTCAATGTGCTTGAAGCTGGCCCAGACAGGTATGGAATACCACATCCCCCTCTCCATTTAATGCTGTCCCCAGCATTCCAGGTTAAAGCACATTTAAACATTATTTTCTCATTTGATCATTATTTCATTATTTTAAGTTTCTCATATTTTCAGGACTCTTAATTTTTCTTCATAGCTTTTCATCTTTGATTCTTGTTTATTTCTCCAATATTGATACTAATGAGCTTCATTTGAGGCTCATGAAGATTTCCACGAATTTCAAAATTTTCAGTATTCAGGTATTGCAATTCCTTTGATCATTCAATATGTTGAGAGTTTTTTTATTTTTCCAATGAGTATTCTAGATTCATTTTCTCTTCAATTTTGACAAACAATCTGAAAGAAATGTTCTTATTTAATACTTATTTCCCCTTATTTATTGCTTTAAGGTTAGTCACTCCTGTCTTTTAATGTCATACAAGGACAGTCCTTTGTCATCATGAGCAAAGTATGCAGTTTAGGGTCATGCTTAGGACCCTCCTGAGTCCTATTTGTTGGATATAATGGTTCAGGGGCTGTTTATTATTATTATTTGATTCTTTGTCTTAGATATTGATAAAAATGAATTTTTGAGATAATAAAAAGGTTTAATAAACTTTCTTTCTTCAAATTGGTATGATCTTGGAATTCTTCAATTGAAAGTGAATTCTTAAATTCTGAGGGCTGCCTTCATTAGAATTCTTCTCTGTTATTTCTATGTATTTTTTTTCATGTTTTAATGAGTTTATGATTTTAACTGTATTACTGGGGGTTACAGCCCCCTCTCCATTTTTATTTATGTAAATCCTTTCTTTTGGGATGATTTTTTATGAATGGAGTGTTGATTTGTGGATGATTTTTTATTTATTATTACTGAAGTTTTTCTATTTATGTTGATTATTTTTTTTGTTGAATCTTTTGTAGTCTATTTTATATATATGAATACTGTTTTTTATCTTTTGAAGTATAGATTTGGAGTTGTGAATCCAGTAATTTTTTTTAGGGTAATATTGAGATACTTAAAATGAAAAATTTCAGTTTAAGGGCATTGTGGTAATGAATATTCTTGAGGAGTATGATAGGATTATGATTAGAAATTAAGTATTAATCAAAATAAATGATAATTAGAGGAATAATTTTCCAGTTTAAGGTCATGGAGGACCTGTTTGTTTTGAAGTCCTACTACATTTGTCCTTATAATAAATTTTATAATTTATGTGGTCATGAGTATCTTTATAGAGTATCATATTAATAGAAATTAAGTATCAATTAAAATAAATAATAAGTAAAGAAATAATTTTCCAGTTTAAGGTCATGGAGGACCTGCTTGTTTTAAGATTCTACTATAATGGTAATGAAGATTTTTTATAGATTATGATTTAATTATCATTAAAAATCAAGTATTTATTAAAATGAATAATAATTAGAGTAATAATTTGCCAGTTTTAGGTCATGGGGGACCTGCTTGTTTTGATTTTATGATGTTATTGTCACTATCAATATTTATTATGAATAATGTTTTTTAATGATAATAATGAAGGATTTAATTCTTTTTCATTAATTATATTATTATTATACACCTATAGCTTCAATATTTTTTTTTTGATTTTATTTTGTATATTATTTAATATATATTTCTTATTGTTTTTTTTTTAACAATAATAAAGAATAATAATAGTTATATATATATATATATATTTAAAAAGAGACACAATTCTGTTATAATGAAATGTTATTACTTCTCAATGATTAAGTTTTTATTTTATTTTATTTTACTAAGTGTAATATTACAGTAAAGTACATCACTGTAATATATATATTTTTTTTTTTTAATTCCAAAAAAAACTGATTTTTTATTTTGATTCTTATTGTATTTTAGTTTCTTCTATACAGTCTATAAGCTATACAGTACAGTAATGTACTGTACTGTACTGTACAGTACTTTATTTTATATCGCGACTTTTTTTTTTTTTAAATTGAATCGCACTTTTGTTTTTTTATAATTCAATTCAGGTAAGCTTTATAGTATACTTTATTTTGTATCGCAATTGCTTTTTTTTTTTTTTTTTTTTTTTTGTTTTTATATATATTTTTTTATTTTAGTATAGTAGATAAGATTTACAGTACTGTACTATACTGTACAGTACTTGATTTTAAATCGCGATTGTTTCTTTTTTTTTTAATGATTCTATTTTTTTTTTCTATAGTAGAGTAGAATGGTACTGTACAGTACAGTACAGTGCTGATCTGTACTTGTCTTTTTATTCAATCGCGACTGTTTTTTTTTATATTTTTTTTGTTTTTATTTATTTCTATGCGATGATTTCTTTTTTTTTAGTACAGTACAACTGTACTGTACTCTTTTTTTTTTTAATCATGAAGGTTATTTTTTTTTATATTAAATTTATAATAATATTTTTTTTTTTATTTAAATTATTAAATTTATATTCAATATTGTTTTTTTATATATCGTCATGTTTCTCTTTTTATTTTAATTTGAGTCGCGTTCAAAGTTTTTTTTTTTTATTTTAAGTGTAATTTAATGTTAGACAGTATAGTAATGTGTACTGTACAGTATTTCAAATTCAATCGCAAAGAGGCTTTTTTGTATTTATTATTATTTAATACAGTACTGTGTTGTAAAGTAAAAACTCTATTATTTGTGTAATTCCGACTTTTTTTCTTTTTTTTTTAAGCAAAAGATATTTCAATTTATTTATTTATTTATTTTTTGTTTAGATTTGTTTGTATTTATTAATGATTGTTTATATTTATTTATATTTATTTATATTTATTTATATTTATTTATATTTATTTATATTTATTTATATTTATTTATATTTATTTATATTTATTCACTATTTATGTATTATTTATCTATGTTTGTTTATTTGTTTCTATTTACTTTTATTTGTTTAATTCAATTTTTATTTGTATTTATTTGTATTGTTTTTTATTTATTGATATAAAATTTAATTTAAGATAAAGGAAACTTTAAAATTAATTAAAAAGATAAATTATAAAATAAATTAAACCTTAAAATTAATTAAAGATTAATTAAAAATTAAATTAAACCTAAAAAAAATGCAAAGGAAACAAAGTTTCATGTTGTTTTTTGTGCTATGAGGGCCAAGTTGTGGGTGAGCCAGAAATTCCTTTCTTCAATATAAAAGCAGCTACTTTTCCAAGCTTCTTCTCCAATTTCTCTTTCCACAATATTTTTTTATTTTTTATTTTTTATTTTTTTTATTTTTTTATGAATTTGAATACTAAGTTTATATTATTATCTGTATCAAGTCATATTTTAAGGAATAAAATATGTAGGGTCAACCTGGCCAGTTGCCTCTATGTATTTGTTTTTTAATTAACCTTGATAATATCTATAAAAACATATATTCAAGGTAAAAATGTTATTCTGAATATTATAACATTGAACCCATAAGGTGATTTATATTTATCAATTATTCAGGGACATATCCCTTTTACTATAGCTCTAAGTTTATTTATTTACTTTGACATTATGATGTTTTCATAACATTATCTAATAATATTCATATGTGTTAACATTATTTTGATATAAATAAATAATATTATTAAATTGAAATAATATTTGGTTTAAGTATTATTTATTTATTGGGATTATATATCATCCCTTATAATGTGATACTTTTATATTATTGTATTATTAATATCATGACACTATGATATATCTAATATTGAATCATTAATTCAATTGTGTTTTTTTTCTTTGGGTTTTTTTTGCTGCTGTAGCTTTATATTTGTTTTTTAGCTTTTTCATTTTCATTTTAAAGCAAGGGGGGGTTATCAGTCTCTTTTTTTTTATTAATTTTTTTTTAGAGAAATAAAAAAAAATTAAAAAACTAAAAAATATTAAAAAACCAAAAAAAACCTAAATTCAAAATCTGGTAACCCTTCCTTGTGAGTTGGGTTGTGTATTTTCTTGTGGGTGTGTATACTTCATTTATGTGTATGATTTTTAATGTTTTTTTGGACATCCTTTTAATATTCCTTCATACTAACAGGACTGTTTCTTTTTCCTGGTAACCAGTGGTTATTGAAGTTTTCTAGATATACCTAATCTTTTATTTTTATTCTTTGTTAATTGTTCACTATTATAATACTTATTTTGAATTTTCAGTTTATTTATTTTGGCTAGAAAATCTTGACATCTTGACTTTAATATTAAAAATTTATTATTATAAGAAAATTGGGTTGCAGTTTAAGGCCATGCTGGGCCTTTCATGTATTTGAAGTTTTTTTTTTTTTTTTTTTTATATTGATGTTTTAATTATAAACTATATTTGGGAAAATTAATTAACTAAAATTGAAATTGAGTTGCAGTTTAAGGCCATGCAGGGCCTATTATGTATCATTGGTGTGTTTCTATGTTTGATTTATTGATTGAAATAAAAAACTAAATTGAAAATTCATTAATATAAGAAAATTGGGTTGCAGTTTAAGGCCATGCTGGGCCAATTATGTATAATTGTTCCTTGCATGTGTTAATATATTTCTCTTGATGTCTTGTTTTAAAATAGAATAAGAGAAAGAGTAAGTAAATAGTTGAATTGCAGTTTAAGGCCATGCTGGGCCTAATATGTATCATTGGTCCTTGCATGTGTTAATATTTTTTTTCTTGAGTCTTGATTTAAAATAGAATAAGAGAAAGAGTAATAAATAGCTGAATTGCAGTTTAAGGCCATGCTGGGCCTATTATGTATCATTGGTCCTTGCATGTGTTAATATTTTTTTTCTTGAGTCTTGATTTAAAATAGAATAAGAGAAAGAGTAATAAATAGCTGAATTGCAGTTTAAGGCCATGCTGGGCCTATTATGTATCATTGGTCCTTGCATGTGTTAATATTTTTTTTCTTGAGTCTTGATTTAAAATAGAATAAGAGAAAGAGTAATAAATAGCTGAATTGCAGTTTAAGGCCATGCTGGGCCTATTATGTATCATTTTTTCATTATTATTACTATTATTATATATATTTATTCATATATATTGATACTTTTACATTGAAAAGATGATACCAAAACCTTTATTTCAAAAATCTTTTTTTTTATATTTTATATTTTCTTTTTTTTATATATTTTTATTTATTTATTTTTATGTTTCTTTATATTTTTTACTAACACACTTCTTTATAAAATAGGAAATATATTGAAAATAATATAGTGAATTTATTGAAATATCAGAGGAATATCTTCAGGTTTGTCCCTGAATTTAATTGTTGTTTCATAAAGCTCATTTTTGTGTTTAATATTTGAGTGTTCACTTTTTTCATTTATCATATGTCCTGTACAGTCATTACTTTGGGTTAAATATTGATATTGCTGTTCCAACTGGTTTTTTAATCTCTGTCTTATTTTCTTATTCTTGGTCATCCAGAGATACTTTCTATCTTCTTGACTGTGTTTATCCTTTGTTTTTTCTAACTTTTTTGTTTTAGTTTTACTCAAACCTTCATAACAATTGACATCCTGAGGTAAGAATTGATTTTCTTGACTTAAAACCTTATTTGTCATATTACAATTAAAATTACTGAGAGGCTTCAGATTGATGTAGCCTTCCCAAGGAAATTCCTGTTCAGTAAGTAACCCTTTTGTTTCATTTTCTTTCTCTTTTAGCTCATTAAACTCTTCAAGCTTTGAAAATCCACAAACTTCCATTCCTTTTGGTGGGTCTTCTCTCCATCCAACCTTTTGTGGTGAACAAATTGGTAAACAAAGCCTTCTGCCATCTGGCTCTATGTAGCTGAATATTTCACCCTTCTGTTGAGAAAAGTCTAGTCTAATATTATTATCTGCAAGGAAAGGTCTTCCAAGTACTGTATGCATTGCTCCTCTTGCTACAAAAAGGTGTATATTTCTTTCCTCCCCAGTAACCATAGTAATTGGGGTAAATTCTGCTAACCCAACTATTGAAGTACAATGCCCACCAATTCCCCTCAGGTTCATATTAAGACATCTTGTTGTTAACCCTGCTTTTACTGCTATATCTTCTGGTATTATATTCAATTCAGAGCCTGTATCAACTAAAGCCATAATTTCATATCCTTCTTCTCCAACATTGACTTGCATAAATCCCAATGGGCAGGCATAATGTAATTTAGGTGCTTCATATTCTTCCAAATGATGATGTATAAGCTCCACTTGAATATCTTTTGTGTCAATTGAGTTTATTGAATTCTTTTCTTCATCTGACAAATTTTTGAATTGATTGATAAATTGAGGTGATATGGCCAAGATTTGTTCCAAGGTAAGGTTAATCTTCTGTTCTAAGACTTTATTTATAATTTGGGTCATAATTTTTTGGATATCTTTCTTCTCTTCCTTAATAATATTTTTATTGGGTTCAATTTTAGTTTGTTCTGTGATATTTTCAGTATTATCATTTGGGCTTTTCTTAACAAGTCCTTCCTCTTCATCTTGAACTTTATGCTTCTTGTATTTTGTTGGGATAATTGTCTTGTTTTCTGTTTTTGTATCATCCTCAATATATGCTCCAGGTATGTTTTGCTTTTTCATGATAGGTGTTTCCACCTCTTTTGAATGTGATCTTATATTTTATTGAACTGGGTTCTCTTGTCTTGTAGATCTTTTTTTAGTGTTTCTTAGCCCATAATTGCTTGAAAAGGGATCATTCACTGAAGATATTATAGGTGGTTGCCAATTTCCCCAATCTTCAACTTTAGCTATGGCTGCTTTAGCCTCTTCCTTCTTTAACTCTATAATATTTGGTTCTTCTATCTTTGGCTTTGAAGCTGTAGCTGATTTTTCCATTAATTTTTTGGTTAGTTCTGCCTGTTCCTTTGCAAATTCTCTGACTAATTCCCTAGGACATACTGAGCTTTCATATGGTATTCTTTGGAAATTTGGAAAAAGGAAGGAATTTCCTTGTTTCCTTACAATTCCTTTCTCCATATCTTCATTGAAGTGTGAACATCTTTCTAATGTATGTGTATTTTCAAAGCAATAATGACATCTCATTGGAGGCGTTGGAAATAATTGTGCAGGTTGATAAGGTATATGACTTGAAGAAACTGGTGGTAAGCTATCTCTTTGCTTGTAATTTTGATTAAAGGGCTGGTAGCTTTGCTTTTGTGGTTTATAGGACTCTGTTATTCCTTTAAGCTGCTCTAATACTTCTTTTAGTGGCTCTTTCTCTTTGAAAATCTCCCTTTGAGGTTGTGCCTTACTTGGTGTATTGACCTTTTTGGAAAGCTCCTTAACTTGTTGTAAAACCTCCCCCAAGGTATCTTCTTCAAATCTAACTTTCTCTTTTGGTTTAATATTGAATTCTTGTTGGGAAAATTCTTTTCCTTGAATTAAGAATTTGGCTTGCAAATCTTGTTCAATGTATTCTTTTAGAACTTGTAATTTGGTATGATATATCCACCATCTCTGGCTTGCACCATTACTTTATCTTTTATCATTTCTCTGTAAATTGAACCTTGAACTTCTTGGGAGAGGCTAGCCAGAATTTCCTGATTGTGGTTCACTTCCCCTTCAATGTATTCATATCTTCTGAGATATGTGATGATTGATTCATATTCTCCAATGAATTTCCTATACTGAGTAATATTATTAATTCCACCTCTCTGCTGTGTTCTCTCAAAAAGAGAATTGATTGAGGAAATCCTGTATCTTCTTCCAGGCTCAACTGCTCCCCACTTTCTTATCATATCAATCTTTAGTTGCTCCCAATCACCACTCTCATATCCAGGCATTCCTTCAATATGGTAGCTTATTTCTTCATCTCTTGTCCAAAATACTATTTGTCTTGCTATGTCTCTTCCACTTGCACCTTCAATTTCAGCTATACTTTCTACTTTTTTAATAAATCTTTCTACTTCTTTTCCTTCAAACCAAAGGTTATAATCCTTGGCCTTTATTTTAACTATGGGTCTTATTTCTCTGGATAATTGTTGCTGTAATGGGCTTGGGTGAGTTGGTGTGGATACAAATACTCTTCTTGGAGCATGCTGTGATCTTTGTTCTGTTACTGGGGTAGAGGTTGCTCTAGGAACAGGTGTTGGTGATATTGGTGACTCTTCAGGTCTGACATGTCTTGGTAATGTGGATTCAATTGGACTACCTCCAGGGGTGAAGGTTGTTGACTGTTTTCTCTTTCCTTTCTTCTTACTTTGGGTTAACAATAAGTCCTGCATTTGCTTCATCAAACTCTGTATCTGTACAGTTTGATCTTCTTCATCACTTTCCTCTGCATACTGTTCTTCCACAGTATCTTCAGGCAATGGTGGTAAATCAGATGTTGATGGTTGATTCATGTCTACTTGATAAACTATGCCTTCAATTTCCTTTTTAGAATATTTTTTGTTCTTTGATTCTTGAATAAGCTTGAAGAAAAACTTTCTTAATCCTTCTTTCTCTTTTTTCTCTGTTCTTGGGGTTGAAATCAGTAGTCTGTGATCTGTGGGTGTTTGATTTACAGGTGTCCTGTTTCCTTTAATAGGGTAATAATAATGGTATGATTGAATAGAAGATTTTGATGATGATGATGGTGATTCTCTTGATTCAGTTCTACTTTCTGATTCCAGGTTGGTTAATCTTTATTATTATTCTTATTTTTTATGAATGTTTAATTTGAATATCTCTTGTATTTGAATGATTTTTTTTAATATTTATTGAGGGTTGAAGTAGTTGATTAGCCACTGTTGGGACACCAGATGTGGAACTCCTTTTAGTGTGGGATTGGATAAGGCAGTCCTTGAGGGGGAAATCACAGGTAAACAGTTTTGAATTGCTGAATGATCCTGTAACCAAGGGTGCTAAGGTGTATTAGCTGCCCCTCTGAATTTACTAAATAATCTCCCTATAGAGCTCACAAATCAATATTTAAAATTGTGGCTTTACAACTAGAGAAGACTTTCAGCAGTCTCTATCAGACCTACTCAATTATTAGATAAATAACTTTTATGATTACTATATATATATATAAAATGGCTTAATACCACTATTTTATAGGTTAAATGTAATATTTAAATATTAATTTAGTACTGATAATGTATAATAATATAGATATATGATATTTTAAACTGTATGTGTTTATTTATATTTTCAGGTTAATTATTGATTATAAGGTTAATTAACAATATAGTATATAAAATATACTGGATACAATACTATAATGTTTTTCTTTTATTATAGAAGGGTGGGTTTTTATATTTATTGATTTGTTTTTTTAAGGGATCTTATGACCAATATAGCTAATAATACTTATTTAATAAGAATATATATTCATTAATGGATTCAGGATTTAATAATGACAAGGATAAGATAGCTATTAATATTAACTCTAATAATAATAACTCCTTTGAGTAGTACTCTGTGACTACTACTAATATTTATTATGATAATACTATTTATGCAATATTAAACTCTTTCATTAATACTGTAAATATTTTCTTTTATCAATAATTTCTGACTACTAATATTTATTATGATAATACTATTTATTCAATATTAAGCTCTTTCATTAATACTGTAAATACTTTCTTTTATCAATAATTTATGACTACTAATATTTGCTTCTGAGCTTTGCTACTGAGCTTTATAATTTTATTTTGCTAGTTATCCTACTAGAATAGGGATGGATGGATCCTTTAGATTGAGGACTAGATTTCCATTTATTGGGGAAATACTTCCATGAGCATGGGGGAAAATGAGGGAGAAAGGCCCTCTATTTATATTCTTTGGGCCCTTCATAGAGGCACTCAAAAACAGGGGACTTAGAGAATTTTTTACCTTGAGGTATTTTAGCTGGTGAGTGTTTTTGAAATGGTGTCATTTGATAAAGATATTGCACCATATGTTTGGATTATTGCATCATTCTGAACTTTGTTGATGTTTATGCACAGCCTTGAGCTATATTTGCTGGTGAGTAATTTTGAGATGGTGTCATTGGATCAAGATATTGCACCATATGTTTGGTATATTGCACCATATTTTAAAACTTTATTTTTAATTAATTAAACTTTAATATTATTGTGCACAGCCTTGAGGGAATTTAGCTGGTGAGTAACTTGGAGATGGTGTCATTTGGTAGAGATATTGCACCATATGTTTGGTAAATTGCATCATTTCCTGAGTGATTATGTAATCTGAGTTGTTTTTGATGGTGATTATTATGTTGGATGGTGTCATTTGACTTGATTATTGCACCATTTATTTGGTCAATTGCACCATTTTTCATTCTTTTGATTATGTAATCTTATTAAAGTTTATTTGGTGTTACTTTGGATATGAGTTGATTTAGTACAATTATTGTATCATTTGTTTGTATTATGTTTGGCCATTCATGGAATTCTTTCAAGCTTATATGGAACTTTCTATGCATGAAGTTAATTAAGGTTTGATTCAGTTCCATCTTTTTATACAATGGATGTGTATTCATACTTTTTTAGTTGATATTATTACATAAAATCCATTTTGGTGACTGTAATTCTTAGTAATGTAATGTTTTTTTTGTGGCTTTAGGGTTTCTTTCTGTATTAAACTAAACTTTTTTTGTTTTTGTGAAGGCTATTTGTAAGCTATCCTGTATATATCCATATAGTTTAATCAACTTTTTAATTATTGAATTATGGAAATCTGGAGGTTATTTCTATACTGAATGCTAAAATCTTCCTTTATTCAATATTATCCATGTTACTATTTGACTTATGTGATTGTGAAAGTTTCTTTTGAGCTGATATATCCTAAATTGACAATTTAAGTTTTGATATTTTGAAATTTTCACCCTCAATGTGCTTGAAGCTGGCCCAGACAGGTATGGAATACCACACCGTATGGCCTGGTGATAGTCTTTGAACAAAGGGGGGGGCTGTAAGGCAAGTGAATACAGCATGAGCTTGCCTTGACCCATTGCTCAGGTTTGCTTTCGGGTCATAATTGAAATGCTCAGTGGCTGAACATTTTAATTGCACAGTAATTGAACAAGTGATATAACAATATGAAATGCACCATGCTGAGCCATTGCTCAGTTGTTTTTGTATGCCCACAATCTGAGCATTTGGCACAGCATTGGGTGACATTTCAGCCAGGTGCAGCATTTCACACGCTTTGGTGAAGTGCTCCAAACTGAGCCTTCCAATGAACTATTGCAAAAAAAGTTCATTCCATGGCTTTACTGAGCACTTTCACACGGTGCTTTTGACCATGACATGCTCAGCTTGCGTGTGCAAATCGGGTGAAATGCAATGCTGAGCATGTGGCACATGAGCTACATATATGCAAAAGATCGGAAGGTGCATGCACATTCGCTATATGCATGCAGGCTCAAGTAGTATTACAGCTTCCTAATCTGTACAGCCAACACTGTAGTACGCAGTACACCTTTGTAAATGTATGCTGCTGGGCAGAGCAAAAGCTGTTCAGCAATGTAACATGAAAATCACGTCAAGCCATTGAGTCATATATCTCAACTGCATCCCTTTGGTGCACCTTTTTGGAGAGCTCTGCCTAACAATGGCATAGACGCGGGTGTAATCCGAGTTAATGAAAGTGGGTCATAATCGGATGACTTATTATTTGGGTAATACACAAACAGTGGATTCACTCCGGTGCCATTGTCGGGGCCAACAATGACTGGCCCTGCTTGTTCATTGCGCATGCTCATTGTCGGGCAGCCACACGCTTTCATACGCACCCCCCAACGGGTCATACACAGGCAGCTTTCACACGCCTGGAAGACATTTTACTTCCAGTGTTCCGACCGGCTAGTTTCTTGGTCGGGTGGTCAGCTTTACTGCAGACGCTCACCTCCTCGCGCGTGGAAACCTGATGCCAATCAGTGTGGATTTGCTTCAGCCTCATCCACATTAGAATAATCCCAGCCTATGATTGCTGAGGCTGGTTATGTTTGCGTGGGTATCTCCCACCGCGGGTAATTTTCTTCACGTTCTCACACGCCCCGCGCAAGTTGTGGCACCTGGCTTGCAGCCAGAAATTCCCTTGGGTGGGTGGCCTCTTTCTCCGGAGTTTTGTACACGCATGAGGCAAAGACCGTGATCCCAATCCCGGGGGATTAGTAGCCTCCTCAAACGCAATAGGGGTGAATGTAGATGTGGATCATGCCTCACGGTCGGTGCCCCGTTTGATCATGCCACACTTCCCCCCCTGAAGCCTCGTTGGAATCAGTCATCAAAAAACTTCACGCAAAACCAAAGTCATGTTCGGTGGCACGCCACCGAACATATCTCACCCGCCCACACACAAACATCCCCACAGTGAGATTGCCCTTTGAAACGGCCAACATTGCCCAGTAGGTCCCTGTGCGACAATTAACCTGAGGAAGATATATATGCATCCATGTTCGCTGTCACACCAGCGAACATGACTGCATGCCTCTGATATGCCCTCCACAATAAGTTGCTACAACCCATTCAATTTCAGATATGCTAATGTCAACCTTGTTCCACCAAAGGTTTTGTACCTTGCTGCAGATCCAGCAGTCATATCGGTGCACCCACATTTTGGCCACCTTGCCTTGATATATGCCCCAAATCGTATATGAAAATTATGAGCCCAAGAGGCCCATCCCCATCAAGACCATGCACGTAACCACAGGCCATCCCCCCTTGACCCCATTGCTGCCTCTCATATAAGTTCCCCATCTGCGCCTATTTGTCTTCATTCCGTTGAGCTAACCCCTCCCGATCATATAATTTCCAACTGTCCCCAAATAATTTAAAATAGCCATCATATCAACCCCTTCACAACCACTTTGCATTGGGATGATTAATATTCGTATTCAAATAAATAGTGATATAGCCTTAAATCCTGAGGATTCCCACTTAGCTTCTTGGATTATCATATGGCACAATCAACACAACATATTTGTTTATCTCCCCAATTACCAGCATTCTATTGGCTCTCTACCTGGAACCCTTTCCAAAACGTTGATACCATTCCTTGGGGCACCAAAAACGTTCATGCACTGTGGTCCTGGTGGGGCATGGATTGAAAATTGCCAATCCAATCCTTCTCAAATATTATTTGTTGAGGGAGTATTTATGACTGATGCAAATGATCCCTCCTCATCTCAGAAACCCAATCTAGCATTGATGTTCTTCACAAGGTATCCAAACATTTTATTCATAATGGAAAGCTTTTGAACACAAGAATTCAAGCTTAAAATGCCCAAAGAATATGACTGTGATACTCATAGTCAATGTCAACTCTTCACTCCGACATTTCCCGCTTCAAACTTGACGCCAGTTTCATATCCTGCTGTTTCATCATTGGTTTCCAAGCAGAAACTGATACAATTACCCAGTGGATCAGACCTCCCCATGATGACCCAGCCCCATGCCATTATTCAAACCCCCCTCCTCCCTCATCAAAAGACCGGACTAGCTTTTCTCTGGGATCGAGAAATCCCCAATGGCCAATCAGCCCGTACCCTTTGGGCCACCTCACCCCCAGGATCCACTTTCAATGCCAGGCACATCATTACAAACAGGGTTGTTAGCTCATTTGAATCCCTTTTGACCAATACCCCTCTTGGGGGACTGCTCGCAGATGATATGGGATTAGGTAAAACCATTCAGGCCATTGCTCTAATTGGTACCTCCAAGGAGCGGATGATTGCAAACCCCCATCGCTCCACGCCCACCATGATCATCTGCCCCCCTTGCTTAATTACCAACTGGCAATCAGAAATATCCAAGCATGCTCAGGCTGGAGCGCTGCATTCCAAAATCTACCATGGTCCCACTCGTCACTCATTATCCAAAGACGACATCTTAAAATATGATATCATCATCACTTCTTACAATACTATCACCCAAGAATTTAAGCAAACCAATACCTCTACATCATTCATTTTTCAAATCAATTGGCATTGTATAATTTTGGATGAAGCACAGTGAGTCTCTGATCTTAAATGATTCAAATTACCTTTTATATCCAATAACCCTTGCCGCATCTTATAGCTATATTCGCTCTCAATACACTGCCACTCACCGTGCCATTAATAGCCTCCTTTCATCCCGTCGAACATGTTTAACGGGCACACCTATTCACAACACCATTTATGACCTTTTGGGCATAATATCATTCATCACTCAACCCCAGAGCGCCAATGAAGATAACTGGTCACCATTCATCCTGAGTAGTCTTTCCAAAGGTTGTAATGATATCTGGCATTTGGCATTGCGGCATTTAAGTTTGCGCCGCACCAAAACCACACATCTTGAATCCCTCCCCACTATTAGCCATCATTATGAGCTGCTCCCACTCAACCCGACCATGCAGCAAGAATATTCCATATTATATGAAGAATTCCTATCATCCAAAAGGAAAGGACCAGGAGAATTTTTCAGAAATATTAATAAGCTGCGAATATGCTGTAACCATCACATCATGCTTAACACAATTGCAGAGGCAGACTTGGAAGACCACGAGGGCAGGAGAACTCAGGATAACTCCCCAAGAATCACATGAACTATTGTGGATGTGGAAACATGCATGATGAGTAGTAAAATTGCACACCTCCTACAAAGCTTAATGAAGAACAAACAAACAAGGTGTGGTCCAACCAAATCAGTGGTTTATACCCAATGGACCCAATTTCTAGATTTGTGCGTTAATTCTAATATGCATCCATTACCAATTGAATCCATCTGACTTTTTCATATTGTAGAATTGGTATTGCACTTGCCCATCACTCTATCCTTTCAGCACGAATTGATGGAAAAATTACAGCACAAGCACAGGAGAAGGCACTGGAGAATTTCTTCAATAATCCTGAATGTGAAGTCCTGATTGCATCCATTGCCGCAGCTGGAGCTGGCCTCAATATAACTTGTGCTAATACAGTCTATTTAATGGTGAGGGGACCCCCAAAATTCTGCCCTGATTTGCGGCCCCTGACATCCACATTTCCAGGAGCCCAATTGGAACCCAGCCATTGAGGCTCAGGCTGTTTATTGACTCCATCGTATTGGCCAACAACAACCTGTAAAGGTCATCCACTATATCACTCCTCATTCAGTTGAGGTCAACATGCGGAAGGTACCTTTCAAGATCATCTTTGACCCTAATTGTATTGCTATTCTAAAATCCTGCCTTATGGAAATGCCATTTTCCAAACACCAATAGGTCCAAGAAAAGAAAAAATCATTAACTGTGTGAGCCTTACTGATATTATATAATTTGTGTTTGACCAAGTTGATAACTCTTGTTCACCTTGGCATAGGTCCACAATTATGAACACCATGACTTGGATTGAACTCCTTCAATATTTCCTCAATGAGAATGAGCAATAGAGTCTTATTTCTAAGGGAGACGGTGATACATTCCAATTCATATTGTCTATATTCTGACATATGTAGCAAGTTTTTGGAACTTTAAGAAATCATACTCAGATTGTATTACACCTGCACAAATAATTCACAAAATGTTAATTTGTAACGGTGCTATACATTTATATTACTAAGTTATTGCAGAGCATCACCATTCAGCCTAATAACTGGCATGTCAAGTATCTTGAGGGCGCTAGTCTGCATCTTACTACAGCCTTTGAGCCAATCTTGATCAAATACCTGAAATGATAAGCCTTCTGGAATATCACCATCATCTGTTGATCGTAATTCTGGAAATCTATCAATAGTTTTTTTACCCTTTTTTTTAATGCGATTACAAAACTCTATGTCTCGATCCATTTTTAATACCAATTCATTAAATAACTGGGAGCGCCAGCGTAATCCCACTTTCCGGTAAACTTAACGGCCATTTTCCAGTACCTCCTCAGTATCTGAACATACTCGAGGGTCATTGAATTGTGATTCTAGGATGGGAAATTTAGCCCTATCACACCATTCACGACGGCGCTCACAGGTCTGCACATAATGAAGTAGATCATCATCAGTCTTTGCTCACAATGAAGAAGAGATACATTAACTAACCCTTTGACGAATCTTCGCGAGCTTTTGATTCTCCTTCTTTTTAACCAAATACTCGGCATCCTTTTGAATAGACTTCCATTCTCTTTGCAAATAAGTGAAATATCGCTTCATTAAAGCCGCCACGACCCCATAGTTATTATGATCCTTTTTCCAACAGTAATGATGATACTCGGTGCTGACCAGTGCGAGACGGAATGTACGGTAAAACACCATAGACATCAGCTCATTGAACGGATGTTGCCATGAGCTCTCCCAGTCCCAAGTGAATTGCTTTAGTCCTAACTTGTGGAGCTCATTTTCGCAGTAGCTTTGGAAACCCTGAGACTGAACCTGTGTTGATGGGTCATTGAAAACATCCTCGGGGACATAACCGAGATGACCAGCCACTTGAATTGCAATTTCACGCTCTTCTGTGCTTGGTGGTGCTGGTAGTGAAGAAAAATCCTTATCCCTAACTTTGAGTAGGAACAGGCAATGTGCATGTACTGCTGATCTCATTCCATGGACATTCTCTGGAAGTTCTGCTTTCAGCCATTTTTGTTGCTCCTTCTGGCTTGCACGTTTCGCCACATTGTGAGCTTTACGAGCCTGGTTCCTTTGCTGTCTGCCCTCGGATTGTTCAAGCATACTCTGGGCAAGGGGCATTTGAGGATGGGTGAACTCATTATTTGACTGAGTGCCATGCTCATGCGCCGTGAAATTGTCACTCCTTGGTTCCTCATTTGTTTCCATTTGAGTTGGAGACATATTCTCATCCTCATCATCCACCATTTTTTCTCTTGATTAACTGGCATGAGATGTTCTTGGTTTGGAGGCATATGGATGATGACGTCCAGTGACTTTCTCTTTATGGACCAGAGGTGAAGATGCATAAAGTTCATCACCTGCCATGCACATCATTAGTTAACACATCAAAAAATTAATGAAGACTGGTCACTCACAATCTTCAATTGGCTCCTGAGATCGGACTGACTTGCCTCTAGGTGCCATATCTAACCCATGAAACAAACATATCAAATGGTGAAAAAGGTTATACTCCGAAATTAAAATGACTTACTTTGATGAAGCGTCAATCCTGGATTTCCCTCTGACAGACCACTCCAAGTTACATTCTCCAATGGTCTTTTTCGTCGCCCCCCATCCACGCGCCTTTCATCACCCACATGAACCTGAGATCCTGATGGAATATTGAGGGTTGGCTGTTTACTTTGGCCAAAGGGATCCTGGGATGGGACTGGATTCCGACCGGGATTAAGGAGGAACTCACGTGGAAATTTTGATTGGGGATTAGCGTGTGATGAGATTTCAGGTGTGCCTTCTGGCCCCTGAGACACATGCGTTTGTGTATTAGTGGGATTTGGGGGAACTGGAGTGACGGAAATATTTGGGATCGACCAAGTGCTTGAAGTTGGAGCCTTTGGATTGCCCACATCAATGTTAAGACCTGACACATTCATTGAGGATGTGATAGGGGTTGTGAGAGAAATGTTGGGACTCAATGGTGACTGTGTTTGAACATATTCTATGCTAGATTCACTATTTGAGTCATGAACAGAGCCTGAACGGGATTTATGTGACTTGAAAGATGACATAAGGGCCGAAAAAGTACAGTAATATTTTTAACTAGATAAAACACCTCAGTATTATGATAAAATAGAGTGATATGAGATGAAATCTCTTCAAATTTAGAATAGATAAATTCTATGAATAGTTGGAACTAAGTGTTGCGTGAAAGTCCAATAAGCCTCTTTTTAGGAGAATCCTCCCTGCCTCCTCTTGAGCTCCTCCACTTTTATCGGAAACCACCTGGCACGGCCTACCACCATATAATGTAATATTTCCTTGATCTCAAAGGAGACCCATCATCCATAAGTAATCATATTTGGTAACATTTCCGCCTCCCCATTGTCACATTTTGTGAATTATCCAAACTTCAAATATATGCATTGAAATTCCACAGCATTGTACATCTGTAAAGGGGTATATTCATGAAGGATTTACCCACAAAAGAGACATCACCTTTTCAAGAAAGGCAAGACAATCCAAATCACATTCCAACTGATTAAAAGCCTGCTGCACTCAAATCAAATACCAAGACTTTAGCTGCACTCCAACCCCTTATGTAATAGAGTTATATCGTTATGTCTGTAATAAGGTTTAAGCCATGTACGCTGGCGTGCCAGCGTACATGGTTTGAATTTCAATCCCCTCAAATCAATGTTGACACATCCCTATTGGAACACCCCTCAAGGGTCAAAACCGCAGTATCGCCATGTGTAAATAAAATAGAATATGTATGAGCATTGAGCAGCATGGCATTTTACCCAATTAAACTCCTAACCAATTCCGCCATCCAGATGAGACATATTACACTCCATCAGCTGCAGCTCACACACCATTACAAATGGGATAAAATTCTCAGATGGCTCAAATCATCTCCCCCTTCATAAATAATCACTCAATTTTTTTTCCAATGAATAACACTCCTAAACACTTTCACATCAGCCATAGATATTTATACACAAACCAACCGTACTCCCAATTCCTGCAACAATGACAACCTGCCGCTATTCCTCAATGCGTATATGCATGTGTCAACACTGCTCAACTCAAACACACTCTTCCCCTGAGGGTGATAGGCCTGGAGTTGCCTTCACACCTTTCCAATATAAACAGCACATTAAAAAGCTCAAATCAACCATTGCACCCAAATCTCTTCCAAACATCCCTACTTCTGCATCAGGATCTGAGTGCCCACAACTTCTTTTGGATCAAATATTCCCAGCTGATTATTCACCATTGACCCAAAGCACCTTCTCCACAGCACCGGGGCTCAATTCAATTGCACAGAAACCATACATCAGCAGTCAAACCCTTCCTCCACAAGACCTTGGAATGATATTATCTGCCATTCTAACATTAAGGTATAATATACCCCGCCGGGCTTCACGCATTCTCAACCCCGCCCTAAACCTGCTGATCAAGTCCAGTGTGAGCCTGTGAGGTATGTATAACATACCCATAAGGCCACAAAAGATTTTATAAACAATTCAATTTTTCTTAAACAGACTTTTTAGTTGAATTTAAAATAAAAAATAATAAAAAATAAGTATAACTTGTTTTTGGATAAACAAAGTTATAATTATTATGTCATTTTTGGATTCTACACCAAAAATAACCTAGGGTACACCCATAGGGTGTTATACCCAAAAACACTTATTTCTTGTGTTATTAGAAGATTTAAGAATCTCACAGTACTAATGTAACTTTTTTAACATTTTTTTAAAATTGTTAAATTTAAGCTTAATTAAGCTTAAATTTAAAGTTACATAAGGTTTATGCAGCTTTACCAAAATTTTAGTTAAAATTGAGGTGTGGTGTATATTTACTGAATTGGCTAAGGATTTGCCATACAGAATGTAAATCCTGCGTGAGCTCAATTTAAAAGGGTTTAAGGCCATAGTATGGCTTTAAATAAATAAATGGGCAAAATCCACGCAAAAAGGTGGGACAAAGGAAAAAGACCAAATAGAGCTGGGGTACCCAACTTTTTGGATCTGCAATGATTCAATTAAGGTTGTCCACCTGTATTGGAGGATTTTCAACCTTATTTAAACTTTAAGATTAGACTTTGATCCAACCTTAAGGTTTAAACTGGTTTTATCCCAATTTGGACAGGAATTTCAAGCTGCCAAAGGGTAAATCCCAATATGCAGGCTTGAAATCAAGGTTTTAAGAAATGTCAAAGCTTAAATAAGCTTAAAACCTTAAGGTTCCAAGCATTGAAACCTTATCAAAAGCTAAGGTTTGGTGTGTATTGCTATTTTCGTGGAAAAATAGCAATAACTTCAAAAATTCATTAAAAATCCAAATCTTAATGGATTTGCTTGAAAATTTCACACAGCTTAGAATTTAATATTATCCACATATAAATTAAATTTTAAGTATCTTTTATTAATAAGTTTCTTGGGTAATCAGCCTGGAAAGTTATCTTTTTAATTAAGCTCAAAGAAAATTATGATTTCTTTAAAAATTAATTAAAAATTGAGTTTAAGAGATTTCTGCTTGAAACTCTAATTTTATGTTGTTCATGTGATGAACTTTAATATAAATAAACTTATTTTATATTAAAACTTAAAATAATTAAACTAAATGAGGATTAAAGTTACTTGGAGTTAAGAATAACACTGGTAACTTTAAATTGGAAGTAAAAATAAGTTGCCTCAAGTTAAGAACTTAATTTTTAAGCATGATTTTTCATTTTTGACCTGAGCACGCCCTCTACATCAATTATGAATCATGAGAGCTGCTCTGTAGACATAAAAAGAGTCTTTTCATCACTGTTTTTGTCCATCAATCAATCAATCAATTATCAATCCAATCATATTAGACATTTAAACAGGTAAAGTTTTATTAAATATAAAATCTTATTATTAAAGTAATTCTCAAGTTATTTTTATTCTTTATTTATTAAATTAAAGAATTGAAGTCATAGAATTCAGATTATTATTGTAATCATCTATAATAAATTTTATTATATAAAATTATCATCTTAAATATCTTTTAAAATCCACAAATTCCTCTCAAAAACTCTTTAATCATAATTTATAGTATAAAAAGTTGTTTTATCTTTAAATTTATTGATTTTTGGCGTGTTTTTAACTTATAATCTTTATTTAATATAATAACTGTTGTATTTGACTTATTGTATTAAATAAATCTTATAAGTAAGTTTTCTCTAAAGTTCTATATATTTTTTATCTAGTAATAGTTTTTTTATATAGAATTTTATTCTATAAAGAATTATTTCTGCACAGTGTGTGTTTAATTCTTTTTATAAATAATATTTATATTATTTATAAGTGGTTAAATATTTCTATTTTCCACGTGTAATTGTCTCATTAAGAGCTTTACACTTCTTATTGTTATAATTGTCAGTGACTATAACAATAATAGAATAATTATAATTTGTTATAATTATTATATTTTTTATTATTATTATATTTTTATAATAATAATTAAATTTATTTTTTTATATATAATTATTTTTAATAATTATATTTAAATTTGTGGCTATAATATTTCATTATATTATATTTTTCTACTGAGGACAGTCATAGTACTCTTGATATTGTTACTATTATCAAGAGTTTCATAGACAAACCTTACATTTGGGGGCCTGGCCGTGATTTTAAGCCAATTTTTGGGACATAAATCATATTATAGACCTTATTTTACTGTTTTTTGACGTAAAATTGCCATATTTGTCTTAATATTGGCTTTTTTGGGACTTATCCCTTATAAATAATCTTTATAATATTAATAAAGTTATTTTTTCTTAAGAATATTAGTTGAAACAATATACTATTGAGTGACTTGGAATAAATCCCTTTTGTCTAACCAGTGGCTCTTTCACATCACAGACTTGAAATTTATTCTTTGAGTTATTCTAGTATAAAGTGAATAATAAATATAATTTTGATTAATAACTTGTTAATTGCATAATTATTATTTCTTTAAAGAAAATAAAAAATCAAATAAAAAATCTTTACTAAAAATATTTTTTTCTTTTATCTTAGACATTTTTCTTTATTTTTTGACGTAATTTGCCATAAATTACATAAAAACAACTTTATTCAATAAGTTGAGTTTATAAGTTATTTTTATTGTTTGATAAAATAACTTATATTTTTAATTTCTCTAGTGTCTTCCATCAGAGAAAATTCTTCAGACTCTGAATCCTCAGAGTCAAGTATTGAAATTCAAACCAGCCCAGCACCAAGGGGTTTAATAACCAAAGAGCCCTTTAAAGGTCCTGCAGGTGAATTTAATCCATTTTTTACTCTATTTTTTATTCAAATTGACGTGAAACGACTCCTACTAGAAGTGGAAGCAATTACTCCATCCAATCAAATGGATCTGGACCAGAACATTCCAGCCATAAATCCAAAAGGCAAGAATGTCCTCCCAGAGGAGAGGCACAAATGGAGGATGCCAGAACTTCCACCAGTTCCCAAAGGTTAGCCAGCACCTTTAAACCTCTTCTTGAGAGTCCAGAAGCTGACATAACTGCTATTTCTGTTAGACCTGAACCATTTACAACAGGCAACTGTGGAAATTTATCAATCCCAATGGAAAAACTGGTTCCTGGCGTCAAAACAACAAGAGTGGGAACTCCTTCCAAGTCTTTGAATAGGCACCATTAACTCTTATCTTCAGGTGAAGAAGTTCATGGGGCCAGAAAAGACAGAAGATCTTCTGTTGGGTTGGACACCAATGTCTGTCAAAGGACAAGTCCAACAGATAAAAGCTTGGTTGAAAAACCAAAGCATGTTATCAGAGGATCAGAAGAAGAAGTTGGCCCAAGGCAAGGACAACAGCCAAGTGGAAGCTCCTCAAGCATCCACCAGCAAAAATCCGCCTCAACAAGTGCCAAACAAGCCCAAGCAAGCCCCAAAGACCAACCAGAAGGGCAAGCAAAAGGCAAAGGGAAAGGCAAAGCCCAAGTGGAACAAGCCTTACCCACAGAACTACAGAATTCCAAAGAAGGAAAAGATAGCCATGGACAATGTGTTCAATATGGCAAGAACTTTGATGGAATTCAAAATTAAGGAGGAGGAAAGATTGAACCAATCCTTTCCAAAGAAATAGACCTTGTAAAGCTTGTAACTCACTTTGAATCTTGTAATAAAGAAATTATGACAAAATTTAAAGCATTTGATTATGTCCAACAGAAGTTGGGTAATGAGATTTTACAAGTAAAAGACCAACAAAAGACCATTATTGGCCTTGAAAATGTTAATAAGGCAAATATTTTGTCTTTGACGCAAATCTGTGAAAGACTTGAGCATAAAGTTACCTTACTCAATCAACCAGATGAAAATTCAATTTCTTTTATAACTGGACAGTTAAGAGAATTGAAAATACAAGTTCGAAACTTGGAAAATTCAACTGGTCACAATGCAGCTCTTTTTCAAGAACAATTGGAAAAAAGTGATAAAGCAAGACTTGAATTGAAAGAAGATATTCAATCAAGTATTAATAATATATCACTACAAAATGAATTGCCAAGGCAATCCACACCATTTCTTGACAGAAATGTTCTTAACTTGAATAATGATTTACATCATACAATTTCAAGTAATGATGTAGAAACTGCTTGCAATTTCAAAGAAATTCCTAGATTAGAGGAATGGCCAACCTTCAGTGGTGAAGGAGAATATAATCATATGGAATTTATGAAGACAATTGATATGTTCAAAGAAGACTTTAACATACCAGATGAATACATAAGTGCCAGATTACACTCATTATTTACCAAATCAGCTAAGAAATGGTATTATAAAATGAGGCAAGACCATGGTAAACATTCCTGGCCTTGGTGGAAAGAACAAATTATTTCCAAATGGGCAAATGATTCCTGGAGATTTAGAATGAAAAATTCTTTTGAAGAAGCCATTTTTAATATTGAGAGGGACAGGCCCATGACCTGGTTTCTTAAGCAGAAGGACAGATTAACTGCCCTTCATCCTGATATGTCTGAACCAATGGTACATAAAAGGATATTAAGAAAGTGTGGTGGTGACCTTGAGCATGCTATAAGAAGCAGATGTATTGAGCCTTGCTCTACAGAAGATTATATCAATGCTATGGAGGATATTACTACTAGAACAAAAATTGGAAGAAATTGGTATAAACCCCCAATAGACAAAAAGACTAGTGTGAAACCAATTTCAAAACCAAATAAACCACATGACAGACCTCCTTTGAAATGTCATAAATGTGGAAGTACATCTCATTTAGCAAACACTTGTCCAAAAAAGACAAGAGTCAATGAGATAAATGTTGAAAAAGTGGAAGACACAAAAGAAACTGATGTAACTTTACATGAAAGTGATTCTGAACCTTCAGAAGAAGAAGAAGCATTAGAAGAACATAGTATAGAAAATATTAATGTTTCTTTTGAGGTGACTGAGGTACATACTCACTTACCACAGTACAGTGATGAATGTATGGATCTCATACATGTGCAAGATGCCAAAATGCAAAAAACCAAACCTGCCAGAGGTAAAGGGTATACAGCTGGGTCATCTTGTATCACTAATATTGTGATAAATAACACAGAAGCCAAGATACATCTTGATTCAGGAGCTTTTTGCACTTGTGTTGGAAAAGATTATCTTGACAAAATTTATACCAATTGGCAAGACAAGTTGATGCCAATTGAAGGTTCAAAGTTCAGCAGTGCTAGTCAGAATATGCATCCTTTGGGTATATTTGAAGCAGCAATAATATTTCCTCATCCTGCAGGAAGTATGAGATTGAAAGCTGAATTTGTTGTTATGAATAATTGTACTTCACAACACTTTATACTTGGAAATGATTATCTCAATATCTATGGTATTGATATTAATAATCATAAGGACAGATATTTCACTATAGGGGAAAATAACAGGCAAAAATTTGCTTTTTCTCCAGAAAGAAAAGAAATTACTGTCATTAAGCAAGTAAAAAATGTTAATAAAGAAAGATTTGTGTCAGATAAGTTAAGTGAAGCACAAATTAGTCCTGAATTAACACCAGAAATGAAGGAAGAACTTATTGAAATTTTATTTCAATTTAGAGAAGCCTTTGCTTCTGATAATGAACCACTTGGGGCTTTAAAAGGCCATGAAGTGGATATCATGCTTAATGTGGAGAGACCTTATCCTCCACTATTAAGAAGACCAGCTTACCCAGCTAGCCCTAGGGCTAGAGAAGCATTAGAAAGTCATATTAATGAACTAATGAAACTGGGAGTTCTTAGAAAAGTTGGACACAATGAGGAAGTGGAAGTCACAACTCCAGTAATCATTACTTTGTATAATGATAAGTCAAGGATGGTTGGGGATTTTAGAGCATTGAATACCTATACTATTCCAGACAGGTATCCAATCCCTAGAATCCATGAGACTTTGACTCAATTATCCAAAGCAAAATTTATTACTTCCATGGATGCTCTTAAAGGCTTCCATCAGAATGTTTTAACACCTCATGCTAGGAAATTATTGAGGATCATTGCTCATTGTGGTATTTATGAATATTTGAGGATGCCTTTTGGTATTAAAAATGCACCCTCTCATTATCAAAGAATGATGAATACCATATTCCCACATGAATTATCAGAGGGATGGTTAATCATTTATATAGATGACATTATCATTTGTTCAGAAACCTGGCAATTACATTTAGAAAGACTTTCATTAGTACTTAAGAAAATTCTACAAGTGAACATGAAAATTTCTCTTAAAAAATGTAATTTTGGGTTTCATGAGTTAAACGCTCTGGGACATGTAGTATCAGGACTGAGCCTTGGTGTTGACAAAAACAAAGTGGCTGCAGTTTTACTGAAACAAATGCCCCAGAACAAAAAAGAAATGATGTCTTTCTTAGGATTTGCCAGTTATCACAGGCAACACATTAAAGATTTGGCAATCCATGCCAGATCATTATACAGAATTTGTGATCAACAAACTGTTTTTGAAATGACACAGGAGAGAATTCAAGAATATGATAAAATCAAGTATGCCTTGACCAATGCACCATTATTATTGATGCCAGACTGGAAACTTCCTTTCAAGCTGTATATTGATGCATGTGGTGATGGTTTAGGAGCTGCTCTTCATCAAGTTCAAATGGTCAATGACACGCCTTATGAAGGTCCAATTTGTTTCATTTCAAGACAAATTAAACCTACTGAGGCAAGGTATGGAGCTAGCCAAATGGAGTGCCTTTGCCTTGTTTGGGCTCTGGAAAAACTTCATTACTATCTTGATGGTAGTGTGTTTGAAGTAATTACTGATTGTAATGCAGTAAAATCACTTCTTAACATGAAGAATCCAAACAGACACATGTTAAGATGGCAGATTGCTATACAGGAGTATAGAGGCAATATGACCATAGTACATAAAGCTGGAAATATTCATAAGAATGCTGATGGCTTAAGTAGATGGGCATTACCCAATACACCTGATAATCCTGCCTATGTTCCTACAAGTGCAGAACCTCAAATTCCAATTGAAGGAATTAATATCACAGATGTTGGAACAGAATTCTTTGAAGAAGTTAGAGAAAGCTACAAGCAAGATAAGAATTGTCATATTCTTACTGCTCTACTTGACAAAGATTGTAAAGATGTAGCCTTGGCTAATTCTCTGGATGATATTTGGAAAACATCTTATGATAATGGAAGATTTCATTTGTTTGATGGTATACTATATCATAGATCTAAACACACATGTGTTATGGTCCTATGTAGTAGAATGTTGATTAACACAATACTACTAGAATGCCATGATAACATTTATTCTGGACATCTGTCTGAAGACAGAACAATGGAAAGAATTAAGACATGTGCCTGGTGGCCATCTTGGAGAAAGATGTCATTGAGTACTTTCATAGTTGTGATAGATGCCAGAAAGCCAATAAAGCTACTGGTAAAAGATTTGGTTGAATGATCCATATTCAAGAACCAAGTACCCCATGGGAAGTGGTTCATATGGATTGGGTAACTTCCTTACCACCTGGAGGTGATAAAAGTTACAATGCATGCCTTGTTATTGTGGACAGATATAGCAAAACACCAATCTTTTTACCATGTCATAAAGATGAAACAGCTATGGATACAACTCTTTTGATTTGGAACAGAGTCATATCCCATACTGGTCTCTTGAAGAATATCATTAGTGATAGAGACCCAAAATTCACATCAGCCTTATGGACTAATCTACATAAGCTTTTGGGTACAAAATTATCATTTTCAACAGCCTACCATCCACAAACAGATGGACTGGCAGAAAGAATGATTCAAACCCTTGAGGACATGATCAGAAGATTTTGTGCTTATGGCCTGGAGTTTAAAGATTCTGATGGCTTCACCCATGATTGGTGTACTCTTATACCAGCATTGGAATTAGCCTACAAGACCTCCATCCATGCTTCAACAGGCAAGACTCCTGCAATGTTGGAAAAAGGATGGAACCCCAAACTTCCAGTTGATACTTTGAAAAAAGATCTGGTTGACATTCATCCAACTGCTTCAAGCTTTAAGCTACTGCTTGATAAAGTGAGACATCATTCCAATAAAAGCATGAATGATGCCTTTGAATATGCTAAGCAGAAATGGGATAAGAGTCATAAGACACCAGAATTCAAAGTAGGGGACTTAATACTAGTTTCAACCTTGAACTTTAATAATATCAAAGGTACAAAGAAATTGAAAGATTCCTTTGCATGAACATTTATTATTAAAGTCCTTCATGGGACAAATGCAGTACAAGTAGAACTGTCAGGAGAGTTAGGAAACAAACACCCAACTTTTCCTGTCAGTCTTGTAAAGCATTACACATCAAGTGATAAGGAATTATTTCCTTTAAGAAATGAAACACCCTTGGAAGTACCCCCACTTGAACCAAGTGAGGAAAATAAAGTACTGAAAGTCTTAAAAGAAAGAATACTTAGGGGTAAAAATGAAAGAGAATACTTAGTCAGGTACAGAAATCCACAACATGAAGATGAGTGGGTTGAAGAAAGTAAAATACCTGATTCCCAAAAGTTTCTCAGAAGATTCAGACATGAGAGAAGACCAATTCCTCAATAAAAAGTTTGAATTGTGTGCTTTACATACTTGAACAGTATAAGTAGAGAGGTTGGACAGTGGATTATACCCCCCCAAATAACTTGGGGTATACTACAGAAGAAAAATTGTAGTACAATTTTTTTTTTTGGTGGTAGGGATTGTGAGCCTGTGAGGTATGTATAACATACCCATAAGGCCACAAAAGATTTTATAAACAATTAAATTTGTCTTAAACAGACTTTTTAGTTGAATTTAAAATAAAAAATAATAAAAAATAAGTATAACTTTTTTTTGGATAAACAAAGTTATAATTATTATGTCATTTTTGGATTCTACACCAAAAATAACCTAGGGTACACCCATAGGGTGTTATACCCAAAAACACTTATTTCTTGTGTTATTAGAAGATTTAAGAATCTCACAGTACTAATGTAACTTTTTTAACATTTTTTTAAAATTGTTAAATTTAAGCTTAATTAAGCTTAAATTTAAAGTTACATAAGGTTTATGCAACTTTACCAAAATTTTAGTTAAAATTGAGGTGTGGTGTATATTTACTGAATTGGCTAAGGATTTGCCATACAGAATGTAAATCCTGCGTGAGCTCAATTTAAAAGGGTTTAAGGCCATAGTATGGCTTTAAATAAATAAATGGGCAAAATCCACGCAAAAAGGTGGGACAAAGGAAAAAGACCAAATAGAGCTGGGGTACCCAACTTTTTGGATCTGCAATGATTCAATTAAGGTTGTCCACCTGTATTGGAGGATTTTCAACCTTATTTAAACTTTAAGATTAGACTTTGATCCAACCTTAAGGTTTAAACTGGTTTTATCCCAATTTGGACAGGAATTTCAAGCTGCCAAAGGGTAAATCCCAATATGCAGGCTTGAAATCAAGGTTTTAAGAAATGTCAAAGCTTAAATAAGCTTAAAACCTTAAGGTTCCAAGCATTGAAACCTTATCAAAAGCTAAGGTTTGGTGTGTATTGCTATTTTCGTGGAAAAATAGCAATAACTTCAAAAATTCATTAAAAATCCAAATCTTAATGGATTTGCTTGAAAATTTCACACAGCTTAGAATTTAATATTATCCACATATAAATTAAATTTTAAGTATCTTTTATCAATAAGTTTCTTGGGTAATCAGCCTGGAAAGTTATCTTTTTAATTAAGCTCAAAGAAAATTATGATTTCTTTAAAAATTAATTAAAAATTGAGTTTAAGAGATTTCTGCTTGAAACTCTAATTTTATGTTGTTCATGTGATGAACTTTAATATAAATAAACTTATTTTATATTAAAACTTAAAATAATTAAACTCAATGAGGATTAAAGTTACTTAGAGTTAAGAATAACACTGGTAACTTTAAATTGGAAGTAAAAATAAGTTGCCTTAAGTTAAGAATTTAATTTTTAAGCATGGTTTTTCAGTTTTGACCTGAGCACGCCCTCTACATCCATTATGAATCATGAGAGCTTCTCTGTAGACATAAAAAGAGTCTTTTCATCACTGTTTTTGTCCATCAATCAATCAATCAATTATCAATCAAATCATATTAGACATTTAAGCAGGTAAAGTTTTATTAAATATAAAATCTTATTATTAAAGTAATTCTTAAGTTATTTTTATTCTTTATTTATTAAATTAAAGAATTGAAGTCATAGAATTCAGATTATTATTGTAATCATCTATAATAAAGTTTATTATATAAAATTATCATCTTAAATATCTTTTAAAATCCACAAATTCCTCTCAAAAACTCTTTAATCATAATTTATAGTATGAAAAGTTGTTTTATCTTTAAATTTATTGATTTTTGGCGTGTTTTTAACTTATAAATCTTTATTTAATATAATAACTGTTGTATTTGACTTATTGTATTAAATAAATCTTTCTCTAAAGTTCTATATATTTTTTTATCTAGTAATAGTTTTTTTATATAGAATTTTATTCTATAAAGAATTATTTCTGCACAGTGTGTGTTTAATTCTTTTTATAAATAATATTTATATTATTTATAAGTGGTTAAATATTTCTATTTTCCACGTGTAATTGTCTCATTAAGAGCTTCACACTTCTTATTGTTATAATTGTCAGTGACTATAACAATAATAGAATAATTATAATTTGTTATAATTATTATATTCTTTTTTATTATTATATTTTTATAATAATAATTAAATTTATTTTTTTATATATAATTATTTTTAATAATTATATTTAAATTTGTGGTTATAATATTTCATTATATTATATTTTTCTACTGAGGACAGTCATAGTACTCTTGATATTGTTACTATTATCAAGAGTTTCATAGACAAACCTTACATCCAGCATCTCAAGCTCCGGTGGTCCCCCCATTCCTGCATTCCATATACCTCAAGATCTGAGTACCATATTTGAACATCTCCAATTGGAGCCAGTGATTCAAAACTATATATGTTGTCCTCAATGTTTCTCTCTTAATGGCCTTACTGAATGAGTCAAAACTGACCAACCCCACTTTCAATGCCATCATGACCCAAATGATCATGATCCCCCTTGCACACAATCATTAGGCAAATTCATCTATTCATTTGAACCCCACACCCAAAACACAACCAACATGAAGCAAAAGTTTATACCAACAAAACATTTCATTTATCAACCATTCAAAAATTGGCTTGCCAGATTTCTCCAGCGGGCTGGAATTATGGAAATTCTGCATCAACATCAACAATCCCAAACTCCCGAAGATTCCCCAAAACGTGATGTCTGGGATGGATTGGTCTGGAGATGCTTCACTGGCACTAGAAATATCCATGACCCCCCATTCATGTCCATTCCTGGTGCATTGGCCTTCTCCATTTATGTGGACTGGTTTAATGCACATGGAAAATCAACCCAGTTGGCCAGCATTGGACCTATCATGCTTATTTGTATTAATCTCCCCCCAAGTGAAAGATTGAAGCCAGAGAATGTCTATGTTGCAGGAATCATCCCTGGTCCGAAGGAGCCAACTTCCCTTCAATTGAATTATTTATTAATGCCACTCATCAAGGAGCTCAAAGAGCTATGGCAAGGTTACCATTTTTCACCCACCCCAACAGGTCCTTCAGGATCCTTTATCCGTGTTGCCATTCTCACAGCCATTGCGTATGTGGTTGCCATGCGCAAGCTTACTGGATTTATTTCCCATTCAGGCAACCACTTTTGTAATTTTTGCACCATTCACAAAGCTCAAATTGAAGAAATTGGTCCTCAATTTCACTACACACGCTCATATCAAAATCATAAATCAACCATTGCCAAATGGCTTCGGGCAACCCCACAACAAAGACAAGCAATTTTCTCTGAGTATGGAGTGCGATATTCAATTTTAGAAGACCTTCCGTATTGGGATGCAACCAGAATGGTTAATCTTGACATAATGCATAATTTAATACTTGGAATTTTGAAGGATCATGCATTCCAGAGTCCAAATCAAAAAATTACCTCAGGTCCTGCAGGAAATCCAATGACACCAACAGTTCAGACTCAGATTCCATGACCTCCAACAGCTCTCTTGAAAAAATCACATTGAGAGAGGCCCGCTCCCTGAGAAGAGACGCAGCAAAAATAATAAATGAGCCACTCCCCACTACTTCCACCCAAAAAAACTACTTCCCAATGCGCACCCCTCACACGGAACATCCATCTAGTGGTTCTGCGGAGATTCCTTCATTTGATGCCGATTACATCCCCACTTCTGAAATCCCCTCTGAATTGGATATCACTGCACTGAGTGATCACCAGATCAAGGGTGAGGCTCTGGAGCATCTCCGTCAAATCATATCTGAGACGATAATTCCCTCATCATGAACAAGAGTACTTTGCAACATGGGTTCCCCCTCTCATGGTAGCTTAAAAGCCGCTGAATGGGCTCTCTTATATAAGGTCTATATTCCATTTTTAATGCTCAGTCAACAGATGTCATTAGATGTACACCAATCCGCGAACATTCAAAGAAAAATGGGTCAGTCAGAAGAACTTGCAAATGACCTAACCAAGAATACATTCCATTTGATTAGTGCTATCAACATTGCCACAAGTTGGACTGTTTCAATAGGAGATGCGACTGCATTTGCTGAGCATTGGAAAAAATTCCGCCTTTCCAATCAACACCTGTTCCCAAAACAGAAAAGTAAACCAAATCATCATTTTGCTGATCATATTCCCGAACTCTTCCAACGTTGGGGCCCAGCACAAGCCTCAGCCACATGGGGTTATGAGCGCTTGATTGGAGTATTTGCAAAAATGCCAACAAATAACAAAATATGTACGTCAATTAATAAGATCAATATATTCACATTGATTAAACACCTAAACTGAATAAGATTAACTTCTTGCAACTCTGAATAGATGATATAGATAAAACCTTACTTCAACATATCTGTCAATGTTCCAACCTTTCCGTTCTCCTGAAATCCCCATCCGTGCCATGTGAAATAAAACAGCTTTTCGAATCACAGCCACCTGCCCTGTTCAATGACCATAAATATAACAAACCATCCCGCCATGACCAAGAAAATTATGATTGCCTGGTTGAGTACTTACAGAATTTTCATTCCCCAAGGGAAGTAGTTGATTGGATCAGCTTAGACACTACCTGTAACAACCATCCATCAGGGGTAAGGGTATTCATTCATACACCCACTCAAACACCCCAAATCAGCAAATCCAGTATCTGCATCAGCATTCAGTTTCAGCAATCTTCATTCTGAAACATGCATACAGCTTGGTACATCCATACAGCCTGTCAACACCTGTACAGGTTGGATTCACCCAATACAGTTTCAATACACCAACATGGAACTGTATGATCACTCAAATACACCACACCTCTTGTACAGGTTCTGTACAGCCGTACAGGACCTGTATTGGCCAGACTCAATTCAATCATCAAATATTCTCATGAAAATTCTTCCTCTGGATCAGGGCTGGTGATTCTCACATATACCAGCCCCTCTTTCTCCCCCCTGGGGACTTTTCCCCAGTTAATTAATTTAGTTTATTTATTATTTTATAATTATTCTTATCCTTATATTTGGGTATTATAACTATTTAATTCTAAGTTAGTCTTTGCATTTTCTCTCTTCGCCTGTACAGTATGAGTTGGGTGGCCATATCCTTATTAACCCTTCTCTTTCCATTCTGACAGGTTGAAACAGTGGACTTGGACTTGTTTGTGGTTGGCTCTTCTATTCTTACTCTTATTTCTTTGTTGCTGCTTTTTTCTTATATTTATTCTTTTAGTAATTCATCTTTAACACTCTTAAGTGTATCCATTCTTATCATACCTTTGAGCCCTCCATAAGTGAGTCCCAGTTTACTGAGTGCCAGGCCCTCTTCACTTCGAAGAGCCCCTGTGACATTAAATTAATTAACTCATATTTGATTCTTTCTTTTCATTCATTTATATTCATTTCTTTCTATTCATCAAATTATGATCTCTTCATGACTTTATGATCCTTAATGATCATGATTTTTCTCTCTTATCAATTTTTCATCTCACTCATTTCATTCTTATGAAAATTGATTCTTTTTCTTTTCTTAATCATTGCTGACCATTTCATCACTTCATTTTATTTTTATCAATTAAATTTTTTCTGTGTTCTTATTCAGGTTTTATCTAGGAATTATTGATTGGTTTAATTGATTGGATTATTCATTGGGATTCATTTGGGTTATTGATTCAGGATTTATTGGATTTATTGACTTTGAACTCTCAAGATATTGATTGATCCTCAAGAATTGATTTTGATTATTGATTTGATTAGACTCATCAAGATATTGAATTGATTTCTGAAGATTTTGAACTGATTGATTGATTCCTCAAGACTTGATTTCATATTGAAGACATTTATTGATTGATTATTGATTGAATATTAATTGATTATTGATTTCCTCAAGATTATTGATATTTGATTTTAATTGATTGTTGATTGATTGAATTTATTTGACTGTTGATTGAATTTGATTCCTCAAGATTTGAATTGATTCCTCAAGATTAATCAAGATTTTATTGTGATTGATTTGGCCAAGTTTTGATTGTCCTTAATACCATCAAGTTTTATTTCATTATTTCAAAATGCCAGTTCAGCATAGTCCCCCAGCCAAAAATACTAGATCCCAAAGAATTCAAGCTGTTCTCACTCCTACAGCAAGGGCTCCTCTTGACCGCACACCATCAGTTCATCAACCGAGTGCAAATTTGGACAGAGGATCACCAATGGAAGGAGAAGCACCATCAAGAAGAGGTGGAATGAAATCTAGAAGATCAAGATCTTTCTCTGGACTTTTGGGTGGCTACCCTGGCATGTCTGAAGGGGCAAGAGCAAGACAAGGGGAAGTTGAAGATGAAGAGGGGGAAGAGTCTGTGGAAGAGGAAGATTCTGGGGAAACTGAAGTGGCAGATGCCTTGGCAAATGCTCCAGAGGTGCCTCAGGGTTCTAATCTAGCCCTTTCTAGTCAACCTCTTGTCTCTCAAACTGATCCAAGTCTCCTCAAGATGATGGAGCAGATGACTCAATTCATGGGGCAACTCACTCAAGCAGTTGCTCCCAGGGACAATTCCAAAGCCCCTGCTTTCAAGACTCCATCCATGAAGGCACCTGATTCTTTTGATGGAACTCAAGCTCATAAATTGAGAGGGTTTATCCAATCCTGTCAATTAATCTTTCATAATGATCCAGCAAATTTCTTCTCTGACAGGAAGAAAGTTCTTTACTCAACTTCTTTTCTCACTGGTAGAGCTGGCAAGTGGATTGAACCTTACCTCTCAAATATTTCCAATGAAGACCCTTCCTACCTCCTCAATAATTGGCCATTGTTTGAATCTCAATTATTCACTCTGTTTGGTGACCCCAATGAAGTCAGGAAAGCTGAACAGGAGTTGGACAATTTGAGGATGAAGGAAAGTGGTCATGTTTCCTTGTACATAGCAGATTTCAGAAGCTTAATGTCAAGAATTGGAGATTGGGGGGAAAGAGCTTATATCCATGTTTACAGAAGAGGATTGGCATCAAGATTATTGGATCAGTTGGCTTCTCACCCTGGAACTTTTGATACTCTTCAAGAACTTATGAATGTCACCTTAGAATTAGACACAAGATATCATGAGAGGCAAAAGGAAAAGGGTGGCAATCAAGAGAAGAAGCCTCCAGTCATTGGATCCAATCAGTCTAGGCCTCCTCAAAACTCATCTTCAAAGAGGCCTCACCAGAAGAAGAACAAGAAGGGCAAGCAATTCAAATCTTCAAAGGACAAGCCCCTTGCTGCTCTCCTCAATAAGGACAATAAGTTAATCGGTTCTGAAAAGGAGAGGAGGATTAAAGAGGGGTTGTGTACTTATTGTGGTGGAAAGCACCCAATTGAAAAATGCTTCAAGAGACCTCAGAACAAGCCTGGGTCATCATCAAGAGGCTTCCCTAGCAAGCAGGGAAAAGCCTGAGTGGGGATCATGATGTGTTCAATGGTTCCCACTTATTTCCTTCAAGAGCACAATTGTGCACTCTGAATACTAGTGTCAAGAAATCTTTAAAATTTCTTATTTTCTCTTCTGTATCTGATATTTTTTATAGTATTCTCATTGATTCTGGTGCTACAAACTCTTTTATTGCAAAGAATTTTGTTCTCAAGTACTCATTGACTCTGTCAGAGCTCCCTGAAAAGATTCCCCTTTTCATTTTGGATTCTAATGAATCCCCTGCCTTGTTCATCACCCATTATACCAAGTGGGTAGTTGACTTGCCTTCCTTCCCAAGCTTTGAATGGGACTTCTTTATCATAGATTCACCCAAGGGAGAAGACCTGATATTGGGCTATGATTTCCTTTACCATTTTAGTCCCATTATTGATTGGAAAAATGGATCGATCACCTATGATTCTAATCATAAGGATTCTAGTGGTATTATTCCTTCTACTAGTAATGACTTAGCCACTGCTGTCAACAGTGTTGCTCTGGTTGGTGAACTTAAGACGCCTTCCCTTCCTTCTTCTGTCCATATCCCTTCCATTATTCCCTCTCAGTCATTACTTCCATTAAGAGATGAAGTCTTCAAAGAGATAAAGGATGTTGGAGAAGATGTTGCCATATCTTCACTTCATCTCTTTCAAGGGGATATGGACCTTCCTCCCTTATCTTTTCATGCATCCCTGGAGGAGCAGTGGGATGAGGAGGAAGAGCCAGAAGAAATTGAAACTGTGTTGAAGGTTGTTCCTCCTGCTTATCACCATTATTTGGATGTATTCTCCAAGGTGAAAGCAGAGAAACTCCCTCCACACCGCGCCTGTGATCACCATATTGAATTGGAGGGTCTTCTACCTCCAATTGGTGTTATCTACTCATTATCAAATCAAGAGTCAGAAACACTGCGGGCCTACATTTCAGAGAATGTAGAGAAAGGTTTCATTAGACCAAGCTCCTCTTCAACAGGGCACCTGTCCTTTTTGTCAAGAAAAAGGATGGAGGTCTTCGTTTGTGTGTTGACTACCGCAAACTCAATGCTGTCACTAGGAAGAACAGATACCCTGTTCCTCCTATGAACCAGCTTCTTACCGTATTCAACGGTTCCACTATCTTCTCCAAGATAGATTTGCGTGGTGCATATAACCTTCTGAGAATCAAAGAGGGTGATGAGCACTTAATTGCCTTTAGAACCAAATATGGCAGTTATGAGTATTTGGTCATGCCATTTGGTTTGACCAATGCTCTTGCTTCTTTCCAAAATCTAGTAAATGATATCTTTGCAGATTTTTTGGATGTGTTTGTTGTGGTTTATCTAGATGATATTATGGTCTTTTCCAGTTCTGAGGAGGAATATGTCAAACATGTGACCTCTGTCCTCCAAAGACTGAGGGACAATAATCTGTTTGCCAAAGCCTCCAAGTGTGTATTCCATGCCTCAAGTGTGGAATACTTGGGCTATGTTGTTTCAAGTGATGGCCTCAAGATGGATTCTTCAAAGGTTCAGCAAATCCTCAATTGGCCTCAGCCCAAAAACATCAAGGCTCTTCAATCCTTTCTTGGCTTTGCCAATTTTTATTGTCGTTTCATTAAAAATTATTCCAAAAAAATCACTTCTCTCACTTCCCTTCTCAAAAAAGATTCTCCTTTCATCTTCAATGAGGAAGCTCTTAGTCAGTTTCAAGCACTCAAAGAAGCTTTCACCTCTGCTCCTATCTTATCTCACTTTAATCCATCTCTGCCTACTATTGTAGAGACTGATGCTTCTGATTATGCATTGGGCGCCGTACTGAGTCAGGTGAATGACTATAGAAAGCATCCCATTGAATTTGATAGTTGCAAGCTCTTACCAGCTGAGCTCAACTATGAAATTCATGACAAGGAACTCCTTGGCATAGTTTGGGCTCTCAAGCGCTGGAGAGCATTTCTTCTTTCTCTTTCCAATCCTTTTGAGGTCTTGACAGACCACTCTTCCTTGCAGTACTTCATGTCTTCCAAAGTTCTTACTCGTCGTCAGGCCCGTTGGGCTGAATTTCTCTCAGAATTTCATTTCACTATTACTTACCGCCCAGGCAGGCTGGCCACTTTACCAGATGCCTTGTCACATCGGGACGACATGTACCCAGAGAGGGGGGTGGACTTCATCAGCAAGAATCCTCAAACTTTTCATCAAGTTCTTAAGCAAGATGGAATTCAAGAGTCAAGATTCTTCTCAATCAAAGTGGAAATTTTCTCAGATTTAGTTGACAAAATTCAAAAAGAAGTATGGCAAGACAAAGATTATAAAGAAATACTCAAGCAACTAGCAAGAGGTGAATCAATTCCAGATTATTCTCTTGAACCTCAAGCCAAGTTATTATTATTCAAAGATAGAGTGGTAATTACAAGCAATGAAGAACTTCAACTCGATATTCTTCAAAAGCATCATGACTCACCATTGGCTGGCCATCCTGGCCAGGAGAAGACCCTCAAGCTCATCAAGAGGGATTTTTATTGGGCTGGCATGAATCAATTCATCAAGGACTATGTGTCCTCATGTCAGCAATGTTCAAGAAACAAGAACATTCATCACAAGAAGTTTGGATTACTCAAGCCTCTTTCAATTCCGTCTGGTCCTTGAAATTCATTATCAATGGACTTTATCACTCAATTGCCACTGTCCAACAACTTTGATTCAATTTTAGTAGTTGTGGACAGATTCTCAAAAATGGCAATCTTCATTCCAGCTTATGGTACAATCACTGCTCTGGATTTAGCTCAAATATTCATTAGTCATGTATTTTCCAAGCATGGACTCCCAGTCAGCATTGTCAGTGATAGGGGATCCTTATTTGTTTCATCATTCTGGACTCAATTGTGTCAGCAGCTCAAGATATCAAGAGATCTTTCAACTGCCTTTCACCCTGAAACAGATGGACAGACAGAGAGGGTAAATCAGATACTAGAACAGTACCTTTGGATGTATGTCAGCTATCATCAAGATGACTGGTACACCTGGCTCCCTCTGGCTGAATTTGCCTATAATAATGCAGAACATTCATCTACCAAGCAATCACCCTTTTTCACCATTTATGGAGGAAATCCCAGCTTTGACTCAATCCATATTTCTCAAGACTCACCTGCTGGAAAGTTATCAACAAAACTCCAATCAGTACAGCAAGTTGTCAAAGAAGAATTAGAGTCAGCAATAAGGAGATTCAAGAAGTATGCAGATAGAAATAGGGCAATTCCACCTGATTTCCAACCTGGGGACAACGTATGGCTGGCTTCCAAGAACATCAAGACAACAAGACCCACCAAGAAATTATCAGAAAGATGGTTGGGACCCTTTGAAGTTCTTAAGAAGATTGGCAGCCATGCATATCACCTCAAGTTGCCTCAGCAATGGAAGACAGTTCACCCTGCATTCCATGTGTCCTTATTAGAACCAGTCAAGCATTCAACTATCCCAAATCATCATCAATTGCAGCCACCACCAGTTTTAGTGGAGGAGCAAGAAGAATGGGAAGTGGCTCAGGTTCTGGACTCAAAACTCAAAAGAGGTAAATTATGGTATCTTGTAGAGTGGAAAGGATTCAGTGAAGACCCAGAAAGAACCACTTGGGAACCATCTTCCAACATTACCAACTCACCAGACCTTGTCAAGGATTTCCATTCATTGTATCCCGACAAGCCTGGTCCAAATACCTCAAGAGTTTGATTTATGGTGCTTGGTGGGGAGAAGAAGTTATGAAAGTAAGTTCCTCTCCTGGCATGCACCTTTAAGGGGGTATTCTACCCATATGTTGTTGTAAGCATCACCTTGGCCACTATGTGAGCACTTGTCATTTCTTTGGACAGGTTCAGGAAGCATACAAAATCAATACCCTCCATTTGGACCTTATCAAGATATGGCCCAATGTTTTCTTTCTTTATTTTTTCATTTTCTTTCTTTATTATCATTTCATTTTATGCCAATCATCATAATTCAAGACATTCATTACTTCAAGTCATTTACGGCAATTCATTTCAGAAGTCATTTATGGCAATTCATCTCAGAAGTCATTTATGGCAATTATTTTCAATTTTATGGTGCTTGGTGGGGAGTGGAAGTTATGAAAGTAAGTTCCATGTCATGGTATGCATCCCTGAGGGTTCTACTTCTTGTAAAACATTACCTTGGCCACTCTGTGAGCATCAAAATGCTTGGTTTTCATTTTTCAGACACTTATTGGCCAAAATCAAGCAACTCACCACAAGAAGGACCAACCATCAGGATTTTTCTTTATTTCTTTCTTTACTCTCATTTTCTCTAATTCTTTTATTTTTCTTTCTTTCTTTACTTGTATAATTTTCTTTCTTTTATTTCTTTAAAGCAGCAGCATCCCCTCCCCAAATCATGTATTGGGAGGTTCCATTATCTTTTTTATTTTATTTTTTAGTAATTATAAGAGTGGGGATAGAAGTCAAACCAAACACAAACAAGGAAAAGGAAAACTAGTTATCTCTACCCAAGTCATCAAAAGTTCTCTGGAAATCATTTATCAACTCATCTTCATACCAGGCAAATTTTGCAGCCATCTCTTCAAAAGCAGTACCTGGAATAGTCCTGTCATTGGCATACATAATCACCTCTCTGCTATTTCTATCAAACCTCCTGAATAATCTGGCCACAGCATCTTGATTTTCACTAGCCGTGTTGGGATCTTCTCTGGTAACCCGGATAGGCCAACGTTCTCTTCTTTAAAAAACTTGAGCAGCAGGAAACGGCAAAGGAGACAATCCATCTCTTCTTCTGCTGGAGCTGGCCACAGGTTGGAGTTGACGGGAGGTGTTTATGGGTGAGTTTCGGGGCTGTTGAACTGGAGATGGTCTTACTGCTGGATTCAAGGCAGGCCTGGTGGTGTGGGAAGTAGTTGGTGAAGGAGGAGGAAGGGTTGTAGGAATGGAAGCAAGCATTGGTTGGAAGGTTCTTGGAGTGCTGGGAATCACTTGGCTTTGGAATCTGGTGTTGGCAAGAGGTTGAGAAGAGGAATTGCTGGATGGATGGCCACTTGAATTAGGAATAACTTGAACTTCTTCACCATCCAACTCATCACTTCCTTCAGCATCTGGATCTGTTGGGGAATAAACAATTCTTCTTAGTTTTTTCACTACTTTCACCACTCCATCAGCATCGGTCCTTGAAATTGGGATTTCTGAGCTGTAGTGTATGGGCCTACCACCAATTGGAATGGGCCCTCCAACATTAGTCCATCTGGCCACATCCCTCTGCCTGGAACCAGTCACTACATCAAAATATCAGCATCATTTCAACCAAGAAATGCAAATCACTCACATTGAGAAAATCCAGAAGTGGCATCAGGGGTAGGTTCCTCAAGAATGGGGAATTCCTGCCCATAAGGCCCATCCTTCCTACTCCATAAGTGCCTCCTGACCTGGGACAAAGTTGATCCGGTACGGCGGCATGGCTTCTTCCCAATAAAGCAGAAATGGCATTTTGACGATCAAGGATTGTAATGTTGAAAGCAATCCTTACCCCTGGCCAAACACTCAGTACAGGCAGGATCAAGAACTTCAACTGCTCTGAACCCATCATATGTTTGGGAGGGGTCAAAATGGCCAGAAGACGCCATGGAGGGAGAAGACAATTGACTGAAGACGCCAGAACCATGAAGAACAGACAGTGGCGGTGCAGAAGGGGAAGATTCAGTGAGTTCAGTCAGTTTGGAACTCATAACTGAAGAATATGCAAGCAGAAGATTCAAGACGTCAGAATCAATCCACTCCACATCAAGAAAAAGAAATTTGACTCAAGGAAATGGGGCCATAACTCAATTATGCCCCACCTCAAAGCCTCTAAGGTGAAGGTTCACACCCCTTTGGGGCTGAACGCATCACCCAGGGCCTCCCCTGCAACTTTGGGGGAGGCCAAGATCTTGATGGTCCTGGACCCCTTCAATGGGTCCAGGCCATATATGGTGGAAATTTGGGAATGGGCCATTTCTGGGCCCCTTGGTCACCCTGGGTCCCCAGCAAATTTGGGCCCAGGGGCTCCATTTTGGTCCTGGGGGCCTCCAATAGCCCCCACGGACCGCGGCGTACGGTCCACGGACCGCAGACCGCAGACCGCGGCGTACGGTCCACGGCCCGCGGACCGTAGGACCCCAAAGACTCAAAAAAGGCCTATTATGGCCAAAAAATCAAAAAAAATGCCCCAATCACTAAAACACCCAACAAGGCGAAAAAGGCCATAAAAAGCAAATTGCATCAAGATCACTCAGGATGGAGGCCACAGCCCAAAAACCACTTGGAGGGCTGTCTGAGGCCAATTCCTTGGATAATGGGGACAAGACCCCTTGGAGGAAAGTTTCATTCATTCATTGGATTAAGTCTAGGCCAATGAGTACAAGTCATATACTCATTGGGCACCAATTTTTGAGCACAAGTGCTCAATGGCCTTTATTCTGGGATATATCCCAAGGCCACATCCCAAGGCATGGCTGATTGAATCAAAAGAAAAGAATGGCATATTCTGGAAGGAATACTCACTCAAGCTTGGAAAAAGGGGGGAATCAATTGAATTTGGCAGGGAAGAAGTAATGAAGGATTTTCAGGATAATGGTCAAGAGGAAAGAAAATTAAAAAGAAATTTTTTTGAAAAAATGTGGGGATATTGAGATGCCACTCAACAGTGGCAGGGTATTATGGTGTTCAGGAGCCCACCAGTTTCAAGAGGGGGATACTGTAACAACCATCCATCAGGGGTAAGGGTATTCATTCATACACCCACTCAAACACCCCAAATCAGCAAATCCAGTATCTGCATCAGCATTCAGTTTCAGCAATCTTCATTCTGAAACATGCATACAGCTTGGTACATCCATACAGCCTGTCAACACCTGTACAGGTTGGATTCACCCAATACAGTTTCAATACACCAACATGGAACTGTATGATCACTCAAATACACCACACCTCTTGTACAGGTTCTGTACAGCCGTACAGGACCTGTATTGGCCAGACTCAATTCAATCATCAAATATTCTCATGAAAATTCTTCCTCTGGATCAGGGCTGGTGATTCTCACATATACCAGCCCCTCTTTCTCCCCCCTGGGGACTTTTCCCCAGTTAATTAATTTAGTTTATTTATTATTTTATAATTATTCTTATCCTTATATTTGGGTATTATAATTATTTAATTCTAAGTTAGTCTTTGCATTTTCTCTCTTCGCCTGTACAGTATGAGTTGGGTGGCCATATCCTTATTAACCCTTCTCTTTCCATTCTGACAGGTTGAAACAGTGGACTTGGACTTGTTTGTGGTTGGCTCTTCTATTCTTACTCTTATTTCTTTGTTGCTGCTTTTTTCTTATATTTATTCTTTTAGTAATTCATCCTTAACACTCTTAAGTGTATCCATTCTTATCATACCTTTGAGCCCTCCATAAGTGAGTCCCAGTTTACTGAGTGCCAGGCCCTCTTCACTTCGAAGAGCCCCTGTGACACTACTGTGCAACCCACAAGTCCTCCCACTTCAAGGATTGTCTCACCTTGGTATTTTCCAGTTTCAAACATTAATATTGGGAACAATATATTTTCAACTGAATCCAAAAATGTCAGCAACAGTGTGATATGTTTTCTGAGGGGCAACTCACGACGATTTGGTATTATTAATAGCATTTTTAAAGTCTCTGAGCCATCTAGCATACTGAAGAATAACTTTCTGATCTTAAAAACTTTGAAGATTGATGTGAATTTCTTACCAGATTGGCCGCATCTGAATATTTATAAAGCTGTTGGTTTTGATGATGGACACTTGGTTATATCTGAAGAAGAAATAGAAGGTAACTGTGGATTGTATGATAACAAAGTTCTGTCATGTGGACTGCTGGTAATGATAAAGCCGTTATTTCATGAAATTTAGTATACAGAAATGCAAATCTCTCAGATTCATTAGCAATTTGGCTAGTGAAATAACTGCCTCAAAATTTAGTGACAGAGACATGGCATTGTGACAAGCAAAGCCCATTATTTCACATTGCCACAAAGAACTTACTATTTTGACATTGGGTACAGTGTGAATAAGCCAAGTTCAATGATCAAATGACCCACACACTCACCTTTTACAGCATCCAAAATTTCTAACTGCGCCATCATCATGTTGGAAGGGGAAGCGGCCCTTGAGCAAGCACACGCGCACAGGCCAATGCACATGCAAGCGCACCCGCACCCGCACGCGCCAATGCACATGCAAGCGCACCTGCACCCGCACACGCAGTATTGTGCGGCGGGCTCTACCAGTGTCACCTGCAAAACGACAATTCCGCTCAGGCGGAGTCCTTTTATGGATGACCTGGTGAAGTCAAACCCCCCGCCTACATCAAGACTGGCTGAAGTACCTCTTTGATGTGTGTTTGTGCAAACAGGCGGGTCTTGTGTAATTTTTACCAACCATTGGACGGTTGCGGGATGATCAGGTGGTGAGGAATCTGATTTGAAGGCACAGGGGAACCAATATTGGTGGATGTCACAGGATTTGGTGTAAGACAAGAGTGTGACGTGTACTCGACGTGAGCTCGACTTTTATCCTGCTTGACGTGAAGTCAATCGCCGACAATTGACACGAGATTCTCCCTGGTGAGTGCTTATATACACCGCTTGAGATATTTGGGTGAGGGCAATTTGGATTTTTGGTATTGGGTACCTGTCTGGAACAGTGTAAGTGTTCAGAGCTCTAAAGTCCCCAACCATGCTAGCTTTTCCATTATGCCATGCCACTATTACTGGTGTAGTTATTTCAAATTCTTCATTGTGGCCTGCTTTTCTTATTACACCAAGGTCCAGAAGTTCTTTGATATGAATTTCTAGAGCTTCCCTTGATTTTGGACTTGCTGGATATGCAGGTCTTCTTGAGAGTGGTGTATAAAGTCTCTCAATGTTAAGAATGATGTCAACTTCATGACTAATAATTGCCCCTAGGGGTTCTTTGTCTGAATAAAATGCTTTTTTATGGTCATATAAAAGACTAGAGAGTTCACTTTATTGTGCATTAGTCAGGTGAAGGCTTATTTCAGCTTCATTTAACTGTTCAGACTTGAATTTCTCTAACTCTAGGTTGACTGGTGATACTTTGTTCACTGTAATTTGTCTTTTAAATGACAAGAAGGCAAGTTTTTGGCGCTTATTGTCTCCAATAGTAAAGTGTCTGCCCTTGCTGTTATGTAAATCTATGCCATACATGATTAAATAATCATTTCCCAATATGAAATGGCTACTAGAGAAATTTTCCATAACAAAAAATTCAACAGTGATTCTTAAATTTCCATTTATATGTGGAAATATTAAACTAGTGTCAAATATTCCCAATGCTTTCATTGGGTTACTTGCACTATTGAATTTTATGCCATCAATTGGCAGCAAAGTATCTTCAAAGTTTGGTACACAAGTTTTAAGAAAGGATTTACCAACACAAGAGCAGAAGGCTCCTGGGTCAAGCAAAGGTTTAGTGGGCTTGTTGTCAATAACCACTTCTGTTCTACTGGAGTTACCAGCGGTACAACCTTTCCCTCTGTTTGGTTTGGTTTTCATACTTTGTGCATCTTGAACTTTTTATAAATCAAGTTGACCATTTCTCAATTGTCGCAAGTGGGAATAAGATTCCCTGAGGTCAAAAGTGGCATTGATATTTTCTATATCTTTTGAAGATTCAGAAAATATGGATGACTTATCATCTGAATTGTCTTCAATTATGTCTTCTTTTTCAACCTCAGGTTCCTTTTCAATATCAATTTCATTGATTTTCAGCCTTTTTGGAAACTTATTGGCTAAATGGGTGGTTCTTTGGCAAATATGGAACTTTCTGACTGTATCTTCAGATTTATACTTAACATTATTAGAATTTTCTTTGGGGTTTTTGACCACAGAATCTTTCCAAGGTGTATTCAACCTTGTTCTGAGATTCACCCCACTAGAACCAATTTTGGTTCTGCCGGTTACTTCTTCTGATATATTTATAATATCCTCTGCTGAAGATTGTTCAGTAGTCCTGCTTTTGACAGCATGCTCTAAGGCACCACCACATTGTCTCAGAATCTTTCTATGGATCATAAATTCGGACATGTCAGGATTGATTCTGTTAATCTGTCTTTTTGTTGGAAAAACCATGGTAAAGCTTTTTCTTTATCAGCATTAAATTTGGCAGATTCAAATTCTGTTTCCACTTTAAACCTCCAAGCATCATTGGCCCATTTGTTGATAATTTGGGTTTTCCACCAAGTCCAACTTTTGTGTCCATGTGCTTGCCTCAATTTGATATACCATCTGTGAGCTGATTTGGTAAACAAGGTGTTAAACCTGGCTGTTACCAATCTGTCTGGTAATTGAAAGTCTTCTTTGATCATGTCAATACCTCTGATGAATTCCATATGGTCATAATCTCCTTCACCACTGCAGTGAGGCCATTCTTTAAGTTTTGGAACTTCTTTCAAGAGTTCTTGGCCCATTGATGGTTCCAAGTTATGAAAAGAAGTATAAAATTCATTTTTTAACTGTGAATTTCGAATATCCAATACTTGTGGATTGGTAATCCCTGTACCCTCATTTTGATTCAGAGGTGTAGACATTCTTGGTAAGGTGCTTAGCAGTTGTTCAATTTCATTCATTTTATTGTTGCTACACCTTTGGGTATTCCTGAATTCATGTTTGAAGGCTTGTATTGAATTTATCACTTCAATTTTATACATGTCTTCTTTATGTGTCAGTTCCTGCCCTCATTCTGTTTATCTTGTATTATCAGAAGTGACTTGATTCAATTTCATTGTTAATTTTGATACTTCTTCTTGTGAAGTATCAAAACACTTTTTCAAGGAAATTATATGTGTCTTTACTTCAGTAACTGATTTTGAAATATCATCAAGAGCTTTCTTATTATCCTCTTTGATAGTACTTATGGTTTGTTTTATTCTTGTATAAATTATGTCATCAATATTGAATTTAGAATATTTGTTTGTTAATTCTTTGATAATGTTAGATTGTTCATTTATCTTAATGCCAAAAGAATTATTGTTATTGGAAGTTTTGGTTGTTCTTAAAACTCTTTCAAAGCGTTTAAGTGTATCATTTATTTGGCTCATACTCAAGTTATTTGTTTTAAGATTGTCACAAATTGATGTATTTTTGTCAGAAAGATGACTTTCTACATCAGTAATAGCTTTATACAACTCTGGAATACAATGAAAAATATCAGAACTCATTTCTGATATTTTAATCTGGCCTCCTCCTTCTTTTGCAATTCCATCATGGTCCTGACCATCTGAAACACATTTTCCATGGCATCCTGTTGAATATTTGGAATCCTGTAGCCTTGGCTGTAAGGTTTTGGAGCTGGTGCCTTCCCTTTGCCCTTGTTTGGAGTTTGTGGCTTCTTTTTCACGTTGAAATTGCTGCTTCTGGCCACTGGGGTGGTTTTTGGCACTGGTTTGGGTGGTGGAGGGTTGTTTTTCCTCCATTCTAGTGTCAAAAGCATCATGTTTTTCTTCTCCATCAAGGGATGCCATCCTTGAGCAATTTGCAAGTATTGGGACGGCCCAGGAATTTTCTCACAGTAAGGTAAGAATTCATGCAATTCTTCCACAGGTCTGCAAGGATCTGGTACTCCTTGAACTGAAGTGCATTGTTGTATGCACTGTGACTGGCTTTGTATAAGTCCACTGAGGCTTGTTTTGGCCGTGTTAGCTCTTTTTGAAGGTAAACTGGTATTATCAGCTTAAGAATGAGCCATTTCAGTTGTTTGGAAGTCATCAACTGACCCTTTTCCTTATGTACCTGATTGGCCTCTGCCATAATCACATCTATTACCTTTCTGGGAGCTGCTTGAGGGGTTAGAGATTGCTCCTGATCTGGTTGAAGGCATATTTATGGTCAAAAAGGCTTAAAATAGTAATTTTATGTCAAAAAAGTTACTATTGGCCAAATCTTGGGCTTTCTTAAGTGTATTACTTACTTCCAAGTTGATCAATTCAGAAGAGATTGGCTCAGGTTGATTAATCTGAGTCACAATAATAGTACTATTATGATCAGAATTAACAGTACTGGCAGGAATAATGCTGGTTACTGTTGGGGCTGTTTCAATGTTTTCTTGTCTTACCACATTGTCAGACACTAAAATTAATGAAAAAAACAATTAATTAAGTAAGAAAAATATATTTCAAAAAAAGAAATAAAAATATAAGCCTCACTTATAATATGAAAAAATTATTTTTTATGGATTGTTTGATTATAAGTGTTTTTTATATGTTTTTAAAATTTTCAATATATGAAAAAAAGATTTAAAAAGAGTGAGAAATATGTCAAAGGTAAAATATCATGGCTGGGCCCCCAAAGGTAAGGTGTGGATATGAAGCTTTGATTAAATATCAAGTACTTTTCCTGTCCTCAAAATTTGTATAAGGTAAACATCAATTAAAAATAGTAAAAAATATTATTTTTAAGAGAAAACACGCCAATTTTATTGTTTATAACTTTTCAGTATAGAACAACAATATTATAAAGATTTATTGTTTTACCAACAATAAAAATGTATCCAAAAATACTCTACAATAGATATTTAAGGCTACAAAAGAAATTTCTTCAAGAGAAATTTCAATTGGAATTAATTGAGAAAAGAACGGTAAGCAATTATTTGAAGAACAAAGTCTTTCAAAAGATATTTAAAGATAAAACAAGCCCAAAAGGGACCAGAATGAATTTGGAAACAAAGTGACAAAGTTTACAGTGATGAAAGATGCTTTAATTCACCTTTGGGTTGGTTCAGGAGTAAAAAAGACTACAAGAGTTACAAACAATGATTATAATGATTTTTTCATGTGGTTAAAAGGTTTAAAATGATTTGAAAAGGCTGGTTGGAATATTTTATTGATTGGTTTAACAGTGTTTAAACTAATTATAAAAGGAAAATATTCTAACATGAAGAGAAAAGAGGGGCAAAGAAGACATTCTTTTATAGCCATCAATTTTCTTACTCCAAACGTAAAACTTACTCTTGTCAGTCGTGGAAAACACTCTGACAACAGAAAAGCCAATTATGGCATCATTGAACCCTGTTTTAGACCAAAAAAGGGCTGGTTTTAGCCATTTTAGACCCTTAAATCAGCCATTACTATAGTAATACCTGGCCTAGAGCCTTAAAAACCGTCAGAATGTGTGTAAGAGATGTAGAAACCAGTTCAAACTGTTTTTACTAAGATTGTTTTATCTTAAGGGTAGTTTTACCCTCTTGGCAACAGTTAAAACTACCCTGGTTGGTATCAAAACCTCATCATCAATTGAGTCACAGACCCTGTGACTCAATTCCACACCAAAAGTGATGAACCTTTGCATGAAGTTTGACACCACACGCCTGTCAGCAAGGATTTTGGGGCTCTAGCTCCCCCTTAGAGCTGGAGTTCCTTTTCCGCCACAAATTTAATCTTTCCAATTTATTTTTGCTTTATTTCCTCATCATGTATTATACTTGTAATTTACATATGTAATTCAATTGAGTTGTACAGTACAATACAGTAATAATTGATACCTCATATGTAAATCAAAGTTCACTTATGTAATACACGTGTACATGTTGACATTTCAATTGAATTCAATTGAAAATACTTCAATTCCTCATAGCTTCTAAAATATACACAACACCTCAATTTTAACACAATTTTTATTGATTAACATTACATGTGATGTGAATCAAATTAATGCTTTGAGGATTTTCAATTTTTATATAGAAAATACTAAAAACTTAATTTAAGCTTCTTTAGAGTTGAGTTACAAACTTTTCATTCAGAGGTGACCCCACCTGATTTTTTATGAGGAATACAATGGTGAAATAAATTTTATATGTTTATTTATTGGATAAAAATTTATAATAATTTTTATTTAAATTTTTTCCAAATTTATTTAATTTTTGACAATTTTGTTAAAAATTCATTTTTACTTAATTTCTTCAAGTATAAATGTCAATTTAGAATTTCGAAAATTAATGTAATTTTATTTTTAAATTATAATTAAATTTTTTCATTTTGTATATAAATTTATATTTATATTTTTATTTTCATTTTTAATGATATAAATAAATTTATTTTATTTATATTTGTAAGTTAATTTTTTATTTGTGGTCTTTTGGGTATATGAAAATACCTCTAAGGCTCACAGTATTCTTACTTATTATTCATTAATTATTGACTTTACAGATATTCAATAACAATTATATATGTGTATTTTATCATTGGGAATCTAATGGTGTAATATATTTCACATTTTCACTCATTATATTGTAAGTTAATTAACAATTTGTTCCCATTTATAGCATTTTCACTTACTTTAACATAATTATTTTAAAAGAATAATTCTTATAAAGTTTTCTTGTGACATTTTTGAATATGTGGTCATATCTCAATGGCTCACAAAAACATCATTTATTGGGTTTACTTCCTTTGGGGATTCATTCTCATGGGCCTCTTCAGCTGGTAGTTTCTTTATTTCTTGATAATATCCTTTATTTGCCTGATAACCTCCACCCATCATTCATCATCAAATCTGGTTTTCTTTCTACTTTTTATTTCATTGGACTTTGATAATTGTGATTCCCCTTTGATAACTACCACTACCTCCAATTCTTCTCCATATAATTTCTGAGAATATCCATTTTGGGTAAGACATATCTCCCATCTCTTGCTTGAACCACGGTCCTGTCCTTAATACTTTATTTAGTAGCACTACTTCTAATTTCTGGTGAGAAAGAATCAAAGACATTCTCATGATAATCATTTTCTTTTTTGATATACCCATACTTAAGCAGATATTTTGTAATTATGTCATATTCCACAATAAACTTTATGTATTGGGCCAAACTCTTGACTCCTCCTTCCTGTTGAGTTTTATTAAACATTATTTTCCATGAATCATTCCTATTAATTATTTCTGGTTCCACCTTTCCCCATTTCCTGATCATTTCCTTATTCAATTGATACCAATAATCTATTTTATATCCTGCCATTCGTTCAATTTCATATCTGATATCTTTATCCTCACTCCAGAATGCTATTCTCATGGACAAATCCCTTTCATTTGCTCCTTCAATTTATGCTATCCTTTCAGCTCTCTTGATGAAATCCTCAACATCACTTCCATCAAAATTGAGGTTATAGTCCTTTGCTTTTATTTTGACAATGTTTCTTGTGGTGATTGTAACTATTTCATTCTTTTGAGTTTGTGTTTTAATATGTACCCTTTTTTCAAATCTTTTAGCTCTTGGAAATTTTCCTGGTGTGGATATTGCAAATGCCTTTGGGGTTGGTGATGGTAGTGTTTTCTTGGTTCTGTGAATTTTCTCAATAGTTTCATCCCCAGTAGTAGTTTCAGGCAAGAATGGAATTTATTTTGTCTTCATTCCATGTCTTTTTGCAGCTCTTTCCATATCCTTGTGAAATTCTTCTTCATTCTTTAAATAAGAAAAATCCTCTTCTTTACTTTCTTCTTAACCTAATTCTTCAATTCTGGACTTCTCTTTCTCCAATTTCTCCTCCAAGGTTAGAACCTTCTTTGATGATGATTCTTCCTCCATTATAATTGTTATCTAAAAAATTGATTTTTTTGATTTTTTTTTGAGTTATTATTTATGATTTACTTTTGATTATTAAGATTTGACCTTTAGGGTTGATAATGGGATCTTATTAATGATACATGGGATTGAAAGTTCACTGTTGGGACACCAGATGTGGGAACTCATTTTGTTGTGGGATAAATAATATGCAGTAACTTTAGGAGGAAATTATTGTTAGGTCTGTTTTCAATTTCAGAATTTGCCAATAACCATGGGCGCTAAGGTGTATTAGCCACCCCTCTATATATACTGAAAAACATACCCTCTTGATGAGATCACAAATCAATTATTTAGTGTTGTGGCTTTTCAATTAGATAATTCTCTTCATCAGTCTCTATCAGTCGGTCAACAAAAGAGAATTATGATAATAATGGCAATAGCTAATATTTTTTAATCATTGGGGTTTGCTTAACTTCTGGTTATTGATCATATGATTTTTTATAATTAATTCTACTAGGCTTCCTCCTTTCAATACTTGAGATATTTGAAGAATATTTTTAAGATCACTATTAATATCAATAGTAATCTTGATAGCTAATTAAGACTTTTAAAGGTGATTTACTAATACTATCAATATAGCTATAAGATCTTGAGGGTATGATACTTTCATGGGGGTGGTTCTGGTTAATATAAGGGTAATACATAAACAATATAATAGTAATATAATAGTAATATAATAATAATATAATAGTAACATAATATTAATATAATAGCAATATAATAGTAATATAATAGTAATATAATAGTAATATAATAGTAATATAATAGTAAGACAATAGCAATAGAATATCAATATAATAGTAATACAATAGTAATATAATAGTAATATAATAGTAATATAATAGTAATATAATAGTAATATAATAGTAATATGATAGTAATATAGTAGTAATATAAAAGTAAAATAATAGTCCAATAATAGTAATATGATAGTAAGATAATATTAATATAATAGTAATATAATAGTAATATAATGGTAATATAATAGTAATATAATAGTAATATAATAGTGACATAATAGTAATATAATAGTAAAATAATAGTAATATAATAGTAATATAATAGTAATATAATAGTAATATAATGGTAATATAATAGTAATATAATAGTAATATAATACTAGTATAATACTAATATAATACTAATATAATAGTAATATAATAGTGATATAATAGTAATACAATAGTAATATAATAGTAATATTGTAAGGTGTGGATATGAAACTTTGATTAAAAATGAAGTACTTTTCCTGTCCTCAAAATGTGTATAAGGTAAAAAATCAATTAAAAATAGTAAGAATTATTATTTTTAGGAGAACATATGCCAATTTTATTGTTTATAACTTTATTAGTATAAAACAATAATATTATGAAGATTTAATGTTTTACCAACAACAAAAATGTATCCAAAAATACTCTACAAGAGATATTTAAGGCTACAAAAGAAATTCCTTCAAGAGAAATTTCAATTGGAATTAATTGAGCAAAGAACTGCAAGCAATTAATTAAAGAACAGAGTCTTTAAAAAGATATTTAAAGGTAAAACACACCCAAAAGTGACCAGAGTGAATTTGGAAACAAAGTGACAAAGTTTACAGTGATCAAAGATGCTTTAATTCACTTTTGGGGTGTTTCAGGGGTAAAAAAGACTATAAGAGTTACAAAAAATGATTATAATAATTTTTCTTGTGGTTAAAAGGTTCAAAATGATTTTAAAAGGTTGGTTGGAATCTTTTATTGATTGGTTTAACAGTGTTTAAACTAATTTTAAAAGGAAAAGATTCTAACATGAAGAGAAAAGTGGGGCAAAGATGACAATCTTTTATAGGCATCAATTTTCTTACTCCAATAGTAAGATTTACTCTTGTCAGTCGTGAAAAACCATTCTGAAACAGAAAAGCCAATTATGGCATCATTGAACCCTGGTTTAGACCAAAAAAGGGCTGGTCTAAGCCATTTTTTGCTATTTTTAGCCATTTTAGACCCTTAAATCAGCCATTACTATAGCAATACCTGGTCTAGAGCATTCAAAACACGTCAGAATGTGTGTAAGAGGTTTAGAAACCAGTTAAAACTGTTTTTACTAACATTATTTTAACTTAAGGGTAGTTTTACCTTCTTGGCAGCAGTTAAAACTACCCTTGTTGGTATCAAAACCTCATCATCAATTGAGTCACAGACCCTGTGACTCAATTCCAGGCCAAAAGTAATGAACCTTTGCATGAATTTTGACCTCCCACGCCTTTCAGAAAGGATTTTGGGGGTCTGGCTCCCCCTTGGAGCTAGAGTTCCTTTTCCCCCCAATTTATTTTTTCCTTTAATTCCTCATCATGTATTATACTTGTAATTTACATATGTAATTCAATTGAGTTGTACAGTACAATACAGTAATAATTGATACCTAATATGTAAATAAAAGCTCACTTATGTAATACACGTGCACATTTTGACATTTGAATTGAATTCAATTGAAAATACTTCAATTCCTCATAACTTCTCACCTAAACACAACACCTCAATTTTAACACAAAAATTGATGGTTAACACAACATGTGATGTGAATTAAGTTAAAGTTATGAGGATTTTAAATTTTTTTATTGAAAATACTGAAAACTTAATTTAAGCTTATTTAGAGTTGAGTTAAAAAAATTTCACTTAGAGGAGACCCCACCTAATTTTTTATAAGAAATCCAATTGTGAAATAAATTTTATATCTTTATTTATTGGATCAAAAGCTAGAGTGTATTTTATATAACTTTTTACCAAAAATATTTTAATTTCATAATTTTTTATTGAAAATTCATTTTACTTAATTCTTACAAGTAAAAATGAATTTTCATAATTTTAAATTTTATTGTAATTTTATTTTTAAATTATAATTAAATTTTCATTTTTAAATATAAATTTGTATTTATATTTCAGTTTTTATTTTTATAATATAAATAAATTTATTTTATTTATATTTGTATTTTAATTTATCATTTGTGGTCTTTTGGGTATATGAAAATACCTCTAAGGCTCACCTTCCCTCCCCCTAAAAAAGAATATTACTTTGTAATATTGTTATTTCTAGTATGTCTGACTCTTCTGAGGAGTCTAGTAGCTTCAGTTATGTTCTTTTCTGCCAACCATTCATCTTCACAAGCTGGGTCACTGTACCTAACAAGGTATTCCCTTACTTTGTTGGTTCTCAATTTTTGTTCTTTAAGAACTTTGGTAATTTTCCTACTACCAGATGACTCAATAGGAGGTATAACTTGGGAAACTTTATTCCTCAAGGGGAATTTTTCAGCATCACTAAATTTATATTGCTTTATTAAGCTCACTGGAAATGTAGGATGCTTATTTCTAAGCTCATCAGATAACTCTACTTCAACAGCATTTTTCCAGGGAGGGACTTAATACCAAAAGTTCCTGCAAAGGAGTCCTTCAGTTTTTTACATCCCTTGATGTTATTGATGTTAGTGGTGGAGACAAGAACTAAATCCCCCACTTTGAAATCTGGAGTTGCATGTGATTTATCCCATTTGTCCTTAGCATATGCAAAAGAGTCTTCCATGCATCTTACTGCATGCTTTCTAGCTTTGCATAGCATTCCCTTGAAGCTGGAAGCTGTAGGATGTATTTCAACCAAATATTTCCTTAAAGAATCTTGGGGTAACTTGGGATTCCATCCTTTTTCCAAAATAGCAGGAGTCTCATTGGTACTGGCATGAATGGATGCTTTGTATGCCAGTTCCAGTGCAGGTAGAAGAGTACACCAATCATGGGTAACTTCATCACAATCTTTGAATTTAAGGCCATATGCACAAAATCTTCTTACCATGTCCTCCAAGGTCTGGATCATTCTTTCAGCCAGACCATCAGTTTGTGGGCTGTAGGCTGTAGAGAAAGACAGCTTAGTGCCAAATAATTGGTGAAGATTTGTCCATAGTGCTGAATTGAATTTGGGATCCCTGTCACTAATTATATTTTTAAATATCCCTGTCCATGACACTACTCTATTCTATATCAGAAGTGCTGTATCCATGGCTGTATCATCTTTGTGACATGGTAAAAAGATTGGAGTTTTACTGAATCTGTCTACAATCACTAGGCAAGCATTATAACTTCTGTCACCCCCTGGTGGTAGTCCAGTTACCCAATACATATGGACAATTTCCCAAGGTCTGCTTGGTTCTTGGGTTTTAATCATATTTCCAAGTCTCTTGCTAGTGGATTTATTTGCTTTTTGACATCTGTCACAGGTTTTGCAATACTCTGCAACATCTTTCTGCCACATTGGCCACCATTTACAGTTCTTTACTTTTTCTCTTGTTCTGTCTTCAGACAGGTGTCCTGAAAAAGGGCTGTCATGGCATTCTTTCAGTACAATATTGATTAATGACCTGTCCACAACTGTCATGACACATGTGTGCTTGGTCTTGTGGTAAATTATGCCATCCAGTAGGTGAAATCTTCCTTAATCATAAGATTTCTTCCATACTTCATCAAAGGCATGTATTAGAGAGTTTTCTTTACAGTCTTTGTTAAGTAATTGGCATAAGACTCTACAATTCCTATCTTGAGTGTAACTATTTCTGACTTCTTCAAAGAAGGTGGTGTTCATGTTTGTAACACTTATTCCTCCTATTGGGATTTGTGGGGAAGCTTCTTCTGGCACATAAGCAGTATTCTTAATATCAGTTGGTAATGGCCATCTGCTTAGTCCATCTGCATTTTTATGAATATTACCATCTTTATGAACACTGGTCATATTGCCCCTATACTCCTGTATGGCTATTTGCCATCTGAGCATATGTCTGTTGGGTGCTTTCATGTTTAAAAGTGATTTTACAGCAGTACAATCTGTTATTACTTCAAAAACACATCCTTCCAGAAAGTAGTTGAGTTTTTCTAAAGCCTAAACAAGGCATAGGCACTCCATTTGACTGGCTCCATATCTGGCTTCAGTTGGTTTGATTTCCCTGGATATGAAGCATATGGGTCCTTCCACAGGTTTATTATTGATAATCTGAACTTGATGAAGTGCAGGACCAAGTCCATCCCCTGATGCATCAATATAAAGCTTAAAGGGCAGCTTAAAGTCTGGCATCAGTAAGAGTGGAGCAGTGGTCAAGGCTTGTCTTAAAGATTAAAAGGCTTTTACTCTTTCAACAGTCATTTCAAATACTCTGTCTTTGTCACATAACCTATAAAGAGGTCTTGCTATGGATGCAAAATCTTTAATGTGTTGCCTGTAATATCCTGAAAAACCTAAAAATGATTGAATTTCTTTTTTTTTGAGGCATAGGTTTCAGTAAGACTGCTGCAACCTTGTTTTTGTCAATTCCAAGGGATAAACCAGGTACTACATGTCACAGTGCTTTAAGCTCTTTAAATCCAAAATGGCATTTCTTTAAGGAAATTTTAATATTGACAGATTGAACTTCTGGCAAAACTCTGGACAATCTGTAAATGTGCTCTTCCCAAGTCTTGGAACAGACCATAATGTCATCAATGTAAATGATTAACCATCCCACTGAAAGTTCTTCAGGGAAGATTTCATTCTTCATGCTTTGTAAGTGTGAGGGTGCATTCTTGATACCAAAGGGCATTCTTAAATATTCATACATTCCACAATGAACAATGATTCTCAAATATTTTCTTGCTCTTGGTATCACCACATTTTGATGGAATCCTTTAAGGGAGTCCATAGTGGTTATATCCACTTCTTGAGATATTTGGGTGAGGGAAATTTGGATTTTTGGTATTGGGTATCTGTCTGGAACAGTGCAAGTGTTCAGAGCTCTAAAGTCCCCAACCATTCTAGATTTTCCATTATGCCATGCTACTATGACTGGTGCAGTTATTTCTACTTCTTCATTGTGGCCTACTTTTCTTATTACACCAAGGTCCAGAAGTTCTTTGATATGAATTTCTAGAGCTTCTCTTGATTTTGGGTTTGCTGGAAATGCAGGTCTTCTTAAGAGTGGTGGATAAGGTCTCTCAATGTTAAGACTGATGTCAAATTCATGACTAATAATTGTACCTAGGGGTTCTTTATCTGAAGCAAATTCTTCTTGGTGGTCATATAAAAGACTAGAGAGTTCATTTTCTTGTGCATTAGTCAGATGAAGGCTTTTTTCAGCTTCATTCAACTGTTTAGACTTGAATTTCTCTAACTCTAAGCTGACTGGTGATACTTTGGTCACTGTAATTTGTCTTTTAAGAGGTAAAAAGGCAAATGTTTGGCGCTTATTGTCTCCAATAGTAAAGTATCTGTCCTTGTTGTTATGTAAATCTATGCCATACATGATTAAATAATCATTTCCCAATATGAAATGGGTACTAGAGCAATTTACCATAGCAACAAATTCAACAGCGATTCTTATATTTCCATTTATATGTGGAAATATGACACTAGTTTCAAATATTCCCAATGCTTTCATTGGGTTACTTGCACTATTGAGTTTTTTGCCATCAATTGGCAGCAACTGATCTTCAAAGTTTGGTACACAAGCTTTAAGAAAGGATTTACCAGCACAAGAGCAGAAGGCTCCTGCATCAAGAAAACGTTTAGTGGGCTTGTTGTCAATCACCACTTCTGCTATACAGGAGTTACCAGCTGTATATCCTTTCCCTCTGTTTGGTTTGGTTTTCATAAGTTGTGCATCTTGAACTTTTGATCAATCAAGTTGAACATTGCTCAATTGTGGCAAGTGGGAATAAGATTCCATGATGTCAAAAGTGGAATTGATATTTTCTATATCTTTTGAAGATTCAGAAAATATGGATGACTTATCATCTGAATTGTCTTCAATCATCTCATCCTTTTCAAAATCAGGTTCTTTCTCAATATCAATTTTATTGATTTCCCCTTTTTTTGGACATGTATTGGCTAAAGGGGTGGCTCTCTGGCAAATATGGCACTTTCTAACTGTATCGGCAGATTTATACTTAACATTATTAGAATTTTCTTTGGAGTTTTTTTCCACAGAATCTTTCCAAGGTGTATTAAACCTTCTTTTGAGATTCATCCTACTAGAACCAATTTTGGTTCTGGTGGTTACTTCTTCTATTATATTGATAATATCCTCTGCTGAAGCTTGTTCAGTAGTCCTGCTTTTAACAGCATGCTCTAAGGCACCACCACATTGTCTCAGAATATTTCTATGGATCATAAATTCTGACTTGTCAGGATATAATGCTGTTAATATGTCTTTTTGTTGGAAAACCCATGCTAAAGCTTTGTCTTTATCAGCATTAAATTTGGCAGATTCAAATTCTGTTTCCACTTCAAACCTCCAAGAATCATTGGCCCATTTGTTGATAATTTGGGTTTTTGACCAAGTCCAACTTTGGTGTTCATGTGCTTGTCTCAATTTGATATACCAGCTGTGAGCTTATTTGGTAAACAAGGTGTTAAACCTGGCTGTTACCAATATGTCTGGTAATTCAAAGTCCTTTTGATCATGTCAATACCTCTGACAAATTCCATATGGTCATATTCTCCTTCACCACTGAAATGAGGCCATTCCTCAAGTTTTGGAACTTCTTTCAAGAGTACTTGGCCCATTGATGGTTCAAAGTTATGAAAAGAAGTAGCAAATTCATTTTTTAACTGTGAATTTTCAATATCCAATACTTGTGGATTGGGAATTCTTGTGCCCTCATTTTGAGTCAGAGGTGTAGAAATTCTTGGTAAGGGGTTTAGCAGTTGTTCAATATAATTCATTTTACTGTTGTTACACCTCTGTCAATTTCTTAATTCATGTTGAAAGCTTTGTATAGAGTCTATTACATTTTTTTATGATCATCCTCTTTATATGTAAGCTCATTCCATAATTCTATTTGTTTAGTATTATCAGATATAACTTCATTTACATTTATTGTCAATTTTGCTATTTCCTCTCTTGAGGTATCAAAATGCTTTTTCAAGGCAACAATATTTGTCTTTACTTCAGTAAATGATTTTTAAATATCATAAAGAGCTTTCTTATTATTCTCTTTGATAGTACTTATGGCTTGTTTTATTCTTGTTTCAATTATGTCATCAATATTGAATTTATAATATTTGTCTGTTGATTCTTTAATACTTGCAGATTGTTCATTTATCTCAATGCCAAAATAATTATCATTATTGGAAGTTTTGATTGTTCTTAAAACTGTTTCAAAGCATTTAAGTGTATCATTTATTTGGCTGAGGCTCAAGTTATTTGTTTTAAGATTGTCACAAGTTGATGTATTTTTGTCAGAAAGATGACTTTCTACATCAGTAATAGCTTTATACAACTCTGGAATACAATAAAAAATATCAGAACTCATTTATGATATTTTAATCTGGCCTTATCCTTCTTTTGCAATTCCATCATGGTCCTGACCATCTGAAACACATTTTCCCTGGCATCCTGTTGAATATTTGGAATCCTGTAGCCTTGGCTGTAAGGTTTTGAAGCTGGTGCCTTCCCTTTGCCCTTGTTTGGAGTTTGTGGCTGCTTTTTCACGTTGAAATTGCTGCTTCTGGACACTGGGGCTGTTTTTGGCACTGGTTTGGGTGGTGGAGGGTTGTTTTTCCTCAATTCTAGTGTCAAAAGCATCATGTTTTTCTTCTCCATCAATGGATGCCATCTATTGAGCAATTTTCAAGTATTGAGATGGCCCAGGAGTTTTCTCACAGTCAGGTAAGAATTCATGAAATTCTTCCACAGGTCTGCAATGATCTGGTACTCCTTGAACTGAAGTGCATTGTTGTATGCACTCTGGCTGGCTTTGTATATGTCCACTGAGGCTTGTTATGGCAGTGTCAGCTCTTTTTGAAGGTAAAATGGTATTGTCAGTTTCAAAATGACCCATTTTAGTTGTTTGGAAGTCATCAACTGACCCTTTTCCTTCTGTACCTGATTGGCCTCTGCCATAATCACGTCTATTACCTTTCTGGGAGCTGCTTGAGGGGTTATAGCTGGCTCCTGATCTGGTTGAAGGCATATTTATGGTCAAAAAGGCTTAAAATAGTAATTTTATGTCAAAAAACTTACTATTGGCCAAATCTTTGGATTTCTGAAGAGTATTAATTACTTCCAAGTTGATCAATTCATAAGAGATTGGCTCACACTTATTATTCTGAGTCACAATAATAGTACTAATATGAGCAGAATTAACAGTACTGGCAGGAATAATGCTGGTTACTTTTGAGGCTGTTTCAATGTTTTCTGGTCTTACCACGTTGTCAGAAACTAAAATTAATTAAAAAACACATAATTATGTAAGAAAAAGATATTTCAAAAAAAGAAATAAAAATATAAGCCTCACTTATAATATGAAAAAAATTATTTTTTATCGATTTTTTGATTATAAGTATTTTTGATATGTTTTGAAATTTTTCAATATAAGAAAAAAAGATTTAAAAAGAGTAAAAAATATGTCACAGGTAAAATATCATGGCTAGGCCCCAAATGTAAGGTGTGGATATGAAACTTTGATTAAAAATCAAGTACTTTTCCTGTCCTCAAAATTTGTAAAAGGTAAACATCAATTAAAAATAGTAAGAACTATTATTTTTAAGAGAAAACACACCAATTTTATTGTTCATAACTTTATTAGTATAAAACAATAATATTATAAATATTGATTGTTTGTACCAACAAGAAACATTTGTCCAAAAATATCTTACAATAGATAGTTAAGGCTACAAAAGAAATATCTTCAAGAGAAATTTCAATTGGAATTACTTGAGCAAAGAAAGGCAAGCAATTGATTAAAGGACAATATCTTTAAAAAGATATTTAAAGAGAAAACACGCCCAAAAGTGACCAGAGTGAATTTGGAAACAAAGTGACAAAGTTTACAGTGATCAAAGATCCTTTGATTCACCTTTGGGGTGGTTCAGGGGTAAAAAAGATTATAAGAATTACAAACAATGATTATAATGATTTTTCACGTGGTTAAAAGGTTTAAAATGATTTGAAAAGGCTTGTTGGAATCTTTTATTGATTGGTTTAACAGTGTTTAAACTGATTATAAAAGGAAAAGATTCTAACATGAAGAGAAAGTGGGGCACAGATGACATTCTTTTATAGCCATCAATTTTCTTAATCCAAAAGTAGAATTTACTCTTTTCAGTCGTGAAAAAAAGTTTGACAACAGAAAAGCCAATTATGGCATCATTGAACCCTGGTTTAGACCAAAAAAGGGCTGGTTTAAGCCATTTTAGACCCTTAACTCAGCCATTACTATAGCAATACCTGGTCTATAGCCTTCAAGGCACGTCAGAATGCGTTTAAGAGGTGTGGAAACCAGTTAAAACTGTTTTTACTAACATTGTTTTAACTTAAGGGTAGTTTTACCTTCTTGGCAGCAATTAAAAATACCCTGGTTGGTATCAAAACCTCATCATCATTTGAGTCACAGACCCTGTGACTCAATTCCAGGCCAAAAGTAATGGAATTTTGCATGAATTTTGACCTCCCATTCCTGTCAGCAAGGATTTTGGCAGTCTGGCTCCCCCTTAGAGCTAGACTTCCTTTCCCCCCCCCAATTTATTTTTTCCGTTAATTACTCATCATGTATTATACTTGTACTTTACATATGTAATTCAATTGAAGTGTACAGTAAAATACAGTACTACTTGCTAACTCATATGTAAATCAAAGTTCACTTATGAAATACACGTGCACTTTTTGACATTTCATTTGATTTCAATTGAGAATACTTCAATTCCTCATAACTTCTCAACTAAACACAACACCTCAATTTTAACACAAAAATTGATGGTTAACACCACATGTGATGTGAAATAAGCTAAAGGTTTGAGGATTTACAATTTTTGTATTGAAAATACTGAAAACTTAATTTAAGCTTATTTAGAGTTGAGTTAAAAAAATTTCACTCAGAGGTGACCCCACCTAATTTTTTGTAAGGAATCCAATGGTGAAATAAATCTTATATGTTTATTTATTGGATGAAAAGCTATAATATATTTTATATAACTCTTTACCAAAAATATTTTAATTTCATAATTTTTTATTAAAAATTCATTTTACTTAATTTTTACAAGTAAAAATAAATTTTCTTAATTCTAAATTTTATTGTAATTTTATTTTCAAATTATAAATAAATTTTCATTTTTAAATATAAATTTTTATTTATATTTCAATTCTTATTTTTATAATACAAATAAATTAATTTTATTTATATTTTTATTTTAATTTATCATTTGTGGTCTTTTGGGTATATTAAAATACCTCTAAGGCTCAGAAATATAATAGTAATATGATATTCAGATAATAGGAATATAAAAGTAATATAATAGTAATATAATAGTAATATAATAGAACTATAATAGTAATATAATATTAATATAATAGTACTATAATAGTAATATAATAGTAATATAATAGTAATATAATAGTAATATAATAGTAATATAATAGCAATATAATTGTAATATAATAGTAATATAATATTAATATAATACTATTAGGATGAATATAGATATAATCCAATATATCTCAAAGGGTTATGATATAAGGTGTAAGGGTAAGATGATATTTCTCCTACAAATAAGGGTTACTGTCAAATTTGATGAGCTCACTAATGATAATGTCTTCAAAAACTAATTCAACACTACTACTATGATGGTAATACTATTTAATAATATTCAACTCTTTCATAAATATTATAAATATCTTCTATTTATTAATCATAAATCATAATATGAGATACTGAGCCTATCTAAGGATCTTTTCAATATAATATTAGATTATCCTATTAGATAAGGGATGGATTGATCCTCAAGATTATTGTCTGAATCAGAAGAATGGGGGGGAAACAGGGAGAGTGGCCCTTTTATTTCTACCTTTTTGACCCCCCATAGAGTCTTCCAAAAACAAGGGACTTACACAAAATTCCACCTTGAGACATTTTTCCTGGTGGGTAAATTGAAATTGGTGTTATTTGTTCAAGATATTTCACAATATTTTGTGTTGATTTCACCATTCTGAACTCTATTATTGTCGGTTCACATTCCTGAGACATTTTTGCTAGTGGTTAAATTTGGAATTGTGTCATTTGATCATGATATTGCTAAATATTTTTGGTTTATTGCACCATATTTTTTTGAATTATACCAATATTTTAACTAAACTTTATTCTTATTATGCACAAGCCTTGATAAAGTTTTGCTGGTAGTTAAACTGAAAAGGGTGTAATTGAATCAATATATTGCACCAGATTTTGTATGAGCTATACTGGTATTCTAACTAAACTTTATTCCTATTATTCACAGCCTTGAGCAAATCTTTCTGGTGGAGAACTTCTAAGCAGTGTAATTCGATACAAATATTGCACCATATGTTTGGTTGATTGCAAAATTTCTTTAAACTGTATTATTATGTCTAGTAACCTTATTTTTCTTCTGCACATCCTTGAGCTTTATTTTTATTCTTATTTTTCTATGTCAAATTTAATTTGTAAAGGATAACTGTCATACCTTGTTATGGGAGTTTAAGTGGGGATTGAGTAATGTAATACTATTTTAACTTACATGTAAGTGTTTTTCTATGTCAAGAAATTTAACACATAATGTTTTAAGAGTAATTTTATCCCTTAGTCAATTTTACACATTTTTATGCATATTCTTTTACCTAGTATAGAGTTTATAGTATGATTCTTTTTCTTTAATCCATCATATCTAGAGTGTTATTTATGTTATGGGGCTCAGAAGATATGTGACTAGAGGTAAAATTTGAGCTATATTCGAGTAGACTACTTTGTTTTGTTATTCTGATATAATGCTCTTCTATTTTTGCAACTTTTTATTTTCAATTTTCAATTTTTATCTTTAGTTCTTTTATATATATATTTTATTTATTTCTTTATTAAATTTATAGCTTTTGTATTGTGGATATGAACCTTGGAAGAACAGGTATGAAATACAACAGCATGGCCTGTGCAAAAGATTTTCACCCTTTATTGATCCAAAATGAGCATTTGTGGTCTTAAAACCACATTTCTGACTATACTGACATCAAGATTGATGGCACCAACCCACAATTCAGCCTCCAGAGTATAATGTTTCACTCTGAAGATGTGTGAATAGCTTACCAGACCTTCAAAGTCCCTAAAGTTTATAAAACAAGTTTTTTCAAGCTCAAAATACTCACATTATCTTATTATTGAGTATTCTTACATGACAAGACCATTAACAACAAGTAGTGTCCTTAGCATTATCAGGTATAAATAAAACTTAATTATTGTAGCACTTCTTCATAGTCAAAGATGTTAGAGTATTGCAACAAAGGTCTTCAATAGAAATATCACCACTGTTGTGAGCCTAAGAGGTATTTTTATATTCCCAAAAGATCAAGAATAACAAATTATGTTATAATTATAAATAAATAAATTTATTTAAATTATAAAAACAAAAATTAAAATGTAAATATAAGATTTTTATAAAATATTAATAAAAAAAATTATAATAATTTAAAATCAAAATCAAATTGAAATTTAAAATATTGAAAACATATTTTTAATGAAAAAAAATTTATTTAATTAAAAATAAATTTTTAACAAAAATATTAAAAGTAAAATATTTTTTTTGGAAAAAATGTTAAATGAAAAAAGTTATTATAGCTTTTTAATCAATAAATAAAATTATGAAAATTATTTGAAAATTGAATTCCTAATAAAAAAATAAGTTGGGGTTACCTTTGGATGAAATTTCTGTAACTCAACTCTAAATAAGCTTAAATTAAATTTTTATTATTTTATGTATAAAAATTGAAAATACTCAAAGCCTTAAGCTGATTCACACCACATGTGGTGTTAACCATCAATTTTTTTGTTAAAATTGAGGTGTTGTGTATATTTTAGAAGTTATGAGGAATTGAAGTATTTTCAATTGAATTCAATTGAATTGTCAAAATGTGCACGTGTATTAAATAAGTGAGCTTTGATTTACATATGAGGTGTCAATTATTACAGTAGTGTACTGTAAAACTCAATTGAATTTCATATGTAAACTGTAAGTATAATACATGATGAGGAATTAAAGGAAAAAATAAATTGAAAAGATTAAATTTGGGGGGAAAAAGGAACTCTACCTCCAAGGGGGAGCCAGAGGCCCAAATTCCTTTCTGACAGGTGTGAGATGTCAAAATACATGCAAAATTTCATCACTTTTGGCTTGGGATTGAGGCACAGGGTCTGTGTCTCAATTGATTATGAGGTTTTGATACCAACCAGGGCAATTCTAACTGTTGCCAAGAGGGTAAAACTACCCTCAAGTTAAAACAATCTTATTCAAAAACGTTTTAACTTGTTTTGAAATCTCTTAAGTACATCCTGATGTGTTTTGAAGGCTTGAAACCAGGGATCACTATAGCAATGGGTGTTTTGAGGGTCTAAAATGGTTGAAAATAGCTAAAAACAGCCCTTCTTTGGTCCAAACCAGGATTAATTGATTCCATAATTGACTTCTCCTGTTTTCAAATTTTTCTCACAATTTATTACAGTAAAATTTACTTTTGGAGTAAGAAAATTGGGGTTTATAAAAGAATTTCTTCTTTCCCCCACTTTTCTTTTCATGTTAGAATCTTTTCCTTTTATAATTAGTTTAAACACTGTTAAACCAATCAATAAAATATTCAAGCCACCTTTATTAATTCATTTTGAACCTTTTAACCATATGAAAAAGTAATCATCATCATTTTTTGGAACTCTTAGAATCATTTTTACCCTTGAACCACCCCATAAGTGAATTAAAGCATCTTTTATCACTGTTTGCTTTGTCACTTTCTTTCCAAATTCACTCTGGTCACTTTTGAGTGTTTTTTCTCTTTAATATTCTTTTTAAAGACTTTGTTCTTATATCAATTCCCTGAAGTTCTTTTCTCAATTAATTCCAATTGAAATTTCTCTCAAAGAAATTTCTTTTGTAGCCTTAAATATCTCTTGTAGAGTATTTTTGAGATAAATTTTTATTGTTTTTAAAACAATAAATCTTTATAATATTCTTGTTTTATACTTATAAAGTTAAAAACAATAGATTTGGTATTATTTCTCTTAAAAATCTTAAATCTTATTATTTTTAATTATATTGTACCTTATACAAATTTTGAGGACAGGAAAATTTTATGATTTTTAATCAAAGTTTCATATCTACACCTTAAAAATGTTACCATGTGAAAACTAGGACCTTTTATTTTCAATCTTATCAAATTTTGACATGTCACAGTCATTGTACCAGCCTGTATTTACTATTTGTTAGTTGCTACATAGAATCACCCTGAAAATAAGAGTACACCTAATTAATAAGAATATAATTAATAGTTTGATAGAAAAACCTAAAAGCTGATGAAAATTTTGACAACAGAATGAACATGAATATTTTTTAGGCTGGAAGGATTTATTTTATTTCATCTTGGGCCCTCAAAGAGACCTCTTTAAATGGAGGTTTCTGTAGGAGTGTAATAAATAAAGCAACTGATTTTGGAGATTTTGAGCCCTACATTAATGAAAATCATAAATAATTGAAGCTCCAACTGGATTAAAATCAAAATTGGTTGCCCAAACATTTTCTTTTATATCTTAAAAGTGGTTTTTTCAAGAAATTTTTCTTCCTCCAGATTAATTTGTTAATATCTTTTGCTTTTATATCTTCTAAAACTCATCAAGAACAATGAGTTAGTTCTTTAAGTCACAAACCTCAGTGATTCATTTAATCATTCTTACTCAGGAGAACACCTTTCCAAAAACATATCAGTAAAATTGAATTGCAGAACAATATGAAACATGCGTACAAGATGCAGAATCAGCTAGACTAAAACATCCAAGACAGAACCACTTAGGCAAAATGAGAAACAGTCCGTTGAGCAGGTTACCACTGTTACCACAACCTCTTGTACAATAACTACATGCCCCCTGCACAGAGCCCTGAGGCAAATACTAGGCATGCACTTCAGAAAAAGCCTTTGTCGACCACCCTGCTTTCAGAGCGCAATTACAGACACAAATGCGAAGACTATTAGGGGTATAATTGAGTGATAGCTTTGTAAAAAGCTCAAAAAAGGTAACGGTCAAAAAACTGACTCACACTTTTAGCTACTGAATTATTACTTAATTTTGAAGTAACTCGCACAGTTGCGAGTTGGGGATGGGTTTAAGGGTTGTGATTAATTTCCTAGCATCGAGGGCTCCATACTCATGCCATTGCAGTTGAAATGGTCGGTATGATCACGCTGGTCTCATATTGGGATATTTCATGTTCCACCCACTCCGGGTCTGTGTGACTGCCTTGGCATTTCCTTAAAGACTCTTTTCTCAGGTCCGTTGAATAACATTCGTACTAAATCCTCTGAGAATCTTTATAAAGCCCAACAATCATTTATTGAAGTAGAAAGATTCCTTCATAAAGAAGTATTGTTCACAGTTCATCTTTTACCCCTATCCCAACGCCATTTTAAGCTTCTTTCCGTCTTTTGAGTGATAAAATATCCTTTAAATGCTTTCTTCGGTTTATATTTTCATCCTGGGATTGTTTTCTCATGCTATCTGTGTCGAATTTACAACCTCTAACAGGGAAAACCTTTTAAATGGACCAAAAACCACCTTGTCTGCAGACAAAATTCCGGCCAACCCGACGTGTCCACGAAGCAAATACTCTGCTGATATAAGACGTATGACTAATAACGTAACAGGCTGCTTAGATCCAACCTCGCCTCCAGTTATTTTAAAAAAAGCGGAGTGCATGGGGTGAGTAGTTATAAGAATTTAAGCATTCAAAAGAGTTGAAAGCTGTAGTTCTATAATGATTTATTTTTCGGTCATTTGTTTATTTTCAATAGTGCATTTGACAAGTTTAATTTTTTTGCGAAGAATTACACCCAGCCCGCGAAATACACCGACGCTCACGCATGTGGATCATGTTTCGTGCACATTACCTCAAGTCTACACTTACAGTTAGTATTTTTTGACAGTTTGCTTGGAAGTCTTACACTGTTTAATTTACTTGGCCGATTCTGTTTGCCTCTTCAGTCACCCTACGCTGCGTTATGTGCTCAGTGATGTAGACGGCCTGGTAAGGAAATAAATCAAATTTCAATTTCAGATAATGATAAGCGCTGAAGTTTTTGTTCGGTTTGCTTCCAACAGGGTTTTGAGGCGCTAATTGATACCTGCTGTCCAAACGTAAGTAATCATTATTTTAGGCTGAGCTATGCTTAAAAGTATTTTCAAGGGCTACTTTTTCTAACGCCTTTTTTGGTGCAAAAAAGGGGTTGGCATGGACTATGATACAGATCGATAGAAAGCAAAACTGGTATAAAGCTTATGTGAGAGATCGTCCAGGTGGTGTTAAGGATGAATGCCTCAAGCAATAGAAATATCACACCCACCCTACGCATTTACAATTCTCTCATGCTTTCCGCAATACCTCCCACCTTTAGCAAAACCGGAAAAAATAATTCTGAAGGGGCGCACACAAAATGAAGTATAATCAGAAAAGTAAAAGTCATTGTAGAAATTTGTAAAAATTTGCGAGCTCGAATATTAAGTATTTTTGGCCATCTTGTCCTTGCTCAGAATTACCAATTCTCAGTGTATCATACCTCTTTATTTTTCTGGTGTCTGCTATGAGTAGTTGAGAACAATCTTATCATTGCTATGACAATTATGAAACCAGTAGTTCATAATACTAAAACAAACAGTAAGCACAGCAGCATAAATATTACAATTAACGTGAGAAGAAAAAAGTACCTAATGGGAATCAATTTATATGTCTAATATTTAACTATACGACCGACTGCAATTATTTTGCCCAGTACTCTAAATTGATAGATTAATATCAGTTGGTTAAAACTATATATATAGGGTGCAATAATTTAACTATATCTTATAGTCCTCCAGAACAGTGTGTACGAGTATTGGGATAATTATAAATAAGCGAATTTCAACAGATAAAATTAATGGATTAAATAAGGATTTCTAGCTGTTTGAAGTCGACGGATGGATTCCATTTATTCCATTGACGAACCCAATGAGTAGTCATATTTCTACAATTCCCCATTAGCTTCAAGATTGAGCCTAAAATTGATTCGCTTATACTCAGTCTCAAAGCAGTGCTCAGAGGGCGTTCTTATAGAATAGTGAGCAGATCAAATCTAGCCGAGATGGTTCTCGTCGTTTCATAACACTCCTCCAGAATCTTCGAGGTGTAATTGTTGATATACCTCTTGCAGTTTGACCACTCCAAGAGGTTTCGTCAGTATATCAGCTATCATATCATTGGTTGAGACTTGAACCACCTTAATCAAATTCTTCATTACACAATCGCAAACATATTGATATCTTACCTCTATATACTTCGTATAAGCATTAAGTGACGCCTGTTTTGAGCTAATTACTGCACTTGAATTGTCATTAAATGGAAGGGGTTGAAATGAAGCATAACCCAGTTTGTTGGATACAAAGATGAGCCATCTTAGCTGTTTTGAACAGATATTCATTGCGACGTATTCAGCTTCAGTGGTGGATTGGGCTACCATCGATTGCTTCTTACTCAGCCAGCATATTGGATTACTAAATGTTAGAATGACATAACCCGTTATCGATTTCCTATCTTCCTCATCATTCGTATAATCTGCATCGGCCCAACCGGTCAATGCTTCCTTGATCAATTGACGTTTATAAACTGTTCCTGGAAGCGTGTCAAGTGCTATGAAACAGTCAAATGAAAAGTAGAGTAATGTCAAAATGATAACTTATAATCAAAAAAAAAAAGAACACATGCCCCACTATCTTTCAGGTTGGAGGCATCCTTAGAAGGTAAAGGATTCTTTGTAATGACAAGGAGTATGTCACATGTGTTGAAAATCTAGATCAAAACCAGTTTGATGGGAATCCGCCACTCCTATACTATCCAAACGCCACAACGCCTAACCGCAAATAGCCAGAACCAAAAAAATTTTGCTGAGCTGGAAGATCAAAGCTCGACTCATTTTGATACTTAAACCCATCTATCAACCTTCATCAACAACAATCATTCCGCCTTCACTCTTTCTCAATTAACTCTTTTACTCCTTCTCTTCACCTTAACTTCTTCTTACTTTTTTCTCTTACATTCTTTTACACCTCTTTTCATTCTTTTTATACTATTGTGTTGATTCAGGTATTGTAGACCAGTCGATCTTTGTTACATCTTACTCTAGTTACTAACCTTCTTGTTTCGTATCCAGACACCTGTTCTTCCTTATTATTGTTGTTGCTGTGCCAATTATCTTAATCATTAGTTGTCCACCGTTTAGGTATTACTGAGTCATTTATTTACTCTCATTATTTATCATACTGTACAGTTCGTTAACATAATAATATCACCGTACAGTCTTGCATTTTTACAACATGAGGTTCTCGTAATGTTGTGATTTTTACCTGAGCTGGGGATGGGATCAAAGCTCTGCAAGGGGACTCCCTGCTCAGAGACTGAAAGTTATTCTCTTTTAGCAATTTCATGCCTTGTACCAACTATTTGCAAAGTTACAGGGCTTTGTAGCTGGTGCTGTTAAAGGATGAAAGTAAGGAGTATGATTATGCTAACAGGTGATTCACCAACATGACAAAGGATAGTACTGTAGTTGAAATGTACTTAAAGGTGCATAACACCACACAAAATATTAATAATGAACTACTCATACAACTACAACTACTATTGAATACAATGACCAAACTAGAAACCAACAAATATTAACTTTATAGTTATTTTAATTATGCAGTAGTATGACTTGACTGTACCTGAATCAACATCAAACAGTAAGAAAAATGAAACAAGTGAATAAGGAATAAGAATAAATAAAAAGTGAGAAAGAAAGGAAGATAGAAGAGTTAGAGAGGAATGAAGAGGAAAAGAAAGAAGGAATGATCATCCCTCTGATGAAGGTAGAGGAGCTGGCTTATAAGTTGAAATAATTGTTTTCTAGTGCTGTGCATGATGTGTTCATGGTCTTTGATTCTGAGGTATTTTGTTGATGTATTGATTAAGAGTATAAGTCATTTTGATCTGTGTTGAGATGATTTTCAACATCCCCCCCTCACACCTAGTTGCAAGACAACCTAAAATAAGGTTTGACTATGAAAAAATAAGTAAAAATTACTACTATCTTATTTATTGTAATCTTTATATCCTAATAATAATGAATAATAAGCGTTAAAATAACTATAAAAAGGGGATATTAGGGGGTGTCAAAGTTGCCAAATCCCACACTCCAAATCCTGAGTTTTTTTTTGCCAAATTCCACATTAACGTTTTGGGATTTGGGAAATCCCACACCTCAAGAGGTGAGGTATTTTGAGGTACAAAAACCCAGGTTTTTTGGTACCAAATCCCATGTTTAGATACTAAAATCCCACCTTTAGCTTCACTTAAAGGGACATTTTTACCACACACAACTCAGTAAGAACATGTTAAATTGCATGAAACTCCCCTTCTCTTGCATAAAATTTTGAATATACTGGTCATTTATTAAGTTATTTGATTTCAAATTGCATTTCCTATACATCTTTTCTTCATTTACCATGCCAAAGGCAATGCAAAGGCTACATTTACTTCAGACCTTAAAATCACTGCAGTTCATTGATGCTCTCAACTCTGATAGTGATTCTGATATCCAGGAAGATATAATCTTATTAGATATGATAACATCACGAAGATACATCAATCCTTGTAGAAGATATCCATCAAATTACATATATACAATGAATGATTTACAAACATTATCATCTGAAAAGTTTTGACAGCTCTGTAGGACCACACATGAATCATTTGAAAAATGGGTTGCACAAATTCAAGATGATAAAATGTTTAAAAACTCATCACAAAACAAACAACACAATACTTCCATCCAATTGGCTGTGACACTATCAAGGCTAGGATCAAATGTCAATGGGGCCACTTTGGGAAAGATAGGAATGTTATTTGGAATTAGCCATGGGGCTATTGTTTTGTACCCTCAAATTTTGATCCAGATATTAATGAAGTTGAAGTGCAAAGTAATTTTGCATCCAACAATAGAACAACAAAGAGAAATGTCTCAAGTAATGAAAGCAGAAGGCTTCCCTGGGTGCATTGGGTTTATTGATGGGAGTCTCATACCATTATCACAACATCCCCCCAATGATGGTGAAGCCTATTTTTGATTGCAAAAAGTGGTAAGCAGTTGAGTTTTTATTTTTCATTTCATTTTTACTGATTGTTTACAATTAAGGTATTCTATGTCAATACAACTAGTTTGCAATATAAACAAGCAGTTCACTTCTCTAAATGCTGGTTGTAATGGGTCACTTCATGATTTGACTGTCTATCAACATATGAAAATTGCACAACACCTCAAGGGGTTTATGAAAAGTATCAGTACTTACTTGCAGATTCAGCATATGCAAGCTCTCCTTGGGTTGTACAAGCATATAAGGGAGTTGTAGCACAGGATAAATACAACCTTTCTTTCAATTACTGTCTAGAAAAATCAAGGGTCAGAATCAAGCATGCAATTGGATTTTTGAGGGGTGGTGGTTTTCTCTAAGGGAAATGTAACATCAAATGAGGGATAATCATGAAATTGAATATTTTGTTAGTTGGGTTGTTTCTTGCACAATTTTACATAATATGTTAGCACAAACTGGTGATTAATGGTTTGATTTATACAAGGATGATGATTCACCATATGCAGAAAATCTGTTCAATAACAACATTGGGGAAGATGTGGTAAATATGGGTGAAAAAATTAAACCGATTACTTTGGAATGGAAAGATGGTCAATTTTGAATTTCATCAGGAGCATTGATTTATGTACTTAATTTAATGGCATACAATGGATTGGAGATGTTATTGGTAAAATAAAACTATTTACAATTAATATTTTCTAGTTCTTTTTTTTTGTCCTGCATATTTCTTTCAAAGTACCCATTGACTTTCGAATTAATTTTGTCGGGTGTCATTTTCAAGAATTTGTTACCTACATTAAATAATTTATGGTTGATTTGAAAAGAAAATCCAAAATGAGTTATTTTTTCATGATTGATAATTTCTGGAGAAGGTTTTGTTGTATGATGAATGATTGTTGATGTCTTCCAAAGAATTTCCAATATTCCAGGTTTTTTTATGAAAAATCAATCTCAATTTTCAATTTGGGGAATCGCAAGCTATGTCCAGAGGGGGTAAAGACAGTTGGAAGGGGATGGAAATCTTTTTTTGATACAAAAGAAAATATACCATAATTCCAGGCATTGAGATCATTCAAATCTTGGTGTGGCTTATTGAAAAATCCATCTTTAGTGACAATGACATTGGTAAATGATTTGAATTCTTCCTTTTTATTTGCAGAAGTCCATTCAAGATGACTGAAATTTGGTAATTTTGTTGCTTCCATTAATGACTTATTTTCATTTTCAGCTAGCTTTTAAAAATGGGAGATTTTCAAGTAAAAAAATTTAGCATATTGATGAAGTTTGGTCCATTTATTATTATCTTTTTCAATTTGATGAGGAGTTAAACCTGGTGTTCTGGAGTAAACACCTAAAAATTCTGTAATTACTTAGCAATTATTAAAATAATAAGAAAAAAAGATCACACACCTGCAGATTTGCGAGAATCTGAACCAGGACAAAACCCAATACCTTTCATAATGCCACCTAGGACTTTCTTATTGATTTTGAGATGAGGACATTAATGTCATAATGAGGTTTTTGAGCATTTGAGAGTGGCCAGAAGAATTGTCAAAAGTGGTTATTTCATAAATTATGACAGGTAGAAAGGGCTTTTGGTTTCATCAATGAGTATATGAGGATGGGGTAGAGTGTTGATTGATGTAAGTTTTAAACATGAGGAATTGGCTGATTTCTTGCCAATTGAAATGGTTTCAAAGTTCTTATATTCTGTGTTTTAATGGTCAAGGTGAGACATTATTTGTTTTGAATTATGGATGTGTTGTCTTTGGCTTTGGGTGAGTCTTCTTTTATGATTTGATTTGGTATTATTATCCTCATGATGTTCTATGCTTGGTTTATTCCTAACCATGACATCAAGAGAAGTAATAATAGATTCATTGTCTTTCAATTCATTCTGATGAGGTGTTGAGTCTGGTTTAGTCCTAACCATGACATCATCAGAATTATTTGAAGAGTGAGACAGAGGAGGCGGTTTTTTTGAATTTCAAAGAAGATGGAAGGGGGCTGAAATTTAATGACATTGCACAATCAACCCTTATAAAGAATCCACCACTATATTAACAAATAAATAAAAAGATTGAACAAAAATTGAAAAAAAAGAATCATGATTCAGTATTGATAATAATCAAAAAAAAAGAAAAAAATAGCTATAAAGTGAATATGATTATGATTAAAAAAAATTAAATGATGATGATTAAAAAAAATTGGGGTCAGTAATCATAATGATAAAAAAAACAAAAAAACAGAGGGTCAGTAATGATAATAATCAAGATAAAAGAAGACAGAACATCAGCATGAATTAAAGGTGATTAGGAAGTAAACAAAAAACATCATCAATGAATTATGATGATGATGATTAAAAAGAGAGAAAAAAACAAACTCAGTATCTGAATCAAAAAATATTAATCTTTGGAAAAGAAAAATTAATCAATTTTAATGGCCTCCAGAGGCCATTCAAATCAAAAATCCAAAAAAATGTGCAGAATAAATTTGGAATCAATTTGGAAGGCTTTCAAATTGATTTCGAGCAATTTTGAGGGCCCAAAGATTGGAACCTCCCAGGAGCCTTTTTGGGTGGTGGAAGGTGAAGGTTTGAAGGAAGTTGGAGGTGGATGAATGGGAGGAGGAAACTGTTAAAGAAGGAAAATAAGATGGAATTACCTATAATTAAAAAAAATTGAATAAGCTATAAAAAATAAAAAGAGTTTGAGTGAGAGGTTGAGCCTGAGAAGCAAAAAAAATTAAAATTACTTACCTGAATTAAAAAAAAGCAGTTTTTTAGGAATAATCTAGAAAAAAAATGGAATTGAAGAGTGAGGGGCGAAGAAGTGAGAGGTTGTGCCTGTTGAAAAAAACCAAAAAACAGAGGATTTACCTGATTCAGGAAAAATTAAATTGTTTTTTGAATAATCTTAACAAAAAAAATCAGTTTGAAATAAAGAGTTGGGAGATAAAATCTTTAAAGAAAAGCAAAAAAAGTGATGCAAAATAAGAAAAGATATTAAACTAAAGAAAAAAAACCTATAAACATTTATAAAAATAAATCTAAAAAATTAAAAAAAAAACAAAATGGGAAAATTGATCACAAAAAAAATAAAAGAAAAGAAAAATAAATTCAAGAAACATATAGAAAAACAAGAAAAAATCAAAAAAATAGAGAAATTTCAAAGACAATAAAATAACAACAAAGAAAATTTCAAAAAAAAAGGAAAAAAGCGGCCATCTGCTTGTATTTGGCAACAAATCCAAAAGAAAGGTAATACAAAGGGAGGCTTCAATTTAAATTGGAACATCTTTGGACTTTGGTGTTTGGCACATAAAATTTTGTTGCAAAACTTGCCCAAATTTTCAATTTTGTAATAAATTGCCATTAAATTTCACAACACAAGATCAATTCAAAATTGAAACCCCAATTTAGCATAAACATCAGTTTTATTGAACAATTCATCACATGACATAGACCTAATATGTTGTTTTTTATTGATTAATTCCAAAATGGGTTCCACCCATCAATTGGCCTGCTTGATGACAATGCTGCTATAGTAAGATCCATCTGGCATTGCTTTTCCTTAAGTTCACATTCTTGATTCCACTTTTCTTTTTCAAATTCATGTTTCTTGGTGTGTTGCTTCTCATCAAGCTCCATTTGCTTTTGCAGCTTGACTTCTTCAAACTGTTTCTTTTCCATTTTTCTTGCTGTCTCTTCATTCCACCTCTCCCTGTCCCACTCCAAACAAGCATTTTCACTGGTTTCACAGACTAAGAATCATGACTTTTGTCAGTAGGATTAATAACAGTAACCATAAATCCAAAAAAAAACTTTTTCCCTGATTGATGCAAAGTTGCATATGTTTGTGAAAACATATCCATTGGCCTTTTCCTAGAACCACTCTTGTCATTCAAGTTGGGTGTCAATGCTTGATTACACTTTTGTGTTGAATGTGTTATGAATTTACTTTGCTGGTCAAAGAAGAAATAATCAATGATGGATTTCATAAGTATCAGGCTTACACACACTTACTGATTCATTTTGAAGGTTTTCTGCTTGAACCAAGTCATCTTCATTATGAAGCAAAGGAGCAAGATTGATAGGTGATTCCAAAAAATTATTATCCTTGAAAATGTAAATGAGCTTTTATTATCACAGGTAAAAAGAGGAAGAGATGATACCTTACCTTATCAAGCAAAACATCATCATCATCACCATTTAAGCTGTCTTTTTCTTGAGAATCATATCTTGCAATGAGAGTGACATTGGGCTTGTGGCCAAAGAGAACATCCATTTCAGCATAGCAAGGACACATACTTTCAAGATTTTCACTCATTGATTTGATTCCTTTACTCTCATCTTCTTCAGTTGTGGTATACCATGACAGTTAAGCTGAATAAAGTTTTTATTTTTATGGTAATTATTTATATAAAAAAAAGGATATCAATAATATGAAATCACCTTTGAGGGAAAATAACAGTAAAATAGGCATGGAATAACACAAATTTTATATTCATTAAGATAAATTGACCACAGGCTTTCTCTGCCAGTGTCACCCCACTGCACTATCAAACACATAATTGTGATGGAAAGTACCCAAATCAAAGACATTTTTCAATTTTATCTGTAAATATTTTTTATGTATATATATATTTTTTTAATATGCTTAAATATAAGCAATTGGGTGATTAATATAATTATAGTCACAATGATGATGCCAATTAATAAAGAGCAGAGTTGTAGGCATCATAGGGGACATAGAAGGTTCAAGGTGTGGAACAAAACACTTTTGGGGTATCAATTTTGGGAAATTTCATGTATTTTTTGCTGTTATGAACCACCCAAAGAAGGGATAAGCATAATTGAGTTCCTTTAAATAATTGAATGATTAATTTTTGAAGACTAAAACAATAAGTTGTTGAATTGGAAAGACCATCATATTACATCAACCTTTTGGTTAATGTAACCCCCAAATTTCTCATTGAAGCTGCAGAAATGAAGAGTGGGACTGGATGTTGGAAGGGATATGTAGGTTTGAAAAATATTTTTGAAGAGAAAAGGAATGGTAAATGGGGATGTAGTCACTATTTTGGAAGTCTCAGAAAAGGCCAACTGACCACCAGGAAAAGGCTGACCTGACCTGGATCAGGTCACTCTGTCATGACCCAGTCCTGGCTCTTAGTTAACCTTGGCTTAGCCACAGAATGCTTAGCACTCTTTATTATTGTGTATTTTTACATTTCTTTATGCATTGAACCAGTAATGTAAGAGTTTATAACAGTACATACACTTATTTTTCAATCCTTTACAATAATAGAAAATTTATTCAATAAAAATACTCCAAATATTTAATGAGATGTCCTACTATGAATTTTAATAAAATTCTTCGCGTTAAGTATATTCACTCAATTTTTAAGGATTAAATAAAGTACAGACATATTAATAACGTGGCAATGGTCCTCCTATTAAATTGAAAAGCATGTGCTTTAATCTAATCAGCCCCTTCTTAACAACCATCTTTGAAAATGTAATTATTTGCAGCCAGAAATCCCACGTGGTAAAAAATAAGGGTTAACCTTCTTTTGATATATCTGAAGACTATTCATCATGTAATCAATTATAAAACAGTTTATTGACAAATCTATATAAAGATCAAAGGAAGAATCATGCACTACTTCTTTTTTGCCTTGATCTTTGTGCTTCAATTCTTCTAATTTGGCCATCATTTCTTTGAATCTCTTCACCCTTCTTTGAAATCACAGCTGGTGCTTGAAGCTTTCTTTGTCTGTCCCACATGTCATTTCAATCAAATGGTTAGTTAACTTTGAATCCGAGTGTTGGTAGTTGAGTTTTTCTTCTTTTGAATTCATAGGTTTTTTTAAGTAAGATAATGAAATGAAAATAGATATATGTGACTATTCAATTTTAAGAGATAAAGAAACACAATCAAATTCCAGACAAGTGATATTGAATCAAAAATATCTGATATCTTGCAGATAATAGCAGATAGTAAGTAAAAAACTAAGATATGATGGATTACCCAATGTAAAAAAGGAAAGGTGATGTGAGTTATTAGATAGAGGAAGAATATTTTGAATATCATTCGTGTGATCAAGGAGGGTAGATAGAGTTGATTGAGAGGAGGAAAAGCTTTCCTAATGGCTATCTTGAGAGAAAAATGTGCAAGACATATGATAAAAAATTGAAAAAGGACTTAGAAAGGAAAAGAACTCATGCCAAAATCTTCAGCTAGTGCTGTGATATTTCAGTTATCAGGAACAAAGGTAATGTCTATTTCTAAAGGTAAAATGTTTAGCTCTTCTTGTGCAATGGTTTTCAGAGTTTGAATTCCTGTTTTTGACTCCCTTCAATGACTAAGATGAGCTGCTCAGGCATATATTTGGAGTCAATGAGGTGAAAAATTGTTTTTGGAATACATGAAAACAAAGAGAAATGTGAGAAGCTTACCTTTACCCTTCATAAAAAAACTATGATTATAAGAAAGGAATCAAGAAAAAAGAATATTTGATTTAAAATCTATGTAGCCATCAATCATTACACATCCAAACCCTATTGACATGCTGTAATATCATCAGCTGTGCAGGTGATTATTATCTATTTTCTGCGGCCAAGGGAGGCTATTTAATTCAAATTATTAATACCAAATTGTGGGTATTTTCTTGATTTATTTTTATAATAAAGGCCTAACTAGTCTGAACATTTTTTAAATTTGAACTCAATAGAAAACAGATGATTCTTCCCTTCATCAAAAATGAACCAATCATTGATGGAAAACCAAATTAAAACTGTCTTGCTTGTTCACTTCATTATTGCACTCAAAAACCAAAAAATTATTTCTTCCTTAACTTATTAATTTTTTCAAGTATGACACTATGCTTATGCACCTGTTTGTCTTGCTCAAAGTAAAAAATGATCACTACTAATGGAAACACCCAAAATAGCCTTCTTGTTGATCATAGCAAAAGAAATAGACATTGGAAAAATTCCTCAAACGAAGCTCCTGAGACAACAATTTTAAGGCTTTTTCCTAATATTTCTCTAAAAAAAAGAGGATCAATCTATCACAAAAGTGGAAGGAGATGTAATGGAAGATGAATCTGATGTTGGAGAGGCTTCCATGACAGAGCCTGAGATTATTGGTATGTTTTTTTCTAACTCTAAGTTAGATCAAACCAATTAAAGTACTTTAACTCAATTTTGATGATGTATTTGATTTTATACTAGAGTAAATTTTGTGGTTGTATTTGGAATGTGGCCTCAGCAAACATAAGTGCCAGCAAGCAAGAGATCAAGTTTTAATAATGATGGAGGTTTTGTTAAAAAGAAATAAGCTTCAATATAGCATGACCAAAGAAATACCTTGTAACATTTGTACTTTTATCAAAAGGCTCCACCTTGACATCAAATTCGAGCTATACATATGCTTTTCTGAATGTTTTTCAGTTTATGATGCCGAGATAGCCCCAGGAGATTGTGGCTATCAGCTTTTCTTCACTACCACAATATATGAAGCTGACTTATTCCATTCTCATTGCAACATACAAGAGCCCAAAGTCAAGATCTTTATGAAAGAACACCAACCCCCTGCTAATAAATGGAAGCATGGTCAAATTATTCCACCTAACCAGCCACGGCCAAGAATACCCAAATCAACTTTTGTTACCCAGAGCTTCAAAGATTGTATGAAGTGAATCTTAAATGTTTCAGGGGTTGAAGAAATAATAGACAATTGGAAAATTGAATTGGAATCTCAAATGCCTCAGCCAATTTTTGATATTACCCAAGGTTCCATGTGGCAGACAGTTTTTCCAGAAGAAAACACCAATTTCCGGTTAGCTTTGGGTTTCAGTCTCTTCATTTATTGGTTTAATACACTTCAAAGCAAACTCGCTGGGCGCCAAATGTCAATGGGGGTAATAGCCCTCAACTGCCTAAACCTCCCACCATGGCTACGCTAACAAACAAAATACACATTTATTTCTGGAATTATCCCTGGACCCAAGAATCCAAACATGTTGACTGTCAAAAATATACTGATTCCTCTTGTAAAAAATCTACTTGAATTGAATAAAGGCACTATAATCCCCACACCAAAACATCCTAGAGGGCACAAAGTGGTTGTGAAGCTAGCAGCATTGATTGGGGACATTTTTGCCACTCATAAAGTTTCAGGATTTATGTCACACTCAGCAAAAAGATTTTTCACGTGGTGTAAAGCTCAAGGAAGCAAAAAAGAAGAATTGAAGCTAGGAAGACTCCGAAATGGCCAAGGTGTTCGTGATATATCATATGTGAGCCTTAGAGGTAATTTCATATACCCAAAAGACCACAAATATAAAAAATAACATATTAATATAAATAAAATAAATTTATTTATATTATTAAAATAAAAATAAAAAATATAAATAAAAAATTAATTATAATTTAAAAATAAAATTACTTTAAATTTTGTAAATATAAAATTACATTTATACTTGAAAAATTTAAGTAAAAATGAAATTTTAACAAAATTGTGAAAAAATAAATAAATTTGGAAAAAAGTTAAATAAAATTTATTAGAACTTTTTATCCAATAAATAAACATATAAATTTCATTTCACCATTGGATTCCTCATAAAAAATCAGGTGGGGTCACCTCTGAGTGAAATTTTTGTAACTCAACTCTAAATAAGCTTAAATTAAGTTTTTTGTATTTTCAATACAAAAGTTGAAAATCCTCAAAACCTTAATTTAATTCACACCACATGTGGTGTTAACCATCAATTTTTGTGTTAAAATTGAGGTGTTGTGTTTAGTTTAGAAGTTATGAGGAATTGAAGTATTTTCAATTGAATTCAATTGAAATGTCAAAATGTGCGCGTGTATTACATAAGTGAACTTTGATTTACATATGAGGTGTCAATTATTACTGTATTGTACTGTACAATTGAATTGAATTACATATGTAAATTATAAGTATAATACATGATGAGGAATTAAAGGAAAAATAAATTGGAAAGATTAAATTTGGGGGGGAAAAGGAACTCCAGCTCTAAGGGGGAGCTAGACCCCCAAAATCCTTGCTGACAGGCGTGGGATGTCAAAATTCACGCAAAAGTTCATCACTTTTGGCCTGGAATTGAGTCACAGGGTCTGTGGACTCAATTGATGATGAGGTTTTGATACCAACTGGGGTAGTTTTAGCTGTTGCCAAGAGGGTAAAACTACCCTTAAGATAAAACCATCAGAGTAAAAACAGTTTTAACTGGTTTCTACGACTCTGACACACATTCTGACGTGTTTTGAAGGCTCTAGGCCTGGTATTGCTATAGTAATGGCTGATTTAAGGGTCTAAAATGGCTAAAAATGGCTTAAAACCAGCCCTTTTTGGTCTAAACCAGGGTTCAATGATGCCATAATTGGCTTTTCTGTTGTCAGACTGTTTTTCACGACTGACAAGAGTAAATTTTACTTTTGGAGTAAGAGAATTGATGGCTATAAAAGAATGTCTTCTTTGCCCCACTTTTCTCTTCATGTTAGAATCTTTTCCTTTTATTAATTAGTTTAAAACTGTTAAACCAATCAATCAAAGATTCCAACCACCACTTTTAAATCATTTTAATCCTTTTAACCACGTGAAAAAATCATTATAATCATTGTTTGTAACTCTTATAATCATTTTTACCCCTGAACCACCCCATAAGTGAATTAAAGCATCTTTCATCACTGTTAACTTTGTCACTTTGTTTCCAAATTCACTCTGGTCACTTTTGGGCGTGTTTTCTCTTTAATATTCTTTTTAAAGACTTTGTTCTTTAATTAATTGCTTGCAGTTCTTTGCTCAATTAATTCCAATTGAAATTGCTCTTGAAGAAATTTCTTTTGTAGCCTTAAAATATCTCTTGTAGAGTATTTTTGGGATAAATCTTTATTGTTGGTAAAACAATAAATTTTTATATTATTGTTTTATACTAATAAAGTTATAAACAATAAAATTGGCGTGTTTTCTCTTAAAAATAATATTTCATACTATTTTTAATTGAATTTTACCTTATACAAATTTTGAGGACAGGAAAAGTACTTGATTTTTTATCAAAGTTTCACATCCACACCTTACATTTGGGGGCCCAGCCGTGATATTTTACCTGTGACATATTTTTTTTACTCTTTTTAAATCTTTTTTCTTATATTGAAAAATTTAAAAACATATAAAAAATACTTATAATCCAAAAAAAATCCTTAAAAAATAATTTTTTTCATATTATAAGTGAGGCTTATATTTTTATTTCTTTTTTGAAATAACCTTTTTTTTACTTAATTAATTGGTTTTTTCATTAATTTTAGTGTCTGACAACGTGGTAAGACAAGAAAACATTGAAACAGCCTCAACAGTAACCAGCATTATCCCTGCCAGTACTGTTAATTCTGATCATAATAGTACTGTTATTGTTACTCAAAATAATCAACCTGAACCAATATCTTCTGAATTAATTAACTTGGATATAAGTAATACACTTCAGAAAGCCAAAAATTTGGCCAGTAGTAAGTTTTTGACGTGAAAATACTATTTTAAGCCTTTTTTAACCATAAGAATGCCTTCAACCAGGTCAGGAGCCAGCTACAACCCCTCAAGCAGCTCCCAAAAAGGTAATAGACGTGATTATGGCAGAGGCCAACCAGGTACAGAAGGAAAAGGGTCAGTTGATGACTTCCAAACAACTAAAATGGGTCATTCTGAAGCTGATAATACCATTTTACCTTCAAAAAGAGCTGACACTGCCACAACAAGCCTCTGTGGACATATACAAAGCCAGCCACAGTGCATACAACAATGCACTCCAATTCAAGGAGTACCAGATCCTTGCAGACCTGTGGAAGAATTGCATGAATTCTTACCTGACAGTAAGAAAATTCTTGGGCCATCCCAACACTTGCAAATTGCTCAATGGATGGCATCCATTGATGGAGAAGAAAAACATGATGCTTTTGACACTAGAATGGAGGAAAAACAACCCTCCACCAGCCAAACCAGTGCCAAAAACAGCCCCAGTGGCCAGCAGCAGCAATTCCAACGTGAAAAAGCAGCCACAAACTCCAAACAAGGGCAAAGGGAAGGCACCAGCCCCAAAACCTTACAGCCAGGGCTACAGAATCCCAAAGATTCAGCAGGATGCCATGGAAAATGTATTTCAGATGGCCAGAACCATGATGGAATTACAGAAGAAGGAGGAAGCCAGATTAAGGTTCCAGAAATGATTTCTGACATATTTGATTCCATCCCAGAGTTGTATAATGCTATAAATGACGTGAAAAAACATCTTTCTGATAAAAATGACACCATTTGTAACAACATTAAAACAAACAACCTGAGTCTGTGCCAAATTAATGAAACACTTATGTGTTTTGAGAAAGTTTTGAGAACAATTAAAAATTCCAATAATGATAATTCTTCTAACAATAAAATAAATGAACAATCTGCCATTATTAAAGAATTAACAGATAAATATTCTAAATTCAATATTGATGACATAATTGAAACAAGAATTAAACAAGCCATAAATATTATCAAGACAGATAACAAGAAAGTCCTTGATGACATTTCAAATTCATTTACTGAAATAAAGACATATACCATTGCCTTGAAAAAGTGCTTTGATGCTTCACAAGAAGAAGTATCAAAATTATCAATGAAATTGAATCAAGTCACTGCTGATAATACAAGACAGACAGAGTTATGGCAAGAACTTACACATAAAGAAGACATGTATAAAATTGAAGTAATAAATTTAATACAAAGCTTCCAACATGAATACAGAAATTCCCAAAGGTGTAGCAACAGTAAAATGAATGACATTGAACAATTACTGAACACCTTACCAAGAATGTCTACACCTCTAAATCAAAATGAGGGCACAAGAATTTCAAATCCACAAGTATTGGATCCTGATAATTCACAATTAAAAAATGAATTATCCACTTCTTTTCATAACTTGGAACCATCAATGGGCCAAGCACTCTTGAAAGAAGTTCCAAAACTTAAAGAATGGCCTCACTTCAGTGGTGAAGGAGAGTATGACCATATGGAATTCATTAGAGGTATTGACATGATCAAAGAGGATTTTGAATTACCAGACAGATTGGTAACAGCCAGGTTTAACACCTTGTTTACCAGATCAGCTCACAGATGGTACATCAAAATAAGACAAGCACATGGACACCAGAGTTGGACTTGGTGGAAAACCCAAATCATCAACAAATGGGCAAATGATGCTTGGAGGTTTAAAGTTGAAACAGCCTTTGAATCTGCCAAATTTAATGCTGATAAAGACAAAGCTTTACCATGGTTTTGCCAACAAAAGGACAGATTAACAGCATTATATCCTGACATGTCAGAATTTATGATCCATAGAAAAATTCTGAGACAATGTGGAGGTGACTTAGAGCATGCTGTCAAAAGCAGGACTACTGAACAATCTTCAGCAGAAGATATTATCAATATACTAGAAGAAGTAACCACCAGAACCAAAATTGGTTCTAGTAGGGTGAATCTCAAAACAAGGTTTAATACACCTTGGAAAGATTCTGTGGACAAAAACCCCAAAGAAAATTCTGGTAATATTAAATATAAATCTGCAGATACAGTCAGAAAATGCCATATTTGCCAAAGCACCACCCATTTAGCCAATACATGTCCAAAGAGGGGGAAAATCAATGAAATTGACATTGAAAAGGAACCAGATGTTGAAAAAGAAGACATAATTGAAGACAATTCAGATGATAAGTCATCCATATTTTCTGAATCTTCAAAAGATATAGAAAATATCAATGCCACTTTTGACATCATGGAATCTTATTCCCACTTACCACAATTGAGCAATGGTCAAGTTGATTTATCAAAAGTTCAAGATGCACAACTTATGAAGACAAAACCAAACAGAGGAAAAGGTTATACAGCTGGTAACTCCTGTATAACAGAAGTGGTGATTGACAACAAACCCACCAAACTTTTGCTTGACCCAGGAGCCTTCTGCTCTTGTGTTGGAAAATCTTTTCTTAAGACTTGTGTACCAAATTTTGAAGACCAATTGTTACCAATTGATGGTATAAAATTCAACAGTGCAAGTAACCCAATGAAAGCATTAGGAATCTTTGAGACCAATGTCATATTCCCACACATAAATGGGAATTTAAGGATCACAGTTGAATTTGTTGTTATGGAGAATTGCTCTAGTACCCATTTTATATTGGGAAATGACTATTTAATCATGTATGGGATAGATTTACATAATAACAAAGACAGATACTTTACAATTGGAGACAATAAGCGCCAGAAATTTGCCTTTTTACCCTTTAAAAGACAAATTACAGTAAACAAAGTATCACCAGTCAACTTAGAGTTAGAGAAATTCAAGTCTGAACAGTTAAATGAGGCTGAAATAAGCCTTCATCTGACTGATAAGCAAGAAAATGAACTTTCTTCCCTTTTGTATGACCACAGAGGAGCATTTGCTACAGACAAAGAACCCCTGGGAGCAATTATTGGTCATGAAGTTGACATCATTCTTAACATTGAGAGACCTTATCCACCACTCTTAAGAAGACCTGCTTATCCAGCAAGTCCAAAATCAAGAGAAGCTCTAGAAATTCATATCAAAGAACTTCTAGACCTTGGTGTAATAAGAAAAGTAGGCCACAATGAGGAAGTAGAAATAACTGCACCAGTCATAGTGGCGTGGCATAATGGAAAATCCAGAATGGTTGGGGACTTTAGAGCTCTGAACACTTACACTGTTCCAGACAGATACCCAATACCAAAAATCCAAATTGCCCTTACTCAAATATCTCAAGCAGTGTATATAACCACTATGGATGCCCTTAAAGGATTCCATCAAAATGTAGTAACACCAAGAGCAAGAAAATACTTGAGAATTATTGTTCATTGTGGAGTGTATGAATACTTAAGGATGCCCTTTGGTATCAAAAATGCACCTTCACACTTCCAAAGAATGATGAATGAAATCTTCCCTGAAGAACTCTCAGAGGGATGGTTAATCATTTACATTGATGACATTATTATCTGTTCAAAGACTTGGGGGGAGCACATGTACAGATTATCAAGAGTTTTGACAAAAATCCAATCAGTAAACATGAAAATCTCCTTGAAGAAATGTCATTTTGGATTTAAAGAACTTAAGGCACTAGGACATGTTGTATCTGGTTTGTCCCTTGGAATTGATAAAAACAAAGTTGCAGCAGTATTGTTAAAACCCATGCCTCAGAATAAGAAGGAAATTCAGTCATTCTTGGGTTTTGCAGGATATTACAGGCAACACATTAAAGACTTTGCATCCATAGCAAGACCACTTTATAAGTTGTGTGACAAAGACACAGTGTTTGAGATGACTGTTGACAGAGTCAAAGCTTTTGAGTCTCTAAGAGAAGCATTGACCACTGCTCCACTCTTACTGATGCCAGACTTTAAATTGCCTTTCAAACTGTATATTGATGCATCAGGGGATGGACTAGGTGCTGCACTTCACCAAGTTCAGATCATAAATGACAAACCTGTAGAAGGACCAATATGTTTCATATCCAGGCAAATCAAACCAACTGAAGCCAGATATGGAGCAAGTCAAATGGAATGTCTATGCCTTGTCTGGGCCTTAGAGAAATTGAACTATTTCTTAGAGGGATGTGTTTTTGAAGTAATAACAGATTGTACAGCTGTGAAATCACTTTTGAACATGAAAACACCTAACAGACACATGCTCAGATGGCAAATAGCCATACAAGAATACAGAGGCAATATGACTATTGTTCATAAGGATGGGAATATTCATAAGAATGCAGATGGACTAAGCAGATGGCCATTACCAAATAACATTGATAATCCTGCTTATGTGCCAGAAGAAGCTTCACCACAAATTCCAATAGAAGGAATAAGTGTTACAGACTTGAACACCACCTTCTTTGAAGAAGTCAGAAATAGTTACACTCAAGATAAGAATTGTAGCATCTTATGCCAATGACTTAACAAAGACTGTAAAGACAACTCTCTAATACATGCCTTGGATGAAGTATGGAGAAAATCTTATAATGAAGGGAGATTTCACCTACTGGATGGTATAATTTACCACAGAACCAAGCACACATGTGTCATGACAGTTGTAGACAGGTCATTAATCAATCTTGTACTGAAAGAATGCCATGATAGTCCCTTTTCAGGACATCTTTCTGAGGACAGAACAAGAGAGAAAGTAAAGACCTGCATATGGTGGCCAATGTGGCAAAAAGATGTTGCAGAATATTGCAAAACCTGTGACAGATGCCAAAAGGCAAATAAATCCACTGGCAAAAGACTTGGAAATATGATGAAAATCCAAGAACCAAACAGACCTTGGGAAATTGTCCATATGGATTGGGTAACTGGCCTACCACCAGGAGGTGACAGGAGCTATAATGCTTGCCTAGTAATTGTGGACAGATTCAGTAAAACTCCAATCTTTTTACCATGTCACAAAGATGATACAGCCATGGATACAGCTCTTCTGATATGGAATAGAGTAGTGTCATGGACTGGGATATTTACAAATATCATCAGTGATAGAGATCCCAAATTCACTTCAGCTCTATGGACAAATCTTCACCAATTATTTGGCACAAAACTGTCTTTCTCTACAGCCTACCACCCACAAACTGATGGTCTGGCTGAAAGAATGATCCAAACCTTAGAGGACATGGTGAGAAGATTTTGTGCATATGGCCTTGAATTCAAAGATTGTGATGGATTTACCCATGATTGGTGTACTCTGTTACCAGCACTGGAATTAGCATATAAAACATCAATCCATTCCAGTACCAATCAGACTCCTGCTATTCTAGAAAAAGGATGGAACCCCAAGTTACCCCAAGATTCCTTGAGGAAAGACTTAATTGAAATACATCCCACAGCTGCTAGCTTCAAAGGAATGCTAGACAAAGCTAGAAAGCATGCAGTGAGATGCATGGAGGACTCTTTTGCATATGCTAAAGACAAATGGGATAAATCTCATGCAAATCCAGATTTCAAAGTGGGGGACCTAGTTCTTGTATCCACCACTAACTTCAATAACATCAAAGGATGTAAAAAGTTAAAAGACTCCTTTGCAGGAACTTTTGTGATTAAGGCCCTCCATGGAGAAAATGCTGTTGAAGTAGAGTTATCTGAAGAACTTAGCAATAAGCACCCTACATTTCCAGTAAGCTTGATAAAGCCATACAAATCTAGTGATGCTGAGAAATTTCCCTTGAGGAATAAGATTCCCCAAGTTATACCTCCTATTGAGACATCTGGTACTAAGAAAATAACCAAAGTTCTTAAAGAAAGGAAATTAAGAACCAAGAAAGTAAGGGAATACCTTGTTAGGTACAGTGACCCAACTTGTGAAGATGAATGGTTAGAAGAGAAAGATATACCAGAAGCCACCAAACTCCTGAGGAGATTCAGACACACTAGAAACACCAATATTACAAAGTAATATTCTTTTTTAGGGGGAGGGAATGTGAGCCTTAGAGGTAATTTCATATACCCAAAAGACCACAAATATAAAAAATAACATATTAATATAAATAAAATAAATTTATTTATATTATTAAAATAAAAATAAAAAATATAAATATAAAATTATATTAAAAATAAAAAATTAATTATAATTTAAAAATAAAATTACTTTAAATTTTGTAAATATAAAATTACATTTATACTTGAAAAATTTAAGTAAAAATGAAATTTTAACAAAATTGTGAAAAAATAAATAAATTTGGAAAAAAGTTAAATAAAATTTATTAGAACTTTTTATCCAATAAATAAACATATAAATTTCATTTCACCATTGGATTCCTCATAAAAAATCAGGTGGGGTCACCTCTGAGTGAAATTTTTGTAACTCAACTCTAAATAAGCTTAAATTAAGTTTTTTGTATTTTCAATACAAAAGTTGAAAATCCTCAAAACCTTAATTTAATTCACACCACATGTGGTGTTAACCATCAATTTTTGTGTTAAAATTGAGGTGTTGTGTTTAGTTTAGAAGTTATGAGGAATTGAAGTATTTTCAATTGAATTCAATTGAAATGTCAAAATGTGCGCGTGTATTACATAAGTGAACTTTGATTTACATATGAGGTGTCAATTATTACTGTATTGTACTGTACAATTGAATTGAATTACATATGTAAATTATAAGTATAATACATGATGAGGAATTAAAGGAAAAATAAATTGGAAAGATTAAATTTGGGGGGGAAAAGGAACTCCAGCTCTAAGGGGGAGCTAGACCCCCAAAATCCTTGCTGACAGGCGTGGGATGTCAAAATTCACGCAAAAGTTCATCACTTTTGGCCTGGAATTGAGTCACAGGGTCTGTGGACTCAATTGATGATGAGGTTTTGATACCAACTGGGGTAGTTTTAGCTGTTGCCAAGAGGGTAAAACTACCCTTAAGATAAAACCATCAGAGTAAAAACAGTTTTAACTGGTTTCTACGACTCTGACACACATTCTGACGTGTTTTGAAGGCTCTAGGCCTGGTATTGCTATAGTAATGGCTGATTTAAGGGTCTAAAATGGCTAAAAATGGCTTAAAACCAGCCCTTTTTGGTCTAAACCAGGGTTCAATGATGCCATAATTGGCTTTTCTGTTGTCAGACTGTTTTTCACGACTGACAAGAGTAAATTTTACTTTTGGAGTAAGAGAATTGATGGCTATAAAAGAATGTCTTCTTTGCCCCACTTTTCTCTTCATGTTAGAATCTTTTCCTTTTATTAATTAGTTTAAAACTGTTAAACCAATCAATCAAAGATTCCAACCACCACTTTTAAATCATTTTAATCCTTTTAACCACGTGAAAAAATCATTATAATCATTGTTTGTAACTCTTATAATCATTTTTACCCCTGAACCACCCCATAAGTGAATTAAAGCATCTTTCATCACTGTTAACTTTGTCACTTTGTTTCCAAATTCACTCTGGTCACTTTTGGGCGTGTTTTCTCTTTAATATTCTTTTTAAAGACTTTGTTCTTTAATTAATTGCTTGCAGTTCTTTGCTCAATTAATTCCAATTGAAATTGCTCTTGAAGAAATTTCTTTTGTAGCCTTAAAATATCTCTTGTAGAGTATTTTTGGGATAAATCTTTATTGTTGGTAAAACAATAAATTTTTATATTATTGTTTTATACTAATAAAGTTATAAACAATAAAATTGGCGTGTTTTCTCTTAAAAATAATATTTCATACTATTTTTAATTGAATTTTACCTTATACAAATTTTGAGGACAGGAAAAGTACTTGATTTTTTATCAAAGTTTCATATCCACACCTTACATCATACCATTAATATGATCTCAAATCAAAGAAAAAGAAGGAAACTCTAGAAAAAAGAACTGGCGTCCATTGGTCAAAATTAAGCCGCCTGCCTTATTGGAATCCAGTATTGAATGTCACGCTTGGCTTCATGAATAACTGGTTTGAGGGAATCCTTCAGCATCACTTCAGGTACCAATGGGGATTTGACTGCAAATCTGAAACACAACACAATGATTCAGACTAAGATTTGGATGATATGGAAATATGCAAAGCCAAAATGCAATTACCAAAAGGACGTATCTCAGCTCACAACAAGAAGAGATTGCTTTTGAATATTAACAATGTTGTGGTCCCAAAAGGTGTCACAAGAATGCCATTAGCATTGGGTGGATCTCAAAGTGGTAAGCCGAAAGCCAGTGAATGGAATGCCTTATTCAATGTGTACATTCCCCTTTCAGCTCTTGATTTCTTTTGGAGCTCTCAAAATGAAATTGATTACAACTTTGACACTTTCATGATCAACTTATGCACACTTGTACAATGTACAATAATTGTGAGCAGCAAGTTTGTGAACAAAGATGGCAGTTTTCAGTCTTCACAAGCTTATAAAACATATCAAATATCCTCTTTTCAACTATTTGAAAATATCAAAATCAATCAAAACCACCACTATGCAATGCATATACCAGATCATATAGACTGGTGGGGTCCCCCAATGGGGGTGTCGGAGTTTGCTGGTAAGCATCTTGTAGGGACTCTAGAAAACTTTAAAACAAATCATTTGATTAGTAAGCCTGTTATTTGATTCTTGTGTGTTAAATATTTAAAACTATATTAATTAGTTTGGGTTATAGCCAGGTACTTTGGAAGAAACATCAATGAAAAAGTTTTGCAAGTTGCAGAAACTTGCAGTTAAACCATCAGAACAACCCAAAGAAAATAAAGCAGCATCAAAGAGGAAATTTGAGCTAACAAATGAGATATACGAAAGCCTTTTAATTAAACTAAAATACACTCAACCACAACTGCGGGATTATCAAGACCTATCACATCCAAAAAACACGTTGGTTTTACAAAATTTTACAAGGCAGTTGAAATTGGTCTCATGGAAACTTGGTTTGAAAATTTCAACATCTTTTCCAAACAATGTTATTTCCTTTCCAAATGAAAATGTGACAAATTTCGGAGAATTAATTCATATTATTGAATTGGCTAATGATCAACTTCAAAAACCTCCATTACTCGTTGTCAAGCTTCTTACCAATCCTGAACTAAGAGAAAGCGATTTTGAATCAATTAAGGATTTAATTCCAAGATTGGATATTTCCCAAGCTGTAAGTAATGCGCTGTTTTCTTTCATAAGCATAGAAAAAATGTGGGCTTGCATAATATCGTCGCCTACCAGAATGGACTCTAGGAATCCAAAAGCCAACACTCCTTGTTTGAGCAATTAGCAAGCTTGTTGGAATTGAAACTCAAGGCTTAATAGATAATCCCTTTATTGATGATGAAATGAAATCATAGCGGTTTTGTTTTCCTTTTTATTGATTAATGATGTGTTATACACTTCATTTCAGTTCATGGATGTATCTTGCTATGTGCTTTGATTTCTGTGTTTTTTGGTTTTTGATAACTTATGTGAATTTAATGATTCTGAAATAAAGTTTGAAAATAACTTTTTCAAATTTACTTTGAAATGGAACCAAATCCATTATGAGTAATATGACACTAATAAGATGGAAATTTTGCGTCGTGTGATTCCAAAAAGTCTCAAAATGTATGAAATATTGGTTAAATTGAGTTATAAAATAGCAATGTGTGTATTTTGATAATAATAATTTGGTTATTTTGTGATTTATAATCAAATCTTTTAATCCAGTTTTATCTCAATGAGAAAATTGGATCAATGTGTAATTTTTATGGAACAATCAATGGGAAAATACAGAGATTAATTTTATTCAATTCTTGGCTATTGCTTAAACAATTGTTTAATCCACATCATATCAATATGATCCATTTCATTATGGCAATTAATATTATGGTAAAAATGCACATTTTCATTATTGAAACTATATATATTGCTATCTTGATGAAAACAATATTGAGAATGAAAGACTTATCATTACTTGACTAACACCAATTTCTTGATTAAAAAATGTTTATCTTACCAATTTAATAGGAGAACGTTTATCACTATAATTATGATTTTACCCTAGAGATAATCATTTTGGAATAACTGATATGACAGAATTCCTCTAACTGACATATCAAAATGGTTCTTATTGATGGAAATGCTTGGTGATCATTTATGGAATAAAGTTATTCACAATGTCATTCCGTCAATAATAACCATATAACTCCATTAAGCATCATGATATTTCCTCAATTATTGTTTAATAATTATATAGTTATTATCTCAGTAAAGAAATCTTCATAATCTACATGATATTTCTGTGATGATTTAATTAATATAGGTTTCTTCCTTAACATGTTATTATTGCTACCATTTGATTAAGAACAGCTTTATTAGGTGAATAATGAATATATCTTCACTTAAATAATAAATATTCAATTATTGAAATAAGGATTTGGGTATAATTTGAATGGTGAAATCGCTATTATTCAAAGGAAAGGCTATTATTGACATAATGAGATCAGTAATTTTCAATATAAAATTATGAATGCTGTCATAATCACCAGTTTATCTTGGAATCAGATGATATTTATTATTGAAATGATCAAATGGACAAGATTGAAATAAGAAAGCCTTCATTTTTGACATGACAAAATTTTTATTGTTGAAATATCAACATTTCTGTTATGAAAATCATGAAAATTATCTTATTGAGAAAATGACATTGTTTTTATTTTCACAAGAGAATTTTTATTATCTTGAGTGTATAGCATGCCTTTTAAGAAGGAGAACTTTCATTTATTAAGAAACCGGTTTAATCAGTTAAATAATAAGCATTTCATTCTTTAAATATTGGAAGTTATCTTATTTGAATGATTAAAAGGTAGCTTGTTTAACAACTGAGCTATATCACTTTAATAATGGGAAGTATACTTCTTTGGATAAACAAAATAATTTTGTAATCATAGCAACTTAGCTCTCTCAAATATAGAAATTTCATCACATTAATAGAGAAAATGTTGTTTTTTATCAATCACACCATTTTTTTCTTCTGGAAGTACCCTTGTTTTTAGACTAACACCAATAGAGGTTTTAATCAATATCCCTTTCAATAAAAAACAGTTTTCATTGACATGATAAAAACTCTATCATGAAATGCTGAAAACATTGTGTTATCTTAATAATAAAAAAGTTCTCATTTTGTTCAAAAACAAATTTCACTATTTTCATATTATAAGCAGGGTATTTTTTCTGTTAAAATGTTCGTTATCCTAATCACAAGATTTCTCTTTTATTGTCACAATATTATTAGTGGTATTTTCATTCACCAGGAAAATTACAACACTCTTCTATGTTCATGATAATATTGTACTGAAATAATCAGAGTTTTCTTCTTTCCAAATAATATTTAACCATTTTCATAACACCGCTGTTTATTTTGAAATCATACTCACTTAAAACATCAAGTTTCTGTTACACTCCATTGCCATGATAATAGCAATTATACTCTTACACTAACCTTTATTCATATAAAAAAAACTTTGTTTCCATCAAAAGAAGAAATGTGAATATTTTAAAGCTCAAACCTCTGCCATCATAATAATAATTTTTTCATTTGAAGGAACTTTCTTTATATCAATACAGGCCCTTACATCATTCTAATAAGACCACTTATTTTTTGAATGTATAAAATGTCATTATCTTTATATGAACTCTATTATTATTTTTGGAGAAGTACTTTCAATACTGAAATAGTCCAAATATGAGTAATTTAATAAGTAAGTTTTCATGATCAAAGTATGTATCACCTCATATTATCTTGAGAATAGGACTTAAAATATCTCAATGATCACATGGCTTTTATTGAGGTATCCAAATCTGTTGTTAATGAAATATTTTTTTAAAAAGTATCCATTCTTATTTTTAAAATGAAAAGATTCTTCTTACTTAAGGAACAATCACAAGATTAAGTATTTAATTATCAAAATGAAAGTCCTCATGAGGGAAAGAGTAAAAATATGACCATGATAAGTATCAAATTATCTTCACTATAATATAAAATGATTGTTAATTGAATAATACAGTTACAGCTGTGATGATAATTTTAACTCTCTTCTGGCAGTAGAGCTTTGATCATACTGATAATAAAATATCTGTTCAATTCTGCTGATAACGCTGAAATTAGTGTAAAAAATGTAATCTCCAATATATCAATCAGAATTCTTTTATTTACGATTGAAATTCTCATTATAATAAAGAATTCATTTAATAATAGTCATGTTTCTGTTTTTATTAGAATGAATGATAGCATCCAATAATGTTAATAATGACTCCAACATTACTCTAATGATGAAATCTTATACCATTAGTTACTAATTGGAAGTAAGTTTTTTGAAATGAATATGGATGGCTTAATGATTTGAAGATGAATGATTTCAAAACATTTCAAACAATCCTCCAAAGTTACAGTGAGTTACTTCCATGCAAAAAGAAACATATTTTGAACTATCCTTCAGATTTTTTCCAAAAATACATGAATGACACTTTTTCAAAAACAAAATCTGTGCCAATTCATTCTCCAAGTTTTATAACTGTGAAAAATCAATTATTTTCACATTTAAAGATAACTGTGAGAAAAACAATTTGTGAGATTTAAACTATGAAATGTTAAAATAGGAAGTGTTTTGAGAGAAATCTAAGTCCAGAACTTTGGTTTTAATTGCCAATAAGATTGGAACACAGTACTTGATAGATAAGTCAATATTGCACACATAATTTATATATAATTTGGTACACTTCTCAATGAGCATTTACCATTGGGGTATAGGATCACACTATTTAAAAAATTGGTACAACAAAATAGACGCTATAAAATGACAAACAGGAAAAAAGAAGCTTTCTAATTCAGTCAGACAGTAAATTTGAATATTCTATGTTGATAAGAGTAAAAAGGTATATTAATTCCAAGTTTTCCCAGTCTTATCCATATCCTACATTTCTGGATGTATCAGCAATTTGAGAAGTATGTGTTTATGAATGTTCTCCCATCATTTCGTCTTCATCGTAAGGATTGCTATTTTCTGCTAGCTCCTCCATGTTACTGTCTTTGCTTGACAAGCTACCATCATTACTGCTTGAATCGCTCTCAATATCTTGAGAATTAGAGTTTGATCCATCATCCTCATCTTCTGCAGCAATTTCATGGGAAAGATCATATTTCTCCGTTGCTGTCTCCCAATGCTTCTCAGTAAACCTTTTGTCTCCCAATATTTCGTTGGGATGTTAAGCTCCCCAAATTGATTGTAATGCATTGGGAAAGAAAGCCACTTTCATTGTGTCACTGTAGACAGTTTCCTGAGCTGGAGTGAGGTAATTGTACAATTTGGGGTCATAAAAGTCAATGGGTAATCCTTGTGGATCTTGTCCAAAAGCTGTAAGATTTGGAATTTTACTTTCAACATGTTTATGCTTCTGTGACTTCTTTCCTTCAATGTTTTTGGCTTTTTCAATTTCTTCATCCACCCTGCACATAAATCTTGTTGCCTTCTGTGAATGGTAAGGTAGAGATTTTATTACATAACCTACATATTCTATGAATTCATAATCACTGTGGGAATCAATGGCTTCCAAGATCTTTAGATACCACTTGGGGAAGGTTTGAGAAACTCCAAGCTTGTAGCGACTATTTTGTAGCTTTTCAAATTAAAGGAAATTTTAGGTTCAAAGCAAATTTTAGGCATGATTGGACCCCTCACCCGTTTTCTGTTTTTTGAAATGACACCCCTTTCCAGATCCTTCTGATACACCCCACTTTCTTTTGTTTTGCTCTTCCATATTTTAGTTTGTAAGTAATGGACAAAGTGATTATATGTTGCTTCAAGTAATAAAATGTTGTTTAGGAAATGCAAGTTGATGTTCATGTATTGATAAGCACCTCCAAAAGCCACCTGTTGAGAAGTCTGTATTGCACTGATTCAGCAAGCTTCATTGTACAATGTATCAATAGGCTCATCAAGATCAGGGGCCCATTGACGGATCCCAAGCTTGGAGAGTAATGCTTTCATATGTAACATAAAGAATTCCTGCACATTGAAAATTGCTCGGCCAACCTTCTTCCTACCTGGTTGAGTGCCTTTGAGGGTAATCACATCTTCTTGGTGTAAGGTTTGACTATGAAACAATAAGTAAAATTTACTAATTTATTACTTATTGTACTCTGAATGTCCTTATGAATTGAATAAATAAGATTAAAAATATAATAATAATAAATAATTATTATTATTATGGCGTAAAATAATTATATTATTAAATAAATATAATAATATAATTTATATTATTAAAATATAATATAATAAATAAATATATTAATATAAAATAATTAATATATTTAAAAAGCTCTTTATTATTGTTACCAACAAATAATAAAGGCGTAAAAAATTGCTTTTTATCAATAAAAAACAATTAATAACAATAATATTACTAATATTAAAGTTATGAATTAATATAAATACTATTTATGATAATTAGAGAATTATTAAGAGAGTAATAATAGAGAAATTATTATAATAAGAGAAAATAACCTACTTTTAACACTTAATATAATAATTTTGAAATATTTTATGCCAAAAAATATACATACAACCTTTTCAAATTGTATTTACAATAAAAATAAAGAAAATTACAAATTATTCTGGATTTTTACGTGGAAATGAGTTTTAGAGAGATTTTTGACAAAAACAATTAAATAAATGATTTAATCACATCAAAATAGATGATTATAATAAGGTGGTCTTTGCTTTTTAATAATATAATAGTTCTATATATAAAGAATAAAGAAATTACCTTTGATTTAATTGATTTAATGTTTTTGATGCGTCTGAGGGGAAAATAGAGTAAAAAGAGCTCTATTTATAGTAAATACCTCCCTCCTAGAGTCCAACAGGCCTCTAGTAGACGTGTACTGATCATACCCACTGGAATTGATCAATATTTCAAGTTTTGGAGATGATTACATCATTATCAAACCATATTACATCATTACACCATTATTCAGAGTTATCACTATAACTCTAAGTTTGATGACATCAGAGGCTTGGCAGAACCCCAAATTTCGTGTATTTTATTAGTTTTAATCATAAACTAATAGTATTCACCAATTTTATCACTCTTAAGACTGTTAAACTTAATTTAAGGTTACTGTGAGTGATCATAACTGCTCCAATTAAGCTCAAACTTTGATCCTCAATAACTTTTGATATTTGCACGCTACAGCAATTCAAAGAGTGAATTCTGATAGCCTGGCATAACCTCATTATGCTGCCAAGAGCTTTTCATTACATCATCAAAACTCTAATTTTGATGATTTTTCTTGTAACTCATCTTTTCTGTTGAAATTCAATATTTTAAACTTCAAACCTTGATTTCAGGGGGTTATACCCTGAATTTAATAATAAAAGTTACATCATTCTTCACAAATGAACTAGTAGAATCCAACTGTATACTTTTTTTTAAGTTTGGAACACCTTCACAACAAAGTGGTCAACAGCTCTGTTGATTTTTGTCAATATTTCATCATAGGTTTTAACCTTGTTTATAATTTGTAAAAGAAAGTTCATATCTGTGTTCTTACAGTAATTACGTGGTAACTTTATTTTTGGTTCATCATTCTATCATGTATAGTTTAGGAGATATTAGCTATGATCCTTGAATATATGCGTTGACCAAAAAAGTGCATATATTCAGGTTAATTCCTTAAGTATTAACTTTGGAAATTAGCTTATTAATTGTTTTATGTGTGGATCTTCGTGGGGAATCCACTGGTACAGTTTCTTTCACATGTTGTTTCATTAGTTCTTGAGATAAATAAGGTTTTATGGTTCTTATAAGGTATTATACCTTATAACTCATTAAATATTGACTTTACAGATATGCCATAAAAATGGTATATGTGTATTTTACCATGGGGAATCCAATGGTATAATTTATTTTACATGTTGATTCATTGGTTTTTAAGTTAAACCAATTTTTGTACCAATTTATGGTATTTTTTGTATATTTAAGTAATTATTTTTAATGTATAATTATTCTAAGTAATTTTAATATAATTATATTAAAGGTATAATTATTCTAAGTCTTTTTTGTGACCTTATTGGGTATGTGGTCATATCTCAAAGGCTCACACTTGGGGTATCAAATTAAGGGAGTTCTTACTCTGTGCAGCTTGTTGTATTTCTTCAACATCATCAAAGCAATTACAAAATTCTTGAAGTAGAGAAGAATCAGGTAGTACTTGGATTGACTTCTCATAAGCAATGCCCCACATGATTTGTATGTGTGCAAAAAACAAATCTTAACAGTAAAGGGAAACAAAATCAGAAGTTGCTCCGCATATTTTATATTTGTGAGACAGCATAACAAAGAAAACTCACTTTTGTTGGCTTAAATAACTGAGGTGTTTGGTTCATAATGAGCTGATTTGGCTTTGGTTTATGTGTCTTTAACGGTGCTGATGCACTATGTTTAGGAGTGGAACTTGAGTTCTTTTGATGATTTCCTAGAACTTTCTCATTGCTTCTTGTTGATGGATTCTTTGGAGAATTGTTTTTGACAATTGACTTCTTTTCACGGGTTTTGATCTTTGATTCTTTTGATGATGGCCAAGAATGTTGGCCTGGTTGAGCCTTAAGACTGAGAACCTTCTGAAGCAATTGTTCAACCTCTTCATCACACTTTTTGAGTCTGTTTTTTAGTTCATTGATGTATTCATTCTGTTTTCCAAGAATTTCAGATATGCCAGGTTGAAAACTCATTATGAGATTTTAGAAGTAAGAAATATTCAATAAAAAAGAGGGAAGAGAAGACATAAGAAATAGATTGACCGGTGAACTGGAGTTTCTTTATCATTATATTATAAATTACAAAATGGGGGAAATTATGAACAAGGGAAATTGAAATGAAAATTATATGGTAGAGGCTACATTATACAAACAATGGTGGGCTACTGTGTCAAAGGACTAAAATAAAAGGAGACTTACATGTTGTACAGTACGGTACAACAAAACTGTTGAGCAGTTTTAATTTACCATACAGATATTACACTGAGGAAATCTGATATGGCACTAAAAGTTAGGAGAAGCTCAGGACTGGGTGACCTGCCCCATTTCAGGTCAGCCTTTTTCTGGTGGTTGTTGGTAAGGAGGATCTCTGAAGATAAAATCTGGAAAGGTCATGGGTTCAAGCCACAGTGGAAACATTCTAAAAATTGGAAGTTTTGGAAAAAAGAAACTTCTGGAAGTTTTAAGAATTTTCAGGAAGAATACAGGTAATACAGGCCAAAAAGGAATACATGTGTTCAGTCCCATGTGAATTCTCATAAAAATGTAAAACCCAACCCACAAGTCAGCCCTCAAAGGCCCAAAAACTATAATCCAGTAAAATCAGCTGACAGATTAGTAATCAATTGAGTAATACATGGAGATAAGGGTTTCAGGGCCGGAAATTAAGGTTTGACTGTATTTCACAGCTACATGTCACATGAATAGGTGAGATAAGAATGAATTGATCTTATTGGTCAGAAACATGCCACATCACTAGGAAAAGGGAAGCGAAGAAATCTGATTGGTCAGAAATCTAGACTCGTGTCACGTCATGAGACGTTGCGCCTGAAAATCCAATATTAAAGTTTGCACAGCTTTGCACCGCCACCAAAGGCTGAAAATTCCTAAGGCCCCTCTTTTTTTGACTCCTATGGAGGGCCCCACGGCTATAAATAGAGGCCCTCTCTCCCACTTTTTCCTTTTCCCCATCTAGAAATTGTAAATTGAATTTATTTTTTCTGATCCCTTTTATAGGAGGTTATAGTAGAAATTCCTTTGATAAATTAATCCTAGTAGCTGAGGTTTGTTGTTTACATAGATCAAGAGAACCAATAGTGTCAAAAGACTTTAATTCATCCCTTACTAGCAGGCAGACTAGTGCCTCATTTAATTAGGATCTCAAAGCTTGAAGCTCATGAGCAAGGCGTCTCTGGAGCTTAGTATTTAAATACTTAAGAGTAATTTTTAAAGAGTTTCAAAATAAAACCATTAAACCAAAGTAATTTTGGAGGATTTAAAATAAAACCTAACCATTCTAATTAGTTTTGGGCCAGTTTTTGTTGTAAACTTCCTCAAAGAGAGTAATTTTGCTTTTTTTAAAAGAAAACCTGCACAAGCAAAGTAATTTTACTACTTTTAAAATAAAAGTGTATTTGTATTTTTGGGTAATACCTAATAAATTATCATCAAGGAAAAAAATCAGATTTAAATACTTTAGTGTTTAGTTAAGATTAATATTGAGCCTATAGCAAACAGCTAGTAATATTATCAACAACTCAGAAGAGATTATATTATTTATTATTACAACAGAAAACAAAACATAACATTCAATTACCCATATCATAATATATCATTAACAATTATTAGATTAGTAGCCTATTCCTCATATCACAAAGGGCTTGAAATATGATTTTACTCTTTCAAGGCCATCATTTCAGAGAATTGAAGAGTGCTATTATCTTAGCTATTAATTTCTATATTTACTCAAGAATTATCAAGACAGGAATATTTTGTGGCTTTTTTATTATAAGATAGTTTTTGCTGTTATTTTTTATTTATTTTAGCTATTATATTATTTTCTTCATTGCTGTACAATTCCTTGGTGGAATACACTCAGCCTTCTGGAAGTTTCAAAAAGAATTTATTTGTTAAGTTTTAAATACACATTGTTTTGAGTAGAGCAAAGTCTCATTAGATATTGTTGAGTACAATATTTTCTGATTCAGCCACTATAAATAATAAAAATTTATTTGGTGAACTCAGTAAAGATAGCTTAGCATATGAGGAAGGGCAGTCTAGATTATTCTAGCACACAAGCAGAGCAAGTGTCACAAGTCCCAAAAAGCAATTCAAAACTGTTTTCTAGTAATTTCCCCTTCCAGGTACTGCCTCATTTTATCCCACATGTAGAGGAGTTCCCATATCTGGTGCCTCAACAGCGGCCTTTCAGATAGGAATACCATTAGCATCTCTTTGGCTTGATCACAAAACAATAAAATTAAAAAAATAAATATCTTTTGAAAATTGGAATCAAATAATCAGAAATAATCTTCATCATCATCATCATCTCCTCATTCATCAAAAGCATCATCTGGCTCTTAACATCATTATTACCCAAGAGAAGGATCAACACCACCAGAACAAGACTTTAAAAGGGATTATATTAAACTGATTCCTACACCAAGAACAGAAGGCAAGGAAAAGGAAATAGCTAGAAAATTCTATTTCAATCTTCTAAAACAATCAAAGAAGCTTAAAAAAGAAAGTGCACAGTCAGGAGGGAGTGTTTATAAAGTACAGAATATGGATCAGTCAACATCAAAATTACCACCATTACCTGAAGATACTGTATAAGGAAAGTATGAGGAAGAAAGTGAGGAAGAAGATCAGAGTTCTGTCACCACTTGGAGGAAGTGCTGTGACCCAATCCATGTGAGCAACTTCCCATGGGTATTTTGGTTCTTGAATATGGATCATAAGTCCAAATTTCTTGCCTGTACTCCTGTTTGCTTTTTGGCATCTGTCACAGGTATGGCAATATTCAATGGTTTCTTTTCTCCAAGATGGCCACCATGCACAGTTCTTCACTTTCTCAAGTGTTCTGTCTTCTGACAGGTGTCCAGAGTAGATACTATCATGACATTCATGAATAATGGTATTGATAAGTAATCTACTGCACAATGTCATAACACAAGAATGTTTTGTTCTGTGGTAAATTATTCCATCAAACAAGTGAAATCTTCCTTCAGAATAGGAATTTTTCCAAACTTCATCAAGTGCATTAATTAAAGATGTATCTTTACAGTCTTTATCTAATAAAGAAGTCAAGATATGGCAATTATTGTCTTGTTTATAAGATTCTCTGACCTCCTCAAAGAATTCAGTTCCAATATCAGTTATGTTAATTCCTTCAATTGGAATCTGTGGTTCAGCTTCCAAAGGTACATAAGCTGGGTTATCAGGAGTGTTGGCTAAAGCCCATCTACTAAGTCCATCAGCATTTTTGTGAATGTTCCCTGCTTTATGAACTATAGTCATGTTTCCTCTATATTCTTGAATAGCTATTTGCCATCTCAACATATGTCTGTTGGGAGTTTTCATGTTAAGAAGTGATTTTACTGCATTACATTCAGTTATCACTTCAAAAACACTACCATCAAGGTAATAGTGTAATTTCTCAAGTGCCCATACCAAAAATAAGCACTCCATTTGGCTTGCACCATATCTGGCTTCTGTTGGTTTGATCTGCCTTGAGATATAACAAGCTGGTCCCTCGGTAGGTTTGTCATCAATAATTTGGACTTGATGTAGGGCTGCCCCTAATCCATCTCCACATGCATCAATGTACAACTTAAAAGGAATATTCCAGTCAGGCATGAGGAGTAAAGGTGCTTCTGTAAGGGCTCTCTTTATCTTCTCATAAGCTTTAATTCTTTCCTGTGTCATCTCAAATACAGTCTGTTGATCACAGATTCTATAGAGTGATTTGGCTAGAATTGCAAAGTCTTTGAAATGTTGCCTATAGTAACTAGCAAATCCAAGAAAAGACATCATTTCTTTTTTATTCTGGGGTATTGGCTTAAGCAATACTGCTGCCACTTTATTTTTGTCAATACCCAAGCTTAAACCAGAAACAACATGTCCTAATTCTTTAAGTTCTTCAAAACCAAAGTTGCATTTCTTAAGTGAAATTTTCATATTTACTTCTGAAACTTTGTGAAGTACTCTTGCAAGTCTTTCAAGGTGCAAAGACCATGAGTCAGAACATATGATAATATCATCAATATAAATGATAAGCCATCCCTCAGACAATTCTGTGGGGAAGATGGTATTCATCATTATTTGATAATGAGATGGAGCATTTTTAATGCCAAATGGCATTCTAAGATACTCAAAAATACCACAGTGAGTGATGATTCTAAGTAATTTCTTAGCTTTAGGCGTCAAAACATTTTGATGGAAGCCTTTCAATGCATCCATTGATGTTATATACTTGGCTTTGGATAATTGAGTCAAGGTTTCTTGGATTCTAGGGATTGGATACCTATCTGGAACTGTGTAGGTATTCAATGCTCTGAAATCTCCAACCATTCTTGACTTATCATTATGCCAAGCAATGATAACAGGTGTTGTCACCTCAAATTCCTCATTATGGCCTACTTTCCTTAGTACACCAAGTTGAATTAACTGTTGGATATGTTTCTCCAAGGCTTCTCTAGCTCTGGGACTTGCTGGATAAGCTGGTCTTCTAAGTACTGGGGGATATGGTCTGTCAATATTAAGAGTAATATCAACTTCATGTCCTCTTATAGCACCTAATGGTTCATTATCAGAGGCAAATGCAGTATTGTATGTGTATAACACGTCAATAAGTTCATTCCTCATTTTTGGTGACAAAGATGGATTAATCTGTGCTTCAACAAGTTGATTAGACACAAATTCATCTTTATAAGTATCTTTGACAGAAGATACCACAGATATTTGTTTTGGCATATTGGAAAAAGCAAATTTTTGTCTTTTGTTATCTCCAATTGTGAAATATCTGTCTTTATGGTTATTGATGTCAATACCATAGATATTCAAGTAATCATTTCCAAGAATGATGTGCTGAGATGTGCAATTATCCATTACAACAATTTCAGTTTTCATCCTTACACTTCCTGCTGGGTGTGGGAATACAAGATTAGTGTCTAATATACCCAAGGGGTACATATTGTTACTGGCACTACTAAGTTGTACACCTTCTATTGGTAACAGATGGTTCTTCCATCCAGGAAGTATAATTTGGAGATAATCTTTGCCCACACAAGTGCAAAATGCCCCTGTATCCAAATTTACTCTGGCTTCAATATCACTCATCAAGACTGATGTGATACAGGATGCTCCAGCAGTATAACCCTTTCCTCTAGCAGGTTTTGTTTTACACATTCTGGCATCTTGGATATTGGTCAGGTTGCAGAAATCCTCACTGTACTGTGGCAAGTGGGTGTGGACTTCTGTGACCTCAAAGAAAGCTGTGATGTTTTCAATGGGATAGTCCTCTACTGGTGTATCTTCAGAGACTGCAGAATCTTGATCAGACTCTCCTTTCTCTTCAGTACACTGAATTTCTTCAATGACTTGAACTTCATTGATTTTTGTCTTTTTTGTGCAAGTGCTGGCTAAATGTAAAGTGCTTCCACATTTATGACACTTTAAGACAGGTCTTTCTGGTCTCTTATCCTCTCTGGGAATCTTAGAGGTCATCTTGGATTCTGTTGGGATTTTAGACCAAGTTTTACCAATTCTTGTTCTGGTAATGATATCTTCCATAGCATTAATGTAGTCTTCTGTTGAACAGGGTTCTACACATCTGCTTTTGATAGCATGTTCCAATTATCCTCCACACTTTCTTAATATTTTTATATTAATCATAGTGTCAGACATATCTGGTTGTAAAGCAGATAATCTGTCTTTTTGCTTGAAGAACCAAGTAAGTGGTTTATCTTTCTCTGAGTTAAAAATGGCATTTTCAAAGGCATTTTCTATTTTAAACCTCCAAGAATTATTGGCCCATTTTGTAATCATTTCAGATTTCCACCAAGACCAATCATGTTTACCATGATCAATCCTCATTTTGTAATACCATTTCTTTGCAGTTCTGGTAAACAAACAGTGTAATTTTCCCACTATTATTTCATCAGTTATATTAAAGTCTTCTTGCAACATATCAATAGTCCTGATGAATTCAATATGGTTATATTCTCCTTCACCAGAGAATGTTGGCCATTCTTCTATTTTGGGAATATCTTTTGCAGAGTAGGCATTTTCTCCCAAGAATGGGGTGAGACTTTCCTTAACAGAAAGTTTTTCTTCAGTTAAAGGTGTAGAATGTCTTGGCATATGTGGTTCATGATTCTTATGAATTTGTTCCACACTTGCAATTATTTCATTCTTCAACTTCTGCCTTTCACTGTCACTTTTTGCTAAGTGTATAGCAAATTGATTGGTATTCTCAACTATTTTTAAGACTTGGTCTTGTAAAATTGTAAGTTGATTATTCACTTTAAAAATGGAAAATTCTTCCATCTCATCATGCTGAACTTGGTACATGTTTTCAATTCTTTTTCAAGAATTGGTAATTGAGTCAAGTCTGGCATGTGTTACTTGGTGCAATTCAATGTATGTTTTATCATTTTTCTTTAATTCAACTATATCTGATGCAATTTTAGTTAACTTTTTATCAAGTTTACCAATTTCTACATTAATACTAGTTTGTACACCAATTATTTGCGTGGAAAGTTTCTGTTCATCCTTTCCTGCTCCTTGGCTGTGAATTTCATCAGAGTTCTGGCCATATTGAAGACACTGTCCACGGCTGAAGGCTCCAATTTGGGGATCCTGTACCCTTGTGGGTAAGGTCTGTGCCAATTGGCTTTGCCTTTTCCTTTGCCTTGATGGTTCTTGAGACCTTTCTGCTTCTTCTGAGGTCCCTTGGGCTTGTCCTTGGACACTTCTGGAGCTGGTTTGGAGCTGGTAGATGCCACTGGTGCCTCTGTCTCCAAGGCTGGAGTCATTTCCAACTCTTTCTTCTGGTCTATAGATAAAAGACTTTGGTTCTTCAACCAATTCTTTATCTTTTTGACCTTGTCTTTGCAAGACAGGGGGCTCCATCCTCCTAAGAGTTCTATGGTCTTCTCCTGACCCAGAAAGCTCTTGATGTGTAAGTAGGAGTTCATGGCCCCCTGCCAAAGGCTTGGGCATATTTCCCACTCCTCTTCTTTGGCTGCTCTGAACCAATTTTTGTACTGGCATTGATATATTTCTATTTCTGCCACTTGAAAATGGTTCAGCCCTGGAAATAATATCATGAATTAGTTCAGGCTCAGAATTCACGTCAAAATCTGTTGGTACAGACCTTGGGGAATGGGGGGCAGCTCTGGCATTCTCCAGATGTGTCTTTCTTGTGGAAGATTTGGCACTTCTGGATTTGGTCTTGCCTATTCCTTATCCACATCTATCTGGTTGGACTGAATAGTTGCTTCCATTTCTGGTATGCACCATTTTCACGTCAATTTAAAGATAAAAAGTGAAAATATAAGATAAAATACACACCTTTTGGTGGTAGTTTAGCCTTTTCTGAATTAAATAAGGTGCCTCTTTTAGCAATTTGCACCTCAATACTTTCTTCAGATTCTGCTTCTGAAGATTCAGGACTATTGATGTATCTTTTACTGAGTCTGTTGCCAGCTGCACAGTATTTGATTAAAGACACTAGAAAAAAAAATTATAAAAAAGAGAAAAAAATTATTTTTTATACTTTTTAAAATATTTTTAAAGATTTTTTTATAAGTTTTATATTTTTTAATATTAAAAAAATTATTCTTTTTAAAGAAAAAAAAATTAAAATTTAAGATTTTGAATGAAAATTAATTCAGAGTAACTCAAAGAATAATTTTATAAGTCTTTGGATGTGAAAAAGCCACGTGTAAAACAGTATAAAATTAAACCAAATTCCTCAATGAAAAAGATTTCCAAAACAATTTCAAAAATAAGAATTATTTTAACTCTAAAATGAAAGAAAAAAATTATTAAATTAATATATTTTAGAGCTTAAAAATATATTAATTAAGGGTACAAGGTTCAAAAAACACGGCCAGGCCCCCAAATGTAAGATGTGACTATGAAACTGATGATAATATTACTATTAATCAACAGTACTATGTCTGTTCTTATGAAATATAATAACAAAATATTACTATAACCACAATTAAATAATTAAAGAATTATTTCTTCCACGTGTTAAGCACTACTAGTGATTTTAACAGTGAGCAAGTAATTGTCTACAAGAATCAATTACAAAAAGAATTTAATAATAAAAACTTCTTTTATTAAAATAATAAAATTATTTTAATGTATAATTATCTTTTGAAAAAATAATTATAAAGATAATCCTTGAATAAAACTATTACTAGAGAAAAACTTTAAGAATTAAAGATAAATGACTCACTAATACTCCAAAGAACTTATTGATAGATAAAAGTAGAGAAATTTGACGTAGAATTGTGGATTTAAGGGATCAAAATGATTTATAGCAGGATTACAACAATATATAGTTGGATTCTATGATTTCACGTCTTTCTGATTGATTCTGAAAGATTAAAAACACTTAATAATAGCTTAACTAATACTTACTTGTTGGTAACAATGATATAAAATGATAATAAGATGATGATGATACGGGAAAAACAGCAAGAAGAAGCTTCTTTTAAGTCAACAACAGCTCACAGAGGCGTGCCATGGAGCAAACTGATAAACCAGTGAGTGAGAAAACAATAAACCCTTTTGGATTAATGATTGCATCATCTGTTGTCACGTAAGATTATCATAATTACTTAATTGATGCTTTTACGTGACTACCAACCCCAATATGGTTAAGAATAAAAGGAGTAACATCTGTAAATCTTCTTTTATTCTAAAATAATAACTGATTTCTCAAAGTTATCAATATTATTGCCAATTTCATCACAGGTTTTAATTACTGTGAATTTTTGAAGATTCAGTGTTTCACGTAGAATGGTCAAAAATGGACTGTAAGTAAAACTTTTAATTTCACTAGTAAAGCTGTAATTCTTTTTGGTTGTATCATAGATAATTTAGTTCTCCATTGGTCCTGAAAGTTTCAGAAAGATTCATTAAGAATTGTATTTTTAATGAATTTTTGAAGTTTTTACCTCATTTCTACGTAGAATTGCAAATATCAGTGTTTCACTGGTTGCTATGAGGTAAATCAATGGATACAAGTCCAAAAAGGGTTTTAATTACTCTTTTGGGGTTTATCCATGGAAAGTCATTAAGAATTGACGTGGTTACAGGAGTCTAAGTAGCTCTTTACCTCCTTGGCACGTCAAAATAGGAGGTTATTTGCTATTTTCTTAAGATTTACAGTAGTTGTGACATGGTAACCAAGTTCCCAAAGAGGTTTAGTTTACCAATTGGGTCAAGATCAACCATGGAACCAAGCTTTGGAGCTATTCACACCTCTTAGTCCTCAGAAGTTGGGTACCCTGGCTCTCTTTGATGTCTTTTGTCCCCCTTGCCTATTTTTTATGTCAAAATAGTAATTTAAGCTTAAAGTGAGATATCCACTATGGGTGTACCAAAAGTCCATGTAAGAATACCATGATATTAAGCTCTCAAAACATGCATAACACTATTCTTAGTGTGTATGTAACATGGGATTTCTCATTTTCCCATTATTTTGGCGTGAAATTAAGAAAAACAAAAATTTTCACAGATCTTTTATGTGGTATTGATGATGTGGTATTGAAGTATTTTCCATTTTACCACCTCAAAGAGTTAATTTGAGCTTATTCACTCTATGGAGCTACCCTAGGTGAATTTTTGTGTAGAATCCAAATCTGGCCTTAAATTCATGGATTTACTTACTCAATAAAAAGTTATTCATCTTTTCTGAAATCAAAAATGATGAATTTTGAAAATATGCATGATTTATGAGTTATGTATAATTCAAAATTTCTTTTTAAGATAATTGTGGCCTATTTGGGTATGTAAAATATACCTCAAGGCTCACAGCTGTCAAAACTTTTCAGATGATAATGCTTGAAAATCATTCATTGTATACATGTAATGTGATGGATATCTTCTACAATGATTGATGTATCTTTGTGATGTTATCATATCTAATAAGATTATATCTTCCTGGATATCAGAATTGCTATCAGAGTTGAGAGCATCAATGAACTGCAGTGATTTTAAGGTCTGAAGTAAATGTAGCCTTTGCAATGCCTTTGGCATGGTAAATGAAGAAAATATGTATAGAAAATGAAATTTGAAATCAAATAACTTAATAAATGACCAGTATATTCAAAATTTTATGCAATAGAAGGGGAGTTTTATGCAATTTAAGAGGCCCTACTGAGCTGTGTGTGGTAAAAATGTCCCTTGAAGTGAAGCTAAAGGTGGGATTTTAGTATCTCAACATGGGATTTGGTACCAAAAAACTTGGGTTTTTGTACCTCAAAATACCTCACCTCTTGAGGTGTGGGATTTCCCAAATCCCAAAACGTTAATGTGGGATTTGGCAAAAAAAACTCAGTATTTGGAGTGTGGGATTTGGCAACTTTGACACGCCCTAATATCCCCTTTTCATAGTTATTTTAACTCTTATTATTCATTATTATTAGTATATCAATATTACAATAAATAAAATACTAGTAATTCTTACTTATTGTTTCATAGTCAAACCTTACTTTGGGTTTTTTTGCAAATGGGTGTGAGGGGGGATGTTGAAAATCATCTCAACACAGCTCAAAATGATTGATACTCTTAATCAATACATCAACAAAATACCTCAGCATAAAAGACCATGAACACATCATGCACATCACTAGAAAACAATTATTTCAACTTATAAGCCAGCCCCTCTACCTTCATCAGAGGAATGATCATTCTTTCTTTCTTTTCCTCTTCATTCCTCTCTAGATCTTCTATCTTCCTTTCTTTCTCACTTTTTATTTATTCTTATTCCTTATTCACTTGTTTCATTTTTCTTACTGTTTGATGTTGATTCAGGTACAGTCAAGTCATACTACTGCATAATTAAAATAACTATAAAGTTAATATTTGTTGGTGTCTAGTTTGGTCATTGTATTCAATAGTAGCTGTAGTTGTATGAGTAGCTCATTATTAATATTTTGTGTGGTTTTATGCACCTTTAAGTACATTTCAACTACAGTACTATCCTTTGTCATGTTGGTGAATCACCTGTTAGCATAATAATACTCCTTACTTTCATCCTTTAACAGCACCATCTACAAAGCCCTGTAACTTTGCCAATAGTTGGGACAAGGCATGAAATTTCTAAAAGAGAATAACTCTCAGTCTGTGAGCAGGGAGTCCCCTTGCAGAGCTTTGAGCCCATCCCCAGCTCAGGTAAAAATCACAACATTATGAGAACCTCATGTTGTAAAAATGCAAGACTAAACAGTGATATTATTACGTTAACGAGCTTTACAGTATGATAAATAATTAGAGTAAAGCAATGACTCAGTGATACCTAAATGGTGGACAACTAATGATTAAGATAATTTGCACAGCAATAACAATAATAAGGAAGAACAGGTGTCTTGATATGAAACAGGAAGGTTAGTAACTAGAGTAAGATGTAACAAAGATCGACTGGTCTACAATACCTGAATCAACACAATAGTATAGAAAGAATGAAAAGTGGTGTAAAAGAATGTAAGAGAAAAAAGTTAATGGAATTCATTGTTTAATTTATATATTCCACTATCAATTATTAACGCTTCTTACAGCTTTCCACCAGATGCATTTTTCAATATTAAACAATTTTCAATTAACCTATGTGCACTCTCAAAGCTTACAAACCTTGTCAGCATTAAGATAATCAAATAATAATACAGTCTTCAAGTATCACATTCCCGGGAGGCATACCATAAAACATCAAACTCTTACCAAACCACCACTATTAACTGCATCTACCTGATCACATTGATTGGGGGCTCCTCCAATGAGATTGTTGTAATTTGGTGGTGAACTCCTTTTGGGTATTTTCAAAACTCCAAATACTAACAACTTAATTGGTACATCTAATTTGATGGCTTTCTTCATATACGATTAAATTGAATTTTTGTATTTCCCACCAGGTGACATGGAGGAAACACTAATGAAGAAGGTTGGTCAAAGGGAACAACTTGAAGTCAAAATGCAAGAACTAATGGAAAAAGACAACACAAGATCCAAAAAACCTTTCAAAAGCTTTTCTCTTATCTTAGATCAGTACAACCAAGCTTGAGAGACTACCAATATTTTCCTCACCCAGATAATGCTTTTGTGCTTCCAAATTATTCAAAAGGTGTGAAATAAGCTTTTTCGGAAAATTTGTAGGAATATTTCATCATTTCAGCCAAGAAATATAATTTATTTCAAAGATAAAAATTCCAAAAACTAAAAAGGTCAGCTGAATTATTGATTCAGGCTCCACAAGGGTTCACAAAGTGCTATTTGTTCTTTTGTAGGTTCAGAAGACAATAAAAAAAAGAGAGAATGAATCTTATGAAGTAAATTATTTTTTTCAAGAATTGAATATAGCTCAAGTCAGAGGTTATGGATCTTGTTTTTTCATACCCATGAGACAAATCATTATCCTGGAAGCATATTAAAAATAACCAGACTAGACTCTGGGGATCCTTAAGCCAAGATTCCTTTTTTGAAATATCAATAGGTTGGTTGGACTTGAAGTTTAATTTTCAAGGGATGGTTTCTTTCTTTATAAAAAAAGCCTTTAGAATCTCAATTATTATAATTAATATTTTATTTTATATATTTGAGTTTTTTTTTCTATTCTTATCTCATTTAAAAATGTTTATTTAATATTTCATTTTGAATTAAAATATCTTGAAACAAAAAAAACCTTGAACTTTTTTTCTTTTTGAAATTTCCAGATTTCGCACTCATATTAATCACATGATTGAATATGAAATTCCATATTGGAGATTTTATAGAAGGTGTACAGGAAATTTTTGTTTGTTTGACATGGAAAATTTGATGCAATTTCCATTTAATGAATAAAATAAATTTTTTTGAAAATAAAAATCATTTCACCTATTTTTATCATGTATAAAAAGCACAATTTATTGAAAAACAGTAGCACTGAAAGATGAAATATCACTATCTACAGCAGTGAAACCAAAAATAAGAACATAATACAAAATAAAATGAACAAGTTAGATTTGAAAATCTTTATAATTCATGTATATAGAATCACTATTCAAAAAATTCAAACAATAGAAAATATCTTTCAACTCCTTTATGATACATTTTTCAGATATTTAATATCTGATAAACTCAAAAATTTTCTTTCAATGCCAGTTTCCACATTCAAAGACATATCCTTCATTACCAGAGTAACCTAAATCTTGAAATTCATCTTCATGAATATTGTTATTCTCTTCTCCTTCATACTCATTTTCATTCTCTTCATCTGAAAACATGTCTTTATTTATTCTTCCTCACTTTAAATATCTTCATAGCCTTAATTTAATCTGTTATCATGTTAATCAGCGGGAATTTCAGGATATAAGTCATATTTCTGTACCAATTTATCCCAATATTTCTCACTAAAACTCTTTTCAGTAAATTTTTAATCAGGGTTATGTACTTATTGAATTGACTGTGATGAATAAGAGAAGATAGAAACTCTTATTGTGTTGGAATTAATTGTTTTTTGAGCAGGAGAGCAAGTTTTTAACCATTTATGATCAAAAAAATCAATGGGTAATCTTTTTGGAGGATGTCTAAAAGCTTTAGGTGAAGTTCTTCTCCTGATGCATTGGTGCCTCTGAGACCTCCCTCTTGTATTTATTGAAGCTTTTTCAATTGCTTAATCCACCCTATGCCTCAATGTGGTTGCATTTTCAGATTGATGTGGTCATTTCTTATTATTTAACCATTCATTTTGAATCAAACTTTTCATTGCTATCGGAATGAATTTCATCCAAGACCTTGACAAATTGCTTAGGAAAATTCTCATGAACTCCAAACTTGTAGCAACTCTTAAAAATATGGATTAAATAATTTCTATTAGTTGATAAGAAATACTAAAAAAGGCTTAGCCACTGACCCTTTGTATATTTTTTTTTGCAAAGGAGCATTTTTCTAAGTATTTTTAGAGCTCTGTCACAACCACGAAGATTGACCCTCCTCCATGGGTGTTGCAGCAATTCTAACCTGGAACCAAGTTGGGGCCAATTGGCCACACCATATCTTTTATGGCCAATTGGTCCCCTCTGGTGCTCTATGGCCATTTGGCCATATCCTGCCATCATTGGCCTCCTTGGCCAATTTCCATATCACCAACCCCTAGGCCTTTATCTTTGATTTTGGTCCTGGGGGGTTCTGGGCCACCCCCTTTCATTAGGGGGTTTAGGCCTAAATGGCCTTTTTGGGCCATTTAGGCCCCCTATGGCTTCTTGGGCCCATAGGCCATAATTCACGGTCCGCGGTCCATAGGCAAATTAGGCCCCTTTTGGCCTAATCCAATGAGGCCAATAGGGGCCAAAGGGGGAAACCATCTGGCCCACCTGAGCCAATTTTGGCCACCAATCCCTTGGACCCAAATCTGGCCAAAAACCCTTTGGACACCAAATTGGCCATAGAACCCGTAGGACCCATTTTTGGCCATGGACCACCATGGCCTCTGGCAACCACCAGAGGCCACCAGACTAGCTCAGCATGCACTGCCCTCAACTAAAGGAGAATTCTTTGATTCCTCCATGCACTCCATACTCAAGGTTGCAGGAGTGGTTCATATATGGTGTTATATACCATTATGCACCATTTTTGCTCAGCAATTCAATGGTGATGTTTTCAGGACCAAATCCCACAATTCCAAATCAAGGTCCCAAAATCCAATTCCCATTTCAAAGGAGGACCTTTCAGCTCATCAGTCTGGCAATCAGAAGATCATTCAAGGACCCCAACCACCTGACTCTGCAGGAGTTGGGTTGGCACTTTCATTCAGGATTCTTCCCAAGGTTCATTCTTAGAGGTATTACATCATTTCAATCATTTGTCAAGGCATCAAGTATTTCAATACTCCTTGGAAAACTCAATTGGTCCATACAGGTGACAATTCAATCAACCTGTATGTCCTTGGCCCAATTGGGCCAATTCAATCTTCCACTGTTGGAATTCAATCACAAAGTTCAATTTCAAGATGGCCAGAACTGTATTGGCCCAATTCAGACAATACAGATGGTGCTCCACCTTCCAGGATCAGTCCTTCAGTTTTCCACATATACTGGCCACCTTTCAGAACCTGGGGACTTTTTCCCCAGTTAATTAATATATTGGATTTATTATTATCTTTATTTTCTTTTACTTTATTAAAGTTGATACTGATAATCTTAAGTCAGTCATTCAGCACCTTTTCCCTTTTCTTCCTTGCCTGTCAGTGGATATTGGTGGTCATATCCTTTACTAATTCCATTCCCTTTTCTGGCAGGTTGCAACAGTGAATTGAGGATTCACTTGGTTGGCTTCTTGGCCTTTGGCTTCTTTATTATCTTTGGCCTTTGGCTTCTTATCTTTTCTTTTATTTTGGCATACTTTTCTTTCCATTCTTCTTCTTTAAAGACATTAATCTTTATTATTCTTTATATCCTTTGGAGCCCTCCAAGTGAGTTCTTGATTCCTGAGTGCCAGGCCCTCTTGCTTCCATAAGAGCCCCTGTGACAAGCTCCCATTTTTGTTGATTTCTCTCTTGGAAATTTTAGCTTGTAAGTAATTTACAAAGTGGTTGTAGGTTTCTTCAAGTAGAATGAGGTTATTGAGAAATCAGGAATTTATTTTCATTAATTGATAAGAACCACCAATTTCAATCTGTCAAAAGTGCTTTATTTCACTTATTTGAAAAGCCTCATTGTAAAGGGTATCAATTGGTTCATCCAGAAAAGTGGACCATCTCAGAACTACAAGATTTTCAAGTCGTTCTTTTTTTATATAATATGAAAAACTCCTGAACATTTACAATCTCTTGTCCACTCTTCTTCCTGCCTGGTTTGGTTCCTCTAATATTAATTATGTCTACTTCAGGTATCAAATCAATGTCAGTGCTAATATTGTTAACTTGTTTTATCTAATAAAAATCTTAAAATTAATTATTGAATTCCTTAAGAAGAGTAGAATCAGGTAAAATTGGAACCAACATTTCATATATAAGGCCCCAGATCATATTTATGTGCATAAAAATCCTTCCATATTGGGAAAAAAGAAGAAATAGTTTATATCATGACATATGATAATCTTCAGTTTTTGAGAAGCTAACTTTATTTGGCTTTAAGACTTCAGGTTTATCTTTAATTCTGGGCCTGTTTTTCCTTGTTTCATTAGTTCAAAAAGGTGTGAAAACCTGTCTTTTAGAAACAGAATTTAACTTCTTTTTTGTTTGGCTTTGAATTTTTTTATCTTTCCTCACATAGTTTGCAGGGAAATTTTTTTAAAGTGTTTCTTTCTATTTTTTGGTTGTTGATTATAATTTTTTGGAATTTTGACTAAATTTTACTTGAAGATTCTCCACCTTTGCAAGTATGGTTTCTACCTCTTGATCAAAATTTTTTAACCAAGTTTTCAAGTGTATTATGAATCAATTTTGTTTTTAAATCATTTGAGACATATCAGGCTTATTATTTTGATTAATAATACAAATTTGGGTTTAGTGATCTTGAAATCTCATATCAAATATGTATAATACTCAATTATTTTTAAGTTAAAATTAATTAATAAGATATTGTTATTGAGAAATCCCAAAGGGGGTTTTTTTTTGAAGAGGACCTGTTTTTATACTATAATCAGATAAAAATAGGAATCATTCTTTTTTTTACAAAAGGTGACATCTGTGATGGTTGTGAAGAATTTAATTCAAGAATGAAATTATTTTTAGTTCATATTTTTAAATGAGAAATAAGTTTACCATTCAGAATGGATCAGGGAAGTTTCAGGAAAGAGTTTCCTTACCTTCATCAGGTCAAGTTCTTGGCAAGGTGGATCTCTACAACTAAACACTGGATATGTCATGGGTTCAAGAAAAATTTGAGGCAATTCTAAAAAAAATTTTTTGTGTAAGTTTCAAGAATAATTCAAATCAAGTTTGAAAAAAAAAAAAACAGAAGAACAAAAGATTTCTTGGAATAATTAATAAAAAAGAAAAAATATTTTTTTTATAGAATATTTTTAACCTAATCCACAAGCTGGAAATCAAAATTCATAGTAACTTCACTAAAATTGAGTAATCTTTTTAAATAAAAACCAAAAAAATTATTTCAAGCTGACCAAAATATCACATGATTTGGAAAAATTTAAATTAATTCAAGGTGCATACCTATAATTACAAATTGATGTTACAACTCAATCTCATTGTTCAGAATTAATGTCAAAAATTCATATAAAAATCCATACCATCTGATTGGTCAGAATTCAAATTGATTCCAGGTGCATACCTATAATTACCTAGTGATATGAAAACTCAACCTAATTGGTCAGAACTTAGATCCCATGTCACATTGCTACACCAAAATTACACATCTCACCAGCTATAACCTCTCTAGTCTTATTTTTTTTAATTCCCCTTTTTTGATTTCCTATTAGGAGAGTCAAAAAAATATAAATAGAGGCCCTCTATTTCAAATTTTCCCAATCATCATAGAGCAAGTTTTCACCTTCCAGAATCACAAACATCCTTGAACTAGCAGTATATATAGATTAGTATTAATTCTTTAGTTGTGGAAGGATTAGTATTATTAGAAATCCTTATTATTCTGAGTATTAAATCTACTAGTTTTATTATTAGTATTAAGAATTAAAATAATTTCTATAATAAACATAGAACCATAAAGAAAATTGAGTCTTATTAAATAACTGTTGTCCTTTTAAGAATTTCTTATTAATCTTAGTCCAATTCTATTTTAAAAAATATTTTAAACTTTAATATATATCAAAATTATACTCTGATGGAGAGAAGAATTATTAGCCATTATTTAATTTGCAATATGAGTGTTATATCAAATTTTTAACTATAGTTTTATTGATAGGTCTGATTTAGAGACTACTGATAAGTATTCTCTATCTGTCAAAGCCACAAATTGTATTTTATGTTGTGATTCTCTGTAAGTTAACTATTCAGTATTATTCAGAGTGAAATCACAATATTCTGGAACCCATAGTTCTTGGAAAATTTTCAAATTCAAAAAAAATACTTACCAATAATTTTCCCCTCAATTTATTACCTTATTTCATCCTAAACCATAAGACAAAATTCCCAAAATTCTCTAATTTTGAAAGAGATTTTCTTAAAATAAATTCAAAATCAAAACCAATTGAATGTTTATTTTATTAATCTGTTTCAATCCAATAATGAATATGATTTATAATAAGAGTATTATAACATAAATATTTTTATTATTAATATTATCAATTTTTGATAATTTAAGAAATCAAAATATTCTCCTTGAAAAAATTCTCTTATTATGATTAAAGTAATAAATTTTTTTTTATTTGTTTTATCATAATTAATTTAGGGTAAAATCAAAATGAGTTTTTTCTTAACAAAAGAGTTTTTAAAAAAAATTAAATATATTAAAAGATAATTTTCAAAAAATTAGTTTTATTAGTTTATAATTTTGAAAAAAAAAAAAAAAAAAAAAATATTTTAATTCTTTATTTTAATTTTAATTAAATAAATTAAATGTTTTTTTTTTTTTTATTATTTTTATTTATTTAAAATATTTTCATTTTTAATAATCATTTTATTAAATAAATTTTTAATTTTACTTTTTTTTTTTTTTTTTTTTATTACCTTTAATTTAATTTAATCTAATTTAATAAAATTATTAAATATTTTCAATTATATAAAATTTATAAAAAAAAAAAAAAAAAAAAAAAAAATCATGATTTTAATATTCATTAAAAATATTTATGATTTTGAATTTAATTATATAATAATTATATTTTGATTTAAGAATAATCAATATATAAGAAAAAAAAACATTATATAAAATATAAATTAAAATTTATTTCTAAAAATTTAAAAAATAATATTAATCAAAAATCAAATATAAAACAAAATTTTAATTCAAAAAATTTTTCTTTTAATATCAAAAAAAAGTTAAAAAATTCAATTTTAAATATTTTAATGGAACTCAAATTCAATTCTAAATATTAGGTGAGGTTAAAAATTTGATATTTAAAATTTAAAGACTCCAAAAATAAATTTTGATTTTAACAATACAAGAAGAATGAGTAATATAATTTCTTACTCAATATATAATTTTTTTAACATAAAACAATTTTATAGAAGGGTATCTGTTTTATTATATATATATATGTAAATAAAATTCTAAAGTTCTTGAGGAATTATTTTATTAAAATCAGGTTTATTCCAAATTGAAATTTTTTCAGTTTCACTAATATTCACTAATAGTTTCTTTTAAGTGAGATTTAGAAAAGTTTAATATTTAAATTTCAATGTTTCTTTCATTTATTAAAATATCTGAAGAAAAAAAACTGAATTATGTTGGTAATTATTATGATTAATTTTATCATATTTTTTAAATTATTGAGTTCTTAAAAGTCTTACCAAACTAATATTTTAATCGAGCTTAACTTAAGCTTTTAGTCTTTCATATTTAGTTTGAATTTCTTCCAAAACATCTTTTTTTGAATTTAATCTTTTTTTATTTACTACCTGAGTAAAATCTTTCTGCCATTTAAAATTCCAAATGAAACACTTTCCATAAGTTGTAACCATTTTTAAAATGGTGATTCTTGATAAATTTGAAAGAAATTTAATATTATCTAATTTCTTAATTTTGATAGATTAACACTTGGAAGGTTCTATGAAATAGAAAAAATGATATAAAAGTAAAAAATTTATGGAATTAGCTAAGAATTAATTTGCTTTAGAATATTTAAGGATTAATTATTGAAAAAACCATATTAATATTGTAATTTTTCATCCAATGTTTTTTTAAGTGACTTTTTCTACAAAAATTATTATTAAAAAATAAAATTTTGAGCTCATATCAAGAACTGGTTAAGAAATATCATATTTGAAGGTTTTAAATATGGCTGATAGGATTTCCAAATTGAAATAGTAGGTCAGAGCTTAGTAAGAAGCAAATTGAAAGCCAAGTTTGAGATGAGCTTTATATAATATTTTCACTAATTTGGATATCTTTTCTTTAATTGTGAATTATAATGAGTTAAATGAAGAATCAAATATAATCAGGTAAATTATAAAATAAAGCTCAAAATCATACCTGAGATTTAAATTACTTTTATACCTCTTTTGTGGAAAGAAATTGGAAGAAGGGAGAATTTTCAGTTGATTTCAAAACAATTGGAGAAATTAATATATATACAAATTTTTTTTTTTGAAAAATACATTTGTTAAAGATTAGTTTTAATTTGATAATAAAATGAATTATATTCTATTATATTCCATTTTTTAATAAGGAAAAAAAAATAATTTGGTGAAAAAGCTCAATCTAAATAAATAAAAAATTTGAAATAATTTAAAATTTATTTATTTATTTTTTGAATAAGAAAGAAAAATTATATCTTGATTAAATTTTTTAAATAAATGAAATCAAATAATAATAATAATAATAATAATAATAATAATAATAATAATAAAAATGAAAAAAAAAATTAAAAAAAAAAATATTTTTTTTCTTTAAGAAAAAAAAGAAACAATAAATTCAATTCTAAAAATTCAAAAATAAATAAACTTTAAAAAAAAAAAAAATCTATCTATTTAAATTTCAATTTTAATTAAAGATTTTTAAAATTACTATATAATAAATTTAAAAAAAAAATTATAAATTAATTAAAATTAAAAAAAATAAGATTATAATTTTAATTTTAAAAATAATTTAAATTTAATAAACCCAAAAAAAAAAAAAAAAAAAAAACTTTTTAAATAAATTTGAATAATTTTTTTTTTTTTTAATTAAACTTTTTTATTAATTATTAAAAAAAAAAAAAAAAAATCAAAAATTAATTATATATTCTTTAATAACTTGCACAAATTCTTTTTTTTTTAAAAAAAAAAAGAAAACAATTAATATTTTAATTATTTATTCATTTATTTTTCTTTTTTTTGTTTTTTAGAATAACTTTCAAATATAATTTTAAAATTATTTAAAAAATATAAATATAAATTATTTTTTTTTATAAATATTAAAATATAATTTTATCAAAAAAAAAAAAAATTTTTTTTTAAAAAATTATAATTCAAATTTTTATTAAAATATTTTAAATATTAATTCTTAAAATAATTTTTTTTTTTTTTTTTATTATTATTATTAATTTAATTTTATAATTTTAATTTTATCTTAAATTTTTCTATTTTTGTTTTTTTGATTAAATTTTCAATTATTTATCTCTAATTTAATTTAATTTATTTTTATCTTTTCAAAAGAAAAAAAAAATTCTTTTTTTAACTTTTTTTTTAAAATTGTTTTTTTTTTTTTTTTTTTATCTTTTTATTGAAAAATTTAATTTAAAAAAAAAAAAAAACCTCTATTATTTTTCTTAATATTTTTTTATTTAAATTTTTCTGATTATTTTCAAAAAAAATTAAATATAAAGATTAATTATATATATAAATTATTTCAAAATTTAATTTAATATTGATTTATAATTCAATTTTTTTTCAAAAAAATCTAAAACAAATTAAACTATAAATTTATTAAAAGATCTTATAGAGTTTTTTTATGTATAAATTTTCTCATTTTTTATTGAAATTAAACCTTTTTTTTATAATATTATATGATATCAATTAAATAGATTAAATTAATATAATTCCTTTTTTTTTTTTTTTGGTTTTATTTAATGAATAAAATTGAATAAAAAAAATAAATTTGACAGAATCAAGATTTGAATTCAAATCAAATTTATCATTATTAAAGAAATTTCTATATAATAATAATTCACTAAGATTTAATTAATTAAAATAATTCTTATATTTTATTTTATATCAATGAGTTAAAATTAATTTTATTTTAATTTTATTTATTTTGATTTTTAAATTTAATTTTAAGAATTAGTAAAAAGAAAAAAAAAAAAAAAAAAACAAGGTTAAAAGATAAAATTTTAATTAAAAATCTATTTAATTAATTATGTTTAAATAAAAAAGAGATTTAAAATTTAAATTAATATTTAAAAAATATAAAAGATTAATTTTTTTGGGATTTTTTTTTTTTATATTACTAAATTAATTAAAGGATAATTTTGATAAAAAAAATTATTTAATTAAATTAAAAAAAAGAAAATTATTAACTTAAATTTTTTATCAATTAAATTTAAAACTTTATAAAATTAAATAAATAAAAAATTATCCAAAATTTTTGAATTAAATTTTTTTAGTTAAGTTTTTATAAATTAAATTTAATTACTTAGGTTTTTTTTTTTTTAAAATAATAATAATAATAATAATAGGGTACTAAATTAAGAAAAAAAAAAAGAAAAATTTATTAATAAAAAAGACACATTTAAGGGATTTTAAAGATTTCAAAATTAAGTATTTAAAAAATGAATATAATTTCATTACCCTAAATCTCAAAAATCTGAAATTAAAAAATATTTTTTCTTTTGAAAAAATAACAATTCATGGTTGAGTAAATCTTAAGGCTTAATTAATTTCAAAATGGTGATTTTAAATATTAAATACTATTTTAAAATAAAATTGATATTATTTTTTATATTTTCTAATAATTCTAAAACTTTTAATTAAGTCAAACTACAAATTTTCCTAAAATTTCAAAAAAAAAAAATTGTAAAAATCTGTTCAAATATTTAATTCCACTTCAGTAAATGTGTCTCTCACACATGATTATGATCCTGGATTTGAGCATCACATTTTACTACTCAAGGCTCTATATGAAAAGAATATCTTATTCTATACCAATGCATACATCACTAACCAATTTATGAAGAATATAATCTATTTATTATTTCTGATGGTCACTTTGAAAAATTATTTTGATAAATATCATATTAATTCCACCTCCTTTTAAATATGTTTAAGGATATCCAGCTTTTACAGGAAAATTAAATTTCTTCACAAAAAAAACCTTGCTTTAAAAGCAGGTGGTTGACCTTTTCTGATTTGGCTCGATTGTTAATGGGGCTTCAATTACAAAAATGGAAAATATCTTTGGATTATCATATGGAGAAAGATTTCTATATACCAGTCACTTTATTGAAGTAATCTTTTTACTTGGAAATATATTCAATTCCTTGAAAAACTATAATTAATGTCTTGAAATCTCTCAAGTGATGCAATTGGATGGATTCCCTAGATGTGACCTCAAAATCACATGTTGAAAATAATGTTTCTTTTTATCCTCAAATGATAAAATAAATTCATCAATTCCTTTTTTTTAAAAATTGAAGGACACTTTCAAAACTCCATTAATCTTTTTTTTTAAAAAGTTAATGCTTTGGGAGAAAAAACATGATTTGAAATTCAGTATTTTGATGTTTTAAATTTCCTATTTATTTATTTATTTGAGATTTTTAAGGACTAAATCTCAAATTATTTTTAAGTTAAGATTTTTTTTTAAAAAATAATTGATAAACTCTTATTAATAATTTATAAGTAAATAATTTATAAATAATTTAAAATTTAAATTAAATTAAAATAATTTTCTTTTTTCTTTGTTTCATTAAAAATTTTTATAATTTTATGATTTTTTTGAAGTTAAAATGCAATTTAAAAATCAAAAGATGAAATATTCAAATCAATCAAGATTTATTCAAATTTAAAATTTCTTTTTTTATTGTTTTTTTTAAAAAAACAAAAGGCTACTTTAGTTTTAATTGATTGATTTTTGATTTAAATTTTTTGATAAAAATATTTTTAATTAATTTCATTCTCATTTGATTTTAAAAAATAAAAAAAGACCTAATCAATTTTTAATTTGATTAAAAATCATAAAATTAAAATAAAAAATAAAATTAAAATAATTTTTATTTTAAATTTTAAATTTTAAATTTGAAATCAAGATTTTTTGCAAAATGATAAATTTTTATTGAGCCTCAGACAAATTTTCAATTTATTAAATTCTCAAAATTCTCAAAATTCTCAAATTTTTAAATTTCTAAATTTTTAAATTTCAATGTTACATTCTCATTCACACTCTCATTCTCCACCTCATCCTCAAAATTTCAAACAGATTCATTCATCCAAAATTATTTTAACAAATCAAAATCAAAATCAAAATCAAAATCAAAATCGAAATCGAAATCAAAATCGAAATCAACCAAGCTCTTCTCAATTAACTTCAATTTATTCAGCTCCTTCTAGATTACAATCAAAAAATTTATCATCAGAAATCTCATCAAATCATCAAAATCTTTCAATTTCAAACTCATTCAAAAAATCAAATTCAATCATTAAAATTTCAAATTCAATCAATCCCACAATTTATAATCATCATCAAAATCATCTTCTAAATCATCCAAATCATCATATAAATCATCCAAATCAGCAAAATCATCATATAAATCATATAAATCATCTAAATCATCAAAATCAAAATCATACTACAAATCATTCCATCATCAGAAAAGGTCATCAATTTGGTCTCGCTTTAAACGATTTTGATGTGATTCGTGTCTTAGGAACTGGTACTTTTGGCAAAGTCTTATTAGTCAAATTAATCTCTAATGATCAAATTCATTCAAATCATTACTTTGCAATGAAAGTCCTAGTCAAATCTCAAGTAGTCAAATTAAAACAAGTCGAACATATGAACTCTGAAAAAAACTTATTAGCTCTTGTTTCTTCAACTTCTTCAATCGGTCCAAAAAAATTTTGTGTTTCATTATTTTGCACTTTTCAAGATGAAAGAAATCTTTACATGTTAATGGAATTCGTTCAAGGTGGTGAATTATTCAGTCATCTAAGAAGAGCTGGTAGATTCTTAGTAGACGTAGCAAGATTCTTTGCTGCAAACGTCCTCCTCGCTTTAGAAGGTTTACATCAATTAGATATCGTTTATCGTGATCTAAAACCTGAAAATATCTTATTGGCTTCTAACGTAATCTTTCTCTTTTAAATTATTCATAAATCCTTCCTTTTTTATACTTAATTAATCCTTTTCAATCCTTTTTAGGGTTATATTAAATTAACTGATTTTGGTTTTGCTAAACGAGTCCCCGATCGTACTTGGACTTTATGTGGTACTCCTGAATATTTAGCTCCTGAAATCATTCAATCAAAAGGTCATGGTAAACCTGCTGATTGGTGGGCTTTTGGTATCCTAATCTTTGAAATGTTAGTGGGTTATCCACCATTTTTTAATTCAGACGGTCAAGGCCCTTTTGGTATTTATGAAAAGATCTTAGCTTGTCATTTAATCTTCCCTCAAGAATTTAATCCTTCCGCTATGGATTTAGTCAAAAAATTATTAATTGCTGATAGATCTAAAAGAATCGGTAATCTAAAAGGTGGAATAAATGATATTAAAGATCATGATTGGTTTAAAGGCGTAGATTGGAATTTATTACTTCAACAACTCATTCCTGTAAAGTTCTTTCTTTCTTCTTTATTTAATTAATTATCATCATCATTTTTAAAACAAAAACAAAACAAAAACAAAAAAACTTGTCCTTTTAATTAGGCTCCAATCATACCTAAAATCTCAAAACCGTCTGATAGTTCAAATTTTGAATATTACCCTGCTGCTCAAATGGATGACTTACCTGGTATTCAACGTGGCAGTCGTCCCTTATCTTATGATGGTCATCAATATAATTCAAATCAATCTGATCAAGATATCGACCCTTATGGTGTAAGTCTTACTCCCTCTTTCAAACAAAATTAATTTCAAGCGTTGATATTCGTACCTCTTTAGTATTTATTTGAATCATTTTAAAAATTAAACCTATACTACATACATCATTCACAAAAAACATTTAATAAAACATTGTATTTAAACCTTTTGCAGCATACCCTCTTACCTTCAACCCCTCACAAAAAAATAATAAAAAAAAAACTCTTTTCAGATCAACAAAATGGATTTACGCCAATTTTCGCATATTGTCACATACACATATACTTGCAGTTTGTATTGGTTTGTTCTTGGTAAATTAATTAAATTTATTGTCATCAGTCTACATGCATCATGTTAAATCTTAAAAACACATACATCTCTATGTATTCATTTCCTTTAAATAAGTCATGGTCATCTTCCTAGACTCAAGATGTTTGTTAGTACTAAAATTAAATCTTGTTCAAAACTTGTTAGTGTTATCTTTTAAGGAAAACTTACTCATTATCATTATCTTTTGCAAATAAACCTTTTCTCAGCTTATTTATCTGCAAACTTTTAAATCACTTGGCATATTTTAATTTCGTCAAATCCTAATTGAACCTAATCATTTGTTCTCAAAGAATTTGAACTCTCAACAACAATCCATGATTTTTTAACTTACTTTCTATAATCAATATAATTTCTTACTCTGTTCGCATTTTTAAATTATAAACTTATTTTTTAAGAAAAATTTAATCCTTGTCAAGTCATCTTGTTTTAAAAAGGCTTACTAAGCGCAGGCCAATGTCATAAAAAAATGATGCTGGTGTTACCACGCCCCCCTCCCACCATCCCTTCAGACTGAAGGGTTTTTGCTTTTTTTTTGTTGATTAAAACTAAGAAAACTGATTGAAAAAATTAAAAGAAAAAAAGCTAATTTGACAAAAAGAAAACAAAAAAAAATGTAAGGGGATTAAAAAATTCAACTAAAAAATTAATGAATTCATAAATAAGAAAGAAAACACTTTTCCAAAAAAAAAAAAAATTAATGAAAAAAAAAAAAAAAAAGGTAATAAAACCCTTTCTCCCCTTCCCAATTGACCCATTCAAAAGAAAAAAAAAGAAAGGAAAACTTCTTTTTTTTTTTCTTTTTGAATTAAATTAACTTTTCTTGAATTTTTTTTTTTTTATTTATTATATATTATTTTAATCTTAATTTATTAATCTTAAAAATTTTTATTTTTATTTTTTTAAATTAAATTAATAAATTAAATTAATTAAAAGTTTTTTTTTAAAAAAAAAAAAAAAAAATCAAATAATAAAAAATTTTTTTAGTAAAAAAAAAAAAAAAAAAAAAAAAACATTTTAATTTAATTTTAAAAATTGTTTCTTTTTTTTTTTTTTTTTTTTTTTTTTTTTTTTTTTTAATCATTTTTTTTTTTTTTTTGCTAAAAATATAAATATAAATAAATATAAGTTTTTTTGATCAAAAAAAAAAAAAAAAAATTTAAATAAATGATTGATAATAATAATAATTAAATCAATTTTTCAATTTTTCTTTTTTTTATCAATTTTTTTTTTTTTGTATCAACAAAATTTGTTTAAAAAAAAAAAAAAAAAAAAAAAAAAAAAAAAAAAAAAAATTAATTTTTTTTTTTTTTTTTTTAGTTTTTTGAAAGAAATAAAATTAAAGTGGTTAAATTTAATCAATCTTGAGAATTAAAAAAAAAAAAAAAAAAATAAGAAAAATGGAAAAAAATCAAAAAATCAAAAAATGGAAAAAATGAAAAAAAATAAAAAAAGGGTGTTGTTAAACACACATAAGTGACCTTATTTTTCAAAAAAAAAAAAATAATCCTCAGGCTCAGTTTTGAGGATTTTTTTAAATTTTTTTTTTTTTTTGCCATATTTTTCTCAACTTGGAATTTCAATAAGCACAAATTTTTTCAAAATTTTTTTTTTTTTTTTTTTTTTTTGCCAAATTTCATCAATTTGGCCAATATGTTAAAAATGGCATTTTTTTTTTCAAAAATTCATTTAAAATCTTCCCACTTATGAATTTCCTTAATTTTTTTTTAAAAATGAAGGCTTCAATGTGAAGAATAAAGTACTAGAATCTCATAATTTTTGGAATTTTTTTGGGTGGGACAAGTGAAGGTGCAAAAAGGGTTTTTTTTTCAAATGTTTTTTCCCATCATTATAATATGCCTATTTTCAAAAAGTGAATTTAATAACTTCCCATTTATGAATTCCCTTCATTTTTTTTTTTAAATTAAAGGGTTCAATCTGGAAAATAAATAACCAGAAGCTCATGAATTGGGAATTTTTTTTTGGTGGGACAACAAGTTAAGGCGCAATGAGTGTTTTTTTTCAACTGTTTTTTTTTTCTTGTATGTAATATGACTATTTTCAAGTACAAAAGTTCCACATGTTTGATAAAAAAAGAGACTGAGGTGGGATTTAAGCAATTAATATGATTTAGGAGGGGGATAATTGGCATAAATTGTATATACAAAAATCATTCAATCAGAATCAACCTCCAAAATAGTGGGTTTTTTTTGAGAGGGGGAAGGAAGATTGGACAAATACAACATTCTGTATTTCTTAAATTTATCAGCCCACCCCAGGGCTTGTTTTTGGGCATGAATCTCCCAGTTCACAGTAATGGGGGGTACTGAATAAACTTTAGAAATGATGATGTCCAAAGGAACAAATTGAGCACAACTATTCAAGAAGCAGATGAAAATGGGGGGATTATCATTTGGAGGACAGAAATAAGGGAAAAAAGAAAAAGATTGGGCTGTGGAATAAAAGAAAACTGGTCTTTTATACTTATTTGCAATTGGATCCCCATGTCAGGAATGGACATCCACTTGCTTTTTGGAGCCTGGCCAACATCTTCATACCATTCAATTCTTTCCAAATAAGAGAATACTGAGGGAATTAAGGTGTTCATGGCTTCATAAAGGTCTTGATTTTGTTGAATTTCTTCAGAAAAGTCACCTCTGACATCAGCCCATTGATCTTGAGTCTTGTAAATGAAGTGGGATACTGTTCTGTAGCCACAGTTTCCATCACCCTGGACATTGATGGCCTTGAAGGTGTATTTCAATATAAGGTTGGGAAAGTCTTCTGAGCCAGTTATCTGATAAAATAAGTTCAAAAAATGAATTAATATCAAAATAAACAACATAAAATTACATTAAAAAGAATCAGAAACTCACAAACAGCTTGGAGCATTCATCACTTGTGTGATAGTTGCTTTGACAATGCTCACAGGTCAGGTCAATTGCATCATAGATATTCAAACTGGTGGCAGGTTTGTGTGATTTTCTTTGTGATGTTTTGCTTCCAATTGCCAATCTTCTGGACCTTCTAAGGGTTACTTCTGATTTATTTAATTCAGTTGCTGAGGGTAGTGAATCTGATGAACTGATGGATTTAGATAATGAGTCCTCAGAATCTTCAGAATATTCAGATGAGTCCACTTCCATAATTGGAGAGGGGACATTTGACTGGGATCTTCATGTTATTGTACTGGTCACTTTTGATGTCAGTCTTCCTCTTCTCTTGGATTGACTTTCAATAATTTCAAATCTTGAAGGTTCTCTTTTGTTTTGATTTTTGTTTTTATTCTTGGCTCCTTGGGGTCTTCCATGGATTTTCTTGCATTCTAGAGGGTCTTCATAATATTGATCATCCTCTTGACTCTTGGGAATTTGATCAAATGGGACTTTTCCAGTCAAAACATCTTGAAAATGTTGAAGTATTGGAGTGATTTCTGCCATTGGTCTTTGAAACAGGTCTTCCTCAATGTCTTCAAATATTTCCTTGGCTTCATTATTTCTTTCTTTTTCAACACTTTGATCATCACCTTGAAAACAAGCCTGAGAATAATATGAAAAATAAAATCAGTTAATAAGAAAAATAATAATAATAATAAATTAAAAAACCCTCACAGGCAAATTCAAATGCCATTGAGGATGGAAGTCTGATAATTCAAGCCTTTGGTGCTTGGCAAATGCCTTTTGGGTCTTATGCTTGCAAGGAATGCCTTTATAATTGTTATATTTGTTAGTGCATTTTTCATTTGGAGGAAATTTTGTTTTGAAATTTTCAAAGGAAATCTGAAGAGCATAATGAGACACCTTGCCATTGAGAGAACAGATGTGTGGAGGAAAATTTTTGACATGGACAATAATTTCTTTGGAGATTCTGTTGATGATTTAAATAAATTGTTTTCTGAATTCCATGTGGAGAGCCCTGACTACCTCCAGGATAGTACCAGTGGACGTTTGGATCCAAAGTTTAACCATGGCATGGGCACCTTCAACTTTGGAGGTGGAGCCCACACCCAGGTGGCAATGGTGGTTGGTCCAGGCTGGCACATAATACTCCTTTAGAGGAAGCCAGGTATTTTCCAAATATTGCAAGACCTCAGGATTTTTGACTTGCTTTTGAAGCTTCTTCCAGTTGTCTTTGAAAGACTTTTCAGTGGATGAATACATAACCTGAGAAATGAATCCCAAAGTCATTAATAAAAACAATAATAAGAAAAAAAGTGAAAGATAAAAGTATATTAATTGATTCCAAAGGCCCATAAAATTTTCAAAATCAGTTCCATGACCAATTTTCTTCATGCAATGAGCAGATACATCCTTGTTGATGTGCCAAATGCATAGCATGACTTTGGAGTCTGGGAAGAGCTTCTTAATAGAGTTTTTCAAGGCCAGATCCCTGTCAATAAAAATAACTGGAGGGGGAACAAGATTGGTGTTATTGAGGACCTTTTCTATGTATTGATTTAATGCCCAAGTATATGAAGGTTCATTTTCATTCTTCATCAAAAAAAAAGCCCCAGAAAAGGTCTTATTGGTTGAGCTGAATCCAACAATATGAAAAAGGGGCATTTTGTACTTATTGGTTTTATAATTAAAATCCATAAGAATGACATGAGGAAAGCCATGAAGAAGTTTTATGGCCAGGGGGTGAGTAAGAAACAAGGAGGTAATGTGTCCCTCAGAATCCCTTGCAGAGGACCAAACTGTCACAACCACGAGTTTGACCCTCCTCCTTGATGGTTGCGGCAATCCAACCTGGAGCCAAGTTGGGGCCAATTGGTCATGTCATATCTTTTATGGCCAATTGGCCCCCTTGGGTGCTCCATGGCACCCACGCCATAACACCTTCCAATGGCCGTTTTATGGCCTCAGGCCATATCCTGCTGCCATTCGCCTTTTTGGCCAATTCCTACTTCACCAACCCCCAGGCCTTCATCTTTGATTTTGGGCCTGGGGGGTAATTTTGTCTTCTAGGGGCCTCCAGGCCCCCTAGCCCTCATCCTTGGATTTAGGGCCCCCCTTTCATTATTGGGGCTTTGGCCTAAATGGCCTTTTTGGGCCATTTAGGCCCCCTACGGCTCCTGTGGCCTGTGGGCCATGATTCACGGTCCGTAGGCCATTGAGGCCCCTTTTGGCTTAATCCAATGAGGCCAAAAGGGGCCAGCCACCTAGGTCCCAAACCACAATTTGGCCCACCTGAGCCATTTTTGGCCACCATTTCCTTGGACCCAAAAATGACCAAAAACCTCATGGACACCTTTTTGGCCATAAATCCCGTAGGACCCATTTTTGGCCATGGACCAATAGTTCAGCCATAGCCTCTGGCAACCACCAGAGGCCACCAGATCAGCTCAGCCCGTCTTTCCCCTCAACTCCAGGGGATCTCTTCTTTTCCTTCATACCATCCGTACTCAAGGTTGCAGGCATGGTGCATATATGGTATTATATACCATTATGCACCATTTTTGATCAGCAATCCAATGGTGACGTTTTCAGGATCCAATTAAACCTTCCCAACTCAAGGTCTCAAATCCCAATGCCCATTTTGAAGGAGGATTAATCAGCTCATCAGTCTGACAAGTTATGGTGGCAATCAGAAGACTCTTCAAGGATCCCAACCACCTGTATCTGCAGGAGTTTGGTTGGCACAATTCATTCAGGATTATTCAAGGGCAATTCTCAAGAGGTATTACATCATTTCAATCAGTTGTCAAGGCATCAAGTATTCAATACTCCTTTGAACAACCCAATTCATCCATACAGGACTCATTCAATCAACCTGTATGGTCTTGGCCCAATTGGGTCATTTCATATTCCACTGTGGGAATTCCATCACACACTTCAAAATTCAAGATGGCCAGAACTGTATTTCCCAATCCGGACAATACAGCCATTGATCCACCTTCCAGGATCAATCTTTCAGTTTTCACATATACCGGCTACCTTTCATCACCTGGGGACTTTTTCCCCAGTTAATTAATATATTGGATTTATTTTTATCTTTATTTTCTTTTACATTATTAAAGTTAATACTGATAATCTTAAGTCAGTCATTAGCACCCTTTCTCTTTCCTTTCCAATTCCATTGTTCTTTCTGGCAGGTTGAAACAGTGAATTGAGGATTCACTTGGTTGCCTTCTTGGCCTCTGGCTTCACTCTTATTATTCTTTGTTATCTTTGGCATATTTGTCCTTTCTCTTATTCCTGCTTAAGAAATATATTCCGTAGTATTTCTTATCATTTTTGGAGCCCTCCAAGTGAGTTCTTGATTCCTGAGTGCCAGGCCCTCTTGCTTCCATAAGAGCCCCTGTGACATTATATTCATTAGCTCATAATTTCTTTTCATTCTATTCATTCATTCATTCATTCATTCTTCATCAATTTCATTCATTCATTAATCAAAATTATGACTCTTTACGCTTATGAAAACTAATGATTCTTTGTCACCTCTCAATTTTCTCTCATTCATTCTTCATTCTGAAAATTGAAAGCTGACCCAATTTGATTTCTGTTATCTTTTTCAATCTTAATCTCAACCAATAATCAATCTCATCTTTATCCTTCATTCAGGCGTATTATCATTTTCATTCTCAGATTATTCATCAAATTGTTCAGACACGTTCTTCATATCAGGATTCATTTTGATTTTATTCCTCAAGAATTTTGATTTTCAGGAAGAATTCACTTGATAATTGATTTGATTGACTGATTTGACATAATTGATATTGACTTCAAGCTAATTGATTGACCTGAAGAATTTTCATTGATTTTGCTGAATTTCACATCAAGACTTTGACATAAATTGATTTTTACTCAAGATTTCTTTTGACTGATTGATTTTCACTGCAAGATTTGATTTCATTGATTTTATTTACTTCAAAATTTTCATTGATATTGATTTTTGACTTCAAGACTCATTTGATTTTGATTGATTGACGTACCTGAAGACTTTAATTGATTCATTGATTTTTCCCTCAAGATTTGATTTGATTTGATCCTCAAGACTATTTTGGTTTTGCCTCAGGTTTTATTCAAGTTTTAATTCATTTATTTAAATTTTATTCTTATTCAATCATTCCACTCCAACGTTCACCTCCTGCAAGACAGACCAGATCCCAGGCTCGAACTCAAGCTGTTCTTACTCCTACTCCAAGAGTTCCTCTTGATGGCACACCAGCAGCTCCTCAACTGAGGGCCCTGCATGGAAGGAGCAGCACCATCCAGGAAGGAAGGAAGAGTGCCAAGAAGATCAAATTCTTTTTCAGGAGTAGTTGGCGGTTTTCCAGGCATGTCAAGGACTAGTTTCAAAGGTCCAGGTGAAGACGGTGAAGAGGAGGAGGAAGAGTCTGAAGGTACTGAAGGTGTTCCTGCTCCGGTGGGGGAATCCCAAGGTACTGGAAGACCAACTCTAGCCCAGTCTGATCATCCTGTCTCTCATCAATCTGAACCATCTTTATTGGCCATTATGCAGCAAATAACTCAGATTATGGCCAATCTTCAAGCAGCTTCTTCTTCTGATTCATCAAGACCACCAGCCTTCAAGAATACATCTATGAAGGCACCAGAATGCTTTGATGGGACTCAGCCCTTCAAAGTCAGAATCTTTATCCAGTCTTGTCAATTAATTTTTCATAATGATCCGGCAAACTTCTCTCAAGACAGGAAGAAGGTTCTTTATGCCACTTCATTTCTTATTGGCAGGGCTGCAAAATGGATTGAGCCTTATCTTTCCAATCTCACCAATCAAGATCCCAAATACCTTCTCAATTCTTGGAATCTATTTGAATCACAACTCTTCACTTTGTTTGGGGACCCGAATGGAGTCAGAAAAGCAGAAGCAGAGTTGGATTCCTTAAGAATGAAAGAAGGAGGGCATGTATCACTATACATTGCTGATTTTAGAAGCTTAGTCTCAAGGATTGGGGATTGGGGTGAAAGGGCTCTCATCCATCATTTCAGGAAGGGATTGCCATCCAGGATTCTGGATCAATTGGCCTCCCATCCTTCAAATATTGATTCTCTTCAAGACTTAATGGACGTTACCCTGGAACTTGATACCAGGTACCATGAGAGGAAAAAGGAGAAGAATAATCATCAAGAGAAGAAGCCTGAAGCCTCAAAGTCAAGTTCTTCTCATCATCAAAATTCTTCAAGCTCAAGTCACAAGAAGAAGAAGAATTTTCATGCTCAAAAGCGGGACAAGCCCCACTCTTCCTTGTTGAATAAGGACTTCAAGTTTAAAGGTTCTGAAAAAGAAAGAAGAATCAAGGAGGGCTTGTGTACCTATTGTGGTGGGAAGCGTAGTCTTGAGTCTTGTTTCAAGAGACCTCAAAACAAGCTTTCCCAACCATCAGGCCAATTTCCCAGCCAGGGAAAAGCCTGAGTGGAGACCATGTTGTGTTCAATGGTCTTCACAGTTTTCCTTCCAGAGCACAATTGTGCATTCTGAATACTGGTGTCAAAAATTCTCTTAAATTTTTTGTTTTTTCTTCTCTTTCTGATGTTTTTTACAGTATTCTCATTGATTCTGGTGCTACACACTCATTTATTGCAAAGCAGTTTGTTCACAAGTACTCATTGAGTACGTCAGAACTTCCAGAGAAGATCCCCCTTATCATTCTTGACTCCTCTGAGTCTTGTTCCTTATTTGTGACTCCCATACTAGATATATGGTTGAGCTCCCTTCCTTCCCAAGCTTTGAATGGGACTTTTTAGTCATTGATACTCCCAAGGGAGAAGACCTCATATTGGGATTTGACTTTCTCAATAATTTTAATCCTTCTATTGATTGGAGGCAAGGGCTGATCACCTTTAATCCTGATCATTTGGACTATTTTGATCCTTCTAATTCTTTCCGTAATGACTTTTCTTCTTCCAAATCATGTGTAGCTCTGGTTGGTGATTCTAGAACACCATCATTTCTGTCTTCTGTCCATATTCCTTCCCTTAATTCCCCACAGTCATTACTATCTCCTAGAGCTGAAGTATTCAAAGAGATTCAAGATGTTGGAGAAGATAATTCTGTATCTTCACTTCACCTCTTATTTGGGAATATGGACCTTCCTCCTTCATCTTATCATGACTCCCTGGAGGAGTTGTGGGATGAAGAGGAAGAGCCAGAAGAAGTAGAAACCGTGATGAAGGTTGTTCCTTCTGTCTATCACCAATATTTGGATGTGTTCTCCAAAGTGAAAGCAGAAAAACTTCCTCCTCACCGCGCCTGTGATCATCATATCGAGCTGGAGGGGTCTCTACCTCCAGCTGGGGTGATCTACTCTTTATCCAAACAAGAGTCATATACACTCAGGGCCTACATTTCAGATAATGTAGAGAAAGGTTTCATCCGGCCTAGCTCCTCTTCAACAGGAGCACCTGTCCTCTTTGTCAAAAAGAAAGATGGTGGCCTCCGTTTGTGTGTTGATTACCACAAACTCAATGCTGTTACTAGGAAGAACAAGTATCCTGTTCCTCCTATGAATCAGCTTCTCAATGTTTTCAATGGTTCTTCTATCTTCTCCAAGATCAATTTGCATGGTGCATATAACCTGCTCAGAATCAAGGAGGGTGATGAACATTTGACTTGCTTTAGAACTAAATATGGCAGTTATGAGTACTTGGTTATGCCATTTGGGCTCACCAATGCTCCTGCTTCCTTTTAAAATCTTGTCAGTGATATCTTTCAAGATCTTCTCGATGTTTATGCTGTGGTTTATTTGGATGACAGTTTCATGTTTCAAGCGTGGAATATCTTGGTTATATAGTTTCTTCTGAAGGCCTCAAGATGGACCAATCAAAAGTCCAGCAGATTCTCAATTGGCCTCCTCCAAGAAATCTCAAGGCTCTTCAGTACTTCCTTGGTTTTGCCAACTTCTACCACCGTTTCAGCAAGAATTATTCAAAGAAGATCACTTCACTCACCAGTTTCCTCAAGAAAGATTCATGTTTTCCCCTCAATGAGGAAGCTCTCAGTCAGTTTCACCAACTCAAAGAGGCTTTCACCACCACTCCAATCCTTCTCTACCCACCATTGTAGAGACCGATGCATCAGATTATGCTTTGGGTGCTGTACTGAGTCAGGTCACTGACTCAGGAAAACATCCCATTGCATTTGACAGCCACAAGATTATCCCAGCAGAGATCAATTACGAAATTCATGACAAGGAACTCCTTGGTATCCTCTGGGCTCTTCTTCTTTCACTGTCTTCCCCTTTTTAAGTTCTCACCGATCACTCTTCCCTTAAATACTTCATGACCTCCAAAGTACTCACTCGCCGTCAAGCCCGTTGGGCTGAATTCCTTTCTGAATTTCATTTCTCAATCACTTACCGCCCTGGCTGCCTAGCTACTCTTCCGGATGCCGTATCACATCGGGATGACGTTTATCCGGAGAGGGGGGAGGATTTCATCAGCAAGAATCCAATGAATTTTCAGCAAATCATTAAGCAAGATGAAGTTCAACCCTCAAACATTTTTTCTGTCAAGGTGGAATCTTTTTCAAATTTTATTGATTCAATCCAGAAGAAATTCTGGCAAGATCCCCAGTACAGAAGTATCCTTGAGGATTTGGGTAAAGGTAAATCTGTCAAAGATTATTCTCTTTATTTCTCTTCCCAACTTCTTCTCTTCAAAGATCGGGTGGTAGTCCCAAATGACTCCACAATTCAACTTAGTATTCTTCAAAAGCGTCACGATTCTCCTCTAGCTGGCCACCCTGGCCAAGAGAAGACTCTCAAACTTGTCAAGCGGGATTTTCACTTGTCCGGCATGACTCAATTTATCAAGGATTATGTTTCATCCTGTCAACAGTGCTCAAGAAACAAGAATATTCACCATAAGAAGTTTGGATTCCTCAAACCTCTTCCAATTCCAAATGGTCCTTGGATTTGTCTTTCAATGGACTTCATCACTCAACTGCCGCTGTCCAATTCCTTTGATTCAATCCTGGTCATAGTGGACAGATTCTCAAAAATGGCAGTTTTTATTCCAACAATGTCTTCAATAACTTCCCTGGACTTGGACCATTTATTCATCAAGAATATCTTTTCAAAGCATGGCCTTCCGTTAAGCATTTTCAGTGATATAGGTTCACTCTTTGTTTCTTCTTTTTGGACCAATCTTTGTCAGAAGCTCAAGATTTAAAGAGACTTGTCAACTGCTTACCATCCAAAAACTGATGGAAAGACAGAGAGGGTAAATCAGATACTAGAAAAGTATCTTTGGATGTATGTCAGCTATCATCAAGATGATTGGAACACCTGGCTTCCTCTGGCTGAATTTGCCTACAATAATTCTGATCACTATTCAACCAAGCAATCCCCGTTTTTCACTGTTTATGGAAGAGATCCACATTTTGATTCAGCTCACATCACTCAATATACTCCTGCTGGAAAGTTATCAACAAAAATCCAATCAGTACAGAAAGATGTCAAGAGAGAACTTGAAGCTTCCATAAACCGGTTTAAGAGGTATGCAGATAAAGGTAGAGCAAGTCCACCTGTTTTCAATCCTGGTGACATGGTATGGCTTTCTTCCAAGAATATCAAATCAACCAGACCCACCAAAAAACTATCCGAAAGATGGTTGGGTCCTTTTCCAATCTTGAAGAAAGTCAGTTCTCATGCTTACCACCTCAAGCTTCCATCTCAATGGAAATCCGTCCACCCAGTCTTCCATATCTCCCTTCTGGAACCAGTCAAGACATCAAAAATCACAAATCGGCATCAAGAGCCTCCTCCTCCAATTACCATTGAAGATGAAGAGGAATGGGAAGTCTCTCAAGTACTGGATTCAAAGCTCAAGAGGAGAAAGTTATGGTATCTGGTGGAATGGAAAGGTTTCAGTCAAGACCCAGAAAGATCCACTTGGGAACCAGCCAAAAACCTCAAGAATTGTCCTGATCTTGTCAAAGATTTCCATTCCTTGTATCCTGACAAGCCAGGACCCAATTCTTCAAAAGCTTGATCTTTTACGGTGCTTGGTGGGGAGAGGAATTACCAAAAGTAAGTCCCACTCCTGGTATGCACCTTTAGGGGTATTCTACTCTTCTTTGTTGTAAGCATCACCTTGGCCACTCTGTGAGCACTTTGCAATTTGGACACAGATTCGTTGGTCTGGCTTTCAACATCAGTTCCAAAATTATGGCCATTTTTCACTTGGGCAAATGTACCATCCACTTTCATTTTCCTTTCCAAGTTTTTCAATTCAAGACATTCCTTCATCAAATTTATATTCTTATTTATGGCACTGGTGGGATTGGAAACTTCTAAAAGTAAGTTCCTCTCCTGGTGTGCACTTCCCTGAGGGGTCTACAACCTTTTCAAAACATCACCTTGGCCACTCTGTGAGCACCTGGCATCAAATTCTTTTATTCCAGGTCCTTGGCCACTTTCAAATCAACCGTCAAAATTCGTGATGAAGATTGGATCCCCCTTCAAAATGTTTCTTTTGTATTTTCCTTTTCTGTTCCTTTATCTTTACTTTTCTTTAAAATTTCTTTTATTTTAATCTTTATGCCAAAATTCTACGTCAAATTCAATCCTTCAACATTTTCAAGCCAAATGTCAAGAGAAGACTACGTCAACCTCAATTCATATGCCAACATTATTATCAGTTCAAGATCAGAATACCTCTGGAACCCCTCTGTCAAATCCGTCTCAACAGCCTCAACAGGCTTCTACCTTATCTTGGTGCTCAGGAGCTCACCATTCAAGGTAGGGGGGTACTGTCACAACCATGAGTTTGACCCTCCTCCTTGATGGTTGCGGCAATCCAACCTGGATCCAAGTTGGGGCCAATTGGTCACGTCATATCTTTTATGGCCAATTGGCCCCCTTGGGTGTTCCATGGCACCCATGCCATAACACCTTCCAATGGCCATTTTATGGCCTTTTTGGCCAATTCCTACTTCACCAACCCCCAGGCCTTCATCTTTGATTTTGGGCCTGGGGGGTCATTTTGTCTTCTAGGGGCCTCCAGGCCCCCTAGCCCTCAGCCTTTGATTCAGGGCCACCCCTTTCATTATTGGGGTTTTGGCCTAAATGGCCTTTTTGGGCCATTTAGGACCCCTACGGCTCCTACAGCCTGTGGGCCGTGATTCACTGTCCACGGTCCGTAGGCCATTTAGGCCCCTTTTGACCTAATCCAATGAGGCCAAAAGGGGCCAGGTGGGTCCCAAACCACAATTGGGCCCACCTGAGCCATTTTTGGCCAGCATTTCCTTGGAACCAAAAATGACCAAAAACCTCATGGACACCTTTTTGGCCATAAATCCTGTAGGACCCATTTTTGGCCATGGACCACCATGGACTAATAGTTCAGCCATAGCCTCTCGAAACCACCAGATCAGCTCAGCCCGTCTTTTCCCTCAACTCCAGGGGATCTCTTCTTTTCCTTCATACCATCCGTACTCAAGGCTGCAGGCATGGTGCATATATGGTATTATATACCATTATGCACCATTTTTGCTCAGAAATCCAATGGTGACGTTTTCAGGATCCAATTCCACCTTCCCAATGCCCATTTTGAAGGAGGATTAATCAGCTCATCAGTCTGACAAGTTATGGCGGCAATCAGAAGACTCTTCAAGGATCCCAACCACCTGTATCTGCAGGAGTTGGGTTGGCACAGTTCATTAAGGATTATTCAAGGGAAATTCTCAAGAGGCATTACATAATTTGAATCAGTTGTCAAGGCATCAAGTATTCAATACTCCTTTGGACAACCCAATTCATCCATACAGGCCTCATTCAATCAACCTGTATGGTCTTGGCCCAATTGGGTCATTTCATATTCCACTGTGGGAATTCCATCACACAGTTCAAAGTTCAAGATGGCCAGAACTGTATTTCCCAATCCGGACAATACAGCCATTGATCCACCTTCCAGGATCAATCTTTCAGTTCTCACATATATCGGCTACCTTTCATCACCTGGGGACTTTTTCCCCAGTTAATTAATATATTGGATTTATTTTTATCTTTATTTTCTTTTACATTATTAAAGTTAATACTGCTAATCTTAAGTCAGTCATTGGCACCCTTTCTCTTTCCTTTCCTCGCCTGTCAGTGGATATTGGTGGTCATATTCTTTACTAATTCCATTGTTCTTTCTGGCAGGTTGAAACAGTGAATTGAGGATTCACTTGGTTGGCTTCTTATCTTTTCTTTTATCTTTTGGCATACTTGTCTTTCCATTTCTTCTTCTTTAAAGAAATCAATCTTTATTATTCCTTTATCTTTTGGAGCCCTCCAAGTGAGTTCTTGATTCCTGAGTGCCAGGCCCTCTTTCTTCCATAAGCGCCCCTGTGACACAAACAAAATTTTCTTCTTTGAGAGTGTCAATAAGAGCATCAATGGGCCTTCTGCCTTGCAGTTTGTCTTTCTTGATTTTCTTGACTTGGTTGTAAATTTCTTGAAGGATTACAGGCCTGTCAGACTCCCTCTGGATGCATAATTGGGCCTGAATTTGCCTTGGCATGAGCAGTTATCCAGACATTTGAGCAATTTGGGATGTTTCTTGCTAATTGAATTTCCGAAAGCAGGATGTGCCATGATATTTTCAGTGGCATCATGGCTATGTTCAGGATTTTTGACTTTAAGAGTCCAAGTGGTACTCTTGGCATATTTCCTGGCATAAAGTCTAAAAGGACAGTCAAGCTTTCTTGAGGTGACTGTTTTGGAGGGGCTTTTGTTGGGATTTGGGGTGCCAGACCTGTCACAACATATTTCAATTTGGTTGTGGGTCATATTGGACCTCAAGGTGGACACAGCATACCCCTGAGCCCTGGCAACATTATGCACATGTTGCCAAAGAAGCTCAAGGGTCTGAAATTCACCTTCAGTGGGGGGTTAAAGGATTTTTTTAATGAAAAATATGTATAAAAGTGAAAAAAAGGGGGAATTGGGGGATTCGGAATGGGGTAAGAACCTTTTGAAATGTGAAAAAGAGGTGAAAAAAGGTGTGAAAAATGAACAGAAGTGGTTAAGAGTGAAAGAAAGTGGTTTAAATGTGGGATTAATAGATGAGGGAAGGTAAAAATTGAAAATTGAGAGGCTTGAAAGCAGGTTGTTGTGGTGGAAAATGCAGTCTTTGGGGGAAAAAAAGAAAAAAAAGTGTGAAAAGCTTTGCAAAATGGCTTTGGTAATGCTGTTTTTCCAAAAAAAAAACAATGGTTTGGGGTGGGGATAATGTGGATTATTGGGGTGTTTGGGCTTGTTTTTTTTGGGGGGGGGGGATGGGCAAAAAAATCTGAAACAATTTGGAGTTAGAGAGGTTTTGTGGGGAAAAAACCTCTTTTGGGCATGTTTTGGCCCAATACAGGCCCAATTGTGTTTCATTTTTAAGTAAAAATGGGCCCAGGGCACCCATTACGTGTTTTTACCAATTTGCTTATGTGTTTTTACCAATTTGCTTACGTGTTTTTACCAACACTCTAAAAAAAATAAAAAAATGAATAAAAATAAAAAAAAATAAAAAAAAATAAAAAACATGAAAAAAATGAAAAAAAATAAAAAAAAATAGAAAAAATGAAAAAAAAATAAAAAATAAAAAAAATAAAAATATTGAAAAAGAATAAAAAAATTAAAAAAAATAAAAACCCAGAAACTCATATTTTTTGGATTTTTTTTCTTTTGAAGTGGGATAAGCTTAGGTGCAAAAGAGTTTTTTGTTTTTTTTTTGGGTTCATTCTCTTAATATCATTACTTGTAAATAATAATGATAATAAAGTATCATATCTCTAATAGAAAGAAAAAAATCATTATTTTTTTTTGACTGAGGTGGAATTTTAAGTAATAAGGAAGATTTAAATAGGTTTTTAATTGTGATAACCTTTAAAATACAAAGGACTAATAATAATTTTCATTTTAATTGAATTCTAAAATAGTGACGTTTTATTTTTTTTGAAATTTAATTAAAAATTTCATCAAAAAATGGTATAAATTTCATTAAAAATGACACAACAACATAAATGCTAATAAGAATGTCATAAATGTTAATAAGAATTCCATAAATTTCTATAAGAATTCCATAAGTGTTTTTATGAATACCATAAATGGAATTTACAATTCCATTAAAACAGCCACAAATGCCATTAAAAATGCCTTAGGTTTTTTGGGGGGGAAAGTTTTTTTCTGTCACAGGGGCTCTTATGGAAGCAAGAGGGCCTGGCACTCAGGAATCAAGAACTCACTTGGAGGTCTCCAAAAGATAAAGGAATAATAAAGATTGATTGCTTTAAAGAAGAAGAAATGGAAAGACAAGTATGCCAAAAGATAAAAGAAAAGATAAGAAGCCAAAGGCCAAGAAGCCAACCAAGTGAATCCTCAATTCACTGTTTCAACCTGCCAGAAAAGGGAATGGAATTAATAAAGGATATGACCACCAATATCCACTGACAGGCAAGGAAGAAAAGAGAAAAGTTGCTGAATGACTGACTTAAGATTATCAGTATTAACTTTAATAAAGTAAAAGAAAATAAAGATAATAATAAATACAACTATATTAATTAAATGGGGAAAAAGTCCCCAGGTGCTGAAAGGTGGCCAGTATATGTGAAAAACTGAAGGACTGATCCTGGAAGGTGGATCACCGGCTGTATTGTCTAAATTGGGCCAATACAGCTTTGGCCATCTTGAAAATGAACTGTGGGATTGAATTCCCACTGTGGAAGATTGAATTGGCCCAATTGGGCCAAGGACATACAGGTTGATTGATTGATGCCTGTATGGACCAATTGAGTTGTCCAAGGAGTAGTGAAATACTTGATGCCTTGAAAACTTATTTAAAGATTGTAGCACCCCTGAGAATGCCCTTGGAATAATCCTGAGTGAAATTGCCACCCAACTCCTGCAGGGCCAGGTGATTGGGATCCTTGAATGGTCTTCTGATTGCCGCCATGGATTGCCAGACTGATGATTTAAAGAATCCTCCTTTGAAATGGGCGTTGGATTTTGGGACCTTGATTTGGAATGGTGGGATTTGGTCCTGAAAATGTCACCATTGAATTTCTGAGAAAAAATGTTGCATAATGGTATATAATATGATATATGCACCACTCCTGCAACCTTGAGTACGGGGTGCATGGAGGAATGGAAAGAATTCCCCTTAAGCTGAGGGGAGTGCTTTCTGAGCTGGTCTGGTGGCCTCTGGTGGTTTCCAAAGGCCATGTCTGGAATAATGGTCCATGGCCAAAAATGGGTCCTACGGGTTCTATGGCCATTTTGGTGTCCAAAAGGTTTTTGGCCAAAATTGGGTCCAAGGGATTGATGGCCAAAATTGGCTCAGGTGGGTCCAATTGTGGTTTGGGACCCACCTGGCCTTGGGGGCTAGATTTTTGCCCCCTTTTGGCCTCATTGGATTACGCCAAAAGGGGCCTAATTGGCCTACGGACCGCGGACCGTGCACCGTGAATTACGGCCCACAGGCCATAGAAGCCGTAGGGGGTCTAAATGGCCCAAAAAGGCCATTTAGGCCTAAACCCCCCTAATGAAAGGGGGTGGCCCAAAACCAAAGATGATAGATAGGGGGCCCAGAACCCCCTGGAAGACTAAAGGACCCTCCAGGCCCAAAATCAAAGATAAATGCCTGGGGGTTGGTGATATGGAAATTGGCCAAGGAGGCCAATGATGGAAGGATATGGCCAAATAGACATAGAGCACCAGAGGGGACCAATTGGCCATAAAAAATATGGTGTGGCCAATTGGCCCCAACTTGGTTCCAGGTTAGAATTGCCGCAACACCCATGGAGGAGGGTCAATCTTTGTGGTTGTGACATTTTCTTGGGATTTTTGGAAATTTTTCTTTTAAATTGCAAAGGGGCCCAGGGAATCGCTTATGTGTTTTTACTAGTTTATGGGAAAAAAACTTAAGCTCTTCCATGCTTTTACCATTTTTCTTATGTATTTTTACAGGAACCCTTAATTAATTATTAAATAAAATAAATAAATAAATCATAATTTTGATGGGATTATTGACCTTTTTTTTACAATTTTATATAAATATTTAGTTAAATAAATTTTTATCCTTTTCTTCTTACTCTTTTGAATTTCCTTTTTTAATGAAAAATAAAAATAGAAATTAATACTTTCTTTTATTTTAGTTTTTCATTTTTGTTCAGTTAGTTATAAAAATTAAATTAATTATTTTTTAAAAAATTACAATTTGAAACAATCTTGAGATTTTTTACAAGATAAAAAACTTAATTTTTATATACTTCAGAAAGATATATTTTAAATACTTCCTTTATATATTTCTACAGCTCAGATGTATACTTAGAAAGAAAGAAAAAAATTGATTATGATAAGCTGTATATTAATATATATATATTAGGGAAAAATACCACTTATACCTCCTCTTCATATTGGAAAAAAATGCTTCATAAGAATATGATATTTCGATCTTATGAGAAAAAAAAAGGGGTTTTTTCCGAAATTAATCATACCTAAATTGATCATCACCATTTTTATTTTAAATCAAAAAATATTAGTTCTTTAGGAAAAGTTGTGTGTCAGGGTGAGTCTATGTAGTAGCTTAAAAATAGTAAATACAAGCTAGCACTATGACTGTGACACACAAAAAATAAATTTTAATAATAGTAAACAGGTTCTACTGTAATATGATAACAGTGGTGATGAATCTATTGAAAACCTGGGTTGCAATGATTTAATATCAATTGACTGTGAAAATCACTACAATAATTAATTATTTTAATTATATCAATATAATCCTAAGAGTACTACTGGTATAAGACAGTTTTACTACATAAGGATGTTAATTCATTATAAGATGAGTCTTTTCCAGTGAGGAAAGACCTGCTTTTATCTCCTCTGAGGACTGTGAAAGACTGGTAGGCTCTTCACACGTCTACAGAGTGAAAATTTTCACTCTGGAGGCTGGGTTGTGGTTCTGTACCATCAATTCTGACATCAGCATAGTCAGAATTGTGGTTTTTGGACCACAAATGATCTTTCTGGATCAATACAGGGTGAAAAAACTCTTCACAGGCCACGTCAGCACCATTGTGACGTTTCCAGAGTGTCTGGATGACCAATATTAGTCATTCTGGGCGGGTTTAAGCTTTAAACAACCATTATTTTAAGTATCAAGCCAGTACTGGTTGGTACAGACCAGTATTAGTCAAAATACTTCCAACCAAGATATCTTAGTCAGTTTTTGAGATATCAAGAATCCAAGAGCACAGAATTGAAGACCTTAATGAGCTCTTCAATTTGATATGCTTCATGCTTACCCTTCTCTAAGATAGCAAAAGCTATAGAGACTTTAAGTTTTTGGATGTATTTTTGTACATCAGTATGAGGCTTCAAAACCTTCCAAGCCAGATATCTTCTCCAATTTAGAAGATATCTGTATTCCAATGATACAGTATTGTAGGGCTTGATTAGATCTACAGTTTGATATACAACAATTTACAGCTGTATGAATATATTCCAAAGATACAGGGGTTTCTTTATATGGTTAGTTTCAGAAATCCTGTATTTTGAGATGTAAACCTTTAAACCAAGATCCCTCTGTCAATTTGGAAGATAGAGGGGTCTAAGGTATCTCAAATTGAAGCTCTCACTCAGACCTTTATTTTGGCTGTACTTTTGTACAGCTTTGTACAAGCCCTCCTACACCTTTGAGGGGTTGTTGGTGGAAAAAAGGTGGTATAATGGTATCTCCTGATTTAGGAGTGCTACAGATGAATAGATGATACCATTGTATAGCTCTACCTTAGAGCTTCAAGAAAGAAACCATTCTGGTTGGGGTTTCATGAAATATGTATAAGTTAGATTAGAGGCTAGAATAAGAGTTTTTTCTTATTTGGTCTTATCTTTGATAGGGCATATCTTTGTCCTTTCTTATTATATTTGAGGAGGTTTCCTCTTTATAGTTTACTTGTATTGGCTATATTTGTCCAATAATCCTCATACCATTACTTATGGTATGTTGGATGTCATGCTGGTGCTCTGTTTTGAGTCACAGGCTGACATTTTGTTTCATAAATCAGGAGCTATTCATTTACTCACACCTAATTTCCATTTGATGTGTTAAAAACAAGATAAAAGCTCAATGTTATCTTCAGAATACAATAAAAACACATTATTCCTTTATCTTATTATTATTTTATACTTTGAAACATGCTCTGAAAAATTTCATAATATGTTTCTGATAAGCCTTATTTTAAAGTATTTGATTTAGCTTCTCACAAATATAGATTATTAGATTATATTTGAAAGTAAACTTTCCAACACCCCCTTTTCCTACAAATGGAATTTTTTGGAAATATGAGTTTCTTTAGGTGCTATTGACATTATTAGAGTATTAGTTAATCTAAAAATTTTAAGAAACTACAATCCATTATATAGTTCTTGAAAGGAATTATTGAGGAACTTCTTTTTGGAACATTAATTCAATTCAAAATTACTCTTTACAATCATGAAAACCTATATACAATAGTTTTTCCTTAAAAAGATTCTTTATATCTTCTTTTTTAATAACTTAATATCATTACAACATAGATATAAAAATTCAATTCTAAATATTTCAATTTCAAAGAATACATAATAAGTCCTTTTTTTTGAATGATTTCATATTTTTTTCTATTTATGTGATCCATTTTTTAAGTGAAAAGATTTTTTTTGAAAAAGTTTTTTTAAATGATTTTTTTTGTCTAAAAATATCTAATAAAAATGATTTTTTAAAATTAAAGCCAAATTAAATATCTAAAGAGGAATTTGTTTTGAATATAGAAATTTTATAAGAAAAAAATTAACCAAATACTCACCCTCAAATCAAGTGATATTTCAGTAAAAAAAGACTTTTTTGAAATTCCTAATTAATTGAATGGGAATTCAAAGTCAATAATAAGTGAAGGAAGACCTTAAAATTCAACCCAACTAATATAATATAGAATTTTTGAAGAGAGAAAATAATTACCCAACATGAAATGATAAGTCTTTAAAATATCATATTAATCAATAAATACATAGGAGATAATGATAGGTTTGAATATAAAGTACAAATAAAATATACAATTCTTGTCAAAAAAATGTTTGATTTTCTTCTTTTTCACAGCCATGTTAGATAAAGTTCTTTTTTTAAGACATATAATCCAATCAATATATTAAAGAAAAATATTCAAAAATATTAAATATTTGAATGGTGTCAAATTAATTTGATCATTTTTTACAAAATATTTTTCATTAATTTCTCAAATTAAAGCAAAAATGTTTCTTGTAAAAAAATTACAAAAATTCCTCATAAAATTGAACTTGTTTTTCTGATTGAAAAAGAAATGAGTGAACTTATTGGCTTTTGAAATTTGGAAACTCCCTATCATTAAAAATATCATATCTGAAATTTTTTTTAAGAAACCAAATTAATTAATAATTTAAAATTGAATATTTTTCAAGAGAAATTAATAAGAAAAAATATAAATATTATTAAAACCTCAAATATGATAGGTTCATGTATAAAATGTATTTTTTTACCATCATTAAAAATATTATTGAAAATTTGAATAAAATTTGAGGAAATATATTTTGAAAAGATTTACTTTAATTTAATTCAATATTAATTGGTATATTCCCTTTGTCACAAACAATCCATTTAAAATGAAACTTAATTCTGATTATAGCTTTATATAGCCACCAACTTTCAAGATATTATAGAGAAATAATAATTCATAAATTGATAAATCTTTTTAATATTAAATTATTCTCAAGTAGATATTGATATTGGATTTTTTTTCCTCAAGGTTCTTCATCAAAAAATAATATTGAGATTGAGAAATAGTGTAGATAAATTCTATATTTCTTTTCATAGTTAATCATTTACAGGTTTTTAAAGTTTTTCCCTCAATAAAAATCTATAAGAACTATGAATAGATGAATAAATATGTTAATACTTATTCTTATTTTATTTAAGAAGCTTATAGCTCAAAGAAAAAAAATGAAAATTAACTTATAATGAGAATTTTATTTACATCAAATTTGTTTTGATTAATTATTATTAAAAATTCACAATATAATTATATTAAGTTTTCATTAAATGAATAAAGATATAAAAATTTATATAAAATAATTATGAGAAAAACAAAATTCATTATATTTTGAATTGAAAATACTTTTAGGGAATATTTTATTGAATATTTAATGGATTATAATTAAATTAGAACTGAATATGCAAAACTTATTAGTAATAAGAATATTGAACTTGAAACTCCTCTGTGAGCTCTTTTAGACTTAAAAGAGGTCTACTCTTGCTTCTTTTTTCCAATATCATCTTATCATTCAGATTTATCATTAATACCAGCAAGTAAGTGTTAGCTAAAGCCTTTCTTAATTATTTTTATCTTTCCAAATTAATCAGAAATTTTTTTAGTTCAATAATTCTACTATTTTGAATATTATTTATCTATCAATTGTTGTATTACTGCTATAAATTTATTATTGATCCTTTAAATGTACAAATAATCTGTCAAATCACTCTTACAATGTTTTTCAAGGTATCTTTGGAGTATGAGTTAGTGTTTTGTTAAATTCTTAAGGTTTTTATCCAAGCTATGTAATTTTCTGTAAGAGTTTATTATAATTATTCTTTCAAAAGATAATGATCAATTAAAATAATTTCATATTATTCTCATAAGAAGTTTAACTATTGATACTTCTTATAATTTATTCTAGTAGAAAATTACTGCTTACTTTTATAATCACTAGTAGTTTATAACAAGAAAAATAGATAATTATGAAAATATAGACCCATTCCATTTAATAAAAATAGAAAGAGTATTCTTGATTAATAGAAATATTTACAAGAGTTTCATAGAAAACTCTTACACTCAGGTATTGGATAATCTCTCAAAAAATGACATTTTCCATAATATAGAGTTAAAAAAAATATTATTATTAATAGTTAAAGCACATTATGGAAATATTGAGTTGTATTTGTAATGGGAAAATAAAAAATGGATTCAAGAGAAAAGTTACAATAAAAAGAAACAATATTTTTTTTCAAATAAATTATATATATAATTTTAATAAGATAAAAATTTTTTGGATAGTGGAAGTTTTAAGAGTAGAAATTAAAATTGAAGATACAGATCAATGACAAAAGACAAAAGAAGGGATAGGAGGTTTGTAAGGTGTGGATATGAAGCTTTGATAAGATATCAAGTACTTTTCTGTCCTCAAAATCTGTATAAGGTAAAATTATTTAAAGAAAGTAAGAAATAGTATTTTTAAAGAGAAAACACACCAATTTTATTGTTTTTAACTTTTTAAGTATAAAACAATAATATAATAAGAATTTATTGTTTTACCAACAATAAATATTTATCCAAAAATACTCTACAAGAGATATTTAAGGCTACAAAAGAAATTTCTTCAAGAGCAATTTCAATTGGAATGAATTGAGCAAAGAACTGCAAGCAATTAATTAAAGGAAAATGTCTTTAAAAAGATATTTAAAGAGAAAACCCACCCAAAAGTGACCAGAGTGAATTTGGAAACAAAGTGACAAAGTTAACTGTAAGGTTTGACTATGAAACAATAAGTGAAAATTACTAATATTTTACTTATTTTACTATGAATGTCCTTATAAATGAAATAAATAAGATAGAAATAATTATATCATTAAATAAATATAATAATATAATTTATATTATAAAAAAAATAATATAATAAAATAGATATATTAATATATTAAAAAGCACTTTGTTATTGTTACCAACAAATAATAAAGTTGTAGAAAATTGATCATTATTAATAAAAAACAGTTAATAACAATAATATTACTAATATTAAAGTTATAAATTAATATAAATACTATTTATATAAATTATAGAATTATTAAAGTAATAATAGAGTAAAATTATTATAATAAGAGAAATAACCTACTTTTAATGCTTAATATAATAGCTTTGGATAATTTTATGCCTAGAAATGTAAATACAACTTATTCAAATTGTAGTTACAATATAATTTAAGAGAAATTACAATTTTTCTTGATTTTTACATGGAATGGAGGTTTTTAAGAGAAATTTGAACAAAACAGTTAAATAATTGAAATAATCATGTCAGAGATGAAGATTATAACAAGATTATCTTTGGTCTTTAATAATATAAAAGTTTCATATATAAAGAATAAAGAAATTACCTTTTTATTTAATTATTCAATGTTTTTGTAAGCATCTGAGGGGAAAACAGAGTAAAAAGAGCTCTATTTATAGTAAATACCTCCCTCCTAGAGTCCAGCAGGCTTCTAGTAGACGTGTACTGATTCTTTCTACTAGAATTGATCAATATTTCAAGGTTTGGTGATGATTACATCATGATCAAACCATCTTACCTCATCATTATGCCATTATTTAAAGTTATCACTGTAACTTTAAGTTTGATGATGTCATAGGCTTGACAGAGACCTAAACTTCATTATTTTTATTAGTATTAATCACATTTTAATAGTATTCACCAGTTTATCACCTATATGACTTTGAAACTTAAAATAAGATTACAAGGAGTGATCTTAAATGATCAAATTTAAGCTTAAACTTTGATCATTAATAACTCTGAAGTTATACACGCTAAAGCTATTCTGAGAGTTGATTCTAATAGCTTGGAATGTCCTTATTACACTTCCAATAGAATTTTATTACATCATCAAAACTCTATTTTTGATGATTTTTCTTGTAACTCATCTTTTCTGTTGAAATTTAATATTTTAAACTTCAAACCATGATTTCAAGGGGTTATACCTTGAATATTATAATAAAAAACCATAATTATTCACAAATGAACTAGTAGAATTCAACTGTCTACTTTTTTTAAGTTTGGACCACTTTCACAACAAAGTGTTCAACAGCTCTATTGATTTTAATCAATAATCCCTGACAGGTTTGAGCCTTGTGTATAGCTTGTGAAATAAAGTCGATTTCTGTATTCCTACAGTAATCATGTGGTGACTTTATTTTTGGTTCATCACTCTATCATGTATATTTCAAAAGATATTAGCAAAAATCCTTGAATATATGCATTGACCAAAAAAGTGCATATATTCAGCTTAACTCCTTAAGTATTGACTTTGGAGAATAGCTTCTTGATTGTTTTATGTGTAGAAGTTTATGGAGAATCCAATGGTTCCATTAATTTTACATTTTGTTTCATTGGTATTTGAAATAATTAAGGAGTTATGCTTTTTATAAGGTATTATTACTTATAACTCATTAAATATTGACTTTACAGATATGCCATAAAAATGGTATATGTGTATTTTACCATGGGGAATCCAATTGTATAATTTATTTCACATTTTTATTCATCGGTGTTTAAGTTAAAACAAGTTTTATGCCTATTTATGGCATTTTTGTAGTTTTAAGGTAATTATTTTTAATGTATAATTATTTTAAATATTTCTTGTGACCTTTTTTGGGTATGTGGTCATATCTCAAAGGTTCACATTCCCTACCACCAAAAAATATTTTACCAAAATCTGATATGTGTAATTAGGATATCATCCACTGTCCTACCTCTTCAATAGAATTTGTTAGTCTTGAAGCTCAATAATGCTTGATTTTTCTATTATTTAGGTTTTCTTTCATGTCTGAACCTTCTTAGTAGTTTATCAGGATTTGTTATATCTTTCTCAAGTAGCCATTCATCTTCTTGAGTTGAATTTCTATACCTTACAAGGTACTCTCTTTCTTTTTTGTTTCTTGTCCTTCTTTCTTTAAGGACTTTTACAATTTTCTTCTCTTCTCCTTCTTCCCAGGGGGGAATTTCAAGTGGGGGTTTATTTCTTAGTGGAAATAATTCCTTGTCACTTGAGCTGTAAGGTTTTATCAGACTTACAGGAAAAGTTGGGTGTTTGTTTATTAATTCACCTGTGAGTTCCAATTTCACAGCGTTGGGTCCATGAAGTGCTTTTATCATAAATGGTCCTCCAAAGGAATCTTTAAATTTCTTTGGACCTTTTATGTTATTTAAATTAAGGGTTGATACTAGGACTAAGTCTCCTATTTTCAAGTCAGGTGGTTTATGACTTTTATCCCATCTTTCTTTTGCATATTTGAAAGAATACTGCATACATCTGTTTGGATGGTGTCTTGCTTTTTCAAGCATTATCTTAAAACTTCTTGCTGTTGGATGTATATCCACTAAGTCCTTTTTGAGGGTATCATAAGGAAGTCTTGGATTCCAACCTTTTTCTAGCATTTCTGGTGTTTTACAAGTAGAAGAATGGATTGATGTTTTATATGCCAGTTCAAGGGCTGGTATTAGTGTACACCAATCATGGGTAAAACCATCAGAATCTTTGAATTCTAGTCCATAAGCACAGAATCTTCTGATCAGGTCCTCCAAGGTTTGTATCATTCTTTCTGCTAAACCATCATTTTGAGGATGGTAAGCTGTTGAGAATGATAAATTTGTCCCAAACAAGTTATGGAGATTTGTCCATAATGCTGAAGTGAATTTTGGGTCTCTGTCACTTATAATATTCTGGAATAAGCCAGTATGGCTGATGACTTTATTCCATATCATTATGGCTGTTTCCATAGCTGTGTCATCTTTTTGACATGGTAGGAACATGGGAATTTTGCCATACCTGTCAACTAATACTAGGAATGCATTATAGCTTCTGCCTCCTGGAGGTAATGCTGTTACCCAATCCATATGAACTATTTCCCAAGGGGATTTTGGTTCTTGGATTTGGATAATCATTCCAAATTTCTTTCCTGTGGCTCTGTTGGCTTTTTGGCAACTGTCACAGGTTTGGCAGTATTCTGCAACAACTTTCTTCCAATTTGGCCACCAAGAGCAGTTTTTCACCCTTTCTAGTGTTCTGTCTTCTGAAAGATGTCCAGCTGCAACACTATCATGACACTCATGTAAAATAGTGCTTATCAGGGTTCTATCTGTTAAGGCCATAACACATGTGTGTTTTGTTCTATGGTAAAGGATTCCATCAAGGAGGTGGAATCTTCCTTCATCATATGCCTTTTTCCATCTTTCATCTAATTTTGATGAAAGTGATGGATATTTGCAGTCTTTCATTAGAAGTTGGCTTAAGATATGGCAACTCTTGTCTATCTTATAGCTTTCTTTAACTTGGTTAAAGAATTCTGTGCCAATGTCTGTAACACATATTCCTTCTATGTGGTGCTCTTTCTGTGGTACCCATGCTGGATTTTCAGGGGTATTTGCTAGAGCCCATCTGCTAAGACCATCTGCATTTTTATGAATATTACCATACTTATGAACAATAGTCATATTTCCTCCATATTCTTGGATAGCAATTTGCCATCTCAGCATATGTCTATTTGGAGTTTTCATATTTAATAGAGATTTTACAGAATTACAGTCTGTAATCACATCAAATATTGTTCCATCCAAGTAATAATGTAATTTTTCTAAAGACCACACTAAGCAGAGGCATTCCATTTGGCTTTCTCAATATCTTGCTTCTGTTGGCTTTATCTGTCTTGAAATAAAACAAATTGGTCATTCCACTGGTTTATCATTGATAATTTGTGTCTGGTGTAGTGCAGCACCTAGTCCTTCTCCACAAGCATCAATGTAAAGTTTGAAGGGTAGTTTCCAATCTGGCATTAGAAGAAATGGGGCATTTGTTAAGGAATTTTTCAATTCTTCATATGCCTTGACTCTTTCTTCTGTCATTTCATAGACTGTTTGTTGATCACATAGTTTATACAAGGATTTGGCAATTTTTGCAAAGTCCTTTATATGCTGTCTATAGTAACCAGAAAATCCTGGAAATGATTGCATTTCTTTTTTGGCTTGAGGCATTGGCTTAAGTAGTACTGCTGCTACTTTATTCTTGTCTATGCCTAGACTAAGTCCAGATACAACATGTCCTAGTGCTTTTAGCTCACTATATGCAAAATGACACTTTTTTGAGGAAATTTTCATATTCACTTGCACTATTTTTTGTAGTACCCTTTCTAGTCTTGTAAGGTGATTTTCCCAAGTTTCTGAGCAAACTATGATATCATCAATATAGATAATTAACCATCCTTCTGATAATTCTTCAGGAAATATGGTATTCATCATCCTTTGATAATGGGAAGGTGCATTCTTTATGCCAAATGGCATTCTTAAGTATTTAAAAATCCCACAGTGGACTATTATCCTCAGTAGTTTCTTGGCATTGTCTGTTAAGACGTTTTGATGAAAACCCTTTAAAGCATCCATTGCTGTAATGAACTTAGCTTGTGACAATTGTGTCAATGTCTCATGGATTCTGGGTATTGGATATCTGTCTGGAATGGTATAGGTGTTCAGGGCTCTGAAGTCTCCTACCATGCTTGATTTTCCATTATTCCAAGTTATAATGACAGGTGTAGTGACCTCTACCTGTTCATTATGTCCTACTTTTCTTAATACTCCAAGGTCCATTAATTCTTTAATGTGTACCTCTAAGGCTTCTCTAGCCCTTGGACTAGCTGGGTAAGAAGGTCTCCTTAGTAGAGGTGGGTAAGGCTTTTCCACATTAAGAATTATATCCACCTCATGCCCAATTATGGCACCTAGTGGTTCTTTGTCAGTTGCAAAGGCATTTTTGTACTTAAATAAGAGGTCAATCATTTTTTCTGTTAATTCTTGATTTAATTCTGCCTCTTTGAGTTGTTCAGATATAAAAAGTTCCTTTTCTGGACTTTCCTCTTCATTCTTAATAACTGTAATTTGTTTTTTGTTATTTAAGAAGCCAAACTTTTGTCTTTTGTTGTCTCCTATGGTAAAATATCTATCTTTTTGGTTAGAGATATCTATACCATAAATTGATAAGTAGTCATTTCCAAGTATGAAGTGATTACTAGTACAGTTGTCCATTACTACAAACTCTACTTTAGTTCTGACACATTGTGAGGGGTGGGGAAAAATTAGTGTTAAATCAACTATTCCAAGGGGCTTCATGCTCTCACTTGAACTACTAAATTTGACACCTTGTATTGGCATAAGTTTTTCTTGCAAATCTGGGACAATGGCTTTTAAATAACTTTTACCAACACAGGTACAATATTCTCCTGTATCCAAGTTCACTTTTCCCTCTTGGTTATCAACCATAACAATACTTATACTTGATTTTCCAGCTGTATATCACATTCCTTTTGCAGGTTTGGTTCTGTACATTTTGGCATCTTGTATATCTTTCAGGTTTGTGTCAGATGTTCCAACTTGTGGTAAGTTTGAGTTAACATCTAGTACTTCATAAATTATCTCAATATTATTAATTTGTGCATTAATTATATTGATTTAATCTCTTTCAGAACTTTCTGACTCTTCTGTTTCTTTTTCAGAGTCAGATTCCTCCTCTTTGTCATTGTGGTTTGCTGTTTCCACAATTTCATTAATCTTTGCCTTTTTGAGGCAGTTATTGGCTAAGTGTCCAATACCTCTACATGTATGGAATTTTCTTTGCTCATTATTTTTGGATGTATTGGGCTTGAAAGCTTATTTTGATTTATATTTTTTGATAAATGGCTTATTTGAACTTTTAATGTCCAATTTCTTCCAAGTTCTGCCAAGTTTTGTTCTTGTCACTATGTCCTCTAGTGCATTGATATACTCTTCTGTGGAGCATGGTTCTATACACCTGCTTCTTAGGGCATGTTCTAGCTCTCCTCCACATTTCTTAAGTATTTTCATGTGCACCCTCTTTTGTGACATTTCTGGGTACAATGCATTGAGTCTTTCAAGTTGTTTTAAGAGCCAAGTTAAAGGTTTGTCTTTGTCTGGGTCAAAGAAAGAATTTTCAAATGCATTCTCTATCTTGTACCTCCAGGCATCATTAGCCCACTTGGTGATTATTTCTTGTTTCCACCAAGACCAGGTGTTTTTGCCATTTGTTTTTCTTATGCCATAATACCATCTTTTTGCTGATTTTTCAAACAATGAATGTAACCTTGCAGTAATTAATTCATCTGGTATGGCATAATCTTCTTGTAACATTTCAATTGTCTTGATAAATGACATGTGGTCATATTCACCTTCTCCTGTGAATGTTGGCCATTCTTTTAATTGAGTTGCTTCCTTCATTAATACTTGGTTATTGTCTTGGTGACTTAAGTCTGTTATGAATGGATTTGTTAATTCCTCTTTTGGTTTAACAGGGCTTCTTATGTGAGAAAATGGGGTTGATAACTTTGGCATATTTGAGTTATCCTCATTAATTTTATCCATTTTTTCAGTAATAAGCCTTATTTCACTTTGAATGTCATCTTTCAGATGCATTCTTGCTTCATCACTTTTTTCCACATGGTCCAAAAGTAATTTTCGGTGTGATTAAGTCTTTTCTTCAAATTTCTCTACAGAAATACTTAGTTTTTTTTTATTTTTCTGTAAGATTGTCAATACTCACATCATAATTGATTGTCAAAGTTTTATCTTTGATATCTTTTATGTATTTATACAATTCTTGTTGTCCTTGTATTAATTTTTGAGTGTTATCAATTAAAATCTTTGGTTTATTATTTTCAACAATAAACTTAAGGTTTTCAATTTCTTTTTTATTTTTTACAACAATTTTTGTTAAAGAAGATAAGTTATTGTTTATTTCTTGTAATTATAATAAACTGTTTTTAATTCCTTTTGGAGGTAATATACTATTTTTAATTTCTGTTAAAGTATTTACAACATCTTTGGACAAGGTTATTTCTTTGGGAAATGAGGTTGTCTCATTCTTTGTTCTTCCTTGGCCTTGAATTCCATCAAGGTTCTGGCCATGTTGAATACATTGTCCATGGCATCCTTTTGGATTTTTGGAATCCTGTAGCTTGGGGAATATGGTTTTCTCCAATTCTTTTTCTTGTTCTTCTTCTCTTCTTGGGGAAGTGGGTTGACTTGGGGCTTGCTTGTAGAAGCTACTGGGGCTTCTTCCTTGGTTGCCTCCTTCTTTTTGGCATGGTACTCCTTGATCTTTTTGATTTGAGGTTTGGATGATAGTGGATTCCATCCATTGGAGTATCTCACTATTTCCTCCTCTTTGAGGAACTTTTTCAGGATTTGCCAGGAGTTCATCACTCCTTGGTGTATTTGGGGCAACATTTCCCAGTCCTTGTCTTTGTACACTGTGTAGTACTGTTTGTACTGGCTCATGTAAATGTCTATTTCAGCCCTCTGAATGTGATTTGTACCTGTTTGAGTCACTCATACTTAGTTCCAATTCTGGTTTAGATATCATGGGCATTTCTGGGACTTGCCTTTGGGATAAGGCACTTCCTTGTGTGGATTCTGTTCCACTGGGGATATTGCCCTTCTTTTTCCCTTTTTAGGTATCAATTCTACCTCTGAGTCCAGCTCCATCTGATTGGATGGAGTATTGGGAACCTCTTCTGGTAGTCATATTTTAAGAAAAATAAGAAATAAGAGAATTTTAGAACAGGAATTCTTCTTATGGCAATTTATAAATGAGGTACTCACCTTCAGAGTCCTGAATAGTGGGTCCTGGAAAGTCTAATTTCTTAGCTTGCTTTTTCTTAGTGATTATTGGTGTTGTAGAACTTGGACAAGTTTCTTCCACCAATCTTTCAACAGTGGCTTGGTTGTCCTCTGTTAGATTGTCTTCAAAAACTAAAAAAGACAAATAAATATAAGTCTTTTATATAAAAGGTGTTATTTTTGGTAAGATATGGCAATTTTCCACATAAAAATTGCTGTTATATCTTGAAAAATGAAACTAAATAAAGAAATGAAATTAAAATGAATAAAAAATAACTTTTTTTTATTGGTTTTTATTTATATATTGTACATTGTTTTTTATGTTTTTAATTTTAAAGAATAAAACAAAGAATAAATATGATTCTTTTAACAAAACTAATTTATAATATAGAATTATTTTTAATTTATGAAATATCTTTTTTTAACTACTAGACTCACTCAAAGAAAGTTCTTGCAAGTCTAAGGATGTGAAAAACCACGTGTAAGACAGTACAATTGCTTTCCAAATGCCTCAATAGTATTTAGAATCAATGGATATAAAATTATTATATACTTCTATGATTATAATTCTATTTTATTATTGGATAAACCCAATTAGAATCTTTTTAAAGGTTTTTTAGAGTAAAGATCACAGCCAGGCCCCCAAATGTAAGGTTTGACAATGAAACAATAAGTAAAAATTACTAATATTTTACTTATTGTACTATGAATGTCCTAATAAATGAAATAAATAAGAGAAAAATAATTATAATGATAATGAGTTTTTATAATTATGGCATAAAATAATTATATTATTAAATAAATATAATAATATAATAAAATAAATATATCAATATAAAATAATTAATATATTAAAAAGCACTTTATTATTGTTACCAACAAATAATAAAGGCGTAAAAAAATTGTTCTTTATTAATAAAAAACAATTGATAAAAAAAATATTACTAATATTCAAGCTATAAATTAATATAAATACTATTTATATCAATTATAGAACTCTCAAAGTAATAATAGAGTAAAATTATTATAATAAGAGAAATAACCTACTTTTAATTCTTAATATGATAATTTTGGATAGTTTTACACCTAGAAATGTAAATACAGCTTATTTAATTGTAGCTACAATAAAATTTAGAGAAATTACAATTTTTCTTGATTTTTACGTGGAATAGAGGTTTTTAAGAGAAATTTGAACAAAACAGTTAAATAATTGCAATAATCACGTCAGAGATGAAGATTATAATGAGACTATCTTTGTTCTTTAATAATATAAAAGTTTCATATATAAAGAATAAATAAATTACCTTTTTATTTAATGATTTAATGTTTTTGTAAGCATCTGAGGGGAAAACAGAGTAAAAAGAGCTCTATTTATAGTAAATACCTCCCTCCTAGAGTCCAGAAGGCTTCTAGTAGACGTGTACTGATTCTTTCTACTAGAATTGATCAATATTTCAAGGTTTGGTGATGATTACATCATGATCAAACCATCTTACCTCATAATTATGCCATTATTTAAAGTTATCACTGTAACTTTAAGTTTGATGACGTCATAGGCTTGGCAGAAGGCTAAACTTCGTGAATTTTATTATTATTAATCATATTCTAATATTATTCACCAGTTTTATCACTTATATGGCTGTTAAACTTAAAATAAGATTACAGTGAGTGATCTTAAATGATCAGATTTAAGCTTAAACTTTTATCATTAATAACTTGTAAGTTATACACACTACAGCTATTCTGATAGCTTGGCATCTCCTTATTACACTGCCAAGAGAATTTTATTACATCATCAAAACTTTATTTTTGATTATTTTTCTTGTAACTCATCTTTTCTGTTGAAATTTAATATTTTAAACTTCAAACCATGATTTCAAGGGGTTACACCTTGGATATTATGATATAAAATACATCATTATTCACGAATGAACTAGTAGAATCCAACTGTCTAATTTTTTAAGTTTGGACCACTTTCACAACAAAGTGGTCAACAGCTCTATTGATTTTAATCAATAATCCCTTACAGGTTTTAACCTTGTTTATAGCTTGTGAAATAAAGTTCATTTCTGTATTCCTAAAGTAATTATGTGGTTACTTTTCATTGGTTCATCACTCTATCATGTATATTTCAAAAGATATTAGCAAAAATCCTTGAATATATGTGTTGACCAAAAAAGTGCATATATTCAGCTTAACTCCTTAAGTATTGACTTTGGAGATTAGCTTCTTATTTTTTTTATGTGTAGACATTTATGGAGAATCCAATGAAACCATTTATTTCACATGTTGTTTCATTGTTATTTGTGATAATTAAGGATTTATGTTTTTTATAAGGTATTATTACTTATAACTAATTGAATTTTGACTTTACAGATATGCCATAAAAATTTTATATGTGTTTTTTACCATGGGGAATCTAATGGTTTAATTTCTTTCACATGTTTATTCATTTGTTTTTAAGTTAAACCAAGTTTTATGCCTATTTATGCCATTTTTGTAGTGTCAAGGTGATTATTTTTAATGTATAATTATTTTAAATATTTCTTGTGACCTTTTTTGGGTATGTGGTCATATCTCAAAGGTTCACATTAACAGTGATGAAAGATGCTTTAATTCACTTTTGGGGTGGTTCAAGGGTAAAAATTATTATAAGAGTTACAAACACTGATTATAATGATTTTTTTCACGCTGTTGAAAGTTTCAAAATGATAAGAAAAGGGTGGTTGGAATAATTTATTGATTGGTTTAACAGTGTTTAAACTAATTATAAAAGGAAAAGATTCTAACATAAAGAGAAAAGTGGGTCAAAGAAGACATTCTTTTATAACCACGAATTTTCTTACTCCAAAAGTAAAATTTACTATTTTTAGTCGTGGAAAACAATCTTACAACAGAAAAGCCAATTATGGCATCATTGAACCCTGGTTTAGACCAAAAAAGGGCTGGTTTAAGCCATTTTAGACCCTTAAATCAGCCATTACTATAGCAATACCTGGTCTAGAGCCTTCAAAACATGTCAGAATGTGTGTAAGAGGGGTATAAACCATTTAAAACTGTTTTCACTAACATTTATTTAACTTAATGCTAGTTTTACCCTCTTGGAAGCAGTTAAAACTACCCTGGTTGGTATCAAAACCTCATCATCAATTGAGTCACAGACCCTGTGACTCAATTCCATGCCAAAATTGATGAACTTTTGTGTGGATTTTTACATCTCACGCCAGTCAGCAAGGATTTTGGGGTCTAGCTCCCCCTTAGTGCTAGAGTGTCTTTTCCCCCCAGAATTAATCTTTCCAATTTATTTTTTCTTTAATTCCTCATCATGTAATACAATTAGATTTACATATGTAATTCAATTGAGTTTTTAATTACACATCTGTAATAATTGATACCTCATATGTAAATTAAAGTTCACTTCTGTAATACATGCACACATCTTGACATTTCAATTGAAAATACTTCAATTCCTCATAACTTCTAAACTAAACACAAAACCTCAATTTTAACACAAAAATTGATGGTTAACACCACATGTGGTGTGACTTAAGTAAAGTTTTTGAGGATTTTCATACTTTTGTACAAAAAATACTAAAAACTTAATTTAAGCTTATTTAGAGTTGAGTTACAGAAATCTCATCCAGAAGTGACCCCACTTTATTTTTTATGAGGAATCCCATGGTGTGATAATTTCTTTATGTTTATTTGTTGGATGAAAAGTTATAATATATTTTATATAACTTTTTACCAAAAATATTTTAATTTCATAATTTTTATTAAAAATTCATTTTTACTTCATTTTTACAAGTAAAAGTGTATTTTCATAATTTTAAATTTTATTGTAACTTTATTTTTAAATTATAATTAAATTTTTATTTTTAAATGTAAATTTGTATTTATATTTCAATTTTTATTTTTATAATATAAATAAATTTATTTTATTTATATTTATATCTTAATTTATTATTTGTGGTCTCTTGGGTATATGAAAATACCTCTAAGGCTCATGAGGTTTTGAAGGAGAATTTGAAATAAGGATGAAATATTCAAATATTTATTGTAAAATGGATAAATTAAGTTTATTTTGGAAAATCTCATAGCTATAACTGATTATAGAACTAATGAAAAATTCCTTTCTTGTATTTTGGGGATTCTTACTCACAGGATGTTTTGAGAATTATATTATTTTATGTTTTAATTAAGAAATTTTACTAAAATTATTCACTTCAATTTTAAAGTCTTTCATCAAAATGTTTTAGTTATTCACTGTAAAGTTTCCATAAGCTCAAAGAGAATTTATGAATCATTATTTTGATTTGGGGATCCGATTCAATGAAACAAGAAAATTTATTTAATTAAAATTGAATATTTATTTTGTTTATATTAAAATAAACCATCCAAAAGTAAATATTTCTTGAAATTTATTTTAGATACATTGAAAGCTATTTGTTCTAAAATAATAATAATAAATCAATGAAAGTCTAATATCTCTCTAACTCAAATTCAAGAAAAATATTTTTTCCTAGAAAGAAATTTATATAAATTAAGTAATAACTTTTACTTGTTTGAAAATGAATCAAAAATATTTTCACTTTGCTACAATTCTAATTAGGAAGAAAATTAAGAATTAATAAATAAGCTCAGCCCAAGAGGTATTCAGATCTAATAAAACAATTGAAATAAATGAATGAATTTAACTTTATAAATCTTGAAATTTAATTAGATATAAAGATAAGTGAATAAAGTCAAAATTAAAGCCTTGAAGAATAAGTATTTAGATTTAAGAAGAAAAAATCACTTCATTTCATTCAGCTTTTTGGATAAGGTCAAATTAACTGTACTAATGTTGAATTTGATTAGAAAAATAATAATTCATATTTATGTTGTTTTAATTCATATTCTATCAAGATTAAATATCCTTGATAAGAAAAGTCCTTAATTAAATAATTGAAAGTAGTTTTCAAAAAAATTAATATAATCCCTTTTTTTTGTGATTCATTTTCTTTCAAGAATACAAGTCACTTTAACAATTTATTTTTCAAATTTAATTCAATTATTTCCCTCTTTTAATATGAACTTGATTAAATATTAAGGGGTGTCAAATATAAGAAATCTTGATTTATAAATCTTAATCTTTTTTTCATCAAAACCTGAATTTTATTTCTGGGACTTTGGAAATCACTTTTCTCAAATTCTGGGGTAGTTCAAAATGCTAAGAACCCATTTTTTTGGTTTGAAATCCTGAATTTCATCCCATCAAATCCCAGAATTAATTCTTTAAATCACATATCAATTGGTTACATAACCCACTAAGCGAATTTCTGCTTGTATAAAGCTCTGTTTATTTGCATATTTGAGGCTTTTAGACAACTTTGAAAGAAAATCATTTTTATTACATTCTTGTACATATTCAAGATTGGGCTTGATTGAGCTTACCAGGTGGGAAAATTATTATATATTGAAACCTGACTTTGAATCTGAAATTCAAGCTTATGAGATTTAATCCAACAGAATCATAAGTCTCACTGATTGATAAATTTATTAAAATTGAACTAATTTTGAAAAATAAAGGTATAAGAAAATTTTTCCTCATGTAATTAAGTGTGAATAAAATTATTGAAAGAAAAAATTCAATTCCTTGAGATTTTTTTTGTAAAAAAATTTGAATTACATTATCATTTTATATAGTAACTTTTAATAAATTAATATATTATTTCAAAGAAAAATTACTTTTTTTAAAAAAATATTTTTAATCCAATTCATGATTTTGAGAATTAAAAAAAAATCAAATTTTTTTATCAATTATTACAAAAAATTTTATGAGAAATAAATCAATTGGTATAATAATTTAAATTTTCTTTTTGGGTGCCAACATTAAAGTTATATTATTATTCTAAAGAAGAAAAAAATTAAATTATATCTTAAAGATGAACAATTTTTTTTGAAAAAACTAAAAATTTAATTTCAAAGACTTAAAAATTTTGAAAATTATTGAAAAATAATTGACTTAAAAAGAAATTAATCATTTGAATCATTAAGATAATTTTTTTGAGTCCAAACATTCAAATTATATTATAATTTTAGATATAGAAAAACTAAATTTTATTTAAAAGATGAATTATTTATTTTGAAAAGAGGTGATTTGTTTTTGAAGTTTTAAAAAAATTCAAATTTAAGAAATCAATAAAAGAATTTTTTTAAGAGAAAGATGAAATTAATTTTTAAATAAATAATCTTTCAGTTCATTTGAGATTTTAATTTGAAAAGACTTTTTTGTGGGATGAAACAACAGTTTTTATTGAGGAATTAAATTTGGTTGAGTTAGGTTTTGTTTTCTTCTTTTAAATGGTGAAATTCCATATTTCCAAAAAAGTCCCATTTTGATGAAATACTGGAAGACTCACCCAAGAGACCATGGGAGTTAAGACTCAAAAACTAAGTTTTTTACAGTGGGATTTAGTTGTTAAATCCTACATCACTTAAATGTGGGATTGACTATATTTGAAACCCCTTATTGTTATTTTTCATTTTATTAATTCCATTAATTAAAGGGTGTTGGTAAAAGCATGTAAGCTTTTAGTAAAAACACGTAAGCCCTTACGTGTTTTTACCATAAACTTACGTGTTTTTACCAAATTATGGCCAAAACATGTAAGTGACCCAATTTTTTTATAAAAATTCCTCAGGCTCAGTTTTGAGAATTTTTAACATTTTTTTTGCCATATTTTTTCCAACATGGGATGTGAAGGTCCCCAAATTTTTCCAATTTTTTTTTTGCCCAATTTTTCTATTTTGGGCAATTTGGTAAAATGGCCCATTTTTTTGAAAAAATTCATTAAAAATGTTCCCACTTATGAATTTCAATATTTTTTTTAAAAAAATGAAGGTGAGAATGTTTAGAATAATAAACCAGAAGCCCAACGTTTTTTTATTTTTTTGAAAGAACATTTGTAGGCCCAAAAAGTCCATGTTTTGTTATGTTTTTTTGTTCTTGTTTTTAATTAAATTGAAAATGCCATTTATGACATAAATTGAATTCAAAATGTAATTTATGATGAGTGGAAGTTAAAATTTGATTTTTGGCATTAAAAGTGCCATTTATCACATCAAAAGTGCCATAAATGGCATCAAGAATGACATACAGATGCCATTTATGGCCAGAAAATTGGCATAAATGGCATTACAGCAATGCCATAAATTGAATTTAATGGCCTTGACAATGCCATTTATGCATTTAACAATGCCATAAATGGCCTTAACATTGGCCTTAAAAATGGCATGAATGGCCTTAACATTGGCCTTAAAAATGGAATTAATGGCCTTAACTATAACATAAATGGCATCAAAATTGCCATTTATGGAATCAAAAATTCCATTTGTGGCATTACATAAATGGAATTAACAATTCCATTTATGGTGTTACATAAATGGCATTATGCCATTTATTGCATTGATAATGCCATTCATGGTATTAGTAATGCCATTAATGGAATTGTTAATGTGGCATTATTAATGCCATTTATGGCATTAATGGCATCAGAAAGGTTGCATTTTTAATGCCACAAATGGCATTAATGGCATCAATAATATTTCATTGATAATGCCATTAATGGCACTGTTAATGGCATTGTTAATGCCATTTATGGCACTGTTAATTCCATAAAAGGAATTGTTAATTCCATTTATGGCACTGTTAACGCCATTTATGGCATTGTTGATTCCATAAATGGCATTAATGGCATCAGAAATATTGCATTGATAATGCCATTAATGGCACTGTTAATGCCACAAATGGCATTAATGGCATCATAAATGCCATAAATAGCCATATTTCATTTAAAAACCATCCCTTACGTGTTTTTACCAATTGATGGTAAAAACACGTAAGCTCTTACGTGTTTTTACCAATACCCTAATTAAATTTCACTTAATTTTATTTAAAATAGTCTCCTTTAAAATTATTTCAAATAGATTATTAATCAATTTTGAATTAAGCCAATATTTTCTTTTGAAATTTTAATTTAAAATTGATTATTATTATTTCTAAATGATAGAATTGATTACTCATAATTATACTTCATTTTATTTTATTGTCTATTTTTGGAAGATAGGATATTAATTCAATTTTTTTTATTAATCTTATAAGAAATAATAAATTTTAATAATTAATTGAAATTCTTCCTTCACTTTATTTTTTTTAAAAAGACACTTTTATCACCTTCTTGATCTTAATTAACTCTATAAAATGACTTTAAATATTTAATTTTGATTCTAAAATTAAAAATAATAATAATCATAGTAATAATCATAATCATAATCATAATAATAATAATAATCATAATCATAATCATACTCATAATCATAATCATAATAATTCAAAACTTAAGTATATTTCATATTGATTCTAATAAGAAGCTATAAGAAATAAACTACAAGCTTTAGCTTGTCATCCTGTTACTCAAAACCAGATCACAAGTATTAAATCAAAATACCAAAAACCAATTGTAAATAAATTTTCCCACAAAAAAGTTACCTTAGACATAATAGCTGAAAATTTTATTAAAAGAAGTATTAAAATCAAAAATTCTCAAATATTCAACTCAAATAACTATAGGAAAAGATATAAAAAATTGATTCCATATCTAAATAAGAATTTATTATAAACCTTAATTTTCACCTCTAATCTAAAATCTAAACAAAGCCACCAAACTCCATCAAATTCAAACTTTAATTTATTGTTTAATTAAATGATATCCAATGATACTATCAAAATTGAACTAGAATCAAAAATACAAAAAGTTATGTCTAAATATAAAGAAAACAAGGGTGAAAAAATATTTTCCTCTCATCTAGCTTGTACAACTTTATCAATTAGATACCAAAATTGGGGCCTTCTTAAAAAAATAGAATACTAATAACTTTCTATTTAAACCATCCATATTTTTTATCACCCTTAAAAACAAAATTTTATCAAAGATAATAACTTAATAAAGTTTTTTATAAAAAAATTTAAGTTTAAATAATGGAATTTTTAGCTTGTATATCTTTAAAATATTAATAATTAATAATAAAAAAATTAGTAAAAAAATTGTTTAAAATCTATTAAGGAATACAAAATGAACCCTTTTTGAGACCTTTATTTTCAAAACCAACAAATTTATAAAAACTTTAAGTTCAAAATCCTATAATATTTTAACAAAAACAATATTGTGGGATATTATCCTATAAATATGGATATAAGGTGTCAAAGTGAAAACAAATCTTTTTTATACTTCAATAACTCATATTACTATCAATATGGGGTCCAATGACACATGCTGCACAACATTCTATGCATCTTGTCTGTCATAACATGCTAATTAGGAGCCCAGATAAAAATTTTCACCCTTTATTTTGGAAAAGTAACCAGATGTTGTTTCAAAACCAAATTTGGGCCCCATAAAGTCTATACAGGTCTTTAAAAACCAAAATCTCACACACTGAATGGAAAATTTTTCTAACTTCTTTTATGTGGTAAGGAACAGAGGTTTCTCAACCCCTCTTCAGGATAAAAAAGGGCTCTTTCTCTTCCAAGAAATAGTAATTCCTATCCTCTTGTTAAATTTTTATGTAGTAATATTTTTAACAAAAATAATACTTTTTTTTGAAAAATAAAAAGGTTATAGTTATAAAATTAATTCTTTTAGTAGTTATTATAATCAAAGCATTAATTAATATCTAATTCACCACAAGTTTTTAGAAGCACTCAGACATCACTAAAAATATTAAAACCCTTTTTAAATCATCTTATTATCAAAATATTATTATTTTTTTACAAACCATTCTGTTTAAGACTTATAGTATTAATATTATTATTATTATTACTAAATAGATTTATCTTTAAAAATATATGACTTTGATAAATATAATTAATATTTATAATTAATTAAATAAAAATTCTCTACTATTTAAAATTATGTTTATTAATCTTTTTTTTTAAAGCCCCCCTTTTTTTTTTTTTTTTTTTAACTAATTATCTTTTTTTGGATGAAAAAATAAAAAAAAAAAATTAAATTATATTTATAATTATAATTTTATTCAATTTAATTTTTTAAAAGATAATTTAAAAAATTAATAATTAGATTATTATGGGTTTCTTATAGGTAATAAATCTTCTTTTTTTTATAAAAAAAAAAATAGTAGAAAAATTTTAATAAGATATTAAGATTCTTATAAAGTGGAATATTTTTATTAAGGTGGTGGTTTTTTTCTTTTTTTTCTTTTTTAAAAAAAAAAGAAAAAAAAAAAAAACATTTATTTTATTTTTAAAAATTTGGTTTTTTTTTTTTTTTTTTTTTGTTTTGAAAAAAATAAGATCTTATTTAAAAAAAAAAAAAAAAAAAAAAAAAATTTTTTTTTTTAATTAAATAAATTAAAAAAAAAATTCATAAAATTTAAAATTTTCAAAAAAAAAAATTTTTTCAAAAAGTTAATATTTTTTTAATTAAGTTGAAAAAAAAAAAAAAAAATGAATCTTTGGTATTTTTATTACTAAAGTTATTATTAATAAATGTTAAAAAAAAATAAATATAATTTTAATGATTTTTAAAAATAATAATTCAATTTTTATTTAATAATTTCTAAAAAATTATCATTTAATAAATTCTTTAATTAAGGCTTTTTTTTTTTTTTTTTTTTTTTTTAAGCATTTTTATTATTATGATTATTATTAATTAAAATATAAAAGAATACTTTAAAATAAATTTTAAAAACTTAATAATTTCATTTTTTTTTCTTAAGTATATTATTCAAAAAAAAAAAAAAAAAATTGAATAAAAAAAAAAATTGAATAAAAAAACTTTTTTTTTTTTTTTTTAAAATTATAAAATTTAAAATTTATTTTTTTTTAAAAAATAAATTTAATTAATAAAAAAAAAATTTTTTTTTTTTAATTTTAAATAAATTTAATTTAATAAATTATTTTAAATTTATAATATAATTTAAAAAAAATATTATTTTTTCAATTTTTAAATTTTTGTTATATATATATATTTAGGAATAAAAATTTAAATTCTTATTTTATTAAATTTAAAAAAAATTTCTTGAAAAAAAAAAAAAAAAAAGAAAAAAAAACCTAATTTTTTTATTTTGAAAATTTCTTTTTAAAAGAAAATTATTATTATTTTTAAAGTTTTTTTTTTTTTTTTATGATAATTTTTAATTCATTGGTACTAAATTATTTTAAGAGTTAAAAATTGAATAATTAAAATATATATTTTTTAATAAATTAATTCAATTTTAGAATTTTTTATCTCAAACCTTATTTTTTATATGAGAAATTAATATTTTTAAGTTTTATTTTAAAAAAAGATTTTAAAACCTTAATAAATTTGATTAATTCTTATTAATTAGTTAAAAAGAATGATATATTTTTTTTAAAGTATAAGTTTTAATATTTTTTATTATCACATTAATAGGCTACTCTTTCTTTTTTTTTTTTTTGTTTACTTATTGTAATTTTAATTAATTTAATAAATTTTTAATTTGTATATTTTATTCTTTCTTTTATACCATTTTTATTTGAATCTTTAATTTAATTTTTTTTTTTCTAATTTTTTTAGTAAAAGGATTAAAGTATATTTCCTTTAAAAAAAAAATATTAAAATTTTATTTTTAGAAAAAAAAAAAAAAAAAATAATCCCTTTTTTTTTTTTTTTTGAATTTGAAATATTATAATTAATTTTATTATAATTTAATAAATATTTAATAAATTAAGAATATAATAATTAATTAAAACTTAATTTAAATTTTTATTCATTAAATTAAAAAAAAAAAAACCTAATTGTTATTTTTTTTTCATACCAGAATGCAATTATTAGTTTAAAAAAAGATACTTTATCAAAATTATATTTCTAAAAATAAATCTGAAAAAAAAAAAAAAAAAAAAAAACAATACCTATTAATCTAAATTTATTTAATCAATTATTATAATAAATATTTTTAAATATTTTAATAATATAAATTGTTTAATAAACTAATTAAGAAAATAAATCATAAATTAAAAAGAAAAAAAAAATAAGAATTTTTTTCTTTTTTGGAGGTGTATTATGAGAGAGATTTTATTTATTTATTTATTTATTTATTTTCTAAAAAAAAAAAAAAAAAAAAAAAAAAAAAAAATTAAAATTTATCAGCTTATTTTTATTAATTTAATTATTAAAAAAATAATTAAACTTTACTTTAAAAGAATTATTATTAAATTAATTTAATTTATTAATATTATTTCCAATATTGTATTTTAAAAAAAAAAAATAATAAAATAAATTTATTTATTTTTATTTTTTTTTAAAATTAATTCAAAATAAATAAATAAAAAAAATAAAGAATTTATTATTTAAAAACTTTTTAATTTATAAAATTTTAAATTTAATTAAAAATAAGATATTAAAAAAAATCAAAAATAATAATAATTTAAATTAAATTCAATTATTTTGATATATTTTATAATGAAAAAAATATATTAAAATATCATTTATTAATTTTAATCAAAATAAAAATTATAATAATAATAATAATAATAAACAATTTCATAGAAAAAAAAAATTCTTCTTTTTTTTTTTTTAAATTAATTAATTAAATGATTATTTTATTCAAATTTAAAGGTTAAAATTTTATTTTATTTTTATTTTATTTTTTTTAAAGAGATTAATTAAATAGAATTATAAAAATTTTTTTTTTTTTAAAAAAAAAAAAACCTTCTTGAAAATAATTATTTAAAAAAAAAAAACTAAAACTAAAAAATAATAAGATTATAACATTTAAATAATCAAAAAGAAAAAATTAATTTTTTTTTTTCTTAATTTTTAATAAATAAATAATATATAGAAGTATTTAATGTTAGTATTTTATTTTCAAAATATATATTTTAATTTCTCTTAAAAGTAAATCTTATCATAAAATAAAAAGGAAAAATTCATTTAAATTTCGAAGAGAAACTTATTAATATCTAAATAATATTTTTATTTTTTTTTTTTTTTTAAAAAAAAACTATGAAATACCTTGATTTAATTTTCCTAAAAGATTTGAATGTAATTTTTAATTTTTAATTTATTATTTTTTAAATTATATTAGTTTATTTATAATTTATAAAAAAAACAAACTCTTTATAAACCTTTTCTTTTGTAAAATATTATTTTTCTCCTTATGATTAAAATTAAATAATATCTCAATTTATGTTAATTTTAAACCATGAATATTTTATCTTAAAAGGTATAAAGATACTTGCAGGGTTTTTTTTTGATCCATTTGGTTGTTTTATAATTATTTCAAATTTTTTTGATTATCTTAATTTTTTTTGAATATTAAACTTTAAAAATGAATATTATTATTTTTATTAATTAATTTCTAAAAAAAAAAATTCTTATAAAATATTAAATAAAAATATAATATAAATGAATTTTTTTATTTTATTTCTTTTTGGGTATTCAAATACCTTTTTTTTTTTGTTAAATTTAAAATAAAATTATTTTATATAATCTTTTACAATTGAGTTTTTTTTTTTTAAAAAAAAATATTAGATTTGATTTTATTAATAAATTTCAAAAAAAATTTATTAAAGGAGTTATTAAAATTCAATAAATATAATATTTCCTTTTTTTTTTAAAAAAAAAACCTTTGTGTATATGTTTTTTGTTATTGTCAAATTCCAAATTTGATTTTATTCATATCCTATATTTTGAATATTTTTAGTATTTTAAAGTATTAAAAAAAAGTTTTGAATTTATTATTTTGTACAAAATCAATTCATTTTTATAGAAATAAATATATATAATATTTCTAATTAGAGTTTATTTTTATTTTTAAAAAAAACATTCTAATTAAATTTCCTCCTCAATTTATATTTTTTTTTTAAAAAGAAAGTTTTGAATTTAATTTTTTTTTTGAAGATTTATTTTAATATTTTCAAATTTTTAATTCAAATCAATTTAAAATTTTGATTTATTTAAGTGATTTTATAAGAAAACAGGATGAATTTAAAAATATTATTAATGAGAATATTCAAAATCAAGAAATAATTCATTAGATGTTTGTTATTTGAACTCAATTTGGAGGTTTTAGTTATTTATTTTGTGATGGTATGGCCATGGGTGGCTTTAGTAGGCTGGCTAGTATCCTAGCAAGTTAAAATTTTAAAAAACTTTCTAGATTTTATTAATTTTCTTTAAACTGATTAATGAAATCTCTATTGGGCGCAGTTTGATTTAAAATCTTTTGTGAATAAATAAATAAATAATTATTTTTTTTGAGATGAAACGAATTTAAATTTTAATTTTAATTTAAATTTTAATTTTAAATTATTTCAAGGTGAATGTCTCAATTTTAGTTTTAGTTTTAGTTTTAGTTGTTCTTTTTAAGTTTTTAGTTTCGAGCGTAAATCATCATTTAAAGTTTGGCAGATCAATTAAATTTAAAAATTTAAAAATTTAAAAATTTAAAAACTTAAAATTTATTTTTTTGAAATTTTTCTTTGTTTTGATTTTAATTTATTTTAAATTTTCTAGTCATGTCATCCTTAATTTTATCTTGTCTTCTGCTTCCAAGTCATCTTCTAGACCTTCTAGATCTTCTACATCGTCATCTTCTTCTTACTCTGCTTCCTAATCAAATCAATCATCATCATCAAAATCATCATCATCATCATCATCGAAATCATCAAAATCAGAATCATCATTATCGAAATCAGAATCATCAAAATCATCGTTCTTTTCATTTAAACTTGTTTTTATCATTTTACTCTCAATTCATCTTAGCCTTCTCAGTCTCTCTAACTCAATCTCAATCTATCTCAACAAATATGGCTTTACCTCCAATGGAATGGATAAAATTAAATCCAATCGGCTCCTCCTCTCCACCTCCTCTGGCTCACGCTTGCTTAATCGGTCCAACTTTTGACTCTCAATCTAATTCAAACTCAAATTCAAACTCACCTACAACCGATCATTTGGCTTATTTATTCGGTGGTAGATCATCATCGGGTATATCTTCAAATGAAATTTATATATTGGATTATTCTTCACCTTCATCTCAACCTACTTGGTCTCAACCTACCCCTTCATCTTCTACAATCTTCACATCAAAACCTCAACAAAGATCTCATTCAATTTGCTCTTGGGATTCAGCTTCAAATTTTCGTAATCAATTAAATCTTTATGGTGGTAGATCTCAAGATGGTCAAGCTTTAAATGACTTTTGGTATTTGCTTTTAATCCTTCTTTTTTTTTTTTACTCATTTATTCATCACTTTTTTTTATATTCTAATCATTTCATCTTCTTTCCTTCAAGGTTTTATGATCCAATCAATCACTTTTGGTCTCAACCTACATCTTTTTCTCCTAATTCTCCTACTTCAATCTATGGTCAAATTGGTGGATCTGATCCAAATTATACCCCTTCACCTCCAAATACTGCAAACTCTATCATCATCATTGCAGGTTCAAATTCTCAAAATTCAAATATTCCCTTAGAACCTATGGCTTTTTCTATCGACGGTCAATTAGGTAGTAATACTAATACCATCAAAGTCAATCTAACCAATCTTAAATCTACCTTAACAGGAAATCCTTCTAATAATAATCTAAGCACTGGTCGCTGGGGTGCTGCTGGTACCACTTTACCTGGTCTGTCTGTATTCTTCTCTGATCGTTTTAAACTTTAATCCTAATCGAGCTTTAATTCATCTTAAATCTTCCTTTTTTCATTTTTTGTTTAGGCTGGAAAACTGTACTCTTTTCAGGTTGTGATACAGATCCAATCAATGAATTTCATCAACCTACAGATTCAAGTTGTGCTCTATTAAATGGTGGTATCCTAAAATTTCAATCAGACTTTTCCCCTCAATCCCTAATCAATTCAAATAATCATCCTATCAGCTCTTCTTGGACTCCTTTTAATTATTGTCCCGCTCCTAGAATCGGTGGTATCATGGTCCCAAATCGTAATCGATTTGATAGCTCTTTTACTAATCAAGTCATCTTAATCGGTGGTACAATCGATCATCACAATTGGAACGATCAAGGTGGTTCAGATTTAGGTGAAGTGGCCATCTTAGATACCGCTTCAGGTACTTGGGCTAGAGTCTTACCTACTTTACCAAAAAATCTTACATTTACTCCTAAAACTGGTCTGATCGCTTTGGCTCTTTCCTCACCCATAAATGGTGTCAATTCTCCACCTCAAGGTACTACTGATATCTTAGTCTATGGTGGTCTAGATTTAAAAACAGGTCAAGCTTCAAATGAACTTTGGGTCTTACGTCTTTATCCTGCTAAATTAACCGGAAACGGTACTAGTAACGGCATTTCATTATCTTATTTACCAAATTGTGTCCTTCCCACTTCAGTCAATCAAAAAACTCTTAATAATAATAATAATAATCATAATAATAATAATAATGATAATTCTTCTGAATTTCAATCTTCTCAATCAATCTCTTCTAATGACCTTGAAACGTCTTCAGCTCATATTTATTTTACTACAATCTCATTAATCATCATCATGTGTTCTTTAACAATCCTTAGATTAGAAGAACCTGGTAAATTATCATTTAAACGTCGTTGGAGAACTTTCAAACTTTGGTTTTTAATTAGCGCTTGGTACTTTTTATCACTTGGTTCTTTAATCTTGGCACTTGCAATCTTTATTGGTTTAACTCAAACTCGTCTTCATCCTCAAACTCAACATACTCTTTTCAAACGTCATTTTTATAAGGGTAATTCAAATCATCTTAAATTATCCATCACTCAAATCCTTTCATCTAGCACTCATGCTAAACTTGGCTTAATCATTGGTGGAATTGGTTTAATTATTGTTCCAACACTTTATATCCTAAGTTGGCTTAGTGAAATATTAGAAAATCGTAAGAAAAAACGTGAACCAATAGCTGGTATTCCAAGAAGATTAAAAGTCAAAAAAACTCACGCACTTCAAAGAACTAAAAAAGCAATCGAAAATAGTTTAGATTTATTATTTTGGTTCAATTCACCTTTTCGTCATCATCATCATTCAAATCAAAATTTAAAATCAAATCAAAAATCAATCAATCAATCATCACCTATCATGAGTAATAAATTAAACGATATTAGAGAAAAAACTTTAGATTTAAATGATATTAATGATCCTCAATCTTCTCCAAACTCTTCTACTGGCGATCCATACCCTGATCCAATCATCACTCCAGCTTTAACACATGATCGAATAGGTTCAACTTCAACAACTTATACCAATACAGAACTTTTACTCAAAAAAGGTTTTTTTTCTTCTGAACCTCAACCTCATCATCAATCTCAAATCATAATTCCTACCCCAATAGAAAATTCTTGTTCATCTACTTCAAAATTAAAGCATCATTCATCCTTTACTCAAACAATTCATAATCTATCTCATTCATTATTTGGATCACCAAAATCTAATGAAAAAATCATTGGTAATAAAAAACATAACAGATCATCATCATCACCATTACAAACACCTTTACCACCACCTTTACCAACACCTTCATTACCAACTTTACCTTTATCACCTAAAACTGGTTCTTCATTTGAAGTTTTAAATCGAGTAGGTGCAAGACAACGTGGTGGAATCCCAATGACAAATCGATCAAGAATGTCTTTAGATTTAATTAGTAACTCAAGTAGTCATCGTCGAGCCTTATCAGGTTCATTAAGAGGTGAAGATGGTGATTATCATGTAGAAAACTATCAAGTTGATGAAATAGAAGAAGAAGAAGAAGATGATGATGATGATTCTCAACATCGAACAGTTAAAGCTAGAAGAAAACTGAGAAGATTGAGTGATGTAATGTTACACGGAGTTTTATTAGTTGCTAATGTTTATTTAATTACAACTTTTTTTATAAGTGGTAATCATAAATGGCTAGGCGGATTATTTAGTGGGCTTTGTTTTAGCTGTTATTTAATTATGGGATGGCTTGCTTGGCATGGAAAACCAAGTGAAGAATCAACTTTGGTAATCTTCTTTTCAATTATTAAAAATGGTCAAAGTAGATCAAAAGATGGTAAGGCTTTAATTCAATTAAAATCGATTTAAGCCATTTATTGATTTTCTTAATGATTTTTCCTAGGAAACCGATTCTTTTCTAGTGTTGTTCAACAACAGCAACAACATCAACAAGTCGCACAATTACCTGGAAGTGTTGGTGCTCAAAGTCTAATGACAAGTAAAGTGAATCAAACTCCTTCATTATTTTCAGGATCTCAAAGTCAATATCATCAAAGGTTTTTTCAAAATGAAATGGGAATTAGGCTCAATGGAGAAATTAGATCAGAAACATCAGAACATTCAAATAATTTAGGAATCGTGCGAAATTCAGTCGGCCCAAATGGCGGTATGATTTGGACAGGAAGTGAAATAGGTTTAGATGGTGATGAAGATGAAGAAATTAGGGAAGAAAACGATGAAGGATATTTAAGTCAAAGAGAAATTCAAATAATTACTACAGCACCCAAACGAAAATTAGCTGTAGTAAATGGATAGAAATTTAAAAATGTTTATATTATATAATGATTTTGTGTTTATTTTATTTTTTTGATCATGTCGTCTTGAGAGATCATCTGTATTTGAAAAAACTGAATTGTCCAAAAAGTAATATCTCGTTTATTTTTTGTCTTGTTATTTCGTTTGTTTCTTTGAGAGTGACTACTTAATCAGAAGAAAAATAAATTTAGTTTGCCAAGTTTTTTAGAAACTCAAAAAAGAAAACAAAAAGAAGCTTCAACTTTTATGGTTGTTTTACACAAGAATGTGAAGATTAAGTAAATTGTTATATATTAACTTATTTTAAATTATATATCTGTACACATATGATATTTGGCGTAATTCAA